>CANJKZ010000036.1:0-1203750 GCA_947471745.1 Closterium sp. Naga37s-1 | reverse complement strand
GTCTGGAGGTTCCCCGGGTGTCCAGTTGCGGCGGGAACCCCTCTCTCCGCAGCGTCTTTGTGAGTGGTACGCTCGGCGCTGTCGCCGTGCTACTGGTGCTGCTGGTGCTGGAGGTGCTGCTGGAGCTGGAGCTACTAGAGGTGCTGCTGGTGCTGCTGGAGGTGCTGCTGGTGCTGCTGGAGGTACTGCTGGTGCTGGTGCTGCTGGAGGTGCTGCTGGTGCTGGAGCTGCTGGTGGTGCTGCTGGAGGTGCTACTGGTACTGGAGCTGCTGGAGGTGCTGCTGGTGCTGGTGCTACTGGAGGTGCTGCTGGTGCTGGAGCTGCTGGAGGAGCTGCTGGAGCCGCTGGTCCTGGAGGTGTTCGTACTGGAGGTACTGGAGCTGCTGGGGCTGGTGGTACTGCGGGCGTTGGAGCTGCAGGTACTGAGGCTGGTGGTGCTGCGGGAGTTGTTACTGGAGACCCTGGAGCTGAGGGTACTAGTGCTGTCTCTGCTGTTTCTGGGGGCGCTGCACGGCCGCGGCCGTACTACATTCCGCTCCTTCAGCAGGTTCTTGGTCTACCGCCTTCTCCTGGTCCTACTCCTCCTTTACTGAGTCCACCGCCTGTCCAGTCACAGTCGCAGTTACAGCCAGCCTCTCCGATGCCTGGTCCTTCTCCCTACTCTGGACCGACTGGAGGTCTTACAGAGCGTTGTGAGCCTGAGTCGCGTCCTGTGTCGCCTGTGTTTCGTGCTGCGTCGCCTGTCCGCACTGCTCGCGCTGGTCGTGTTTTGCGTCCGCGTCCTCCTCCTGTCCCTGGCACTCACTCTATGACTCTGCGTCCTTCCTCTGCTCCACAGCGTGTCCCTCTGCCCTCTCCTCCTGAGTCCTCTCTTCCTGCCGGTCCGGACCCTGCGTCTGATTCCCTTCGTGCTGCTAGTCCTTCTGTCACGCACTTTCAAGCCACTGCTGTCATTGACCCTCTGTTTGAGTCCTCTGCTGCGTTTGCTCTCGTTGCTGAGCTTGTTGACTTTGCTGCAGCCTGTCGCCTAGACTACGCCGCTAGTCTTGTTGCTGAGTCTGCGTCTGCGTCTGTCTGTTCTCTGTCCGTCAGGGGTGAGTGTGCTCTTGGCACGGACGTTCTTGAGGACAGACAGGAGGAGTTTGAGTGCTTTGCCGCTGCTGTACCTCATCTCGTGTCCATGCTGCTTGCCCCTGAGGGAGACCCAGATGCACCACACATCCCGACCCCGCGCTCTTACGCACAGGCAATAAAGGGTCCCTACTCCTCTCAGTGGCAGGCAGCCATGGACGCCGAGATGGCTTCCTGGAAGTCCACAGGCACCTACGTCGACTAGGTTCCCTCGCGTGGGGCGAACATCGTCAGTGGCATGTGGATCTTCAGGGTGAAGCGGCCGCCGGGTTCTCCGCCTGTCTTCAAGGCGCGTTACGTTGCACGAGGCTTCAGTCAGCGACAGGGAGTTGACTTCTTCCAGACCTTCTCCCCTACCCCGAAGATGACCAGTCTTCGGGTACTGCTGCACGTTGCCGCTCAGCGTGACTACGAGCTCCACTCGCTTGACTTCAGCACAGCCTTCCTACAGGGCAGCCTGCACAAGGAGATCTGGCTGCGCCGCCCACCTGGCTTCACTGGGTCGTTTCCTACTGGTACCTTGTGGAGCCTCCGCCGGCCAGTCTACGGTCTCCGCCAGGCACCTCGTGAGTGGCACGACACACTCAGGACGACTCTTGCTGCTCTTGGTTTTGCTCCTTCCACTTCTGACCCTTCTCTGTTTTTACGCACTGACACCACTCTGCCGCTGTTCTACGTTCTCGTGTACGTAGACGACCTCGTCTTTGCTAATGCTGACACTGAGGCACTCGCCCACGTGAAGTCCGAGCTGCAGAAGAGACACACATGCACAGACCTGGGTGAGTTGACAAGCTATCTTGGCTTGCGGATCACCCGGGACAGAGGACATCGCACCATTACCTTGACTCAGTCACACATGGTGCAGCAGGTCCTTCAGCGCTTCGGCTTCACGTAGTCCTCGCCACAGTCCACTCCTCTGCCTACCGGTCACTCGCTCTCAGCTCCACCTTCGGACGAGTCCGTAGAGCCGCGTGGCCCGTATCCAGAGCTGGGGCCATGGCTGCTCAGGAGCTTCGCTGGCTCACCTACCTGCTGACCGACTTGGGAGAGGCGCCTCGTTCTCCTCCAGATCTGTACGTCGACAACAAGGCCATGTTGGCCTTGTGTCAGGAGCAGAGACTGGAGCACAGAACGAAGCACATTGCTCTGCGCTACTTCCTTGCTCGAGAGTTGCAGCAGCGTGGCCAGCTTCGTCTTGCTTACGTGGCCTCACAGGCCAACACTGCTGATGTTTTCACCAAAGCACTTCAGCCTTGTGATCATCAGCGTTTCTGTACTGTTTTAGGCCTTGTACCTACTGTGCCTCACTTGCTTACTTCTTGACTCTGCTTGTACTGTACTCTCTATACTTATACCTGCATGCTTACACTTGCTAGGTTCTGTTCACTGTATTGTTTGTTCTTCTTTATAAACCTCTGCATGTGAACTAGCCTTGTGGCCATTTGCTTGTGCTCAGACTGCGTGGTGACTTTGTGATCCACCCTGAGCTTGCTCTGCCTTTCTTGACTGGTCTTGTGACCTCTTGTTCTCTCCCACTTTGCCTATGGGGGTGTGTCAAACTTATATATGCTATAGTCTGTTTAGGCTGTAGTGGGGTAGTTCTAAGAGGGTACAACACTTTTGGGTTTTCTACTTGTACCCACCTGCTTTCTAGTTCATTTATTCCGTTCTTGATTCTAACATGAGAAAGGGCCGAGCGCGGGCTAGGTATGGGCCTATCGCGAGCTAGGTACGGGCCAGGCGCGGGCAGGGGACTGGGCCGGGCGCGGGCTAGGTACGGGCCTATCGCGGGCAAGGTACGGGCCGGGCGTGGGGCTAGGAACGAAGTAGCAGGTGGTAGGCCCAATAGTAACCTACTCTGATTCCATGTGAGAATAAGTGACGAGAATAATTGATTAGGTGAAAGGGGGGGGTACAAGTAGAATGTGGAGAGAAATTCTGTACCCCCTAAGGCTAAACCCACTACAGCCTAGAGATATATAAACACATATGTTTGACATATTCCTCCACCTTTTATACCTCTCCCCTCATCTGCTCTGCAGCTGTCTCCTCCTCCTCATGGCGACTTCTCTCGCCCTCCCCTCCCTCCCTCTGGTGGTCCTTCAGCTTGCACTTGATGGCAGCACTGTCAAATTCCCCAGATGGCTGAATTGTCTTGAGCGCACGCTGTCTGGCACCCTCGTGAGTGGTTTTAACATCTGGTTTGTCACTCAGCAGAGTGGTTCTGGCACCATTGCTACCCCTGCCTCTGCACGTACCTCTTCCTCCTCTGACCCTTTATGCTAATGGCCTTCGTGCTGCTATCGCTAAAACTGAGCGGACTGCGGCCACGGCCCAAGCCACTGCTGCGGCTGCTCTTGACAATGCTGCAGCCCATGACTTAGCTCGTGTTCTTCCTGAGTCCCTCGAGAGCACCCGCAAGTGTCTCGCTGAGCACCTAACTGCCCCTTCTCCTCGCTGTGCCTCTACGCCCTCTGCTTCTTCTCCATCTCACTCTGGCCTTCTCGCTGACTGGCATGTTGCCAGCGCACGTGCCTGTCAGGTCATCCTTGCCTGCCTGCCTCCAACTCTTCTCCCTCAGTGCTCGCACATCCGCTATGCCAAGGACCTTCTCGGCTATCTCACTGAGCGCTTCCAGTCGCAGACTCCCATCGGTTTCATTGCCCTCTAACGCAAGCTCACCTCTCTCCGCCTTGCTGACTTCACCACCATGGCAGACTACATCGCTCGTGTCCAGACACGGTCCTTCCAACTTGCTGCACAAAAGTTTGAAATTTCCGATCATGTCTGCGGTTCCCTCCTCCTCACAGGCCTCACTCCTGAATACAGTGTTCATGTCACCCTCTATGGTGAGTGCCCTACCGACTAGTGGTCGTTCTCCCGTGATTGTGCCTTCCTCCTCCAAGCAGAGCTCAACCTCTGCAGCTGCCCTCCTAATACCGCTGCTGACACACCCTCTTCCACCCCCCCTCCTCTCCCCACCACCACTGCCGCTGTTGCTTCCTCTCGCCCTCGCAACACCTTTTGTGAGGATCGAGGATCGAGTTCAGAAAAGTGAGAATGGGTTTGTTGCCGCACCATGTAGCTTGAATTTATCGGCTCGAAGCGTGCGATTAGATCTGCCCGAAAATGCACCCACATTCCTTCTCCGTGGACCACGTCACTTTCATACACCCATTCCAGCGCCGGGCCTCGCAATAGTGTCGCTGCGAGCCGAATCCTTGCTGCGTCATTTGTCGGTGTCGTACAACCAATGGCCTTGAATTATATTTCGAGGGTCACCACGAATCGTCGAATGTCCAGTCACTTCGTGCTCGTATCGAACGCTTCGGGGAGCCTCTGGCGAGCTGCTTCAAGGTTCGTAGTAGGTGGTGCCACTTCTGCGTGAAATGTCGGTGTCGTCGCTGCTGCTGTGGCGGCTGCCGACTGGTTCGCGAGGAGCGCTTTGATTTGCTGGAGTGCCGCCAGCGTCTGGTCCATCTCCGTGCGAAGGGTTGCGACTTCGGTGACGAAATCGTCGCCAGCGCCCTCCATTCTTGACATCTCGTCCGAAACCCGAAAACGAGGGGGAGTGAAAAAACACGGAATTGGTTTTACGTACCCGAAATCAGTGTTTAACGATCGTCGCCCCCGCAATTTTTGAAGAATGGGTTTTAGCGGTCGAGAGAACTTCGCGTGAAAACGAGTTCTGGTTACCGAGTGTGGGGATCGAGGATCGAGTTCAGAAATGAGAATGAGAATTGATTTCTCCACCTGGGTACAACACAAGGCTATATATAGTCTTGACACAAGGCTAGTAACCCAGGTGTTACGCGAATGTTTTAAGGGTCGTGAATCGTCCTGAACAGAACATTCCCGAATTCGTTAGAGGGCAATTCGGTGGCAACCGAAAGGCCTAGAATTCGGTACACGTAACCTGGTTTGGTGCTATAACTATAATAATATATAGGAATGCACCTAACCTGGGAAATCAAGCATAAACATGCAAGATAAAACAAACCTAAGCTAGAAATAGCATAATAAAGGTAAGGCAAGCAAGCATAGCTGGCATAAGCCGTCGTACTCTCACACGTCCCCCCCTCAAAGCTGGGTGGCGTGAGAAACACCCTGCTTGACAAGATAGTCCTTGAGAGCACTGCGAGCGTTGCCCATATCAGCTTCTGCAATCCCAATTGTCCCCAGAGAGGTCGTATCCCTTCCAGCGTACCAGGAACTCGAGGGTCTTGCCGCCGCAGCGCCGATGAGTGAGAACGCGTTCCACCTTGTACTCTGTTTCATTTTGTACGAGAACAGGTTGTGGTGGCGGTAGCTGCCGTCCCTGGAACTGTTGGTTGGGGTCCTTGTAGGGCTTGAGTAGCTGAACATGGAAAGCATTGTGATGCTTCCACGTAGTCAATAAGCGCAAGCAGAATGTGACTGGTGTCACCTGTGCCTTGACGTAAAAGGGACCACAGAAGCGAGGCCGGAGCTTGGATGGAAGATGAGAGAGATCCAAGTTGCGTGTGTCAAGAAGCACTTGGTCTTCGATTGCTATCGTGTGATCACGTCGCTGGCAATTGGCATACTGCTTCTAGGAGTTTTGCATCGTGGTGAGACGTCGCGGGGTCTTCTCCCATATCTGCTGCATGGTGGTGACGAAGTCGTGTGTGGCTTGGACATGTGCCTGTGTGGTTGACTACTGTGGGGTGGTTCCCGTCCGTAGCACAGGAAGAAAGGAGATTTTCATGTGGCCGCATGCGAAGTGTTGTTGTAAGCGAAATCTAGTGTCGGTAACTGTGAATCCCAGTGGCTGACGTCCTCTTTGCAAGCTGTGCGCAATAACTGTTCAACCACCTGATTGAGTCGCTCCGTCTGTACGTTAGTCTGGGGGTGGTACGCTGGAGACATTGCAAGCTTCGTCCCCAACAGTCCCATGAGTTCCCTCCATAACTTACTGGTGAATTTTGGGTCTCTGTCTGAGATGAGTGCGGCGGGGATGCCGTGGATGGTGATGATGTGGTCAAAGAAGGGGCAAGCAATTGCTTCAGCTGTTGCCGTAGCGTTGGTCGGTATGAAATGTCACATTTTCGAGAACTTATCGATCACCACGTTTATAGCGTCATGCCCTCGTGAGGTCAAAGGAAGCCCAGTGATGAATTGAGGCTAACGACGTGCCATGGCTGCTCCGGTACGGGTTGAGGCTGCAGTAACCCTGGTTTTTTCTGCTTGCTACTCTTCATCCGCTGGCACGTGTCGCATGAGTTGACGAAATGCTGCACGTCTGCTGCCATCCGGGGCAAGTAGTAATATTTTGCTATCCCTGCTAAGGTCTTGTTGCTCCCGAAATGTCCCGCGTATGCTACGTCGTGGAACTCTTCTAGTAGAATCTGCCATAGCGGGGCATAGTTTGGTACCCAAATCTTTCTTGTACCCTTTCTTACAGCTAAGTCCTTCTCCCACTATAACAGCTTCTGTTTCTGTGCTGTAGCGATCTCTGCGTCCACATAGTACCCAAGTTGGAATAGACTTTTGAGTAGAGGGTTTATCCTATGGAGCTAGATGCATGCTATATAACCGGGGCGGCTCAACGCGTCTGCTTTGTTGTGTAGCCCGGGTTTGTAGTCGATGTCGTAGTGGAAGTGAGTTTCCAGGAAGTTCACTCACCGCACCTGTCGCCATGAGAGTGTAGGCTGTGACTTCAGGTAATTGGGACTACAGTGGTCAGTACAGACTGTAGTCTTGGCTGGCTCTAGATAACATCTCCACGCCTTGAAGGTTGTGACTATCGCTAAGGCTTCCTTGTCATGGATGGAGTAGTCCAGTTCTGCTCCGTGCAGCTTCTTCTTGAGGTAGGCGATGGGCTGCAAACCGCGTCCATGATCCTCCATTAGTACTGCTCCGACTGCCTGGTCAGTAGCGTCTGCTTCCACCACGTGATCTCTGTCTGGATCCGGTAGGATGAGTATTGGCGTTGTAGTCAGTGCCGTCTGTTGCTGCTCCATGGCTTGCTGTTGAGGAGTATTCCATTTGTAGGGCGCATCCTTTTCAGTAAGTTCGTCAGTGGCGCTGCAATCTTGGCGTACTGTAGCACGAACCTGTTGTAGTAGTTGGCGAAGCCTAAGAACCGCTGCAACTCTTTCACGTTGCCCGGTACTTTCCACATCTCGGCGGCTTCGATTTTCTACGGGTCCACGTGTATGCCCTCCGCACTCACCATGTCCCCAAGAAACTGCACATTTTTTAGGGCAAAGTCGCTCCTTGACAGCTTCACGTAGAACTTATTTTTCCGCATTATCTCAAAGACTTTCCGCAGATGCTCCACATGCTCCTTCATGTTTTTGGAGTAGATGAGAATGTCGTCCAGATACACCACCACGCATTCATCCAGCAAGGGACGTAGGATGTGATTCATCTCCGCCTGGAACGTTGCTGGTGCGTTGTAGAGTATGAACGGCATCACTAGGTACTCGTAGGAGCTGAAACTGATACAGAACGCCATTTTGTGGATCGAGTTGTGTGCCATCTTGATCTGCCAGTAACCCAGTCGTAGATCCAGCTTCAAAAAGACAGTTGCACCACGCTGTTGGTCTAGAAGATCGTGTATGCGTGGTATATGGTATTTGTTTTTTTTTTGTCTGTTTGTTCAGTGCGCGGCAGTCGATGCGCATCCGTAAACTGTCGTCTGGTTTTGGAGTGAACAGAACTGTTGCGCCATAGGGAGAGGTGGATGGGCGGATCAGTTGTCTGTCTTGTAGGTATTTGATATGTTTCTTCATGTCAGTCAGTTCGGTCGGACTAAGTTGGTATGTTGCACGTGAGACGGGTTTCGCACTTGGTTTCTCTACGATCTCGTGCTTGTAGGCTCGCACTGGAGGGACTCCTGTAGGCAGGTCGTTTGGCATGATATCCTTATACTACTCCAACACCTCCTGTACTGCTGCAGGGAGCTCCGAGTTTGGCTTCTCCTCCTCTGCTGCTGCCATAACCAGTGCTAAGTAACATGTGTTACTCTCGTTCACCGTCCGTTCGAACAGTGCCAGTGTCGTTTCAGGAATGTCTTCTCAGCTCCACATCCTTCTTTCTTTCTCTGCTCTTAAACGTCTTGGTGTGTGAGCTACCTTTCCTGAATATCACTCCTACTGTGGTCTCTATCACCACGACCGCCATCTTGCACGCTTCACTCTTTCTCCTATCACTCGCCTCTACACTCTGCGTGTCTCTCTCCCCTCTCCTGCACATCATGCCTCTTCCGCTTCCCTCTTCCGTCCCTCCCGTTCCCTTCAGCGACTGTCGCTCTCTTACTCAACCTACCTTTCTCCTTCATGATCGACTTGGCCACCCCAATTTTTCCCTTCTTCGCAGCATGGTCTCTTCTAAGCTTCTTCATGGTCTCCCTTCTCTCCCCCCCCTTCCTCCCTCTCCTGCTCCTCAATGCACCCCATGTGTCCAGGCCAAACTCTCCCAGTCACCTCATCCATCTTCTCCATGTGCCTCTCCCCGACCCCTTGACCTTGTTCATATGGACCTTCGGGGTCCTTCACCTAATGCGTCTCGTCAGGGTCATCGATATTTTCTGCTTTTAGTTGATGACCACTCACGATTTGCCACTGTCTATCCCCTCTGTGCCAAATCTGACGCTCAGTCCCTCATCATTCGCTGGGCTGAGCAGGCTCGCCTTTGCGTTAATCGTCCTGTCGCGCGCTTCCACTCAAATGGTGGTGGCGAATTATTTAATCACACTCTCTCCTCTAACTGTGCCTCTCATGGCATTTGCCAGACCTCCACTCTTCCTCACTCTAAAGAACATAATGGAGTTGCTGAGCGCCGAAATCGCACTCTCATTGTAATTACTCGTTGCCTTCTCACCTATGCATCTGCTCCCCACTCTCTTTGGAGCTATGCTCTTCTCTATGCCACTCTGCTCTCTAACCTTTGCCCTCATCCTCTTCGTCCCACAACCACCCCCTTCCAGCTTTGGACTGGCCACCAGCCCTCTATTCGCCCTCTTCGGGTATGGGGTGTGTCGCCCATGTTCTTGTAAATCCAGCAGATCGATCCCGTCAGGGTGGGAAGCTCGCTCCCAAGACGCAACTAAGTGCATTCCTTGGCATCAACTCTGATTGTCTCTGCTACCTTCTCTACGCCCCTTCCTCTCAACAACTCATCCGCAGCCAGGATGCAAATTTTTATGAGACTCGCTCTCCGTTCCTTCCTCGCCCACCCGCCCCTCCTGACCCCTCTCTTCACTGGTCTGGTTTTGATCAGCCGTCGTCTGTCTCCCCCTCCCTTCCTCCCCCCCCCTCCTATCCCGCCCCTCCCCGCCCCTCCCCCCACGCCAGCCTCTACTGCCCCCCCTTCCGACATCATCTCTGGCGCCTCCCCACCAGCCTCTTCCTCTTTGGCTCCCCTTACCTTCCTCATCTCCACCTTCCTCTCAACCTCCTTCACCCGTTCCCCTCCCCCCCCCTTCCCCGCGCCTTACTCGCTCCATGACTCGTGCACTCTCTAATTTTCAGCACTCTGCTCTTTTCACTCATCTCTCTCCATCCCAGGATGTTGATCTTCTCGAAGATCACTTTGAGGAGCTCTTCAATATTCATCTTGTTTCTCCTCTCTTCTGTATCACCATCGGTGACTTTAGCAATTCTCCCACTCTTCTCTCTGTTGACACCGCTGCCATTCCCAACCCTCAGTCCTGCTACGAGGCCGTGTCGAGCTTTCATGCTGCCGAGTGGATGGCTGTCATCATTGCTGAGTGTGAGGCGTTTACCAGGACTAATTCGTGCATTGACTCAGTCCCCCCCTCCAAGCAACACTATTGTCAAAGGCAAATGAGTCTTCCATGTCAAGCAGCTGCTTAGCGAACTTCCTGTCTTTAAAGCCCGCTACAATGCCAAGGGCTTCACTCCGCGTAAAGGCATTGACTACTTTGCCCTTACTCCCCTATGGCCCGTCTATCCACTCTCTGCCTCCTTCTTGACCTAGGTACTCGCCGGGATTGGGATATCCATTCTATGGATGTTTCCGATGCCTTCTTTCAGGGCGAGCTGCATGAGCGCATATTCCTCAAGCGCCCCACTGGCTTTCCTCGCCCTTTCCCTCTAGGCACTGTCTGGGAATTGAAGCGACCTGTGTACGGCCTTAAGCAGGCCCTGCAGGAGTGGCACGCCAAGCTCGCCTCCACTCTTCACTCTCTTGGCTTCTCCACCTCCACCTCCGGCCCCAGTCTCTTCATTCGCACTTCCCCCCATAGGCATTACACCCTTGCCTACGTGGACAACTTGGTGCTGCTTGCTGAGGACTCCGCCGATCTTACTGCTATTAAGGAATCCTTGCAGGCCACAAGGATCTTGGCGAGCTTCGTCACTACCTTGGCATGGAGATCCGTCGCGATCGTGCTGCACGCACCATCTCTCTCTCACCGTCTTTCTACATCCAATCCATCCTCCAGCTAATCGAGATGTCGCAGGCCAAGCCGGTCTCCACCCCTGTTCCGGCTAACCATCATCTCACTACCCCTGCCATCCCTGCTCCCTCCTCTGAGTTGCGGTCTTATCCTGAGCTTGTTGAGTCTCTCATGTATGCTATGATGTGTACTCACTCCGACCTTGCTTACCCTCTCAGTCTTCTCGCTTGTCGGTCTAAGCCGCCACACTGACATCCACTGGGTAGTTGCTAAGCGCGTCCTGAGCTATCTTCACGCCACCTCTTACCTTGCCCTCACTCTTGGTGGCTCTGTTCCTCTCGTTCTCTCCGGCTAGAATGACTCTTCCTATGCTGAATCTTGCCCTAATCGCCGCTCTTCTCAGGGATATGGCTTGACTCTTGGCAGTGGCCTTATCAGGTGGCGCTCCACGCGTTCCTCCTCTGTCTGCCTTTCCACCTGAGAGGCTGAGCTATATGCTGGAACGTTGACAGCTCAGGAGGCCAGCTGGCTCTCCTTTCTCCTTGCTGAGCTGGGTCACTCTAAGCCCTCTGTGATGTTTGCTTGTGACAGTGCGAGCATGATTCATCTCAGTGAAAACCTTGTCTATCACGCCCGCAGCAAACACATAGAGATCCGCTACTTCTTGGTGCGCGAGCTCGTGTAGTCTGGCTTCGCAAGGTGGCTGCTAATGCCAACCTTGCTGACATTTTCACCAAGGCCCTCCTGTGTGCGCCACACCGTTTCTACGTGCGCGAGCTTGGGCTCACGCGTCTCGTCACTTCTAGGGGTGTGCCGGTTCGCTAGATGTTTTGTTCCATAGCTTCACCTAGCCTAGGGGTGTGTTGGAGTAGGCTAGAGCTCGCTCTAGTCTTTATTTTGGTGTTCTTATATTATTTCGCTGTGCTTAGAGAGAGGTACGATTTCATGTTCATTTTAGGTTCATATCGTAGCTTTCAATACAAACTGAACACACCTTAGTTTAAATTAGGGTTTCCAACCCTCTCTCTCATTTTGTACCTCGACACTTTTTCCTATTGCAACTTCAAGCTCACATAACTCTCTCGCTATCCATGGCTCCTCACTCTTCAACACGATGGACTCAGCTTCAGCGAACGAGAGTGCCACCATTTCCCGTTTCTGTGAATTCCACGAAGGGCTCGAGGCGGAAAAGAAAGCCGGTTCGAGGCCGTCGATTTGCAGTATCAGCGCCGTGATTAGCATCCACATAGCCAACGAGGCTGAATGAGCAGGTTGTGAGAGTGGAATAGGTGAGTCCAATGTGCGGTGTTTAGATGAAGTGCAAGGAGCGTGCTATAGGTCCAACAGATTCTCCCTTTCAGACCGCTTGGCATACTGAGCGAGTTGGCTCGAGATGTAGGACACGTCAGGCCCGCATGTGACTGCAGCAAAGAGGAGGCAGCCAAGTTGCTGCTGGTACAGTTGGTGAGTGGACAGGTTGAGTGGGGTGGTGTCGGGGTTGTGTGGGGTGGCTTTTTTTGGGCTTTAAGGAGATCCCCGGAGGAAACCAACCCCCCGTAGGGAGAAGGCGCTTCGGTAAGCAGCATTATACCGGCTGTGCATTTAGTTGCTAAAACCCCCATCGATCACCAGAAGCGCGTGCCCCATTTCGGGGACAGCCGTACCCGGATGGGCGTTGATGTGGCTTTGGTGCACTAAGGAGTGGAAATGTTTGCCGGTTGGATGTTGAACTTAGCGGACAGTGTTTCGGCATACTTGGCGGCGGAGAGGTGAATGGCATCGGCAGCGTAGGAGATGTTTAGGCCCCAGAACTGTGTGACGTGCTCGGTGCTGGTGATCTCGACACGGTTGCTAAAGTTCTTCTCGAATCGAGCGAGAAGCTTGTCAAACTGTTGTAATGTTTAGGTTGTGTAGGCTGTAGTGGGGTAGCCCATAAGGGTTACAACCTAATTAGGGTTAGTACTTGTACCAAATTTGTTCCTAGTTCATCCATTTTCCCATTCAGTCCTTTGACATGGTTTCAGAACAGGTCCTGTTCCAGGACCGGTTTTTTTTAGGGCCCACCGTATAGTTCGCTGCCCGTAGCATGTTACCCTGCCCGCGCGCCGCCCTGCTGGACGCCGCGCCGCCCTGCCCTGCCTGCACGCCGCCCTGCTGGCCGCCGCACCGCCCTGCCCTGCCCTGCCCGTGCGCTGCCCTGCTGGCCGCCGAACCGCCCTGCCGGCCGCCGCACCGCCCTGCCCTGCCCGCGCGCCGCCCTGCTGGCCGCCGCCCTGCCCTGCCCTGTCCGTGCGCCGCCCTGCTGGCCACCGCCCTGCCCTGCCCTGCCCTTGTGCCGCCCTGCTGGCCGCCGCCCTGCCCTGCCCTGCCTGCACGCCGCCCTGCTGGCCGCCGCCCTGCCCTAGCTGTGCGCCGCCCCGCCCTGCCCTGCGCGCTTCCCTAGCGCTTGCGCGCCGCCCTGCCTGTCGCGCCGTCCTTGTTTGTGTGCTGCCCTGCTTGTCACGCGCCACCTTGCTCTGCCCGCTATGGCTACTCTCTGCGTTCTCACATTCGATCCTGAGGGCCATCCGGTCCAGTTCGATACATGGCTCGATGACTTACAGCTGTACCTACTGAGCGATTCTATAGACGGCGTTTCATTGTTTGACCTCACGTCTGGAGCCTCTCTCGCCCCTCCCGCCATAGCTGACAGTGCGAATCGCTCACAGTGGCTTACCCGTGATGATGCTGCTCGCCTAGCCGTTCGCAACCACTTACCGTTAGCCTAACGCACTCACTTTGGCCAGCACAAGACTGCTAAAGCCCTGTACGACGCTGTAGTCACTCGTTACTCCTCTCCTGCCACTTCTTCTCTCGGCCGCCTTATACTGCCCTACCTTTTTCCCGAGCTGTCCGCCTTTGCCACAGTCGACGACCTCATCACCCACCTTCGCACTAGCGACACTCGCTACTGCGCCGCGCTTCCCACCAAGTTTCTAGACGAGAACCCTCCCCCCATGTACATCGCTCTCAACTTCATCGTCACCCGCCTCCCTGACTCTCTTAGCGCAGTCAGGGACCTCTTTCTCGCCATGGACCCCACGGACCTCACTGTCGACCTGCTCGAGAAGCACCTCCTTGCAGCTGAGGCTAGCATAGTCGCTGTAGTTGCTGCTTGTGGCACTCCTCGCACTCCCTTCTTTGAGAGGTGTTCCCCCTCCCCCCTTGCCCCCTCTTATGCTTCTGCTGCTGCTGTTGACTTCCTTCGTGCTGAAGAGGTCGCGGCTGCGTGTGCTCCTAGTGGGAGGCGCCGCAGCAGCAAGGGCAAGGGAGGCAAGGGTGGTGGGGGTGGCAGCAGTGCAGGCGGTGGTGGGGGCGGTGGAGGCGGTAAAGGTGGTGGTGTTGGCGGAGGGAGTGGTGGTGGGAGTGGATGCGTTGGTGGCGGCGGTGGTGGCGGCACTGGGAGTGGTGGCAGCGGTAGTGGTGGCAGCAGTGGGAGTGGTGGCGGCAGCAGTGGTGGCGGTCAAGGTGGAGCCGGTCAGCGAGGAGGTTCTGGCGGTGGTCACAGGCAGCAGCAACAGCATCCGTATGAGACCCCTACGCCCCAGGAGCTTCGTGAGTGGTTTGCTCAGCGAGGGGCGTCTGGGGGTAGTGTTCGCTGCCAGTACGTCATTCGCACAGGTGACCGCCCTGGTCAAACTTGCGGGAAGGTTGGACACACACAGTCTTGCAACTTCTCCGGCCTTAACGATGCCTGGTGCGCAGAGTTTCCCGACGCGACTGAGCTCCCCCGCTGGCTAGAGCTGCTTAGGCAGGGTGTGGATATCTTTGCTCCTGACTATGACGCTATCCTTGCTGCCATGTATGCCTTGACTGTTAGTGCTGAGGGTGAATGTTACCTGTGTGTGTCGCCCGACCCAGGTATAGAGGCTGCTACTCTAGGTGCTAGTGAGTCTGCTCTCCCTAGAAATATGCCTGCTGAGGCCTTGCACACCTTCACGCTTCACTCAGGTGCTTCCTGCTGTTTCTTTCGCGACAGTACCACAGTCACCCCACTTCTTGCACCTGTTGCAGTCAGACTGGCTGACCCCTCAGGGGGCCCAGTTCTTGCACGTTCCTCCACTGTTCTCCCGTGTCCGGCGGTTCCGTCCGACACACTCTCAGGTCTTCACCTCCCCTCGTTCTCTACGAACTTGGTGAGTAACGCTGCCATCCAGGATGCAATGGTCACTACCACCACTCCTGGGGGTCAGCGTGTGTTGATCTGCACGTGTACACGGACGGGCCATCACTTGGCCACGTTCACCCGTTGGCCTGGGTCGAGTCTGTACACACTGACCACTGAGCCTCCTTAGGTAGCTGCATCTGGTCAGGTGTCCGCGTCAGGCCCAGTAGCAGCCCCCTGCTCGTGTCGCCTCCTGTCGCACCAGACTCTCCTGTGGCACCACAGACTTGGTCACCCCTCCCTGCCACGCCTTCGTGGCATGCACTCCCGCCTCCTTGTCTCTGGTCTTCCCAGGTCTCTGCCTCCCCTCCCACCATCGCCTGCCCCTCCCTGCCTTCCCTGTGTCGAGGGGCGGCAGCGCGCTGCTCCTCCTCGTTTCCTCTCACATCTGCTCCCCTGCAGAGTCTCCACATGAACATGTGGGGCCCAGCCTGCGTCAGTGGACAGGGTTGAGAGCGATACTTTCTGCTGGTTGTTAACGACTACTCGCGTTACACCATGGTCTTCCCTTTGTGCAGCAAAGGGGAGGTCCCTGATGTTTTGATCCCTTGGATTCGCGATGTCCGTCTCCAGCTCCGCGAGCGGTTCTGCCAGGACCTTCCTGTCCTGCGTCTGCACTCTGACAGAGGTGGTGAGTTCTCCTCCGACCTCTTGCGGGACTTTTGTCGTGGGGAGGGCATCCTCCACTCGTTCACGCTTCCAGCCTCTCCGCAGCAAAATGGGGTTGCTGAGCGCCGCATTGGCTTAGTCATGGAGGTCGCTCGTACCTCCATGATCCATGCGGCTGCTCCTTATTTTCTGTGGCCGTTTGCGGTCCGGTATGCTGCGCATCAGCTCAACCTCTGGCCTTGTGTCTCCTTGCCGGAGACCTCGCCTACACTGCGTTGGACGGGGGAGGTTGGCGATGCGTCAGTGTTCCAGGTCTGGGGCTCTCGTGCCTTTGTCCACGATACGTCCGCGGACAAGCTCTCCGTCCGCGCTATTCCCTGTGTCTTCCTTGGCTTTCCCCCTGACGCGCCTGGCTGGCAGTTTTACCACCCCACCACGCGCCGTTTCCTGCCCTCTGAGGACGTCACGTTTGACGGGTTGGTTCCCTTTTACCGTCTCTTCCCCTACCGCGCTGCCCCTCTTCCCCCCCCCTCGCCGCTCTTCCTTGCACCAAGTCCCCCTCCGGTAGACCCCCTCCCCCCTCAGGGTCCTGCTCCCTCAGGTGTGTCTCAGGTAGACCCGCTCTGCTTGGCTAAGCCTGTCAAGGTCGCTGTCGACTCTGATGCTACTGGGGGTGGTGCTGCTAAGGGTGCTGCGTCTGGGGGTGCTGAGTCTGAGCGTGCGGAGCCTGGGGGTGCTGAGCCTGGGGTTGCTGAGTCTGAGGGTGCGGGGCCTGGGGGTGCTGAGCCTGAGCGTGCGGAACCTGGGGGTACTGAGTCTGGGGGTGCTGAGGCTGGAGGTACTGTGTCTACTGGAGGTCCTACAGGTGCCTCGTCACGCCGAGAGCCTCTCTCTCCACCGAAGCTGCGCGAGTGGTTTGCTCGGCACACCCGCCTAACAGTGGCAGTGCCGGAGCTGGGGGGGCTGCCGCTGGAGGCACTGGAGCTAGAGGCACTAGAGCTGCTGGTCTCGGAGGTGCTCGTATTGGAGGTACTGGATTTGCTAGAGCTGGTGGTGCTGCAGGCGCAGGAGCTGGAGGTACCGGAGGTGCTGGAGCCGCTGGTCCTGGAGGTGCTCGTACTGGAGGTACTGGAGCTGCTGAAGCTGGGGGTGCTGCAGGTGCTGGAGCTGGAAATCCTGGAGCTGGAGGTGCTGGAGCTGGAGGTACCGGAGGTGCAAGAGCCGCTGGTCCCGGAGGTGCTCGTACTGGAGGTGCTGGAGCTGCTGGAGCTGGGGGTGCTGCAGGCGCTGGAGCTGGAGACCCTGGAGCTAGAGGCATTGGAGCTGGAGATCCTAGAGCTGCAAGCGCTAGAGCTAGAGACCCTGGAGCTGGAGGTGCTGGCCCGAGGGGTGCTAGATCTGGCGGTACTGGTGCAGGAGGCACTGTGCGGCCGCGACCGTTTTTCGTTCCCCTGATTTGCCAGGTTCTTAGTCTCCCATCTTTTACTGGCCTTACTCCTCCCTTACTGTGTCCACTACATGACCAGTCGCAGCCACAGTTACAGCCAGACTCCCCACTTCCTGCTCCTTCTCCTTACACTGAGCAGACAAACTCTCTTACAGAGCGTCGTGCGCCTGAGTCTCGTTCTGCCTCGCCATGCGTTGTTCAAACTGGTCGTCGTGTTCCTCGTCCACATCCACCTCATGTCCCGGGCACTCACGGTATGGCACTTCGCCCTTCCTCTGTTCCACTTCGAGTTCCCCTGCCGTCTCCTCCGGCGTCCTCTCTTCCTGACGTTCCCGACCCTGAATCTGACTTGGTTCATGCTGCTAGCCCTACTGTCACACGTCTCCTAGCCACTGTTGTCACTGACCCTTCCTTTGTGTCCACTGCTGCGTATGCCTTAGTTGCTGAGCTTGTTGACTTTGCTGATGTGTGTCGTCTCGACTACACCGCTAGTCTTGTTGCAGAGTCGGAGCCTGACAGTCCTTCGTCCATCGGGGGTGAGTGTGCTCTTAGCACGGACGTCCTTGAGGACAGGCAGGAGGACTTTGAGTGTCTAGCAGCTGCTGTACCTCATCTCGTGGTCATTCTGCTTGCACCTGAGGGAGACTCGGATGCTTTAGACATCCTAACTCCGCACTCTTACGCATACGCGATTACGGGTCCCTACTCCTCTTAGTGGTAGACAGCCATGGATACAGAGATGGCATCCTGGAAGTCCACAGGCACTTATGTCGACGCAGTTCCCCCTCCTGGGGCGAACATAGTCGATGGCATGTGGATTTTCAGGTTGAAGCGACCACCGGGCTCTCCGCCTGTCTTCAAGGATCGTTACGTTGCACGAGGCTTTAGTCAACGACAGGGAGTTGACTTCTTCCAGACCTTCTCCCCTACCCCGAAGATGACCACTCTTCGGGTATTGCTGCACGTTGCCGCTCAGCGTGACTACAAGCTTCACTCTCTTAACTTCAGCACAACTTTCTTACAGGGCAGCCTGCACGAGGAGATCTGGCTGCGCCGCCCACCTGGCTTCACTGGGTCGTTTCCTGCAGGTACCCAGTGGAGCCTCCGGCGGCCAGTCTACGGTCTCCGCCAGGCGCCTCGTGAGTGGCACGACACACTGAGGACGACGCTTGCGGCTCTTGGGTTTGCTCCTTCGACTGCTCACCCGTCGCTGTTTCTGCGCACCGACACTTCGCTGCCGCCGTTCTACATCCTTGTGTACGTCGACGACTTTGCTTTTGCCATTGCTGACACTGAGGCACTGGCCCTTGTGAAGTCGGAGCTGCAGAAGAGACACACGTGCACCGACCTCGGTGAGCTGCGCAGCTATCTTGGCTTGCAGATCACCCGGGACAGAGCACGACGCACCATCACCCTGACTCAGTCACACATGGTGCACCAGGTCCTTCAGCGCTTCGGCTTCCAGTTCTCCTCGCCACAGTCCACTCCTCTGCCTACCGGTCAGTCGCTCTCAGCTCCACCTTCGGACGAGTCCGTAGAGCCGAGTGGCCCATGTCCAGAGCTTGTGGGCTGCCTCATGTACCTAATGACCTGCATTCGACCTGACCTTGCGTACCCTCTTAGCATCCTGGCACGCTACGTTGCCCACGAGAGACACCGATCAGAGCAGTGGGAGGCCGCTAAGAGGGTGTTGCGCTACTTGTGCAATACATTGGGCATGAGGCTCGTGCTTGGAGGACAGGGTCCAGTTGTCCTCACTGGACACGCAGACGCTTCTTGGGTTGACGACTTGGCTATGCAGCGGTCGTCACAGGGTTACAATTTCAGCCTTAGCTCCGGCTCTACTTCTTGGTGGTCTGCCCACTCGTCTTCTGTTCTCAGTTCCAGTTGTGAGGCTGATATCTACGCAGGGGCCATGGCTGCACAGGAGTTACGCTGGTTCACCTACCTGCTGATCGACTTGGGAGAGAGGCCTCGTTCTCCTCCAATTCTTTATGTAGACAATAAGGCCATTATTGCCTTGTGTCAGGAGCACAGAATGGAGCACAGGACAAAGCACATCGCTCTGCGTTACTTCCT
Organism: Closterium sp. Naga37s-1; assembly: GCA_947471745.1. Classification (NCBI taxonomy): domain Eukaryota; kingdom Viridiplantae; phylum Streptophyta; class Zygnematophyceae; order Desmidiales; family Closteriaceae; genus Closterium; species Closterium sp. Naga37s-1. The sequence continues at coordinate 1,184,895 of CANJKZ010000036.1, read as the reverse complement.
TGCTCGAGAGTTGCAGCAGCGTGGTCAGCTTCGTCTTGCTTACGTGGCCACTTGGGCCAACACTGCTGATATATTCACCAAGGCACTTCAGTCTGGTGATCATCAGCGTTCTGTACCGCTTTGGGCCTTCTGCCTGCTTCGTCTCACTTGCTCACTGCGTGACTTTGCTTGTACTGTGATCTGTATATATATATATATATATCCGCATGCTTCCACTTGCTAGGTTGTGATCACTGTACTGCTTGTTCTCATTTGTATAACTCTGCATGTGAACTGACCTTGTGGCCATTTGCTTGTGCTTAGAGTGTGTGGTGACTTCGCTGGTCTCCCCCCTCGCCGGTCCTTCGTGCGGGCATCAACCAAGCACTTCTGCCAATCCCTTCCCTGAGCTGCCCTTTTCCCGCCATCGTGATAGTGTGAGGGCACACGGGACTGCTGCAGAAGACGTTGATCCCCTTGGCCAAAGGGGGGATTCTTCATACCCTTTTCCCAATCTCATGGGTACCCTAGGTGAAAGTGCGGAGCACGAGAAGTTTGTTACACGGGAGGAGTTCCTCGCGCTATGGTCTGAGATGTACGCCATGTTTGCTCAGCTCGGCCTGCGTCGTGGAGCACCTGCCAACTATGCCGGGGGTTCCGCAGTGGTTCCTATGGCTGGTACGCCGCCGCCGATGAGTGCCGTGGACAAGGCACGAGTGCTAGTGTTGCAGGAGACAAACCCATTCCCGGTATGTGGCGGGCCAAATGGGGCGGGTTGGGGTTGTCGTGGCAACCAGGGCGGGGTTGGGGATGTGGTGGCGGTTTGGATGTGTACAAGAGAGCGGCGCATGACGAGGCGACACGTGCCAGGTGGGTGGGGGTTGACGTGGCTTGGGGTGGGGGAGGGTGACGTGGCAAGTGGGGCGGGTTGTTGGTGGACGTGGCCGATGCAGGTGTGTGTGATGTGGCGGAAGGTGAGGGTTGGGGATGACGTGGCGGTTTGAAAGGGTACACGGGAGCGGCGCATGACGAAGCGACGCGCGTCAGGTGGGTGGGGGGTGACGTGGCTTGGGGTGGGGGAAAGGTGACGTGGCAAGTGGGGCGGGTTGTTGGTGGACGTGGCGGATGTAGGAGTGTGTGACGTGGCGGAAGGTGAGGGTTGGGGATGACGTGGCAGTTTGAAAGGGTACACGGGAGCAGCGCATGACGAAGCGAGGCGTGTCAGGTGGGTGGGGGGTGACGTGGCTTGGGGTAGGGGGGTGTGACGTGGCAAGTGGGGCGGGTTGTGTCAACTATAACTGTTATACTTTGTATTGTTTAGTCTAGGTGGTGTGCACCTTGGTTAGTGCTAGGGTTAGGTTTGCTATATCTACCCTTGTACTTGCTCATTCTAGTCATTCATTCTTCCAGTTCTATCTTTGACATGTTATAGAGCTTAGTTCGTTTCCATGGGCCCACCTCCGCACGCCCTGTTCATTGCTCGATAGCCACCCGTAGCGCGCTTGCCGCCCGTTGGTTCGCTCGTTTTAGGGTTTCACATAATAGCCGCTCGGTAATCGCCCGTTAGTCGCCCGTCCGCCGTCCGTTTGCCGTCCGTTCGCCGCCCGTTGCGTGTAGCGCCCTCGTCGGGTCCCGTGCCCCCCGCGGGCCTTTGTCCGTCCCGTAGCGTGGCCCCCACGGGCCTTAGTTTGTCCCTTAGCTCGGCCCCCTCCGCGGGCGCTCCCGTTCGTCCTTAGCGCGGCCCCCGCGGGCTCTTTCGTTCGTCCTTAGCGTGGCCCCCGCGGGCGCTCTCGTTCGTCCCATAGCAACTCCTCCAACAGACCCCCCCCCCCCCGGTGGGCCCTTATGTGCGTCCCGTCGTACGCCTTCCCTCCCCCCCCCCCCCCCCCCCACCCCGTGGCCCCTCTTTCGTCCCGTAGCGCGCCCACCCCCCCCCCCCCCCCCCGCGGGCACTCTTGTCGCGACCTAGGTCGCGCGTCACGCGTCGCCCGTAGTGCCCATCGCCTGTAGCACCCGTCGTCGCCAAAACCCTAATTTTTGGCCCGTCGCCCGTAGCGCTTGTCGCCCGTAGCGCACACTCACGTAGCCGCGCCCAAGCGACCGCACACGCATATCAGCGCACACCTAGTCGCGCACGCCCCTTTCCTAGGCCGCCTGCGTCCGTTATCTTGGCCGCCCGCGACCTACATGATTTATTAAGAATTATTAATTAATTAATTTTAAAAAGGAAAAAAACTTAGCACCACCCATTGCTTTGAAGCTCCAACATGTGCCAGCACCCGCGTTTAGTGCATCAGAAATAGCTTAGGCTACCTTCAGTTGCGCCAGCACTAGCTTAGGTCGTCCTACCACTCGTACTACCGCCTCGACTGGCCCCTACCCCCCCGTACTAGCGTGCCATGTTGATGTGGCGACAGCGGCAGCAGCAGTGGCAGCAGCACCGGTGGCCGCAACAGCAGCAGTGGTCGCAGCAGCAGTGGCAGCAACACCGGTGGCCACAGCAGCAGGCAGTGGTCGCGACAACAGTGGCCGCGGCAGCAACCGTGGCCGCAGCACCTGTGGCCGCAGCAGCAGCAGCAGCAGCAACAGAGCCAGCGGCAGCCTCCACCACGGGGCCCTGTCGGACCCGGCCAGTACACACATCGGTATGTGGGAGCTGCAGATGGGGTTGAGACTTGTGTTTCCAGTCTTGGTGCTTGCGTAGTTTCTAGTCCATACGCCTCAGTGGTTCTTAGTGTAGGAGCTGCAGGTACTACTAGTCTTGTACCAGCCTTTGTCGCTGGCTCGGGTGCGACCTCATCGACTGCACAGCTTTCCTTCACTCTAGACTCTAGAGCGTCCAGCTGTTTCTTTCGCGACTGCACCGACCTCACGCCTTTGCACACTCCAGTCACTGTAGCCTTGGCTGACCCCTCCGTGGGATCTGTAGTTGCCCACAGCACCACCATTCTCCCGTGTCCGGCGGCTCCCTCTGGGTTTCTCACACGCTACTACACCCCCTCGTTCTCTAGGAACTTGGTGGGTGTCAGTCACCTCCACGACCTCGGATTTGTCGCCACTTTCCCTTTGGACGAGCCTGTTGCCTCCTGCACTGTTGGTGCCACTGGAGTGCCTCTAGCCACTTTCCACAAGGAGCCGGGCTCTGGTCTGTACTCACTACACACTGGGTCCCACCACACTGGGTCAGGTCAGGTAGCTGCTGTGTCGTGCAGCTGTCGGTCACTCACGCACCCGTCGGTCCTTTGGCACCACTGTCTAGGTGATCTGTCGCTCCCACATCTCAGTAGGATTGTTCGTCATCGTCTGGTCTCAAGTCTCCCAGAGTCGCTTGCCCCGCTTCCTCGCTCGCCTGCGCCGCCGTGCACTCCTTGCGTCGAGGGTTGGTAGCACGCTGCCTCTCACTCATCGTCGTTCCCCCCCACCACGGCTCCCTTCCAGACACTGCACTTGGACGTCTGGGGCCCCTCTCCAGTCCGTGGCCCTCGTCAGGAGCGCTACTTCCTGATTGTGGTGGACGACTACTCCCGCTACACCATGGTTTTACCTTTGCGACGGAAGGCCGACGTGCCTACCGTCCTCGAGCCGTGGCTACTAGTGAGGGGTGACGCCCAGGCCCTTTCTGGGCTCTGCCTGCACTCAGACCGTGGTGGTGAGTTTTCTTCTACTCGCCTGGAGAAGTTTTGTCAGGGTCAGGGGATCATCCAGTCTTACACGCTACCAGACTCTCCGCAGCAGAACGGGGTAGCCGAGCGACGCATCGGCCTGGTCATGGAGGTTGCCTGGACCTCCATGTGCCATGCTAGTGCCCCCCAGTTCCTGTGGCCTCAGGCAGTCCGCTACGCCGCGCACCAGCTGAACCTGTGGCCTAGTGACGCACGGCCACGGGTGATGCCAGTCTCCCTTTGGACAGGTTCTCCAGGTGTAGCAGCTGACTACCGCGTCTGGGGTTCCCTGGTCCACGTTCGTGCCCCTGGCACGAACAAGTTGTCTCCGCGCACCCGTGCCTGCATCTTTCTTGGCTTCCCACTCGACACCTCCGGCTGGCAGTTCTACGACCTGGTTACCTGTAAGTTCTTCAGTTCCCAGGACGTCACTTTCGACGAGTCGATCAGTTACTACAGGAGTCGCCCCGACCAAGGTTCTCAGGCATTTTCCCCCCCACTTTTCCTCACCCTTGAGCCCCCCCCAGTCGCCCCGGTAGCCCCACCCCATTCGCGTCCTGCCCCGTCAGGTGTGTCGCGCGTCACTCCGCAGTCGTCCCCCCCGCGGCGTCCAGTCCCTGTCGTGTCTGGGGGTGCAGGAGGTGCAGTTGCGGAGGGTGAGGGTACTGGGGCTGCTGGAGCCCGTGGTATCGAATTTGGGGGTGCAGGGGGTGTGAGAGAGGAGGCCACTCCTGAGGAGGACACGGCTGTCTCGACTCAGCGGCCTCGCCCCGCCTCACCCCTTGGCTTCCCGTTTGTTCCGCAGTTCCCTCGTTGTTCGCCTCCGCAGCCGGTCGCTGCGGAGCCTGGGGGTGTTCCTGCCGGAGGCACTTGAGTCCCTGGGGGTGTTGTCAGTGGAGGTTCTGGTTCTGGGGGTGCTGGAGCCGGAGACACGAGCACTGCGACGCCTACGCCATGCACTGTACGTTTCCTGACCCGTGTGCAGCGTTTAGACAGGTTGGAGAGGGAGGAGCGGGAGCGGTTTGAGAGGGCACGACAGCAGCAACAGCCGTAGCAGCAGCAGCAGCAGTCTCAATTAGAGCATCAAGAGAGAGTAGAGGAGGAGTCACTGCCACACCAGGAGTAGAGGAGGAGTCACGGCAGCAGCAGCAACACCACCACCACCACCACCACCACCACCACCACCAGCACCAGCACCAGTCTCAGTCGGAGCATCAGGAGAGAGTAGAGCAAGAGTCACGACTGCCGCAACGGGTGCAGTTGCAGCCACAGCAGGAGAGAATAGAGCAGGAGTCCCGCCCGCAGCAGCAGTTGCAATTGCAGCCACAACAGGAGAGAGTAGAGCAAGAGTCCCGCCCGCAACAATAGGTGCAGTTGCAGCCGCAGCAGGAGAGGGTAGAGCAGGATTCCCGGCCACTGCAGCAGGTGTTGTTGCAGCCACAGCGGGAGAGAGCAGAGGAGGAGCCATAGGAGCAGCAGCGGGGGCAGGTGTCGCAGTAGCAGTCGCCAGAGGAGGCGGAGCAGCAGCGACTGAGAGACCTGCTCGACTCAGCACCTGCACGCTTTGTTCGTGGTCCCCTACCGTCCCCTCCTGTTCCCCCTGTCGAGTCCCTTTCCTCGTCCCAGTGGACTCGTCGTTCTCCCCTCAGTCGTGCTGTGTCCCAAGAGCCTCGCCGGTCCCATTACCGTGCCGACGGCCCATTTCACCTTGTTCTTCGCTCTCGTGTTCCACCTCCTCCTGTCCTTCCACAGCCTCCCGAGTGGTCCCTCACCTGTATGTTTCACGACCCGTTGTCCGACTACCTCCGTGCCTCTCGCCCTGTCGTCTCCCGTGTTCTGTCCGCGTTGGTCACTCACCCGACTGCCCCTCCGCTGTCTGTCTCGACCCTTGTCACTACTCTCAGTGCCTTTACCTCTTCCCACCGCCTTGACTTTGCCACTCACCTGGTGAGTGGCACTGCTCATTCTCCATCCTCTGGGGGTGCTCCTGTTTTTCCCTTGGAGTTCTTGGAGGACAGGCAGTTCGAGCTTGGTTTCCTTGCGGCCGCTGTTCCTCATCTCTGCGCCATGCTGCTTGCCCGTGAGGGGGATCCAGACGCCCTTGACATCCCAATCCCTCGCACTCACGGTGAGGCAGTCTCGGGACCCTGGGCTTCGTACTGGATAGCAGCTGAGGAGGCAGAGATGGCATCTTATAGGTCCACAGGCACCTACGTCGACGCCGTCCCGCCACCTGGGGCGAACGTTGTCAGTGGCATGTGGCTCTACAAGGTGAAGCGGCCGCCTGGAGCACCACCAGTGTTCAAGGCGCGCTACGTGGCGAGAGGCTTTAGTTGGCGAGAGGTGGTAGACTTCTTCCAGACCTTTGCTCCCACCCCGAAGATGACCACCCTTCAAGTGTTGCTGCATATTGCAGCACAACGCGACTACGAGTTGCACTCCTTGGACTTCTCCACCGCGTTCCTTCAGGGGAGCCTGCACGAGCAGATCTGGCTGCGTCGTTCGCCTCGCTTCACTGGCACTTTCCCTCCTGGGACCCAGTGGCAGCTGCGTCGACCGATCTACGGCCTGCGTCAAGCTCCCCGCTTCTTTGTTCTAGTCTACGTTGACGACCTGGTCTTTGCCACTCTCGACCGATGTGCACTAGCCTCCGTGAAGGAGGAACTGCAGAGAAGACACACTTGCACTGACCTTGGTGAGCTGCAGCGCTACCTTGGCCTGCAGATCACCAGGGACAGGGCAGCTCGCACCATTACGCTGACGCATTCGCATATGGTCGAGCAGATCCTCACGCGGTTTCGCTTCCCGTTCTCCAATGTACAGCCCACCCCTCTTGCTGTGGATCATGGGCTCACAGCTCCACCTTCGGACGAGCCATTTGAGTCCAGCGGTCCATATCCTGAGCTGGTGGGTTGTCTCATGTACCTGATGACCTGCACTCGCCTAGACCTAGCTTACCCTCTTAGTGTCCTTGCGCGCTTTGTTGCGCCTGGGAGACACCACCCTTCCCACTGGTACGCGGCTAAGAGATTGGCGAAGTATGTGGCGAGTACATAAGGCATGGGACTTGTCCTTGGAGGGAAGCAGCCAGTTACACTTACAAGTTTCTCAGACTCGTCGTGGGCCGACAACGCAGAGTCGCTGCGGTCTACACAGGGTTACTGCTTCAGCCTTTGGACCGGAGCTGTTTCGTGGAGGTCGACTCGGGCGTCGTCCGTCTCCAGTTCCAGCTCTGAGGCACAGGTGTACGTTGCGGCCATGGCCGCCCAGGAGCTTCGCTGGCTGTCTTTCCTCCTCACCGACCTTGGTGAGCGGCCTCGCTCTCCTCCAATCTTGTTCGCTGACAACAGGTCTGCTATCCTGATGTGCGAGGAGCCCCGACTGGTTGGGAAGGCGAAGCACATCCAGCTTCGTTACTTCCTTCTGCGAGATTTGCAGCAGCGTGGCCAGGCACTCGTGCGACGTATGGTCTCTGAGGCCAACACTACATATATCTTCACCAAGGCGTTGCCGCCTTGTGACCACCAGCATTTCTGCACCCAGCTTGGCCTTGTGTCTACTGGCCCTCACTTGCTTGCCTAGAGATGCTTTGTCTTGTACTCTTGCATCTCACTATATACCTTCTATCTGTGCTTGTTGACAGGCCTTGTGGCCCTTTGCTTCTGTAGAGATGCTTGTCATGCATGTTTGTACTCTTGCATATACTTGCATGTGGACTATCCTTGTGGCCCGTTGCTTGTTCTCGGACTGTGTGGTGATCTTGAGATCCACCCCGAGAGTTGCTTTGTTCTTGTGAACTGGTCTTCTGACCATTGCTTGTTCTTGCTGACTGGTCCTGTGACCCTTGGTTGTTCTCAGACTGTGTGGTGACTTTGTGATCCACCCTGAGATATGTGTTGCTTTCCACAGTTCTGTTGTCACCTAGACTATGGGGGTGTGTCAAACTATAATTGTTATAGTTTATATTGTTTAGTCTAGGTGGAGTGCACCTTGGTTAGTGCTAGGGTTAGGTTTGCTATATCTACCCTTGTACTTGCTTAATCTAGTCATTCATTCTTCCAGTTCTATCTTTCACAGGTTGTTGGTGGAAGTGGCGGATGCAGGAGGGTGTGACGTGGCAGAAGGTGAGGATTGGGGATGACGTGGCGGTTTGGATGGGTACAAGAGAGCGGCGCATGACGAGGCGACGCGTGTCAAGGGGGGTGGGGGGTGACGTGGCTTGGGGTAGGGGGATGTGACGTGGCAAGTGGGGTGGGTTGTTGGTGGACGTGGCGGATGCAGGAGGGTGTGACCAGGGCTGATTTTATCAGGGTAATTACCCTGATTTCAGGGTGATTTCAGGCTTTCCACTTCGTGGAGACTGAAATTTCAGAGTTATTGAATTTCCAGCCCTGATCCAATCAGAGTAATAGTTTAGCTATCCCTGATTTTGAGTACAGTGTAACAGACTAGGCTGTTAGTGGACCCTGACTTAACAAAGTATCGACTGTGTGGACCCTGACTTATCGAGAGGAAGTTTCTCGGAAGTTTCCTTCCGATGACCCCACCTTGGATTGATCGCAGTGATCCCCCCACATGTGCGTAATCCCCCCCCTTCCCGCTTTATCGAGACGAAGTTTCTTCGAAACTTTGTTCTGATCGAAACTTCGAGACTTTATGGAGAGTGGGGATATTTTCCCCGACTTATCGAAAAAAAGTTTCTCGGAAGTTTCCTTCCGATGACCCCGCCTTGGATTGATCGCAGTGATCCCCCCACATGTGCGTAATCCCCCCCCTTCCCGCTTTATCGAGACGAAGTTTCTTCGAAACTTCGTTCTGATCGAAACTTCGAGACTTTATGAAGAGTGGGGATATTTTCCCCGGTAACAAAGCGCGCGTTACTACTCTGATGTTCAGTTCTCGACCCTGAACAATCAGTGTTAACTACTTTACAACCCTGAGCAATCAGGGTACTGCTTTTCTGGAAAATGTGCACCCATAATAGAGGGGGAAAATTTTCCCCGGAATCAGGGAAGCTTAAAATGAAACGTCAGCCCTGGGTGTGACGTGGCGGAAGGTGAGGGTTGGGGATGACGTGGTGGTTTCGATGGGTACAATAGAGCGGCGCATGACGAGGCGACGCGTGTCAAGGGGGGTGGGGGGTGACGTGGCTTGGGGTGGGGAGGTGTGACGTGGCAAGTGGGGTGGGTTGTTGGTGGACGTGGCGGATGCAGGAGGGTGTGACGTGGCGGAAGGTGAGGGTTGGGGATGACGTGGCGGTTTGAAAGGGTACACGGGAGCGGCGCATGACGAAGCGAGGCGTGTCAGGTGGGTGGGGGGTAACGTGGCTTGGGGTAAGGGGGTGTGACGTGACAAATGGGGCGGGTTGTTGGTGGACGTGGCGGATGCAGGAGGGTGTGACATGGCGGAAGGTGAGGGTTGGGGATGACGTGGCGGTTTGAAAGGGTACACGGGAGCGGCGCATGACGAAGCGACGCGTGTCAGGTGGGTGGGGGGTGATGTGGCTTGGGGTAGGGGGGTGTGACGTGGCAAGTGGGGCGGGTTGTTGGTGGACGTGGCGGATGCAGGAGGGTGTGACGTGGCGGAAGGTGAGGGTTGGGGATGACATGGCGGTTTGGATGGGTACAAGAGAGCGGCGCATGACGAGGCGACGCGTGTTAAGGGGGGTGGGGGGTGACGTGGCTTGGGGTAGGGGGGTGTGACGTGGCAAGTTCACACAGTGTTACTAATCACCATCCTCTGGTCACGCGGCCACAATCTTAGCTGCTGGTTTCTCTCTCCCATGTCGTTTTGTATACCCTACACCCCTGCGCAGAACAAAGCCTACTTAGTGTGCTCTCAGCTCATGTTTCTAAACCCGCCGGAAAAAATACAGTACTACCCTGCACCGAAGTGTTCGAAGCGTTCTCTGTCCACTTGTCTGCAGAAGGGCTCGAGTCGATGAAGCTGCTGTGGTTGCACAATGAGAAGTCAACCATGGGAGTCTTCAACCACCAGATGTCGTCAACAAGGTCAACTATCAACTCCACCCTCAGGCCAGCAGCATTCACAGGCATGGGCCTTGCCGATTACAGCCATCTCGTGGATAGCCTGCCCACTGAGCTATACCCAACGAGGTGGTTCGGCGACGAGCAACTCCTAGCAACTAGAAAACTCCATATGCCCCACCATATGCCAGTTGGCAGCTACATATCACTGTGCGATGTGGCTCACCCTGACTCTCATCCCCCCACTTGATTTCTCTACACCCTCTTTCCAACCCATACCCTCCCTGCCAAAATGGCACTTTGCTGAAGGGTTGAACATTTTGACAAGGCCACCAGGACGCCCTTTAGCAACCCCTTGTTCGCTTATGCGTTCAAGCTCTCCTTCAAGAGGGGCGGGGTCGTGTTCACCAAGTTCAAGAGCCGCATGGTGTCATGGGGCTTGTTTTCGGTAAGGATGTAGATATGTGTTTGTACCCCCATGCCTCATCCGCTTAACCCCTTGCTTGTACTTCAGCCAAATCCCTGGTCGATTAAGCCTTTGCAGTTACGTAGATAGTGACGACTGAATCACCGCTTTCAATTGGTTCCTTTAACCGTAACTCCCCCTCCTCATAAACCATCCACCCAACCCTACACCACATTGCAGATCGAATGGCCCCTTCTGCAGGATAAGCATCGCAAGCGAATTAGTAGCCAGCCGGAACAAAACAGGCCAGACTACTTGGAGTGGTGCGAAAAAAGGTCAATCAGATGATCCACTTTGCTGTCGTGGAGCGGAGGATCCCCCACAATTCGGCTCAGGGTGCGTTCGTCTTCCCGAACAAGTTCCTCATCGACGATGGCGACCTTGGAGAGGTCGTCCTTGCCCATGGGGCGCTTGTAAGGCCCGGCAGTGCGTAGGCTATTTGACATGGTGCTAAGACTGCTTGTTGCTGGAATGCTGAATAATTGTTGTTGTCAACCAGAATAATAAATGTAATTTTGAAATCCTCAATATAGAAAATGAACAAAAACAGAATGTAGTTTTGAATAATTTGGTCACAAATTTGCACCAAAACGGATTGCGCCCTAATGTCGGCCGGAAAAGCTCGCGTGCCAAATTGGAACTTGATCCGAGCCAAACCTTGTTGCGAGATGTGTCTCGAAGCTCCTATCAAATGACTCCAACCGTCGATCCAAATTGGCTCCGGATTTTTTAACGCGAAGACAATCGAAATAAAAAATCGTCCAAACTTTGCATAGGGTTTCTGTGATGCACCTTACTACTACTACTTCTTCATAGTCTATGTTGAGAAGTCTCTCGACAGAAATCGGACTACGGGAGTTGAAGGATGGGTTAGGAGAGAAATGTTGGCTTGGGATTCCAACCCTCAACTTTGAGGCTTGGAACTTTCCAACCCAACAAATGTGAAGATTGAAAGGTTGGATTTCCAACCAATCAGAACTTGCCAGTTGTGGTTACAATCCAAACAAAACAAATCAACCATACAATGCAATTAAGTTGAGTTTTCCCAACCAACAAGAATGCCACCTAGGCTGTAAGCCTATGAGCTCCCCAACCATGGAAGCCATGGTTGGGGAAGCCCCCAAGGGGTGTTGTGGAAGGGGTTAGAGCTAGCTAGCTCATTTCTCACTTCCCAACTCCAACTTATCAATTTGGAAATGAGATTTTTCTAAGTCTTTTGGTTCTCTTAACAAACTCTCCTACACAACTAGAGTTGTGGTTTCTTCGAGGATAAGTTCTACAAGAAGCTACTTACCTACATGTTAAAGCTTCATCAACATTCTTCAAGCTCTCTTTCTCCTCTCAAGCTTCAAGAGTACTATCAAGGCTAGTTTATCCCTAAGTGGGATTAGTTTAATCTTGAAAGCCTTGTGTCTTGATTTAATACATATTGTCAAGGAGGATTTAGATTTAACACACGGTTGCCTGTTGTTAAAAGGGCCGTGGTTGTTACATTGGGAATGACGAGAGGTGCGCGAGCAGCTCACAAGGACGTATGCGACGGTTTTTGCGAATCTGGATGTGCTCGTGCACGCTACGGGCGATGCGATGCCATTTCTTGCACACAAGCGCGTGCTGGAACTGGCCGTTGGATGGACCGACGAGACGGAGGATAATGGAGAGAAGATCGTCTGCCAGCGGTTCGAACGGTGATGGTTGGTTGATTCTGGCTAGTTGATAAGATGCCATTGATAAGACTAATAAGGTCGCAGTGAGAGTCCTTACAACAAGAAGGAGCTTCAGGCGCGAAGGAAAACTTGCAGAAATAAAATGGCGGAAGTCATTGTGTGACAATTCCTCCGCTCGATCCAACCGTGAACAAGTTTTGCTCACCTTTACACCTTGTTCTCGATAATTTCACGGCCTTGATGCCGAGTCGCGTCTATTTTCCGCGCGGGCGAGGTGTGAAATTAAAGGGGAAAAAAAGCCGCGCGGTAATTTCACACGCCAGATTACTGGACTTAGATGCTGACTGTAAAGTGCGAGTGTACAGCGCGCGCCAGCCTGGAAAATGTGTTGGTGCAACCCTACGGTTTGCACTCGGCTTGTTCTCCGTGTGCGTGAATGTGTGTGTGTATGGAATGGTATGAGGGCATGGGATAATATATATTTCATGCTTGTAATTGTGTGTGAATGTTGAGTCATGATGTCGAGTGTGTGTGTCGAGTCAATAGCGAGTTATCGCTAGACGCGTGTTACGCGGTCGTTTGTGTCTCGCGCGCGGTTTCTATTTTGTCGTGCGCGGTTTCTATTTTGTCCTGTGTCGAACGTTCGGCGTGTCGCAGGTGTGTGCAGCAGACCCATCAAGAACTCAAGGATGAGTTTGTGATGAAGAGCCCGAGCCTTGGTGTCAAGCTTCAAGTGATTTCGAAGCTCGCCAAAAAGGGTACACCTCAAGATTAGCACGTCGTCTACAATTAGCAATTTAGATTGCACGATTTGATAAAGAATTGACGACAAAGCGTCGGTTTGAACGAACGGTACTATGGCAGCCACTATAGTCTTAGAACACAAGATAGGAAGAGTTACGAGTTGGGAATGACTCCCAGCTCCTACAAACCCCAAGAGCCGAGGTACAGTGATGTGGAACAGTGCCACACTGTCCCCAACCACGAAGGGTCTCGAAACTACCCTTCACTAGGGCCTACACCAAGTGAAATGTTACACTACACAAAGTAATGTAACTATCTTCAATATCTTGAGGTGTACCCTTTTTGGCGAGCTTCGAAATCACTTGAAGCTTGACACCAAGGCTCGGGCTCTTCATCACAAACTCATCCTTGAGTTCTTGATGGGTCTGCTGCACACACCTGCGACACGCCGAACGTTCGACACAGGACAAAATAGAAACCGCGCACGACAAAATAGAAACCGCGCGCGAGACACAAACGACCGCGTAACACGCGTCTAGCGATAACTCGCTATTGACTCGACACACACACTCAACATCATGACTCAACATTCACACACAATTATAAGCATGAAATATATATTATCCCATGCCCTCATACCATTCCATACACACACACATTCACGCACACGGACAACAAGCCGAGTGCAAACCGTAGGGTTGCACCAACAAACTCCCCCTCGGATTGTTGGCCTTAGGATATGATGCTCTCTCAGTTCAGAGCCATCCCAGCCAGCTTGCAACACTTCCAATGCTGCTGCTCCACCAGCCTCTTGGTCATCATGTCAGCCGGCTGCCCCGTGGTCTTCACGTAGCGCAACTCAACTTCACCCGCGGTTACCATGCTCCTCGTCCAATGCCACTTCACCCTCATGTGCTTCGTGAGTCCATGCAACACAGGGTTCTTAGCAAGAGCAATGGCACCCTGGCTGTCACAGTACAGTGGGGTAGGTCCTTGCTGCTCCTCCCCCAATTCAGCCAACAAACGCTGCTGCCACACAATCTCCCGTACGGCACGGAAGAGTGCCATGTACTCGGACTCCACCGAGCTCAAAGCTTGGTCAACCTGCTTCTTGCTCTCCCAAGCAGTTGGGCCTCCACCAACACAGCATATGAAGCCTCCCACACTTGTCATGTCCTCTGGTTCTGATGCATATGAAGCATCCGAGTAGGGGGTGAGGAACAAACGCCCGGGTTCAACACCATCCGCGCCCTTTTGGCGCCTTTGTGCCGCCGCCGAGTATTGCAGCCCAACGGTTGGTGTTTGACCAAGATACTTGGCCACCCTCATTCCAGCTGCTACCTGCTCCTCATTAGGGCATTGCACAACCCTAGCCAGCTGCCCGGTAGCAAACGTGACGTCCGGTCGGGTGTTTACCGCCGCATACATGAGGCTGCCCACCAACGAGTGAAATCGGCGCCTCTCCTCTTCACCAACGCTCTCCTCCTCTGGTCCCTTCACACACTTGAACCCAGAGGGAAAGGGTGTAGCCACATGGCCTTCACTCTGCCCAAAGTTGGCAGCCAATGCCTCCAGGTACTTTCGTTGATGCACCCGCATGCACCGCTTCTCCACATCTCGTTCGATGTGGAGCCCAAGGTAGAAGCTCACGTCACCAAGGGCCTTGCACTTGAACTTGTCTTGAAGCTTCAGCATCACCTCCTTCACAAGGTCAGAAGAGGGTGAGAAAATGAGGATGTCATCCACATAAACCACCATGAAACTCCTCTGCTCCCCCTCGCCAAGCATGAACAAGGAGTGATCGGCCGTTGAGGGAGTGAAGCCGATCCCCTCCAACACTTCGCGCAGCTTCATGTACCATTGCCTAGGGGCCTGCTTCAGCCCATAGAGGGCCTTCTTCAGCTTCCACACTCTGCCACTACCATCATCAAACCCCTCTGGCTGCGCCATAAAAATCTCCTCCTCAAGGATGCCGTTAAGGAATGCCGTTACGATGTCCATTTGCTTTACTACCCATCCTTTGATGGCGGCTCCCGCGAATAGGGTTCGCAGCGTCGTCGGCTTCACCACAGGGGCAAACAGCTCCTTGAAGTCCACCTTCTCCTTCTGCTGGTACCCCTTGGCTACAAGCCTAGACTTGTAGCGCTTGATCTTGCCGTCGGCATCCGACTTGATTTTGAAGAGCCACTTGGACGTTATCGCCGTACGCCCCTCCGTTAGCTCCACCAATTCAAACGTGTCATTCTCCTCGATGCTCTTCAGCTCACTCTCCATGGCCTTCTTCCACTCCTCAGCATCACTACTCTCCAAAGCCTCCTTGAGAGTTGCTGGTTCTCCCGGCATCTCCACCGAAGAGAAGAACGCGAAGGCACACTCCTCGTAGTCACTCTCCTCGTCGTCTCCGACCATCATTGCCGCTCCGGCCAGGGCTGTCTTGCCCTGCTTTCCCGGCGCATCATAGGTCAGCCTATTAGGGGGTTGAACTCTCCTCTTCCCCCTTCCTTCCTCCTCAGCTGCAGGGACTTGAAGGCCTTGGCATTGCTGCGGTGTGGCTCGAATCCGTGGAGCACTCGTAGTACGGGAAGGGAGTGACGGTGCACGCTCGCTCACTTGCTGCACTCCTCCTCTTCTTCCTCTGCATCATTGGCCTCCTCTCCCCCATTCACAAGGGAGGATTGCCTTGTGGTTGTGCTGCCGCTGCTCAGCTCCAAAGGCAGCTCCACATGCTCCAAACCGGAACTCTTCACCTCCCCAAACCGCACGCCTATTTTCGCCTCATTCTCCGCCTTCCAATCCTTGTACATGAAGTTCTCCATGAACTTGCAGTCCCTGCTCACCAAGAACTTCTTGGTGAATGGGTCCCAAATAAGCCATCCCTTGCTGTTTTGAGCCATGCCCAAGTGCACGGCCCACACCGCCTTGGCACCAAGCTTGTTGTGCCGAAGATGCTTAGGCACGAGCGCCATGCACATGCACCCGAACACCCGAAGCATATCCACCTTTGGCTTCCTTCCTAGCCACTCCACATAGGGCACCCATTTGTCTGCTCCTACATGAGTCAAGGCTCTGTTCTTGGCCACACACGCGCTCCGCACCGCATCAGGCCAGAAATAGTCGGGTAGCCCGGCTTCAATGAGCAACCCGCGTGCCGCCTCCGTGATTGTGCGGTTCGCTCGCTCGGCGATGCCGTTCATTGCAGGGGAGTATGGCATGGTGAGGGAGTGCCGAATACCATTCTTCTTCAGCCACAACCCAAACTCCTTGCTTAGGAACTCTCCCCCTCGATCGGTGCGGATTGACTTGACTAGACGGTCTTGTTGCCGCTCCACCATCGGGAACCAATCCGTCTTCAACGTTTCAGCCACGTCGCTCTTCTTGGCCAGCACATACACCCAAGTCATGCGGGTGTAGACGTCGACAATGGTGAGAATATACTCAGCTCCAGCAGCTCCAAGCTTCAGGGGGCCCACCACGTCCATCACCACCTCATCAAGCGGTGCCTTTGCCGTTGCCTCCGAGCTAGGGAACGGAAACCGGGTGAACTTGGCTTGAATGCACGTCGGGCAGCCAAGCACCTCATCGGGCTCCCCCTTCACACGTATGCCAGCAACCATCTCATTCTTCACTAGCTGCTGCAAGATGGGCAGGGCCACATGCCCCATGCGCCGATGCAAGGTGAGCCAATCACACTCCCCCGTAGCCGAAGTTGGATTGGAGAATGCCGCGCTCGCAATAGCGCCCCACATACTCTCTCCGTAGTCCTCCTCCGCTGCTGCCTCTGGGTTCTCCTCACCCTTTTGCTGCTCCTTGGTTGCTGCACCACTCTCCTTAGGTTCACTGAACTTGCTGGTCCCTCCAGGTTTGCTCTTCTTGAGCTCATTCTCCTTAGCGCGACCGTTCGCGCCATCGTCGCTACCGACCGCTCCATCCTTGGTGCTGATGCTTGCTGCCACTTGCCTCTCCTTAGGCATAGGGACCACTGGGATCTGCCACATCTCGTTGTAGACATCCCTGTCCTCATGAAGGTCCCAAAGAATTCGATCGCCAAGCCTTGCGGTGTAGGTCTTGGCTCCCTTCGAGTTCGTGTCCATGCCGGCCTTTGCCAACCGCCGCACGGAAATCAGGTTTGCAGCAAGGCTGGGCACCCAAAGCACGTTCTTGAGGCCCACCATCTTCCCATCAGCACCCTTGAACATGGCCTTCCCCATGCCTTTCACCTCTGCTCGCTGCCCCAAAGCCGATGTGACATGCTTCACCGGTGACGGCTCGAGTTCGGTGAGCAAGTCCGGGCGAGGTGTCATGCTATAGGTAGCGCCACTATCAATCACCCAATAGTCCAGGGGGTGTAGGGTCACCTTCCCCACAGCTGCTGGCTCCTCAAAGCCTTCATCCTTCTCTGGACCAGCCGGTACTTGCGTCGACACGAAGTAGAATAGACCCGGGTATCGATCGTCGCTCGGGTCCTTGTCGTTGTCTCCGCTCTTCATGTTTGCAGCTCCGCCACCGCGACCGCCACGGCCTCCACGGCCTCGTCCTCTCCCTCCTCCTGCTCCTCTACCATTTTTGCGCTTGAGCAGGGGTCCAACCATCAGGGAGTTTGTAGCAGTCGCGCCACATGTGTCCGCTCTTGTGGCAATAGTGGCACTCGCCGTCGAATCGGCCGCGACCGCGTCCGTAGCTCTTGTCGTCGCTGCCGTAACCGCCACTCCCGCGGCCTCCGCCGAAGTTGCTGCCACCAAACCTTCCTCCCCCTCGTCCTCTGCCTCTTCCTCGACCATATCCACGGCCGATGCTCGCTGCCCCAGCGCCATCCGCACTCGCCAACTCACGGCGGCGGAAATCCTCTTGAAGGATAGCTCGCTTCACGTCTTCAAGCGAGAGGCGGGGCAAGTCGCGATTAAGGTTGATGATGAGCGAGGACCATGACTCAGGGAGTAGGGCCAGCAACTTGGTCTTCTTTTGGAGCTCACTATAGTTCAAATCAGCTCCCTCAAGCCGCGTCAACAAGTCGAAGAATTTCTGCACCCCTTCTTCAACCGCTTCATCCTCTTCAATTCGTAGTGTCGCCATTTGCCGTTCCAACACCACAGCTACCGCCGCTGTTGCAGGAGCGTGTACACCCTTGAGAGCAGCCCATGCCTTTGGTCCCTTCTCTGGTTCACGCTGGAAAGGCTTGATGTGACGGATCTGGCTGCTCCCCAACGCTTGCCCTAGTAGGAGGTAGCCTTGTGCGCTCTTCCGCACCCACGGGCTCTTCTCCGGGTCGTTCTCGGGGCGCTTCTCCGTTCCTTCCATCACATCCAGCAGGTCATAGTGATCAAACACGTTCTCCATTCTGAAGGACCACTCAGCAAAGTTGTCACCGTTGAACTTGTCAAGGCCAAACACTCTAGGCTCGTCCCTAGATGGGCCAACACTTGGTTGCACGGGCGCCATGGCTGAGTCACGGGGTTGGCCTTGAGCTTGGGCTTCTCCACTGCCACCAGCACCTCTGCCACCCCTTTCCTCAGTTCCAGCAATTGTCGAAACTGCTCCAAGGGGCTCTGATACCACTTGTTATAGTCACAATAGGCTTGAATGTGCCTAAAACGAAAGATAGAGAGCACAGACGGATTTCTGCACAGCGGCTTCAAACGTTGATAGCGTTCTGCTCACAGCTGCAAATGACTTGATTCAAATTGGATCTGGAGCGTCTTTACGTCGTCTACAATTAGCAATTTAGATTGCACGATTTGATAAAGAATTGACGACAGAGCGTCGGTTTGAACGAACGGTACTATGGCAGCCACTATAGTCTTAGAACACAAGATAGGAAGAGTTACGAGTTGGGAATGACTCCCAGCTCCTAAAAACCCCAAGAGCCGAGGTACAGTGATGTGGAACAGTGCCACACTGTCCCCAACCACGAAGGGTCTCGAAACTACCCTTCACTAGGGCCTACACCAAGTGAAATGTTACACTACACAAAGTAATGTAACTATCTTCAATATCTTGAGGTGTACCCTTTTGGCGAGCTTCGAAATCACTTGAGGCTTGACACCAAGGCTCGGGCTCTTCATCACAAACTCATCCTTGAGTTCTTGATGGGTCTGCTGCACACACCTGCGACACGCCGAACGTTCGACACAGGAAAAAATAGAAACCGCGCACGAAAAAATAGAAACCGCACGCGAGACACAAACGACCGCGTAACACGCGTCTAGCGATAACTCGCTATTGACTCGACACACACACTCAACATCATGACTCAACATTCACACACAATTATAAGCATGAAATATATATTATCCCATGCCCTCATACCATTCCATACACACACACATTCACGCACACGGACAACAAGCCGAGTGCAAACCGTAGGGTTGCACCAAGTTGCTGGCCTTACTCCCAGAGTCATGGTCCTCGCTCATCATCAACCTTAATCGCGACTTGCCCCGCCTCTCGCTTGAAGACGTGAAGCGAGCTATCCTTCAAGAGGATTTCCGCCGCCGTGAGTTGGCGAGTGCGGATGGCGCTGGGGCAG
The DNA here is from genome assembly GCA_947471745.1 of Closterium sp. Naga37s-1. Lineage (NCBI taxonomy): Eukaryota > Viridiplantae > Streptophyta > Zygnematophyceae > Desmidiales > Closteriaceae > Closterium > Closterium sp. Naga37s-1. The sequence continues at coordinate 1,165,867 of CANJKZ010000036.1, read as the reverse complement.
CGAGCATCGGCCGTGGATATGGTCGAGGAAGAGGCAGAGGACGAGGGGGAGGAAGGTTTGGTGGCAGCAACTTCGGCGGAGGCCGCAGGAGTGGCGGTTACGGCAGCGACGACAAGAGCTACGGACGCGGTCGCGGCCGATTCGACGGCGAGTGTCACTATTGCCACAAGAGCGGACACATGTGGCGCGACTGCTACAAACTCCCTGATGGTTGGACCCCTGCTCAAGGCCAAGAGGGTAGAGGAGCAGGAGGAGGGAGAGGACGAGGCCGTGGAGGCCGTGGCGGTCGCGGTGGCGGAGCTGCAAACATGAAGAGCGGAGACAACGACAAGGACCCGAGCGACGATCGATACCCGGGTCTATTCTACTTCGTGTCGACGCAAGTACCGGCTGGTCCAGAGAAGGATGAAGGCTTTGAGGAGCCAGCAGCTGTGGGGAAGGTGACCCTACACCCCCTGGACTATTGGGTGATTGATAGTGGCGCTACCTATATCATGACACCTCGCCCGGACTTGCTCACCGAACTCGAGCCGTCACCGGTGAAGCATGTCACATCGGCTTTGGGGCAGCGAGCAGAGGTGAAAGGCATGGGCAAGGCCATGTTCAAGGGTGCTGATGGGAAGATGGTGGGCCTCAAGAACGTGCTTTGGGTGCCCAGCCTTGCTGCAAACCTGATTTCCGTGCGGCGGTTGGCAAAGGCCGGCATGGACACGAACTCGAAGGGAGCCAAGACCTACACCGCAAGGCTTGGCGATCGAATTCTTTGGGACCTTCATGAGGACAGGGATGTCTACAACGAGATGTGGCAGATCCCAGTGGTCCCTATGCCTAAGGAGAGGCAAGTGGCAGCAAGCATCAGCACCAAGGATGGAGCGGTCGGTAGCGACGATGGCGCGAACGGTCGCGCTAAGGAGAATGAGCTCAAGAAGAGCAAACCTGGAGGGACCAGCAAGTTCAGTGAACCTAAGGAGAGTGGTGCAGCAACCAAGGAGCAGCAAAAGGGTGAGGAGAACCCAGAGGCAGCAGCGGAGGAGGACTACGGAGAGAGTATGTGGGGCGCTATTGCGAGCGCGGCATTCTCCAATCCAACTTCGGCTACGGGGGAGTGTGATTGGCTCACCTTGCATCGGCGCATGGGGCATGTGGCCCTGCCCATCTTGCAGCAGCTAGTGAAGAATGAGATGGTTGCTGGCATACGTGTGAAGGGGGAGCCCGATGAGGTGCTTGGCTGCCCGACGTGCATTCAAGCCAAGTTCACCCGGTTTCCGTTCCCTAGTTCGGAGGCAACGGCAAAGGCACCGCTTGATGAGGTGGTGATGGACGTGGTGCGCCCCCTGAAGCTTGGAGCTGCTGGAGTTGAGTATTTTCTCACCATTGTCGACGTCTACACCCGCATGACTTGGGTGTACGTGCTGGCCAAGAAGAGCGACGTGGCTGAAACGTTGAAGACGGATTGGTTCCCGATGGTGGAGCGGCAACAAGATCGTCTAGTCAAGTCAATCCGCACCGATCGAGGGGGAGAGTTCCTGAGCAAGGAGTTTGGGTTGTGGCTGAAGAAGAATGGTATTCGGCACTCCCTCACCATGCCATACTCCCCTGCAATGAACGGCATCGCCGAGCGAGCGAACCGCACAATCACGGAGGCGGCACGCGGGTTGCTCATTGAAGCCGGGCTACCCGACTATTTCTGCCCTGATGCGGTGCGGAACGCGTGTGTGGCCAAGAACAGAGCCTTGACTCATGTGGGAGCAGACAAATGGGTGCCCTATGTGGAGTGGCTAGGAAGGAAGCCAAAGGTGGATATGCTTCGGGTGTTCGGGTGCATGTGCATGGCGCTCGTGCCTAAGCATCTTCGGCACAACAAGCTTGGTGCCAAGGCGGTGTGGGCCGTGCACTTGGGCATGGCTCAAAACAGCAAGGGATGGCTTCTTTGGGACCCATTCACCAAGAAGTTCTTGGTGAGCAGGGACTGCAAGTTCATGGAGAACTTCATGTACAAGGATTGGAAGGCGGAGAATGAGGCGAAGATAGGCGTGCGGTTTGGGGAGGTGAAGAGTTCCGGTTTGGAGGATGTGGAGCTGCCTTTGGAACTGAGCAGCAGCAGCACAAACACAAGGCAATCCTCCCTTGTGAATGGGGGAGAGGAGGCCAATGATGCAGAGGAAGAAGAGGAGGAGGTGCAGCAAGTGAGCGAGCGTGCACCGTCACTTCCTTCCCGTACTACGAGTGCTCCACGGATTCGAGCCGCACCGCAGCAACGCCAAGGCCTTCAAGTCCCTGCAGCTGAGGAGGAAGGAAGGGGGAAGGGGAGAGTTCAACCCCCTAATAGGCTGACCTATGATGCGCCGGGAAAGCAGGGCAAGACAGCCCTGGCCGGAGCGGCAATGATGGTAGGAGACGACGAGGAGAGTGACTACGAGGAGTGTGCCTTCGCGTTCTTCTCTCCGGTGGAGATGCCGGGAGAACCAGCAACTCTCAAGGAGGCTTTGGAGAGTAGTGATGCTGAGGAGTGGAAGAAGGCCATGGAGAGTGAGCTGAAGAGCATCGAGGAGAATGACACGTTTGAATTGGTGGAGCTACCGGAGGGGCGTACGGCGATAACGTCCAAGTGGCTCTTCAAAATCAAGTCGGATGCCGACGGCAAGATCGAGCGCTACAAGTCTAGGCTTGTAGCCAAGGGGTACCAGCAGAAGGAGAAGGTGGACTTCAAGGAGCTGTTTGCCCCTGTGGTGAAGCCGACGACGCTGCGAACCCTATTCGCGGGAGCCGCCATCAAAGGATGGGTAGTAAAGCAAATGGACATCGTAACGGCATTCCTTAACGGCATCCTTGAGGAGGAGATTTTTATGGCGCAGCCAGAGGGGTTTGATGATGGTAGTGGCAGAGTGTGGAAGCTGAAGAAGGCCCTCTATGGGCTGAAGCAGGCCCCTAGGCAATGGTACATGAAGCTGCGCGAAGTGTTGGAGGGGATCGGCTTCACTCCCTCAACGGCCGATCACTCCTTGTTCATGCTTGGCGAGGGGGAGCAGAGGAGTTTCATGGTGGTTTATGTGGATGACATCCTCATTTTCTCACCCTCTTCTGACCTTGTGAAGGAGGTGATGCTGAAGCTTCAAGACAAGTTCAAGTGCAAGGCCCTTGGTGACGTGAGCTTCTACCTTGGGCTCCACATCGAACGAGATGTGGAGAAGCGGTGCATGCGGGTGCATCAACGAAAGTACCTGGAGGCATTGGCTGCCAACTTTGGGCAGAGTGAAGGCCATGTGGCTACACCCTTTCCCTCTGGGTTCAAGTGTGTGAAGGGACCAGAGGAGGAGAGCGTTGGTGAAGAGAAGAGGCGCCGATTTCACTCGTTGGTGGGCAGCCTCATGTATGCGGCGGTAAACACCCGACCGGACGTCGCGTTTGCTACCGGGCAGCTGGCTAGGGTTGTGCAATGCCCTAATGAGGAGCAGGTAGCAGCTGGAATGAGGGTGGCCAAGTATCTTGGCCAAACACCGACCGTTGGGCTGCAATACTCGGCGGCGGCACAAAGGCGCCAAAAGGGCGCGGATGGTGTTGAACCCGGGCGTTTGTTCCTCACCGCCTACTCGGATGCTTCATATGCATCAGAACCAGAGGACATGACAAGTGTGGGAGGCTTCATATGCTGTGTTGGTGGAGGCCCAACTGCTTGGGAGAGCAAGAAGCAGGTTGACCAAGCTTTGAGCTCGGTGGAGTCCGAGTACATGGCACTCTTCCGTGCCGTACGGGAGATTGTGTGGCAGCGGCGTTTGTTGGCTGAATTGGGGGAGGAGCAGCAAGGACCTACCCCACTGTACTGTGACAGCCAGGGTGCCATTGCTCTTGCTAAGAACCCTGTGTTGCATGGACTCACGAAGCACATGAGGGTGAAGTGGCATTGGACGAGGAGCATGGTAACCGCGGGTGAAGTTGAGTTGCGCTACGTGAAGACCACGGGGCAGCCGGCTGACATGATGACCAAGAGGCTGGTGGAGCAGCAGCATTGGAAGTGTTGCAAGCTGGCTGGGATGGCTCTGAACTGAGAGAGCAACATATCCTAAGGCCAACAATCCGAGGGGGAGTTTGTTGGTGCAACCCTACGGTTTGCACTCGGCTTGTTGTCCGTGTGCGTGAATGTGTGTGTGTATGGAATGGTATGAGGGCATGGGATAATATATATTTCATGCTTATAATTGTGTGTGAATGTTGAGTCATGATGTCGAGTGTGTGTGTCGAGTCAATAGCGAGTTATCGCTAGACGCGTGTTACGCGGTCGTTTGTGTCTCGCGCGCGGTTTCTATTTTGTCGTGCGCGGTTTCTATTTTGTCCTGTGTCGAACGTTCGGCGTGTCGCAGGTGTGTGCAGCAGACCCATCAAGAACTCAAGGATGAGTTTGTGATGAAGAGCCCGAGCCTTGGTGTCAAGCCTCAAGTGATTTCGAAGCTTGCCAAAAGGGTACACCTCAAGATATTGAAGATAGTTACATTACTTTGTGTAGTGTAACATTTCACTTGGTGTAGGCCCTAGTGAAGGGTAGTTTCGAGACCCTTCGTGGTTGGGGACAGTGTGGCACTGTTCCACATCACTGTACCTCGGCTCTTGGGGTTTGTAGGAGCTGGGAGTCATTCCCAACTCGTAACTCTTCCTATCTTGTGTTCTAAGACTATAGTGGCTGCCATAGTACCGTTCGTTCAAACCGACGCTGTGTCGTCAATTCTTTATCAAATCGTGCAATCTAAATTGCTAATTGTAGACGAAGTGAAGACGCTCCAGATCCAATTTCAATCAAGTCATTTGCAGCTGTGAGCAGAACGCTATCAACGTTTGAAGCCGCTGTGCAGAAATCCGTCTGTGCTCTCTATCTTTCGTTTTAGGCACATTCAAGCCTATTGTGACTATAACAGTGTAGGCCCTAGTGAAGGGTAGTTTCGAGACCCTTCGTGGTTGGGGACAGTGTGGCACTGTTCCACATCACTGTACCTCGGCTCTTGGGGTTTGTAGGAGCTGGGAGTCATTCTCAACTCGTAACTCTTCCTATCTTGTGTTCTAAGACTATAGTGGCTGCCATAGTACCGTTCGTTCAAACCGACGCTGTGTCGTCAATTCTTTATCAAATCGTGCAATCTAAATTGCTAATTGTAGACGAAGTGAAGACGCTCCAGATCCAATTTCAATCAAGTCATTTGCAGCTGTGAGCAGAACGCTATCAACGTTTGAAGCCGCTGTGCAGAAATCCGTCTGTGCTCTCTATCTTTCGTTTTAGGCACATTCAAGCCTATTGTGACTATAACAGTGTAGGCCCTAGTGAAGGGTAGTTTCGAGACCCTTCGTGGTTGGGGACAGTGTGGCACTGTTCCACATCACTGTACCTCGGCTCTTGGGGTTTGTAGGAGCTGGGAGTCATTCTCAACTCGTAACTCTTCCTATCTTGTGTTCTAAGACTATAGTGGCTGCCATAGTACCGTTCGTTCAAACCGACGCTGTGTCGTCAATTCTTTATCAAATCGTGCAATCTAAATTGCTAATTGTAGATGACGGGAAGACGCTCCAGATCCAATTTGAATCAAGTCATTTGCAGCTGTGAGCAGAACGCTATCAACGTTTGAAGCCGCTGTGCAGAAATCCGTCTGTGCTCTCTATCTTTCGTTTTAGGCACATTCAAGCCTATTGTGACTATAACAAAATGCCCCACTCAAGACATCCTCACTGGAAAATGCCCCACTCAAAAAATTGTTTCGTTCTCACATTGCACCAATCACGCTTCATCTTATTTGTGGGAGGAGAAGTTCCTTCCCCTTGCTCAGCTTTCGGACTCAACCGATTCACCCCCCCAACACACTTAGGTCCGAAAAGCGTTCCTGCTTCCAAGGAAGCTGGAACACCACCAACCGCTGCCACCTAGGCATGGTCGTCAGGTCGCTGGCGATCCCGAGTCGCGCTGTGCGTTTAACCCCTGTGAAATAATCGAGAACAAGGTGTATGTTGACTCCGCTAAGCGTGTTGGCTTGTTTCAGTTCTTTCGGCGGAGGTTCCAAGTTTCCTGAATTGCGGTCTGACAGTCTGACGTCACGTCACAAACGTCCCAGTCCATTCACCCATAAAGAACCATCGGAACCGTCGATGAGCTTTGACGTGCACATGGATGGCATCTATACATTTTGCAGCATGCTGCTTCGCTATTGGACAGCAGCCACAGAGCCTTCAAAGCCCTATTGTGGCACAGTCCACATCTACGCCAAGGCACATGTAGTATCGACTTGGGGAATGTCGCCGCCATAAACTGGTTCCCTACCATGTCACACAGTTCTGAACGTCAGGCCAACGCATGTCCAGCTTTAGAGTTTGCAGAGGTGAGCTCAGCACAGGAAACTTGCTCTCATCTTCGGACCAATTCGTTTCGTTCTGCTAAGTAGCACGAAATGTTGAGCGGATCGAAACGTTCGAGGCCACTGAAAGATTGAAGTTGCGGAACGTAAGAGCAGCCGCATCGCCACCTTGAAGTTCCACACGTGGGAACCCGCTCGCCGTTCAGAGACACCAGAGCATGGACAGAATCATGCGAGTATTTCAGCCATCGAGGCCTTCTTGTCGACGAGACAGTAGCAATAGAAACAGCCGCCGCAGACGCTCTGCGATCGTCAGACAGCGCGTCGCGTTTGAATGAAACGTCGCCCGCAAGACTTCCAGATCAGACGACGGCGCACGAGAAGCCGCAACAGCGGATCGTTCACGTGGACGATCCCGACCGTACGATCCAAGAGGCCGAGCTAGAAGCATCAGACGGCGGAGAGGGCCTGCTAGCGAGGTGGAGGATACATAGAAGCCGATTGGCTAATAACCACATCCGGACGAGTAAATACACGTTGCTAACCTTCCTCCCTCGCAACCTAATTGAAAAGTTTCATCACGTCGCGTATATATACTTCCTCGTCCTAATCTTAATCAACCACATCCCAAAACGCGGGGGTTTCGTTTCTTACCACCTGGCAACTTTGGGGTAACATTTCGGTAGGTTTTCCAACACCTACTCCAAAGATTGTGGCCAACATTCCCTCTCGTAACTTTGAAATGACTCGGCTTCAAGAGAAACTTCTCGGAATCTAAACCGTTGAATCTCAGCCGTTAATCTCATGTCCACCCAAATCTTGCTTTATCGTAACTTTGAAATAACTGACCAATCGGAGCTCGTCATTTGGTCTGCAGGGATGGGCTACCGCGGTGAGCCCAATCGCCATCAACTTCATCGTATTGGTTCGCGACAGATTATTCTTATTAGTTGCGACATCAATCCGGCGATTACATGAAGTCAACTTGGTTACGACTCTAGTTACGCATACACTCAAACGTAGAATGCAATTTTCCGATGCGCATATCAATAAACAAATGGTTACAGCGCTACTACGTTACTTTGTTACTAACAATACATTTTACAAAATTTATTTGGGTGTACACGTGAATCATAATTCGTGAAACAATTTTATATATTATATATTTACTATAAATCTTGATATATTTCCAGATTAATATGCACTCGTTTTTCAGCAATACGAGTGCTACAGTAATAATTGAGGTCCTTCCTCTAACTGCTATTACCCATCAAGCACCGCGCCATACTCAAATATCATCCAAACCCTCCTGGCTAATAAAAACGCCGCAGTCCGAGCGCGAAAAGCGCCAGGCATTGTTGGAAGTGTCCCACCAGGGACCCGTAGCATTGGTGCTCATGTCGACTGCGTCTCGCGCCCAACGTCGCACGTTGTTGTGGTACAGCACAACACCTTCTCTGTTCCTTGTCGTGCTGCGGGGCAATTCTTCCCCATGTATGATCTTGTGCTCTACCTGCAGGACAAAAGAAGGCATTGATGAATTACAACTAGTATGCGTTACACTCAATTCAGAAAAAGGCATTACGCTCACTCACCCCATACAGCCAAAAAGCAATCTGTTTGAGCTTCAGCACAAGGACATCCTCCCCATCGCGGCGCAAAGACGCCGCAATCAAGCGCGTGAAGACAGCTTTGGAGAAAGGGACCCCGTTCTGGTTGCAATGCCACGTGTACAGATCATAAGACCCATCGACTGCACACACATTCAGGCATTGCAAAACAGAACGGTGTTGCATAACAGAAGCAACATAGGGAGAGAAGACGAACACCTGAGTAAACGGAAGAGGGATGAGAACCATTTTCCAGCCAGCGCCCCTGACTCACATTCAACTGTCGGTTTTTTCACTGAGCAGGGGAAGGGAAGGAGAGAGGGGAGTGAGTGAAGGGGGGTGGGGTGAGGTTATTGCCTAGCCTTGACTACAGCTGGCGATACAAGGCATGGAACAGGAAGTCTACTCACAAGGATTTGGGGAAGCCACATGGGAGAGAGGAGGGAAGCGGGAATTGAGAGGAGGTGGGATGAGAACAGGGTCTTCAGCACCCTCCCTTGAATCGCCTGTGAGCACTATGCTGGCGGATTTTCACTAAAGGACGGGAAGGAGGGAGGGAACAGGAGTAAAGGAGGGTGGGGTGGAGGATTGCGTAGCCTCGACTACAGCTGGCGATACCAGACATGCACCAGTGGGACTGCTGAGATATGGGGTGAGTGTTGGTGCAACCCTACGGTTTGCACTCGGCTTGTTGTCCGTGTGCGTGCATGTGTGTGTGTATGGAATGGTATGAGGGCATGGGATAATATATATTTCGTGCTTATAATTGTGTGTGAATGTTGAGTCATGATGTCGAGTGTGTGTGTCGAGTCAATAGCGAGTTATCGCTAGACGCGTGTTACGCGGTCGTTTGTGTCTCGCGCGCGGTTTCTATTTTGTCGTGCGCGGTTTCTATTTTGTCCTGTGTCGAACGTTCCGCGTGTCGCAAGTGTGTGCAGCAGACCCATCAAGAACTCAAGGATGAGTTTGTGATGAAGAGCCCGAGCCTTGGTGTCAAGCCTCAAGTGATTTCGAAGCTCGCCAAAAGGGTACACCTCAAGATATTGAAGATAGTTACATTACTTTGTGTAGTGTAACATTTCACTTGGTGTAGGCCCTAGTGAAGGGTAGTTTCGAGACCCTTCGTGGTTGGGGACAGTGTGGCACTGTTCCACATCACTGTACCTCGGCTCTTGGGGTTTGTAGGAGCTGGGAGTCATTCCCAACTCGTAACTCTTCCTAACTCTTCCTATCTTGTGTTCTAAGACTGTAGTGGCTGCAATAGTGCCGTTCGTTCAAACTGATGCTGTGTCGTCAATACTTGGTGAAATCGTGCAATCTAAATTGCCTATTGTAGGCGACAATAAGACGCTCCAGATCCAAGTTGAATCAAGTCATTTAAAGCTGTGACCAGAACGCTATGAACGTTTGAAGCCGCTGTGCAGAAATCCGACAATGCACTCTATCTTTCGTTTTAGGCACATTGGAGCCTACTGTGACTATAACAAGTGGTATCAGAGCCCCTTGGAGCAGTTTCGACAATTGCTGGAACTGAGGAAAGGGTTGGCAGAGGTGCTGGTGGCAGTGGAGAAGCCCAAGCTCAAGGCCAACCCCGTGACTCAGCCATGGCGCCCGTGCAACCAAGTGTTGGCCCATCTAGGGACGAGCCTAGAGTGTTTGGCCTTGACAAGTTCAACGGTGACAACTTTGCTGAGTGGTCCTTCAGAATGGAGAACGTGTTTGATCACTATGACCTGCTGGAGGTGATGGAAGGAACGGAGAAGCGCCCCGAGAACGACCCGGAGAAGAGCCCGTGGGTGCGGAAGAGCGCACAAGGCTACCTCCTACTAGGGCAAGCGTTGGGGAGCAGCCAGATCCGTCACATCAAGCCTTTCCAGCGTGAACCAGAGAAGGGACCAAACGCATGGGCTGCTCTCAAGAGTGTACACGCTCCTGCAACAGCGGCGGTAGCTGTGGTGTTGGAACGGCAAATGGCGACACTACGAATTGAAGAGGATGAAGCGGTTGAAGAAGGGGTGCAGAAATTCTTCGACTTGTTGACGCGGCTTGAGGGAGCTGATTTGAACTATAGTGAGCTCCAAAAGAAGACCAAGTTACTGGCCCTACTCCCTGAGTCATGGTCCTCGCTCATCATCAACCTTAATCGCGACTTGCCCCGCCTCTCGCTTGAAGACGTGAAGCGAGCTATCCTTCAAGAGGATTTCCGCCGCCGTGAGTTGGCGAGTGCGGATGGCGCTGGGGCAGCGAGCATCGGCCGTGGATATGGTCGAGGAAGAGGCAGAGGACGAGGGGGAGGAAGGTTTGGTGGCAGCAACTTCGGCGGAGGCCGCGGGAGTGGCGGTTACGGCAGCGACGACAAGAGCTACGGACGCGGTCGCGGCCGATTCGACGGCGAGTGCCACTATTGCCACAAGAGCGGACACATGTGGCGCGACTGCTACAAACTCCCTGATGGTTGGACCCCTGCTCAAGCGCAAAAATGGTAGAGGAGCAGGAGGAGGGAGAGGACGAGGCCGTGGAGGCCGTGGCGGTCGCGGTGGCGGAGCTGCAAACATGAAGAGCGGAGACAACGACAAGGACCCGAGCGACGATCGATACCCGGGTCTATTCTACTTCGTGTCGACGCAAGTACCGGCTGGTCCAGAGAAGGATGAAGGCTTTGAGGAGCCAGCAGCTGTGGGGAAGGTGACCCTACACCCCCTGGACTATTGGGTGATTGATAGTGGCGCTACCTATAGCATGACACCTCGCCCGGACTTGCTCACCGAACTCGAGCCGTCACCGGTGAAGCATGTCACATCGGCTTTGGGGCAGCGAGCAGAGGTGAAAGGCATGGGGAAGGCCATGTTCAAGGGTGCTGATGGGAAGATGGTGGGCCTCAAGAACGTGCTTTGGGTGCCCAGCCTTGCTGCAAACCTGATTTCCGTGCGGCGGTTGGCAAAGGCCGGCATGGACACGAACTCGAAGGGAGCCAAGACCTACACCGCAAGGCTTGGCGATCGAATTCTTTGGGACCTTCATGAGGACAGGGATGTCTACAACGAGATGTGGCAGATCCCAGTGGTCCCTATGCCTAAGGAGAGGCAAGTGGCAGCAAGCATCAGCACCAAGGATGGAGCGGTCGGTAGCGACGATGGCGCGAACGGTCGCGCTAAGGAGAATGAGCTCAAGAAGAGCAAACCTGGAGGGACCAGCAAGTTCAGTGAACCTAAGGAGAGTGGTGCAGCAACCAAGGAGCAGCAAAAGGGTGAGGAGAACCCCGAGGCAGCAGAGGAGGAGGACTACGGAGAGAGTATGTGGGGCGCTATTGCGAGCGCGGCATTCTCCAATCCAACTTCGGCTACGGGGGAGTGTGATTGGCTCACCTTGCATCCGCGCATGGGGCATGTGGCCCTGCCCATCTTGCAGCAGCTAGTGAAGAATGAGATGGTTGCTGGCATACGTGTGAAGGGGGAGCCCGATGAGGTGCTTGGCTGCCCGACGTGCATTCAAGCCAAGTTCACCCGGTTTCCGTTCCCTAGTTCGGAGGCAACGGCAAAGGCACCGCTTGATGAGGTGGTGATGGACGTGGTGGGCCCCCTGAAGCTTGGAGCTGCTGGAGCTGAGTATTTTCTCACCATTGTCGACGTCTACACCCGCATGACTTGGGTGTATGTGTTGGCCAAGAAGAGCGACGTGGCTGAAACGTTGAAGACGGATTGGTTCCCGATGGTGGAGCGGCAACAAGACCGTCTAGTCAAGTCAATCCGCACCGATCGAGGGGGAGAGTTCCTGAGCAAGGATTTTGGGTTGTGGCTGAAGAAGAATGGTATTTGGCACTCCCTCACCATGCCATACTCCCCTGCAATGAACGGCATCGCCGAGCGAGCGAACCGCACAATCACGGAGGCGGCACGCGGGTTGCTCATTGAAGCCGGGCTACCCGACTATTTCTGGCCTGATGCGGTGCGGAGCGCGTGTGTGGCCAAGAACAGAGCCTTGACTCATGTGGGAGCAGACAAATGGGTGCCCTATGTGGAGTGGCTAGGAAGGAAGCCAAAGGTGGATATGCTTCGGGTGTTCGGGTGCATGTGCATGGCGCTCGTGCCTAAGCATCTTCGGCACAACAAGCTTGGTGCCAAGGCGGTGTGGGCCGTGCACTTGGGCATGGCTCAAAACAGCAAGGGATGGCTTCTTTGGGACCCATTCACCAAGAAGTTCTTGGTGAGCAGGGACTGCAAGTTCATGGAGAACTTCATGTACAAGGATTGGAAGGCGGAGAATGAGGCGAAGATAGGCGTGCGGTTTGAGGAGGTGAAGAGTTCCGGTTTGGAGCATGTGGAGCTGCCTTTGGAGCTGAGCAGCGGCAGCACAACCACGAGGCAATCCTCCCTTGTGAATGGGGGAGAGGAGGCCAATGATGCAGAGGAAGAAGAGGAGGAGGTGCAGCAAGTGAGCGAGCGTGCACCGTCACTCCCTTCCCGTACTACGAGTGCTCCACGGATTCGAGCCACACCGCAGCAACGCCAAGGCCTTCAAGTCCCTTCAGCTGAGGAGGAAGGAAGGGGGAAGAGGAGAGTTCAACCCCCTAATAGGCTGACCTATGATGCGCCGGGAAAGCAGGGAAAGACAGCCCTGGCCGGAGCGGCAATGATGGTCGGAGACGACGAGGAGAGTGACTACGAGGAGTGTGCCTTCGCGTGCTTCTCTCCGGTGGAGATGCCGGGAGAACCAGCAACTCTCAAGGAGGCTTTGGAGAGTAGTGATGCTGAGGAGTGGAAGAAGGCCATGGAGAGTGAGCTGAAGAGCATCGAGGAGAATGACACGTTTGAATTGGTGGAGCTACCGGAGGGGCGTACGGCGATAACGTCCAAGTGGCTCTTCAAAATCAAGTCGGATGCCGACGGCAAGATCGAGCGCTACAAGTCTAGGCTTGTAGCCAAGGGGTACCAGCAGAAGGAGAAGGTGGACTTCAAGGAGCTGTTTGCCCCTGTGGTGAAGCCGACGACGCTGCGAACCCTATTCGCGGGAGCCGCCATCAAAAGATGGGTAGTAAAACAAATGGACATCGTAACGGCATTCCTTAACGGCATCCTTGAGGAGGAGATTTTTATGGCGCCGCCAGAGGGGTTTGATGATGATAGTGGCAGAGTGTGGAAGCTGAAGAAGGCTCTCTATGGGCTGAAGCAGGCCCCTAGGCAATGGTACATGAAGCTGCGCGAAGTGTTGTTCATGCTTGGCGAGGGGGAGCAGAGGAGCTTCATGGTGGTGTACGTGGACGACATCCTGATCTTCTCACCCTCTCCTGACCTTGTGAAGGAGGTGATGCTGAAGCTGCAAGACAAGTTCAGGTGCAAGTCCCTTGGTGACGTGAACTTCTACCTTGGGCTCCACATCGAACGAGACGTGGAGAAGCGGAGCATGCGAGTGCACCAACGGAAGTACCTGGAGGCGTTGGCTGCCAACTTCGGCCAGAGTGAAGGTCATGTGGCTACTCCCTTTCCCTCTGGGTTCAAGTGTGTGAAGGGGCCAGAGGAGGAGAGCGTTGGAGAAGAGGAGAGGCGCCGATTTCACTCGTTGGTGGGCAGCCTCATGTATGCGGCGGTAAACACCCGACCGGACATCGCGTTTGCTACCGGGCTAGGGTTGTGCAATGCCCTAATGAGGAGCAGGTAGCAGCTGGAATGAGGGTGGCCAAGTATCTTGGCCAAACACCGACCGTTGGGCTGCAATACTCGGCGGCGGCACAAAGGCGCCAAAAGGGCGCGGATGGTGTTGAACCCGGGCGTTTGTTCCTCACCGCCTACTCGGATGCTTCATATGCATCGGAACCAGAGGACATGACAAGTGTGGGAGGCTTCATATGCTGTGTTGGTAGACGCCCAACTGCTTGGGAGAGCAAGAAGCAGGTTGACCAAGCTTTAAGCTCGGTGGAGTCCGAGTACATGGCACTCTTCCGTGCCGTACGGGAGATTGTGTGGCAGCGGCGTTTGTTGGCTGAATTGGGGGAGGAGCAGCAAGGACCTACCCCACTGTACTGTGACAGCCAGGGTGCCATTGCTCTTGCTAAGAACCCTGTGTTGCATGGACTCACGAAGCACATGAAGGTGAAGTGGCATTGGACGAGGAGCATGGTAACCGCGGGTGAAGTTGAGTTGCGGTACGTGAAGACCACGGGGCAGCCGGCTGACATGATGACCAAGAGGCTGGTGGAGCAGCAGCATTGGAAGTGTTGCAAGCTGGCTGGGATGGCTCTGAACTGAGAGAGCATCATATCCTAAGGCCAACAATCCGAGGGGGAGTTTGTTGGTGCAACCCTACGGTTTGCACTCGGCTTGTTGTCCGTGTGCGTGAATGTGTGTGTGTATGGAATGGTATGAGGGCATGGGATAATATATATTTCATGCTTATAATTGTCTGTGAATGTTGAGTCATGATGTCGAGTGTGTGTGTCGAGTCAATAGCGAGTTATCGCTAGACGCGTGTTACGCGGTCGTTTGTGTCTCGCGCGCGGTTTCTATTTTGTCGTGCGCGGTTTCTATTTTGTCCTGTGTCGAACGTTCGGCGTGTCGCAGGTGTGTGCAGCAGACCCATCAAGAACTCAAGGATGAGTTTGTGATGAAGAGCCCGAGCCTTGGTGTCAAGCCTCAAGTGATTTCGAAGCTTGCCAAAAGGGTACACCTCAAGATATTGAAGATAGTTACATTACTTTGTGTAGTGTAACATTTCACTTGGTGTAGGCCCTAGTGAAGGGTAGTTTCGAGACCCTTCGTGGTTGGGGACAGTGTGGCACTGTTCCACATCACTGTACCTCGGCTCTTGGGGTTTGTAGGAGCTGGGAGTCATTCCCAACTCGTAACTCTTCCTATCTTGTGTTCTAAGACTATAGTGGCTGCCATAGTACCGTTCGTTCAAACCGACGCTGTGTCGTCAATTCTTTATCAAATCGTGCAATCTAAATTGCTAATTGTAGACGAAGTGAAGACGCTCCAGATCCAATTTCAATCAAGTCATTTGCAGCTGTGAGCAGAACGCTATCAACGTTTGAAGCCGCTGTGCAGAAATCCGTCTGTGCTCTCTATCTTTCGTTTTAGGCACATTCAAGCCTATTGTGACTATAACAGTGTAGGCCCTAGTGAAGGGTAGTTTCGAGACCCTTCGTGGTTGGGGACAGTGTGGCACTGTTCCACATCACTGTACCTCGGCTCTTGGGGTTTGTAGGAGCTGGGAGTCATTCTCAACTCGTAACTCTTCCTATCTTGTGTTCTAAGACTATAGTGGCTGCCATAGTACCGTTCGTTCAAACCGACGCTGTGTCGTCAATTCTTTATCAAATCGTGCAATCTAAATTGCTAATTGTAGACGAAGTGAAGACGCTCCAGATCCAATTTCAATCAAGTCATTTGCAGCTGTGAGCAGAACGCTATCAACGTTTGAAGCCGCTGTGCAGAAATCCGTCTGTGCTCTCTATCTTTCGTTTTAGGCACATTCAAGCCTATTGTGACTATAACAAAATGCCCCACTCAAGACATCCTCACTGGAAAATGCCCCACTCAAAAAATTGTTTCGTTCTCACATTGCACCAATCACGCTTCATCTTATTTGTGGGAGGAGAAGTTCCTTCCCCTTGCTCAGCTTTCGGACTCAAGCGATTCACCCCCCCAACACACTTAGGTCCGAAAAGCGTTCCTGCTTCCAAGGAAGCTGGAACACCACCAACCGCTGCCACCTAGGCATGGTCGTCAGGTCGCTGGCGATCCCGAGTCGCGCTGTGCGTTTAACCCCTGTGAAATAATCGAGAACAAGGTGTATGTTGACTCCGCTAAGCGTGTTGGCTTGTTTCAGTTCTTTCGGCGGAGGTTCCAAGTTTCCTGAATTGCGGTCTGACAGTGTGACGTCACGTCACAAACGTCCCAGTCCATTCACCCATAAAGAACCATCGGAACCGTCGATGAGCTTTGACGTGCACATGGATGGCATCTATACATTTTGCAGCATGCTGCTTCGCTATTGGACAGCAGCCACAGAGCCTTCAAAGCCCTATTGTGGCACAGTCCACATCTACGCCAAGGCACATATAGTATCGACTTGGGGAATGTCGCCGCCATAAACTGGTTCCCTACCATGTCACACAGTTCTGAACGTCAGGCCAACGCATGTCCAGCTTTAGAGTTTGCAGAGGTGAGCTCAGCACAGGAAACTTGCTCTCATCTTCGGACCAATTCGTTTCGTTCTGCTAAGTAGCACGAAATGTTGAGCGGATCGAAACGTTCGAGGCCACTGAAAGATTGAAGTTGCGGAACGTAAGAGCAGCCGCATCGCCACCTTGAAGTTGCACACGTGGGAACCCGCTCGCCGTTCAGAGACACCAGAGCATGGACAGAATCATGCGAGTATTTCAGCCATCGAGGCCTTCTTGTCGACGAGACAGTAGCAATAGAAACAGCCGCCGCAGACGCTCTGCGATCGTCAGACAGCGCGTCGCGTTTGAATGAAACGTCGCCCGCAAGACTTCCAGATCAGACGACGGCGCACGAGAAGCCGCAACAGCGGATCGTTCACGTGGACGATCCCGACCGTACGATCCAAGAGGCCGAGCTAGAAGCATCAGACGGCGGAGAGGGCCTGCTAGCGAGGTGGAGGATACATAGAAGCCGATTGGCTAATAACCACATCCGGACGAGTAAATACACGTTGCTAACCTTCCTCCCTCGCAACCTAATTGAAAAGTTTCATCACGTCGCGTATATATACTTCCTCGTCCTAATCTTAATCAACCACATCCCAAAACGCGGGGGTTTCGTTTCTTACCACCTGGCAACTTTGGGGTAACATTTCGGTAGGTTTTCCAACACCTACTCCAAAGATTGTGGCCAACATTCCCTCTCGTAACTTTGAAATGACTCGGCTTCAAGAGAAACTTCTCGGAATCTAAACCGTTGAATCTCAGCCGTTAATCTCATGTCCACCCAAATCTTGCTTTATCGTAACTTTGAAATAACTGACCAATCGGAGCTCGTCATTTGGTCTGCAGGGATGGGCTACCGCGGTGAGCCCAATCGCCATCAACTTCATCGTATTGGTTCGCGACAGATTATTCTTATTAGTTGCGACATCAATCCGGCGATTACATGAAGTCAACTTGGTTACGACTCTAGTTACGCATACACTCAAACGTAGAATGCAATTTTCCGATGCGCATATCAATAAACAAATGGTTACAGCGCTACTACGTTACTTTGTTACTAACAATACATTTTACAAAATTTATTTGGGTGTACACGTGAATCATAATTCGTGAAACAATTTTATATATTATATATTTACTATAAATCTTGATATATTTCCAGATTAATATGCACTCGTTTTTCAGCAATACGAGTGCTACAGTAATAATTGAGGTCCTTCCTCTAACTGCTATTACCCATCAAGCACCGCGCCATACTCAAATATCATCCAAACCCTCCTGGCTAATAAAAACGCCGCAGTCCGAGCGCGAAAAGCGCCAGGCATTGTTGGAAGTGTCCCACCAGGGACCCGTAGCATTGGTGCTCATGTCGACTGCGTCTCGCGCCCAACGTCGCACGTTGTTGTGGTACAGCACAACACCTTCTCTGTTCCTTGTCGTGCTGCGGGGCAATTCTTCCCCATGTATGATCTTGTGCTCTACCTGCAGGACAAAAGAAGGCATTGATGAATTACAACTAGTATGCGTTACACTCAATTCAGAAAAAGGCATTACGCTCACTCACCCCATACAGCCAAAAAGCAATCTGTTTGAGCTTCAGCACAAGGACATCCTCCCCATCGCGGCGCAAAGACGCCGCAATCAAGCGCGTGAAGACAGCGTTGGAGAAAGGGACCCCGTTCTGGTTGCAATGCCACGTGTACAGATCATAAGACCCATCGACTGCACACACATTCAGGCATTGCAAAACAGAACGGTGTTGCATAACAGAAGCAACATAGGGAGAGAAGACGAACACCTGAGTAAACGGAAGAGGGATGAGAACCATTTTCCAGCCAGCGCCCCTGACTCACATTCAACTGTCGGTTTTTTCACTGAGCAGGGGAAGGGAAGGAGAGAGGGGAGTGAGTGAAGGGGGGTGGGGTGAGGTTATTGCCTAGCCTTGACTACAGCTGGCGATACAAGGCATGGAACAGGAAGTCTACTCACAAGGATTTGGGGAAGCCACATGGGAGAGAGGAGGGAAGCGGGAATTGAGAGGAGGTGGGATGAGAACAGGGTCTTCAGCACCCTCCCTTGAATCGCCTGTGAGCACTATGCTGGCGGATTTTCACTGAAGGACGGGAAGGAGGGAGGGAACAGGAGTAAAGGAGGGTGGGGTGGAGGATTGCGTAGCCTCGACTACAGCTGGCGATACCAGACATGCACCAGTGGGACTGCTGAGATATGGGGTGAGTGTTGGTGCAACCCTACGGTTTGCACTCGGCTTGTTGTCCGTGTGCGTGCATGTGTGTGTGTATGGAATGGTATGAGGGCATGGGATAATATATATTTCGTGCTTATAATTGTGTGTGAATGTTGAGTCATGATGTCGAGTGTGTGTGTCGAGTCAATAGCGAGTTATCGCTAGACGCGTGTTACGCGGTCGTTTGTGTCTCGCGCGCGGTTTCTATTTTGTCGTGCGCGGTTTCTATTTTGTCCTGTGTCGAACGTTCCGCGTGTCGCAAGTGTGTGCAGCAGACCCATCAAGAACTCAAGGATGAGTTTGTGATGAAGAGCCCGAGCCTTGGTGTCAAGCCTCAAGTGATTTCGAAGCTCGCCAAAAGGGTACACCTCAAGATATTGAAGATAGTTACATTACTTTGTGTAGTGTAACATTTCACTTGGTGTAGGCCCTAGTGAAGGGTAGTTTCGAGACCCTTCGTGGTTGGGGACAGTGTGGCACTGTTCCACATCACTGTACCTCGGCTCTTGGGGTTTGTAGGAGCTGGGAGTCATTCCCAACTCGTAACTCTTCCTAACTCTTCCTATCTTGTGTTCTAAGACTGTAGTGGCTGCAATAGTGCCGTTCGTTCAAACTGATGCTGTGTCGTCAATACTTGGTGAAATCGTGCAATCTAAATTGCCTATTGTAGGCGACAATAAGACGCTCCAGATCCAAGTTGAATCAAGTCATTTAAAGCTGTGACCAGAACGCTATGAACGTTTGAAGCCGCTGTGCAGAAATCCGACAATGCACTCTATCTTTCGTTTTAGGCACATTGGAGCCTACTGTGACTATAACAAGTGGTATCAGAGCCCCTTGGAGCAGTTTCGACAATTGCTGGAACTGAGGAAAGGGTTGGCAGAGGTGCTGGTGGCAGTGGAGAAGCCCAAGCTCAAGGCCAACCCCGTGACTCAGCCATGGCGCCCGTGCAACCAAGTGTTGGCCCATCTAGGGACGAGCCTAGAGTGTTTGGCCTTGACAAGTTCAACGGTGACAACTTTGCTGAGTGGTCCTTCAAAATGGAGAACGTGTTTGATCACTATGACCTGCTGGAGGTGATGGAAGGAACGGAGAAGCGCCCCGAGAACGACCCGGAGAAGAGCCCGTGGGTGCGGAAGAGCGCACAAGGCTACCTCCTACTAGGGCAAGCGTTGGGGAGCAGCCAGATCCGTCACATCAAGCCTTTCCAGCGTGAACCAGAGAAGGGACCAAAGGCATGGGCTGCTCTCAAGAGTGTACACGCTCCTGCAACAGCGGCGGTAGCTGTGGTGTTGGAACGGCAAATGGCGACACTACGAATTGAAGAGGATGAAGCGGTTGAAGAAGGGGTGCAGAAATTCTTCGACTTGTTGACGCGGCTTGAGGGAGCTGATTTGAACTATAGTGAGCTCCAAAAGAAGACCAAGTTACTGGCCCTACTCCCTGAGTCATGGTCCTCGCTCATCATCAACCTTAATCGCGACTTGCCCCGCCTCTCGCTTGAAGACGTGAAGCGAGCTATCCTTCAAGAGGATTTCCGCCGCCGTGAGTTGGCGAGTGCGGATGGCGCTGGGGCAGCGAGCATCGGCCGTGGATATGGTCGAGGAAGAGGCAGAGGACGAGGGGGAGGAAGGTTTGGTGGCAGCAACTTCGGCGGAGGCCGCGGGAGTGGCGGTTACGGCAGCGACGACAAGAGCTACGGACGCGGTCGCGGCCGATTCGACGGCGAGTGCCACTATTGCCACAAGAGCGGACACATGTGGCGCGACTGCTACAAACTCCCTGATGGTTGGACCCCTGCTCAAGCGCAAAAATGGTAGAGGAGCAGGAGGAGGGAGAGGACGAGGCCGTGGAGGCCGTGGCGGTCGCGGTGGCGGAGCTGCAAACATGAAGAGCGGAGACAACGACAAGGACCCGAGCGACGATCGATACCCGGGTCTATTCTACTTCGTGTCGACGCAAGTACCGGCTGGTCCAGAGAAGGATGAAGGCTTTGAGGAGCCAGCAGCTGTGGGGAAGGTGACCCTACACCCCCTGGACTATTGGGTGATTGATAGTGGCGCTACCTATAGCATGACACCTCGCCCGGACTTGCTCACCGAACTCGAGCCGTCACCGGTGAAGCATGTCACATCGGCTTTGGGGCAGCGAGCAGAGGTGAAAGGCATGGGCAAGGCCATGTTCAAGGGTGCTGATGGGAAGATGGTGGGCCTCAAGAACGTGCTTTGGGTGCCCAGCCTTGCTGCAAACCTGATTTCCGTGCGGCGGTTGGCAAAAGCCGGCATGGACACGAACTCGAAGGGAGCCAAGACCTACACCGCAAGGCTTGGCGATCGAATTCTTTGGGACCTTCATGAGGACAGGGATGTCTACAACGAGATGTGGCAGATCCCAGTGGTCCCTATGCCTAAGGAGAGGCAAGTGGCAGCAAGCATCAGCACCAAGGATGGAGCGGTCGGTAGCGACGATGGCGCGAACGGTCGCGCTAAGGAGAATGAGCTCAAGAAGAGCAAACCTGGAGGGACCAGCAAGTTCAGTGAACCTAAGGAGAGTGGTGCAGCAACCAAGGAGCAGCAAAAGGGTGAGGAGAACCCCGAGGCAGCAGAGGAGGAGGACTACGGAGAGAGTATGTGGGGCGCTATTGCGATCGCGGCATTCTCCAATCCAACTTCGGCTACGGGGGAGTGTGATTGGCTCACCTTGCATCGGCGCATGGGGCATGTGGCCCTGCCCATCTTGCAGCAGCTAGTGAAGAATGAGATGGTTGCTGGCATACGTGTGAAGGGGGAGCCCGATGAGGTGCTTGGCTGCCCGACGTGCATTCAAGCCAAGTTCACCCGGTTTCCGTTCCCTAGTTCGGAGGCAACGGCAAAGGCACCGCTTGATGAGGTGGTGATGGACGTGGTGGGCCCCCTGAAGCTTGGAGCTGCTGGAGCTGAGTATTTTCTCACCATTGTCGACGTCTACACCCGCATGACTTGGGTGTATGTGTTGGCCAAGAAGAGCGACGTGGCTGAAACGTTGAAGACGGATTGGTTCCCGATGGTGGAGCGGCAACAAGACCGTCTAGTCAAGTCAATCCGCACCGATCGAGGGGGAGAGTTCCTAAGCAAGGATTTTGGGTTGTGGCTGAAGAAGAATGGTATTTGGCACTCCCTCACCATGCCATACTCCCCTGCAATGAACGGCATCGCCGAGCGAGCGAACCGCACAATCACGGAGGCGGCACGCGGGTTGCTCATTGAAGCCGGGCTACCCGACTATTTCTGGCCTGATGCGGTGCGGAGCGCGTGTGTGGCCAAGAACAGAGCCTTGACTCATGTGGGAGCAGACAAATGGGTGCCCTATGTGGAGTGGCTAGGAAGGAAGCCAAAGGTGGATATGCTTCGGGTGTTCGGGTGCATGTGCATGGCGCTCGTGCCTAAGCATCTTCGGCACAACAAGCTTGGTGCCAAGGCGGTGTGGGCCGTGCACTTGGACATGGCTCAAAACAGCAAGGGATGGCTTCTTTGGGACCCATTCACCAAGAAGTTCTTGGTGAGCAGGGACTGCAAGTTCATGGAGAACTTCATGTACAAGGATTGGAAGGCGGAGAATGAGGCGAAGATAGGCGTGCGGTTTGAGGAGGTGAAGAGTTCCGGTTTGGAGCATGTGGAGCTGCCTTTGGAGCTGAGCAGCGGCAGCACAACCACAAGGCAATCCTCCCTTGTGAATGGGGGAGAGGAGGCCAATGATGCAGAGGAAGAAGAGGAGGAGGTGCAGCAAGTGAGCGAGCGTGCACCGTCACTCCCTTCCCGTACTACGAGTGCTCCACGGATTCGAGCCACACCGCAGCAACGCCAAGGCCTTCAAGTCCCTTCAGCTGAGGAGGAAGGAAGGGGGAAGAGGAGAGTTCAACCCCCTAATAGGCTGACCTATGATGCGCCGGGAAAGCAGGGAAAGACAGCCCTGGCCGGAGCGGCAATGATGGTCGGAGACGACGAGGAGAGTGACTACGAGGAGTGTGCCTTCGCGTGCTTCTCTCCGGTGGAGATGCCGGGAGAACCAGCAACTCTCAAGGAGGCTTTGGAGAGTAGTGATGCTGAGGAGTGGAAGAAGGCCATGGAGAGTGAGCTGAAGAGCATCGAGGAGAATGACACGTTTGAATTGGTGGAGCTACCGGAGGGGCGTACGGCGATAACGTCCAAGTGGCTCTTCAAAATCAAGTCGGATGCCGACGGCAAGATCGAGCGCTACAAGTCTAGGCTTGTAGCCAAGGGGTACCAGCAGAAGGAGAAGGTGGACTTCAAGGAGCTGTTTGCCCCTGTGGTGAAGCCGACGACGCTGCGAACCCTATTCGCGGGAGCCGCCATCAAAAGATGGGTAGTAAAACAAATGAACATCGTAACGGCATTCCTTAACGGCATCCTTGAGGAGGAGATTTTTATGGCGCCGCCAGAGGGGTTTGATGATGATAGTGGCAGAGTGTGGAAGCTGAAGAAGGCTCTCTATGGGCTGAAGCAGGCCCCTAGGCAATGGTACATGAAGCTGCGCGAAGTGTTGTTCATGCTTGGCGAGGGGGAGCAGAGGAGCTTCATGGTGGTGTACGTGGACGACATCCTGATCTTCTCACCCTCTCCTGACCTTGTGAAGGAGGTGATGCTGAAGCTGCAAGACAAGTTCAGGTGCAAGTCCCTTGGTGACGTGAACTTCTACCTTGGGCTCCACATCGAACGAGACGTGGAGAAGCGGAGCATGCGAGTGCACCAACGGAAGTACCTGGAGGCGTTGGCTGCCAACTTCGGCCAGAGTGAAGGTCATGTGGCTACTCCCTTTCCCTCTGGGTTCGAGTGTGTGAAGGGGCCAGAGGAGGAGAGCGTTGGTGAAGAGGAGAGGCGCCGATTTCACTCGTTGGTGGGCAGCCTCATGTATGCGGCGGTAAACACCCGACCGGACATCGCGTTTGCTACCGGGCTAGGGTTGTGCAATGCTCTAATGAGGAGCAGGTAGCAGCTGGAATGAGGGTGGCCAAGTATCTTGGCCAAACACCGACCGTTGGGCTGCAATACTCGGCGGCGGCACAAAGGCGCCAAAAGGGCGCGGATGGTGTTGAACCCGGGCGTTTGTTCCTCACCGCCTACTCGGATGCTTCATATGCATCGGAACCAGAGGACATGACAACTGTGGGAGGCTTCATATGCTGTGTTGGTAGACGCCCAACTGCTTGGGAGAGCAAGAAGCAGGTTGACCAAGCTTTAAGCTCGGTGGAGTCCGAGTACATGGCACTCTTCCGTGCCGTACGGGAGATTGTGTGGCAGCGGCGTTTGTTGGCTGAATTGGGGGAGGAGCAGCAAGGACCTACCCCACTGTACTGTGACAGCCAGGGTGCCATTGCTCTTGCTAAGAACCCTGTGTTGCATGGACTCACGAAGCACATGAAGGTGAAGTGGCATTGGACGAGGAGCATGGTAACCGCGGGTGAAGTTGAGTTGCGCTACGTGAAGACCACGGGGCAGCCGGCTGACATGATGACCAAGAGGCTGGTGGAGCAGCAGCATTGGAAGTGTTGCAAGCTGGCTGGGATGGCTCTGAACTGAGAGAGCATCATATCCTAAGGCCAACAATCCGAGGGGGAGTTTGTTGGTGCAACCCTACGGTTTGCACTCGGCTTGTTGTCCGTGTGCGTGCATGTGTGTGTGTATGGAATGGTATGAGGGCATGGGATAATATATATTTCATGCTTATAATTGTGTGTGAATGTTGAGTCATGATGTCGAGTGTGTGTGTCGAGTCAATAGCGAGTTATCGCTAGACGCGTGTTACGCGGTCGTTTGTGTCTCGCGCGCGGTTTCTATTTTGTCGTGCGCGGTTTCTATTTTGTCCTGTGTCGAACGTTCGGCGTGTCGCAGGTGTGTGCAGCAGACCCATCAAGAACTCAAGGATGAGTTTGTGATGAAGAGCCCGAGCCTTGGTGTCAAGCCTCAAGTGATTTCGAAGCTCGCCAAAAGGGTACACCTCAAGATATTGAAGATAGTTACATTACTTTGTGTAGTGTAACATTTCACTTGGTGTAGGCCCTAGTGAAGGGTAGTTTCGAGACCCTTCGTGGTTGGGGACAGTGTGGCACTGTTCCACATCACTGTACCTCGGCTCTTGGGGTTTGTAGGAGCTGGGAGTCATTCCCAACTCGTAACTCTTCCTAACTCTTCCTATCTTGTGTTCTAAGACTGTAGTGGCTGCAATAGTGCCGTTCGTTCAAACTGACGCTGTGTCATCAATACTTGGTGAAATCGTGCGATCTAAATTTCATATTGTAGGCGACAATAAGACGCTCCAGATCCAAGTTGAATCAAGTCATTTGAAGCTGTGACCAGAACGCTATGAACGTTTGAAGCCGCTGTGCAGAAATCCGACTGTGCACTCTATCTTTCGTTTTAGGCACATTGGAGCCTACTGTGACTATAACAGTGAGAAGGTATAGGGGAGAGAGAAGGGAAGCGGGAATTGAGAGAAGGATGTGGGGATGAGAACAAATTCCTCAGCAACCTCCCCTGAATCGCCTGTGAGCACTATGCTGGCGGTTTTTTTCAATGAATAGGGACGAGAAGGAGAGAGGGGAGTGGAGTAAAGGGGGTTGGGGTGAGGTGATTGCTTAGCCTCGACTACGGATGGCGATACAAATCATGCACCTGTGGGGCTGCTGAGATATGGGGTGAGTTATAGGGGAGAGAGAAGGGAAGCGGGTGTTGAGAGGAGGTGGAATGAGAGCGAAATTTCTAGCATGCTTATTAGTATCTCCTGTGAGCATCACTGCTGGCGGCTTAGTTCACTGAGAGGGACGGGAAGGAGAGAGGGGAGTGGAGAGAAGGGTGGTAGGGTAAGGTTATTGCCTAGCCTCAACCACAGCTGGCGGAAAAGACATGCAGTACGAGGCCTGCTCACAGGGATATGTAGTGAGAAGGCAGGACAGAGAGAAGGGAAGCGGGAGTTGACGTAAAGGGGGTGTGATAAAAACGTTTTTAACTTTATTTTTCATAAAGCTCTCCTGAATCTCCTGCGAGCAATCTACAGGCGGTTTTCTTGATTGAGCAGGGGAAGGGAAGGAGTGAGGGGAGTGGTGAAGGGGGTTGGGTGGTGAGGTGATTGCCTAGTCTCGACTACTGCTGGCGATAGATGGCATGCAGCAGGGAGGCTGCTCACAGGGATATGGGGGTGCGAAGGCAGGGGAGAGAGGACGGGAGGGGGATGGATGGAGGTTGGATGAAAAGGGTTTCTTTCAGCACCCTCCCCTGGATCTCCAATTAGCACTTTGTTGGCAATTTTTAACCTGAGCAGGGGACGGGAAGGAAAGAGAGAGGGGAGTGGAGCGAAGGGGGGTGAGGTGAGGTGATTGCCTAGCCTCGACTACAGCTGGCGATACAAGGCATGCAGTAGCCAGGCTTTGTCACTGAGCAGGGGAAGGGAAGGAGAGAGGGGAGTGAGTGAAGGGGGGTGGGGTGAGGTTATTGCCTAGCCTCGACTACAGCTGGCGATACAAGGCATGGAACAGGAAGTCTACTCACAAGGATTTGGGGAAGCCACATGGGAGAGAGGAGGGAAGCGGGAATTGAGAGGAGGTGGGATGAGAACAGGGCCTTCAGCACCCTCCCTTGAATCGCCTGTGAGCACTATGCTGGCGGTTTTTCACTAAAGGACGGGAAGGAGGGAGGGAACAGGAGTAAAGGAGGGTGGGGTGGAGGATTGTGTAGCCTCGACTACAGCTGGCGATACCAGACATGCACCAGTGGGACTGCTGAGATATGGGGTGAGAAGGTATAGGGGAGAGAGAAGGGAAGCGGGAATTGAGAGAAGGAGGTGGGGATGAGAACAAATTCCTCAGCAACCTCCCCTGAATCGCCTGTGAGCACTATGCTGGCGGTTTTTTTCAATGAATAGGGACGAGAAGGAGAGAGGGGAGTGGAGTAAAGGGGGTTGGGGTGAGGTGATTGCTTAGCCTCGACTACGGATGGCGATACAAAGCATGCACCTGTGGGGCTGCTGAGATGTGGGGTGAGTTATAGGGGAGAGAGAAGGGAAGCGGGTGTTGAGAGGAGGTGGAATGAGAGCGAAATTTCTAGCATGCTTATTGGTATCTTCTGTGAGCATCACTGCTGGCGGCTTAGTTCACTGAGAGGGACGGGAAGGAGAGAGGGGAGTGGAGAGGAGGGTGGTAGGGTAAGGTTATTGCCTAGCCTCAACCACAGCTGGCGGAAAAGACATGCAATACGAGGCCTGCTCACAGGGATATGTAGTGAGAAGGCAGGACAGAGAGAAGGGAAGCGGGAGTTGACGTAAAGGGGGTGTGATAAAAACGTTTTTAACTTAATTTTCATAAAGCTCTCCTGAATCTCCTGCGAGCAATCTACAGGCGGTTTTCTTGATTGAGCAGGGGAAGGGAAGGAGTGAGGGGAGTGGTGAAGGGGGTTGGGTGGTGAGGTGATTGCCTAGTCTCGACTACTACTGGCGATAGAAGGCATGCAGCAGGGAGGCTGCTCACAGGGATATGGGGGTGCGAAGGCAGGGGAGAGAGGACCGGAGGGGGATGGATGGAGGTTGGATGAAAAGGGTTTCTTTCAGCACCCTCCCCTGAATCTCCAATTAGCACTTTGTTGGCAATTTTTAACCTGAGCAGGGGACGGGAAGGAAAGAGAGAGGGGAGTGGAGCGAAGGGGGGTGGGGTGAGGTCATTGCCTAGCCTCGACTACAGCTGGCGATACAAGGCATGCAGTAGCCAGGCTGCTCACAGGGATATGGGATCAAAAAGCATTTCCTTGCAGGTAGTGGGGCAACAGAGACATACCTGGCTTGTATTGCACTTTCCACGCCTCGATCAAGGTGGAACCCATGAGCTTGCGGTTTTGGTTGGGGCGTTGAATGTACAAGTCAAACGCTCTGTAAATACCGCATCGACCGGTGTGCAGAATGACATTCTGTCCATCCTGCAGCTTGTTGCGGATATAGCCACGTCGAACTGGGTCAAAAAGATACACATGAAGCAGGTCGGTCCGCTGACCAACCGTCTTGTACTTCAAAGCAACAGCAAGCGCTCCCAGCAGCACCTTCCGAGATGGCTAGAAGTCCATCCTACCATCTGGCATATCCCAGAAAAGAACGGTGAGCGCATCCAACATTGCCACCTGGTGATAGAGGGGAAGTAACACACGCAGCATGTTGATAGTGTGTCACATTGAGAACCAAGATACGAGATTGAGAAAGTGCTTCCTGCGTAATCATGAGAGGCGAAAATATAAGAATGTGGATGGAGTGGAAGCATGCAAAATACTTACATAAAGCCCTTTGTTGACCTCGGGGACTCGCCTCATCGCTGCAGCAAGGTCGAATGCGAGGACCTCCTGCTCCGGGGTCAAGTGCTGCAGGCTATGCTCGGTTCCCCGGGCGTGAGCGTTCCCAACAGCCCTTCCAAGCAGCCGATCGTTGATCGGTGCGATGGGATGCCTTCCTGGCTGCACATTAGCTGCGACATTCCCAGAGTTTGGAGACGGTTCCTGCTGCTCGCCCGCACCACCAGAGGTCTCAGCAGGTGACGTTGACCGAGAAAGCGAACGCCTAAGCTCTTCAAGCTCATTTAACAGCCGCTGGTTCTCACGCTGGAGCGCACGATGTGCGGCACGTGTCTCTTCAACATCAGAGGTTGGTTCTGCCACATGCCCGTGCAGTTCATGAGCAGCAGCGTGTGTAGTGGCCCGCCCATACGCATCTCGTGTCTGAACGCCCACAGCATCACCGGCCTCGGTGCCACCAGCGTTCGGGACGAGCGGCTCGCCCGCTGCAGAGTTGGTCCAGGTCCTCCCATTGGCCTCGCCAACGTGGCCGCCAAGCTCAGCGCCTCCAGGCGGGGAGAACACGCCGTCAGTGTTGCTGTCATCGGGGATGCGCCTCGCGGTTGGCCTTAGCAGCACCCCAGCAGCAGGATTGGCGTCGGTCCTCCAAGCAGCCTGGCCTAACACGCCATCAACAGCAGGGTCAGCGGAGGTCATGCCAGCAGACGGGCAGAAATGGGCGTCCGGAGCCGGTTCGCATGACGGCGGGAACATGCTGCCATCATGGGTCTCAGTGGAAGTGTGCCCAGCGGCCATCGTGCGCATCTCGCCAGGAGCATGGTCGGCTGAAGGTCTTCCAGCGGCCTGGACCAAAACAGCGCCAGTAGAAGTGTTGGCGGAGCTCCACCCAGCCACTTGTCCCAGTTGGCCGCCAGCTGAAGGGTCAGCGGAGCTCCTCTCATCCTCGTGCCCCAACCGACGGCCGGATGCAGGGTCAGGAGAGCTCCTCCCAGCGGCCTGGATAAACGGACTGCCTGGTGCAGGGTCAGGAGAGCTGTTCAATGCGGCTTGCCCCAACGGACCACCAGGTCCAGGGTCGCCGGAGGTCAGACCCGCAGGCTGGCGGAACAAACCGCCAGATGCAAGGTCAGGAGAGCTGCTCCCAGCAGCCTGGCGCAGCTGACCGCCAGGTGCAGTGTAGGCCGAGGCCGTCCCAGCAGCTGGGCGGAACTGCTGGCCGGCGCCAGCAGCAGAAGACGTCAGCCCAGCAGTCTCACCAAGCAGCCCGCCAGATGCAGCAGCGGCGGTGTTGCTCCCTGCAGCTGGGCAGAACTGCTGGCCGGCGCCAGCAGCAGAAGACGTCAGCCCAGCAGTCTCACCAAGCAGCCCGCCAGATACAGCAGCGGCGGTGTCGCTCCCTGCAGCTGGGCGGAACTGCTGGCCGGCGCCAGCAGCAGAAGACGTCAGCCCAGCAGTCTCGCCAAGCAGCCCGCCAGATGCAGCAGCGGCGGTGTTGCTCCCTGCAGCTGGGCGGAACTGCTGGCCGGCGCCAGCAGCAGAAGACGTCAGCCCAGCAGTCTCGCCAAGCAGCCCGCCAGATGTAGCAGCGGCGGTGTTGCTCCGTGCAGCTGGGCGGAACTGCTGGCCTGCGCCAGCGGCAGCAGACGTGTGCCCTGCGGCATTGGCGGAACTCTGGCGGGCCGCCTGACCTGCTCGCCGCCCACCCGACCGGCCCTGACTTCCGGAACGCAGAGAATGGTGAGCAGAGGGCGTTGTCACGCCATTGACGTGAGCGGAAGTCGTATCACCACGTGAGGCCGGGATTTGTGGAGCATGACCACTGGTGTTGAGCGGCCGATTCTCCTCGTGACGCGGCTGACTTCCTACCGCATCGGAAAACACAGCGTGTAAGGAGCGCGTCCGAACAGGACCTGCACAAATGAAATCCAGCAACAATGTGTCAACATCTCTCATTGGCTTGCGGAATCAACATAAGGAAGCATGGTACAGAGCGTAAAATGGTGTGCAAAAAGTAACATCACAAAACTCACTTTCCGAAGAAGATGGTCGAGCCGCCACGTTGATACCGAGAGAGGTAGCATGGCCTATCGAAGCAGCACGAATTGCCTGGGTTCCGGGCATCGCAGGAAACCGGCCATTTCGGCGACGCCCGCGGATGGAAGAGATTAGGGCGGTAGCAGGTGCCTTAGACTGTTCCATGGCTGAAGTAGTAGAGAAGCTTTGAAGAGTGATTCTCGGTAAGTTTGTGCGGAAAATGAAGCGGACCCGCCATAATATACTACGAAAATACCGTGACTCCAAGTTAGACGGTGCAAAGTAAGACTCGTCACTGAATCAGGCTTGGGAATGGAGGCAGTAGGAAACGCGCCTACAGCAAGTGACGCTCCATAGCAAAGCTAAGAACTGGACGCTAGGCCTGGTCGCAGTCTGTGGTAATGACTGTGTCACTGAAGCAGGCTTGGGAGGGAGGTAAGGTATGGTAACGCGTTGACAGCAGGTGACGCTCCCCTAATCAGCTGAGAACTGGACGCTAGGCCTGGCAGATATCTGGGGTAAGTGGCTGTGGTGGTCGGCCAGGGTTGGTACCGAACGCAAGGCATGGTGTAAGGTGAGTTGAGTCGCTGTGGTCGTGGGCTAGGGTTGGTACAGAGATCTCAAGTTCAAAATCTCAAAATTCAAACAGTCGAACAGAGCAGATAGAGCATGGCCAAGGCTTGGAAAACGTCGAGCAAGGAGATGGACAAGGAACAACACCCAGGGTTGTTCCAGGGTTCGCGTGAAGCTCTCCTAGCCCTCGATAACGAAACCCTCAGCACATCCAACCGCTGAGGTTGAGTTCATGAACCTCTCGTGTTAAACTCGGATGACATCAGGAAGTCTATCGTTTTGTCTAAACCTCGATCTAGGTTCAGAATGGTTTTAAGAACATACCATTTTAGTTTTGTATATAGAAAACGATAAACATTCCCTCAAAAGCTCCAGTTGAAAACCATAACATTTTGAGAATGAAAACTAATTGGCGGTGACGAACAGCTTGCACTATAAAGGACTCAGGTTCTAAGAAAAAACAATGCAACTCAAAAAACACATCGTCGAAATGGCATAATCTACAATCCAGGTCTATACTCGCACGGTTTCAAATAATTCGACGTACAAAACAGCATCACTCGTTTGTCAGTCATGCGAATGGCAACGAAATGATTTGACACCCTTCTAATATCATTTATGACTCAGTGGTGTGAGGAAACCTTGCAAAAATGAACAACGCAGCGTTTGGAACGGCATCATCTGCAGTCCAGGTCTGTACTCGCATGGTTTCACATCATTCGACATTCAAAACTGCGTCACTCGTTCGCCAGTCATGCGAATGGCACCAAAATGATTTGAAACCCTTCTAATATCATTCATGACTCAGTGGTGTGAAAGAATCTTGCAAAATTTAACAATGCAACTTTGAAAGGGCATCATCTGCAGTCCAGGTCTGTCATCGCTCGTTTTCATATCATTCTACGTTCAAAACCGCGTCACTCGTTCGCCAGTCATGCGAATGGCACCAAAATGATTTCACACCCTTTTAATATCATTCATGACTCAGTGGTGTGAGGAAACCTTGCAAAAACCAACAAAGCAGCGTTTGGGACAGCATCATCTGCAGTCCAGGTCTGTACTCGCATGGTTTCATATCATTCGACGTTCAAATCTGCGTCACCCGTTCGTCAGTCATGCGAACGGCACCAAAATGATTTGAAACCCTTCTAATACCATTCATGACTCAGTGGTGTGAGGAAACCTTGCAAAAACCAACACAGCAGTGTTTGGGACAGCATCATCTGCAGTCCAGGTCTGTACTCGCATGGTTTCACATCATTCGACGTTCAAAACTGCGTCACTCGTTCGTCAGTCATGCGAATGGCACCAAAATGATTTGAAACCCTTCTAATACCATTCATGACTCAGTGGTGTGAGGAAACCTTGCAAAAACCAACAAAGCAGCGTTTGGGACAGCATCATCTGCAGTCCAGGTCTGTACTCGCATGGTTTCACATCATTCGACGTTCAAAACTGCGTCACTCGTTCGTCAGTCATGCGAATGGCACCAAAATGATTTGAAACCCTTCTAATACCATTCATGACTCAGTGGTGTGAGGAAACCTTGCAAAAACCAACAAAGCAGCGTTTGGGACAGCATCATCTGCAGTCCAGGTCTGTACTCGCATGGTTTCACATCATTCGACGTTCAAAACTGCGTCACTCGTTCGCCAGTCATGCGAATGGCACCAAAATGATTTGAAACCCTTCTAATATCATTCATGACTCAGTGGTGTGAGGAAACCTTGCAAAAACCAACAACGCAGCGTTTGGGACGGCATCATCTGCAATCCAGGTCTGTACTCGCATGGTTTCACATCATTCGACGTTCAAGACTGCGTCACTCGTTTGCCAGTCATGCGAATGGCACCAAAATGTTTTGAGTATCATTCATGACTCAGTGGTGGTAAAAAACCTTGCAAAATTTAACAATGCAACGTCGAAAGGGCATCATCTGCAGTTCAGGTCTGTCATCGCTCGGTTTCATATCATTCGTTGTTCAATACTACGTCATTAGTACGAATGGCACCATTTTCAGTTGACGCCCTTTTTACATCATTAGTGACACCAGGTTTAATACTATTGATGACTCATGAATGTCTTCATATGTAACGTTGTTTATGGAAATTTCAAGGTTTTTAACTGTTTTGTAACGTGGGTGTTGACATGCTGGTTGGTTGACAACTCTGTTTCTGTTGGTTGTTGGTCACGAATGTGTGTTTGTTCGAGCGCGTTGCTAGGCAGGTGTATTCAACAAACTTCACGTAGCGTGACCTGCTGGGCGTGCGGGGGCTAGGCTCTCAACTTCACTCTCTTCTTCAAATACGCACGATAGAAAGAGAGCAGAGCACTATGGCACCACTCGTTCATTACCTGCTGTCTTACTTGTCATCACAGTTCCCGCCGATTTTTTCACGGTTTCCACGTGTTCTTTAGACGACACGACAACGACTGCAATGCGCTATTTTATTACCAACTCCAGCATCAGATCGGCAGAGCACCACCCGTTCATTCCCATCTGTTATCAGCGTCTTCTCGGAGTTCCGCCAGCCTGTTACGGACGCTGGTATTCGTTTTCCGTGACGATACCGACTTCACAAGTGATACGGTATTTTATTAGCATGGCGCGCGCCCGGTTACACGCCTCGAACAAACGCCAATCAGTAAATGACGTTAAGATGCTACGCTAGTAAAGTTTCCAAAACATTCCGTGGCGTGACCTGTCCAAATGCACCTCCAGACGCGACCTGTCCAAGCTGTGAGCCACATATCTGAACGGCAGTCGTCACAAGCCGCGAGACGGTTAAGGCGTGTTAAGATAGTAGGCAGTATGAGGAGCCATGGCTAGGGTTTAGCTAGCCAGGCAAGAGAGAATAAGCAAAAGAAGAGGGTTGGACTAGCAAGCAGGTGGATACATATAGGAAACCCTAGATTGGGCTGTACTCACTATTGAGTACCCCACTGCAGGCTAGACAAATATAACATATTCTGACACACCCCCATAGCCAAAGTGGGGTGTAATCAGCACAAGAAGCAAAGCAAAGCAAGCTCAGGGTGGATCACAATGTCACCACAAGTTCTGAGCACAAGTACAAGAAACAACAGTTTAAAGTTCACAAATGTAAGCAAAGCTAGAGGCTATCGCAGAGGGCAAGTGTGGAGGAGGAGGGACTATGAGTGGAGAGGAGGTAGTGGGCGGCAGCTGAAGCTGCTGGCACACGGCGCAACTAGAGCAACTGGCACACGGGCAACTGGAGCAACTGGCACACTGGCAACTGAAGCAACTGGCATACGGGCTACTGGAGTAACTGGCTCCGCGGCTAACTCTGAGCGGCAGGAGCAACGGACTCACGGGCGACTGGAGCAACGGGCTCACGGGCGACTGGCGCAACGGGCTCACGGGCTACTGGCGCAACGGTCTCACGGGCGACTGGAGCTGCGGGCTTCACGGCGGCCACCCCCCTTCAACCTCCCCAAACTATCCCACCCCCCTATGACACACCCCCTGCAGCACCTCTAGCACTGCTCACACACGCCTCCCCCTTAGTACCACTCCGACAGCTCCCACACACCCACACCCCTAGCACCACTCCGTCAGCTCCCACACACCCACCCCCCTCAGCGGCAGCTGCAGCAGTGGGAGATGGAGTAGGAGGAGGATCAGGGAATGCCACACACCCGCCACCCCCGACTCGCCACCCCCAAACCCTAAGACAGGGTAGGGCGGGGTGGCGGGTAGGGAGGAGGGGGGGGGGGGGGGGGGGGGGGGGGGGCAGGGCCGCGACGAAGAAAGGAGGGGCCGAGGCGCGGCCCTGCCCCCGGGCGCCAGAGCAGGCGGCAGAAGGGGCGACGCGCGGGCCCCCCCAAGTCGCCCCTCAGGTCGCCTCGACAGGCGACGGGAAAAGGGCCGGGGCGGGGCCGCGACGGGGCCGAGACGAGGCCGCGACAGGCGTCGGGGCAGGGCCGGGGCGGGGCCGCGACGGGGCCGCAACGGGGCCGCGACAAAGCCGCGGCGGGCGACGGGGCAGGGCCGGGGCGGCGCCGCGACAGGGCCGCGACGGGGCGGCGTCGGGCGACGGGGCAGGGCCTGTTGAGTGATGCTACCATTCGCATTCACGTCTGTCTGCCTCCCATCATATGTTCGTGCGTTGCATGCGTGTTGTGAGTGTGTGCAAGAATTTGTGTTTTGTGCGGTTTGGTTTTTCTGAGTGTGTGTGTGAATGTTATTTGGCTTGAGCAGATATCTGAAGTGACTCCTCTGCTCAAGAGCTTTCCGACGAACCAAGTATCGCTTCAATCGGAGCACGAACAAGAAATTTACGAACGTTGGAGTTCGTATGCTTTTCATATTTGATGTGGCAACTGTGGGAAGTTGTGGGGTTGACTCAATATGGGGTACAGACTTTTGGGGGTTGGGAAATTCGTCTTTTCTACTGTAGTTGCTGCCAAATGGTTGGGTGAAACCAAACCAGGTTGGCAAGTGTGGCCAAGTTGGGTTGAGGTGGATTGTGGAGGTTGGGATAGTGACAAAGGTCAAAGTTGGGTTGCCTATGGGGAAGGGAATTGTGTGGCATGGGGTTTCCTTGGTTGGGGACACTCTTCGGACCTTCCCTCTCATCCTACTCATCCCTTCCACCTGGTTTAGTGCTACTCCAATTCTCTTGTGTGAACTTGTGTGAACTTTGTGATTGAGTTAAGATTCTATGGCAGCATACCCCCTAGTGCGCTGAAATCGATAACTCAAGACACACTTCACCTTTCCGTACGATTCAACTTGGGAATTGTAGCCACGGAGTAGAGATACAACATATCTGAGTTTGGTGAAGTTTTGACCGTGAAATTTCCGTCGACGGCGTTTCTTGTGAACTCGACTTTTCTGTTCAGAAACTAGGCCCAACGATGTTGAGATATTTTGGCTCCTAATCTTCATAGACTCCGTCCTTAGTCTCTAACAAGTGGTATCAGAGCTGATTAAGGACTTTGTGGAGAGTCTACTGAAGTGTGAAGACCCTCCTAGACCCACCATGGCCTGTGGGCGTGCCTAAGTGGAGTTCTGGAGGTTGGATGTGACTTCCGCTAAGGGGAAACTCTGCCGAAATTTCGTTGGCGCCGACACTTGTGAAGATTGTGTGGATCTACATTGTGACCAGCAAAAGGGGGAGCTGAAACCTCTGATTGGGAGCAGAGGAGATGAATCAAGGGAGTGGAGATGCAGCTGAGAAGAGGAGTGAACCGCCACCATCCAAGATCGAAGCTTTGGATGGCTCCAACTATGAGGAATGGAGCGGGCGGATGCGGAGCGCCTTCAAGCGCTACAAGCTACTGAAAATTGCAATGGGAGAGGAGAAGATGCTGGGGGAAGGAGATGCCCGTGATCGGTGGATTGAGAAGAGCGCGGTGCTGTACGACCTCATCCTCCAATCGGTCAACAACGACATGTTCCAGCACATCAAGGATTTGGTGGAGTTGGATGATTCCGGACCGAAGGCATGGAAGCTGCTACGCGACGTGATTCAGCCCAACACGCTGCCGATGGTGATTGTGTTGGAGAAGGAGTTGGCTGCCCTCTCCATGAAACCGGGAGATGATGTGAAACCGGTCCTTGACAAGATCAAGGACACCTATGCGAGGATGGCAGCGGCGGGCAGCGAAGTGTCGCAGATGCAACAGTGCACCAAGATCATCTCGGTGCTCGACAACTCGTGGGACAACCTCATCCCCACCCTCAACGTTCAGCAGGACAAATGGACGCCTGAGTGGCTACGGCAGCAGATTCTGCAAGAGGACTTCCCCAGGCGCCACACGGGAGGTGGTGCTGCCAACAAAACTGCTGAGGGGTATGGAGCTGCAGGAGGCAGCAGAGGAAGAGGGGGAGGGAGAGGCCGAGGCCGTGGGAGAGGCTTTGGCAGAGGGAGAGGCCGAGGTGACTACAATGAGGGGCATGGGAGCTCTGGTGGCAGGGGGAGCACCCGAATGGAGGGTGCGTGCTGGTACTGCAAGAAGGCTGGACACCCGTGGTTCAAGTGTTTCAGCCGGCCTGAGGGATGGGCCCCTCCAGGCATGAAGCCGCCAAGTGGTGAACGTGCACGCGGTGGCGCTGTGCAAGGATCAGGTGCACAAGGTGATGGTGCACAAGGTAAAGCCGACCCTGGGATGTTCCTCATGGTTGAGGATGTGCAAGGGAGTGGAGGTGATGTGGGTTCAGTTGGGAAGGTTGTGATGCACCCCCTCACTCACTGGGTGATCGATTCAGGTTGCACGAGTCATATGACCCCACGGGCAGATTTGCTTGATGAGGTAAAACCTCCTGGGAAGATCAAGTTTGTGGCTGCCGCTTCAGGTGCTTTGCTCCCTGTGATTGGTGTTGGGAATGCTAAGGTGATGGGAGCCAATGGAGAGCTTGTGGGGCTTGGGAATGTGCTGTTGGTTGAAGGTTTGTCCGCTAACCTTCTTTCTGTGCGCAGGCTGCAGAAGAGCAAGGCTGAAGTTACCTTCGGCCCAACCAGCTGCCGTGCAAAGCTTGGGAAGTTGTTGCTGTGGAACTTGGAGGAGAAGAGCAGCTGCATCAAGGACCTGTGGCAGCTGCCCATCATCCCTTGGAAGGGGAAACCACCAGCAACGGCAAAGGCAGCGGCAGCGGCTAAAGCAACTGCGGGAGGAGAGGAGACTGCACCAACTGCTGGGGCCCTGGATGCAGTCAAGAAGGTGCAGCAGCCACAGCAGCCACATGGTGAGGTGCTTGCTGGTGTGGATGCGACAGCTGCATGGGCAAAGACTTCATCTGGGAGTGGTGAGGCTGATTGGGAGACGTGGCATGAGAGGCTGTGCCATGTGAACATTCCTATGCTGCAGAAGTTGGTAAAGGATGGGTGCTTGAAGGGGCTGGAGGTGAAGGGGGCAGCAAAGGAGATTGGGAGCTGCCCTACCTGCCTTGAGACCAAATTCACGAAGTTTCCCTTCAGCAGCAGCACAGGACCAGCCAAGGCACCACTTGCACTAGTGCACATGGATGTGGTGGGCCCCACGAGGGCCCTTTCTCTCTCGGGCAGCCGCTACTTCTTGACCATTGTGGACGACCACACGCGTGCGGTGTGGGTGTACCCTCTCAAGACTAAGGGGGAGGTGGCAGCGGCTGTTCTTAAGGAGTGGATGCCGAGAGCACAAAGGGAAAGCGGACACAAGGTGAAGGTGATCCGCACTGACAATGGAGGAGAGTTCATCGGCGCTGATTTTGAGAAGGAGCTGAAGCGGAAGGGGATCCAGCATCAGCTCACAGTGCCTTACAACCCTCAGCAGAATGGCGTGGCTGAGCGGTTCAACCGGACCCTGCAGGAAGGTGCTCGCACTCTCCTTGGGCGTGCAGGGCTGCCGGATCCGTTTTGGGTGACAGCACTGCGGCAGGTCGTTGTTGTGAAGAACCGGGTGCTGGCGACTGTGGGGGACAAGCAATGGGTCCCCTACACCAAGTGGTATGGGAGTGCGCCTGCAGTCAACATGCTGAGAACTTATGGCTGCATGGTGGTGTTTCATGTACCGAAGGAGAAGAGGGGAAAGTTGGAAGCTTCTGGGAGATGGGGTGTGCACTTGGGGCTTGCCAAGGACCACAAGGGCTGATTGATATGGGACTTGACGAGCCAGAAACTGACTGTGTCAAGGGATGTTAAGTTCCTTGAGTCCT
The DNA here is from genome assembly GCA_947471745.1 of Closterium sp. Naga37s-1. Taxonomy (NCBI): domain Eukaryota; kingdom Viridiplantae; phylum Streptophyta; class Zygnematophyceae; order Desmidiales; family Closteriaceae; genus Closterium; species Closterium sp. Naga37s-1. The sequence goes on along the minus strand of CANJKZ010000036.1, from coordinate 1,127,929 downwards.
TGTTCTACAAGGAGTGGAAGCAGCAGCAGCAGAAGCTTCCTACAACACCACTGATCATTGAGGCCGATGAGGTGCAGCGGCCTTCGAGGCAGGTGGAGGTTTCTGTCTCCAAGGAGGAGATCTCTGGGGTGACTGATGATGGGGGAGAACCTAAGGTGGAGCAGCAGCAGCAGCAGCAGCAGCAGCAGCAGCAGGAGGAGGAGCAAGGTGCTCCACAAGGTGCCGGACGTACGGCTGACCGTCCTAGGAGGGATGTGCGCCCTCCTAACAGGCTGGCCTATGCAAGCCGTGGCAAGCCAAAGGTGGTAAGGGCTGGGAGTGTGGCTGAGCAGTGTGATGAGGATGAGATAGCACACTGCTACTGGGCAGCCGTCCCTGAGCCCAAGACGCTAGCTGAGGCATTGAGCGGGCCCGATGCTGAAAAGTGGAAGCAGAGTGTGAAGGAGGAGTATGATTCTCTGCTAGAGAATGAGACGTGGGAGCTGTGTGAGCTGCCACCTGGGAAGAAGGCCATTTCTTCCAAGCTGATTTTCAGGCACAAGTACGGACCTGATGGGGCGCTGACCCGCTACAAGTCAAGGCTTGTGGCTAAGGGGTTTTAGCAGACAAAGGGAAAGGACTTCAACGAGCTCTATGCTCCTGTGGGGAAAGGCACAACACTTCGGGTGTCATTGGCAATGGCAGCAAACCGTGGATGGCGGGTGAAGCAGATGGACATCACCACCGCCTTCCTCAATGGGATCATTCTGGAGGAGCTGTACATGTTACAGCCTGAGGGTTTGGATGATGGGAGCGGCAGGGTGTGCAGGCTGAAGAAGGCCATCTATGGCCTGAAGCAGGCTCCTCGTGCATGGTACCACAAGTTAGAGGAGACTCTGCTGGCTGGGGGTTTCAAGAAGAGTGAGTGTGATCACAGCTTGTTCCTACTGCAGGAGAAGGAGCAGTTTCTCATGCTCCTGGTGTATGTGGATGACATCCTGCTCTTCTCTGAGTCGTCTGCAATGATTGAGCATGTGGAGGAGATGCTGGAGATGCAGTTTAAGTGCTCCAAGATGGGAGATGTGAAGTACTATTTAGGGATGCATGTGGAAAGGGACCTTGACAAGGGAGTGTTGAGGTTGCACCAGAGAAAGTATTGTGAGGGGCTGGCTGAGAAGTATGGGCTGCAAGATGGAGGAAAGCCAGCCACCCCACTGCCTTCGGGGTTCACTGTGGAGCCCTGTGCTGATGAGGAGGTGGTGGGTGAGAGTGACAGGAAGCTGTTTCATTCCATGGTGGGGGCACTCAATTATGCGGCTAACCACACGCGGCCTGACATTGCCTTTGCTACATCCAGGCTTGCAAGTGTGGTTGCACGCCCCAGTCATGAGCAGCTGGAAGCGGCCAAGAGGTTGGTCCGCTATGTGAGCGCTACGGCATCAGTTGGCTTGGAGTACAGTGCTGTGCGACAGAGGCTGCAGAGGGGTGCAGCTGATTTGGGCAAGGGGGAGATGCTCCTGACTTGCTACACCGACGCCAGCTTCAACTCTGTGAAGGCGGATGGCACCAGCATTGGAGGCTATGTGTGCCTTTTTGGAGGAGGTGCAGTGAGCTGGCGCAGCAAGAAGCAGAATGAAGTGGGGCAGTCCTCGTGTGAGACAGAGTACATGGCCCTGCATCATGGGGCAAAGGAGGTGGTGTGGCTGAGGCGTTTGTTGGAGGAGATTGGAGTTGGTCAGAGGGAGCCGACTGTGATTTTCTGTGACTATGAGTCGGCGGTGAAGCTAGCGAAGAATGCTTGTCTTCATGGGCTGACCAAACACATCAGGCCTAAGTGGCACTGGGTGAGGAGGCTCCTGGACAAGGAGGTGCGGCTGGAGATTGTGAAGACCCATCAGCAGGCGGCTGACATTCTCACCAAGCGCCTGGCTGAATCTGAGCATTGGAAGGGCATGAAGCTTGCTGGGATGAGTGTGCATTGAGGATGCATGCTTGAGCTATGGCATGTGGGATGATGGTTGGCAGCCAGAGGGGGAGTTTGTTGAGTGATGCTACCATTCGCATTCACGTCTGTCTGCCTCCCATCATATGTTCGTGCGTTGCATGCGTGTTGTGAGTGTGTGCAAGAATTTGTGTTTTGTGCGGTTTGGTTTTTCTGAGTGTGTGTGTGAATGTTATTTGGCTTGAGCAGATATCTGAAGTGACTCCTCTGCTCAAGAGCTTTCCGACGAACCAAGTATCGCTTCAATCGGAGCACGAACAAGAAAGTTACGAACGTTGGAGTTCGTATGCTTTTCATATTTGATTGTGGCAACTGTGGGAAGTTGTGGGGTTGACTCAATATGGGGTACAGACTTTTGGGGGTTGGGAAATTCGTCTTTTCTACTGTAGTTGCTGCCAAATGGTTGGGTGAAACCAAACCAGGTTGGCAAGTGTGGCCAAGTTGGGTTGAGGTGGATTGTGGAGGTTGGGATAGTGACAAAGGTCAAAGTTGGGTTGCCTATGGGGAAGGGAATTGTGTGGCATGGGGTTTCCTTGGTTGGGGACACTCTTCGGACCTTCCCTCTCATCCTACTCATCCCTTCCACCTGGTTTAGTGCTACTCCAATACTCTTGTGTGAACTTGTGTGAACTTTGTGATTGAGTTAAGATTCTATGGCAGCATACCCCCTAGTGCGCTGAAATCGATAACTCAAGACACACTTCACCTTTCCGTGCGATTCAACTTGGGAATTGTAGCCACGGAGTAGAGATACAACATATCTGAGTTTGGTGAAGTTTTAACCGTGAAATTTCCGTCGACGGCGTTTCTTGTGAACTCGACTTTTCTGTTCAGAAACTAGGCCCAACGATGTTGAGATATTTTGGCTCCTAATCTTCATAGACTCCGTCCTTAGTCTCTAACAGGGCCGCGACAGGGGGCCGCGACGAGAGGGCGCGACGGGGGGCCGCGACGGGGGGCCGCGACGGGGGGTCGCGACGGGGGGCCGCGACGGGGGGCCGCGACGGGGGGCCGCGACGGGGGGGCCGCGACGTGGGGCCGCGACGGGGGGCGGCGACGTGGGGCCGCGACAGAGCCGCGGCGGGCGACGGGGCAGGGCCGGGGCGAGGCACCGCCGCGCGCCACGGGGCGCCCGACGGTCAGAAAACCGCCGCGCGCCACGAGCGCGCGGCGGGAAGAAAAAAGGGGCCGCGCGCCTATGGCGCGCGGCAGGCAAAGTAGTAGCAGCGGAAGCAGGTTGGCCTACAGGCCAAGAGCGTAACTGCTCTGATACCATGTTAAGATAGTAGGCAGTATGAGGAGCCATGGCTAGGGTTTAGCTAGCCAGGCAAGAGAGAATAAGCAAAAGAAGAGGGTTGGACTAGCAAGCAGGTGGATACATATAGGAAACCCTAGATTGGGCTGTACTCACTATTGAGTACCCCACTGCAGGCTAGACAAATATAACATATTCTGACAAGGCGCGCCGGCACTACGGGCACCTACTTTCCAAACAACAATACCTACTGGCATAATCACGCCATGTATTCTGAAAAAACACCTCTTAAGCTTGACAATGCCTGATGGGTTTGGTTATGATGATTTTTGGTCTCACTGCTCCGATGAACTGCTGATGTTATTCGTGTCTATATTTCTGACTTGACATGAGCAATCATAACATTATTTTATGGCTGATGCCTGAGAATCATGTACTTACACTCGGAACAATTCCACTAATGCAATGTACAGAGATCTCAAGCGCCTTACATCGGGTATATCCAAAACAATTTGTATTTGTTTTGCAATCCCATATAGAGCTACCTATAATATCGAGAACCTCAATGAAGGGTTTGCGCAAACCAGTAAGGAGTGATTTGGTTGTTCAAATCTCAGATTTGGAAATGCGACTCGCTCTGGCGACAAATCTTAGCCACTTCCTGTACTCCAACCAATCAGATGCAGCTAGACTCTAGTACAGTGCTAATCCCAGCCCTTGCCAAACCACCAAGTAACCAGAAGCCTCGCGACTCCAGCAAGAAACTCGTCACCCTTCCCCCCTTCCCTACCCAGCCAAATTTCTCTCAGATAGTACTCACAACAGTCTAGCAGCCCATTCATAATCGGAGCAAGCCTGGCTGATTCACCATTCTTTTCAGAAACCTCTGTAATGTGGTCTCTTCTCAATGGGCCCTAATCTTCATGCCATACGGCTACGGTGCGTTATAGCACTACTTCTATTGGTGCTTCTCGCCGAACGCCTTGACATGACATCTCGCTTTGAATCACCAATGCCTCAAGGATGCTGCGAGATGGAAAGGTTATTCTTGCCAACAGATGGTTTCAGCTGCGAGACTTGTGAGGTTTCATTCGACAACGAGGTTGCACTCTCAAACCACGAGCGCAGCGACAAATGCTTGCTTGCACATGCACGTGCAAGAGCAAATATATCTCGTAACACTGAGAATGACGTGCTTCCGGGAATCCCATACACCTCCACTGTCATTCCCGACGTTGGAGTGGCGACGAAAGAAGACACGCACCATGTGGAAACGCCAATCTCAGCGGCAGCGATGGAATGTGACCGTGAGGAGGTTTTCCACGACGCCAACTCCTCCTTTGCCGACGTTGATGAACCCGAAGAGACACCAGAGTTCGACACGCTGTTGGAAACTTTCAAGTTCTTAGCTTCATGCAACAAGGGAGTCGGTCTCAGCGCGCATGACGTGTGGTGGTTCTTCAAGCTCATCAAGCACGCCGGATTTGACATAAAAGCATTGAAGAATTGGAACACGAAGCATGCGGTCGATAAATACGCTCTGGAGAAGCTGGGCATTGAGAAAAGGCGTTACAAAACCGAAAATGTTAGCGTTTCGGGGTGGCACAGGATGTTCAAGGTCAAATTTATTGACCCTGTAGAGGTACGTCCTCACACCGTTTTTGGTTGTTGTACACATGGATCCCACTAATCCAAGCCTTGTACTCGCTAGATCATGTCGCTTTTACTCATCGACCCATGCATGGCAGTGAGTAAGGCTGCCATGCATGGGTCCATTGCTCATCACGCTTTTACTCATCATGCCATGCATGTCAGTGAGTAAGGCTGCCATGCATGGGTCCATTGCTCATCACGCTTCTACTCATCACCCATGCATGGCAGTGAGTAAGGCTGCCATGCATGGGTCCATTGCTCATCACGCTTCTACTCATCACCCATGCATGGCAGTGAGTAAGGCTGCCATGCATGGGTCCATTGCTCATCACGCTTCTACTCGTCACCCATGCATGGCAGTGAGTAAGGCTGCCATGCATGGGTCCATTGCTCATCACGCTTCTACTCATCACCCATGCATGGCAGTGAGTAAGGCTGCCATGCATGGGTCCATTGCTCATCACGCTTCTACTCATCACCCATGCATGGCAGTGAGTAAGGCTGCCATGCATGGGTCCATTGCTCATCACGCTTCTACTCGTCACCCATGCATGGCAGTGAGTAAGGCTGCCATGCATGGGTCCATTGCTCATCACGCTTCTACTCATCACCCATGCATGGCAGTGAGTAAGGCTGCCATGCATGGGTCCATTGCTCATCACGCTTCTACTCATCACCCATGCATGGCAGTGAGTAAGGCTGCCATGCATGGATCCATTGCTCATCACGCTTCTACTCATCACCCATGCATGGCAGTGAGTAAGGCTGCCATGCATGGGTCCATTGCTCATCACGCTTCTACTCATCACCCATGCATGGCAGTGAGTAAGGCTGCCATGCTTGGGTCCATTGCTCATCACGCTTTTACTCATCATGCCATGCATGGCAGTGGCTATGGCTGCCATGCATGGGTGCATTGCTCATCACTATTTGACTCATCATGCCATGCATAGGCACGTCCCTAAACTGTTTTTGGTTGTTTTACAAATGAATCCCACTAATCCAACACATACCGCAGGCGTTGCGTCGGTTGTGGTCAGATCCAAAGAACCGTGAAGGGTTCATTCATCGGGCAGAGGAAGTGAAGAAGAACGAAGAGAGAGTGTACGGGCCAGCACACTCGGCTAATTTTTGGCTCGAAACACAGGTTCGCCATGATGTGCTTTTATTTCACAGCCGTCACCAGATTCAGGATGTCCAAAACTTAGCGATTGAAATGCTTTGTGTTGCAGAAGAATCTGTCAGACGAGGAGCTGGTCTGCCCCATCATCATATCAAGTGATGAGACGCTACTCTCCGGTAACGAACGGCTGAAAGCATGGCCGGTGTACCTCACCTTCACCAACATCCCACTAGCACGTCGTCGGCTGGATCACGGGAGGATATTGGTCGCACTACTCCCTATCGCCGACCCTGAAATGGAACCATGGCAACGTGTGGAACTATTCCAGCGATCTTGTGACATCGTTTTCAAAAGCCTCTTTGAAGTCATGCGAAGGCAAGGCTCACCATTTGACTCATTTTGCCATGCATGGCAGTGATTTTGGCTGACATGTATGGGTGCATTGCTAATCACCATTTGACTTTTCATGCCATGCATGGCAGTGTGTAAGGCTGCCATGTATGGGTATATTGCTCATCACCATTTTACTCATAATGCCATGCATGTCAGGGAGTAAGGCTGCCATGTATGGGTGCATTGCACATCACCGTTTGACTTATCATGCCATGCATGTCAGGGAATCATAAGCTGCCATGCATGGGTGCATTGCTTATCACCATTTGACTCATCATGCCATGCACGGCAGTGTCTAAGGCTGCCATGTATGGGTGGATTGCTCATCACCATTTGACTTATCATGCCATGCATGTCAGGGGAATCATAGGCTGCCGTTTATGGGTGCATTGATCATCACCATTTGACTCATCATATCATGCATGGCAGTGAGTACGGCTGCCATGTATGGGTGCATTGCTCATCACCATTTGACTCATCATGCCATGCCTGGCAGTGAGTGAGGTTGCCATGCATGAGTGCATTGCTCATAAATCTTTTCATACCCCCCAATCTCCATGGTTGTAATGCTTCCCCAGCTCCTTACCATTAACAGATCCGTTTGGGAATGTCTACACCGTCTGGCCAAAGCTATACTCGTATGTTGCTGATTACCCTGAAGGGAGTCGTGTGACCAGCACGATGCAACACGCCTCGAACCGTCCTTGCTCGGTTTGTTACGTGCATAAGGATGACATTGCAAACATGGAACCAACGTCGTTTCAATGGCGGACCGTGAAGCACCAACAGTGGCTCATGACGGCAGACACGAAGTGGCGGACCGATTATTCAACACATCCCATCCCCGTACGTACATAATTGCCCCTTCCTCACCCTCACTCGTGCCTCCCATGCATTGAAGAGTGTAGGGCAGAGAGCATACCTTCCACCCCGTCAATTCCTCACTCACACCTCTCTTGCATTGGAGGGTATGGGCTTGAGGGGTGTGCTTCACTACTGGACTCATTATTGTTATCATTTTTCTTCATCCACGTTTTGCAGAGCTTCCTCTGGAATGTGAACCGCGCGCATGAAATCCACGAACCATGGGGCGACCCCTACTTGGCTATCATGCTGGATGTGTTACATGTTGTACTCGCTGGCGTGTGGCGCTACATTTTGGAAGAGGTGGTACATGGCGAAGACATTAACGAAATGAACAGGTGTGTTTGAATTACTTCATTTATAGATCATGGACTGTTTTTTTTTGCTATTTTGCAAGGTGGTCTGTGAGAGTGTTTGTCTTGCTGCAATATGCAATGTTATATTGATGAATTAATCAACCACAATCTATATGCATTTTCCACCCTCCCTATCCCTCTTCCGCCTGTCCCCTTCCCCCCTTCCTCCCTCTATCCCTCCACCCTGGACCTCTACACCCAAACTGTTGGTGCAACCCTACGATTTGCACTCGGCTTGTTGTCCGTGTGCGTAAATGTGTGTGTGTATGGAATGGTATGAGGGCATGGGATAATATATATTTCATGCTTATAATTGTGTGTGAATGTTGAGTCATGATGTCGAGTGTGTGTGTCGAGTCAATAGCGAGTTATCGCTAGACGCGTGTTACGCGGTCGTTTGTGTCTCGCGCGCGGTTTCTATTTTGTCGTGCGCGGTTTCTATTTTGTCCTGTGTCGAACGTTCGGCGTGTCGCAGGTGTGTGCAGCAGACCCATCAAGAACTCAAGGATGAGTTTGTGATGAAGAGCCCGAGCCTTGGTGTCAAGCCTCAAGTGATTTCGAAGCTTGCCAAAAGGGTACACCTCAAGATATTGAAGATAGTTACATTACTTTGTGCAGTGTAACATTTCACTTGGTGTAGGCCCTAGTGAAGGGTAGTTTCGAGACCCTTCGTGGTTGGGGACAGTGTGGCACTGTTCCACATCACTGTACCTCGGCTCTTGGGGTTTGTAGGAGCTGGGAGTCATTCCCAACTCGTAACTCTTCCTATCTTGTGTTCTAAGACTATAGTGGCTGCCACAGTACCGTTCGTTCAAACCGACGCTGTGTCGTCAATTCTTTATCAAATCATGCAATCTAAATTGCTAATTGTAGACGACGTAAAGACGCTCCAGATCCAATTTGAATCAAGTCATTTTTAGCTGTGAGCAGAACGCTATCAACGTTTGAAGCCGCTGTGCAGAAATCCGTCTGTGCTCTCTATCTTTCGTTTTAGGCACATTCAAGCCTATTGTGACTATAACAGTGTAGGCCCTAGTGAAGGGTAGTTTCGAGACCCTTCGTGGTTGGGGACAGTGTGGCACTGTTCCACATCACTGTACCTCGGCTCTTGGGGTTTGTAGGAGCTGGGAGTCATTCCCAACTCGTAACTCTTCCTATCTTGTGTTCTAAGACTATAGTGGCTGCCACAGTACCGTTTGTTCAAACCGACGCTGTGTCGTCAATTCTTTATAAAATCGTGCAATCTAAATTGCTAATTGTAGACGACGTGAAGAGGCTCCAGATCCAATTTGAATCAAGTCATTTGCAGCTGTGAGCAGAACGCTATCAACGTTTGAAGCTGCTGTGCAGAAATCCGTCTGTGCTCTCTATCTTTCGTTTTAGGCACATTCAAGCCTATTGTGACTATAACACAAACCCCCCTCCCCCCATCCCCTATATTAAATATCTTAGGCGACTCGGTGTCCTAGCGAAGGAGGAGAGGTTTTCCTCGTACAAGTTACCCGCTGACGGTCACTATTTCAATCCAGGAGCCAACTATTCTGCGGCGGAGCATGCAGCCGTGATTCGGGTGAGTGAGTGCGATTGTTGGTGTTGTCTATGGTTCAGTCCTTAGAGCCTTTCATTAAGTTGCTATTAGATGTCACAATGAAGTAACCAACCCGTATTATTTTTGTAACAGGTGGTCTTGCTTATTATGTCCGATGGGCTATTGAAAGCACCAATCAAGATGGCTGTCCTGCGATTTTTCGTAAGATGGTTCCACACATACTTCCATGCAACAGTCTATCCGGAGAGTCTCTTGCGTCAGTACACCGTGGACACCAAAGAGTAAGTCATCCCTTCCCGTTGTTACCCACCTCACTTCTCCCTGTTCCCCACTAAAATTCCCCATGTTACCTACCTCACTTCCCAATGTTGCCCACATCCCTTCCCCTCTGTTACCCTTATCCCTTCCCCTTGTTCTTGACCTCACACCTTATTGTTTCCCAACCCACTTCCCTCTTTACCCCACATCCTGTCCCCTTTGTTCCCCACCGCACTTCTGTGTATAAATCAGGTTGGTGCGCTTGCTCAGGACCAACCTCCCAAGGGCCGGGCATGGCTGGCTTCTTGTTAAGGTGCACAAGCTTGTCCACTTCCCTGATGCAGTCCCACGTGCTGGTGCACCCGGAGAGTACTGCACCGAGCTCTTCGAGAACGCCCACACAACATCCTGCAAACGACCTTTCCGCGCATCGAACTACCGTAACTACGACGATGCCATCATGCGGTCCACTGAAATGAGATGCGCACTGCTGGATTTGCCTTCAGTTTTCAACAACCTGCCAGGACGTGATACTGCCATAATGAAGGTGTGATACCAAAGTCAACCCTACACACCGTGTGCCCCGCCATTACTCTGTCCCCTTCTCCATTTTCATCTTCGTGCCCATGCATGCATGCGATCTTCGTAGCTAGAGTGCATTTCACACTCACACATCATTGCCATGCATGGATGGTGGTTAGGCCAGCATGGCATGCTGTGCCCTGTTATAGTCACAATAGGCTTGAATGTGCCTAAAACGAAAGATAGAGAGCACAGACGGATTTCTGCACAGCGGCTTCAAACGTTGATAGCGTTCTGCTCACAGCTGCAAATGACTTGATTCAAATTGGATCTGGAGCGTCTTCACGTCGTCTACAATTAGCAATTTAGATTGCACGATTTGATAAAGAATTGACGATTACAGCGTCGGTTTGAACGAACGGTACTGTGGCAGCCACTATAGTCTTAGAACACAAGATAGGAAGAGTTACGAGTTGGGAATGACTCCCAGCTCCTACAAACCCCAAGAGCCGAGGTACAGTGATGTGGAACAGTGCCACACTGTCCCCAACCACGAAGGGTCTCGAAACTACCCTTCACTAGGGCCTACACCAAGTGAAATGTTACACTACACAAAGTAATGTAACTATCTTCAATATCTTGAGGTGTACCCTTTTGGCGAGCTTCGAAATCACTTGAGGCTTGACACCAAGGCTCGGGCTCTTCATCACAAACTCATCCTTGAGTTCTTGATGGGTCTGCTGCACACACCTGCGACACGCTGAACGTTCGACACAGGACAAAATAGAAACCGCGCACGACAAAATAGAAACCGCGCGCGAGACACAAACGACAGCGTAACACGCGCCTAGCGATAACTCGCTATTGACTCGACACACACACTCGACATCATGACTCAACATTCACACACAATTATAAGCATGAAATATATATTATCCCATGCCCTCATACCATTCCATACACACACACATGCACGCACACGGACAACAAGCCGAGTGCAAACCGTAGGGTTGCACCAACAAACTCCCCCTCGGATTGTTGGCCTTAGGATATGTTGCTCTCTCAGTTCAGAGCCATCCCAGCCAGCTTGCAACACTTCCAATGCTGCTGGTCCACCAGCCTCTTGGTCATCATGTCAGCCGGCTGCCCCGTGGTCTTCACGTAGCGCAACTCAACTTCACCCGCGGTTACCATGCTCCTCGTCCAATGCCACTTCACCCTCATGTGCTTCGTGAGTCCATGCAACACAGGGTTCTTAGCAAGAGCAATGGCACCCTGGCTGTCACAGTACAGTGGGGTAGGTCCTTGCTGCTCCTCCCCCAATTCAGCCAACAAACGCCGCTGCCACACAATCTCCCGTACGGCACGGAAGAGTGCCATGTACTCAGACTCCACCGAGCTCAAAGCTTGGTCAACCTGCTTCTTGCTCTCCCAAGCAGTTGGGCCTCCACCAACACAGCATATGAAGCCTCCCACACTTGTCATGTCCTCTGGTTCTGATGCATATGAAGCATCCGAGTAGGCGGTTAGGAACAAACGCCCGGGTTCAACACCATCCGCGCCCTTTTGGCGCCTTTGTGCCGCCGCCGAGTATTGCAGCCCAACGGTCGGTGTTTGGCCAAGATACTTGGCCACCCTCATTCCAGCTGCTACCTGCTCCTCATTAGGGCATTGCACAACCCTAGCCAGCTGCCCGGTAGCAAACGCGACGTCCGGTCGGGTGTTTACCGCCGCATACATGAGGCTGCCCACCAACGAGTGAAATCGGCGCCTCTCCTCTTCACCAACGCTCTCCTCCTCTGGTCCCTTCACACACTTGAACCCAGAGGGAAAGGGTGTAGCCACATGGCCTTCACTCTGCCCAAAGTTGGCAGCCAATGCCTCCAGGTACTTTCGTTGATGCACCCGCATGCACCGCTTCTCCACATCTCGTTCGATGTGGAGCCCAAGGTAGAAGCTCACGTCACCAAGGGCCTTGCACTTGAACTTGTCTTGAAGCTTCAGCATCACCTCCTTCACAAGGTCAGAAGAGGGTGAGAAAATGAGGATGTCATCCACATAAACCACCATGAAACTCCTCTGCTCCCCCTCGCCAAGCATGAACAAGGAGTGATCGGCCGTTGAGGGAGTGAAGCCGATCCCCTCTAACACTTCGCGCAGCTTCATGTACCATTGCCTAGGGGCCTGCTTCAGCCCATAGAGGGCCTTCTTCAGCTTCCACACTCTGCCACTACCATCATCAAACCCCTCTGGCTGCGCCATAAAAATCTCCTCCTCAAGGATGCCGTTAAGGAATGCCGTTACGATGTCCATTTGCTTTACTACCCATCCTTTGATGGCGGCTCCCGCGAATAGGGTTCGCAGCGTCGTCGGCTTCACCACAGGGGCAAACAGCTCCTTGAAGTCCACCTTCTCCTTCTGCTGGTACCCCTTGGCTACAAGCCTAGACTTGTAGCGCTCGATCTTGCCGTCGGCATCCGACTTGATTTTGAAGAGCCACTTGGACGTTATCGCCGTACGCCCCTCCGGTAGCTCCACCAATTCAAACGTGTCATTCTCCTCGATGCTCTTCAGCTCACTCTCCATGGCCTTCTTCCACTCCTCAGCATCACTACTCTCCAAAGCCTCCTTGAGAGTTGCTGGTTCTCCCGGCATCTCCACCGGAGAGAAGAACGCGAAGGCACACTCCTCGTAGTCACTCTCCTCGTCGTCTCCGACCATCATTGCCGCTCCGGCCAGGGCTGTCTTGCCCTGCTTTCCCGGCGCATCATAGGTCAGCCTATTAGGGGGTTGAACTCTCCTCTTCCCCCTTCCTTCCTCCTCAGCTGCAGGGACTTGAAGGCCTTGGCGTTGCTGCAGTGTGGCTCGAATCCGTGGAGCACTCGTAGTACGGGAAGGGAGTGACGGTGCACGCTCGCTCACTTGCTGCACCTCCTCCTCTTCTTCCTCTGCATCATTGGCCTCCTCTCCCCCATTCACAAGGGAGGATTGCCTTGTGGTTGTGCTGCCGCTGCTCAGCTCCAAAGGCAGCTCCACATGCTCCAAACCGGAACTCTTCACCTCCCCAAACCGCACGCCTATCTTCGCCTCATTCTCCGCCTTCCAATCCTTGTACATGAAGTTCTCCATGAACTTGCAGTCCCTGCTCACCAAGAACTTCTTGGTGAATGGGTCCCAAAGAAGCCATCCCTTGCTGTTTTGAGCCATGCCCAAGTGCACGGCCCACACCGCCTTGGCACCAAGCTTGTTGTGCCGAAGATGCTTAGGCACGAGCGCCATGCACATGCACCCGAACACCCGAAGCATATCCACCTTTGGCTTCCTTCCTAGCCACTCCACATAGGGCACCCATTTGTCTGCTCCCACACGAGTCAAGGCTCTGTTCTTGGCCACACACGCGCTCCGCACCGCATCAGGCCAGAAATAGTCGGGTAGCCCGGCTTCAATGAGCAACCCGCGTGCCGCCTCCGTGATTGTGCGGTTCGCTCGCTCGGCGATGCCGTTCATTGCAGGGGAGTATGGCATGGTGAGGGAGTGCCGAATACCATTCTTCTTCAGCCACAACCCAAACTCCTTGCTCAGGAACTCTCCCCCTCGATCGGTGCGGATTGACTTGACTAGACGGTCTTGTTGCCGCTCCACCATCGGGAACCAATCCGTCTTCAACGTTTCAGCCACGTCGCTCTTCTTGGCCAGCACGTACACCCAAGTCATGCGGGTGTAGACGTCGACTATGGTGAGAAAATACTCAGCTCCAGCAGCTCCAAGCTTCAGGGGGCCCACCACGTCCATCACCACCTCATCAAGCGGTGCCTTTGCCGTTGCCTCCGAACTAGGGAACGGAAACCGGGTGAACTTGGCTTGAATGCACGTCGGGCAGCCAAGCACCTCATCGGGCTCCCCCTTCACACGTATGCCAGCAACCATCTCATTCTTCACTAGCTGCTGCAAGATGGGCAGGGCCACATGCCCCATGCGCCGATGCAAGGTGAGCCAATCACACTCCCCCGTAGCCGAATTTGGATTGGAGAATGCCGCGCTCGCAATAGCGCCCCACATACTCTCTCCGTAGTCCTCCTCCGCTGCTGCCTCTGGGTTCTCCTCACCCTTTTGCTGCTCCTTGGTTGCTGCACCACTCTCCTTAGGTTCACTGAACTTGCTGGTCCCTCCAGGTTTGCTCTTCTTGAGCTCATTCTCCTTAGCGCGACCGTTCGCGCCATCGTCGCTACCGACCGCTCCATCCTTGGTGCTGATGCTTGCTGCCACTTGCCTCTCCTTAGGCATAGGGACCACTGGGATCTGCCACATCTCGTTGTAGACATCCCTGTCCTCATGAAGGTCCCAAAGAATTCGATCGCCAAGCCTTGCGGTGTAGGTCTTGGCTCCCTTCGAGTTCGTGTCCATGCCGGCCTTTGCCAACCGCCGCACGGAAATCAGGTTTGCAGCAAGGCTGGGCACCCAAAGCACGTTCTTGAGGCCCACCATCTTCCCATCAGCACCCTTGAACATGGCCTTGCCCATGCCTTTCACCTCTGCTCGCTGCCCCAAAGCCGATGTGACATGCTTCACCGGTGACGGCTCGAGTTCGGTGAGCAAGTCCGGGCGAGGTGTCATGATATAGGTAGCGCCACTATCAATCACCCAATAGTCCAGGGGGTGTAGGGTCACCTTCCCCACAGCTGCTGGCTCCTCAAAGCCTTCATCCTTCTCTGGACCAGCCGGTACTTGCGTCGACACGAAGTAGAATAGACCCGGGTATCGATCGTCGCTCGGGTCCTTGTCGTTGTCTCCGCTCTTCATGTTTGCAGCTCCGCCACCGCGACCGCCACGGCCTCCACGGCCTCGTCCTCTCCCTCGTCCTGCTCCTCTACCCTCTTGGCCTTGAGCAGGGGTCCAACCATCAGGGAGTTTGTAGCAGTCGCGCCACATGTGTCCGCTCTTGTGGCAATAGTGACACTCGCCGTCGAATCGGCCGCGACCGCGTCCGTAGCTCTTGTCGTCGCTGCCGTAACCGCCACTCCTGCGGCCTCCGCCGAAGTTGCTGCCACCAAACCTTCCTCCCCCTCGTCCTCTGCCTCTTCCTCGACCATATCCACGGCCGATGCTCGCTGCCCCAGCGACATCCGCACTCGCCAACTCACGGCGGCGGAAATCCTCTTGAAGGATAGCTCGCTTCACGTCTTCAAGCGAGAGGCGGGGCAAGTCGCGATTAAGGTTGATGATGAGCGAGGACCATGACTCTGGGAGTAAGGCCAGCAACTTGGTCTTCTTTTGGAGCTCACTGTAGTTCAAATCAGCTCCCTCAAGCCGCGTCAACAAGTCGAAGAATTTCTGCACCCCTTCTTCAACCGCTTCGTCTTCTTCAATTCGTAGTGCCGCCATTTGCCGTTCCAACACCACCGCTACCGCCGCTGTTGCAGGAGCGTGTACACTCTTGAGAGCAGCCCATGCCTTTGGTCCCTTCTCTGGTTCACGCTGGAAAGGCTTGATGTGACGGATCTGGCTGCTCCCCAACGCTTGCCCTAGTAGGAGGTAGCCTTGTGCGCTCTTCCGCACCCACGGGCTCTTCTCCGGGTCGTTCTCGGGGCGCTTCTCCGTTCCTTCCATCACCTCCAGCAGGTCATAGTGGTCAAAGATGTTCTCCATCTTGAAGGACCATTCAGCAAAGTTGTCACCGTTGAACTTGTCAAGCCCAAACACCCTAGGCTCATCCCTAGGTGGGCCAAGACTTGGTTGCATGGGCGCCATGGCTGAATCACGGGGTTGACCTTGAGCTTGAGCTTCTTCACTGCCACCAGCACCTCTGCCACCCCTTTCCTCAGGTCCAGACATTGTCGAAACTGCTCCAAGGGCCTCTGATACCACTTGTTATAGTCACAATAGGCTTGAATGTGCCTAAAACGAAAGATAGAGAGCACAGACGGATTTCTGCACAGCGGTTTCAAACGTTGATAGCGTTCTGCTCACAGCTGCAAATGACTTGATTCAAATTGGATCTGGAGCGTCTTCACGTCGTCTACAATTAGCAATTTAGATTGCACGATTTGATAAAGAATTGACGACACAGCGTTGGTTTGAACGAACGGTACTATGGCAGCCACTATAGTCTTAGAACACAAGATAGGAAGAGTTACGAGTTGGGAATGACTCCCAGCTCCTACAAACCCCAAGAGCCGAGGTACAGTGATGTGGAACAGTGCCACACTGTCCCCAAACACGAAGGGTCTCGAAACTACCCTTCACTAGGGCCTACACCAAGTGAAATGTTACACTACACAAAGTAATGTAACTATCTTCAATATCTTGAGGTGTACCCTTTTGGCAAGCTTCGAAATCACTTGAGGCTTGACACCAAGGCTCGGGCTCTTCATCACAAACTCATCCTTGAGTTCTTGATGGGTCTGCTGCACACACCTGCGACACGCCGAACGTTCGACACAGGACAAAATAGAAACCGCGCACGACAAAATAGAAACCGCGCGCGAGACACAAACGACCGCGTAACACGCGTCTAGCGATAACTCGCTATTGACTCGACACACACACTCGACATCATGACTCAACATTCACACACAATTATAAGCATGAAATATATATTATCCCATGCCCTCATACCATTCCATACACACACACATTCACGCACACGGACAACAAGCCGAGTGCAAACCGTAGGGTTGCACCAACAGGTAAGCTCCTAACCTAGCCTAGCCTAAAGTCGCTCTGTCGCTCCCTAGTAGCTCCGTCGCTCCGTAGGTTCGTTCCCTTGCCTCGCCTAGCCCAGCTCGCTCCGTCCGTGGCGCCTCACGCCCTAGGTTCCGCCCTCCCCCCTAGCCCGTTTCCGCGCAACCCTAGAGCCCGCGCCCTAACCTAGTGCGAGCCCACGCTCAGCCCGCGCCCAGCCCGCACCCTAGCTTAGCGTGCGCCCTGCCATAGCCCGTCACGTAGCCCGTGCGCTCTGCCCCAGCCCGTCGCGTAGCCCGTGCGCCCTGCCCCAGCCCGTCGCATCGCCCGTGCGCCCTGCCCTAGCCCGTCGCGTAGCCCGTGCGCCCTGCCCCAGCCCGTCGCGTCGCCCGTGCGCCCTGCCCCAGCCCGTCCCGTCGCCCGTGCGCCTTGCCCCAGCCTGTCGCGTCGCCCGTGCAGAGCAACGCGCGCCCCTACAGTGCAGCGCGCTCCAGCGTGCAGGGCAGCGCGCGCCCTAGCAGAGCAGCGCGCGCCACCCAGGCATAGCAGCGCGCGCCCCTGCCCAGGAACGCGCACCCCAGCCAAGAGCGCACGCCCCTGGCCAGACATGTGCGCCCCAGCCAGAAACGCGCCTCACGTACCTTCCTAGCCACCCACACCTCCTCCTAACCGCCCACACCTCCTCCTAGCCGCCCACACCTTCTCCTGGCCACCCACACCTCCTCCTAGCCGCCCACACCTCCTCCTAGCCGCCCACACCTCCTCCTAGCCGCCCACACCTCCTCCTAGCCGCCCACACCTCCTCCTAGCCGCCCACACCTCCTCCTAGCCGCCCACTCCTCCTCTTAGCCGCCCCCACCTCCTTCTAGCCGCCCACTGGCACCTCTTGCAACAGCTGGCACCTCTAGCGCGCCACGGCCCGTAGCAGGTCGTTCTCGGGCTTTCTCACTGTCGGTTTTCCCGTTTCCTACCGTTCCTTCACTGGGTTCACCATTCCGCCGCGGCTGGAGGCTGCTACTCCTAGTCCTAGTTTCACCTGGCGCTCCTAGTTGTTCTCGCTCCTCGCTCCAGCCGCTCCTCGAGCCCGTTGTTTCTAACCTGCCATTTCTATCTCCGGCCGTGTCTCACTTCTAGCTCACTTTGCTCCGTGCTTCGGCCGTTCCTCGCCTAGTTTCACCTGGCGGTCCTAGTTGTTCTCGCTCCTCGCTCCCAGCTCAGTTTGCTCCGTGCTCCGGCCGTTCCTCGCCTAGTTTCACCTGGCACTCCTAGCTGTTCTCGCTCCTCGCTCCCAGCTCAGTTTTCTCCGTGCTCCTGCCGTTCCTCGCATAGTTTCACCTGGCGCTCCTAGCTGTTCCCACTCCTCGCTCCTAGCTCCAGCCGCTCTTAGCCTGCCGCTCCTGCACCCCGCTAGCCTTTACCATGGCGTCCACTAGAGTTCTCCAGCAGCATGGACAGCAGCAGCGGCAATTTCAGCAGTGGGAACTTCAACAACAGTGGTGCCCTCAGTAGCAGAGGCACCCTCAGCAGCAGTGGCGCCTTCAGCAACAGTGGCGCCCTCAGCAGTAGTGGCGCCCTCAGCAGCCGTGGGGGCCTGGTGGTTCGAGTAGCGTTGGCTGCAGTAGTAGCCCAGCCAGCTCGGGGGCTCGTCGCGGTGGCCGCGACGTCGGCCCCTACCAGTACCGGATCTTGACTGGCCCTGGTGCTGGTACTACCTGCTCGTTTCCTGACCACTCTGCACAGCGCTGCTACAGCCGCCTCGACGACCTATACCGTGAGCGTTTTGGGTCTGAGTCGAGGCCACCGATCTGGCCCGGTCTGTCTGGTAGTGGTTACCCTGTGTTTGATATGTCTATGGATGCTGTTTATTCTGTCACGTATGGATCTCTTGGCTTGCCTTTACCTAGCTTAGGACCTTTCCTTATTGCTAGTGTAGGTACTTGTGCTTTTAGTGTAGGTGCTTGTCTAGTCACTAGTCCAGCCGTGACGACTGCTGTCGCGTCGCTCTCCTTCACGCTGGACTCAGGCACGTCTCAGTGCTTCTTTCACGACCACACCACTGTCACACCTCTTTCGGCTCCAGTCCCAGTTGCCCTGGCTGATCCTTCTTCAGGACCAGCAGCCGCTCGCAGCTCGACCACTCTCCCGTGCCCGGCTGTCCCTTCAGGACCGTGGGATCCCAGTCACTTTTCCTGCGCACGGGAGGACGGCGATCTGTACGGACGCTTCCATCGGGGCACTTCTTGCCACGTTCACCAGGGAGCCCCACTCGGGGTTCTTCGTTCTGCACACTGCGTCCCATCAGGTAGCACATTCCGGCCAGGTTACTGCGTCCCCCCAGGTAGCAGATTCCGGCCAGGTTACTGCGTCCCCTCCGGTTGCTGCGTATAGTCAGGTTGCTGCGTCTTGCTCCAGTCGGTCTCTCGCCCACCCGACCGTCTTGTGGCACCACCGTCTTGGCCACCCGTCGATCCCCCGCCTCCACAGCATGGCTAGTCACCGTCTTGTCTCGGGTCTCCCTCGCGTCTTTGCGTCGCACCCTCCCTCGCCTACACTGCCGTGCACTCCTTGCATCGCCAGTCGGCTGCACGCCACTCCGCACTCCTCCTCCCTTCGTCCGGCCACTGCTCCCTTCCACACCCTCCACTTGGACGTCTGGGGCCCTGCCCCTACGCAGGGACCTGAAAGGGAGCGCTACTTTCTGGTGGTCTTCGACGACTACTCCAGGTGCACCACGGTGTTTCCTCTCGCGAAGAAGTCCGAGGTGACTTCTACGCTGATCCAGTGGCTGCTGGCCACTGAGGGCACTCGTGGCAGTCATGTCTCCTGTCTCCACTCCGACCGTGGGGGCGAGTTTCACTCCGGCATTCTTCGCGGATTCTGCGGCGAACAGGGCTTCCCACAGCAGAATGGGGTTGCTGAGCGCTGCATTGGCTTGGTCATGGACATCGCTCGCACGTCCATGATCCATGCCCGTGCGCCCCATTTTCTGTGGCCCTACGCAGTTCGCTACGCCGTCCACTAGCTGAACCTCCAGCCGCGTGTCTCGCGGCCAGAGGCTTCACCGACCAGTCTTTGGACCGGGTCCCCTGGTGTTGGGTCGGCCTTTCGTGTGGGGCTGCCTTGCGCTTGTCCGTGACACCTCTGCGGACAAGCTCTCGGCTTGCGCCATCCCCCGTGTTTTCCTTGGTTTCCCGGTGGACTCCCCCGACTACGCCTTTTACCACCCGCCCCTCCACCAGTTCCTAAACTCCTGTGACGTCCGGTTTGACGAGTCAGTGTCCTACTACGCTCGCTACCCCTGTCGAGGTCTCCCGGTTTCCCCTCCCCCCTTTTCCTCGCACCCTCTCCTCCTCCTGATCCCACTCCTCTGGTACCCCCGCCCCCACCTAGTCCTGCCCCGTCAGGTGTGTCTCACGCTACCCCTCTACCCCCGATCGCGTGTCAGGTAGCGTCTCCCTCCCCGCATTCCTCCTCACAGTCCCCTCAGCAGCCTTCGGCACTTCCACGACAGGTTCCTGTGGACTCTGGGGGTGTTGGAGCTGGAGGTGCTGCCACTTGAGGTACTCGTTCGAGGGGTGCTGGAGCTCGAGGTGCTGGCACTGGAGGTGCTAATTTTGGGGGTCCTGGAGTTGGAGGGCTGGCGCTGGAGGTGCTAGTTCTGGGGGTGCTGGAGCTGGAGGTGCTGGCGCTGAAGGTGCTAACTCTGGAGGTGCTGGAGCAGGAGGTACTGGCACTGGAGGTGCTAGTTTCGAGGAGACTGGAGCTGGAGGCACTACTACTGCGCCTCCCCATCGCCACGACACACATCTCTAGGCGGCTCGCCAACGTGAGCGTGAGGAGCAGGAGCGGTTGGAGCAGGAGAGGCAGGAGCTGCGGCAGTTGGACCTGCAGGAGAAGCAGGAGCAGCAACAGCAGCTGCAGCAGCAGGAGCAGCAGCAGCAGCAGCAGCGTTCGCCACAGCCGCCACTTTTGCAGCAGCTGTTCCCACTAGTGAGTGGCCTTCGGGCCCTTGGTCTTCCCTCCGCTCCTCCTGTCCACTCACAGTCTCCTACCGCGTACGTCCCTACGTTTCCTCCTCCAGACTCGGCTCCGGCTGTTTTCTCTCCTCCTCAGTCACAGTCGCCTCCTCCTAATCTCTCGCATGACTAGACGACACGTTGTCCTCCGCGTGCTCGTCCCTCGTCTCCTTTTGACGACCTCCGCACAGTCTTGTTTCGTTCTAGTCCTCGTCGTGCTCCGCCTGTGTCTGTTCTCCTGCTACCTCCTGCATCGTCTCTCACAGTCTCCTCTCACCCTATCACTGAGTACTACCGTGCTGCTCGTCCTGTTGTCTCACGTGCTCTTGCCTCTCTTGTCACCGACCCTCGTGCCTCTCCGTCATCTGTCTCGGCTCTTACTACCGCTGTAGCTGACTTTGCTTCCACCCGCCGCCTTGACTTCGCCACGTGTGTAGTGGCTACTCCGCCTGCCCATCCTCTGTCCGCCGGGGGTGAGTTTGCCCTTGGCTGTGATGTCCTAGAGGACAAGCAGTTTGAGCTGGAGTTCCTGGCAGCAGCTTCTCCCTCTCTCTGTGCCATGCTGCTTTCCCCCGAGAGAGACCCCGACGCCCTTGACATTCCGACTCCTCGCACGTTCCGTGAGGTAGTGTCAGGGGAGTGGGCCTCTTATTGGAAAGCGGCTATGGACTCAGAGTTAGCGTCTTGGAGATCCACAGGCACCTACGTCGATGCAGTTCCCCCTCCCAGGGCAAACGTTGTCGATGGCATGTGGCTCTTCAAGGTGAAGCGGCCGCTTGGATCACCGCCTATGTTCAAGGCACGCTACGTGGCTAGAGGTTTCAGTCAGCGTGAGGGAGTTGACTTGTTCCAGACCTTCTCCCCGACACCGAAGATGACTACTCTTCGGGTGTTACTGCACATAGCAGCACAGCGAGACTACGAGCTGCACTCCCTCGACTTCTCCATTGCGTTTCTCTAGGGCTGCCTACATGAGGAGATCTGGCTGCGGCGTCCTCCTGGCTTCACTGACACCTTCCCACCTGGGACCCAGTGGAGCCTGAGGCGACCTGTGTACGGTCTCCGCCAGTCGCCCCATGAGTGGTACAACACTCTTCGCTCCACGCTTCGTGACCTTGGGTTTTGTCCTTCTTCTGTCGACCCGTCGCTGTTTGTTCGTGCTGGTTCCACTCCTTTCTTTATACTTGTCTACGTCGAAGACTCGGTCTTTGCTACAGCAGACAGGGCAGCTCTGGCTGAGGTGAAATCCGAACTGCAGAAGAGACACACGTGCACTGACCTCGGTGAACTGCAGCGCTACCATGGCCTGCAGATCACCAGGGACAGATCCGCTCGCACCATCACGTTGACGCAGTCACACATGGTGCAGCAGGTCCTTGGCGGTTCGAGTTTCAGTTCTCCACCACCCAGCCCACTCCTCTCGCTATTGACCACAGACTCACTGGCCCCTTTCCCGACGAGCCCTTTGAGTCTAGTGGTCCCTACGCAGAGCTTGTGGGCTGCCTCATACACCTAATGACTTGTACTCGGCTGGACCTCGCCTTTCCCCTCAGCGTCCTCTCTCGCTTTGTTGCAACTGGGAGACACCGTCCTATTCACGGGAAAGCTGTCGTGAGGGTGGCGAAGTACCTGGCGACTACATCAGGCATGGGGCTTGTGCTTGGAGGGACTCAGCCAGTTGAGTTGACCGGTCATTGCGACTCTTCCTAAGTTGACGACGCGGAGACTCAGCGTTTGACTCAGGGTTACGGCTTCAGTCTGGATGCTGGTGCTGTGTCATGGAGGTCTACACGGTCGTCGTGTGTGGCTTCATCTAGTGCAGAGGCAGAGATCTACGCTGGTGCCATGGCGGCACAGGAGCTTCGCTGGTTGACCTTCTTGCTCGCCGAACTTGGTGAGCGGCCTCGCTCTGCACCGACCTTGTACGCTGACAACAAGGCCATGATCCTCCTGTGTCGAGAGCCTCGACTGGAGAGCAGAATGAAGCACATTGACGTGAGGTACTTTCTCCTGCGAGAGTTGCAGCGACGGGGCCAGGCACGCCTGGACTTTGTGGCTGCAGAGGCCAACACTGCCGACGTCTTCACCAAGTCTTTGGTGCCTGGTGACCACCACAGGTTTTGTGTGCAGCTAGGGCTTGTTGAGGTGGGCCCTCGGCTGCTGTAGCCTTGTTGATTGCTCTACTTGTTTTGCCTTTCTATATATCATATTGAACTCTTAAAATGGCCTTGTGGCCTCTTCTTTGTGCTCGGAGTGTGTGGTGACTCTGAGCGCCACCCTGAGCTTCGTTGTTTTGTTGGTTGTTCTTGACTGGTCTTGTGATTGCTGTTTCGCTTGCTAGTGTTTTGCTTGCTAGCCTTTGTACCCCTCACTTAGCCTATGGGGGTATGTCAAATGCATATAATTATTATAGGTGTCAGAATATATATTATATATATTTCTGTATAACTGCATATAGTTATAGCTGTATTGTAGTTACTGTTATAGTCCCTGTAGGTGGTGCACCCTTTGCCATCTCTCGCTCCTATATCTTGTACCTTGCTTTCTTAGTGAAACACTCTTCTTCCTTGCTCTCTCAACTCTCTTGACACTTGCCTAGCTCTCACACCCTAGGCACTACTAAGTAATTTTGACATGGTATTAAGAGCCGGTCGTTCCTAGACCGCTTCCTCTTTGGGCCCACCACCTGCTGCCCTACGCGCCACCCTCGTGTGGCCCTTCTCTCGACATTAGGCCCCGGCCCGTCGCTCGTCCCCGTCGCCCCTAGGCCCCGGCCCCGTCGCCCCCAGGCCCGTCGCCCCTCGGCCCCGTCGCCCCTAGGCCTCGGTCCCGGTCCGTCGCCCGTCGCGCAACGCCCCTAGGCCAGTCGCCCTTAGGCTCCGCCCCCCCGGCCCGTCGCTCGCGCCCGTCGCTCCCCTAGGCTTGGCCCCGTCGTCCGTCCCTCGCGCCCGACGTCCCTAGGCCCCGGTTCCGGCCCGTCGCCCGTCGCTCAACGCCCCTAGGCCCCGTCGGCCCCGTCGCCCGTCGCTCCCCTAAACACGGCCCTACACCCCGCGGCCCCCCGTCGACCAAGGCCCCTCGGCCCCGTCGCTTGCGCCCGACGCCCCTAGGCCCCAGTTCCGGCCTGTCGCCCATCACGCAACGCCCCTATGCCCGTCGGCCCCGTCGCGCCCGCCGCCCCTAGGCCCGTCGGCACCGTCGCCCCTAGGCCCCGGACTCGTCGCCCAAGGCGCCGACGCCTGCGGATCTGTCTCTCGCGGCCACGTCGCCCGAGGACCTGTCGCCCGCGGCCTCATCGCCCCTTGCCTCGTTTGCCCCCCCAACTTCGTTCTCCCTCTCCCTGCTACGCGTGCAGCAGAATAGGAGGGGGGCGGGGGGGGGAGGGAAGGGTGTTGGGGGCACAGATCATGGAAGGTGAGGGGGTGGCAAGAGGGGTGCGGTTCCGGGGGGTGGCTGACCTAGGGGGTGGCAGGAGGGGTTTCTGCAACACCAGCCACCCACCACCTCCTCCTCTCTCTCTCCCTGCCGCACCTTGTGTTGGGAGGGGAGGGGGAGCTTGGAGGTTAAGGGGGTGGCGGGGAGGGGATCTGCAGCACCAGCCCCCCCCCCCCCCCCCTTCTCCTCCATCCCTCTGCTGCGGGTGCAGCAGTGGGGGGAGGGGATCTGCAGCACCAGCCCCCCCCCGCCCCCCCCCCCCCTCCCCCCCCCCCCCCCCTTCTCCTCCATTCCCCTGCTGCGAGTGCAGCAGTGGGGGGGAGGGGATCTACAGCAACAACCCCCCCCCCCCCTTTCTCATCCCCCTGCTGCGGTTGCAGCAGTGGGGGGAGGGGATCTGCAGCACCAGCCCCCCCGCCCCCCCCCTTTTCTCCTCCATCCCCCTGCTCCAGGTGCAGCAGTGGGGGGGAGGGTATGGGGGTGGCGGGTGTGAGTGAACTGCTGCCGCCTCTCCTCCTCTCTCTCCCACTGCTGCACATGCCGCTGTGGGGAAGGGGGGGGAGGGTGTGGGGGAGTTGAGGGAGTGGCAGTAGGGTGTCAAACTTATATGCTATAGTCTGTTTAGGCTGTAGTGGGGTAGTTCTTACAGGGTACAACACTTTTAGGTTTCCTATATGTACCCTCCTGCTTTCTAGTTCAGTCATTCATTCGTTCACATTCTAACATGGTATTCTGAGCAAGTTCCCTAGTGGGAACGTTTTTCTTGGGCCCACCACGATTTTTTTCCTACCCGAAGCGCGCCTCGCGCCTGTTTCACCTGCGCCGTCGCGCGCCCTGCCCTTGTGCCGCCCGTCGTGGCCCTGCCTTAGCGGCCCGTCGTGGCCCTGCCTTAGAGGCCCGTCCCGGCCCCTCCCTAGAGGCCCGTCGCGGCACTCCCTAGAGGCCCGTCCCGGCCCCGCCCTAGAGGCCCGTCGCGGCTCGTCCCGGCCCCTCCCTAGAGGCCCGTCCCGTCGCGTCCCGGCCCCTCCCTAGAGGCCCGTCGTGGCCCTGCCTTAGAGGCCCGGCCCGCCCCGGCCCGTCGCCGGCCTACCCCGGCCCGTTCCAGCCCGTCGCCGGCCCGTTGCCGCCCATCGCCGGCCATCGCCGCCCGTCGCAGACCCGTCGCCGGCCGTTTCTGGCCCATTGCCGCCCGTCGCCGGCCCCTCCCCGGCCCGTTGCCGCCCGTCGCCGGCTGTCACTGGCCCGTTGCCGCCCGTCGCCGGCCAGTCGCCGGCCCGCTGCCGCCCGTCGCCGGCCCGTTGCGGCCCGTAGCCGGCCCGTCGCCAGCCCGTTGCCGCCCGTTGCTGGCCCGTCACTGACCTGTCGCGGCCCTGCCTACACCGCCCATAGCGGCCCTGCCCCCTGCTACCGCCCCAGTTGCGGCCATGTCTGCACCCGCCCCTAGTAAGCACCCACGGCGCCAATAGCCGAGCCGCGCCGCCCAGCCGAGCCGCGCCGCCCTGCCCTACCGAGCCGCATTGCTGTGCACTGCCCTACTGCCTCTGCTCCTACTGCTGCTACTGCTACTTCTACTGCTGCTACTGCTATTCTTGCTACTGCTCCTACTGCTGCTATGGCTAGTCCTACCGTTCTTACCTTTGACGCTGAGGGACGTGCAGTTGACTTTGATGTGTGGGTTGACGATCTACAACTCTTTCTTCAGTGTGATTCTAGGGACGGGGTGTCCCTTTTCGATCACACGTCCGGTGTTTCTACTGCTCCTACTGCCACTGCTGACAGTACGGTTCGCTCGCAGTGGACCACTCGTGACGCTGTTGCTCGTCTTGCTGTTCGTAGTCACCTGCCGCCTGCTGAGCGCGCGCATTTTGGCCAGTACAAGACTGCTCAGCCTTTGTACGACGCTGTAGTTGCGCGCTACTCCTCCCCTGCCACTGCTGCCCTCAGCCGCCTCATGCTGCCGTACCTTTTCCCTGACCTTGCTGCCTTTGCCACAGTCGCTGACCTAGTTGCTCACCTTCGCACTAGTGACGCCCGCTACCGCGCTGCCCTTCCCACTGAGTTCTGTGCCAAGAACCCCCCCCCCCCATGTACATCACCCTTTACTACCTAGTCACCCGCCTCCCTGACTCTCTTTCTTCAGTCAGGGACCACTTTCTCTCACTTTGCCCCACCGAGCTGACTGTCGACCTGCTAGAGGAGCGCCTTGCTGCAGCTGAGAAGAGTATCTTAGCTGTAGGTGCTTCTCGCGGCGACCGTCGCACCCCTTTCTTTGAGGGGTGTTCCCCTGACCCCCTTCTCCCCTCTGTTGCTTCTGCTGCTGCTGTCGACCTCGTTGGCACTGAGGAGGTCGGAGCTGCGTCTTCCCCTACTGGGAGACGCCGCACCAGCAGGGGCAAGGGGAGCAAGGGTGGTGGCGGGGGCGGCGGGGGGAGCAGTGGAGGAGGTGGAGGAGGCGGAGGTAGTGGCGGCGGTGGAGGTGGTGGCGGCAGTGGCGGAGGTGGTGGAGGCAGCAGCGGCGGTGGTGGAGGCAGCGGCGGCGGTGGTGGAGGTGGAGGTGGCGGTGGTGCTGGTCGAGGTACAGCCGCGCAGCGTGGAGGCTTTGGTGGCAGCCAGCGCCAGCAGCAGCTACGCTCCCGTGAGACCCCGTTGGTCCAGCAGCTTCGTGAGTGGTACGCTGGGCGTGGGAGGTCTGGGGCTGCGGGTCCCTGCTCTTACGTTCTTCGCTCCGGCCCTCGTAGTGGGGAGGTGTGTGAGCTCCCACACACTACGCAGCGCTGCTTCGGTCGCTTGACTGACGCTTGGCGTGCCCAGTTTCCTGACGCCGTTGAGCTCCCTCGCTGGCATGATCTGCTTCTGCAGAATGTGCCTATCTTTGATCTAGATTTTGATGCTATCCTTGCTGCCATGTATGCTATTGCTGATAGTGCTGAGGGTGACTGTTACCTGCGTGTCCCGCCCGACCCGGGCATTGCGGCTGCTGCTCTAGGTGCTAGTGCGTCTGCTGCTCCAGGTGCTGGTGCGTCTGCTGCTCCAGGTGCTGGTGCGTTTGCTCTCTCTGGTACTGCACCTACTGCGTCCCTGCACACTTTCACACTTGACTCTGGTGCTTCGCGCTCTTTCTTTCAAGACAGCACCACGCTCAAGCCGCTCAGTCGGCCTGTTGCGGTCTCCCTTGCTGACCCCTCCGGGGGCCCAGTCCTTGCACACTCCTCCACGGTTCTACCGTGTCCTACGGCCCCGTCGGGCTTGCTGTCGGGACTCCACCTCCCCTCGTTCTCTACGAACTTGGTGAGTGGAGCTGACCTCCAGGACGCTTGGGTTGACCAGTTCACCCCTGGAGGTCAGCGTGTGACCCACTACACTTGCTCTCGGACGGGCCGCCACCTGGCCACGTTCACCCGTCGGCCAGGGTCGAGTCTGTACACACTGACTACTGCGCCTCCTCCTGTCTCTGCGTCTGGTCAGGTAGCTGCGTCTGGTCAGGTGTTTGCTGCCGCGTCCAGGTCTAGTCCTACGTCTGCCCCCTGCTCGTGTCGTCCTCTGTCGCACGAGACTCTCCTTTGGCACCACCGCCTTGGTCACCCCTCCCTGCCTCGTCTTAGAGGTATGGCCTCCCGTGCCCTTGTCTCGGGTCTACCCAGGTCCCTCCCTCCCCTTCCTCCGGGGCCTGCCCCCACCTGTGTTCCTTGTGTCGAGGGCCGGCAGCGAGCCGCCCCTCACTCCTCCTCGTTTCCTCCGACTGAGGCTCATCTGCAGACTCTTCACATGGACGTGTGGGGCCCAGCCCGCGTCCGTGGACAGGGTCACGAGCGTTACTTCCTGCTGGTCGTTGACGACTACTCGCGTTACACCACAGTCTTCCCCTTGCGCAGCAAGGGTGAGGTCCCTAAGGTGCTGATCGACTGGATCCGCGGTGCTCGTCGCCTGCTCAGGGAGAGTTTCGGTTCCGACCTTCCTGTTCTGCGTCTGCACTCGGACAGAGGTGGGGGGTTTTCCTCCGACCTCCTGAGGGCCTTCTGTCGTTCGGAGGGCATCCGCCAGACGTTCACGCTTCCGGCCTCCCCGCAGCAAAATGGGATTGCTGAGCGCCGCATTGGCATGGTCATGGACGTTGCTCGTACGTCCATGATCCATGCGGCTGCTCCCCATTTTCTGTGGCCGTTTGCGGTTCAGTACGCGGCTCATCAGATCAACCTTCAGCCTCGTGTCTCCTTGCCGGAGACCACACCTACTCTGCGGTGGACGGGGAAGGTTGGCGATGCGTCCGCGTTCCGTGTCTGGGGATCTCGAGCTTTTGTACGCGATACTACAGCGGACAAGCTGTCCTCCCGTGCCGTTCCCTGTGTCTTCCTTTGCTTCCCTCCTGACGCACCCAGGTGGCAGTTTTACCACCCCACCTCGCGTCGTGTTCTGTCCTCTCAGGACGTCACGTTCGACGAGTCGGTGTCGTACTACCGTCTCTTTCCCTACCGCACTGCCTCTCCCCCCCCCCCCCCCGCCACTCTTCCTGGCACCAGGTACTCCCCTGGTAGACCCCCTCCCCCCCCAGGGTCCTGCCCCCTCAGGTGTGTCCCAGGTAGACCCTGCCGAGCCGGTCGAGGTAGCTGTCGACTCAGGTGCTGCTAGGGGTGCTGAGCCTGCGGGTGCGGGGACTGGGGGTGCTGCGACTGGGGGTGCTGAGACTGGGGGTGCTGAGTCTGGGGGTGCTGAGCCTGGGCGTGTGGAGCCTGAGGGTACTGCGTCTGGAGGTACTGAGCCTGTGCGTGCTGAGTCTGGAGGTGCTCTAGGTGTCCCGTCGCGGCGGGAGCTCCTCTCTCCACAGCAGCTTCGTGAGTGGTACTCTCGGCGCAGTCGAGGTACTGCTGGTGCTGCTGGAGCTGCTGGAGGTGCTGCTGGTACTGCTGCTGCTGGAGCTGCTGGAGGTGCTGCTGGTGCTGGAGGTACTGTTGGAGCTTCTGGCGGTGCTGCTGGCACTGGCGCTGCTGGTGGTGCTGTTGGTGCTGGAGGTACTGCTGGTACTGGCGCTTCTGGAGGTGCTGCTGGTGCTAGGGCTGCTGGAGGTGCTGCTGGTGCTGCTGGAGCTGCAGGAGGTCCTGCTAGTGCTGCTGGCGGTGCTGCTGGTGCTGGAGGTGCTGCTGGTACTGGAGCTGCTGGAGCTGCTGGAGGTGTTGCTGGTGCTGGGGCTGCTGGAGGTGCTGCTGGTGCTGGAGGTGCTGCTGGTGCTGGAGGTGCTGCTGGTGCTGGAGCTGCTGGAGCTGCTGGAGGTGCTGCTGGGACTGGAGACCCTGGGGCTGAGGGTCCCGGTTCTGTCTCTGCTGTTTCTGGAGGCGCTGCGCGGCCGCGGCCGTACTACGTTCCGCTCCTTCAGCAGGTTCTTGGTCTACCGCCTTCTCCTGGTCCTCCTCCTCCTTTAATGAGTCCACCGCCTGTCCAGTCCCAGTCGCAGTTGCAGCCGCCCTCTCCACTGCCTGGTCCTTCTCCTTACTCTGGACCGACTAGAGGTCTTACGGAGCGTCGTGAGCCTGAGTCTCGTCCTGTGTCGCCTGCGTCTCGTTCTACGTCACCTGTCCGTCCTGTTCGCACTGGTCGTGTTTCGCGTCTGCGTCCCCCTCATGTCCCTGGCACTCACTCTATGACTCTGCGTCCTTCCACTTCTCCACAGCGTGTCCCTTTGCCGTCTCCTCCTGCGTCCTCTCTTCCTGACTGTCCGGACCCGGAGTCTGACTCCCTTCGTGCTGCTAGTTCTACTGTCACGCGCTTTCTAGCCACTGCTGTCACTAACCCTCTGTTTGAGTCCTCTGTTGCGTCTGCTCTAGTTGCTGAGCTTGTTGACTTTGCTGCAGCATGTCGCCTAGACTACGCCACTAGCCTTGTTGCTGAGTCTGCGTCTGTGTCTGTCTGTCCTCCGTCCGTCGGGGGTGAGTGTGCTCTTGGCACGGATGTTCTTGAGGACAGACAGGAGGAGTTTGAGTGCTTTGCTGCTTCTCTACCTCATCTCGTGTCCATGCTGCTTGCCCCTGAGGGAGACCCGGATGCACCAGACATCCCAACCCCGCGCTCTTACGCAGAGGCGATAGAGGGTCCCTACTCCTCTCAGTGGCAAGCAGCCATGGACACCGAGATGGCTTCCTGGAAGTCCACAGGCACCTACGTTGACGAGGTTCCCCCGCCTGGGGCGAACATCGTCAGTGGCATGTGGATCTTCAAGGTGAAGCGGCCGCCGGGTTCTGCGCCTGTCTTCAAGGCGCGTTACGTTGCACGTGGCTTCAGTCAACGACAGGGAGTTGACTTCTTTCAGACCTTCTCCCCTACCCCGAAGATGACCACTCTTCGGGTACTGCTGCACGTTGATGCTCAGCGTGACTACGAGCTCCACTCGCTTGACTTCAGCACAGCCTTCCTACAGGGCAGCCTGCACGAGGAGATCTGGCTGCGCCGCCCACCTGGCTTCACTGGGTCGTTTCCAGCTGGTACCCAGTGGAGCCTCCGGCGGCCAGTCTACGGTCTCCGTCAGGCACCTCGTGAGTGGCACAACACACTCAGGACGACTCTTGCTGCTCTTGGTTTTGCTCCTTCCACTTCTGACCCTTCTCTGTTCTTACGCACTGACACTACTCTGCCGCCGTTCTACGTTCTCTGTACGTAGACGACCTCGTCTTTGCTACTGCTGACACCGAGGCACTCGCCCACGTGAAGTCCGAGCTGCAGAAGAGACACACGTGCACAGACCTGGGTGAACTGACAAGCTATCTTGGCTTGCGGATCACCCGGGACAGAGCACAGCGCACCATTACCTTGACTCAGTCACACATGGTGCAGCAGGTCCTTCAGCGCTTCGGCTTCACCTACTCCTCGCCACAGTCCACTCCTCTGCCTACCGGTCACTCGCTCTCAGCTCCACCTTCGGACGAGTCCGTAGAGCCGAGTGGCCCGTATCCAGAGCTTGTGGGCTGCCTCATGTACCTGATGACTTGCACACGACCTGACCTCGCATACCCTCTCAGCCTTCTGGCTCGCTACGTGGCTCCCGGCAGGCACCGAAAGGTGCACTGGGATGCTGCGAAGAGGGTGTTGCGATACTTGTGCAGTACATCGGGCATGGGGCTCGTGCTTGGAGGACGGGCTCGAGTTGTCCTCACTGGTCACGCTGACGCCTCCTGGGTTGACGACTTGGCTACACAGCGGTCGTCACAGGGTTACACCTTCAGTCTTGGCTCCGGTTCTGTCTCTTGGCGGTCTACCCGCTCTTCTTCTGTTCTCAGCTCCAGTTGTGAGGCTGAGATCTACGCTGGGGCCATGGCTGCACAGGAGCTTCGCTGGCTCACCTACCTGCTGACCGACTTGGGAGAGGCGCCTCGTTCTCCTCCAGTTCTGTACGTCGACAACAAGGCCATGCTGGCTTTGTGTCAGGAGCACAGACTGGAGCACATAACGAAGCACATTGCTCTGCGCTACTTCCTTGCTCGAGAGTTGCAGCAGCGTGGCCAGCTTCGTCTTGCTTACGTGGCCTCTCAGGCCAACACTGCTGATGTTTTCACCAAGGCACTTCAGCCTTGTGATCATCAGCATTTCTGTACTGTGTTAGGCCTTGTACCTACTGTGCCTCACTTGCTTTCTTCTTGACTCTGCTTGTACTGTACTCTATATACCTATACCTGCATGTTTACACTTGCTAGGTTGTGTTCACGGTATTGTTTGCTCTCCTTTATATATAACTATGCATGTGAACTGGCCTTGTGGCCATTTGCTTGTGCTCAGACTGTGTGGTGACTTTGTGATCCACCCTGAGCTTATTTTGCCTTTCTTGACTGGTCTTGTGACCTCTTGTTCTCCCCCACTTTGCCTATGGGGGTGTGTCAAACTTATATGCTATAGTCTGTTTAGGCTGTAGTGGGGTAGTTCTTACAGGGTACAACACTTTTAGGTTTCCTATATGTACCCTCCTGCTTTCTAGTTCAGTCATTCATTCGTTCACATTCTAACATAGGGATGTTGAGGGGTGTGACAGGGAGGTTTTGGGGAATGGGGGAAGTTGTAGGGGGGTGGGCGCAGTGAAGCCAGCAGCTCCAGTCGCCCGTGAGACCGTTGCGCCAGTTGCCCGTGAGCCCGTTGCTCCTGTAGCCCATGAGTCAGTTGCTCCTGCCGCTCGCTTAGCCGCGGAGCCAGTTACTCCAGTTGCCCGTGTGCCAGTTGCTCCATTTGCCAGTGTGCCAGTTGCTCCAGTTGCCCGTGTGCCAGTAGCTTCAGCCGCCGCTGCCCACCTCCTCTCCTCTCATGGTCCCTCCTCCTCCTCACTTGCCCTCTCCTTCTTCCGCTGCGCAGGGTGTACCCCTTCAAGGGGTGTTCTGCACATGGCTATTCTTGCATGCAGTTAGGGGGTGTGTCAGAATATATTTTATATATATTTGTGTATAACTGCATATAGTTATAGCTGTAGTGTAGTTACTGTTTTAGTCCCTGTAGGTGGTGCACCCTTTGCCATCTCTCGCTCCTATATCTTGTACCTTGCTTTCTTAGTGAAAAACTCTTCTTCCTTGCTCTCTCAACTCTCTCGACACTTGCCTAGCTCTCACACCCTAGGCACTACTAAGTAATTTGACAATAGGCTGCAGTGAGGTACCCCCTAGAGAGTACAACTCAGTTAGGGTTGCTACTTGTATTGCTTCTCAACCCTAATGCAAACATTCCGTTGAATATAATAGATGATTAAAATGATTAATATAAGATTACAGAGGAATACGAATAGTCCTTGTTGGAGTAGAATATATTACCTTAATCCTTCGAGAAGGTGCAGCAATATCGCACCTGCTACTATCGAAGTAGCACCTGTACAACTATCACGTCAGCCCATATACGGCACGCAGGTCAACAGTCGTAAGTCAACTGCCGCGACTGTTGACTATCATGTACTGAACAGTTCCGAGGAATCGCAATAGTCGCAACTGTCTCTATAGTTACAAGCAGCCACCACGGCTGTTTTTATCAGGGTAATTACACTGATTTCAGGGTGATTTCAGACTTGTCATTGTGTGGTCCTTGAAAAATCAGATTTAACGAGTTTTGAACACTGATACAGTCAGAGTAGTGCTTTAGCGGACCTGAAATTTTGTATACACTCTCAGAGTAGTGTTCTTAAGGACGATGCCAATACAGAGTACGCGTCCTGTAGACCCTGAATGATAATTTATCGGGACAAAGCTTTCTGGAAATTTCGTCTGGATAACCCCCCATGTGCGTAATCATGATTTCGCTTGTACCCATGTGAGGGAGCCCTTTCACACGCATAACTGACGTAATACCGACAATTAACACCCAGATGGGAAGGTGGGGTGGATGTTTGCAGGGAAGGTGGGGTGGGGTGGATGTTTGTGGCGTCGTGCGAGGCGCAGCGTGCTGCGGGGATTTTTTACAGAACAGCTTTGACATGGCAGATCTGTTGTGTTAGGGCGAATCTGTTGTCCGTGAATGGGCAAATTTCTTGTGTCAGGGCGAATTTGCTCTGATTGGGTGAATCTGAAGTGTTGTGACGGAGCAAATATTTGCAGTGTCGTGTGAATTGCTGTGTCAGGACGAATCTGCAGTGACCAGTCAAGCCCGAAGTTCTTGCATCCAAAAACTGAAACTAGATTGTACAATCGTCGTGTTTGATTGGCCAGGCAAGGTCTAGCCGAATATATGATACACAAACAATGTTTTCTTATGAATCAGACGGGCACGAAGGGCCTGTCTGATGCATCGGCCCCTCTAAAATCCTAGCGAGGACCCTGGCGTGCTGCGAGCCATGCGTTGGCAACAAATCTGGCCACCCCTGCCCGCTGTGCAACCCTGATTGGTCGGATTTCAGCTGATTACAGCTTAGCTGTACCAACGCGACTGTGCGGTGCCGCATGGGGGAAATTTGTGTGTTAGTGATTGACTGCAACACTGATTTCTTGCTGTGAACCCTGACGAATCAGAGTGAGACGTTGTTGGACACTGAGCAATCAGAGTGGCAAACTTCTGAAAAATGTGCACCCATAATACAGGGGGGATTTTTTTCCCGGATTCAGGGAGGCCTAATATGAAACGTCAGCCCTAGCAGCAATTTGGTAACTGAAGGATCGCACTAGTCACTAGCACTGTAGCGATGCATGTATTACAACTGGATAAGGGAATGTACCCCTTAGAGTACATGGCTGGTTAGGATCTATATATTGTGTGTAATGCTTTCATTTTAATCAATTTTGTAATTTACAGGTTCCCACTACTACAAAAGATTTCCGCTACCAACTCTAGCAGACCTATCCTATCGAAGGTCCCTTTTTAACAGTCATAACTAGCCTTGTACTCTAAGGGCGTATTTATGGCTTCATATCTTTCAGTGTTTGGGTCTTTCGAACATGTGGGAAGACACGAGCTATAATTTCACTTATCGTGTCAACTAACCCAATTCCCACGTGATTTTTAGGTTTTGACTTGCGGAGAGTTACACTTGAAAACAGGGTGATAGTGACTGCTAGAGGGCTGGAAACTTGGCTGGAAAGGCTCAACAGAGCTGCTGGAATTTGGCTGGATGAGAAAAAAAAAACTTCACTATGGTCAAGATTATACAAGCCCACTAAAGCACAACTCTTTAAGCATCACAAAACAAAGGCAGATAGGTAGCTCAAAACTAGGCTACTAGAGGGCTGGAAACTTGGAAACTTGGGCACAATTCTGCTTCCATGGACCTTGAGTGACTTTGAGAGCCACATGAGGTGCATGAATAAGAAGGCTCTGGAATTCTCTGATATAGCTGATTCTGGATTGTAGAAACCTGTAGAAAGCGTTAACACTTCGGCTGAAAGTGATTCCAAACTGTAAAGGGACTTCGGCTGAAATCTGATTGGTTGCGGAAGTTTCTAAATATTTTGTGAAGCCTTGACTCCGTCGCTGACATTCCCCCTTGCTGCTCCTTGTGTGCAAAGGGCTGGGGCGGCAGAAAATCGCTTCTCCAACACTCCCCCTCGCACCAGACCCGAAGCACAAATATACCCATGCTTACATCTCCTTATCATACACTCCATGCTGCTGCCCATGTCTCTTCTCCTCATACTCTTCATTCTCTTCAAACTGCTGCACTGCTTCATGAAGTGTCATGAGGCCCGCTCTTGCCTTGCACATGTTGAATGCATCATGTGGAAGAACCTTGGTCATGAAATCTGCCGCTTGATCAAACGAACGACAAAATTTGACGGCAAGAACTCCCTTTTCTAGCTGCTCACAGATAAAATGGTACTGCACCTCGATGTGTTTTGTACGGCCATGATGAACCGGGTTCTTGGAAAGAGCGATGGCTGAAGTGTTGTCCACGTAGAGCGGAGTTGGTTGAGTTTGCGGCTGCCTCAATTCCTCCAAGAGTCCACGTAACCAGATTGCCTCCCTTGTTCCTTCGGTCATTGCCATGTACTCAGCTTCGGTTGTAGAAAGCGCCACACAACTTTGCTTGCGTGATTTCCAAGAATCAGCGGCACTGCACATGAGGAAGATGTAGCCGCCGGTGGACTTCCGTGTGCTCAATTCTCCCGCCCAATCTGCATCGGTAAAGCCTTGGAGGGAGCTTTCATGTGGGCTGGCTTGGAAGAGAAGACCAAGATTAGAAGTACCTTTGAGATACCGAAGAGCTCGCTTGGCCGCATGCATATGGATGGGTGATGGGGCACTCATGTGTTGAGCTAGCTTGGATACCGTGAAGGCTAAGTCAGACCTTGTGCATAGGGCTGCATACATGAGACACCCAACCTGACATTGGTAGAGAGCTAGGTCTTGTGGGGATACCTTGGCTGAATTCTCACCATGATGCTCACTTTCCTCAAGACACAACTCCTCAATACCCGTGATGTCAAGGCTTGACTCTCTCTCCTCGTAGGGCTGATGTGAAGACAAAGGGACAAAGTTGGAAGGAAGCGGGGTAGGTGATGGCTTGCTATCGTCAAGAGAAAACTTCTCAAGGAACTTTTGGATGTACCTTTGCTGGAATAGGAAGATGGACCTTGACTTATGATCTCTCACAATGTTCATACCAAGATAATGACTTGTCTCACCAAGAACGGTCATTGTGAATGCACTCATGAGAATACCGTTCACCTTGTTGAGGAGATCAAGAAAACCTGAGACCAGGAGGAGGTCATCGACATATACCAAGAGCCAAATGTACTCCCCCTCACTTGTGTGCATGAAGTACGAAGTGTTGTCTCTCATGGACCTTGTGAAACCGTGCTTGAAGAGTACCTTCTCAAGAGCATGATACCATACCCGTGGGGACTGTTTGAGACCATAAAGTGACTTTACCAAGCGACAAAATCGACCCGTACCATCATCATAACCTTCGCGTTGTTCCATGTATACCTCTTCTTCCAAGACACCATAGAGAAATGCGTTCTTGAGATCCATTTGATGGATATGGAGACCAAGATATGCGGCTATAGTGAGGAGGACTCGTACCGTGGTGTACTTTGCTACCGCGGCAAAGGTTTTGGTGAAGTCAAGACCTGGAATTTGGGAATAACCTTTTGCCACTAACCTTGCCTTGTACCTATCAAGGCTACCATCACCTTTTACCGTAATCTTGTACACCCATTAGACACCGATTACCTTCTTCTCTGGAGGTGGCTCAACAAGACGCCATGTACCTCTCTTCATGAGACTCTCAATCTCATCTTCCTCGGCCTTCAACCAATGCTCTCTCAGGACTTGCCACTGCCTCACGACGACTCAATGGCTCTCGTGGAAGGTGTGACCTGCCATGCATATTGCTTCTACCTTCTTGTGAATGCAATTCTCGCTCTCCTCACATGTGCACCTTGATGGCATGTCAACCATGAATGTGAAGGGCTTTTTTTACCTTGCGGACTCATTTACCTTGACCATATTCCTCACTTGGCTGAGACACATCAGTGGTATGGTCCAGTCTCACAGTATTTGGATGTGTTGATACCGTCATTTGCAGCTGAGACAACGGCTGCGACATCGGCTGTGACGGCGACACGGCTACATGATCTTCTCCCGGCGTGGAACTTTCTCGATTATCGGTGTCGACTTGAGGAATAGGTGTGGTGACTTGTGGCGGTGAAGCTGAAATGTTCGTCGGCATAGTTGGTTGTGAAGATGCTCTTGGTGGGGATCTTGAGACTAGAAGCCTAGGAATTGATGATGACGCTATGTTGTCGAGAGGTGGTGATGAATGGGGCTGATTGGTGTTGTTTCTTCGGTGTAGAAGATGGCGGTAACTAATGACGGCCGATTCCGGGACGTGGGGGTGAAGTTGAGAAAGGTCTTGGGTGAAGAGGTGGGCTGTTGGAGCTGGTGTTGGTGGTGACTCGCTGAAGTGATCCTCGTGCTATGAGCTGGCTTGACGTTGGAACCTGAAGTGATGAACGCGTGGTATGAGAACGAGGTGTTGCGGTGACGGTTGGCTTGTTGCTAGGAAGAATCGTAGATGGTGTTGATGTAGGTACTTGAGGTCTTGTAGCTGTCGGTTGCTGCTGCATTGGATGATGGTGAGCTTTTGTAGCTGCCTCTAGGGTGACGGCTGGTGATGGGTGTTGTGCCAAAGCACTATAGTGGCACGGACATCGCACTCCCATTCCGCCCACAAGCCTGCTCAGCTTCTGGAATTCTGTGGGGAGGTGCTTCAACATGTGTTCTTCAGACCCTCAAATGTTCAGATTTTTTGAAGCAGTTTACAAGGCATGGCAACATTTTTAGTTTCAAGACTTATGGCATCCCGGAAGTGTGTGTTACTCTTTTTTGGTAACACCCGAGTTCACCATTTCGGCTGCTGACTCATCTACCAATCTCTGATTGGTATGAAAATCGGTGTGGCAGTTCTTTGCCGTGTTGTTCAGGTGTTCACTGAGTTTCAGGTTAACCCAGCATCGGAGAAGCGCGTGACAGCTGCCGAAAGTTATTGTTCCGTAGTCATGGTGCACTGTTGGCAGCATTTCCCTTGCCACCCTTTCATTGTTGTCATGCCAATGGTGCAGGGACAGAGAATGAGACAAGAAGTACAGGTGGTCAAGTGGGACTCTACCACCCTCCTTTTGAGAAGTGTGGTCTTCCTGGAAGCAGCTTGCAAGAGGGTGCAAGTGGGAAGACAAGCTGACTCATGGTTGGTTTGACTCACTATTGGTAGCCTTGAGTACAACTCTGAACATCCAAGTGTGGTTGGCTTTGCTGACCTAGCTAGGAAGTTTCCCATCCTTCTCTAGAATTTCTCCCCTAGGAATCAACCTTCTCTGAGTTCCCAGGATGGTCCCAACCCCTTAAGAGTCCCCTAGGCAATGTTGTACCAACCTTTTGCTTGCATCAATGAAACTACACGCTTTCAGCCGAGCTTACGTTTTTGTTCACTGCATAGCGCATACACCTCTGTTGAAAGCAAGCAATATACCGTTGGAAAGCAGACACATTAAGCTAATGTGTGTTTTTTTTTCAGCCTCGTATGTTCTCGGATCTGATCGTGACGGCGTTTTGAACAGAGGCGGTTCGAAGTCATCAGTTTCTGCTTAGGCAGTTTCATGGGCATCCGCGACCCCTAAGTGGACTCTAGACTATAACAAGTGGTATCATAGCGGTTCTTCTCTGTTCCTGGATCAATATGGAGGCTGAAGGTTCTGCTCCAGCTGGTCCTAGTGGTAGTGGTGGCGTGAGAGGCGCTGGGGAAGCAGGAAGAGGCGTTGCAGGCGGATCTGCACCAATAGCATCCGTTTCAACACCGGCCAAGGATGATGTGAAGGCATTCAACCTAGAGAAGTTCTCTGGGGAGGATTGGGCATCATGGAGCTTCAGGATGGAGCTCCTCTTTAACCATTATGGGCTTCTTGAAGTGATGGATGGAGAATTAAAGAGACCTGCGAGCGATGGAGCGACCAAGGAATGGGATCGCCGATCGAAGGATAGATTCTTCCTTCTCTCTCAATGCCTCTCATCCAACCACCTCTGATGAAAGCAAGCAATATACCGTTGGAAAGCAGACACCTTAAGCTAATGTGTGTCCACGTTTCAGCATCGTATGTTATCGGAGCTGATTGTGACTGCGTTTTGAACAGAGGCGGTTCGAAGTCATCAGATTCTGCTTAGGCGATTTCATGGGCATCCGCGACCCCTAAGTGGACTCTAGACTATAAAAATGGGTTTGATGGCGTAGTGGTGGGCTGATCCAGTTGACGTTGAACTTGCGAGGTTGGTGTTGAAGTAGCTGGCTGGTTTGTGACAGCTGGCTGCTGCTCCTTTGGTGGTGATGGAACGGTGACTTTCTGAGTTGGATGGTCTTCATTTGATGGCTGAACTTCATCTCCACTTGGTTGAGTAGCTGCTGGTGGCACTGGTATGGCACGGCTGGTCTCGTTGACGACGGCTTGCGGGAGATCGATGATGGTTTGGCTATGGTCAGAATCGGTGTCATCTTCTTCCTCCTCTTGTGTTGTTTCCTCAGGTGCTCTTGCTGGTTCCTGTTGGATAGGGGGTGGTAGAGAGGAGGAAGAGGAAAACTTGTGCCAATCTGCAAGGGACATGTCTTCATAGAAGACAACATCCCTTGAAACCACTTCTCGCTTGGTGACGGGATCCCTAAGGACCCATCCCTTGCTCTCGTTGCTCATGCCGATGAAGAGGCCCCAATGAGCTTTGCTGTCCAGCTTGAGTCTCTTTGCATCTGGAACACGGTATTGGGCCATGGAACCGAAAACACGGAGCATAGACAGATCTGGTTTAACTCCAAACCAAGCCTCATATGGTGTTACACCATCCGGTAGAGGCCTTGTGGGTCTCCCGTTGCGAACATAAATTGCCATAGTGATTGCCTCACCCCACCAGAGCTTGTCAAGGCCTTAAAACTGAAGAAAAGTGGTAGCTATAGCTTGAATAGTGCGATGAAACCTCTCTGCCACTCCGTTTTGCTGAGGACTATAGGGACAAGTGAACTGTTGTTTGATGCCCAATGCCAACAACTCCCCCTGAAATGCTTTCCCCATGTACTCACCTCCTCGGTCCGACCTCAAGGTGAGTAACTTCTTCCCTGACTCTCTCTCAACAAGTGCTAGGCATTGCTTGAAACACTTGTGAACTTCATCCTTGGTGTTGATGAAAAAGGACCACGAGAAACGACTCTTGTCATCAATGAAAGACACCAAATATCTCTTACCGTTTCGAGTAGGGTCTCGCATGGGGCCGAATACATCAGTATGGACCAACGCTAGGAGGTCCCTTGACTGAGACATAGAAGGGAAAAATGGCTTCCTAGCTAGCTTACCTTCGACACAAGATGGACATGAAACGAAAGAAAGGGACTTGACTGCACTTTCACTCAAACTCAATCCTTCCGCGCTCTTGTGATTTATCAACTCTTTCAATGCTTGCATTCCCAAGTGCCCCAAGCGTGCATGCCATACCTCAGTTTGGGAGATACTCCCTTTGTTCTTGACTTGATTGGTTGAAACAACGGGAAGTGAGCCAACGTCGTTCTTCGTGTTGCTAGAACCGCGCTTAATCTCCAATTTCATCTTGTAGAGCCACCCGGTACGCTCGCCTTCAGCCACCAAATTCCCTGCACTGTCCCACACTTAGGCTTTCCCCCCTTGCAAGAGTACAGAGGCACCTTTCTCTTCGAGTTGTCCAGCTGAGAGCAAGTTTTCTCCCAAATCAGGAACAAACAAAGCTTTATTGACACAAAATGACTTACCATCCTTTTCGAACTCAAGCTTGCCGACTCATTTGATAGGGACTTTGCCAAGATCAGCAAGAGTCATCAATTTTGAGTCATACGAGGGCTGAAAATCCTTGAGAATGGACTGATAGGGAGTCATGGTTTCAGAACAGCCACTATCAAGAATAAACTCCTCACTACTAGTAGTAAAACGTGCATGCAAGTAGCGGCATTGAAAAGAACAGGACCATCAGAATCTTTGGACTCATCTTGACCTGTAGAATGACTTGCTATATTTGCTATAATTTCCCTACCCTTTTCAGATAGTAGCTGAGGTGGGGGGACCCAATTAGGAGGCTTCTTAGGACAAGCATACCACGGGTGACCCCACTCATGACAAAAAAAGCACTCTTTTTTTTTTTTTTTTTTTTTTTGCATTCGAGGCTTGGCTGAAATTATTGACTCTTGGCGGATTGACTCTTGCATTCCTAGGCTGATATTGATTGGGAATTGAAGGCCTTGGCTGGACATAGGGACTTGACTTATAGGGAGGACTTGACTGAGGAAAACGAGAGGGTTTGTATGGGTTGGAAGGTGACTAAAATTTCGTACCGTAGTAAGGTTGAGGGCGGTTCGGGTTGAAGCTTCCTTGCCTCTGGGATTGGTTGCCATATCTTGTAGCTGCTGCAGCACTCCATGCACCTTCGTCACCCCGCTTCTTCCGTGCAAGGTCTCAACTTTGCTGCTCGTTGATAAGGGCCTCGAAGATGAACGCACGAGTCTTCATTGATTGCGGGAGCGCTTGGAGGGTTGCACGGAAAGTTTCCCACTCCGGTGTAAGGCTGGTGAGAATGACGGTCTTAAACAGTGACTCTGGGATCATTAAGTCAATTGCTGCTGCTTCCTCCAACATCGTTTCAGCTCGTTGAAGGTAGGCTTGCGCGGACTCATCTTCTTCCATCTTCAGATTCATGAAGCGGCTCCACATTTCGGCTTGGCTGCTCTCTGATTTTGACTGGTGCATGGTCTTCAGCCGGCTCCATGCTTCCTCTACACTGTTTGCCTTGGTAGAGCAGGGTAGGAGAGACTTCAACCGCTGCTCATGGATGCTATTGAGTAGGTAGAGAAAAGCTTCTTTGTCGCGCCGCTCATAAAGTTGTTTCTCAGCTTCTGAAGCATCTGCTGTTGGTTTAGCTGCTTCTCCAGTATAGTATGGCCATAAGTCCAGAAGGGATGCAGTACGTTCAAACTGAGTTGCCCATGTAGGAAAATCCTTGCTGTTGAACTTAGGAAGGTGAAGTTTGGGCATGAAGGGAGTGAGTGATGAGTATGTTGTTGAAGAACTGCCTGGTGCAACTGCTTCCATTAAACCAGTAGTTGCTGATGTTGATTCTGTAGCTCCTCCGGCTGACTGGAGTGCAGGGTCAGACGGATTATCTCCCGCCATGGTCGGATTATGCTAGGATAGGAAGGTGGCGGGCTCGGTTGATTGAAACGACTAGCTCTGACACCAACTTGAAAACAGGGTGATATTGACTGCTAGAGGGCTGGAAACTTGGCTGGAAAGGCTCAACAGAGCTGCTGGAATTTGGCTGGATGAGGAAAAAAAAACTTCACTATGGTCAAGATTATACAAGCCCACTAAAGCACAACTCTTTAAGCATCACAAAACAAAGGCAGATAGGTAGCTCAAAACTAGGCTACTAGAGGGCTGGAAACTTGGGAACTTGGGCACAATTCTGCTTCCATGGACCTTGAGTGACTTTGAGAGCCACATGAGGTGCATGAATAAGAAGGCTCTGGAATTATCTGATATAGCTGATTCTGGATTGTAGAAACCTGTAGAAAGCGTTAACACTTCGGCTGAAAGTGATTCCGAACTGTGAAGGGACTTCGGCTGAAATCTGATTGGTTGCGGAAGTTTCTAAATATTTCGCGAAGCCTTGACTCTGTCGCTGACATTCCCCCTTGCTGCTCCTCGTGTGCAAAGGGCTGGGGCGGCAGAAACTCGCTTCTCCAACAGTTACGACATCTCGTCACCTCAAAACAGATGTTGATTGGCCGCCCATGTGAGTCCTGACAACGGGCATTTTTTTTCACCCGCCATTGCAACCGGCCTCGCGACCCCAACATTGACAGTGACCGGTATATGTAAGATGTTGAATTGGGCACGTCAACAACTCTGACCCTCACTGCTCCCGCCTTTGCTCAACACTCTCGACCTTCACAACTCTATATCTAAGAAAAACTAGCGCAGAGCTCCAAGATATAATACTCCCCGTCACTTCGTTTCGTAGCTCAACGATGCAGCTCTACCCATGCACGTACAAACTACGGTATGAACCATAGCCATGTGGGACGTCATTCTCATCAGTCTCTTAACAACCTCCCACGCTCGCAGCTCCCCTCTACTTCATATGTGCATTCATCTCCGTCATGGCTCCTAAGCACAAATTCAGCAATGCGTCAAAGAAGGCACACGAACCTAAATCCGAGGTCCCTATGCAGGACCCCCCCTTTGTGGTTTGGATGAAGAGTCATCAGGAGCTCGGCGACCATCGTGCTTGCATACGGAACAAGAGCCAGGAGACGCGCGGCAGCGTCCCTTTCGGCGATCCTGACAACAAGACTTAAGCAGAACCAGATACGAAAGGGTTGGCAAGCTCCGAATGTGAGCCAAAGGAATTCTACGAGTACGAGAGCAGCGTCAGTAAGGCAGATTCCAACGCTACGATCGACTCTGCCGACCGCGACGATGAGCCTGGCCTTGACACCACGGAGCTCGATTCGAAGTGCTTTGGCAAAAGCCAAGAATAAGCAGAAGCAGAAGACCGCCAATACCAAGAAGAAACACATGACTTGGATGGAGCCCCCTCTCCCCATGTCCGTTCCCACTCGCTCGCTCTCCGTTCTCT
Source organism: Closterium sp. Naga37s-1 (assembly GCA_947471745.1). Lineage (NCBI taxonomy): Eukaryota > Viridiplantae > Streptophyta > Zygnematophyceae > Desmidiales > Closteriaceae > Closterium > Closterium sp. Naga37s-1. The sequence goes on along the minus strand of CANJKZ010000036.1, from coordinate 1,084,265 downwards.
GCTTATTCCCCACACTGTTCTCTCCCTCACTCTCTTTCCGTCCCCTCCCTCTCTCTATTTGTACGTCCCCTCCCTCTCTCTATCTGTCTGTTCCGTCCCTCTCGATCACTCCGTACCCCCCCTTCTTCGCTCTATCCGTTCCCTCTCACACTCTTTGTTCCCTCCGTATGTCTCTCTGTCCATTCCCCCTTCCTCTCTCTGTCCATTCCCTCTCTCTCTCTCTGTTCGTCCTCTATCTCCCTTTGTCCCCTACATGAATATGAGTCCCATCCACGGTGCCAACAACATTTATTTTCTTGAACTCTGCAGCCATGCTCGGGAGTTCCTCAAGGGTGGGGAACCGAACCCAATCTGATTTGAACAGTCTTGGAAAGTGCACCTGGAAAGTGTCAACCAACTTGTGACATAGTGTTTTGGAAACACCAAAGAAAATCGACATTGTCAATGTATGACAGGGCCGATGCAAAATACTTGATTGGGATCAACACACATAGGTGCAAGGGTATGTTATAGTTGCAAGTGAATGGTGTGAAAACACACTCCATGCCTCCGGAAGTCATGGTCATGATATCATTGCCTATGCGGAAAACGTCCTGGAACGCATGCTCAGACATGAGATCAATTTTCGACACCCACTCGATCATACGATCTTGTCGCCGTCTTTTCCGCGCAAGAGTCCTCTCCTTGTGATGCGCGTCGCCTTCTTCACCCTCCACACAACCCTGCTCCACTAACGCCAGCCATGACTGAGCGGCTGACACAGCAGCTGGTTGGAGACGGTCTTAATAAAGTGTATGCCACAGCTGAAGCAGGCATGCAAGAAGGGTGAGCTACTGAGGACTGAGCATGCTGTGGAAATTTAATACCGAGATTTATACAACATGAGTGCTGAGGAAAGGGAGTTGTGCAAAGTATGCGTTGCATTTGCGAGACTCTGTTATCGAGTTATCGACCTACTCTAAACCTTGGGCGTGCAAACACAGGTGAGGCCAGATGTAAAGTTCGTGGCGGAATTGACGGTCAAACGTCAGACTAACCTACAAGTGTCGCACGAACCCCATCACTCTCAACTTAGGGGCTGAACGTGATTTCGATAACCCGAAGTCGAACTAGAAATCCCACAAGTCGGGAAAAAAAATAGGATGAAACGAAGTGCGGATGACACGAAGCCATGAATACGCCCTAAGGGGTACATTTCCTTATTACGGTAAAAAACTCAACCGAGCGGTGCGGGGACCTGTTTCAAAACTCGTTCCCGCGTGTTTACATTCGAACGCTTCTGCATGCATCTGTAAGGAACCGACAACACGTTAGAAAATGTATATACCATATATAGATGTAGATATTTGTATAGCTGCCTGTAGTGAATCTTAGTATAGTTCTACCTTTTGTGTTGGTGGTGCACCTTCTTTCTTTCATATTTGTACTCCGATTCCTATAGTGAATCTCCTCCTTTCTTCCAATCCCTCACTATGCGCATGCTTATGCGACTCTCCTTCCTCTTGCCATGTTTAAGCCTAGCCTCCTAAATTAAAATCGTTATTTGACATGGTATCAAGCCATTACGTTCTTATGGGCCCACCATCTAACGCCCTCATCATGGTGCCCATCACGCCCTTAGTTGCGACCCTTCTCGCGCCACTTGCCACCTTCGTGACGGGTTGTAGAGGTTGGAGGGGGGTGGCCGTCGTAAAGCCAGCAGCGGCAGTCGCCAGTGAGACGGTTGCTCTTGTTGCCCGTGAGTCAGTTGCTCTAGCCGTACGAGCGTGTTGCTCCAGGCATACGAGCCAGTCACTCCAGTTGCCCGTGAGCCAGTTGCTCCAGTAGCACGTGCCTCAGCACCTTCAGCCGCCGCCCAACTCCTCCTCTCCTCTCTCTCTCTCTCTCTCTCTCTCTCTCTATCTCTCTCTCTCTCTCTCTCTCTCTCTCTCTCTCTCTCTCTCATGGTCCTTGTATTAGATATAGCAAGCGCACAGATTATATGCATACTCAAACACAACCAGCAAACCAGCATTTTACCTCCCTACAAACTCCTAACCCTCGCCCCCCTCCAGCTCGACTCTAGAGGCCGAAAGTGGGCTCGAGTAGTTGGTGCAACCGCCCCTCACTCAGAGGAGAAAACGTATATTGAAGTCTCCTTGTGCACCGTGAAACCTGCTTTTGCTCCAATTCGCACGCACTCGTCCCAGAGAGCATGGTGAGTAGCTATCCTCCCTCTTCCTCTCTCGGATCGCATGAGGTGGTTGGGCAGGTGGTCGTCCGAGAAGGTGGTGCGGTAGCGGCAGTCACAACACTCGGGGATTGGAAGAGGGAGGCCCAGGCGAAAGGCAGCTGTGGTAGAGAGCTAGGAGGGGCCTAAGCGGAGCGCAGGTACAAGGGGGATGGCTAACAGCAAATCACCGCGCGTGGCCCTAGGATGGATTGAAGCCTCTGGGCGTGGCCAGAGAGGGAGTTTGGGCGCATCCTCCTGGCTTCGTTTAGCACTTAAATGTAGCGGTGGGTGTGAACCGCCAGAGAGAGCGCCTGCTATAGTTTAAGACCCTAGGGGTCCTGCTTGCCTGCTTGCAGGACCTCAACGGCCTGAGTCCATGAGCGGGAGGAGACTTGCTACCGCCGGGTTCATTGCATCTGTGAGCGCATGAAGCAGGTTGGCGGCAGCAATGACCGAGGCCAGGTAAGCGTAGCTCCCCTCTGTTGCAGTGTTTGTTATGCCAAGGCTGCCCAGCGTCACTGGCAGCGCCGCTTGCCGCCAAATCCGCTCCCTTTCCACCGCGCACCTCAGGGATGGGATGTGCGCGGTGTCTAGGAATGTGTAGAGGAGCTGATCTCCCCTCGCCGACCATTCCTCTTCTGGCAGCACCGCCAAGGGGGTTGTCCTGGCCAGGAGGGAAGCTCTTTGACTAGCATGGTGGGCGAGTAGAAGCAGACATAGCTAGGGGTCCATTTGTGACATTAGCTGGAGTGGTTCGGTTGCTGCCGCAAGTCTCTCCCGCACCAGCGAGGCGCAGCCAGAGGCAGAGCGATGGGGCTCGCAGCCGGAGCCCTTCAAACGTAGCGGATATGCCTGTGGGGAGTGTAGCTGGGTCCACTGCTACTGCTGACCATGCCTCACACTTCTCCAGGTTGTATATGAGGCCTAGTTGTTAAGCGCGGTCATAAGGTGTATAAAGGCCTCGATGCAGGCAATGGCATCCCCGAGGAGGGTGATGTCATCCGCGTAGGCCAATATCACCACCTGTGGGTTGGCCGCCGCCGTGGCAACCAGACAGGGGTGGATGCTGGCCGCGAATAGCAAGGGGCCAAGCGCGCCGAAGTCGTGGTCGAGGTGTAGTTTGGTCCAACTAGAGGTGGACCTGTAGCTTGGTGCCTCTAGTTCGTCTCTCTCTCTCTCTCTCTCTCTCTCTCTCTCTCTCTCTCTCTCTCTCTCTCTCTCTCTCTCTACACCTCCATGAGAGGCTCTAGTACTGCACAGCAGTCCCCAAGGTGGAGCTCGGACTGCACCCCCCCCACGATGGGATTTTCAGCTACTGCCGCCTGACTCGACTTAATAAGGTAACCCACTGACTGTGCTCTTTGCAGAGCCATGGACCACCGCTGCCTGAAGAGATGGAGGAACCTAGCTGCATGAAAAGAGTGAGGTTGGGCGTTGAAGTGACGCCTAGCAGCTGTGTCCGCCAGTAGCTTCAAGAATTCTGGGACCTCTGCACATGGGCACCCATAGGTATCTACTGCCAGCGGGAAGAAGCCAACCGTGTCTGTGCGGTTGGCATAGTGTCTCTTTTTCTTGTCCGCCATCTCCCTTGCTGCCCATCCTCTTCCCTTGGTTGCATTCGGGTCCCTGGTGCTGATGGGGTCGGTGATGGTGACATCACAAATGTACACCGCCCCTGAGCTCCTGTCTCGCATAGTGATATCCGCAGTCTGGTCCTCGATTGGGCAGTAAGCGGCAGATTCCCCATGGACGATAAAACCCGCGTCTTGTGCCATAGTGATGCAGGCGTCCCGGAGCTCGTCATGGGTGTTAATCCTGTGCTTGCCCGTGCCGCAGCAGAAAAGATAGTTTGGCAGCCGTGGGTCGGTGATCTCTGTGTGGTCCGAGCAGTCACACTTGGCGGGCCTGGAGAAAGGTAGGCCAAGGCGAAAGCGGACAGCATTGGCGAAGTGCTCAGGCGCGACGCGGCGGGTGTTTTCAATCGGTAAAGCCGTGCCATAGCCGATAAGGGAGAACATGCACTGAGTGTGCCCTGATAGCGGGTTGAGACTCATCCGCCGGGTCTCCTGCACTTGTAGGGCATATCTCCTCCCGTGGACCTTCACTGCGAGGGCGTGTTGCAGCTTCACGCCCTTAGGCTCTAGTCTCTCTGCTTCTAGGATCTCACGGGCGTCTGCCGGCAGAGCCCTCTCACAGGCCGACAGCCACGTGTGAAGAGGTGTGCTAGTGTCTCGTGGTAGTAACATGAAGTTCTTGGCGCTTGTTTGGATATCGTCCGGTTCTAAGGGGAGCGAGCAGAGGAGTAGGGCTGCCTGTGTGAAGCTTGCTAGGAAGCCATAGATTCCCTCGACCGTGGGGTCAGTAAGGCCGATCCCACCTAGGGAGGGGGGTAGTGTGGACTGTTCCCAGACCCGGTTTTGCTCGGTAGTACTCGTTGGATAACAGATACCGCATGAGGCTAAAAGAGTGGCAAGTAGGTCCCGTCCCCACTACGACCAGCAGCCGTCGGGGAGAAAATTGAGCGGTGTGGTCCGCGTAAGGTAAGCTATGCGGCGAGATATGCAGCGCGTGAGGAGTAGCAAGGAGGTCTGAGGGTCCATTCATTCTAGTAGTGGGAGCGGTTTTGCCATTGCCGTGAGTTGTTCCGTAATGAAAGAGGCTGCACCTTCCGTCCTTCCTATGAAACTGCCTAAGAGCCAAACGCCGTCACCGGAAAAGGGAACCCCTAGTGGTAGTTGTATCGAGCTGGCTGGGCGGGTTCTACTCCATGCGGCACACTTTCCGGGATTATGTTGGAGGCCTACTAGCTCTAGCTGTCCGGTAAAGTGGGCGAAGGCTTCGGTTGTCTCGGCGGCGGCACCTGGGAACGTGACATCGTCGGCATAGGCTAGGCAGAGCACGCGGGGGTAGGCGTCGGCAGTCGCACGTAGGGCTGGGTGTATATCTGCCGTGAAAAGCAGGGGGCCTAAGGGGTCTCCCTGGCGGACGCCTTGTTCGCTCGCCAAGGGTGCGCTGTTGAAGCCGGCATCGAGGTAGAGTTAGCGACAGGTTGCCATATGTGAGTTGAACCAGAGGCAGTAATGGTTGTAACGCATCGTCCTGTAGAGCTGCCACTATTGCTTGTCGCGAGATACTGTTAAAAGCCTTTGATAGGTCGGTTTGCAGTATCAGTGTGTCAGGTCGGGCGTTGGTGAAAGCCCGTACGGTGTGGATGATTGCCTCTGCTCCACTTGGAACTGCCACCCCAAATTGCAGAGGCAGGAAAAACTCCCGTGCTGCTTCTCCGATTACTGACAAGGCGGCCTTTGCTGCCAGGCGGGTCAAACATTCGCCTAATGCAATTGGTCGGCCCCCGCCTTCTGGCTTGGCCAACGCAATTAGGCGGGATGACGTGAGCAGGTCTGCTACAGGCTGGGGCAGTGTACCCCCCATCATGGTGTTAACCAAGGCGTGAAGATGGGTGCAGACCGATGCGTTTGTCATTGCCGCATCGCGCAGGTGTTCAAACGTGGTGCCAGATGGCCCTGCACCCACCCCGTTCTCGCATCGGCTCAGTAGCTTGTGGAAGTCAACGTATGGGATTGCCAGGCTTCGGGGATCATTGTGTTGGGGCCACGTCAGCGGCTCGGGTCCCGCTTGTGGGTGTTTCTGTCGAAGTTCATCCAAAATCCTAGGATAGGGCGTGCAGACCGGGGTTGACTCTAGTGCTAACACCGCTCTGCGTAGACTCCCGCGCTTCGCCAGTCCCTCTGCTCTGCTGATGACACCTGTGTCATCGGGTTGATGTCGTGGCGGGGCTGGGTTATTGACTGATTTGGTTGCTTCAGTGTACAGCTGATCCCATTCGCCACTTTGGAACGAACGGAGTCGCGCTTTGATTTTTGGCCAATCTGGGCGTTTTGGCGAAGTATGACGAAGAGTGAGACGCAGGAGAAAAAGGATCAGACGCCAGCCTGCGATAGAGCCCGGGTTACGCGATAGATGTAGGAGTGGTGTCAGCATGCATAGCGAAAAAATCTGACACAGGTTTGGCGGCAATCTGCGGGCTAGCGAGGGTTGGCGACTGTCGCAGAGCGGGGCAATATCCCAGTTCGCGAGTGATGCGAACCGGTCATGGTGTGTCGCCAGCTCCTCTGGCGAGTAGTAGCGCTGATGTGGGACCACGGGCGCCATGCCGGCCTGGTGCCTCGCGGTCCGATTTGTGCGGCTGCGGCTCGGGGAGGGGGTTGGAGCTTGAATTGGATTTCTGGCCGTACGATCGCCATCGTGTGGCTCACCCTCAGCTCGATGAGATTCTTCTGCACTCTGCTGCTCTGTTCGACTTCTGCTCGCTGCCTCTTCCCTTTCCCGAGTTCCATCTTCCTCTTCACTGGTACTACTAAGGACATCCGTCTCCTCCCTATAAGAGGGGTCGCTGCGCTCCTCCTGTTCGATATCTTTGATTATCGTTCTTAAAGCCTGTCGTCCCGCCACCTGGAAGGCATTCTCCGGTCCGCTGCTCACACGTGTAGCTGCTCCTCCCCCGCGGCCTCTACCCCGTCCTCTCCGCGATGGTGATCGAAGGCTGGCTTGAGCCAGACTGCGTTGTCGTTGCGTCTGCGGGTTCCGGTAGGTCGCCGGCAGTGTCTGGCTCGGTGACTGCCTCGAAGAAGCCGCCACTGCCGTTTGCACCGAAACCGCCTCCCTCCATGCTGGAGACCCCGAATCCACCAGAGCCGGCTCCACCTGCCGCAGAGCCTCATCCTCCCACTGCGGCTGCTCCTCACGCGCACGCTCTTGCGGGGCCTGCTCCCGTTGCCCTTGTTGCTCCTATTGCTCCCGTTGAGTCTCCAGTTCCCGTTGTCGTTGTTGATGCCCCCCCGAGCGCCCCAGTCCTTGATGCGCCACATGTCTCTGTCGCCCTGCCTGCACTGGTTGCTGCTATTGGTTCGTCGCCGCACGCGGTGTCCGCCACCACTGGCGGCGCGGGCCCCGGGGAGGTGGGGGGGGGCGTTGCGCTGTCGGCTCCCGTCCTACCGACTGCGGCGACATCGGTGCCGCACCCGGACGTCCAGGCGGTTCCTGATCCCGCGCCGCTCGCTGCTGCTCCCCTGGCTCAGCGTCACCCGTCTCCGGGCCGCCGGCAGCATCGGCCTCACTCTCCTGCGCCCCGTGACGAGTGAGAGACGACGCGGCGGCGACACGATTCTCCTTGGCACCGTGGGTCCCAGGCAAACTGGGCTGCATCCCGAGGCGGTCGCGGTGGCTGGTGGGGGGGGCGCGGTCGTGGTGGCGGCTGGGCGTATGATCAGCCAGTAACGATGGCTGATCTTCAGCGCGTTGTTTCTGATGCGATGCGACTGGAGCGAAACGGGCAGGCGAGCCAGAGCAACTCACCGCGCGTCGCTCTAGCGCATGCGTCCCTTCCTCCGTCTGCGCCCTATGAGCCTGCACCTCCTCTTCCACAGTCAGCCGTTCCCCCTCCCCCAGCTCCCTCTGCGTCTGCCGCTGCTCATGGGAACCGGATGCACCTACCGTGGGTTCCTCCTCTGGCGGGTATGGAGTTTGTGACTGCGGCTGGAGGACCGGTGGCGGCGCAGTATCCCTCTCTACTGCCTGTTGCTCCTGTTCCTCCGGCTGCATCGGTGCCAGTACAGTCACTGGCGGGGCCCTCTCCGTCAGCCGTGGTGCCAGAGGCGTCGCTGGGGCAGCTATGGCGCCTCTCTGAGGGTCTGCGGGCAGTGCACTTGATTCAGGTGTATGGTCATGCGGCTCTCTCCCAGGGTGTTCATCTGGACCCTGGCCCCCGGGACGAGTGCCTGGATGCTGCGGATCGGCTGGCCGAGCTCCTGGCGCCCGTGTTGGCTGCGCCCGCGCGGGGTGGAGTTGCGGGCATTGGACAGCTAGGGACGGCGGTCCATGGGTTGCGCCGGTTTTTGCGCGCGGGCTCTGCCGTCGACTTGATCGGCGCAACGACAGTGGTGGTGCCCGAGCTTCATCGTTCTCTGACGGGTCTTCTCGCTGTCCTTGACGCGGATCAGATGTAGGATCCCCTCGTGCATGTCCCATGATGTCGCTAGTAGATGGGACCCCCTGCCATGAGTGTACGCCTTTGCGTTATTATTCGCATCTGCCTGCGATGTGCTTGTTGTCCCCTCATGCGCGGCCGAAGGTGGCGCTGTCGAGCGTCGGCCGCCGAAGGCGGCCGGCGCGAGCCGCTCGGTTAGGAGAATGGAAACCGAACAATGAGGAACTAGGCCGGCTGCTAGAGCCTTTATACTAAGGAACTAGGGCTGAGAGGCTAAGGGGAGAGGCCTAGGTGCCTCTCTCTCTCTCTCTCTCTCTCTCTCTCTCTCTCTCTCTCTCTCTCTCTCTCTCTCTCTCTCTCTCTCTCTCTCTCAAATGGTCCTGATATGGATAAGCCAAAAGGATACAAACGTGCAAGGAAATTTTCATGCAAACTCATCTAACTTGTGTGCACCTACAAAACTCTAACAAACAGCCAGCTACAGCTCTAACAGGGCCTCAAGCACAGTGAAGCAATCCCCTGGTTGCATCTCGGTGTTTACTCCCCCGACTGGCGGGTTCTCTGCAGTTGCTGCTTGGTAGGACTTAATGAGGTACCCCACTGACTGGGCCCTCTGCAGTGCCACTGGCCACCTCTGCCTAAATTGGTGGAGGAACTTGGCAGCTTGGAACGAGTTAGAATCGGCGTTAAAGTACCGCCGAGCTGCCATATCCGCCAGTAACTTCAGGAAGATAGGCACTTCCTTGCATGGGCAGCCATACGTGTCGACTGCCAATGGGAAGAAACCCACAGAATCAGGTCGGTTTGCGTAGTGCTTAATATTCTTATCACCTGCCTCCCTTGCCGCCCATCCTCGGCCCTTGGTAGCGTCCGGGTCCCTAGTGCTGATTGGGTTGGTGATAGTGACGTCGCATATGTAAACCGCCCCTGAGCTCTTGTCCCGGATAGTTAGGTCAGCCGTTTGTTCCTTGATCGGGCAATAGGCCGCAGATTCCCCGTGAACTATGAAGCCCGCGTCCTTCGCCATACTGATGCACGCGTCTCGTAGCTCGTTTTGTGTGTTAATACGGTGCTTGCCTGTGCCGCAGCGGAAGAGGTGGTTTGGGAGCCTTGGGTCAGGAATTGCTGTTTGAGCTGAACAGTCGCACTTGGCCGGTGTCGAGAAGGGCAGACCCAGCCAAAAGCGAACCGCGTTGGTGAAGTGCTCTAGCCCAACACGCCGGGTAGGTGCTATGGGGATGGCATGTAGCCAGTATTCTGTGGCGTATCCGGTGAGAGAAAACATGCGCTGCATGTGCCTGGAGAGGGGGTTGAGCTTCATTCGCCTGGTCTCCCCTACTTGCTCGGCATATCTGCTCCCTTGCACGCTCAGCGACAACGCATGCTGCAACTTGTTTCCGGTTGGTCCCAGTCTCTCCTTCTCCAGTGTCTCTTTCGCGTCTGCAGGGAGAGCTAGCTCGCACTCCGTCAACCATGAATGGAGCGGGGAGTTGCCTGCATCCCGTGGAAGCAGCATGTGGTTTTTTGTCGAACACGGGACTGCTTCTAGCTGCAACGGCAAAGAGCTAAGTAGGAGAGCCGCATGTGTGAAGCTTGCCAGGAAGCCAGATACCTCTTCTACAGTCGGGTCAGCAAGACCAATCCCGCCTAGCGAAGGCGACAGCGAGGCCTGCTTCCAAACGCGCGTCTGCTCGTCATTGCTAGTTGGGACACGGATATTGCAGGCTGCCAGGAGTGTGGCTAGAAGATCCATGCCCCACTGCAACCACATTTCTAAAGGTAGGAGGTTGAGCGGTTTAGTTCTAGTCAGGTTCGCCACACGCCGTGAAATGCATCGGGTTAGTAGCAGGGAGGCGACTTGCGGGTCAGTAAGTTCAAGTAGCGGGAGTGGTTTCGCCATGTCCTGGAGGTGTTCTGCGAGAAAGGTAGCGGCGCCTGTGGAAGTTCCCAGGAAACTACCAAGGATTTGTATGCAGTCAGCGCGGAAGGGGACCCCTGGCGGAAGAGTCATGCTACTGTCGCTGCTACCGTTGCACCATGCTGCACACTTAGCAGGATTGTGTGAGGATCTAGGATCGAGCTCAGAAAAGAGAGTTTGAATTGAATGATCCACATGAGTACAACACGAGGCTATATATAGTCTCGACACAAGGCCAGTTACCAGGTGTTACGCGAATGTTCTGAGGGTCGCAAAGCATCCCGAACAGAACCTTCTCGAACTCAATAGAAAGCAATTCGGTGGCAACCGAAAAGCTTGAGTTTGGTACACGTAACCTGGTTCGGTGCTATAACTATAATAGAATCTAGGAATGCACCTAACCTAGGAAATCAAGCAAATCTATGCATGATAAATAAAGCCTAAGCTGGTAATAGCATAATAAAGTCTAGGCAAGCTAGCAAAGCCAGCATAAGCCATCGTACTCTCACAGATTGTGCTGTAAGCCTAAATGCTCTAGCTGCTCGGTAAAGTGAGAAAATGCTGATACCGCAGTAGCTCCGTCGCCGAGAAAAGTAACGTCGTCCGCGTACGCCAGGCAAAGTACATCCGGGTACGCAGCGTCTGTTGCACGTAGAGCTGAGTGGATTCCGGCCGCAAAAAGCAGGGGCCCCAAGGGGTCACCTTGGCGTACGCCTTGCTCGCTCCTGAGCGGGGCACTTGCAAAGCCCGTGTCGAGGTGGAGCTGGGACGGGCTCCCACAGGTCTGTTGTACCAGGGGCAGGAGCGGGGAGAGATCTGGTTCCTGTAGTGCTGTGACAATCGCGTGACACGAAATGGAGTTGAAAGCATTTGAAAAGTCAGTTTGCAGGACCGGACAGCCTGGGTGGTAGCTGGTGTACGCACGCGCGGTGTGAATGATTGCCTCGGCCCCTCCTGTTACCGCAATACCGTACTGGATTGGTAAAAAGTACTCTCGCGCTGATTCGCCCACGATTGCCAGGGCTGCCTTTGCAGCCAATCGTGTCATGCATTCTCCGATTGCGATTGGTCGACATCCTCCTTCCGGATTCGCCAACTCTACGAGGCTTGAAGCTGTCAGCATGTCTGCCACAGGCTGGGAAAAAATTCCCCCGAGGAGTGTGTTGACTAGGGCGTGCAGGTGGGTGCAGACCGATGTGTTGGTGATTGACGCGTCGCGGAGGTGCTCGAATGTCATCCCTGACGGCTTCGCACCCACCCCATTTTCGCCGCGACTCAACAATTTGACAAAATCCGTGCGAGAGACCGTTAAGTCTGGTGACGAGGTGTATGCGGGCCATGTCAGCAGCTCATTACCAGCAGGTGGGTGCTTGCGCTTCAGCTCGTCCAGAATTTCTGGACTCGGCATGCACACCGGCGTTGACTCGAGGGCCAATACAGCGCATCGCAGGCTTCCACGCTTTGCCAGTCCCTCTGCTCTGTTGATAACCTCCGTGTCGTCCAGCTGGTGACGTGGCGGTGGTGGTGTGTTGACCGCCTCGGCTGCATCGCAATACAGTTGATCCCATTCGCCACTCTGGAAAGCGCGCAGCCGACTTTTGACTAATGGCCAGTCCGGGCGTTTTGCCGAGGGTTGGCGAAGGGTGAGTCGCGGTAGGAATATTAACAGACGCCAGCCAGCGATGGAGTCCGGGTTTCGCGAAAGGTGTATGAGGGGTGTCAGGAGTGCTAGCAAAAATAGCTGGTGCCACCGTCAGTCAACAGGAAACGGTCTATGAGGTGGGGCCGAGTCTGGCTACGTTCACTCGTCGGCCAGGGTCGAGTCTGTACACACTGGCTACCGAGCCTCCTCAGGTCGCTGCGTCTGCTCAGGTGTCCGCGTCGGGTCAGGTAGCCGTCTCTTGCTCGTGTCGCCTCCTGTCGCACCAGACTCTTCTTTGGCACCACTGCCTTGGTCACCCCTCCCTGCCACGCCTTCGTGGCATGCACTCCCGTCTCCTTGTCTCTGGTCTCCCCAGGTCTCTGCCTCCCCTGCCGCCCTCACCTGCCCCGCCCTGTCTTGCTTGCATCGAGGGGCGGCAGCGCGCCGCTCCTCACTCCTCCTCGTTTCCCCCGACGACTGCTCCCCTGCAGACCCTCCACATGGACGTGTGGGGCCCAGCCCGCGTCAGTGGACAGGGCCGCGAGCGCTACTTTCTGCTGGTAGTTGACGACTACACACGGTACACCACAGTCTTCCCCTTGCGCAGCAAGGGTGAAGTCTCTGCTGTCTTGATCCCTTGGATCCGCACAGTCCGTCTCCAGCTGCGCGAGCGGTTCGGCCAGGACCTTCCTGTCCTGCGTCTGCACTCTGACAGAGGTGGTGAGTTCTCCTCCGACCTCTTGCGGGACTTTTGTCGTGGGGAGGGCATTCTCCAGACGTTCACGCTTCCGGACTCCCCTCAGCAAAATGGGATTGCTGAGCGCCGCATTGGCTTAGTCATGGAGGTCGCTCGTACCTCCATGATTCATGCGGCCGCTCCCCATTTTCTGTGGCCGTTTGTGGTCCGGTACGCTGCGCATCAGCTCAACCTCTGGCCCCGTGTCTCCTTGCCGGAGACCTCGCCCACACTGCGTTGGACGGGGAAGGTTGGCGATGCGTCGGTATTCCGTGTCTGGGGTTCTCGTGCCTTTGTTCACGATAAGTCCGCGGACAAGCTCTCCGCCCGCGCCATTCCCTGCGTCTTCCTTGGCTTTGTCCCTGACGCGCCTGGCTGGCAGTTTTACCACCCCACCTCGCGCCGTGTCCTCCCTTCTCAGGTAGTCACGTTCGACGAGTCGGTTCCCTTCTACCGTCTCTTCCCCTACCGCTCTGCCCATTCCCCGCCCCCGCCGCTCTTCCTTGCTCCCGGTCCACCTCCGGTTGACCCCCTTCCGCCCCAGGGTCCTGCTCCCTCGGGAGTGTCTCAGGTAGACCCTCTCCCTGGTACTGCACCTGTTCAGGTAGCTGTCGTCTCAGGTGCTGCGTCTGGGGGTGCTGCGTCTGGGGGTGCTGCGTCTGGGGGTGCGGAGCCGGGGGGTGCGGGGTCTGAGGGTGGTGGGTCTGGGGGTGCTGAGCCTGAGGGTGTTGAGCCTGGGGGTGCTGAGTCGGAGGGTGCGGAGCCTGGGGGTGCTGAGTCGGAGGGTGCGGAGTCTGGGGGTGCTGAGCCTCGGGGTGCTACTTCGTCTACAGGTCCTGCTGGTGCTTCACCGCGACTGTCCTCGCAGCAGCTGCATGAGTGGCTTGTTCAGCGCCCATACCGTCGGAGTAGAGCTCCTGGGGCTGGCGAGCCTGGAGACGCTGGAGCTGGAGGTGCTGCTGTTACTACTGGAGCTGGTGTAGCTGGAGTTGGAGGCCCTGGCGCAGGAGGCGCTGGAGCTGCAGGAGCTGGAGCTGCTGACCCTGGATCTGGAGGTGCTGGAGGCACTGTGCGGCCGCGCCCGTACTTCGTTCCCCTTCTTCAGCAGGTTCTTGGTGGCCCGTCTTCTACTGGTCTTCCTCCTCCCTTCTTGTATCCACCGCCTGACCAGTCGCAGTCGCCGTTACAGCCAGCCTCCCCACTGCCTGTTCCCTCTCCTTACACTGAGCAGTCCAGAGGTCTTACAGAGCGTCGTGAGCCTGCGTCTCGTCCTGTCTCGCCTGTTCGCACTGCTCGTCGCGCTCCTCGTTCGCGTCCTCCTCCTGTCCCAGGCACGCACACCATGGCACTCCGTCCTTCCTCTGTTCCACTGCGTGTTCCTCTGCCTGCTCCTCCTGAGTCCTCTCTTCCTGAGGTCCCTGACCCTGAGTCTGACCGAGCGCGTGCTGCCAGTCCCACTGTCGCTCGTCTCCTTGCCACAACTTTCACTGACCCGTCCTTTGAGTCTGCTGCTGCTTCTGCTCTCGTTGCTGAGCTGCTTGACTTTGCTGCTGCCTGCCGTCTCGACTACGCCTCTGCTCTAGTTGCTGAGTCTGTGCCTGCCAGTCCTCCGTCCGTCGGGGGTGAGTGAGCTCTTGGCACGGACGTCCTTGAGGACAGGCAGGAGGACTTTGAGTGTCTTGCAGCTGCTGTACCTCATCTCGCTTCCTTGCTGCTTGCCCCTGAGGGAGACCCGGATGCTCCAGACATCCCGACCCCGCGCTCTTACGCAGAGGCGATTACGGGTCCTTACTCCTCTCAGTGGCAGGCAGCTATGGATGCCGAGATGGCATCCTGGAAGTCCACAGGCACTTACGTCAACGAGGTTCCCCCACCTTGGGTGAACATAGTCGATGGCATGTGGATCTTCAGGGTGAAGCGGCCGCCGGGTTCTCCGCCTGCCTTCAAGGCGCGTTACGTTGCTCGAGGTTTCAGTCAGCGACAGGGAGTTGACTACTCCCAGACCTTCTCCCCCACCCCGAAGATGACTACTCTTTGGGTGTTGCTGCACGTAGCTGCTCAGCGTGACTACGAGTTACATTCCCTGGACTTCAGTACAACCTTCCTGAAGGGCAGCCTGCACGAGGAGATCTGGCTGCGCCGACCACCTGGTTTCACTGGGTCGTTTCCTACAGGTACCCAGTGGAGCCTCCGCCGGCCAGTCTACGGTCTCCGCCAGGTGCCTCGCGAGTGGCACGACACACTCAGGACTACACTTGCGGCTCTTGGGTTTGTTCCTTCTACAGCAGACCCGTCGCTGTTTCTACGCATTGACACCTCGCTGCCACCCTTCTACGTCCTAGTGTACGTCGACGACCTCGTCTTTGCCACGGCTGACACTGAGGCACTAACCCTAGTGAAGTCCGAGCTGCAGAAGAGACATACCTGCACTGACCTGGGTGAACTGCGCAGCTATCTTGGCCTGCAAATCATCCGGGACAGAGCACGGCGCACCATCACACTGACTCAGTCACACATGGTGCACCAGGTCCTTCAGCGCTTCGGCTTCCAGTACTCCTCGCCGCAGCTCACTCCTCTGTCTACCAGCCACTCGCTCTCAGCTCCACCTTTGGACGAGTCCGTAGAGCCGAGTGGTCCGTACCCAGAGCTTGTGGGTTGCCTCATGTACCTGATGACTTGCACACGACCTGAACTCGCGTACCCTCTCAGCCTTCTGGCTCGCTACGTGGCTCCTGGTAGGCACCAAAAGGTGCACTGGGATGCTGCGAAGAGGGTACTGCGTTACCTGTGCAGTACGACGGGCATGGGGCTTGTACTTGGAGGACGGGGTCCTGTTGTCCTCACTGGTCATGCAGACGCCTCCTGGGTTGACGACTCAGCTACGCAGCGGTCGTCGCAGGGTTACACCTTCAGCCTTGGGTCCGGCTCGGTTTCTTGGCGGTCCACCCGCTCGTCTTCAGTTCTCAGCTCCAACTGTGAGGCTGAGATCTACGCCGGAGCCATGGCTGCTCAGGAGCTACGCTGGCTCACCTACTTGCTGACCGACTTGGGAGAGCAGCCTCGTTCGCCTCCAGTCCTGTACGTAGACAACAAGGCCATGATTGCCTTGTGTCAGGAGCACAGACTGGAGCACAGAATGAAGCACATCGCTCTGCGATACTTCCTTGCTCGAGAGTTGCTGCAGCGTGGTCAGCTTCGTCTAGCGTACGTCGCCACTCGGGCCAACACTGCTGATGTCTTCACCAAGGCACTTCCGCCTGGTGACCATCAGCGCTTTGTTACTGTGTTAGGCCTTGTGCCTACTTTACCTCACTTACTTACTGCCTGACTCTGCCTGTACTGTGATCTGTCTATATGCCTGCATGCTTGCACTTGTTAGGATATGATCACTGTATTGTTTGTTCACTTTATATAACTCTGCATGTGAACTGGCCTTGTGGCCCTTTGCTTGTGCTCGGACTGTGTGGTGACTTTGTGATCCACCCTGAGCTTGCTTTGCTTTGCTTCTTCTCTTGACTGGTCTTGTGACCATTGCTTGTTCTGGCTATCCCCCACTTCGCCTATGGGGGTGTGTCAAACATATATGCTTAGTTATATCTAGGCTTAGTTTATGTGTTTACAGTTGTCTAGGCTATAGTGGGTTTAGCCTTAGGGGGTACAGAATTTCTCTCGTCATTCTACTTGTACCCCTCCCCCTTTCCTAGTCATTCATCCTCGCCTAATATTCTCACATGATGAACATCGGGGGCTGGTTCTTGTCAAGGAACTCAGCAGGGACGGCAGCGCGGTAGCGAGCGTCGCTAGCGCGAATGTGGGAAACGAGGTCCTCGACTGTGGCAAAGGCGGACAGCTCGGGGAACAGGTAGGGCAGAAGCAGGCAACCTAGAGCAGCAGTGGCAGGGGAGGAGTAGCGAGCGACTACAGCGTCGTACAGTGCCTGTGCGGTCCTGTGCTGTCCGAAGTGAGCGCATTCGGCTAACGGCAGGTGGTTGCGAATGGCTAAGCGGGCAGCCGCGTCGCGAGAAAGCCACTGTGAGCAAGTCGCACTGTCAGCTGTGGTGGGAGGGGCAGTAGCGGCACCGGACACGTGGTCAAACAGGGAAACACCGTCCTTAATATCGCTCAGTAGGTACAGCTGCACGTCGACGAGCCACGTGTCGAACTGAACCGGTCTACCCTCATGATCGAATGCGAGAACTCGAAGCGAGGCCATAGTGGCACAGTATGCAGGAGCAGCAGTAGCAGCAGTAGTAGTAGCCGCAGTAGGATCAGGAGCAGTATCAGTAGTTGCAGAAGGGTCCGAGGGGCCTAGGGGGCGAGGGGCCAAACACGAAGAGTGGGGGCCGAGGGGCCGAGGCTAGGGGCCGAGGGGCCTGGGTCGCGGGTCACGGGGCGCGGGTCGAGGGGCCTGGGGGCGTGACGGGCCGGAACCGGGGCCTCGGGACGTGATGGGCCTAGGGGCGCGACGGGCAGGAACCGGGGCCTGAGGAGGGGCGCGACAGGCCTAGAAGCGCAAAGGGCCGGGACCGAGGCCTAGGGGCAGGACGGGCAGGGAACGGGGCCCTGGGGCGCGACGGGCAGGAACCGGGGCCGTGGGGCGCGACGGGCCTAGGGGCACGAGCTGCCTAGGGGCGAAGGGGCCGAGGGGTGCGACGGGCCTGGGAAACGGGGCCGTGAGGGGGGGCGCGACGGGCCTAAGGGGCGTGACGGGCCTAGGGGCGCGACTGGCCTAGGGGCGCGACGGGCCAAGGGGCCGAGGCCTAGGGGCGAAGGGGCCGAGGGGCGCGACGGGCCTAGGAAACGGGGCCGTGGGGGCGCGACGGGCCTAGGGGCGCGACTGGCCAAGGGGCCGGGGCCTAGGCGCGAAGGGGCCGAGGGGCTCGACGGGCCTAGGAAACGGGGCCGTGGGGGGGCGCGACGGGCCTAAGGGGCGCGACGGGCCTAGGGGCACGACTGGCCTAGGGGCGCGACGGGCCAAGGGGCCGGGGCCTAGGGGCGAAGGGGCCGAGGGGCGCGACGGGCCTAGGAAACGGGGCCGTGGAGCGCGACGGGCCTAGGAAAACGGGGCCGTGGGGGCGCTACGGGCCTAAGGGGCGTGACTGGCCTTGGGGCGCGACGGGCCTAGGGGCGCGACGGGCCAAGGGGCCGAGGCCAAGGGGCTACTTGCAGGGCAGCAGGTGGTGGTCCCAAGGAAAGAAAGGCGGTCCTAGCGAGGGACCTACTCTGAAACCATGTTGGAAGTAATGAACGAGAATGAATGAACTATGAAACAGTTGGGTACAAGTACTAACCCTAATTGGGTTGTACCCCTTATGGGCTACTCCACTATAGCCTACACAAATGTAAAAGCTATAATGTTCTGACATGCGCCGTGCTCTGTCCCGGGTGATCTGCAAGCCAAGATAGCTCCGCAACTCACCCAGGTCAGTGCAGGTGTGTCTCTCCTGCAGCTCCGCCTTCACTAGGGCCAGTACCTCAGTGTCAGCAGTAGCAAAAACCAAGTCATTGACATAGACGAGGACGTAGAACGGCGGCAGAGAAGTGTCGGTGCATAGAAACAGCGTAGGGTCAGCAGTCGAGGGAGCGAGACCAAGAGCCGCAAGTATAGTCCTCGGTGTGACGTGCCACTCACGGGGCGCCTGGCGCTGACCATACACTGGCCTCCGGAGGCTCCACTGGGTACCCTCAGAAAACGACCCAGTCAAGCCAGGTGGGTGGCACAGTCAGATAGCCTCGTGAAGTCTGCCCTGCAAGAAGGCTGTCGAGAAGTCGAGGGAGTGCAGCTCTTAGTCACGCTGTGCTGCAACGTGCAATAACACGCGAAGAGTGGTCATCTTCGGGGTGGGTGAGAAGGTCTGGAAGAAGTCGACCCCCTCACGCTGACTGAAGCCTCGTGCAACGTAACACACCTTGAAGGCAGGCGGAGAACCCGGTGGCCGCTTCACTTTGAAAATCCACATGCCATCGACTATGTTCGCCCGAGGAGGGAGAACTGCGTCGACGTAGGTTCCTGTGGACTTCTAGGAAGCCATCTCTGCGTCCATGGCTATCTGCCACTAAGAGGAGTATGGACCTGTCATCGCGTCTACGTAAGAGCGCGGGGTCGGGATGTCCAGTGCATCTGGGTCTCCCCCAGGGCAAAGTAGCGTGGACGCGAGATGAGGTGCAGCGGCCGCTAGGCACTCCTGCTCAAACTGCCTGTCCTCAAGGATGCCACAGCCAAGGGCAAGCTCACCCCTAACGAACGGAGGACAGGAAGAGTAAAAAACAAGACTCGCAGCGTAGTCAAGGCGGCACAGAGCAGGAAAGTCAACAAGCTCAGCGACTAAGGCAGACGCAGCAAGAGATGAAAGAATAGGGTCAGTCACAACCGTGGCAAGAAGACGAGTGACAGTCAGACTAGCAGCACACACAAGGTCAAACTCAGGGTCAGGAACATGAGGAAGAGAAGACGCAGGAGGCGCCGGCAGGACAACACACTGTGGAATAGAGGAAGGACGAAGTGCCATGATGTGTGTGCCTGGGACAGGTGGAGGATGAGGACGGGCAGCACGACGAGCACGGACAGGCATAACCGGACGCGACGCGGGCTCTCTACTCTCAATGAGGGACTCTGTCACCGCAGTGTAAGGAGCAGGAGTAGGCATTGGGGAGTGAGGCAGTAACTGTGGTTGTCAGGCACTGGAAACAGTAACGGATGAGTAGTGCCAGCAAGAGGGAACTCAGTAACAGCAGGCGGGAGACAGAGAAGGTGACGGAGCGCAGACGGCTGCTGCTGAGTAGTCGCACCCCCAGAACCTCCAGCTCCAGTAGTAACAGCACCCCCACTACCAGTACCTCCAGCTCCACCACTGGGGCTACCCCACCGGACAGCCCACTCGCGAAGCTGCTGCGGCGAGAGCGGCTCCTGCCTACTAGCACAACAACTCCAGTACCTCCAGTAGTACCTCCAGTACCAGCACCTCCAGTAGCAGTACCTCCAATAGCAGCACCTCCAATACCTCCAACCCCAGTACCTCCAGTAGCACCTCCAGTGTCAGTACCTCCAGGACCAGTGCCTCCAGCACCTCCAACTCCAGTACCTCCAGCAGTACCTCCAGCTCCAGGACCTCCAACTCCACCACCGGGGCTGCCCCACCGGACAGCCCACGCACGAAGCTCCTGCGGTGAGATGGTCTCCTGTCGACTCGGCTGCCTCTGACGTCCACTCCCAGAGTCTCCAGCTGGAGTACCAACAACCCTACCAAAAGTAGGACTCGCAGCACCCCCAGAACCAGCACCCCCAGAATCATCACCCCCAATGTCGCCACCTCCTGCAGCACCAGGGTCCACAGAGACTGGCTGCAGAGGCGGTGAAGACGGCCGAGGCAGAAACCTAGGAGGGGTCTCCAAGCGTGGTGAGCGGCGAGTGGCCGCCGTGTCATCAGCAGTTGGGTCACCCCCCTCAGCCGGGCCAGAGGTGTCGCAGGAAACCTTAAATGGCTCAACCAAGGGGGGTGGGTCAGCCTGGGAAACACCTGAGGGAGCAGGACCGAGAGGAGGGAGGGGGGCTACCCAGGAGGGGGTCGAGAACCAGGGAGAGAGGCGGGCGGGGTACCGGGGAACTGCGGTGGGGGTGAAGACGGTAGAAGCAGACGGACTCGTCAAAAGTGACGTCGCGGGAGGACAGCACACGACAAGAGCCCGGGTGGTAAAACTGCCAGGGCAGTGCGTCGGTGGGAAAGCCAAGGAACACGCACCGAAGAGTGCGCGGAGAGAGCTTGTCCGCGGGCAGATCGCGGACTTGAGAGAGGGAGCCCCAGACCCGAAACTCCGACACATCACCAACCTCTCCCGTCCACCGCGGAGTAGGGGAGGTCTCCGAGTGGGAGACATGGGGCCAGAGGTTGAGCTGGTGCGCGGCGCATCGGACCGCAAACGGCCACGGAAAATGGGGAGCAGCCGCATGGATCATGGAGGTGCGAGCAACCTCCATGACCAATCCAGGTGCTCTGCAATCTTACTCTACTGTGGAGTAGCCGGAAGCGTGAACGACTGGGTGATGCCCTCAGCACCACAGAAGTCCTCGAGGAGGCAGGAGGAAAATTCACCACCTCGGTCAGAGTGCAGCCGAGACTGCTGGAACCGAGCGCGAAGCTGGAGACTGTCGGAATCTCACCAATGGCTACTCTGCTCCCCTTCACCTCTTCCTTTTTGGCCCCTTCGTTGTCTTCTTGTCTTGTACTATTGCTCTCTCTCTCTATCTCCTCACTAGCATCTCTTGATTGCGTACTGCTGGGAAATGCTAGCTCGGCTGGCTGAGGTTGCTTGAACTGGCTTCTCTGGCTTGGATAGGATGACTTCCTTAGCTAATTGAGAAAACAAACAAGCAAGCAGTAGGGTTCTGGCCTACTGCTTTCCAAAGTACTTTCTAAGAGCTTACCGTTGCTTCCTACCGTTGCCATTCTCGATGCTTCCCGCTTAGGCTGGGTACCCTCGGTTCGGTTCCTGCCATCTGCTATGTTCTCGCTACAGGTTCCTTCTACACTACTCTGTCACACAATTATATCAAGGTTTCATCTATTCTATTCTACTTTGCTGCCTTAATTGCGTAACAGCTGTCGAAATCTCACCAATGGCTACTCTGCTCCCCTTCACCTCTTCCTTTTTGGCCCCTTCGTTGTCTTCTTGTCTTGTGCTATTGCTCTCTCTCTCTCTCTCTCTCTCTCTCTCTCTCTCTCTCTCTCTCTCTCTCTCTCTCTCTCTATCTATCTATCTATCTATCTATCTCCTCACTTGCCCCCTCCTCGGCGTCTCTCCCCTGGGTTAGCCGATGGATCCCTGCCTCGGCCGACTGAGAGGCCTTGTGTTCCACCTTCCCCTTGCCGTGTTTCTCCTCTCCTGGGTCAGGCTACTGCCACATTTTTCATGTGATCTCTTCGTTCCTCTCCCTTCTCTCCCACTAGCACGATCACTCCTGATTCTTTCACTTCCTTCACCCTCCACCGTTCTGTGGTTAGGCCTATATCCAGCAGATCCCGTTTGGCCTGCTTCAGGTATACTTCCTTTCCTGGCTGGATACCCTTGCTCCCACCTCCTTCCTTCCATGTTCCCCTCTGCTTGTACCGCTGGACGTCTCTCAACTGTGCCATGTGAAGGTTCTCCAGTGCTGCCGGCAGCAGCTCCCTCAAGTATTTCGCCCTTGCTTCTGCCACCGCCACCCACTTCTCCTCTGACCCTGCCACCACGGTGTCCGTCAGCAGCTTTGGGGCGTCAATGGGTAGGATGGGCTCCCTACCGAGCAAGAGGTAATAAGGGGACATGTCCCTTAGCGCTGCCTGCTTGCTGAATCTATATCCCGCCGTCACCCATGGTAGTCTGAGGTCCCAGTCCCGCTTGTACTGCTCCCCATACGCCCGTATCCCCTTCTTAAGGGTTCGCACGAACCTCTCCATAAGCCCATCACTCTGGGGGTGATATCTCGAGGTCCACCTGTGCGTAATGCCTGTCTCTCTCAATAGTTGGTCAAATTGCCCTTGGAACTCGGTTCGTTGATCAGTCAGGACCTCCCCGCATGCCCCAAAGCGAGTCAAGACTTGCTCTTCGAAAGCCTGTGCTATCCTGGCTGAATTCTTGCTCGGCAGTGCCTTCACCTCCACCCATTTGCTATCGTGTTCTATCATGATGAGGATGTATCTCTTCCCCTGACGGCTCAGCGGCATCTCTCCTGCCAAATTTAAGGACCAGCGGAATCCTAGTCCGTAGATAGGTAGGGATTGCAACTCCTGTCTTCCTCTATCCAGCTCTGCCCTGTTTCTGCTGCAGAGTTTGTAGCCCTTCACCCATTCTCTCACTTGTCTCCTCATTCCCACCCACCACCACGTGGTTCCCACTAGCTGCTGGGTTCTTAGTTCCCCATAGTTCCCTAGTTGCCGATGCACACGTGCAATGGTGTCTTCTCTCTGTGAAGGTTCTGGCACTACCTTCCAGCCGTCACTTGTGTTTACTTGCAGTTGATCCTGGTACCACCGGTAATGCGCCCCTCTAGCCCACACCCTCTCGGCCACTGCTCCTGCTTCCCTTGTCTTGCCCTGTACCCATCGTAACACCTCCCTGTCCTCCCATACATCGTCTGGTCCTCTTTCCTTGCCCTTCTTTGCTCCCTCTTGGTCAATCCCCTGTGCCATAGCTACCAAGCATGAAGTGGGTCTCTCCAGCGCCGTATTGTGTGAGAGCCCGTCTACATGCTGCATGCTCTTGCCCCGCCTATGCTTGATAACGAAGTCATACTCCTGTAGCCGCATAGCCCACTTGGCGTTCCTTCCTATAAGCGCCTGGTTCGTCATCAGCCAGGTCAGCGGTTGATGGTCGGTCACCAATGTGAATGGCCTTCCTTGCATGTATACCCTGAAATGCGTGATTGACCATACTGCCGCCAGTCCCTCTCCCTCGTACGAGCTGTAATTAGCCTCCGCGGGGTTACAGCTGCGGCTTGCAAATGCCACTACCCTTTCTTCTCCTCCGCTCTCCTAACACAGGATCGCCCCCATTCCTGCGCTGCTCTAGTCGGTGTATAACACGAACGGGTCTTCTTTGCTCGGCAGCGCCAATACAGTGGCATTCTTTACTGCTTGCGTCAGCTGGTTCAGGGCCCTCTGCTCTTCATCTCCCCATTGCCAGTTTTGCTCCTCTCTCAAGAGCATGTTCAGCACTGCTGTCGTCTTGCTGAAATTTGGCACGAACCGTCGGTAGCATCCCAAGAATCCCAGGACCGCCCTGAGCGAGGAGCGGTCTGTGGGGGTGGGGACTCTGTCCAAGACCTCTACCTTTGCTTCCTGCACTCCCAGCTTTCCATCTCCCACTTCGAAGCCCAGGTATTGCACCGACCGTTGCCCGAACTTGCATTTCTTCGGGTGACATGTCAACCCAGCTACTTTGATAGCCTCTAAGGTAGCCCGGACGTCCTTCACGTGTTCCTCCTCTGAGGCACTCAAGACTATCACGTCATCTATGTAGTAGGCATTTTTCTCTGGACCGTATCCATGGTTCGTTGAAACACTGCTGGTGCGTTCCTCATACCAAACGACATCACCTTCCACTCGTACTGTCCGTCTGGGCCATGGAACGCCGTCTTTGTCAGAATGTATTTGTTGTCTAGCCTGCAGTGGGGTACTCTGTAGTGAGTACAACCCAATTTAGGGTTTGCTATTTGTATCCCAACTCTTGCTAGTGAAATCATTCCATTCCATTTTCCTCGACATCCTCCTTCTCGACTTTCCTCACCCAAAACTCTCGCGACACTCTAACCTAGCTATGGCTTCTAAGCCTAAGTCACGCTAGGATTCTAACATGGTATTAAGAGCAATAGTTCCTAGGACCTCACATTAATGGGCCCACCACCTAATGCCCTGCTAGCCTAGGCCCCGGCCCGTCGCCCCTTGGCGTCGCCCCTAGCCCCTAGGCTCGGCCCCTTGGCCCCGTCGACTCCGTCGCCCCGCGCCCGGCCCGTACTTAGCCCGCGATCGGCCCGTACCTAGCCCGCGCTCGGCCCCGTTCCTAGCCCCGCGCCCGGCCTGTTCCTCGCCCGCGCCTGGCCCCGTACCTAGCCCGCGATCGGCCCGTACCTAGCCTCGCGCCCGGCCTCCGTTCCGTGCCCAACGCCCGGCCCGTACCTCGCCCGCGCCTGGCCCCGTACCTAGCCCGCGCCCGGCCCGTCCCTAGCCCGTGCCCGGCCCGTACCAAGCTCGCGCCTGGCCCCGTCCTTCGCCCAACGCCCGGCCCCGTCTCTTGCCCGCGCCCGGCCCCGTAACCAGCTCTCGCTCGGCCTCGTCCCTAGCCCAGCGCCCGGCCCCGTACCTAGCCCGCGCCCGGCCCCGTACCTAGCCCGCGCCTGGCCCCGTACCTGCCCAGCGCCCGGCCCTGTACCTAGCCTGCGCCCGGCCCTGTACTTAGCCCGCGCCCGGCCCCGTATCGCGCCCAACGCCCGGCCCCGTACCTGCCCAGCGCCCGGCCTCGTACCTAGCCCGCGCCCGGCCCAGTACCTAGCCAGCGCCCGGCCCCGTACCTAGCCCGCGCCCGGCCCAGTACCTAGCCAGCGCCCGGCCCCGTACCTAGCCCCGCGCCCGGCCCCATTCCACGCCCAACACCCGGCCCCGTACCTGCCCAGCGCCCGGCCCAGTACCTGCCCAGCGCCCGGCCTCGTCCCTAACCCAACGCCCGGCCCCGTACCTAGCCCGCGCCCGGCCCCGTTCCGTGCCCAACGCCCGGCCCCTCGAGACCTGTCGCCTCTAGCTGCAGCCCCGGTGCCCCGTCGCATTATGGAGGGTAAGGGGGTGGCAAGAGGGGTGATGGCTTCCTGCCCGCGTGCCCTGCAGTCGCACGCGCAGCTCCGCCCCCGCCCCCCTCCCCCCCCTCCCCCCCCTCCATGGGGATGGGGGGGAGAGGGTGTGAGGGGGTGGCGGATGTGCCTCAGCAGCAGCAGCTGCCGCCACGCCTCCTCCTCTCTCTCTCCCTGCCGCACCTTGTGTTGGGAGGGGGGGAGAGCTTGGAGGTTCAGAGGGAGGCAGGAGGGGATCTGCAGCACCAGCCCCCCCCGCCCCCCCTTTCTCCTCCACCCCTGGGGGGTGCAGGATTGTGGAGCAGCAGTGGGGGGGAGGGGATCTGCAGCACCAGCCCCCCCCCCCCTTCTCCTACCTCCCCCTGCTGCGGGTGCAGCAGTGGGGGGGAGGGGATCTGCAGCAGCAGTGGGGGGAGGGGATTTGCAGCATCAGCCCCCCCCTCCCCCCCCCCCCCCCCCCCCCGCCCCCGCCCCCCCTTTCTCCTCTCTCTCTCTCCCTGCCGCACCCTGTGTTGGAGAGGGGGGGGAGCTTGGAGGTTCAGGGGGAGGCAGGAGGGGATCTGCAGCACCAGCCCCCCCCCCCCCCCCCCCCCCCCCGCCCCCCCCCCCACTTCTCCTCCATCCCCCTGCTGCGGGTGCAGCAGTGGGGGGGAGGGGATCAGCAGCAGCAGTAGGGGGGAGGGGATTTGCAGCATCAGCCCCCCCCCCCCCTTTCTCCTCTCTCTCTCCCTGCCGCACCTTGTGCTGGGAGGGGGGGGAGCTTGGAGGTTCAGGGGGAGGCAGGAGGGGATCTGCAGCACCAGCCCCTCCCTCACTTCTCCTCCATCCCCCTGCTGCGGGTGCAGCGGTGGGGGGGAGGGGATCTGCAGCCCTGTGCTGCCCTGCTGCCCTGTGCGCCCCGCGCGCCCTGCAGCCCTGCGCGCCCTGCAGCCCTGCGCGCCCCGCGCGCCCTGCAGCTCTGCGCGCCCTGCTGCCCTGCTGCTGCCGCTTCAGCCCTTGCTGCTGCTGCTACAGCCCTTGCTGCTGCCGCTACAGCCCTTGCTGCTGCCCTGCGCGCCCCGCGCGCCCTGCAGCCCTGCTGCGCCCCGTGCGCCCTGCTGCCCTGCTGCCCTGTGCGCCCCACGCGCCCTGCAGCCCTGCGCGCCCTGCTGTCCTGCTGCCCTGCGCGCCCTGCGTGCACTGCAGCCCTGCACGCCCCGCGCGCCCTGCTGCCCTGCAGCCCTGTGCGCCCTGCTGCCCTGCAGCCCTGTGCGCCCTGCTGCCCTGCTGCTGCCGCTTCAGCCCTTGCTGCTGCTGCTACAGCCCTTGCTGCTGCCGCTACAGCCCTTGCTGTTGCCGCTACAGCCCTTGCTGCGGCTGCTACAGCCCTTGCTGTTGCCGCTACAGCCCTTGCTGCTGCCGCTACAGCCCTTGCTGTTGCCGCTACAGCCCTTGCTGCTGCCACTACAGCCCTTGCTGTTGCCGCTACAGCCCTTGCTGCTGCCCTGCGTGCCCCGCGTGCCCTGCAGCCCTGCTGCGCCCCGCGCGCCCTGCTGCCCTGCTGCCCTGTGCGCCCCGCGCGCCCTGCTGCCCTGCTGCCCTGTGCGCCCCGCGCGCCCTGCAGCCCTGCGCGCCCTGCGCGCCCTGCTGTCCTGCTGCCCTGCGCGCCCTGCGCGCACTGCAGCCCTGCGCGTCCCGCGCGCCCTGCTGCCCTGCAGCCCTGTGCGCCCTGCTGCCCTGTTTGCCCCACGCGCCCTGCTGCCCTGCAGCCCTGTGCGCCCTGCTGCCCTGCTGCCCTGTGCGCCCCGCGCGCCCTGCAGCCCTGTGCGCCCCGTGCGCCCTGCTGCCCTGCTGCCCTCTGCACGCGCCATGCACAGCCCCCCCCCCCCGCCCCCCCCCCCCCCTTCTCCTCCATCCCCTGCTGCAGGTGCAGCAGTGGGGGGAGGGTATGGGGGTGGCGGGTGTGTGAACCGTCCCCTGCTCCTCCTCCTCCTCCTCCGTCTCCCACTGCTGCAGCTGCCGTTGAGGGGGGTGGGTGTGTGGGAGCCGAGGGAGTGGTGCTAGGGGGGTGAAGTGGGAGTGGAGCTAGGGGTGCAGCAAGGGGTGTGTGAAAGGGGGGTGGGACAGTTGGGGGAGGTTGAGCGGAGGCTGCCGTCTTGTCGTCCGCAGCACCTGTAGTCCGGGGCTCTGCTGCTGGTAGCTCTGAGAGCCTGCTGCACCTGTCGCCCGTGGGTCCGTTGCTCCTGCCGCTCAGAGTTAGCCGCGGAGCCATTTACTCCTGTAGTCCGGGGCTCTTGCTCCGGTAGCCACCGTGTGCGCCGTTCCTGTTGCCCGTGTGTCTGCAGCATCAGCCGTCGCCTCCTATCTACTCTCCTCTCACAGTCCAGCCTCCTCCTCACTTGCCCTTTGTGAATGCCTCTAGCTTTGCTTGTACTTGTGAACCTGCTCTATGACTGCTTGCTCTGCTGATTATACCCCACTTTGACTATGGGGGTGTGTCCCCAAAACTCTCTCGACACTCTAACCTAGCTATGGCTCCTAAGCCTAAGTCACGCAAGGATTCTAACAGTCTTCTTGCGGTCTTCCTCCTTGATGGGTATCTGGTTAAAAACTTGCCTCAGGTCCAAGGTGGAGAAAACCCTCGCCCCTTGCAATTTGTCAAAGATTTCCTCTGCTGACTGCATTGGATATATGTCCGGTACGGTCACTTTATTCAGCCCACGATAGTCTCCGCACATGCGTTTAGCCGACACATCTCCCGTGATGTCCGTCCGCGCCGCCACCATTGTCGCCGCTCCGTACTCGCTTTCTGACCTCTGGATTAGCCCTGCCTCCAGCAGTTCCTTGCACTTGGCTGCGCACACCTCTACGTCGCATGGGCTCATCCTCCTCTTACGATGGTACATGGGTGTCTCACTGTTGAGCAAGACTCGCATCTCCTGCACCTTACATCTTCCTAGTTCTCCCAGAGTGAACACGAACGTTCCTCGGTGCTCTCCTAGTACCCTCCTCAAGGCCGCGGATGCTTCTGCCCCCAGTCCATTGCCTATCTCCCATCCTCCTTCTTCCTTCCCCGTCTCTCCTCCTCCTTCTGTCACTCTCTCTTCCTTCTCCACACTCTTGTCCTCCACGCTCATCTCCACCGCCATGAAGGACCACCCCTCCATCATCCTCTTGGTGTGATGCGCTTCAATGCTTTCCAACTGCTGCCTCCTCCATACAGTCTCCCTCTCATCCTGGTAGCGTAAGCTACCTTCCAGCTCTCTGTGTACTGCCTTCGTTTTCAGGTGCATGCTGATGGTTTCCAGAATCCATGTCATCACGTTCAAGTCCATCACTCTTCCCAACGTCGCTCTCCTCTGAGCTTCCGTTACGTCGGGGTGTGCCGTCGCTCCCCACTTGTGCCCCATCGCCAACTCCCTCTCTTCTGCCGTCGGTGCCTCCCACTTCCTCGTACGGGAATCATACACCATTCCTGGGCCGGGCAGGTTACCCTCCATCACGAAGCCTCGCGCATCCGCGAAGGAGACCAAGGTGGGCCACGCTCTCCTGGGCTCTCCTGGTACGTTACACTGGTACTGTGCGGGATGATCTTCGGTCGTGACTGGTGGAACTCGGTTCGGCCCTAGTATGTCCTTCACCAGACGAGGATGTGGCCTCTGCATCTGGGCCAACGAGTGTCGCAGGAGCGCTTCGGACACTCCATTCTGCTAGTACCTTCGTGGCCGATGTGCTCTCGACACCAACTGTGCCGCATCTGCCGGTACTCCTCTTCCCAGTACTTCTTGAATCTCTGCGAAGGCTTGCTTCACCGGTTCCCGCTTGTCATCTGCCATGTCCACGTTCTCTAAAATGAATACGACCTCCCTCTCCTTCCGCTGTATCATGCGTAGCACTCTCTCCAAGTCTCGGAACGAGGCTCCCCTAGGGTCGTCCATCCCCCTTCCTTCTCCTGCTCTCGAGTACCCTTGGCACTCCCACCCTGCCATGACTAAATCAATCGGCCCCCATTGCTCCAGCTCTTGCTCCGTGATATCCCGCACATCATGGACGGTCACCTCCTCCTCAGTTGAGATGGCTGTAATCAGCATCTGCTGCGGATATTCCTCCAGCAGCTTGAGCGCGTGGTGCCTCGCCACCTTGCGCACTACTGGATCCTTCTCCACATATATCCATCGCCCCATGAAGCAACCCGCCTTCAGGGCCGCCGCTAGCCCTGTCCCTATGCCCCCATACAATTCCAAGATGCACAAGGCCCCGTCCAGATACCAGGTCTTACTCACGCGCTCCTTTAGATCCGTCGCTCTCCTCCCCTCTTCGTACTGCTCGATCCTCTTCTGCCCCTCCTCCGCATATTCCTGCCACGTCCAGTCGTCTAATTCTTTCGACAAGTCCGCTTCTTTTGCTCGGTACGCTGCCCTTGGCTCCTGTTTCACGAAGCAGATGGGCAGAGTCCCCACCAAGCTCTCTGGGTCCCAGTACTGCGTCCGATACAGCACCTTCTCCTGCCAGGTGCAGATTGTCGCTCCCACCTTATACAGCAGCTCCATCCCCACGAGCACGTCGTAGTCTTCTGACTGTGACACTCCACATTTCAGACGAATGCAACACTCCTTCTCAGTGCTTGGTAATAAGGTGATCTCCACGGGCCTTTTGGTACTAGGCATCCATTTCGGCTCCCCACCTTCGGCAGTCATCAACAGTATGCCGCGCTCTACTTGCATCTCGGGCAAATCTAACTTCAGCTGCTTTGCCAGCCCCTTTCCAATGATGACATGGTATGCCCCCGTGTCAATTATCCCTTGCCCCACTGGCAGTCCTCCCACTGTCAGACTGCCCTTCTCGGCGATGAAAACCGACGCCTGGCACACCATCCTCTCGTTCGGGTGTCTCCTCATTTCACTGCTCGAGGCTCCGTCTCTTCGTGCAGGCCCCCTCTCCCTGCGGATGTTCGTGCTCGATGCCTCCGATAGCTCCGACCTCGGCCTAAGGTCTAGGTCGCTCCTTTCTCTAGGGTGCGCCATGAAACCGTATTCTCGCACCAGCTCTTCTTCCGTCAGCTCGTCCTCGGCTATCTCCTCGATGGCGAGCATCGCCTGACTGCCTCCTCCTGGCTTTGGCATCCGCTCTAAACGAGCCTGCAGCTTTCTGATCTCCACCTGTAGGTCTTCCTTAGACTGGCCTCCAGCTCCCGCCCTTGCCTGGTAACAGCCATTTGAGCGGTGCCCCCTCCTCCTGCACCGGTCGCATGTGGGCACACTCGGGCAATCTCGCTTCAGATGTCCAGGTTCCCCGCACGTGTGGCATCTCCTCGGGTCCACCCGCTCTCTTGCGCTCTTCTCTCCTTCAGGCATAGCTGCGGCGGCCCAGCATGTCCGGTCTCTCTGTTTCCCCAATCCGTCGTCTAACTCCAGCAGCCTCTGCGCGTGCTTCGTCCGCTTCGCCACACCGTACACTTCTTTTAGGGTCACATCAGCACCGATCCCGTACACCGCCGTGCACACCACCGGTCGCAATTCGTCGTCCAACCCCTTCACGAACTTCTGCACCAACAACCGCTCGTCGTGCTTCTCCAGATCTTCGGTCAACTCCTGCAGTGTGTTGAAGTACGCGAGCAGTGACTCTTCCTTTCTCCGCCGGAACTCCCTGAATTATTCTAGGCGCGCCTTGGTTTACCTGACGAATTCTCTCTTCAATATTTGAACGAAGTGGTCCGTCAGGTTCTTGATGAGCCCTTGTGCCAATTCCTCCAACACCTCGCTTCGCACCGTCATGTAAAATGTCTCCGCTTCTCCTGCAAGCGTCACGACCATCTTACGGAAGAACTCGTGCGGGTCAAATCCGTCCCTCTCCCATCAGTACTGGGCCTTCTCTAGCTACATCACATAATTTTTCAACGATGGGCCCACCTCCGGAATCACGGTGTACCGGTCGGCTACCTCCACCTTCGGTAGCGCCGCGGTTCTCCATCGGCGTCCTGGCTGAGGGCCGTCCTCATCTTTTCCATGTATTCCGATCGCCGTCTAGCTTGCTACCAGATCTTGTTGCCCTCTCGGACTGGGTCGCATGTCACGGCTCTTGATATTCCACTGGCGTGTAGTTGCCGTGAATTTCTCCCTCATTCCAGGCATGATCAGCGGCGATTCTCTCTCGTTCCGGGCGTTCCACCTTTCTTACGCTTCCCGGACCCACGTCGCGTTGGGCGGAACTGTCCTCGGGTCGGATGGGGTGGTTGGCTTAACTCCTCTTTCCCACCTCGTATCCTCGGCTGGTATGGCGTCCGATAGGAAGGCGAGTCGCTACGCCTAGATGTCGGCTTCGTCGAGCTGCAGGGGACCGATGTGGTGTTGCTGTCGACCACAAACCCTGAACCCTAAACCCTAAACCCGAAAGTCGTCGTCGCCGACATCGACCAGATGATGTGCAGCAGTAGGTGTCATGCTCTTCTGCACGGCTGGTGCGGTGACGGCATGTTGTGAGTGGGGTGCACGCCGAGGACGAGTTTTTTCTCCGTGGGGTACTGCCGTGTGGGCTGGAGGCCCAAGCGTGAGCGCGGCAGGGGAGTGTTAACGGGAATGGAGTGTTGGCCCTGGCCTCGCTTGGGCAACGCCGACGACTTGGTTGGATGTACGGGAGTAGCAGCCGACCGTTCACAATGGGAAAGCTGCTCGACAGGCTTCGTCGAGCTGCAGGGGACCACTGTGGCGTTGCTGTCAACTAGGGAGCTCGACAGCTGCAACTGACTGGTCTGGGCGACGGGTGGGTTGTCGACTAGGAGGGGCAGTTCGACCGGGAGGTCGACGGAGCAGTCCGTCCACCTGACAAGTGAGCAGCGGTCGACGAGGGGAGCTCGGAGACAACAGCTGACATTTTTGGTCGACGGAAGGGGTCCGTCGACCAGGGGGTAGCTCGACGAGAGCTGTGGTCGACCAAAGGCACTTGGTGGTTGACCAGAGCACCTGGGGTTGTCCAGGTCGGCCGGGTAACCTGCTCGGCGAGTTCTGCGGAGGCACGCGAACGTCATCGAGGTCGCGGTGGTGAAGGCGACTTCGGGTTGGTATCCCGAAGTCGATGTGGCTTGTCAGGCGCAGACAACAGCCGACGGATGCACAACGGTGCAAGTCGAGCCAATCGTCTGCGCGCACCTGCGAGCGCGCGCAATGCTGTCTTCTATGGGGCAACGCTGGACAACCGCTCTGCTGCAAGTTGGCACACCGTCGGCCTGCTGTGTTGGCAGGTCGCCTTTCTGCAGTGCTGGTGCGTCTCCTCTACGCAAAGGGCTCCTAAATTTCTAGCTAATCTCAACACAAGGTTGGCAAACGAGTGCAAATGTGAGCGAAGGCATGAGCAAACATTTATAGCGAAACAAGTAAACGGTAAAGTGGTGCGTGTGAGCTAGCTAGTGTGATGCTGGCAGCGAGTTTCGGGCTAGTCCCGAAGTGTAGGCCGACTCGGGCCAGTCCAGCTGTGGGTGGTTTGGGAAATGTGACGCGCGAAGGCGTCGAAAAACTATTAGCAGTGACGGGCGAAGAAACGGTTGGTCTTGTACGCGATGTTGAGATGCACGGTAAGGAATGCTAAAAAATCCTTACAATCATGCAAAAATGTTTTCTAATATATATAATATAATACAGTATTTTTGTTCCGTTTCAGCATACTTGTGAAAGCCCGAATCGCGGGTGTGACTCTGTGCTAAACCGCTAAAGTCACAAACCTCACAGTCAAATTGCCACGTCACTCGGTCTGATGTACCGGTCGTGCGGTGCACACGTGCACAGTCTTTCATACCAGTCGCACATCCCTACACAGACTCACTGATCCAAGCGACGCGAGCTGATAGGATCTTGCTTGCCTAATACGATCGAGCGACGAATGCGACGCTGGACACTTCACCTACCCCCCGTGCTGACTCACGCGAGCCAGCCTTGTACATTTGCCGTTCCGTGTCGCCCATATGCTAGGTCATGCGATGCGATGCGACTGACCCCGCTGCGCGCTCCCTGCATCCCAATGGATTCGAACTGAAGTGAACGGATGGGAAGGGGGGAGGAGTACAAATGCAGCGGTGTGGCAAGTCAAGGATGCTCGTCACAGCATTTCAGTTTTGCGGCTTCGCCAGTTTTTTTTTCAATGATCTAAATTTCTTCCGCGATATCAATCACTCCCCTGCTCTGCCATGGCTTTCTTAGCGCGCTCCCTGAGGGCGGGGCTGCTCGCCCTCTGCCTGCTCTCGCTGATTGCGGTGTCAATAGCTGCGCCCCTCGCTGGCCCCAAGTGCAAGAACCGGTTCCCCAAGTACCCGCTCTGCAAGTTCGTCAACGACATGGCGACTTCGTTCACGCCCACCGTCGTCGACGCTGCCAGCGGGAAGACGCTTCAGATTAGCGCCTACCAGATCTACCACGTGAGTAATACCACGGAAAAGCCATTCTCTACAGTGAAGCACCCTGTTACGGTAAAACCTTGCGATCCTGACGAAATAATTTTCCCCTCATTCTTGATTTCCCGGGTTTCGAATGCGCAGAAATTTCACCGCGACCTGCCCGCGACAAAGCAGTACGCGTACGGAATGGACGCGAAGACGGCGTCGTATCCAGGGCCCATCCTGATCGCGAAGAAGGGCGTGCGCACCAAGGTGTACTGGCAGAACAAGCTGCTGGACCGCCAGCACATGTTCACCAACGACTTCACGCTCATGCCCGGCATGGCCAAGCCCAAGATGGGCGGCATTCCCATCGGTGCGTCGCAACAGGAATTGCCTTCCTTTGCACGGCTACCAATCTTCTCCCCATTTCCGCCCGCGCGGAGCTAGCCGTTACTCACGCATTGTCTTAGTACCATTTTGCGTCGGCATTTCCCCTCCGCAGTGGTGCACAGGCACGGAGGCGAGCAGATGAGCGATTTCGACGGGCACCCCGACGCGTGGTTCACGCAGTTCGGCTAGGTTGGCCCCACCTTCAAGTCGCGCCTCTACCGCTACGGCAACATGCAGAGCGCGTCGCTCATTTGGTTCCACGACCACGCGCTCGGGTGGACGCGCCTCAACACGGTGGCGGGGCTGGCAGGCGCGTACATCATCGTGGATCCCAAGGGCGAGGAGAAGAACCTCCAGTTCCTCCCGCAGCCCGGCAGCGGCCGCTACGTGCCTCTCGTTCTCGCCGACCGCTCGTTTTTCGCCAACGGGTCGATCGACTACCCGAACGTGGGGATCGTGCCGAAGGTGCACCCGAACTGGGTTCCCGAGTACTTTGGTAACCACATTCTGGTGAACGGCGTCGTGTGGCCGTACCTCAAGGTCCGGCGTGCGCTTTACCGCTTCCGCGTGCTGGGCGGGTCGAACGCGCGCTTCTACAACCTCAAGTTCACGTGCGCGGGACGCGGAGACTACCCCAACTTCACGCCCCCGCTCAAGGGCCCCAGCCTCGAGATTATCCAGGTAAACCGCTGCTTGTATGAAGCGCTGTCCACTAGGTCGTCTGAAATTCCTGTTCTAATAGTGTACATGCCGGTACATCCTTTATTTTTTTGCGTTTTCCCATCTCATCACTTGTTTTTCCATCTGTTTCGGCGGTTCAGATCGGTTCGGATGGCGGGTACCTGGCGGCGCCGGTGCGGATGTCGTCGCTGCTGGTGATGCCGGGCGAGCGGATGGACATTCTGGTGGACTTCAACGGCGCGCCCGGGCACTGCAAGGACGTCATTCTCACCAACGACGCGCGCGCCCCCTACCCTGCTGGCGAGCCCGCCGATGCCAACACGGGCGTCATCATGCGCTTCGTGCTGAAGAAGACCAAGATACCCTCCCCGCCCATCCCTAGCTCCCTCGTCGTACGTCTCCAATCCCCTCCCCGCCTGTCACTACCACCCTCGTCGTACGTCTTTGCTCTTTGAAACAGACCCTCTCGCCTGTCACTATTTTCTTGCTCCTTGCTCCTTGCTGGTTTTCTCGTCCCTTGGTTCATTCCTTTTTTTAACCCTTCCCCACACCCCGCCGAGACGGAGCAGAGCATTCCTCGGGTGGATGTTGCTAGCGCGGTGCGGTCGCGGTTCAACACGCTGGTGGAGATCATGGACCCCGCGACGCAGCTGCCCATCCGCGTGACCATCGACGGCAAGATGCACCACGACCCCGCCACCGAGATCGCCAAGGAGGGCACGGCGGAGCTGTGGAACATCATCAACCTCAGCGCGGACGCGCACGCCATGCACCTGCACCTCATCCAGCACCGCCCCATCTCGCGCCGCCCCTTTGACATCGCCAAGTTCCAGGCGGGCAACTGCTCGTTCAAGGACAAGACCAAGCCCAGCTGCTACACTGGCCCCGCTGTTGAGGTGAACGCAAATGAGCGTGGGTGGAAGGACACGACCATGTCGCAGCCCGGCCAGGTGCTCACGATTTACACTCCGTTCTACCAGCAGTCGGGGGTGAAGACTTTCGAGTTTGACGCGAGCCGTGGGCCGGGCTATGTGTGGCATTGCCACATGCTGGAGCACGAGGAGAACGACATGATGCGGCCGCTCCTCCTCACCAAGTGAGGGCAAAGGGGTTAATGTATGCTTTCATTATGTTAGATTGTTAGGATAGGATGATAGGTGTAAGTTTTCAGCTTTCTTAGTAGATTGCTCAGCCTAGAAAGAGCTAGGTGTTGCATCTCTTGTGGATTCAGTTTCTTGGGCTTAGGGTATCCTCCTGTATATTGTATGTTGGAAATAATTTTATGCAATTATTTCTGTGTAAGATGGATTTAGAGTAGCTCTCAAACAGGCCCTTAGATTGGTTTCAGGGCATGTTGATGGATCAGCGTGCCCTTCCCAAAGTTGTGACCGAATCAGGGTTGGGGGTTAAGTTTATGCTGATTTTGTCAGGGTAAATTTTCATGGCTATCTGAATAATCAGTGTAGAAAAGTAATTTGAACTTTTGGCCACGTCAGGTTTAGCCCTGTTACCGGAAAAGTCCCAGGTTCAAGTGTGTGTGATTTTCAGAGTTGTTTTTTTTGGGAACTCTGAAAATCAGGGTTGATCATGAGCGTTACTCTGATTTGTCAGAGAAAACTTAACTTCTGAAAAAAAAAATACTATGGACAGTCGGTGTACATATATTTCCAACTTTGGGTGTCCTTTCAAGTATTGAACCCACGACTTCCGCGCTCCAACAAAAATAATAATCGTTATGCATGCACATGAGTGTCAAAATGTCATAATGCTTATATTGTGTAAGCTGTAGTGGGGTAGCCTATAAGGGATACAACCCAATTAGGGTTAGAACTTGTACCCAATTCATTCATAGTTCATTCATTCTCGTTCTAGATTCTGACATGGTATCAGACCGGTCTCGGGTTTGAATCCCGGTGTATGCACATGTAGGCCGTTGCTGCTGTGCTCAGTCCTGTGCCTCCCAGTGCGGGGGGGTGTCAGTAGATCGGCACTGTGGATACCCGATTGATCATAGGGGGGTTACAGGCGCGTTTGCCTAGGGGGT
This sequence comes from Closterium sp. Naga37s-1, assembly GCA_947471745.1. Classification (NCBI taxonomy): domain Eukaryota; kingdom Viridiplantae; phylum Streptophyta; class Zygnematophyceae; order Desmidiales; family Closteriaceae; genus Closterium; species Closterium sp. Naga37s-1. Next base: position 1,047,975 of record CANJKZ010000036.1, on the reverse strand, counting down.
TATGGGCGCACAAACCCGCTACACAAACAAGCCCTTTTATCCCAATGGTCCAATGGTTGGGATTCTGACATGGTATCAGAGCGAAGGTCTCGAGTTCAAATACCAGTGTGTGCGCTTTGGGCATCCCAGTGCGGGGGGGGGGTGTCAGAGGTCCACTGGTGATCGGGGCCCAGCCCGCGTCAGTGGACAGGGCCGCGAGCGCTACTTTCTGCTGGTTGTTGACGACCACGCGTTACATCACAGTCTTCCCCTTGCGCAGCAAGGGTGAGGTCCCTGATGTCTTGATCCCTTGGATCCGTGCAATCCGTCTCCAGCTCCGCGAGCGGTTCCGCCAGGACCTTCCTGTCCTGCGTCTGTACTCTGACAGAGGTGGTGAGTTCTCCTCCGACCTCTTGCGAGACTTTTGTCGTGGGGAGGGCATCCTCCAGTAGTTCAAGCTTCCGGCCTCCCCGCAGCAAAATGGGATTGCTGAGCGCCGCATTGGCTTAGTCATGGAGCTGGCTCGTACCTCCATGATCCATGCGGCGGCTCCCCATTTTCTGTGGCCGTTTGCGGTCCGGTACGCTGCGTATCAGCTCAACCTCTGGCCCCGTGTCTCCTTGCCAGAGACCTCGCCTACACTGCGTTGGACGGGGAAGGTTGGCGATGTGTCGGTGTTCCGGGTCTGGGGCTCTCGTGCATTTGTTTGCGATACGTCCGCGGACAAGCTCTCCTCCCGTGCTATTCCTTGCGTCTTCCTTGGCTTTCCCCCGGACGCGCCTGGCTGGTAGTTTTACCACCCCACCTCGCGCCGTGTCCTCCCCTCTCAGGACGTCACGTTTGACGAGTCGGTTCCCTTTTACCGTCTCTTCCCATACTGCTCTTCCCCTCACCAGCCCCCGCCGCTCTTTCATACTCCAGGTCCCCCTCTGGTAGACCCCCTCCCCCCTCATGGTCCTGCTCCGTCACGTGTGTCTCAGGTAGACCCACTCCCCGGGACTGTGTAGAGTCAGGTGCTACTAGAGGTGCTGCGTCTGGGGGTGCTGAGCCTGTGAGTGCGGAGCGTGGGGGTGCTGAGCCTGAGGGTGTGGAGCCTGGGGGTGCTGAGTTTGAGGGTGCGGAGTCTGGAAGTGCTGAGCCTGGGGGTGCGGAGCCTGGGGATACTGAGCCTGAGGGTGTGGAGCCTGGGGGTGCTAAGTCAGCAGGTGCGGAGTCTGGGGGTGCTGAGCCTAGGGATACTGCGTCTGCTCGAGGTCCTGCGGGTGCCTCGCCACGACTGTCTCCTTGGCGGGAGCCTCTCTCACCGCAGCAGCTGCGAGAGTGGTTTTCTCTGCGCACACGCCTTCGGAGTGGAGCTGTAGGAGTTGGAGGCTCTACCGCTGGAGGCACTGGAGCTGGAGGTGCTGGAGCTGTTCGTCTTGGAGGTGCTAGAGCTGCTGGTCCTGGAGGTGCTCGTACTGGAGGTACTGGAGCTGCCGGAGCTGGTGGTGTTGGAGGCACTAGAGCTGGAGACCCTGGAGCTGGAGACCCTAGAGCTCGAGGCACTGGCGCTGGAGGCACTGGAGCTGGAGGAGCTGGAGCTGGAGACCCTGGCGCTGGAGGCGCTGGAGCTGGAGGCACTAACGCTGGAGGCGATGGAGCTGGAGGCACTGGAGCTGGAGACTGTGGAGCTGGAGACACTTGCGCTGGAGGAGCTGGAGCTGGAGACCCTGGAGCTGGAGGCACTGGAGTTGGAGACCCTGGAGCTGGAGGTGATGGCGCTGGGGGTGCTGGAGCTGGCGGTACTGGTGCTGGAGGCACTGTGCAGCGACGACCGTTTTTCGTTCCGCCGCCATCGTCCTCTCTGCTACCACCTGTCTCGGTCCTTCGCCAGGTTCTTAGTCTCCCGACTTCTACTGGCCTTCCTCCTAACTCACTGAGTCCACCACCTCACCAGTCGCAGCCACAGTTACAACCAGACTCCCCACTGCCTGCTCCTTCTCCTTACACTGAGCAGACAGACTCTTTTACAGAGCGTCATGAGCCTGAGTCTCGTCATGCCTTGCCTGTTCGCGCTGTTTGCTCTGGTCATCGTGTTCCTCGTCCGCATCCTCCTCCCGTCCCCGGCACTCACATTATGGCACTTCGTCCTTCCTCTGTTCCACTGCGAGTTCCCCTGCAGCCTTCTCCTGCGTCCTCTCTTCCTGCCGTTCCTAACCCTGAGTCTGACTTAGCTCGTGCCGCCAGTCCTACTGTCCCTCGTCTTCTAGCCACTATTGTCACTGACCCTTCGTTTGGGTCCACTGCTGCGTTTGCCCTAGTTGCTGAGCTTGTTGACTTTGCTGCCGCCTGTCGTCTCAACTACGCCACTAGTCTTGTTGCTGAGTCTGAGTCTGACTGACCTTTGTCCGTCGAGGGTGAGTGTGCTCTTGGCACGGACGTCCTTGAGGACAGGCAGGAAGACTTTGAGTGTCTTGGAGCTGCTGTACCTCATCTCGTGGCCATGCTGCTTGCACCTGAGGGAGACCCGGATGCACCAGACATCCCGACCCCGCGCTCTTACGCAGAGGCGATTACGGGTCCCTACTCCTCTCAGTGGCAGACTGCCATGGACGCCGAGATGGCATCTGGAAGTCCACAGGCACCTATGTCGACGCAGTTCCCCCTTCTGGGGCGAACATAGTCAATGGCATGTGGATTTTCAGGGTGAAGTGGCCGCCGGGTTCTCCGCCTGTCTTCAAGGCTTGTTACGTTGCACGAGGCCTTAGTCAACGACAGAGAGTTGATTTCTTCGAGACCTTCTCCCCTACCCCGAAGATGACCACTCTTCGTGTTCTGCTGCACGTTGCCGCTCAGCGTGACTACTAGCTGCACTCTCTTGAATTCAACACAACTTTCCTACAGGGCAGCCTGCACGAGGAGATCTGGCTGCGCCGCCCACCTAGCTTCACTGTGTCATTTCCTACAGGTACCCAGTGGAGCCTGCAGCGGCCAGTCTACGGTCTCCGCCAGGCACCTCTCGAGTGGCACGACACACAGAGGACGACGCTTGCGGCTCTTGGGTTTGCTCCTTCGAGTGCTGACCCGTCGCTGTTTCTACGCACCGACACTTCACTGCCGCCGTTCTCTTAGGCCATGATTGCCTTGTGTCAGGAGCACAGACTGGAGCACAGAACGAAGCATATCGCTCTGCGGTACTTCCTTGCTCGAGAGTTGCAGCAGCGTGGTCAGCTTCGTCTTGCGTACGTGGCCAATTGGGCAAACACTGCTGATATATTCACCAAGGCACTTCAATCTGGTGATCATCAGCGTTTCTGTACTGTTTTAGGCCTTGTGCCTACTTTGCCTCACTTGCTCACTGAAGCCAACGCCCATCCGGGTACGGCTGTCCCCGAAATGGGGCACGCGCTTCTGGTGATCGATGGGGGTTTTAGCAACTAAATGCACAGCCGGTATAATGCTGCTTACCGAAGCGCCTTCTCCCTACGGGGGGTTGGTTTCCTCCGGGGATCTCCTTAAAACCAGGGTGCACATTCAACGCGGTTCGGCTTGAGATGTTGGGAAGGGGGTTTGGAGAAAAACAGTGATTGGCTCACGAGGGGCGACAAAAAAATGATTCCGCTAGAGCTTCGGGCATTTCGTAGGTGGCGGGAGGGGGTGAAATGGCGGGAGTGGGTGAAACCGAATGGCGGGAGGGATGAAACAGATTGGCGGGAGGGGGGGGGAAACGAAATCGCGGGGGAGGGGGGAAACAAAATTGCGGGGGAGGGGGGAAACGAATTTCGACGGGGAGGGGGAAATGAAATTGCGGGGGCGTGGGGAAACGAAATTGCGGGGGAGGGGGGAAACGAATTTCGACTTGAAGGGGTTGAAAGCACACCTCGTAACCCACTCAGTCAAGGGATAACCTTTGATGCACATTCAGCTGAATGTGTACCCCGGTTTTAAAGCCCAAAAAAAAAAAAAAAAAAAAATTGCTTGTGCTGTGAGATATATATATACTTGCATGCTTACACTTGCTAGGGTATGATCACTGTACTGTTTGTTCTCTTTTATATAACTCTGCATGTGAACTGACTTTGTGGCCGTTTGCTCGTGCTCGGAATGTGTGGTAACTTCGTGATCCACCCTGAGCTTGCTTTGTTTTTTCTTGACTGGTCTTGTGACCACTTGTTCTCCCCCACTTTGCCTATTGGGGTGCGTCAAAATGCTATAATGCTTACATTGTGTAGGCTGTAGTGGGGTAGCCCATAAGGGGTACAACCCAATTAGGGTTAGTACTTATACCCAACTCATTCATAGTGCATTCATTCTCGTTCTAGATTCTGACAATGAAGGCAGACGCATTTTCTATATACATATTTTTGTCTGCTCGCCATTTTCCACCAATTTAAGGGGGGGGCTTGGTCGAAATGCCTATACTCTGTACAGAGAAAAATGCATTCGCCATAAATTTACAATGGTCTATCAGAGTAGCTAAAATCAAAACCCTGGCAAATCAGAGAAAACTTGTCTTCCAAAAAAATACATAGAAACATCAGAGTGACCCCCCAAAAATCACTCTGATTTTCAGAGAAACATAGTAATTTACTATGATAAAATAATCCCTAGTTAATGTCAGAATCCCAACCACTAGACCATTGGGATAAAATGGCTTGTTAAGTAGCGGGTCAGTGCGCCCATAACCCCCCAGGCGAACGCGCCTGTAACCCCCCGTAGGATCAATCGGGCATCCACAGTGCAGATCTACTGACACCCCCCCACACTGGGAGGTCCAGGACTGAGCACAGCGGCAACGGTCTACATGTGCATACACCGGGATTCGAACCCGAGACCGCTCTGATACCATGTCAGAATCCCAACCACTAGACCATTGGGATAAAAGGGCTTGTTAAGTAGCGGGTCAGTGCGCCCATAACCCCCCAGGCGAACGCGCTTGTAACCCCCCGTATGATCAATCGGGCATCCACAGTGCAGATCTACTGACAGTTAAGGGTAACCTCAAAACTTAGGCTGATAATCAGGGTTTCTGAAAATGCTACACTGCTAAACATGAGTAGTCAAAATCCAAACATAGGCCCTGAATCAGAGTCATATATTCTACACAATTGACAGGAATAGCTCTTTCACTGGGATCGGAACTGCTCTATGCGACGAAGTGTGTCAAACTGTATGTTTGTGTTCTCTCTAGGCTATAGTGGGTTAGCCTACAAGGGGTACAACACTTTGTCAAAGTACAATCTTACTTGTAGGCTATAGTGGGGCACTCCTTATGGGGTACAACACTTCTAGGGTTAGTACTTGTACCCCAACTCTTGCTTATCCAATCATTCCTGCACAGTTATTCTGACATGGTATTCAGAGCAGGAAACTTGTTACGTTTTTAGGGCCCATCGATAGTTTCGCTCATTCCTGCCCAAAGCGCCCTTGCGCTGTCCGGCCCTGCTCGCACAGTGTCGCGCTGCCCTGCAGCTACTCGCACTGCCTGCCCCCCCGCACGTCGCGCCCTGCTGCAGCCCGCACGTCGCGCTCTGCTGCTCCGTGCCTCACGCCGTGCTGCAGCCTGCACGTCGCGCCCTGCTGCCGTGCGCGTCGCGCCCTGTTGCAGCCAGCGCGTCGCGCCCTACTACAGCCAGCGCGTCGCGCTCTCCTGCCCTGCGCGTCGCACCCTGCAGCAGCCAGCGCGCCGCGCCCTACTGCAGCCAGCGCGTCACGCCCTGCTGCCCTGCGCGTCGCGCCCTGCTGCAGCCAGCGCGTCGCGCCCTACTGCAGCCAGCGCGGCGCGCTCTGCTGCCCTGCGCGTCGCGCCCTGCTGCAGCCAGCGCGCCACGCCCTACTGCAGCCAGCGCGTTGCGCTCTGCTGCCCCTTGCGTCGTGCCCTGCTGCCCTGCACAGCGCGCGCCCTGCTGCCCTGTCCACCGCGCGCCCTGCCTTGCAGCCCACGGCGCGCCCTGCTCGGCCGAGCCGCGCCGCCCAGCCCGAGCCGCCCTGCCCAACCCGAGCCGCACCTCCCTACCTTGATCACCAGCCCCACCGAGCCGCCCTGCTGCCAATACTGCTCCTGCTGCTGCTCGTGCTACTGCTGCTGCTAGTGGAGGTGCTGCTGGGAGTGCTGCTGGTGCTGGGGGTGCTGGAGGTGCGACTGGGAGTGCTGGAGGTGCTGCTGGTGCCGGAGGTGCGACTGGGAGTGCTGGAGGTGCTGCTGGTTCCGGAGGTGCTGGACCTACTACTGACTGTCACTGCCTGTCATGGCCACTATCACGGCAGTTGCAGCGGCTAGGGGTGGACAGCGGCGGTCACTGCCTCTCCCGGACGACCCCACCCCTCAGCAGCTTCGCGAGTGGGTTCTTCAGCGAGCGCGTCCAGGTGGTGGAGGCTTTGGTTTTCTACGTACTGCTCGGAGGCGGCAGCAGAGTCAGCAGGAGACCTTCTCCCCTCAGGTGCTTAGTGAGTTGTTTCCTCAGCGATGTGTCACTGGTTCTGTCGAGGCTGCTGCACTAGGTGCTAGTGAGTCTGCTCCCGCACTAGGTGCTAGTGAGTCTGCTACAGCACTAGGTGCTAGTGATTCTGCTGCAGCTTTAGGTGCTCGTGCGTCTCCTGCCACAGGTCCTTCCTCAGCTGAGGCCTTGCACACTTTCACACTTGACTCAGGCGGGTCACGTTGCTTCTTTCGCGACTGCACCACACTCGTACCACTTACTGCACTGGTACTGGTCTCACTGGCTGACCCCACTGGGGGCCCAGTAGTCGCACGAGCCTCCACTGTCCTCCCGTGTCCAGCAGTCCCCTCCGGTTCTGTGTCAAGTCTCCACCTCCCCACGTTCTCGACAAACTTGGTGAGCAACGCTGCCATTCAGGATGTCTGGGTTGATACCTTTATTCTGGAGGGCAGTGTGTGGCGATCTGTACGTGCTCCCGGACTGGCCGTCATCTGGCTACGTTCACTCGACGGCCTGGGTCTAGTCTGTACACACTGACCACTGCGTCTGCACAGGTGGCTGAGGTAGGTCAGGTGGCTTCGTCGAGTCAGGTGTCAGCGTCTGGTCAGCTTGCAGCATCTTGCTCGTGTCGGGTACTCTCCCACCAGACTCTCCTCTGGCACCACCGCCTTGGTCACCCCTCCCCACCGCGTCTCTGCGGTATGCACTCCCGTCTCCTTGTCTCTTGCCTTCCCAGGTCCCTGCCTTCCCTCCCGCACTCGCCTGCCCCGCCGTGCCTTCCCTGCATCGAGGGGCGGCAGTGCGCCGCTCCTCACTCCTCCGAGTTTCCTCCGACCACTGCTCCTCTGTAGACTCTCCACATTGACGTTTAGGGCCCAGCCTCTATCGGTGGAACGGACCAGGAGCGCTACTTCCTGCTAGTTGTTGACGACCACACACGATACACCACTGTCTTCCCCTTGCGGCGCAAGGCGGACGTCAGCGGTGTTTTGATCCCCTGGATCCGTGCTACTCCTTGCCAGCTGCGCGAGCGGTTCAGTCGGGACTTCCTATCAAACTAACGAACGAGAATATATCAGCAGTGTTGGCCCTAGTGGCCACGTACGCAAGACGAAGCTGGCCACGCTGCTGCAACTCTCGAGCAAGGAAGTATCGCAGAGCAATGTGCTTCGTTCTAAAGGCAATCTGTGCTCCTGACACAAGGCAATCATGGCCTTGTTGTCTACGTACAGAACTAGAGGCGAACAAGGCTGCTCTTCCAAGTCAGTCACTAGGTAGGTGAGCCAGCGTAGCTCCTATGCAGCCATGGCCCCTGCGTAAGAGCGCAGGGTCGGGATGTCTGGTGCATCCGGGTCTCCCTCAGGGGCAAGCAGCATGGAAGCGAAACGAGGTACAGCAGTTGCAAGACACTCAAAGTCCTCCTGCCTGTCCTCAAGGACGTCCGTGCCAAGAGCACACTCACCCCCGACGGACGGAGGACTGGCAGACTCAGACTCAGCAATAAGAGCAATGGCGTAGTCTAGACGATAGGCAGCAGCAAAGTCAACCAGCTCAGCAACGAGGGCAGACGCAGCAGTGGACTCAAAGGGTCAGTGACAACAGTGGCAAGGAGACGAGAGACAGTGGGACTGGCTGCACGAGCGCGGTCAGAGTCAGGGTCAGGGATGGCAGTAAGAGAGGACTAAGGAGGAGGCGGCAGAGGAACACGTAGTGGAACAGAGGAAGGACGAAGTGCCATAGCGTGTGTGCCGGGGACAAGAGGAGGACGCGGACGAGGAACGCAACGAACAGTGCGAACAGGGGAGGCAAGACGAGACGCAGGCTCACGACACTCTGTAAGACCGCCGATCTGCTTAGTGTAAGGAGAAGGAGCAGGCAGTGGGGAGGCTGGCTGTAATGGCGGCTGCGGCTAGTCAGGCGGTGGACACTGTAAGGGAGGAGTAAGGCTAGTAGAAGACGGGACACCAAGAACCTGCTGAAGCAGGGGAACAAAGTAAGGTCACGGCCACACAGTGCCTCCAGCACCAGTACCACCAACACCCCCAGCTCCAGCACCTCCAGCTCCAGGGTCAACACTTCCAGCTCCTCCAGCTCCAGCGCCTCCTGCGCTAGTGCCTCCAGCTCTAGCGCCACCAGCTCCAGCTCCTCCAGCTCCAGCGCCACCAGCGTCGGTGCCTCCAGCTCCAGCGCCTCCAGCACCACCAGTCCCAGCAGCTCCAGTACCCCTAGCACGAGCACCTCCGGAACCACCAGCTTCAGCAGTAACTCCAGCACCTCCAGCTCCCGTGTCTCCAGCGGCAGAGTCTCAAGCTCCGGAAGATCCACTCCGAAGGTGTGTGCGCTGAGTAAACCACTCACGCAGCTGTTGCGGGGAGAGAGGCTCCGGCCGGGGAGACATTCGTGTCAAAGCACCTGCAGGACCTCCAGAAGAAGCATTACCCCGAGGCTCAGTACCCCCAGACTCAGCACCCCCAGGCTCCACACCCGCAGGCTCAGCACCCCCAGACTCCACACCCGCAGGCTCAGCACCCCCAGACTCAGCACCCCTAGACCCGGCACCCTCAGACTCAGCACCCCCAAGCTCAGCACCCCCCGGCTCCGCACCCCGAGACGCAGCACCCCCAGATGCAGCACCTCGAGCAGCACCTGAGTCAATAGCTACCTCAACAGGAACAGTACCAGGGAGAGGGTCTACCTGAGACACACCTGAGGGAGCAAGACCCTAGGGGGGGAGGGGGTCTACCGGAGGGGGACCAGGAGCAAGGAAGAGCGGCGGGGGTGGGGGAGGGGCAGAGCGGTAGGGGAAGAGACGGTAAAAGGGAACCGACTCGTCAAGCGTGACGTCCTGAGAGGGGAACACACAGCGCGAGGTGGGATGGTAAAACTGTCAGCCAGGCGCGTCAGGGGGAAAGCCAAGGAAGACGCAGGGAATAGCGCGGGCGAAGAGCTTGTCCGTGGACGTATCGCGAACAAAGGCACGAGAGCCCCAGACCCGGAACACCGACGCATCGCCAACCTCCCCCGTCCAACGCACTGTCGGTGAGGTCTCCGGCAAGGAGACACAGGGCCAGAGGTTGAGCTAATGCGCAGCGTACCGGACCGCAAACGGCCACAGAAAATGGGGAGCATCCGCATGGATCATGGAGGTACGAGCGACCTCCATGACTAAGCCAATGCGGCGCTCAGCAATCCCATTTTGCTAAGGGGAGTCCTGAAGCGTGAACGACTGGAGAATGCCCTCCCCACGACAAAAGTCCCGCAGGAGGTCGGAGGAGAACTCACCACCTCTGTCAGAGTGCAGACGCAAGACAGGAATGTCCGCACGGAACCGCTCGCGGAGCTGGAGACGGACTGCGCGGATCCAAGGGATCAAGACATCAACGACCTGACCCTTGGTGCGCAAGGGGAAGACCGTGGTGTACCGCGTGTAGTCGTCAACAACCAGCAAAAAGTAGCGCTCGCGGCCCTGTCCACTGAAGCGGGCTGGGCCCCACACGTCCATGTGGAGAGTATGCAGGGGAGTAGTTGTCGGGGGAAACGAGGAGGAGTGAGGAGCAGCGCGCTGCCGCCCCTCGACGCAAGGAAGGCAGGGCGGGGCAGGCGAGGGCGGGAAAGGAGGCAGAGACCTGGGAAGACCAGAGACAAGGAGACGGGAGTGCATGCCACGAAGGCGTGGCAAGGAGGGGTGACCCAGGCGGTGGTGCTGTTAGTGTAAGGGCCTAATAAACTCAGGCTATTAAGACGTTATCCAACTTAAAACCTCTCCTCGGGGTCACCTCCAAGGGTCCCTGGGTGCTTGGTACAAGACCAGCCCCTATCCTCGGGTCCGAGTTTGTAGAGAGCGGGATCAAGAGGGACTTGGTCAAAACAGCAAGAGTACCTTGAACGTCGCGCAGCGTGCCGTGCAGACCGTCGATCGGATTAAGCAGAGAACTTGCTATATCGAAGCTCACTCTAAGAGCTTTCAAAAGAGACAAGTTGCCTCGCGAAAAGTTCTGCCATTGCAAAGTTATGGCTCGGTCAGCGTTTGCCTAGCGTTGGAGTGCTAGCGTACTAGCGTTGACTCGGTAGCATTCTGCCGTCGAGCCGCGTGGATACGAAATTCTAGCAAGGAAGGAATTCGCTTGATTCAATTTGACTATATTCAGGTACAAACAGAGAAGGAATATATAGTTCTAGCTAGCAAGGACCTTGGGAATCAACTTGGGAACAACCAGGGATGATCCCAAATAATTCCAAGCAACAGAACCAACCTGACTGGACAAAACAGCAGGTGGTAGGTTGGTAAACAACCTCTGGTTTTGTTTTTCCAACCTGGGAAAACAACAACCAGGTTCAGGCCCTAAAAGCAGAACCTGTTTTGTCTTTGCCCAACCAGCCAAATGCTGGTTCCGCTGGTTTCGCTTGGCCCTGTAGCATGCAGATACTGACAAACAACATCCAACCTTCACCTAAATTGTACCCCAATAGTGCCTGCCCTGCTACACTATAGTCAACCAAACAAAACAGTACAATTTCGAGTTGGATATAACTGAATCTGCGCAATCAATTCAACCGAACTGCAAAGCTTCCATCTTGGGTTCCTTTGCGAGCTCGTCCTTTCTGCTTGCACTGTTCATAGCGCGTACAATGTTGTGCCGAAGCGCACATTGCGCGAGTACCTGCAAATGCATCAAGCGAAAATTGCAAAAGCAAACAAACACACGAACATTCCATTCACACCCAAATGCATTCGCACACGCATACTCGTACAAACAGACGGCAGGATGTCGTGCAATGTGAATTTGCACCCAACAGGTGCCACAGAAGAGTCTAGTGCGACAGGAGGTGACACGAGCAAGGGGGTGCTACCTGACCTGACGCAGCTACCTGAGCAGACGCAGCTACCTGTGGAGGCTCGGTAGCCAGTGTGTACAGACTCGACCCTGGCCGACGAGTGAACGTGGCCAGGTGACGCCCCGTCCGTGTACACGTGCAAATCGACACACGCTGACCCCCAAAAGTGGTGGTAGTGACCATCGCATCCTGGAGGGCAGCGGTACTCACGAAGTTCGTAGAGAACGAGGGGAGGTGAAGACCTGACAGTGAGCCGGACAGAATCGCCGGACACGGGAGAACAGTGGAGGAGCGGGCAACGACTGGGCCCTTGGAGGGGTCAGCCAGTCGGACTGGGACAGGTGCAGAGAGAGGAGTGAGGGTGGTGCTGTCACGAAAAGAACGGTGTGAGGCACCTGAGTCCAGCGTGAAGGTGTGCAAGGCCTCAGCAGGTGCAGTACCAAGGAGAGTACCAGACTCACTAGCACCTAGAGGAGCAGCCGCGATACCTGGGTCAGGTGGCACACACCTGTAACAGTCACCCTCAGCACTAACAGACAAAGCATACATAGCAGAAAGGATAACATCAAAGTCTAGGTCAAAGATAGCAACTCCAGACCTAAGCAGATCTGCCCAGCGAGGGCGCTCGACCTCGTCACCAAACTCAGCACGCCAAGCGACGTCGAGCCACGAGAAGCAGCGGTGCTGAGTGTGAAGCCTCCCGCATGTCTGACCAGCACGGTCACCCGTGCGAATGACATACGGGCAGTTATCACTACCCCCAGACGTCCCACGCTAAAACAACCATTTACGAAGCTGCTAGGGCGATTGGGTCTCGCTCCGACACTGCTGCTGCTGCCGCTGGCCACCTCCGGAACCTCCACACCGAGCTCCAGTCCTACCGCCACCAGTCCCACCGCCGCCACTACCGCCACTCCCACCGCTGCCTCCACCGTCGCCGCCAGAGCCCCCACCCCCGCCACCTGTCCCACCACCGCCACCACCTCCATCGCCTCCACCACCTCCACCGCTGCCCCCACCACCACTCCCGCTGCCCCCTCCACCACCCCTGCCACCCTTGCCCTTGCTGTTGTGGCGCTTCGCACTAGCAGAAGCAGCTCCGACGTCCTCAGCACCAGGGATGTCTGCAGCAGCAGAAGAGGCGTAGGAGGGGGCAAGGGGGGAGGGGGAGCACCCCTCAAAGAAGGGTGTGCGCGGAGTGCCACGAGCAGCACCTACAGCAACTGCACTAGTCTCAGCTGCAAGGAGGTGCTTCTTGAGTAGGTCAACAGTGAGGGAGGTGGGGTCAAGGGAGAGAAAGTGGTCCCTGACAGAGCGAAGAGAGTCAGGGAGGCAAGTGACTATGAAGTAGAGGGTGATGAACATCGGGGGCGGGTTCCTGTCAAGGAACTCAGCAGGGACGGCAGCGCGGTAGCGAGCGTCACTAGCGCGCAGGTGGGAAACAAGGTCCTCTACCGTGGCAAAGGCTGACAGCTCGGGGAACAGGTAAGGCAGAAGCAGGCGGCCTAGAGCAGCAGTGGCAGGCGAGGAGTAGTGAGCGACTACAGTGTCATACAGTGCCTGTGCTGTCCGAAGTGAGTGCATTCGGCTAACGGCAGGTGGTTGCGAATGGCTAAGCGGGCAGCAGCGTCGCGAGTAAGCCACTGTGAGCGAGTCGCACTGTCAGCTGTGGCGGGAGGGGCAGTAGCGGCGCCTGACGCTAGTTCAAACAGCGAAACACTGTCCTTAGATTCGCTCAGTAGGTACAGCTGCAGATCGTCGAGCCACGTGTCAAACTAAATCGGTCTGCCCTCATGATCGAACGCGATAACTCGAAGGGAAGCCATAGTGGCGCAGCACGCAGGAGCAGCAGTAGCAATAATAGCAGTAGCAGCAGTAGCAACAACAGTAGCAGCAGTAGCAGCAGTAGCAGTAGCAGTAGCAGCAGCAGTAGCAGCAAGAACGAAGGGGGCCGAGGGGCCGAGGGCCTGGGGGGGTTGGGCAGCGGGGCCAGGAATGAAGGGGCCGAGGGGCCTGGGGCCTAGGGGTGACGGGCCGCGGGGCCAAGAACGAAAGGGGGCCGAGGGGCCGAGGGGGCGAGGGCCTAGGGCGACAGGGGCCGCGTGGTGACGGGGCCTAGGGCAATGGGGGCCGCGGGGCGACGGGGCCGTGGGCGACGGGGCCGTGCGCGACGGGGGCCATGGGCGACGGGGGCCGTGGGCGACGTTGCCTAGGGCGATAGGGGGGCCGCGGGACGACGGGGCCTAGGGCGACAGGGGCCACGGGGCGACGGGGCCTAGGGCGATGGGGGCCGCGGGGCGACGGGGCCTAGGGCGATGGGGCCGTGGGTGACGGGGGCCGTGGGCGACGGGGGCCGCGGGGCGGTCGGGCCTAGGGCGACGTGGCCGTGGTCGACGGGGGCCGCGGGGCGACGGGGCCGTGGGCGACGGGGCTGTGGGCGATGGGGCCGTGGGCGACGGGGGCCTAGGGCGACGGGGCCAAAGGGGGCCGAGGGGCCGAGGGGCCGGGGGCCGTGGGCTACGGGGCCATAGGCGACGGGGCCGTGGGCGACGGGGGCCGCGGGGCGACGGGGCCGTGGGCGATGGGGCCGTGGGCGCCGGGGACCTAGGGCGACGGGGCCTAGGTCGACAAGGTGCCACGGGGCCGGGGCCTAGGCTAGGGGCCGGGCCAAGAGGGGTCGACGGGCTAGGGCGACGGGCCGGGCGACGGGCCTACGGGCAACGGGCCTACGGACAACGGGCCTACGGGCGACGGGCGACGGTCCGGTGCCTAGGGGCCTGGCCTAGGGGTCGACGGGTCGAGAAGGGCAGCAGGGGCAGCACGAGGGCTGCAACGGGCGGCTAGCGGGGTAGCGCTGTGGTGGGCCCAAGGAAAAAAAAAAAAACGGTCCTAGCGGAGGACCTGCTCTGAAACCATGTCAGAATAATGAACGAGAATGAATGAACTATGAAACAGTTGGGTACAAGTACTCATCCTAATTGGGTTGTACCCCTTATGGGCTACCCCACTATAGCCTACACAATATAAGCTATACAACATTTTGACACCACCCCCCTTGGTTGAGCCTTTGGAGATCTCTTCTGACTCCTTTGGCCCAGCAGAGGGGGGTGACCCCGCCGCTGACAACACGGCGGCCACTTGCCGCTCTCCACGCTTGGAGACCCCCCCTGGTTTTCCGCCTCGGCTGTCTTCGCCGCCTCCACAGCCTGCTGTTGTGGACTCTGGAGCTGAGACTGCTGGTGCTGAGCCTGGGGGTGCTGGAGGTACTGGAGGTACTGCTGGAGGTGCTGGAGGTGCTGCTGGTGCTGGAGGTGCTACTAGTGCTGGAGGTGCTGGACCTACTAGTCCTAGAGGTACAGCTGGTGCTGGAGGTGCTGCTGGTGCTGGAGGCGCTGGAGCTGGAGGTACTAGAGGTGCTGGAGCTGCTGGTCCTGGAGGTGCTGGTACTGGAGGTGCTGGAGTTGCCGGAGCTGGTGGTGCTGTTCGTGCTGGAGGTGCTACTAGAGCTGCTGGCAGTGGAGGTACTGGAGGTACTGCTGATGCTGGAGGTGCTGGAGCTGCCGGAGCAGGTGGTACTGCTGGTGCTAGAGGTGCTGGAGGTGCTACTGGAGCTGCTGGCACTGGAGGTGCTGGAGGTACTGCTGGTGCTGCAGGTGTTGGAGCTGGAGGTACTGGAAGTAATGGAGGTACTGGAGCTGCTGGTCCTGGAGGTGCTCGTACTAGAGGTGCTGGAGCTGCCGGAGCAGGTGGTGCTGCTAGTGCTGGAGGTGCTGGAGATGCTACTGGAGCTACTGGCACTGGAGGTGCTGGAGGTACTACTGGAGCTAGAGGTCCTGGCGCTGCCGGAGCTCGTGGTGCTGCTGGTGCTGGAGGTTCTGGAGGTGCTACTGGAGCTCCTGGTGCTGGAGGTGCTAGTGCTGCTGGTGCTGGAGGAGCTGGAGCTGCTGGTACTGCCCTGCGCAGACCGTTTTTCTACCCGCAGCCGCAGTCATCCCTGCCGCCGCCTGACTCGGTCCTTCACCAGGTTCTTAGTCTCCCGTCTTCCACTGGCCTCCCTCTACCTCTCCTGTGTCCACCGACAGACAGTCTCAGCCACAGCTACTGCCTGGCTCCCCGCTCCCTGCGCCTGCTCCTCACACTGAGGTGACTGAGTCCCTGACTAAGCGTCGTGAGCCTGAGACTCGTGCTTCCACACCCGTTCGTGCTCGTCGTGTCGCCCGTCCTCGTCCTCCTGCTGTCCCAGGCACTCACGATATGGCACTTCGTCCTTCCTCTGTTCCACAGCATGTTGTCCTGCTTGAGCCTCCCGCGTCCTCTCTTCCGCACTTTCCTGACCCTGAGTCTGGTTCTGTCTCGTGGAGGTCCACTTGTTCTTCTTCTGTGCTTGGTTCCAGCTATGAGGCCGAGATCTACACTGGGGCCATGGCTGCACAAGAGCTATGCTGGTTGACCTACCTGCTGACCGACTTGGGGGAGCGGCCTCGTTCTCCTCCAGTTCTGTACGTAGACAACAAGGCCATGCTTGCCTTGTGTCACGAGCAGAGAGTGGAGCACAGAACGAAGCACATTTCTCTTCGCTACTTCCTTGCGCGTGAGCTGCACTAGCATCGTCAGCTCCGCCTTTCCTACGTGGACTCGCGGGCCAACACTGCTGATGTGTTCACCAAGGCCCTTGGGTCTGGTGATCATCAGCGTTTTTGCACTTCTCTTGGGCTTGTGCCCACTTTGCCTCACCTGCTGGTTGCTTGACTTGCTCTTGTTGTACACTGATATATATCTTTATAGCTGCTTGTTTACTCTTGCTAGGTTGTGATCAGTATACTGCCTTGCTATTATAACTCTGCATGTGAACTGGCCTTGAGGCCGCTTGCTTGTGCTCAGATTGTGTGGTGTCCTTGAGATCCACCCTGAGCTTTGCTTTGCTTTGTTCTCTTGCTTGACTGGTCTTGTGACCGTTCGTTGTGTTTGCTATCCCCCACTTTGCCTATGGGGGTGTGTCAAATTGCATTTGTATGTGTAGGCTGTAGTGCGGTAGCCTCTACTGAGTACAACACTTTAGGTCAAACCTAAGGGTACATTCCGCGCTGGACACTTTCTCAAAGAAAGTGTCCCAATCGATTGTGACGCGTATGTACAGCTTATGCTGCCAGGTGTCCGAAACCCGGGCCGCACGTGGGTGTCGCCGAACGCATTAATCATTGGTTGACGTGAACTGCGGAACAATCGCGCGCTAATTGCACGCCAACGCAACACATTCACGGTATCGCACGTGGTGCCAAATGTCCCCACATGCTCCATGTACCTAGACAACATTCAACAGACACCCATGTTCATTTGCGGGCCTGGCAGTGGTGGTGCGTATGACGCGGCTAAACCCTGGGCCCCCACCAAAAATCACCAATCATATTTGATCACACATAATTGTCGCCCTGGTCGTACAATGTCGCGGTACATTGGTCGATTGGGACATGAGGACTCGAGACATTTGAGGGCGACTCGGGCCAAAATCGATTGGGACACTTTCTTTGAGAAAGTGTCCAGCGCGGAATGTACCCTAATACTTGTACTCATCCTTGCTTGCTAGTCAATCATTCCTGCACAGTTATTCTGACAGAAGGATCGCTCAGGGTTGATCGCAGGGTAGTGTTGCAACGGAAGTGTTGACCTCATGTAAGAGTGAATGTAAATGACTGAGTTTGATAATAGCATGCATACATTGAGTTTATATAGGAAATACAAAGGAATACGAAACGACTTAGTCTAGCCATATACTCTAAGGGGTACATTCCCTTGTTACAGCGAAGTTCAAACCGTGCGGCGCGGGAACCCATTTCAAACCTGTTCCCGCTCTTTTCACTTCAAATGTTTCTGCCTGCGTCGGTCTTGGTCAGACGGTTACCAGCGTCGCTTCGACTCTTCTGACTCCTCGACTTCGTACTCGGTAGAATCGGCTCCTGCAGCACACAGGAATGCCTTCTCATAAAGTTTCATATCGTAACACTTTAAACTGAAAAATCAGTGCAAACATAAAGAAGATACTAAAATTTCAGGGAAAATGAAAATCACAGCTACAAAATCAGCCTAATCAGCGTGTTTTACGCTGATGTCTGAGGCAGGGCCTCAGATTCACTTTTAGGGCCGTATACCCTTCAGGGTCCCCTTGCGTGTAAACTCTGATTGACAGTGTTCCTAAAAAAAAAAGCCTGAAATGACAGTGTTGTGCTAAAAAAAAGACTGATCCATCAGGGTTCCACTAGTAAAAAGGCTGAAACTATTATAAAAGTCTTGATTTAAAATTCAGGAGTACAGTTACTACAGTAGCTTCCTAGAAAAGAGCAGCTGCTCTTATTATCTAATAGGAGTCATCCATGTATCAGCATCGGAATCACTCATCATCACTCCCTTGCGCCTTTGGTTCTTCCCACTCCTCGAGTGCCTCCTTTCCCCTGCCACTTCCCTCCCCCTCTCTTGCTGGAGGTGCTGCCACATTGCCAAATGGCCGGCGCTTCTTGTAGCTGCGCCAGATTTTCACCAGTTCGTTGTAGTCAGGCTCGTAGTCGAGGAGCGACATCGTGACGAGATCTTCAAGCCGAGCGTCTTTGAGGCTCCCACGCTGCCACGATTTGATGATATTCTGGCGGGAAAACCCGCGCTCACATTCCACTGTGCTCAGCGGCAGCACTGCGACAGCCACCCAGAGACGCACGAGGTTGGGGTAGCTAGTCGTCCAATCGCTTGTCTTCAGCATCGCTGTTAGCCCGGCGTGGAAGCTTCGCTCGTTATTCGGGGCACCTGCGAGGATGGGGCAGAAGGCACGCAGTTCTTTCATCGCCCGCAGTTTGTCGATCCCTGCCACACAAAACAGAAGGGAGATTGTCAGTTAGATTGGATGGCTTGGCATGGTATACCCGTGTATGCATGGCATGGCACTATTGAAACATAGGAACAAAGAGAATCATGGACAACAAGGGTGCACAAAATGCGAGTACCTGGAAGGATGTCGTCAGTCTCCTGTGCCCTGAACAGCGAGACGAGTGACATGAGCCACTCGACACACTGTTTGTGGCGCTCCGCTCTCCCAGGCGGGTACTCGTCTGGCATGAAGAGCCTCACTCCCACCAGGTTGTCCAAGTCTTCATACCTCTTGCTGAGGTTACGGACGAGCGTCTCGGCAAATGATGTGCAGAGATCGACGCAGGCGTCGTGTGTTCCCAGAGCTGGGTAGTCCTCGCTTGGGTTCTCATGCAGTTGGAACTTGTGTGTAGTCGGCCGACCGTCAGAGTCCACACCCTGCACCGTCACCTCGGGCTTGTCACTGTCAGGACCGTACTTCAAGATGAACGGGGACATGCGCGCACTCAACCGGCCTCCAAAATCGTCGCCGCAGTCGACGTAGCGGGTCTCCAGGTGAGACATGGTTCTCCTGATCTGCGCATGGACACCTGCGATGTCAAGCTATGAGAGGGCGACAGAAATAACACAGAGGGACACAAGGAAAGTGAGCCGCGGGGGTGATTTATCAAACAATATGTGTTGTGCTTAAGCTCCCACAATATAAAGGCATTGACATACACGCAAAGAAGTCACGCATACAAGAACTAGACATCATGAGAAGTGCAGCACACGCTGAAAGGACTTGTTGCTCACCTCTCGCTGTTGGAAGGACTTGTTCAAGATGTTCAGCTGCTCGAGCACGTCTGCAAGGAAGAACAACAAGAAATGGAACCTGTAGCTGGTGGCGAGCTGGTACAGAGTTTCGTCCCACTCAGACAGCATGACGATGAGCGCAGGGAAGACCGCCACCGTTCGCAGAACGGCATCACCCCTGGAGAGCCAGCGGACTTGATGAATGCCTTGAAGCTCCAGATTCGTAGCCGTGAAGAGTTCTTGCAACTCCAAAAATCGTTGGTGCCAGGGGCTGGAACGGCCGAGATACTCAGCGACTTGACGGATCAACCCGTCCACCATGTCGAACTCGGGGATTGCATCCGCTGCATCTTTTGCCGCGAGGGCCTCCCTGCAGGCACATCACAACACAAACATGCAACACGGGGTATCAGCAAGGCCGAGATACGGATAATCAGGATTCCGCTAGAACAAAAGCGAACGTACCTGTGGGCTATGCAGTGGCTTGAGACGAGATGCGGTATGCGGAGGCGCAGTCGAGCGACAAGACCATTCTTGCTTCCCATCATCACACTCGCGCCATCGGTGCTCATACCAGAGATCTTGGCAAGCTCGATGCCGAGGGTCTGCAGGTGGGACACAAACACGTAGAGTAGAGAGGCAGCGTCGCACTTCTCCACGGTCAGAAGGGCAAGGAACTTGGTGACGACGCGATTCTCCCGGATGAAGGTCGCGAATATGATCATGTGCTTTCCCCGGCACCGGTCCGTGCTCTCGTCACATGTAATTCCGATGTAAGGACTTGTAAGGAGGTGCTGGAGTTGCGTTGTGTGCAACCACGTGGCAATCGCTTGTGTTAGTTGCCCAAAGCCGTAACTGTGGAGCATGTGAGCCAATGTTAGTGCTTACACAAAAGGTAAACAAAAGCAACATCACGAACAATATCTGACAGCGGGTACTCACGTTGTGTAATAGGTTCCGTATCCCTTCGCGGGGAATCCCGGAACCTTCTTCGCCGCGAGATAGCGAACAAGATTCACCCATAACTCAATGGGTGCATCTTGCTTGGTTACGAAGAGCAGAGAGTCGCACAGCGCGATGACGCGTTCCTGCTCGGTGTCGCGAGCGAGGTTGTCACCGTTGATCCGTGGCTGCCGGCCAGCTTCAGCAAGAAGCTTTTCCTGGTGCTTGACCGCCTCTTTGTGCTTCGTTGTTGCAGCATGCCTCTTGAAAGCCTGCGTCTGTACGTCCGACGCGCCCCTCCCGCCCTTCCCGCACTTTCCAGCGTAACCTGCATGCTCGGTACAGATAGAGCACTTGAAAGCTGGGAGACCGTCAGATTGCCGCAAAAGAATGAGCCACGAAAACCTGTCTAGCCACTCGGTCTTGTACTTATACAGACACTCAGCGTAAATCTCGTCGCGTCCTGACTGCTTAGAAGGACCAGGAACCGATGCCGACTCCTATGGGCCGGCAATCACGGGCGACGACCGTTGGTCGGCTGGCGACGGCGGGGTAGCTCCGTCGTCAGCGCCCTTTGTAAACCATGGCAGCCTTGACTGCATGTATCGGCTGGATTTCTTGGTCACGGGTTCGGGAGCCAGTTTTTCAGCTGGAGGCGGCGAGCTGTCCTGCTACGTGACTGGCGCTGTCGGGGATGCACACCAACCCTCCTCATCGATGTGTTTGAACGGGATTTTGTCGGGCGGCTCGGGATCTGGTGGCTTCTCGTTGTCGTTGACTTCCGCTATGCTCGAAAACAATAAATCGAGGCCCGTAACTGCTTCAGAACGGACTACAGGCGGCTGGCGATGCGCCTGACCGCCGTGTTCGCCGTTTGTTTCCGTGCCGTTAAGGTGTTCCACCATGGTAAGCAGCGGGTACAGCCTGACATCTAAGCTAGCAACAATGAGAGGGATTGTTTCCAGAAAAAGCACAGGCCACGGCTGGCTGCCTCTTGGTGGTACACTAGGAAGAAAGGGGGAAACCCAGCTTCGGATGCAAAGCTTGGAGAAGAAGGGGCCCTTGGATGGCAACCACGGTGCATGGGCTGGGTTGTCAACGGGGCAGGAACGTTGGCAGCCCTCCGGCACCACATGGTGGCCACTGGCCACGTTCGGATTGGCCAAGAAAAGATGCTGCAGCAAAACGGCCCAATGATGTGTGGCGCCGCGCCAACAAAGCACCGCTCAATCGTGAATTCGAGGCAAAATTTCACAGGTTCGTCTCGCCCCGCGGTGCCTTCACCACGGGAATCTGAGATTCCCTGTAATTGCGGTCAAATCCACACGACACAGGTAAGAATCGCTTTCAGTGTTAGTTTCGTTTCAACGTTGTGGCATCAGTGTACTTGGAAAAAAAAAACTGAAATTTCAGCGTGGCCTCACAAAAAAGGCTGAAATATCAGTCCCACAAAAATCTTAACACTGGTTTTTCAGGGTAGGTTGAGAATGGACTGCCAAAATCAGGAATTTCAGGGTTTTTTTCCTGATATCTGAGGCCCTGTCTGAGGGCCTCTCAAATGAGGAAACTCATTTATTTTAGCATCTCACTGGCCTTTTTATGACGTGCTGCTTGTTCAAGCTTACAGTTACACAAACTGTACACGCAATGCCAGTCAAGAGCTCTGACACCTGCAGCTAGCGCGAACAACAACTGGTTGCCCTCCACTCTGGCTGCTTTGAATGGGGGCGCACATCTGTGATTGGACAATGCTGGTTCAACACAGCTGCGTGAAAAGCAGACATCCCAAGATTTCGCGCGCTTTCTGATTTGAATCCACATTGGGAACTCAACACCACCCTCGTTTGCGACATCCTCCTTGCGACATCTATTGCTTGTGGAATTCCGCCTTTCCTTCGTTCATCCGCCTTTCCTTGGTTCCTTTCGCTGCATCCGCGCATCCCCTTGTTAGGCTCAAGTGAATTATCTCGGCGATATGCCACACTTGTTATCAAGGGTTCTTTCAGAGTTTTTCCTGGCGGACCGCATCAAGCTGGCATGACCTAGTGCAGGTTGACTATTCTGCAGTGAAAATTAAGCAGCCAAATTGTATTTATTTCTGAGCGGAAGCTCGTTCTATATCTCCGCTTGTTGTGAGACTGAACCTCTCAAATCGACCTACAATGTTTCAAATGACAGCATGGAGGAGGCCATCGACGAAAACGTTTTTCCTACTGGTGTTCGTCACGGCGGTTTCAGCCGGTTCAGGCAAGAACAAGATGGATTCCTTCTCGTCCACTAACCTACTAACTGTAACATTTGACGAGCTAACTGACGATCATTTCCACGAAGATCACGGGCTGTGGGGCCTCCGGAAGACGTCGCTTGACGACTGCGAGTTGATCGGAAAGGCGGGAATCTGCGACAGAGCAGACGCGCTGATGATCGCTGAGGTAAGTTTGACCGCGACGAAGCGAGCTGACAGAAGGATGTCAGGTATTAGATTATACGGAAACGGGATTGTATGGGGACGAGAAGGGGAGTGTGGAAAAGAGAGGCAGCGAATGGAAATTCCGGTTACGCTTTCAGTTCTTAGCATATAACTAACGTGCCTCTGTCCGTCATTCAATGTCACGTCCCCCCTTTTCATCAGGGCGATCTGGGTTCGCGTCTGCACGCCGTTTGTGCCGCTTTCGCGGTAACGCATCTCACGGATGTTACCACAATCGCCGTGTGGCCCAACGACGAGCACATGCCGCACATCCGCTTCGCGGACCTCTTCGCCGTCGCGAAAAACAGCACCGGTCGGAGCAGCACGCGCAGAAGAAGGGAGCACGAGGATTCACTGTGGGTGCGCAGCGTCTCCTGGCCGATCGACCACTGGCGGGACCACCTCGAACCCACCAGGGAAACGGTGAGTGGCTTGCGGTTTCCTAGCTATTCACGTCGCGTTGACTCAGTTGTCATGAATTGACACCTGGTGAAGACACAAATTTCTCGCCTTTTGCGCGGATTAGAGAACCGCTTGCGAGAATTCTGCGTCTTCGCCCTTTTCGGACTTTCCTTCCCTCTCTTAATCGCGGATGCCTGAACCTTTGCGTTATCTGCGTCGTCATCAATGCCCCATTCAGGTGTCCGTCCCAGCGTGCAGCCACGGCGGGGCTGCGGGCGGGATTCACAGCCATGCTGCGGACAGCTTTGAGCTCTTCTTCTCTCCGGAGACGAACACGTGGCTGAAATCGGTGAGTGGTTGTGAGCGGTTGACGAGTTCTGTACCAGTACAGGTTCTGCCTTCTCCGCTCTCATCGCCTGTGGGTGGTCCCCCGCTTCCTGCTATTCTCGTCTTTACTCTGACACGGACGTGCTGCCATCCTAACCTGCTCCCCATCCCCCAGCGACATATCCCTCCACCCCATCCGAGTTGACTTATGAGCTCTTTTCAGCTAAAAAAAATGTAAAGAGACTGCAATTACCCATCAGCCGCCCATTCCACTAACAATCGTCTGCTCCGCAGCAGGACTCTTGACCCGTACGCGTAGGAGCAATCCGCAGCAGTCGAAGTCTCTTCTTAGTGGACTCAAAAGTCTCCCCATCCCCCACCTCGCTTCCACCAGGACGCCATGGAAGCGTGCGAGGACGAGCAGGCCGTGCAATTCAGAGATCACTTGAGTCGACTTACATGTCTCCCATCCCCCACCTCCCTTCCGTCAGGACGCCATGGAAGCGTGCGAGTACGAGCAGGCCGTGCAGGCGTGCCTGGCGTCGCTGCACCCGTCGCCAGCCGTCGCCGTGACGGTCGAGCGCGAGAACCTGAGTCGCATCCGTGCGTCGCACGCCGTGCTCCCTGAGGTATGCACGTCGGCGCCGCACCACTGTTCTTTCAGTTTTTTCTTATTTCCTGCCAATTCCCCTCTTTCCCAGCTTGCGCTCTCCCATATCACCATCCGCACTGCTCCTCCCACGACAGTCCACTCGCCGTGCACTCACAGCGTTCCCCGTTTCCCCGTCTCCCAAATTTCCATCCCCCCATTTCTCCATCCCCTGAATCGTCCATCCTCCTTATAGAACGGCCTCGATTACAGTGCTTCCGGGTGCGTGCAGCAGCCGGGGGCAGCAGCGGGCACGTGCGGCATGAGTCAACCCAGCAGCCCCTACCTCATCACTCCCTCCCGCCCTGACTTGGGCCACGAGGGGCGGGACGGGGAGAACGAGGGGACGGAAACGGCGGAGGCGGCGGAGGGGGAGAGCGGGTACGACGCGCCGTTCCCCCTGAGAGCCACTGAGGCCCGCGCTTCCCGCTGCCGCGGGAATACGAGGGGCGGGGGAGGAGGGCGCGCGGGGAATGGGTCTTTGGCGGGCGGGCGGGTGGGTGCTATGGGGAGTGAGGATGAGCATGGGGGGCCGGAGGTTGATGGGGCGCTGCTGGGGAGTGTGGATGGGGATGCGCGAGAGGGTAGTGGAGGGGCGACGGTGGATGAGCGGCTGGAATGCACTCGCTTGGAGGTGCGTGCTGGTGGGAAGGAGGGTGTTGAATTGGTCATTGAGTTGGTATTGAGGAGGTATTGAGGAGGTATTGAGGTGCTCGGTTGGAGTGTTGAGAGCAAATCAGCGAGGTGGCTCGGAGGTAGAGAATTGATTGAGTGTGAGGGGTGAAAGAGGTAGTGGTGGGATGCTCGCTTGCCACTTGTATCCGCCTCCTCCTCCTCTTCCTCTTCTCTCCTCCCTGTCCCCCCGTCTCCATCCCCTCCCCTCGTCCCAGCCTGGAATCGTGACAGCTTAACGCGTGCTTAATAAGTTACTACTGTTGCTCCCCCTCCTTCTTCCCCAGTCGTCCCCCACCATCCCCGCCAGCTGGCCAGTAACTCGCTCTGAGCTTCGCCCAACAGCCTCTTGCCCCCTTGCCCTCCTCACCCCTCTTTTGCCTTGTGCCCCTCACTCCCCCTCATCCCCCTCTCCCCCCCAGCTGGCTTAGCTGTTCGCTCTGAGCTTCGCTCACGCCCTGCTGCCCCCCCGCCTCCGCCTCACCCTCTTCTTCCTCGTGCCCCTCATTCTTCTCTCCTTCCTCAATCCATTCTCACCCCCTCTTTTCTCTTCCCCCCTCCCTCCCCGCCTCCCCCTTTCCCCCCAGCTCGCGGAGCTCTTCGCGCTGAGCTTCGCGCATGCACTGCGTGCCCCGTCGCCCGCCCCGCCCCTCGCCCGCTTCGTGGCAGCCCAGGGCGTGAGGCGCACACGCGCCTTCCTGCTGCTGCCCCCGCCTCAGGGGACCATCACAAGCCTTACCGGTGCTCAAGGTATGGGATGGGGGTATGCCTGGGACTCTCCACAGCAAGAGCAAGTGGGATTTCGCTTGGTGGGTGCTGCTGCTGCGGAATCAACCAGAAGGACAGCTTTGGGTGAGAGTAGCGGAGAGGGTGGCGTGGCGGATGGATTCTCTCTGTTCCTCTACCACCCTGCTTCGGTGATTCCGTGCATTCTACTTCCTCCTGTTTCCCACTCCTCACGACCCCTACTCTTCTTGCGTCGTTGCTCTGTGATCTCTGTTTTCCCCGCCTGCCTCCATCTTACCTCAGTGTCTTTCACCCTTTCTTTCTCTCTGCCGCCCTCCATGCACACAGACGCCAGTCGAAGGCAGCTTCAGGACTCCTGGAGCTCTTCCCCTGATTCTTCCTCGACTACTGATTGGTCCTCGCCCACCCCTGACTCGACGTCCTCTTCTGATTGGTCGAGCTCTCCTGACACATCGTCTCAGTGGACAGCGCCAGCTGACACGTCATCGGATTGGTCAGCACCATCTGACCCCTCTTCCTCCTCAGACTACTCCTCGCCGTCGCCTGATTGGTCCGCCACCACCACGCCTTCTCCTCCTCCCCCTTCTGATTCGTCCACTGATGCTGGGGCATCCAACTCTGATTGGGTATCCAACAATGACTGGCAGGCACCTAGCAGCCCCTCTCCGCCGCCTCCTGATTGGTCCGTTCCTTCTCCCCCGCCGCCTTCTGAATCAACAGGAGACACCTCGTCTTCTGGTAGCTGGTGGCCCTGGGGTTCCTCAGGTGACAGCTCAGGAGAAACCTCAGGTGAAACAACAAGCACCGGTGACCAGACAGCTAGTGATAGCCAGTCAACATCGGACTACCAGCCTACTGATTACCAGACACCGTCCCCACCTCCCCCGAGCCCACCCCCGCCCAGCCCTCCCCCTCCTGCTGACACTTACACTGACCCAGGCTCTGCACCTGCCGACCCCGCACCCACTGATGCTCCTGCTGCTGATACTAATACCTATACCGATTCAGGTGCTGCTGTGGATCCTGCATGGGGGGCTGGTACTGACCCTAATGCTGCTACTGCAGATAACACTGCTGACATTGCAGCTGCCACAGATGCGGCTGCTTCTTCAGGTGCTGACGCCTCAGGTGCTACCGACGCCTCAGGTGCTCCTTCAGGTGCTGCTGCTGACGCCTCAGGTGCTTCTTCAGTTGTTGACGGTTCCGTCTCCTTTGTGTCGAACGAGGGAGGTGACCCTAGCAGCAGTGACAGTAGCGGAGGTGACAGTAGCGGTGGTGACAGCAGCGATCAAGACGGTCCTCTAACGAGCAACCCATCGTATGGTGCCACGATGGGCGGGGACGAAGCAATGGATTCGACCACGTGCAACATATACGAGGGCGAGTGGGTGTGGGACGAGGACAACCGCCCTGCGTACAACACGGAATCTTGTCCCTTCATCAATGTAAGTATCAGAACCGCCGTGATGACCTTGGGCGTGGTGATAATAGTGGTGGCGGTGCAATCGTACTGGTGATAGTAGCTGTGGTGTGCAACATATACGAGGGCGAGTGGGTGTGGGACGAGGACAACCGCCCTGCTTCCAACATAGATTCTTGTCCCTTCATCAACGTAAGCCTATGAAGAGCCATGGTGGGAACAGCGGTGGTGATAGTAGCGGTGGTGATGGTGGTTAATAACGGTGGTGGTTGTAGCGGTGGTGATACTAATGGTGGGTGATTGTAACGTGGTGATACTGGCGGTGGTGATAATAGCCGTGGTGATAGTGACGGTGGTGATTGTGGTCGTGGTGATAGCGGTGGTTTTTCCTTCGTCAGCATGAGGCTTTTCTGCATTTCTCTGCACAGTAGCGGGATAGGGGAATGGTTGTGGAAACTCATTGGCTCACGTTGCATTCATCATGTGAGTGTTGGGTGGACCCCTCCTCTCTCGACTTCCTACTATCTCGTGCCCCCTCTCGTACTCTGCACTTCTCCCCTTTCCTTCCCACACAGGTCCTCTTCCGTCTCACTCCCCCCTTCACTCTTCTCCTCTTGCCTCTTCTCCCCTCCCTCTCTTTCTCTCCCCCCTTCACTCCTCTCCTCTTGAGCTTGAAGTGATCCATTAGGTAATGAGCTCAAGGCTCTTAAGTACATTTGAAATGGGCAAGGGATGGATAGGGAGGGAATCGGGTGATCACATTTGGGTGAGGTTGGGATCTGGGTTTACACCTAACCAACACTTTTGAGAATTCTCAAAAGTCACTCCAATATATCTGGGTTTACACCTAACCAACACTTTTGAGAATTCTCAAAAGTCACTCCAATATATCTGGGTTTACACCTAACCAACACAAACTACAAACTACACTAATCTATGATAAAAAAGTACAGGTACATAATCTGAGATTGAGGGCTAATCAATCAGGTACATGCACATCAACGTCTCTCCACCATGCTGTGTTCCCGAAGGGCCTATCCACCTTATCACCAGCAATCCTGATGCTCCCTCATATGCTTTCTGAGCGTCCTCCTAGCCTTTCCGCCCCCTTCCTGCGCCCTCTTCCCCTCTCTTTCGCACCATGGCAGTCCGTGTCGCCCACAACCAACTGCCTCAGACAGAAGTACGGCCGGCAGGACCAGTCATGGATGGTGAGTCCTGAGTCAATGCAAAAGTCACTTGAAACAGAAGTACAGACGGCAGGACGATTCATGGATGGTGGGTCCTTTCGAGTCTCAAAAGTCACTTCGACAGAAGTATGGCCGGCTGGACAATTCATACATGGTGAGTTCTTGCTGAGCCTTCATGATGCGAGGGAGATGAGGGAGATGAGGGCGATGGGGGAGATGAGGGACATGAGAGGGCGGAGAGAGTGGCGAAACGTATGGCATGTCACTTCGTTTCAAGCAGTCAAGCCACTGAGAGCCCTGCAAGCTGAGAGCCCTGCAAGCTGAGAGCCCTGCAAGCTAAACCCATCCACATCACATGTGCTACATGCGTCTTCCCATGAGTCCACCATCTCGTATTGCCTGTTTTTTTTCCTGCCCCTATCTGCCCCTCTCTGCTCCTCTCTACCCCTCTCTGCCCCTCTCTACTCCTCGCTGCAGCGCTACTCGTGGAAGCCAAAGCAGTGTGGCGGCAACATCCTTCGCTTCCAAGCAGCCGAATTCGCCCAGAAGATGCAAAACAAGTGAGTCGCAGGGAGGGCAGCGAGGGCAGGGAGAGCAGGGAGTGTGGCGAGGGCAGGAAGGGCATTGTCCGACTTGTGGTGCTACCTCCAACCCATGCTGTTCCCCCTGCCGATTCCCCCCCCCTTCGCTCCCTTTCCATTTCCTGAACTCCCCAGCTACGCTGCTCCCCTTTGGAAAAGCGATCGTTATAGTTTTCTTTTACTGTTTTCCAGGGCAAAACAGTAAAAGATCCCCTCCCTGGAAAATCTCGCCCTGGAAAATATCAGAGGAACCCCTCCCCAGCAGAGCTTTCCCCCACCTTCTCTTTGCTCTCTCTTTTCTCCTCTCTCCTCTCTCATCGCTCATTTCCCCCACATCCACCACCCATTTCCACCCTCGATTTCCCTCCCTGGTCTGATCCTTCCTTGTGCCTGACAGGGTGGTTGCTCCGGTGAGCAACGTGTCACCGATGGTGTAACAGCTTGGCCCTTGCTCACCACTCTCCATCGTTCACCACTCCCGTCCGCCCCCTACATCTCTCCCCACTGCGCCTTCCTTGTGCCGGACAGGGGATAGCTCTGGTTGGCGACTCTTTGATTACCAACAACATCATGCCTTGGCCTCTCTTCACCACTCTCCACCATTCACCACCCCCAAATCGCCTCCCACGGTGCCTTCCTTGTGCCTGACAGGGTGATAGCTCTGGTTGGCGACTCTTTGATTACAGACGGCTTCCTGCCCTCGCTGCTTTGCCAGGTAGGCTTAGAGAATTCTCGAAACTGTTTAATACACGCCAGGTAGGCTCGCTGCTTCGCCAGGTAGGCTTGCTGCTCTGCCAAGTGGCCGCAGAATGTGAGATTGGTTAAGACCTGGGGCCCTTCAAGCACACCATGCTCATTCTCCTCGTTCGTCCCCCCCCCTCCGTACACGCCTGTTTCCCCACGCAACCCTGTCTGCGTGCACCCGCTCTACCCCTGTGCTCTCCTCTCCCCATGCACCACACCTTCCCACCTACCTCTCGTCTCCCCATGCGCCACCCCTTCTCACCTATCCCAGTTGGCGCAGGTGGGCACAGTGAGCCGCGTGGAGGGCAGTGCGCTGGGCAGCTTTGTGTCCCGGGGGCCTCCAAACAACACAGCATTCATTCTCGTCTCCCCATGCACCCCCCTTTGACACCTCCCAGTTGGCGCAGGTGGGCACGGTGAGCCGAGTGGAGGGCAGTGCGCTGGGCAGCTTCGTGTGGCGCCTGGACTCGCACAACATGACGGTCGCCAACTACTGGAGCCCCTTCCTCATGTGGACGTCTGCCAACCCCGTGGTGCGTGGCCATACCGTGTGGTGGTTGCTCTTGGCATGTGATTCAAGCTTGTGCGCTTGCATGGGGTAGCACAACGTGACGTGACCGTTGCCAACTACTGGAGCCCCTTCACATGTGGACAAGTGCCAACCCCGGGGTGGGTGCTCTTGGCATGCACGCGATGCATGCACACATGCGACCAGTGTGGTCATTTCCTCTGGTTGGCCGGAAACCCTGACTTGTGCGGCCTAACTTGGTCTACAATTTGACTCGCATTCATCCAACTGGGTGCGAGGAAGCCACGGGCCTCAGAAGATTCCCTCCTTCCACTGCCCCTCTCCCTCCCCACGCTGCTTCCTCTCCCTCTTCCCATCGTCCCTGTTATCTCTCATCATGTCATCCGCAAGCTAAGGGTGCAGGACCCAGGTCTGGGAGACACAGCAGTGAACCTGGGCGCGTTTGACCCGCAGTGGTTCGACCAGGTGCAGACTATGGACCTCATCGTCTTCCAGTCCGCCACTCACCCCCCCCACCCCTCCCTTCTTGCCTCCCGTCTTCCCTTCTGTGTTTTCTGCCGTGTTTCTCCCTTCTTCCCTGCATCTTCCCTCCCTTGTTACCTCCCTTCTACCCTCGCATCAGGTCATTCGCAAGCTAAGGGTGCAGGACCCAGGTCTGGGAGACACAGCAGTGAACCTGGGCGCGTTTGACCCGCAGTGGTTCGACCAGGTGCAGACTATGGACCTCATCGTCTTCCAGTCCGCCACGCACTGGCCGCACGCTGAGAGGTGGCTGAGGCGCTTCTTTGTGGACCGCAAGTGGCACCGCCTCGACCCTGAACCTGACACCATGACCGCATACAAGTGAGTGCTCGTTGGCTAGTGCCTGTAAAGGGGAGTGTTGGGTTAGTGAGTGTGTAGCCAAGTGAGTGCCAAGGGGACAAACTGAGCGGTGAGATTCGACCCAAGCCCGAGACCGTGATCGCATACAAGTGAGTGCATGTGGTTGAGCGCCTGTGTGAGTTAAGGAAGGGTGATTATGCAAGATGGAGAAGTGGCGATGGGGATACTCTCCGGCGACTCTTTGAGGCGTCTTGAAAGGTTGAGCTTGCTCTCGGGTGTTCACACTGGATTTTCACATGTGCAAAAACTATGTGAGCATGCAAGTGAGCGCTTTCATCTGGATGGTTCATATATATATGTATATGTATATATATACATCTATATGTATTTATCAATGTGTATTGCCTGCCCAATGAGACTTGCCTCGGGTAGTCTTCATGGCCACATGTGGTGCACACCCGACCTTGAGCCCGGCGCTGTAAGGGCGTGCAAGGGAGTGGCTGTGTTGGGGTGGCTGCAAGCAAGTGTGTGTGAGTAAGCGATCGCTCACATCCTGTGCAATGGGAGGCTTCTCTTTGTCTCACGCCTGCCTGTTCTCTCTCTTCCTCTCCCCCCAGGCAAGCACTGAACAAGCTGGCCAAGTCGTTCAACGCCGGCAACAGCAAGCGCTGGGACCTGCCTGTGCCCTACTTCCTTTCCGCTCCTCCCCGCCTCGTTAACTGCCAGGGCTCCTACGCCCCTGCCAACAGATCCACGGTGAGTTGGGTATGCTGTGCAAATGCAGAGCATGTGTGTGTGTGTGTGACACACAGCACGTGCTCTTTGCTGCAACAAGCCCCGTTAACTGCCAGGGCTCCTACACCCCTGCCAACAGGTCCACGGTGAGTTGATTGTGCTCTAATTCATACTCACTGGCACTTGCACCTCACATATTCACATCACTGCAACTGCTGCAGTTTCACAACCCCACACACACAACCATGCACCTCCTTGGTTCCCTTCCCGTGCCTTTGCACGATGTAGTACGAGCACATGGTGTAGGGGAACCCTCTCAGGCGTTTCTTGAGCTGACTCATAAGAACTTTCATTCCCCCCCTTCCCCATGCCTTGGCATCTCTGAGCAGTACGAGCACATGGTGCGGGGGAACCCTCAGAGCCGCAAGTGGTTCCCTGCGCAGCGGGACATTCTGAGTCCCAGCAAGAACATTCGCTTTGTGGACATCACACACCCGTCGCTGTACAGAAGTGATGCCATGCTGGCGTCGCAGTCACCTGACAGCAAGGATTGCCTGCACCCGTGCCTGCCCGGGCTCCCTGACATCTGGGTCGATTTGTTTTATGAAGTCTGGAAGGCTGACCCGGAGTTCAACAGTTGATGCTGACGCTTGCTCTCGCTCTACCAGAGCGATGCCATGCAAGCGTCGCATCGCAGGCCCCTGAGAGCATGGACTTTCTGCACCCGTGCCTGCCGGGGCTTCCTGACATATGGGTGGGCGTGTTTTATGAAGTCTGGAAGTCTGACCCGGAGTTCAATAGCTGATGCTGACACTTGGTTGGGTGCTAATTTAGGGGTTCATTACTGCACTCGCTCGTGCAGCGGCTGAGCTCTTACTGAATGTTACGTTAATGTTTGTTTTGATTCTTATTGTGACGGGTGCGAATCGCACGCACCCATAAACTTTGTTAGGAAATGCGGGTTTTGCTTGATTAACAATGGTGTGCATGATGCTTATTGAGAGAAAGCGCTCCAACAAATTATTCACGAGTATTGTTCTACTAGAAAAAGCTGCCATGGTCTTGGAGTTGTCATATATGTAGATAACTGTCGAGCGTATTTCTGACTGATCCTTAAAACGGGCCCATGTATAGCATGACAGCTCTGGCTCTAGCTCATGTTATATTTTTATAGCGTACCGAGCTCAGGCTGTATGTCTTTGTAGATGGCTATACCAAGAAACTGATGTACCAATATCAGGGACAAGGGGATTTGCTCCGTCCCTGACAATCCCGATGGTCCAAACATATGCCTTCTTCAACCATCACCTCACCTCCATTCGCATTCTTGTCATTGCCTTTTTCCATACCTCCCCATCCACGCCTCTCCTGCTTTTACGCTTCTCCGAGCCAGACTGGGTCGCTCACCCGACCATATCACCTCATCTCCTGCCTAGTCTTACCTCAGGATTCAGGTCTTGGGATTGAGTTCCCAAGGCTCACTTCGGGATTCACGTCGAGGCGGTTTTCCTTACCGACATGGCTCGCATGTCGCTTACGAGTATCTGTTTCGCCTGCTCGTTCAAGTATTCTAAGATTCGCACGCTCGTCCCGCACCTCGACTGCTTCTCCGCAGTTCTCGCCTCGCTAGACTTGGTGTCTGAACCAGGCTAGGTCCGCCGCTCCTATTGGCTTGTTTGTTGCGGAGCGTTGAAGTCCCGTTTCGAGCGTCGTAGCGAGTCCACCGTCAGGAATTTCCGGATCGAATCATCCTCAGGTAGGCTTCCGAGAAAGACCCTCAAGCTTGTAGCTGATTGGCTAGCATTTGTCCATCTGGCCGAATCGACGATGAGCCTCAAAACCTGCGTCGCGAAAAGGGAAGGCAGTTTTACAGTGGTAACCATATACTACGATACAGGATAGGAGTCGTCTATCTCGGTATTCGTCTGTGGTTCGGCAGAAGCGGTCGAGGGGGCTTTCGGTGTCGGTGAGAGGTGCTTGTCGCGATCTTAGCCGTTGCGAGCGGCGTGATTTGACCGCGAACGGAAATGTGATGGCCTGTTTCTCCGACTTATCGTTATCCGTCGTAAGGCATTCGAGCCAAGCCAAACCGGCTTGGAAAAGTGGCGATGGATTGAGCAGGTAGCACCGATTCCATACGAGCTCCGCGGGCTGAGGGTGCGTTGCAAGACAATGTCTTGTCCAACGAAATACTTTCGGAATGCAAGAGCTTGACGCAAACGCGAGTCCCAAACGTGCAAACGAGACGCCTCTCGTTTCTCTTCGTTCCTCGTTCCTGGGACTCGACCTTGGGCAGTCGAAGTCCCACCTTCAATAACTCTTGATCCAACGCTCGCGGCGCCGTGATTTCGCCTCGCAAGACGTGGTGGTGTAGTCGAGCCGAGGCGTAACTACCTCCCTCCTCCATTCCCATCTTGGCCCTCGATCTTTACCCTCTTAGCCCTCGATTTTGGCCCTCTTGGTTCTCCTCGTCCTTGGCCGCTTCCCCCTCAACCACCTCGTGCTTCCTCAGCCGCCTCCTGCGATCCTACCAACCCAACAACCGCAAGAAGGATGTCGGCCCTAGTACCACCTACACGCTCTGCGCTGCCAGCTCACGCAAGCCGTTTAATGATCGAATGAAGGGCCGTCGCAGCCTGTTCAGTCATCCCGTTGCAATCCCGTCCCAGGCTCCTGTTTCCCACGAGCAACCTCGTTCCTCCGCGAGATCCTCTTGACAGCAGTACCTTAGAAAATCTGAAGGCCTCTTGGAGGCCTTTATTCCCCCCTAGCTCCTGAGGGTGCTGGTACCTAAACCTTGAAAAATGGCGTCTGGGAACTCTCGCCTGAGGAGTTTCAAGAAAGAGAAGGCTGCGAGCCGTTTTTCTATTTATGAGCGCCGTTTCCCTCACCGCGGGAGGAGGGACTCCTTCGTGTATTTATCACCTCTGCTGCTCTCAGTGACTGTCGCTCTCGCTCTGTGCAGTCCTGCTCGCGTTGCTGCAGTGCGCCTCCCCGGGTCCATGGGCAAACACAGCCATTCCTCGGGTATTATGCGGGACGAATGGCGTGCTGCTGCTGGCGGTGGTGCTGCTGTCTCTGTCACTCCTGCTGCTGGTGCAGATGCTTCGTTTGGTGATGCTGCTGCTGATTCCTCTGGGGCAATTGCCCCTGTGGCTGGTGAGTTTCCCGTGCCTGGTGATGGACCGTACAAGAGGGAGGAGCCGCTTCCGAGCTTCATTCTCCATCAGAGCGGCTATGCAAGGGCAGAAGGCGGAGATCTCTCAGCGTCAGGCGGAGAGGAACCCGCAGCAGGCGCAGACGTTTCAGCAGCAGAAGGCGCAGAAGAGGCATCAGCAGCAGACGCACCCGCACCTCTTCCACCAAAGGACGAGGAAATGGCCCCAGCTTCAGAAGCAGCCGAAGAATCGGCAGCAGAGGAGGCAGCAGCAGCTGGCGATATTTCTACCTCCTCTGTCTCTGCCTCGGCCTCTGCCTTAGCGTCTGCCTCTGGCAGTGCCTCTGGCTCGCCCCCTGCCCAGGCCGGGCTCCTCCAGCTCACCCCCCAGGGCCTGCTGTCGTCCCTGAGGTGTCTTTTCTCCAGGGGCGACGCTGCGTGCACACAGGTGAATGCGGACAAGGGGAAGGCGAAGCCCGTGTATAGGGTGGAGGCTGCCGCTCCTAGCGATGGGTTCGTGCGGCGGGTGGGGCGGCAGCTGTGGCTGCGGGGCAAGCCGTTCTACGTGAACGGGTGGAACACGTACTGGCTCATGTACATTGCGAGCATTCCTGAGAAGAAGTATCTGGTGCGTTGCAAAGGCCACTCTACCTACCATTCCACGCTTCTTCTGATCCCCACGTCCCCCTACCATCTCTCTCCACCTGTTCACCCGTCCTCATCTCCCCTTCCGTTCTGCCACCCCTCGCCTTCTCTCTCGCCCCACCAGGTGAACCAGGCGTTGACCCAGGGGCGCAGCATGGACCTCACAGTGTGCCTCTCGTGTGTTGTGCCTTGTTTCTTATGCCAACCTCCAATCCTTGTTGCTTTTCTCCCGTGCCCCACCAGGTGAACCAGGCGTTGACCCAGGGGCGCAGCATGGGCCTCACAGTGTGTCGCACGGGGGCGTTCTATGACGGCCCTGGCTGGCATGCTCTGCAGACCAGACCCGGGGTGTTTGACGAAAACACATTCAAGGTGGGTGTGACTCGGGGGTGGGTGGGTGTGACTCGGGGTGGGTGTGACTCAGGGTGAGTGTGACTTGGGGTGGGTGTGACTCAGGGTGGGTGTGACTCGGGGTGGGTGTGACTCGGGGTGGGTGTGACTCGGGGTGGGTGTGACTTGGGGTGGGTGTGACTCACCTCTGGTGGGGGCGTTGCTCGTAGTTGGTGGGATTTGAAGGGGTGTGTGACTCTGGTCACCAGGAGTGTGTGACTCTGGTCACCAGGAGTGTGTGACTCTGGGGGGGGGCAGGCCACCTCACGACGACACCACATGGACTTCTCTCTTAGTCGACCCTCTCTTGAGTTGCTCTCTCCTTCCCATCGCCTGTTCTCTCTCTTGCCCTCCCCTGCTCTCCCCAGGCTCTAGACTATGTGCTTTTCACGGCCAAGAGGTTTGGAGTGCGGTTGCACATGGTGCTGAATGGTAACTGGGACGACTATGGAGGCAAGAACCAGTACGTCAAGTGGAGCGCTGCTGCTGGGGGCACCCTTCCTGCTGACGACACAGCTTTCTTTGTCGACCCTCTCTGCCGAACGTTCTACAAAAACTTTATCAAGGTGCGACGCTGGTGTGATGGTGCTGCTTGTGAGTTTTGAGGCGCCTCAAAGAGCGCTGCTTCTGGGGGGACTCCTCCCGGCGATGACACGGCATTCTTTGTCGACCCTCTTCTGCTTTGTTGTACAAAAAAATTCTCAAGGTGCATTGGCGTGCTGGTCCTGTCTGTGTGCAGTGCAGTGTGGTATGGTGCGGTGCGGTGCGATGCAGTAGAGTGATGTGTGGTGCAGCAGGGCTGATGTCTCCCTCCCTGCTTGCGCCAGGCTGTACTCTTGGACCACAACACATTCACAGGCCTGCTATACCGCATCAAACCCTCACAAGCTGATCACCTCCCCCCTCCTCCCCCCCCCCAACCTCCCTCCCTTCCCCCCCTCAAATCCCCATCGATTCTCCCTGCGCCAGGCTGTAATCATGAGGCGCAACACGCTCACGGGCCAGCTGTACCGCGAAGATCCCACCATCTTCGGCTGGGAGCTCATGAACGAGCCCCGGGTCTACGCGGATCCCTTAGGGGACGTCTTGCAGGTAACAAGAGATGAGTGGGGAATAACGAGTGGGGAGTGGGGATCAAAGAGTGGGGAACGCGAGTGGGAAAGAGAGAGTGGGGAACAGCGAGTGGGAAAGAGAGAGTGGGGAACAGCGAGTGGGAAAGAGAGAGTGGGGAACAGCGAGTGGGAACGAGAGAGTGGGGATCAGCGAGTGGGAAAGAGAGAGTAGGGAGGGAAGAGAGAGTGGGGTTGAATAAATTTTGATGATCTAGAATGCGAGTGCATTCGAGTTTCAGGCTTTTTTTTTTTCGTAGTAGCATGAGTCAAAGCCCCACCAAAATCCAAATTCCAGCACACCAAGCCCTCTGTGCTGTCGAAATTCATTTTTGAATCGAGTCAAAGATTGTTTTCACCCTCAATCTTTCTGTTCTCTCGGATTTCCTCCTATTTGTGCGTTTTTTATTTCCCCAGGCGTGGATCACGGACACGGCGGCATACGCCAAGTCGCTGGACCCCAAGCACCTGCTCTCCATCGGCTCAGAGGGCTTCTACGGCCCCTCCACACCGGATCGCCAGAGCGAGGCAAGGGACTCAATCCGAGGCCTTACCCTTTTGTTTTTTCCGTCCTGCCCACTCCTTGCTCGCGCTCCTGTAACCCCAGGCGTGGATCACGGACATGGCAGCGTACGTCAAGTCGCTGGACCCCAACCACCTGCTCTCCATCGGCTCAGAGGGCTTCTACGGCCCCTCCACACCGGAGCGAGCCAAGGCGCTCAACGCGGAGTGGTACATGATGAACGTGGGGACGGACTTTGTGCGGAACAACAAGGTCCCGGGGATTGACATTGCTTCAGTGCATGCTTATGCGAACTACAGGTGAGAGGGAGTTATGTGTGGTGGGACTGGGGGGAATCGAGCCAAGGCGCTCAACGCGGAGTGGTGGATGGTGAACGTAGGGACGGACTTTGTCAGGAACAACAAGGTCCCGGGGATTGGCATTGCATCAGTGCATGCGTATGCAAACAGCAGGTGAGAGAGGGGGTTGGGAGGTGTGGGGCGGATGGAAAGAGCGATGAATGTTGGAACCGGCTTTTCAGGAACAACAAGGTTTCCGAGCCCCCGATCCATGTAAACAGCAGGTGAGGGGGGGGGGGGGGGGTGATGTGCGCTGCGAAGGAGGGTGCAGAGAGGGAATCATGCTCGACGTGTATGTGTCGAGGGGTCTGTTTTCGAGTCTCCTCTCCTCAGAAATAAACAGAGCCCTGGGTTGGCTTGATGCTGAGGTTTGGTGTGGAGGGGAGAGACGTTTTTGTGCAACAGTGTTTTGATGCCGCTGTGTGTGACGTTCCCCGTAGGAGCAGTATGCAAACGAGCTTCTTTTCTGAGCGCCTTTTCTCTTTCTCCTCCTGGCCTCTTCGCCCACCAACCTCCCTTTCAGATACTCTGTCTCGGCATGGAGCGAAAAGCTCTCACATTACAAGAACTCCGTGAAGGGGCACTTGGAGGATGGGGACGGGGTGCTCAAGATGCCCGTGCTCATTGGCGAGTTTGACCCCGAGAGCAACACGCAGATGAGCTGCTTGTTCCAAATCCTTCTCCCTTCCTCCCTCCTCTCTCCCTCCCTCCTTCCCCCGCCCTCCTTCCTTTCAGGTACTCTGTCTCGGCATGGAGTGACAAGCTGGCATACTTCACAAACTTTGTGAAGGGGCACTTGGAGGACGGAGACAGGGTGCTCAACATGCCCGTGCTCATCGGCGAGTTTGGCCCCGAGAGCAACACACAGATGAGCTGCTTGGCTCAACTCCTTCCCTCTTCCTCCCCCCTCTCTCCCTCCCTCCTCCCCCCCGGCCTCCTCCTCCCCCCTGGCCTCCTTCTCCCCTTCAGGTACTCTGTGTCAGCATGGAGTGACAAGTTGGCATACTTCAAGAACTTTGTGAAGGGGCACTTGGAGGATGGGGATGGGGTGCTCAACATGCCCGTGCTCATTGGCGAGTTTGGCCCCGAGAGCATCAAGAAGCTTCCGGATGGCAGCATGGCGCGGCGCAACGAGGTGTACAGCACGCTGTACCAGATGGTGCTGGATTCGGTTAAAAAGGGAGGCTCAGCTGGCGGTACGTGTGTTTGATGCTGCCTGCATGTGTGCGCCTCTGTGTGCATGTGTGTGTGTGTGTGTGTGTGTGTGTGTGTGTGTGGTCCTGCGTGCCTGTATGTGCCTCCGTGGGTGTGTGCGAGCATGAGGCGCCTCTCAACAAGGTGTACAGTGCGCTATACCAGATTGTGCTGGAGTCGTTTAAGAAGAGGGGATCGAAGAAGGGATCGACTGCTGGGACGTGTGTGCATTGTTTCTGGCACGTGTATGAGGTGCCGCCTGAGTATTTAACTTTCTCTCCTCTCCTATTCCATCCCCTCCCCCCTCCCCCTGTCTCGCGGCGCCACCCACTGGCAGATCATGGCAACTTTTGAGGCGACTCAAAAGTCACCTCCGCTCATGGGAATGGCAAGGGGCGGTGGCATGGCAGTAAGACACCTGACTAGTATCTACCTTTTTCTCCTCACCTTTCTCCCGTTCTCCCCTTTCCTCTCACTCTCTCGCGGCACCAGCCACCATGTTCTGGCAGATCCTGGCTGACGACCTGTGCTCGTGGGATGACGGGAAGGGGCGGTGGCATGGCAGTAAGGCGCCTGAGCATTTATCTTTCCCTCCTCACCTGCCTTCTCCCTCCATCTCCCCTCTCCCTGCACCAGCCACCATGTTTTGGCAGATCATGGCTGACGATCTCCGCTCGTGGGATGATGGCATTGCAGTCTTCGCATCGGACCCCGCACATGCCAAGACAGTGAGCATCATATCTGCACAGTCCAAGGCGATTGCTGCTGCCACAAGGAGTTTAGGATGACATGCAAAATGGGTTTCTTGGAGCCACTTGCTTATAAATGCTTGTGTGAATATGTATGCACTGTCTCTCACGTAGTATTTGTCAAGAAAGAAGGCTTAGGAGAAACTTAGGTTTTAGGAAGAGAGAGGGAGTTGGCCAAGAAAGAAGGGGGTTTCACTATAGCACACGTACAAGATATAGCTGTTGGGCTGAGAAAAAACCCTTAGGATCTTTCAAGGCTAAGATCGGGGTTGAAGTAGGAATGTTGTAATTGCGGAAGCGTTTTAATATCAGAGTTGCTGAACCACCTTGTACTAGTGTGTGAGAACAAGATAAGTTGATAATAGCAAAGAGATACAAGCTTTTATATGGTTACAAGGAATATGAAAAGTTATACTTTAACTGTTTTTGCTGTTGCGGTTCGATACAGTGCCGACTCGGGTAACTGCTCAGTAACGAGTCAGTTATGTGTCCTTGCTGTCGCACTGTACTTTTCGTCAAGTCAAAGGTCAGCGACCTTTGACCTTCGCGTAACCTCCAGCGGCTGCTTTTGTTGACTCAAGTGTTTCTTCGCTGTAGTCCGCTCCGTTTCGTGTCGACACTTCGATACTTCATAAGCGTTTAAGTTACTTGTTTCCAACACTCCCCTTCGCTTCTGGAGTATCGCTGCTGATGACGTGTCCTTGTCCAGTCAGCAGCATGCAGTACTCGAACTTCTGTTTTCCGAGTTTCTTGGTCAAGTAATCAGCTGCCATCTCGGATGTGGGACAGTAGGATAGCTCGAGTCTTCCCTTCTCGATTTTGTCTTTTACGAAGAAGTATCGGAGGGCGATGTGCTTCGTTCGATTCGCGAACCCATTTTTGTTCGCTATGCGAATGGCTGATTGGTTGTCGCAGAAGAGGGAGAAGCTGGGTAACTGAGCCAATTTTGCTTCCTCCAGTCATTCGCGAAGATATAGCCCTTCCTTGGTGGCTGAGCAAAGTGCGATATATTCTGCTTCTGCTGAGGAGAGAGCGATTAGCTCTTGTTTGTTCGACTGCCATGAGATAGGCCCGATAGGTTCGAGTCTGTAGATGTAGCCAGTTCGAGATCGTCTGTTGTTGGAGTCTCCAGCGTGATCGGCGTCGACGTAACCGATTAGCTTAGGTGTCGTAGTTCCGGTCTTGTGGTAGGTTAGTCCGATCGTCGGAGTGCTGACGAGGTAGTGAAGTGCTCGGTCGAGTTCAAGCATGTGCTCTGCTTCAGGCTTCTTGAGGTAGGTAGCGAGTTGGCTACCTGAGTAGGATAGATCCGGTGGGCAGGTAACGGCTGCGAAGAGTAGGCAGCCTAACTTTCGTTGGTAGTCGCGGATGCCGGCAGGTTTAAGTAGAGCGGAGGCTTTTCGATCTCCGTCG
Organism: Closterium sp. Naga37s-1; assembly: GCA_947471745.1. Classification (NCBI taxonomy): domain Eukaryota; kingdom Viridiplantae; phylum Streptophyta; class Zygnematophyceae; order Desmidiales; family Closteriaceae; genus Closterium; species Closterium sp. Naga37s-1. The sequence continues at coordinate 1,007,346 of CANJKZ010000036.1, read as the reverse complement.
GTGTAGCGATATGGCGCGGAGATGACAGTTGGAGTGAGTCCGAAACGTTTAGCGATAGTGTCTGTGTACTTTTCGGCGCTAAGGTAGATTGCGTTGTCGCCGTCTTGAATGTTCAGTCCTAGGTACTGTGTCACGGTAGTCGCGACGGTGAGTGTAAGATCCCGTTGCAGCTCCCCTTCAAACCATGTCGTTATGGCGTCGGTGGAGCCTATGTAGAGGAGGTCGTCGACGTAGACGATGAGTAGAATGTAGTCGGTACCCTTCGTAAATCGGTACATCCCTTGGTCGTGCGGTAGTTGAAGGAATCCGATGCGGATTAAGCGGGCGTGAAGATGCTGCTGCCACAGTCTCGGGGCTTGTTTGATGCCGTGTAGAGATTTTTCCAACTGACAAACTTGGTTGGGGTCTGCGTTAGACCCGTGCGGGAGTTCGACAAAGATCTCAGCATCGACGGGGGCGTAGAGAAAGGCATTGGCGACATCGATTTGCCGAAGCTTCTTCCGGTTCATGGCTGCTATCGCGAGGAGAATCCGCAGTGAGGTATGTCGGCTTACTGGTGCAAAAGTTTCCGTGAAGTCTCGCCCTTGCTCTTGGTCGAAGCCACGCACAACCCAGCGTGCTTTGAATTTGTCGATTGTTCTGTCGGCTTTTGTTTTCACGTGGAAAACCTATTTTCCCGTGAGAATGGTCTTGTTATGTACCACTCCAATAGGCACAATTTTCCAGGTGTTGCATTCTTGCAGCGCCTTTAACTCTCTGTCCATGGCTTCTCGCCATTTTTCCCTGTGTTCTCCCCCCAGAGCCTGCTGAATGTTGGCAGGCTCCTTAGGCGGTGCTACTCCGTGGACAGCGGTGACGAGTCCCAGTATCTGTAGTCCACTCTGTGTGTAGCGGGGGAGAGTTGCGTCCTCGGGACAAGCTGCTTCATCTCCTGCTTCTGGATCCGGTAAGAAATTTGGTCCTATGCGTTCGGAGACGTTGGTGTCAACCGGTTGGGGTGTAACGTAACCTGTGTCGGCGAAGTCGAAGTAGGTTTCAGCGTTGACACTTTCGCGAGGGTTTTCGTCATCCATCGGGATGGGCACGGAGCAATACGGGAGAGGTCCGGCTTCTTCTGAAGCTACGTCCACGTTCTGCTCATCCCTGTCAGCTTCGTCTACTGCTGAAGCGAAGGCTCGGTTGCCACGGAAGCCGCCTGTGAGGTCTCGATTTGCTGCCAGGTTATCCAGGTACGTTTGAAGTGTGAGTCGCTCGTAGAAGATAACATCACGTCCTGCTAATGTTTCCTTCGAGTGGATGTCGAAAATCTTCCATGCGTTGTAATGCTTTTCGATGCCCAGGTGTAGTCCCCACTGTGCGCGTTGAGAAAATCGTCCAGCTTTGCGGTCGGTACTGTACCATGCACCCGAAAACTCGTAACATTTTTGTGTTGCCCAATTTTCCTGTCCACAGCAGGTGCGGTGATGCGTTGTTCGGGAGCGATGATGACGAGAGCAAGTTGTGCAGCATGACAGCATGGTCCATCGCCTCAGGCCACTGCTGGTTGGGCAGTCGCATGCCACGCAACAGTTTGCGCATGGTGTTCTGGAGAGTTCTGTTCATCCGTTCTGCCACGCCTTGCTGTTGATGGGCGTAGGGAAGCGAGATGAGTCGCTTGATGCCTCGTTCTGCGAGGTACTGCCGGAACCTTTGTGACTGATATTCCCCTCCTCCGTCTGACTGGAAGCTTTTCAGCTTTGCTCCTGATTCTCGTTCTGCCATAGGTAGCCAGGCGACGAAGGCTTCGAAGGCCATGTCGCGACTTGGGAGATTAAGATGCCAGACGTAACGGGTGGCGGCGTCGATGAAAGTAATCACGTAATTATATGCTCCTTGTCCTTGTTCGCGAGTATACAGGATGTCGCTGTATACTTTCTCGAGTGGTGCGTAGGCTGGCGCGCTTGGATTGTGGTGAGGGACAAATGGTTGATGAGGTAAGTCAGCTTCGGGGCACGTAAAGCATGTGCCTCAAACTCGTTGGAGTTCTCTGCCGTCGGGTAGAAGGAGTGAATCTTTGTCGAGTACTGCTGCCTTGATCGTGTTATTTAACGTTGTGTTGCTTGGATGTCCCAGTCTTTCATGCCACAGTGATTCGCTCGCACGATGTCCTGGTGAGCGCCTGTACAGGTCGGAGTTGGAGTAAAAACCCGCGGTGAAGTTGGCGCTTCTGTGAACTTCACGTGGAGTGGGAGTTAACTGCTGCGCAGGAGTCGGTGGAGTGTCGTCGATGGGAACTGGTGCCGTTGAAGAGCCCGTGATTGGTGCCGTAGGTGTTGCTGCTGTTGCTCAGGTTGTCTCTGCTGTTGTCGATGTTGTTACTTCTTGTCAGATTGTTGCTAATGCCCTTGTCCTTTCTGCTTCAGGTATGGTATGTGAATACCAGAATCCTCCAGGACTGAAGTCGGGATCGAGGTCCGGTGGATGTGTCAAAGAAGTGAAGTTGACGATGGCGTCGCTCTCGGCGGTACCTTGGTCCGGGACGAAGTCAAGAACGAAGACGTTGTTTTTTAAGACTGCTCTGCCAATGTAAAGTCCGCCTTTTCCGTGGAATAATTTGAACTCCTGAGTGGTGCTGTCTGCTTCGAGATGGGATACCCTTCGCCATCAGTTGACTGACGCTGAGTAAGTTGTAGCCGAGTTCTTCTGCAATTCAAACTTTGGACATTTGTAAGATGATGTTTGTTTCTCGAGACTGAAGTTGTACTATCCCTTGTCGTCGAGTGTGCAGGTTCTGGTTGTTGGCCACGATGATGACAACTTCGCGCTGAAGTTGATGTTCTTGTTGAACGAAGCGACCCGAGGAACACATGTGCTGTCCGCAGAAATTGTTCAAGAACCAGGTGTCTTGTCCGGACGGCTCGCTCTGGGCGATGGCTGCATACGTCGGTTTGGCTCCAGTGATTCGCGGCGAGGAGTTCTCTCATCGAGCTGTTCTTCTGGTGAGTAGTGGGGTGGTGATCCGGTGATGCAGGAGTCTGTTGTTCTTATCATGCAGCTCACGATGTTTCTTGTTCCTTGTGCAGGTTTTGTCGTTGAAGATGTTGAAGACTGCACTTGACTGGTGGGATGCGGCTGTGTAGAAGCTACTTGACTGCTTGAGGGCCGAAGTTGACGTTGCGGCGTTGTCGACTGCTGCTGATTCGGGCAGTGTGTGCTTGCTGTTGTTGTTGTAGCGTCGTTGAGTGTGGAACGCGAATTCTGGTGCTGGCGCTTTCTTCTTGTGTCTTTCCTCGTGCAGATCCATATCCTGTAGTTCAGCGTGAATTTCGGCGCAGAGTGCTGCTTCGGAGATCTTCTTGTGAGCTCGAATGATTGCTCGAGTGGAGCGCCAATGAGGACCGAGGCCGGCGATGATGACTGTTAGAAAGGCTTCTTCGGATATTGCTCCTCCGCATCGGAGGAGTCTGTCGCGCAGTCCACGACAACGGCTGATATATGCCATTCCCTTTTCGCCGTGTTTCATTTCCACTGTTGTCAGCTATGCCATGAGACGACTTTGGTTAACACTGTCTGTTGCTTGATATAGGCTCTTCAGGTGGTTGTACGCCAGCTCGGCGAAGTTGCCGTATCCTCGATAAGACTGAATGTTCTGCTGCTCGTTTGGCGTTAAATTTCGAAGAAGTATCGTGTACGCCATCAGCGACTGATACGTGTACTGCTGTTTGTCATACTGTGTCCCATGTGCTGGATATGGCAGGGACCCGTCGAAGAATCCGAGAATTTGCGCGCCCTCCATCATCAGTTCGAACTCGAGTGACAAGGTATAAAAGTCCTTTCCGTCAAAGAGCGTTGACGTTTGCACTTTTAACACGTGTGCGAATTGTGATTGAACTTGAAGTGCGTCCAATGTCTTCTCTTGTCCAGGTGAAGACTGTGGTTGTGGCGCGAAGCTGATGGAGCCACGTTGAGGCTCGTACGGAGCAAAGGTGGGTTGCTGCTGATTTCCGCGCGCATAAGAGGAACCGTCAAGGCTCATCGGTGTTGCTCTGTTGTTGTTGTCGCTGTTGTTTGATTGTGCAGGAGCTGCTTGCTGGTGTTGCTCGTAGAAGGACATGAAGGAGAAGAACTTCTCCATCATACTTGGATCGAAGCCTGCCGCTTGATTCCCGAGAGTTTCGGTTGACTCCGCATCTGGTCTTGTTGCTATGCCTTCCTCTGTCTGTAGGCCAGAGACTGGAGGTGGAGTAGGAGTAGTGCCAAGGGATCCGTTGGAGGAGCTCCTCTCGTTCTGTGTTGCCATGTCTTGTGTTGTCGTAGAGATTTTGGAAATTGATCTTGCCCTGTTTGCTCTCATACCATGTTGGGCTGAGAAGAAGCCCTTAGGATCTTTCAAGGCTAAGATCGGGGTTGAAGGAATGTTGTAATTGTGGAAGCGTTTTAATATCTGAGTTGCTGAACCACCTTGTAATAGTGTGTGAGAACAAGATCAGTTGATAATAGTGTTAGAATCAGGAACGGAATGAATGAACTACGAAGCAGGTGGGTACAAGTAGAAAACCTAAAAGTGTTGTACCCTATATGAACTACCCCACTACAGCCTAGATAGACTATAGCATATAAGTTTGACACACCCCCATAGGCAAAGTGGGGGAGAACAAGAGGTCACAAGACCACTCAAAAAAAGCAAAGCAAACTCATGGTGGATCACAAAGTCACCACGCAGTCTGAGCACAAACAGATGGCCACAAGGCCAGTTCACATGCAGAGTTTTATATAGGAGAACAAACAATACAGTGAACACAACCTAGCAAGTGTAAGCATGCACGTATATGTGTAGAGAGTACAATACAGGCAAAGTCAAGAAGTAAGCAAGTGAGGCACAGTAGGCACAAGGCCCAGAACAGTACAGAAACGCTGATGATCACAAGGCTGAAGTGCCTTGGTGAAAACATCAGCAGTGTTGGCCTGAGAGGCCACGTAAGCAAGACGAAGCTGACCACGCTGCTGCAACTCTCGAGCAAGAAAGTAGCGCAGAGCAATGTGCTTCGTTATGTGCTCCAGTCTGTGCTCCTGACACAAGGCAAGCATGGCCTTGTTGTCGACGTACAGAACTGGAGGAGAACAAGGCGCCTCTCCCAAGTCGGTCAGCAGGTAGGTGAGCCAGCGTAACTCCTGTGCAGCCATGGCCCCAGCGTAGATCTCAGCCTCACAACTGGAGCTGAGAACAGAAGAAGAGCGGGTAGACCGCCAAGAGACAGAACCGGAACCAAGACTGAAGGTATAACCCTGTGACGACCGCTGCGTAGCCAAGTCGTCAACCCAGGAAGCGTCTGCGTGACCAGTGAGGACAACTCGAGCCCGTCCTCCAAGCACAAGCCCCATGCCCGACGTACTGCACAGGTAGCGCAACACCCTCTTCGCAGCATCGCAGTGCACCTATCGGTGTCGACCGGGAGCCACGTAGCGAGCCAGAAGACTGAGAGGGTATGCGAGGTCAGGTCGTGTGCAAGTCATCAGGTACATGAGGCAGCCCACAAGCTCTGGATACGGGCCACTCGGCTCTACGGACTCGTCCGAAGGTGGAGCTGAGAGCGAGTGACCAGTAGGCAGAGGAGTGGACTGTGGCGAGGAGTACGTGAAGCCAAAGCGCTGAAGGACCTGCTGCACCATGTGTGACTAAGTCAAGGTAATGGTGCGCTGTGCTCTGACACGGGTGATCCGCAAGCCAAGATAGCTTGTCATTTCACCCAGGTCTGTGCACGTGTGTCTCTTCTGCAGCTCGGACTTCACGTGGGCGAGTAACTCAGTGTCAGCAGTAGCAAAGACCAAGTCGTCTACGTATACGAGAACGTAGAACGGCGGCAGAGTGGTGTCAGTGCGTAAAAACAGCGACGGGTCAGCAGTCGAAGGAGCAAAACCAAGAGCAGCAAGAGTCGTCCTGAGTGTGTCGTGCCACTCACGGGGTGCCTGGCGGAGACCGTAGACTGGCCGCCGGAGGCTCCACTGGGTACCAGCAGGAAACGACCCAGTGAAGCCAGGTGGGCGGCGCAGCCAGATCTCCTCGTGCAGGCTGCCCTGTAGGAAGGCTGTGCTGAAGTCAAGCGAGTGGAGCTCGTAGTCACGCTGAGCGGCGACGTGCAGCAGTACCCGAAGAGTGGTCATCTTTGGGGTAGGGGAGAAGGTCTGGAAGAAGTCAACTCCCTGTCGCTGACTGAAGCCACGTGCAACGTAACGCGCCTTGAAGACAGGCGGAGAACCCGGTGGCCGCTTCACCCTGAAGATCCACATGCCATTGACGATGTTCGCCCCAGGCGGGGATCCTCGTCGACGTAGGTGCCTGTGGACTTCCAGGAAGCAATCTCGGCGTCCATGGCTGCCTGTTAGTGAGAGGAGTAGGGACCCTCTATCGCCTCTGCGTAAGAGCGCGGGGTCGGGATGTCTGGTGCATCCGGGTCTCCCTCAGGGGCAAGCAGCATGGACACGAGATGAGGTACAGCAGCGGAAAGGAACTCCTCCTGTCTGTCCTCAAGAACGTCCGTGCCAAGAGCACACTCACCCCCGACGGACGGAGGACAGACAGACGCAGACGCAGACTCAGCAACAAGAATAGTGGCGTAGACTAGGCGACAGGCGGCAGCAAAGTCAACAAGCTCAGCAACGAGAGCAGACGCAGCAGTGGACTCAAACAAAGGGTCAGTGACAGCAGTGGCCAGAAAACGCGTGACACTAGGACTAGCAGCACCAAGGGAGTCAGACTCCGGGTCCGGACCGTCAGGAAGAGAGGACTCAGGAGGAGACGGCAGAGGGACACGCTGTGGAGCAGAGGAAGGACGAAGAGTCATAGAGTGAGTGCCAGGGACAGGAGGAGGACGCGGACGCGAGACACGACGACAAGCGCGACCAGTGCGGACAGGCGACGCAGAAAGAGACACAGGGGACGCAGGACGCGACTCAGGCTCACGACGCTCCGTAAGTCCTCTAGTCGGTCCAGAGTAAGGAGAAGGACCCGACAGTGGAGAGGACGGCTGTAACTGCGACTGTGGCTGGACAAGCGGTGGACTCAGTAAAGGAGGAGTAGGACCAGGAAAAGGCGGTAGACCAAGAACCTGCTGAAGGAGCGGAACGTAGTACGGCCGCGGCCGCGCAGCGCCTCCAGAAACAGCAGAGACAGGACCAGTACCCTCAGCTCCCGGGTCTCCAGTAACAACTCCCGCAGCACCACCAGCTCTAGTACCTGCAGCTCCAACGCCTGCAGCACCACCAGCCCCAGCAGCTCCAGTACCTCCAGTACGAGCACCTCCAGGACCAGCAGCTCCAGCAGCTCCAACACCAGCAGGACCTCAAACAGCTCCAGCACCAGTAGCACCTCCAGTAGCTCCAGCACCAGCAGCACCTCCAGCAGTACCAGCACCAGCAGCACCTCCAGCAGCTCTAGCACCAGCAGCACCTCCAGGAGCTCCAGCACCAGCAGCACCTCCAGCAACTCCAGCAGCACCTCCAGCAGCTCCAGCAGCCCCTCCAGTACCAGTAGCTCCAGTAGCACGGCGACAGCACCGAGCGTACCACTCACGAAGCCGCTGCGGAGAGAGGGGCTCCCGCCGCAATGGGACACCCGGAGAACCTCCAGACTCAGCACGCGCAAGCTCAGCACCCCCAGACGCAGTACCCCCAGGCTCAGCACCCCAAGACGCAGTACCCCCAGGCTCAGCACCCCCAGGCTCCATACGCTCAGGCTCAGCACCCCCAGACTCCACACGCTCAGGCTCAGCACCCCCAGGCTCCGCACCCCCAGTCCCTGCACCCGCAGGCTCAGCACCCCTAGCAGCACCTGAGTCGACAGCTACCTCGACCAGCTCGGCAGGGTCTACCTGAGACACACCTGAGGGGGCAGGACCCTGAGGGGGGAGGGGGTCTACCGGAGGAGCACCTGGTGCTAGGAAGAGTGGCGGGGGGTGGGGAGAGAGGCAATGCGGTAGGGAAAGAGACGGTAGTAAGACACCGACTCGTCAAACGTGACGTCCTGAGAGGACAGAACACGACGCAAGGTGGGGTGGTAGAACTGCCACCCGGGTGCGTCAGGGGGGAAGCCAAGGAAGACGCAGGGAACGGCACGGGAGGACAGCTTGTCCGCTGAAGTATCGCGGACAAAAGCTCGAGATCCCCAGACACGGAACGCGGACGCATCGCCAACCTTCCCCGTCCACCTCAGAGTAGGTGTGGTCTCCGGCAAGGAGACACGAGGCTGAAGGTTGATCTGATGCGCAGCGTACTGAACCGCGAACGGCCACAGAAAATGGGGAGCAGCCGCATGGATCATGGACGTACGAGCGACGTCCATGACCATGCCAATGCGGCGCTCAGCAATCCCATTTTGCTGTGGAGAGGCCAGAAGCGTGAACGTCTGGCGGATGCCCTCCGCACGACAGAAGGCCCTCAGAAGGTCGGAGGAAAACTCACCACCTCTGTCTGAGTGCAGACGCAGAACAGGAAGGTCCGAGCCAAAAATATCGCTGAGCTGGCAACGAGCACCGCGGATCCAGTCGATCAGCACCTCAGTGACCTCACCCTTGCTGCGCAAGGGGAAGAATGTGGTGTAACGCGAGTAGTCGTCAACGACCAGAAGGAAGTAACGCTCGTGACCCTGACCACGGACGCGGGCTGGGCCCCACACGTCCATGTGAAGAGTCTGCAGAGGAGCCTCTGTCGGAGGGAACGTGGAGGAGTGAGGAGCGGCGCGCTGCCGGCCCTCGACACACGGAACGCAGGTAGGGGCAGGCCCCGGAGGAAGGGGAGGGAGGGACCGGGGTAGACCCGAGACAAGGGTACGGGAGGCCATGCCTCGAAGACGAGGCAGGGAGGGGTGACCAAGGCGGTGGTCCCAAAGGAGAGTCTCGTGCGACAGAGGACGACACGAGCAGGGGGCAAACGCGGGACTAGACCTGGACGCGGCAGAAAACACTTGACCAGACGCGGCTACCTGACCAGACGCAGAGACCGGAGGAGACGCAGTAGTCAGTGTGTACAGACTCGACCCAGGCTGACGGGTGAACGTGGCCAGGTGGCGGCCCGTCCGAGAGCAAGTGCAGTGGGTCACACGCTGACCTCCAGGGGTGAACTGGTCAACCCACGCGTCCTGGAGGTCAGCTCCACTCACCAAGTTCGTAGAGAACGAGGGGAGGTGGAGTCCCGACAGCAAGCCCGACGGGGCCGCAGGACACGGTAGAACCGTAGAAGAGTGCGCAAGGACTGGGCCCCCAGAGGGGTCAGCCAGGGAGACTGCGACAGGCCGACTGAGCGGCGTGAGTGTGGTGCTGTCGCGAAAGAAAGAGCGCGAAGCACCAGAGTCAAGTGTGAAAGTGTGCAAGGCCTCAGTAGGTGCAGTAACAGAGAGAGCAGACTCACCAGCACCTTGCGCAGCAGACTCACCAGTACCTGGAGCAGCAGACGCAGTAGCACCTAGAGCAGCAACCTCAATGCCCGGGTCGGGCGGGACACTCAGGTAACAGTCACCCTCAGCACTATCAGTCAAAGCATACATGGCAGCAAGGATAGCATCGAAATCAAGATCAAAGATAGCCACATTATGCCTAAGCAGATCACCCCAGCGAGGGAGCTCAACAGCGTCAGGAAACTGGGCGCGCCAGGCGTCAGTCAAGCGACCGAAGCAGCGCTGCGCAGTGTGCGGCAGCCCGCACGTCTCCCCACGGTGCCCGCCGGTGCGAAGAACGTAAGTGCAGGGACCAGCACCCCCAGACCTCCCACGCCCAGCGTACCACGCACAAAGCTGCTGGACCGACGGGGTCTCAAGGGAACGCGGCTGCTGCTGGCGCTGGCTACCACCAAAGCCTCCACGCTGCGCGGCTGCACCTCGACCAGCACCACCGCCGCCGCCACCTCCACCACCGCTGCCACTTCCTCCACCACCGCTGCCGCTGCCTCCACCACCTCCGCCGCCGCCACTGAAGCCCCCACTCCCGGCACCACCCCCACCTCCACCGCCACCCCCTCCGCCTCCTCCACCGCCTCCGCCGCCGCCCTCGCCATCCCCTCCACCACCCTTGCTCCCCTTGCCCTTGCTGTTGCGTCGCCTCCCACTAGGAGGAGACGCAGCCCCGACCTCCTCAGTGCCAACGAGGTCGACAGCAGCAGCAGAAGCAATAGAGGGGAGAAGGGGGACAGGGGAACACCCCTCAAAGAAAGGGGTGCGACGGTCGCCGCGAGAAGCACCTACAGCTAAGATACTCTTCTCAGCTGTAGCGAGGCGCTCCTATAGCAGGTCGAAAGTGAGCTCGGTGGGGCAAAGGGAGAGAAAGTGGTCCCTGACTGAAGCAAGGGAGTCAGGGAGGCGGGTGACTAGGTAGTAAAGGGTGATGTACATGGGGGGGGGGGGTTCTTGGCACAGAACTCAGTGGGAAGGGCAGCGCGGTAGCGGGCGTCACTAGTGCGGAGGTGAGTAATGAGGTCAGCAACTATGGCAAAGGCGGCAAGGTCAGGGAAAAGGTACGGCAGCATGAGGCGGCTGAGGGCAGCAGTGGCAGGGGAGGAGTAGCGCGCAACTACAGCGTCGTACAAATGTCAGAAGTCCACTGGTGATCCCCGATTGATCCTAGGGAAGGGTTACAGGCATGTTGGCCTGGGGGGTTATGGGCGCACTGACCCGCTACTTAACAAGCCCTTTTATCCCAATGGTCTAGTGGTTGGGATTCTGACATGGTATCAGAGCAAAGGTCTCGGGTTCGAATCCCATTGTGTGCACTTCGGGCATCCCAGTGCGGGGGGGTGTCAGAAGTCCACTGGTGATCCCCGATTGATCCTAGGGAAGGGTTACAGGCATGTTGGCCTGGGGGGTTATGGGCGCACTGACCTGCTACTTGACAAGCCCTTTTATCCCAATGGTCTAGTGGTTGGGATTCTGACAACAAAGACTGCCTTGTACTGGCCAAAATGCGCGCGCTCAGCAGGTGGCAGGTGACTACGAACAGCAACAGCGTCACGAGTGGTCCACTGCGAGCGAACAGTACTGTCAGCAGTGGCAGCAGGAGCAGTGGAGACACCGGACGTGTGATCGAAAAGGGATACCCCATCCCTAGAGTCACACTGAAGAAAGAGCTGCAGGTCATCAACCCACACGTCAAAGTCAACTGCACGCCCCTCAGCATCAAAGGTGAGAACAGTAGGGCTAGCCATAGCAGCAGTAGCAGCAATAGCAGTAGCAGCAGTGCGGGCAGGGCAATGCGGCGCGGCTCGGTAGGGCGGCGCGGCTCGGTAGGTCGGCGCGGCTCGGCAGAGCGGCGCGGCTCAGCTGGGCGGCGCGGCTCGGCTGGGCGGTGCGGCTCGGCTGGGCTGCGCGGCTCGGCTTGGCGGCGTGGCTCAGCTCCTGGCGGCGCGGCGCAGCAGGGCGGCGCCGGTGCTTACCACTGGCGGGTGCAGGGTAGGGCCGCGACATTAGGGGCCGTGACTGCAGGGGCCGCGAAATCAAGGGGCCGCGATGGCAGGGGCCGCGATAGCAGGGGCTGCGACGGCAGGGGCCGCGACGGCAAGGGCCGCGACAGCAGCAGGGGCCGCTACAGCAGCAGTGGCCGCGACGGCAGCAGTGGCCGGGACGGCAGCAGTGGCCGGGATGGCAGCAGTGGCCGGGACGGCAGCAGGGGCCGCGACGGCAGTAGGGGCCGCGACAGTAGCAGGGGCCGCGACTGCAGCAGGGGCCGCAACGGCAGTAGGGGTCGTGACGGCAGTAGAGGCCGCGTAGGCAGTAGGGGCCGCGTCGGCAGCAGGGGCCGCGATGGAAGCAGGCGCCGCAACGGCAGTAGGGGCCGCGTCGGCAGCAGGGGCCGTGTCGGCAGCAGGGGCCGTGACGACAGCAGGGGCCGCAACGGCAGTAGGGGCCGCGACGGCAGCAGGGGCCGCGACGGCAGTAGGGGCCGCGACGGCAGGGTGAGGCTGGCGCAAAATGTGCTTCAGGCAGGGCAGGAAAAAAAAAATTCGTGGTGGGCCCTAAAAAAACGTTCCCACGAGGGAACCTGCTCAGAATACCATGTTAGAATCAGGAACGGAATGAATGAACTACGAAGCAGGTGGGTACAAGTAGAAAACCTAAAAGTGTTGTACCCTATATGAACTACCCCACTACAGCCTAGATAGACTATAGCATATAAGTTTGACAAATAGCAAAGAGATACAAGGAATATGAAAATATTATAATTTTTTAAACACATTGATGTTTTTCAAAATTGTGTATTGTGAAAGCGAAGCTGCCTGTACCGAATATTTGGCAGCGTCGAAGCGCGCTAAACGCCCTTCTCCAGCTACAAAAACCGTGGGTTGGAGTTCATTCCCTCCACCCACGTTTCTCGTTTTCCAACGGCTCAATCAACATTTCCGTTCGAGTAGTTCTTTTCCCCGTCCAAGCTGGCTAGAACTCGCACTCTTCCCAGAGGCCAGTCACCCTCAACACTTCTGCAAGACATTTTCAACCACAATCGCTCTACAATGGCGTCTACGCCGGCACTTAACCGCGGCAATTCGTCTGCGCCGAGTTCCGACACCGATCGTAACGCCCGAGAAATGACGGTCGATCGCTGTAACAAGCGGCGGGCAGAGGAAGGATCGCCCGCCCCAACTGCCGTGGACGTGCTGTTGGGCGGGCTCGAGGTCAACAAAAACTCGAGCCCGCCTCAGCAGCAGCACCCCTCGGTCCCTGTGGCGCCTGTGGCGCCTGAGGCGCGTGTGGCGCAAGTGGCGACGGCGGCACCTGCAACACCTGTGGCGCCACACGCGCCTGACGCGGAGCACACGCCGACGCCTGTGGTTGGACCGTCGCGTCAGCGCCAGAGGCGCCGAACAGCGACTTCCTCTGACGCGACGACCCCGACGTTGACCAACGCGTTGACTCCGGACCAGGTCGCCGCGCTTCTGTCCCTGTTACAGCAACAGCCCGCCAGCGTTACAGCTACGGAAATCGCACAACCTGCGGCCTCTGCATCTGCTAAAAAGGAAAACGCAAAAGGAGAAAAAGGAGCGCGAGGAACAACGGCGAACCGGCACGACAAGGAAGCACCGGCCAGCATCCCACCTGCGCCAGTGGCCGACAACGACACCGACGGCTCCGACGACGATGATGGTGAGGCTCCGGTCCATACCACAAATTTTAATTCCATGGAGCATCTTCCCCCCCTCCCCTCTACTACTAACACCACTTGGTCGGCGGCGACGTTCAACGACGCGCACGTGCGGGCGAAAGCGGAAATTCTGGAGGACATGCGGGCTTACCTGAAACACGCAGAGTACAAGCTGCAGCACGGCGACTTGGCGGGCGGACTCGAAATGGTCGTCGCCGCCCTCGACGACATTTCCGCGCGCTTCGACATGTTTCACGTCGAAGACGCCGCCGACGACCGCGTGGCCAAGCGCTACAAAATGTACGTGCAGAAAAGTCTTCTCACCTCGCGGCCGTTCAAGCAAGCCGTCGCAGACGTGGCTGCCATGGACCGAGCGGCAGGCGCTCACGCTCGCTCCCACCGTGGTGGAAACCACGGCGCCATGGCGTTCGCTCCAAAACGTGGCCCTCCAACCTCGGGCAACTTCCAAGGCTTTCGTGGTTCGTGTTTCCGCTGCGGCCAGCCAGGCCACGTCGCCAATGCCTGCCCTCGGAATGGGCATGGGGGCCAAGGACCCGCACCGGTTGTGTAGGGTTCGGGCTATGGCGAAGCGCGCCACTAGCCGCGATGCACGGTGCACTCTTGAGTGCTTAGACCGTGGGCAGCCTAGTAGGGCTTGCGATGGCCATGGCCAGCCCTAGGATAGGGTGGTAGAATTTGGCCATAGGCCTAGCTTTGGGGAAGAGGAAAAATGCCTCTCGGTCCCCTAGGATAAGGATATAAAGTATGGCCGTAGGCCTAGCTTTGGGGAAGAGGAAGAATGCCTCTCGGTCCCCCGTATGCCCCAATTGACGGGAGGAGAAGCATGCTAGTAGGCATGACAATGTATGACCATGAGAGATAGGGATTTTATTTAAGGCCCCCTCTGGTTTGTGAAGGATAAAAAAAAAAAAAAAAAAAAAAAAAAACAACAAGAAACAAAAGGGTGGGGGCGAAAAAGAGAGTACGCACGTTCCTCACTCAAACCGCCACCATGCATGGCAAGGATGGGCAGCTCTGGTTCAACCTTTGGAAAACCAAAAAGGGCGAGAGAGAGGGAGAGGGAGAGAGAGAGAGAGAGAGAGAGAGAGAGAGAGAGAGAGAGGGAGAGAGAGAGAGAGAGAGAGAGAGAGAGAGAGAGAGAGAGAGAGAGAGAGAGAGAGAGAGAGAGATCAAGAGGGGAGCATGATCATGGTCCCAAGCATCAATCCTACAGCAAGGTAAAAAAGAAAAGAAAAAAACAAAAAAAAAAAAACAAAAAACAAAAACAAAAACGAAGAGGGGAGGGAACGGGAGAGAGTATGGGAAAGAGTTTGCAAAGGTGCGATCGGACGCCCTATATGGAATGAGGACAAACCGTCCGTATGGTTCTCACTGTTGACGGTTCATCTTTCGCGCATGCATGTATATGTCACACGCATTCACTAATTAAGGCGTGTAACTTGATTGGTCCCGTTCATTTCCTTGTCGTACATACAGGAGCACAACAATACGAGGTGCCTCGCGACGATGGCCCATACGAATTCGCCGTCACGGACAAAACCGTCACACGGATGTGCGGTCGGCTTCGCTCGACCTTTGCGTGGTGGAGCTCATGGTGCCCTTGCAACCTCATCCTATCCATAATCGCCAACGGTTACTGGCTCCCATGGAGCCACGGTCCACCAGAGGCCTTCCGGGAGCGTAACCACGCTGGTGCATACGTGCATGCTACGTTCACACGTACTGCCATCCAAGAACTCGCAGAGACTGGAGCAGCAGTCGAGACAACCGCAAGCGAGCTTAACGTGGTCGAGCAAAGAGAAAAATGCAGGCTCATCCTCGACCTGAGAAAAGTCAACGCAAACCTCATAGTTCCAAAATTCAAGTACGAAGGACTCAGCCGCGTGGCAGACGTGGCACGCGCTGGGGATTGGATGTTTTCTATTGATCTCAAATCCGGGTACCATCACATCGACATCCATCCCTCATGCTGGAAGTTTCTCGGTTTTGGATTCGATGGGCGCACTTACTCCTTTCGTTCATTGCCGTTCGGTCTTGCGACAGCCCCATTCGTCTTCACGCAACTCATCAAGCAGCTAGCCCGTCGCTGGCGGGAGCAAGGCATTCGAGTAGTACCATACGTGGACGACATCTTATTCCTCTACCAGTCAAAAGCCCACGCGCAGGCCACTTGCCACCGTGTAATACTGGACCTTAAAGCAGCGGGTTTGGTGATAAATGCGAAGAAATCACAGCTGTCACCATCGCAACACCTTCGATTCTTGGGTGTGGAGCTGGACACGGCCACCGGTCGATTTACCATCGGTCCCGAACGACGAGCCTCACTACATGCAACCGTTCGGAACCTGTTGAGTGCAAGCAAGGCATGTCGACCCGTCCCATTCCGCCAAGTGGCCAGAATCACAGGCATGCTCGCGTCAATGGGCGTCGCGCTGGGCGCAACAGCTCGTGCTTTCAGCCACGCCATGCTACAAGTGATCAATGACGCACCTTCATGGAAAAGCAGCGTGATCATCCCCCCACCCGCGGCCGAGGAGCTAAACTTCTGGCTCGAGGAGTTTGATAGGTTCAACGGTGCACCGTTTCACGTTCGAAACAGCTACGATGCTGTGATCCATGTGGATGCTAGCGCTCACAGTTGGGGCGCCACTTTGACCACATTCCCTGGCGGCCTCGAAGAAGCTAGCGCAACAATGCCAGAGCCACTGCGAGCGACGTCCAGCACACGGAGGGAGATCGAAGGAGTGCTTTGGGCACTCCAAACATACTCCAGCAAGATCACGCACAAACATGTTCTTGTGCGGGTGGAGAATCAGGGCGTCTTCTTCATCCTTCGCAAAGGTGGCTCGCGCAGCCCCGACCTTACCACGGCCTGCCAAGGCATCATTCGGACATGCATGGAGCACGGCACGCGTCTAATCATCGAATGGATCCCACGCGAGCTAAACTCACACGCCGATGAGCTCTCAAAAGCAGTCGATCATGACGACTACTCGTTGAAGACGCCATGGTTCCGCATCTTAGAACGACGTTGGGGTCCCCATTCCATCGACCTATTTGCAAACTCCCGCAACTCTCAGCTGCCACGCTTCTGCACGAAAATTCCTCATCCACAAGCCACCGCAGTAGATGCATTCTCGCTCGCATGGACATCAGAAAATAGCTTTGCTTTCCCCCCGCCCCATTTAGTACCGGCCGTCCTTCATCACGCACAGCGCACCCATGCGTCGCTCACACTGATCATCCCACATTGGCCGGGTGCAAACTGGTGGCCACTCCTATAACCTTCCCCACGCAACTGGGCACCGTACATCCACGCGCACATTCCTTTGACACACGGCAGCCAATGTCTGGCAGTTGGAACACATTCCGCTGCTTTTTCAGGCACTGGATTACCACACAGCCCAATAATTGCACTTCGGGTGGTTTTTGACTAATTGAGAGTGTACGCGCCTTGTGTCCAGATCTGCTCCCAAAGCTACACAACCAACTCATCAACATGCTCACACAATCGCGAGCTAATTCAACGATCCGTACATACGAACCGTACTGGGCCAAGTTTCGGGCTTTCTGCACAAAGGTGGATCTCCCATTTCTTCCCGCATCCGACATGGCCCTCGCGCTATACTTGGTACATGCAATCCAACGAAGAGCAACCTTGTCTGTAGTGCAGCTCACGTGCTCGGCAGTCAGCTTCGCCCATCGCATGACTGGAAGCAAATGCCCGACTGTCGGACCGTTTACCACTCAAGTGCGGGACTACGCGAAACAACACTGCCCTCGCCCTAGTCGAATGAAGGAGCCCGTATCAATCCAACAAGTTCGGGACATGTCCGCGAACTACTTGCAGTCGGACAATCCTGCTGAATTTCAGAAGGGGTTGATCCCTATCCTCATGTACTCCGGATTTTTGCGATACTCCGACCTGGTGGCCATCCAGTGGCAAGACATCCAATTCGACGACGAAGTCATGTGGATCCTCATCCCACGCTCAAAAACGGACCAGGCCGGTCGTGGAACTTGGATTCCCATCGCAGCAACGACGGACCCCTGTTGCCCCGTGCGCTGCACCCAACGCTTCCTTCAACTCGCTGGCTATGGCCCGCATTCAGAGGGGTCGCTGATTCACGTTTTGTCAGAATGTTATCTTATGCTCTAGCCTGTAGTGGGGTGCTCTATAGCGAGTACAACCCTTCTAGGGTTTGCTATTTGTATCCTCATTCTTGCTAGTGCAATCCTCTCTTCTTCTCTTCTTTCTTCTAAACTTTAAACATGCTATCAGAGCAGGTCGATCCCCTTGGATCGATCCTGTGGGTGGGCTTACCACCTCCTAGCTTCCGCTGCAACTCCTACCACTACAATCGGTGCCGCACGCCCCGTGGCGTGTGGCAGTTTTCTTCCCGCCGTGCGCCCCGAGGCGCGCGGCGGTTTTCTTCCCGCCGTGCGCCCCGAGGCGCGCGGCGGTTTTCTGCCCGCCGTGCGCCCCGAGGCGCGCGGCGGTTCTCTGCCCGCTGTGCGCCCCGAGGCGCGCGGCGGGCTTCGGCCCCGTCAACCGTCGCGTCGCCCTCGGGAGGCGCCGCGACGGGCGACGGGGACCCCTTCGTCGCCCCCCGTCGCCCGTCGTGGCCTGCGCGCGGCCCGTACAGGCAGCGCGCGACCCGTACGGGCTGCGCCAGGCCAGCGCGCGACCCGTACGGGCTGCGCCAGGCCCGCGCGCGACCCGTACGGGCTGCGCCAGGCCCGCGCGCCACCCGTACGGGCTGCGCCAGGCCCGCGCGCGGCCCGTACGGGCGGCGCCAGGCCCGCGCGCGGCTCAGGCCGCCTACGCGCGGTTCGGGCGACCCTACCAGGCCCGTGGTGGGCCCGCTCCTTGCTGCCCCTGCCCTCCCTACTGTCCCCCAGCGCTTCTACTCGTGCCCCACCCCTCCTACTCCCCATTCTCCTGTATTAGGGTTTGGGGGTGCGGGGTATGGGGGTGCACCCACTGTGTACTGTTCCCTGCTCCTCCTCCTCCTCCGTCTCCCTGTGCTGCAGCTGCCGCTGAGGGGGGGTGGACGTGTTGGAGCCGGTGGAGAGGTACTAAGGGGGGGTGAAGGGGGAGTGGAGCTAGCGGTGTAGCAGCGGGTATGTGCCAGGGGGGAGTGGGATAGTTTGGGGAAGCTGAATGGAGGTTGCCGTCGTGTCGCCAGCAGCACCTGTATTCCGGGGACTTCGTCCGGTAGCCCAGTCGTAGCCAGCTGTGCCAGCCGCCCGTGGGTCCGTTGCTCGTCTGCCGCTACTTTAGCCGCGGGGCCTGTTACTCCTGTATTCCGGGGACTTCGTCCGGTAGCCGCTGTGCCAGTCTGCCTCCTGTTGCCTGTGTGTCTGCAGCTTCAGCCGTCGCCTCCTATCTCCTCTCCTCTCACTCTCTCTCCTCCTCCTCACTTGCCCGTTGTGACTACCACTAGCTTTGCTCATAATTGTGAACTTAAACTATTGCTTCTTGAACGTGTGCTCAGAATGTGTGGTGACATTGTGATCCACCCTGAGCTTGTACTCCTTTGCTTACTCTGCTGATTACACCCCACTTTGGCTATGGGGGTGTGTCAGAATATTATCTTATGCTCTAGCCTGTAGTGGGGTGCTCTATAGCGAGTACAACCCTTCTAGGGTTTGCTATTTGTATCCTCATTCTTGCTAGTGCAATCCTCTCTTCTTCTCTTCTTTCTTCTAAACTTTAACACGTTTTTGGTCACGCTTCAGCCAACAAGGGTCAGGCCAAGCCACCCTCGTACACAACGATCCGGAACTGGTGTAAAGAAGCATTCGCAAAGGTTGGACTTGGGGAGCAGCAGCTCGGCACGCACTCCTTCCGAAAGGGCGCGGCAACCGTAGCAGCCAACATCAGCGTGCCGGACAGGATCTTCAAAAAGATGGGCAGGTGGCGAAGTGACACAGCCAAAGAGATGTACGTCACACCACACGTCGGACATCTTATCAAGGCATCCCGCGACCTACAGGACCCGACACACGCACTGCCCCCAGAACAGCACGCAGAGGCACTCTTACGCAACCGGAAGCCACCGCTGCCCATGTCTCAGAGGCCCCAGTTGCAATGAGAACGATGCCAAATTATAAGGACAAGAAAGCAAGCTTTCTCAATATTATAATTTTTAAACACATTGATGTTTTTCAAAAATGTGTATTGTGAAAGCGAAGCTGCCTGTACCGAATATTTGGCAGCGTCGAAGCGCGCTAAACGCCCTTCTCCAGCTACAAAAACAGTGGGTTGGAGTTCATTCCCTCCACCCACGTTTCTCGTTTTCCAACGGCTCAATCAACATCCCCACCACCCACCCCGGACCAACTACAAGACCACAGCTGCTTGGACGGACGACTCCATAGCTAGTAATATTTGCATGTACTAGCATGTGTTTAAGAACGATGCATATGTTGTAATAAGCCAGTTGCAATGAGAACGATGCTTAGTTGCAATGAGAACGATGCCAAATTATAAGGACAAGAAAGCAAGCTTTCTCAATTTCTACTTTTAATTGTTTTTGCTGTTGTGGTTCGATACAGTGCCGACTCGGTTAACTGCTCAGTAACGAGTCAGTTATGTGTCCTTGCTGTCGCACTGTACTTTTCGACAAGTCAAAGGTCAGCGACCTTTGACCTTCGCATAACCTCCAGCGGTTGCTTTTGTTGACTCGTGTAGTCGGCTCCGTTTCGTGTCGACACTTCGATACTTGAGAAGCGTTTAAGTTACTTGTTTCCAACAATAGCAAGGGAAGGTGGCCAAGGGAGGTACACCACCAAATAGAGAGAAATCTACATTGATACTACACAAGCTCTGTTGTATGCAGTTATATAAAGAATACAATTCTTGACAGTATTATGGACGGATTCACAAGAGGGTCATGATAATGGGAAGGGTGCGCAAGTGAACATGAAAGCGCAGAAAAACGATGCGACAGCTCAAAGGTCTGTTTTATCAAAACTTCCACATTACAATACAGGAACACAGCATTGCAGTAGGCTATTTATTCCAATTGGCCGTGCTCTAAGACAGACCCAACAACTTACTCACCCTCATATTGAGACCATGCCTAAGAGAGCGTTCTATCGCACATGCATCACGACCACGCACAAGGCCATCTTGAAAACTCTAATAACGAATCCCCGCAAACCCTGTACAGCAGTGTGTAGTAAAAACTCGCATTGCAAGTTTCAACTTCCAACGACCATCACCTCCCCAACCGCTTGCTAGTAAATCCGCGACCAGCCATAATCCTTCAACAAGTAGTTCTTCCGAAACTCATTGCTGCGCGCAATTGCCTCCGCGCTGGGCTTGCGCGCCCATGGGGCCTTCTTTCCGCGCAGGCTGTTGCACCACGGGGTGCCCGTCTGTCCCGGCGCCTTGCACGTGTAGTGCAGGTCGAAGCGGCGGAACATGACTTCCGTAGGCCCGTTGCTCCAGTTGGGCTTTAATTTGCTCCACGCAGAAGCGTCCCAAATGGAGCCCTGGAGTGTTAGGGTGGGGGGAGGAGGAAGAGGAGGAAGGGATAATGAGCTTCGATGCCAGCCACGAGCTAAAAACCCATTTCATATCCAAAACGGTTTATGGTATACGAAAGCTGGAAATCGAGGATAGGTCTTTTAGAATGACGGGTCCCTTACAGCTAAGAAGCTTCAAAACATGCTAGGGAAGTACGACGTACCTCGAACTTGACGTTCTGGGACGGGAAGGGGCGGCCGCTCTCCTTATAGTGGATGCGGATGGGGGTGTCATCGACGGCCCACATGACGTAATCCGGCGAGTAGACGATGGTGTACGTGTGAAACGCGGCGGACGGATCGAAGGGGAACTTGTACTGCTGCAGATACACCTGCCCGCCCGTGATCAGATTCGTGTGCAGAATAATATCCCTGGGGGTATTTCCCCCGATAAATTCCAGGTCGATCTCGTCGTGCAAGTCGGTGTATTTTGGGCCGTTACCCGAAATAAGGTAGATACAGGGGATTAAACCGCCGGAATAACCCGAAGGGAGCTTCATGTTGACTTTGAAGATTCCGTAGCCGAAGTATCCCTTGGAGGTGAACTCTGTCGCATTGGGGGGAGGGGAGGGGAGGGGAGGGGAGGCGAGGAGGGGAGGCGAGGAGGGGAGGCGGGGAGGGGGAACAGATTGTGAGGAGAACAGGGCAAGGGATCACTCAAGGAGATGTGAGATGAAAAAGGGAAAAGGGTGCGGGGATTGGGTTGTGGGGAAAGGGGGAAGACATGACAAGGGGGAAGATGGGGGCAATGAGAGGGTATTAAAATCAAGTACAACTGCATAATAACACTAAGAATGATTTTGATAATGATGCGCACTACCTGGGATTTTTTTAGGCGCCCCAAACAAACATCTCAATGGGCCGGCCGTAACGCGCTCTCTTCCCGCAATGCGCTCACTCTCTCTCTCCCCTCCCCCCCCCCCCCCCCCTCCCCCAATCCCGTGATGCACTCACTGCGTGTGATGCTCTCATTGCCCGTGATGCTCTCACTGCCCGTGATGCTCTCACTGCCCGTAGTGCACGCGCCGCCCCTTTTGCCCGTTATGCACTTACTGCCCATCTTATCCCAGTAGGCGGAGAGCTTCACGGAGCCGTCGTTCTGGCGAGAGCAGCCGCCGTTCCGCTTGCAGAAGTCAGGGAGAGTCATGAGATTGTCAAACGACTTGTCGTGCTTCGCTGCTGCGGCCGCGGCGCACGCGAGCAGGGCGACCAGAAACAGGAGGCGGCTCCGAACCGTCGCCATGGCTCTCAGGAAAAAGAGTTGCAACCAAGAATGTCGGGAGTATGGGATAGTACAGCTTACTACGTTATTTCTACTTAATATAGTTTCACCAACTAGATTATGGTTCCCTCTGCGAACCATGCTAAAGCGTCGCAGCCGGAAAGTCAGAAATTACCAGATTCAGGTACGTCACGGTTTTCTTTCTCTAATCTGAAATATATACGGAAGTTAGCGCATAGGGCGGAAGAATATGGGGAGCAAATAGGCCGGAACAAAAACTTGCTAGCATTATGAAATGTGAGAAAGCGAGGGCTACTATTTCAATGGATTAGTTGGCCCCGCTTTTGGACGCTACTATCACCGCGCCTCGTGTAGAACAAGGTGGGGAGGAGGGTCGGTGGCAGACAGGGGGGGAAGAATGTTTGAGTTGCGCAACAAGGTGGAGAAGGGGGGGATTCTAGTTGCGCTCGTTGTGTCCCAAATGCACCCCACCTTCACCCGGCAGCACCTTCGCAATCACAGACCTGCAGCCACATTCGACTGCGCCGCTTCCCTGAATTTCACGCGTCGCCAGCAAAGGAAAACATGGTTGCATGCAGCCAAAGTACACTTCACAGTCAAGTCAAGGAACGGTTACGAAACCACATTAACTAGAACTATTGGTCACCAAATTTTAGGACGCGTCACCTCTAGCGATTTTGCACGATCGATCCTGCACAGGATCGTTTTTTCACGGATTTGAAAACAGTTATAAATATTATTGAAGTAACAAGCATGTCTAAAAAAGAGAACAATATCGAAAATATTAAAAAAATATCATTTTTGTATGATATTTTGCGCGAATTTGCAAGAGGTGACGTGTGTTGGGCTGAGAAGAAGCCCTTAGGATCTTTCAAGGCTAGTGTTGTAATTGCGGAAGCGTTTTAATATCAGAGTTACTGAACCACCTTGTACTAGTGTGTGAGAACAAGATAAGTTGATAATAGCAGAGAAATACAAGGCTTTTATATGATTACAAAGGAATATGAAAAGTTATACTTCAACTGTTTTTGCTGTTGCGGTTCGATACAGTGCCGACTCGGGTAACTGCTAAGTATTGAGTCAGTTATGTGTCCTTGCTGTCGCACTGTATTTTCGTCGAGTCAAAGGTCAGCGACCTTTGACCTTCACATAACCTCCAGCGGTTGCTTTTGTTGACTCGTATTGCTTCACTGTAGTCCGCTTCGTTTCGTGTCGATACTTCGATGTCAGAATCCCAACCACTAGACCATTGGGATAAAAGGGCTTGTTAAGTAGCGGGTCAGTGCGCCCATAACCCCCCAGGACAAAGAGCCTGTAACCCTTCCCTAGGATCAATCGGGGATCACCAATGGACCTCTGACACCCCCCCGCACTGGGATGCCCGAAGTGCACACACTGGGATTCGAACCCGAGACCTTCGCTCTGATAACATGTCAGAATCCCAACCACTAGACCATTGGCATAAAAGGGCTTGTTAAGTAGCGGGTCAGTGCGCACATAACCCCCCAGGACAAAGAGCCTGTAACCCTTCCCTAGGATCAATCGGGGATCACCAGTGGACCTCTGACATTCGATACTTCAGAAGCGTTTTAAGTTACTTGTTTCCAACACTCCCCTTCGCTTCTGGAGTGTCGCTGCTGATGACGTGTCCTTGTCCAGTCAGCAACATGCAGTACTCGAACTTCTGTTTTCTGAGTTTCTTGGTTAAGTAATCAGCTGCCATCTCGGATGTGGGACAGTAGGATAGCTCGAGTCTTCCCTTCTCGATTTCGTCTTTTACGAAGAAGTACCAGAGGGCGATGTGCTTCGTTCGATTCGCGCAACCCATTTTTGTTCGCTATGCGAATGGCCGATTGGTTGTCGCAGAAGAGGGAGAAGCTGGGTAACTGAGCCAATTTTGCTTCCTCCAGTAATTCGCGAAGATATAGCCCTTCCTTGGTGGCTGAGCAGAGTGCGATATATTCTGCTTCTGCTGAGGAGAGAGCGATTAGCTCTTGCTTGTTCGACTGCCATGAGATATGCCCGATAGGTTCGAGTCTGTAGATGTAGCCAGTTCGTGATCGTCTGTTGTCGGAGTCTCCAGCGTGATCGGAGTCGACATAGCCGATTAACTTAGGTGTAGTAGTTCTGGTCTTGTGGTAGGTTAGTCCAATCGTCGGAGTGCTGACAAGGTAGTGAAGTGCTCGGTCGAGTTCAAGCATGTGTTCTGCTTCAGGCTTCTTGAGGTAGGTAGCGAGTTGACTAGCTGAGTAGGATAGATCCGGTCGGCAGGTAACGGCTGCGAAGAGTAGGCAGCCTAACTTTCGTTGGTAGTCGCGAATGCCGGCGGGTTTGAGTAGAGCCGAGACTTTTCGATTTCCGTCGGTGTAGCGGTATGGCGTGGAGATGACGGTTGGAGTAAGTCCGAATCGTTTAGCGATAGTGTCAGTGTATTTTTCGGCGCTGAGGTGGATTGTGTTGTCGCCGTCTTGTGTTATACAAATGTATAAGCTATAATGTTCTGACACACCCCCATAGGCAACGTGGGGGAGAACAAGTGGTCACAAGACCAGTCAAGAAAAGCAAAGCAAGCTCAGGGTGGATCACAAAGTCACCACACAGTCCGAGCACAAGCAAAGGGCCACAAGGCCAGTTCACATGTAGAGTTATATAAAGAGAACAAACAATTGTCAAACTTATATGCTATAGTCTATCTAGGCTGTAGTGGGGTAGTTCATATAGGGTACAACACTTTTAGGTTTCCTACTTGTACCCAACTGCTTGCTAGTTCAGTCATTCATTCGTTCACTATTCTAACATGGTATTCTGAGCAGGTTCCCTCGTGGGAGCGTTTTTTTCTTAGGGCCCACCACGAAATTTTTTCCTGCCCTGCCCGAAGCGCGCCTCGCGCCCTTCCCTAGTACGGCCCGTCGAGGCCCTGCCTTCGCTGGCCCGTCGCGGCCCTGCCTTAGCCGCCCGTCGCTGCCCCGTGCCGGCCCGTCCCGGCTCGTAGCCGCCCGTCGCTGGCCCATCACCACGCGTCGCGGCCCTGCCTTAGCCGCCCACTGCGGCCCTGTCCTGCCCTTCGCCGCCCGTCGCTGGCCAGTCCCGGCCTGACCCGGCCCATCCCGGCCCGTCGCCGGCCCGTCCCGGCCCGCTGCCACTCGTCGCCGGCCCGTCGCTGGCCCATCCCAGTCGCGGCCCTGCCTTCGCCGCCCGTCGCGGCCTCTCCCCTGCAGCCGCCCGGTCGCGGCCCTGCCCTGCTGCCGCCCCAGTCGCGGCCCTGC
Organism: Closterium sp. Naga37s-1; assembly: GCA_947471745.1. Classification (NCBI taxonomy): domain Eukaryota; kingdom Viridiplantae; phylum Streptophyta; class Zygnematophyceae; order Desmidiales; family Closteriaceae; genus Closterium; species Closterium sp. Naga37s-1. Next base: position 982,183 of record CANJKZ010000036.1, on the reverse strand, counting down.
CCTGCAGCCGCCCCTGTCGCGGCCGTGTCCTGCTGCCGCCCTTGTCGCGGCGCTGCCTTTGCCGCCCGTTGCGGCCCTGCCCTACTGCCGCCCCAGTCGCGGTCTCTGCCCTGCAGCCGCCCTGTCGTGGCCCTGCCCTACTGCCGCCCCAGTCGCGGCTCTTCCCTGCAGCCGCCCCTGTTGCGGCCCCACCCTGCTGTCCCCCCGGTCGCGGCCCTGACCTAAACCGCCAGCTGCGGTCCTGCAATACACCCGTCCCTGGCAAGCACCCGCGCCGCCCTGCCGCGCCGCGCCGCCTGCTGCTGCGCCGCACCGCCAGGAACCGCGCCGCGCGGCCCTGCCGAGCCGCGCCGCCCAGCCGAGCCGCGCCGCACTACCGAGCCGCGCCGCCCTGCCGAGCCGCGCTACCCTTCTGCTTGCACTGCTTCTGCTGCCACTGCTACTACTGATGCTACTGGTACTATGACTAGCCCTACTGTTCTCACCTTTAATGCTGAGGGGCGTGCAGTTGACTTTGACGTGTGGATTGACAACCTGCAGCTCTTTCTTCAGTGTGACTCTAGGGATGGGGTATCCCTGTTTGATCACACGCCCGGTGTCTCTACTGCACCTGCTGCCACTGTTGACAGTACAGGTGGACCACTTGTGACGCTGTTGCTCGCCTTGCTGTTCGTAGTCACCTGCCGTCTGCTGAGCGCGCGCATTTTGGCCAGTACAAGACTGCTCAGTCTTTTTACGACGCCGTCGTAGCGCGCTACTCCTCATCTGGCACTGCTGCCCTCAGCTGCCTCATGTTGCCGTACCTTTTCCCTGACCTTGCCGCCTTTGCCACAGTCGGTGACCTCATTACCCACCTCCGCACTAGTGACGCCCGCTACCGCGCTGCGCTTCCCACTGAGTTCTGTGCCAAGAACCCCCCCCCCATGTACATCACCCTTTACTACCTAGTCACCCGCCTCCCTGACTCCCTTGCTTCAGTTAGGGACCACTTTCTCTCCCTTTGCCCCACCGAGCTCACTGTCGACCTGCTGGAGGAGCGCCTCCCTGCGGCTGAGAAGAGTATCTTAGCTGTAGGTGCTTCTCGCGGTGACCGTCGCGCCCCTTTCTTTGAGGGGTGTTCCCTTGTCCCCCTTCTCCCCTCTGTTGCTTCTGCTGCTACTGTCGACCTCGTTGGCACTGAGGAGGTTGGGGCTGCGTCTGCTCCTAGTGGGAGGCGCCGCACCAGCAAGGGCAAGGGGGGCAAGGGTGGTGGAGGGGACGGTGGGGGCGGCCGTGGAGGCAGTGGAGGAGGCGGAGGGGGTGGCAGTGGAGGTGGGGGTGGTGGCGGGAGTGGAGGCTTCGGTGGCGGCGGTGGGGGTGGTGGAGGCAGCGGCAGCGGCGGTGGAGGCAGCGGCAGTGGTGGTGGAGGTGGCGGCGGCGGTGGTGCTGGTCGAGGTGCAGCCGCGCAGCGTGGAGGCTTTGGTGGTAGCCAGCGCCAGCAGCAGCCGCGTTCCCGTGAGACCCCGTCGGCCTAGCAGCTTCGTGAGTGGTACGCTGGGCGTGGGAGGTCTGGGGGTGTTGGTCCCTGTGAGAATAATAGGAAGGAATGAATGCACTAGAAAGCATTGGGATACATATAGAAAACCCTAACAGGGTTGTACTCACTACAGAGTACCCCACTGCAGACTAGAGAAACATAATATTCTGACACACCCCCATAATCAAAGTGGGGTATGATCAGCACAAGAAGCAAAGCAAAGCAAGCTCGGGGTGGATCACAATGTCACCACACATTCTGAGCACAAGTACAAGAAGTAACAGTTTAAAGTTCACAATAAATAAGCAAAGCTAGAGGCTATCACAGAGGGCAAGTGAGGAGGAGGAGGCTGGACTAATAGGAGAGGAGAGAGGAGGCAACGGCGGAAGCTGCAGACACACGGGCAACAGGAGCGGCGCGCACTGTGGCTACCGGAGGCGCACCTCCGGACTACAGGAGTAACTGGCTCCGCGGCTAAGACGAGCGGCAGGAGCAACGGACCCACGGGCGACTGACGCAGCGGCATCACTGGGCTACCGGAAGCGCACCTCCGGACTACTGGCACTGCTAGCAATACGACGGCTACCTCCACCCAACCTCCCTCTACTCCCGCACCCCCCATTCACACACCCCCTGCTACACCCCTAGGTTCACTCACACTCCACCCCCTAGCACCACTCCGTCGACTCACACACACCCACCCCCCTCAGCGGCAGCTGCAGTAGTGGGAGACAGAGTAGGAGGAGGAGCAGGGGATGCCACACACCCGCCACCCCCATACCCTCCCCCACTGCTACACCTGCAGCAGGGGATGGAGGAGAAGGGGGGGGGGGGGGGGGGGGAGGGGTGCTGTGCATGGCGCGTGCAGAGGGCAGCAGGGCGCACGGGGCGCACAGGGCAGCAGGGCAGCAGGGCGCGCGGGGCGCACACGGCTGCAGGGCGCGCGGGGCGCACAGGGCAGCAGGGCAGCAGGGCGCACGGGGCGCACAGGGCAGCAGGGCGCGCGGGGCGCAGCAGGGCTGGCGGGTTGGCCACACCCGCCACCCCCATACCCTCCCCCACTGCTGCCCCACTGCCGCAACCGCAGCAGGGGGATGGCAAATCCCCTCCCCCCCACTGCTATACCCGCAGCAGGGCGCGCGGGGCGCACAGGGCTGCAGGGCGCGCGGGGCGCACAGGGCAGCACAGGGAGGCGGCGGCACCGGGTCCAGGGGCGGCGGCGCGGGGTCCAGGGGCGGCTGCTCCAGGGGCCAGGGGCCAGGGGCGGCTGCTGAGGTCCAGGAGCGGCTGCACCAGGGGCGGCTGCTCCAGGGGCGGCTGCACCAGGGGCGGCTGCACCAGGGGCGGCTGCTCCAGGGGCTGCTGCACCAGGGGCGGCTGCTCCAGGGGCGGCTGCACCAGGGGCGGCTGCACCAGGGGCGGCTGCTCCAGGGGCGGCTGCACCAGAGGCGGCTGCTCCGACGCGTGCCCCCCCCCCAGGTCGCCCCTCCCGTCGCCTGTTGAGGCGACCTGAGGGGGGGGGGGGGGGGGGGGGGGGAGGAGTACGGGGGCCGACGCGCGGCCTCCCAGGGCGCCAGAGCAGGCGGAAGAAGGGGCGACGCGCGCCCCCCCAGGTCGCCCCTCCCGTCGCCTTGCGTGGCGAGTGGGGGGGGGGGGGGGGGGGGCGTGCACGGGCCCCTGGTGCGCCACGACCGGCATGAGGGCGGGGCCTGGGTCGGGGCAGGTCCGGGACAGGGCTGGGACGGGGCCGAGGAAGGGCCGGGGCGGACCGCGAAGGGGCCGCGACGGGGCCTAACGGGCCGAGAAAGGGGCCGGGGAAGGGCCTGGGCGGGCCGCGAAGGGGCCTAACGGGCCGCGAAGGGGGGCCGCGACGGACCTAACGGGCCGCGACAGGGTCGGGGCAGGGCCGGGGTCGGGGCAGGTCCGGGACAGGGCCGGGACGGGGCCGAGGAAGGGCCGGGGTGGGCCGCGAAGGGGCCTAACGGGCCGCGAATGGGGCCTGACGGGGCCTTACGGGGCCTGACAGGGCCGAACGAGGCCGCAAACAGGGCCTGACGGGGCCGCACACGGGGCCTGACGGGGCCTTACGGGGCCTGACGGGGCCGCAAACGGGGCCTGACGGGGCCGCGAAGGGCCTCACTAGGGGCCGCGAAGGGGCCTTACGAGGGGGCCGCGAAAGGGGCCTTACGAGGGGGCCGCGAAGGGGCCTAACGAGGGGCCGCGAAGGGGGCCGTACGAGGGGCCGCGAAGGGGCCTTACGAGGGGCCTTACGAGGGGCCGCGAAGGGGCCTAACGAGGGGCCGCGAAGGGCCTTACGAGGGGCCGTGAAGGGGCCTAACGAGGGGCCACGAAGGGCCTTACGAGGGGCCGCGAAGGGCCGTTAAGGGCAGGCGCGACGCGCTCCTAGGGTAGGAAAAAATTCAGTGTAAACGTGGTGGGCCCTTGGAAGGATCGATATTGCTCTATACCACATGAGAATCTTGAGAAGGAATGAATGCACTAGAAAGCATTGGGATACATATAGAAAACCCTAACAGGGTTGTACTCACTACAGAGTACCCCACTGCAGACTAGAGAAACATAATATTCTGACAGTCCCTGCACTTACGTTCTTCGCACCGGCGGGCATCGTGGGGAGACGTGCGGGCTGCCACACACTGCGCAGCGCTGCTTCGGTCGCTTGACTGACGCCTGGCGCGCCCAGTTTCCTGACGCTATTGAGCTCCCTTGCTGGGGTGATCTGCTTAAGCGGAATGTTGCTATCTTTGATCTTGATTTCGATGCTATCCTTGCTGCCATGTATGCTGTGACTGATAGTGCTGAGGGTGACTGTTACCTGCGTGTTCCGCCCGACCCGGGCATTGAGGCTGCTACTCTAGGTGCTAGTGCGTCTGCTGCTCCAGGTACTGGTGAGTCTGCTGCTCCAGGTGCTGGTGAGTCTGCTGCTCCAGGTGCTGGTGAGTCTGCTCTCTCTGGTACTGCACCTACTGAGGCCTTGCACACTTTCACACTTGACTCTGGTGCTTCGCGCTTCTTTCGCGACAGCACCACACTCACGCCGCTCAGTCGGCCTGTCGCAGTCTCCCTGGCTGACCCCTTTGGGGGCCCAGTCCTTGCGCACTCTTCCACGGTTCTACCGTGTCCTGCGGCCCTGTCGGGCTTGCTGTCGGGACTCCACCTCCCCTCGTTCTCTACGAACTTGGTGAGTGGAGCTGACCTCCAGGACGCGTGGGTTGACCAGTTCACCTCTGGAGGTCAGCGTGTGACCCACTGCACTTGCTCTCAGACGGGCCGCCACCTCGCCATGTTTACCCGTCGGCCTGGGTCGAGTCTGTACACACTGACTACGGCGTCTCCTCCGGTTGTTGCGTCTGGTCAGGTAGCCGCGTCTGGTCAGGTATTTTCTGCCGCGTCCAGGTCTAGTCCTGCGTCTGCCCCCTGCTCGTGTCGTCCTCTGTCGCACGAGACTCTCCTTTGGCACCACCGCCTTGGTCACCCCTCCCTGCCTCGTCTTCGAGGTATGGCCTCCCGTACCCTTGTCTCGGGTCTACCCCGGTCCCTCCCTCCCCTTCCTCCGGGGCCTGCCCCTACCTGTGTTCCTTGTGTCGATGGCCGGCAGCGCGCCGCTCCTCACTCCTCCGAGTTTCCTCCGACAGAGGCTCCCCTTCAGACACTTTACATGGACGTGTGGGGCCCAGCCCGCGTCCGTGGACAGGGTCACGAGCGTTACTTCCTGCTGGTCGTAGACGACCACTCGCGTTACACCACATTCTTCCCCTTGCGCAGCAAGGGTGAGGTCACTGAGGTGTTGATCGACTGGATCCGCGGTACCCGTCGCCATCTCAGCGAGAGTTTTGGCTCGGACCTTCCTGTTCTGCGTCTGCACTCAGACAGAGGTGGTGAGTTTTCCTCCGACCTTTTGAGGGCCTTCTGTCTTGCGGAGGGCATCCGCCAGACGTTCACGCTTCCGGCCTCCCCACAGCAAAATGGGATTGCTGAGCGCCGCATTGGCATGGTCATGGACGTCGCTCGTACGTCCATGATCCATGCGGCTGCTCCCCATTTTCTGTGGCCGTTCGCGGTTCAGTACGCTGCGCATCAGATAAACCTTCAGCCTCGTGTCTCCTTGATGGAGACCACTGAGGCACTCGCCCACGTGAAGTCCGAGCTGCAGAAGAGACACACGTGCACAGACCTGGGTGAGCTGAGAAGCTATCTTGGCTTGCGGATCACCTGGGACAGAGCACAGCGCACCATTACCTTGACTCAGTCACACATGGTGCAGCAGGTCCTTCAGCGCTTCGGCATCACGTACTCCTTGCCACAGTCCACTCCTCTGCCTACCTGTCACTCGCTCTCAGCTCCACCTTCGGACGAGTCCGTAGAGCCGAGTGGCCCGTATCCAGAGCTTGTGGGCTGCCTCATGTACCTGATGACTTGCACACGACCTGACCTTGCATACCCTCTCAGCCTTTTGGCACACTACGTGGCTCCCGGTAGGAACCGAAAGGTGCACTGGGATGCTGCGAAGAGGGTGTTGCGCTACTTGTGCAGTACGTCGGGCATGGGGCTCGTGCTTGGAGGACGGGCTCGAGTTGTCCTCACTGGTCACGCAGACGCTTCCTGGGTTGACAACTTGGCTACGCAGCGGTCGTCACAGGGTTACACCTCCAGTTTTGGCTTTGGTTCTGTCTCTTGGCGGTCTACCCGCTCTTCTTCTGTTCTCAGCTCTTGTTGTGAGGCTGAGATCTACGCTGGGGCCATGGCTGCACAGGAGTTACGCTGGCTCACCTACCTGCTGACCGACTTGGGAGAGGCGCCTCGTTCTCCTCCAGTTCTGTACGTCGACAACAAGGCCATGCTTGCCTTGTGTCAGGAGCACAGACTGGAGCACAGAACAAAGCACATTGCTCTGCGCTACTTCCTTGCTCGAGAGTTGCAACAGCGTGGTCAGCTTCGTCTTGCTTACGTGGCCTCTCAGGCCAACACTGCTGATTTTTTCACCAAGGCACTTCAGCAGTGTGATCATCAGCTTTTCTGTACTGTTCTACGCCTTGTACCTACTGTGCCTCACTTGCTTACTTCTTGACTCTGCTTGTACTGTACTGTCTATACATATACCTGCATGCTTTCACTTGCTAGGTTGTGTTCACTGTATTGTTTGTTCTCCTATATATAACCCTGCATGTGAACTGGCCTTGTGGCCATTTGCTTGTGCTCAGACTGCATGGTGACTTTGTGATCCACCCTGAGCTTGCTTTGCCTTTCTTGACTGGTCTTGTGACCTCTTGTTCTCCCCCACTTTGCCTATGGGGGTGTGTCAAACTTATATGCTATAGTCTATCTAGGCTGTAGTGGGGTAGTTCATATAGGGTACAACACTTTTAGGTTTCCTACTTGTACCCAACTGTTTGCTAGTTCAGTCATTCATTCGTTCACTATTCTAACAACAATACAGTAATCATACCCTAGCAAGTGCAAGCATGCAGGTATATATATAGATCACAGTACAAGAAGAGTCAAGCAGTAAGCAGGTGAGGCAAAGTAGGCACAAGGCCTAACACAGTAACAAAGCGCTGATGATCACCAGGCAGAAGTGCCTTGGTGAAGACATCAGCAGTGTTGGCCTGAGTGGCCATGTACTCAAGACGAAGCTGGCCACGCTGCTGCAACTCTCGAGCAAGGAAGTATAGCAGAGCGATGTGCTTCGTTCTGTGCTCCAGTCTGTGCTCCTGACACAAGGCAATCATGGCCTTGTTGTCTACGTACAGATTTGGAGGCGAACGAGGCTGCTCTCCCAAGTCAGTCAGAAGGTAGGTGAGCCAGCGTAGCTCCTGAGCAGCCATGGCCCCAACATAGATCTCAACCTCACAACTGGAGCTGAGAACCGAAGACGAGCGGGTAGACCGCCAAGAAACAGAGCCGGAACCAAGGCTAAAGGTGTAAACCTGTGACGACCGCTACGTAGCTGAGTCGTCAACCCAGGAGGCGTCTGCGTGACCGGTGAAGACAACTGGACCCCGTCCTCCAAGCACGAGCCCCATGCCCGACGTACTGCACAAGTAACGCAGTACCCTCTTCGCAGCATCCCAGTGCACCTTTCGGTGCCTTCCGGGAGCCACGTAGCAAGCCAGGAGGCTGAGAGGGTACGCAAGGTCCGGTCGAGTGCACGTCATCAGGTACATGAGGCAACCCACAAGCTCTGGGTATGGACCACTCGGCTCTACGGACTCGTCCGAAGGTGAAGCTGAGAGCGAGAGGCTGGTAGACAGAGGAGTGGGCTGTGGCGAGGAGAACTGGAAGCCGAAGCGCTGAAGGACCTGGTGCACCATGTGTGACTGAGTCAGGGTAATGGTGCACCGAGCTCTGTCCCGGGTGATCTGCAAGCCAAGATAGCTGCGCAGTTCACCCAGGTCAGTGCAGGTGTGTCTCTTCTGCAGCTCCGACTTCACAAGAGTCAGTGCCTCAGTGTCAGGAGTGGCGAAGACGAGGTCTTCGACGTAGACAAGGACGTAGAATGGCGGCAGCGAGGTGTCGGTGCGTAGAAACAACGACGGGTCAGCAGTAGCAGGAGCAAACCCAAGAGCCGCAAGTGTAGTCCTCAGTGAAACCAGGTGGGCGGCGCAACGAAATCTCCTCGTGCAGGCTGCCCTGTTGGAAAGCTGTGCTGAAGTCCAGAGAGTGCAACTCGTAGTCACGCTGAGCAGCGACGTGCAGCAACACCCGAAGAGTAGTCACCTTCGGGGTGGGGGAGAAGGTATGGAAGTAGTCAACTCCCTGTCAGAGGGTGGAGGAGAACTCACCACCTCTGTCAGAGTGCAGACGCAGGAAAGGAAGGTCCTGGCCGAACCGCTCGCGGAGCTGGAGACGGACTGTGCGGATCCAAGGGATCAAGACATCAACGACCTGACCCTTGCTGCGCAAGGGGAAGACCGTGGTGTACCGCGTGTAGTCGTCAACTACCAGCAGAAAGTAGCGCTCGCGGCTCTGTCCACTGACGCGGGCTAGGCCCCACACGTCCATGTGGAGAGTTTGCAGGGGAGCAGTCGTCGAGGGAAACGAGGAGGAGTGAGGAGCGGCGCGCTTCCGCCCCTCGACGCAAGGGAGGCAGGGCGGGGCAGGCGAGGGCGGCAGGGGAGGCAGAGACCTGGGGAGACCAGAGACAAGAAGACGAGAGTGCATGCCACGAAGGCGAGGCAGAGAGGGGTGACCCAGGTGGTGGTGCCACAGAAGAGTCTGGTCAGCACTAACAAACAAAGCATACATAGCAGAGAGAATAGCATCAAAGTCTAGGTCAAAAATAGCAATCCTAGACTTAAGCAGATCTGCCCAGCGAGGGAGCTCGATGTCGTCACCAAACTCAGCACGCCAAGCGTCGTCGAGGCGGGAGAAGCAGCGGTGCTCAGTGTGGAGCCGCCCGCAAGTCTGACCAGCACGGTCACCCGTACGAATGACATACGGGCAACTACCCCCAGACGCCCCACACTGAAACCACTCACGAAGCTGCTGGGGAGACGGGGTCTCGCTCCGACGCTGCTGCTGCTGCTGCTGACGCTGGCCACCCCCAGAACCGACACGCCAAGCGCTAGTCCCACCGCTACCAGTCCCACCGCCTCCACTGCCGCCACTCCCACCGCTGCCTCCACCACTGCCACCAGAGCCCTCACTCCCGCCAACAGTCCCACCGCCGCCACCACCTCCACTGCTGCCCCCACTACCACTCCCGCTGCCACCTCCACCACCGCCGCTGCCACCTCCACCACCCTGGCCACCCTTGCCCTTGCTGCTGCGGCACTTCGCACTAGCAGAAGCAGCCCCGACGTCCTCAGGAACAGAGACGTCTGCAGCAGCAGCAGAGGCGTAGGAGGGGGCAAGGGGGGAGGGGGAACACCCCTCAAAGAAGGGCGGGCGCAGAGTGCCACGAGCAGCACCTATAGCAACCGCACTAGTCTCAGCTGCGAGGAGATGCTGCTCGAGGAGGTCAACAGTGAGGGAGGTGGGGTCAAGGGAGAGAAAGTGGTCCCTGACAGAGCGAAGAGAGTCAGGGAGGCGAGTGACTATGAAGTAGAGGGTGATGAACATCAAAGGCTGGTTTCTGTCAAGGAACTCAGCGGGGGCTGCAGCACGGTAGCGAGCGTCGCTAGCGCGAAGGTGGGAAACTAGGTCCTCGACTGTGGCAAAGGCGGACAGCTCGGGGAACAGGTAGGGCAGAAGCAGGCGGCCTAGAGCAGCAGTGACAGGGGAGGAGTAGCGAGCGACTACAGCGTCGTACAGTGCCTGCGCTGTCCGAAGTGAGCGCATTCAATTAATGGCAGGTGGTTGCGAATGGCTAAGCGGGCAGCAGCATCACGAGTAAGCCACTGTGAGCGAGTCGAACTGTTAGCTGTGACGGGAGGGGCAGTAGCAGTGCCCGACACGAGGTCAAATAGCGAGACACTGTCCTTGGAATCGCTCAGTAGGTACAGCTGGAGGTCGTCTAGCCACGTGTCAAACTGAACCGGTCTGCCCTCATGATCAAACGCGAGAACCCTCAGCGAAGCCATAGCTGTGCAGCACGCAGTATAGCAGTAGCAGCAGTAGCAGCAGCAATAGCAGCTGTAGCAGTAGCAGCAGTGACAGTGGGGCAAGGGGCCGACGGGGCCGGGCGCGGGCTAGGGACGGGGCCGGGCGCGGGGCTAGGTACGGGATCGGGCACGGGCTAGGGACAGGGCCGGGCGCGGGCTAGGTACAGGGCCGGGCGCTGGCTAGGTACGGGGCCGGGCGCTGGGCTAGGGACGGGGCCGGGCGCGGGCTAGGTACGGGGCCGGGCGCGGGCTAGGTACGGGGCTGGGCGCTGGGCTAGGGACGGGGCCGGGCGCGGGCTAGGTAAGGGGCCGGGCGCGGGCTAGGTACGGGGCCGGGCGCTGGGCTAGGGACGGGGCCGGGCGCGGGGCTAGGTACGGGGCCGGGCGCGGGCTAGGTACAGGGCCGGGCGCGGGTTAGGTACGGGGCCGGGCGCTGGGCTAGGGACGGGGCCGGGTGCTGGGCAGGTACGGGGCCGGGCGCTGGGCAGGTACTGGGCCGGGTGCTGGGCAGGTACGGGGCCGGGCGCTGGGCGCGGAACTGGGGCCGGGTGCGGGGCTAGGTACGGGGCCGGGCGCGGGCTAGGTACTGGGCCGGGCGCGGGCTAGGTACGGGGCCGGGCGCTGGGCGAGGTACGGGGCTGTGCGCGGGCTAGGGTCGAGGCCGTGCGCGGGGGTCGACGGGCCGCGGGCTAGGTACGGGGCCGGGTGCGGGCTAGGTACGGGGCCGGGCGCTGGGCTAGGAACGGGGCCGGGCGCGGGGGTCGACGGGCCGCGGGCTAGGGGCGGGGCCGGGCGCGGGGCTAGGTACGAGGCCAGGTGCGGGGCTAAGGGCCGACGGGGCCGGGCGCGGGCTAGGAACGGGGCTGGGCGTGGGCTAGGGACGGGGCCGGGCGCTGGGATCGACGGGCGGCGGGCTAGGGGTCGACGGGCCGCGTAGGCTAGGAACGATGGGCCGGGCGCGCGTAGGTTAGGGTCGACGGGCTGGGTGCGTAGGCTAGGGTCGATGGGCCTAGGGGCGACGGGCCTAGGGGGGGGGGGGTACTAGCAGTGTAGCAGGTGGTGGGCCCAAGGAACCTGCTCTGATTCCATATTAGAATAACAAACGAGAATGGATGAACTAGCAAACAGTTGGGTACAAGTACTAACCCTAATTGGGTTGTACCCCTTATGGGCTACCCCACTATAGCCTACACAAATGTATAAGCTATAATGTTCTGACATTTTCCAGCTGACAAACTTGGTTGGGGTCTGCGTTAAACTTGGTTGGGGTCTGCGTTGGACCCGTGCGGGAGTTCGACGAAGATCTCAGCAGCGACAGGGGCGTAGAGGAATGCGTTGGCGACATCGATTTGCCGAAGCTTCTTCCGGTTCATGGCGGCTATCGCGAGGAGAATCCGCAGTGAGGTATGTCGGCTCACTGGTGCGAATGTTTCCGTGAAGTCTCATCCTTGCTCTTGGTCGAAGCCACGCACGACCCAGCATGCTTTGAATTTGTTGATTGTTCTGTCGGCCTTTGTTTTCACGCGGAAAATCCATTTTCCCGTGAGGATGGTCTTGTTGCGTGCCACTCCGATAGGCATGACTTTCCAGGTGTTGCGTTCCTGCAGCGCCTCTAACTCTCTGTCCATGGCTTCGCACCATATTTCCTCGTGTTCCCCCCCCAGAGCCTGCTGGATGTTGGCAGGCTCCTTAGGCGGTGCTGCTTCGTGGACAGAGGTGACGAGTCCTAGTATCTGCAGTCCACTCTGTGTGTAGCGGGGGAGATTTGTGTCTTCGGGATAAGCTGCTTCATCTCCCGCTTCTGGATCCGGGAGGAAATTCGGTCCTATGCGCTCGGAGATGTTGGTGTCGACCGCTTGGGGTGTAACGTAACCGGTGTCAGTGAAGTCGAAGTAAGTTTCGGCGTTAACACTTTCGCGAGGATTTTCGTCATCCATCGGGATGGGCACGGAGCAGTATGGGAGTGGTCCTGCTTCCTCGGATGCATTGTCCACGTTTTGCTCGTCCCAGTCAGTTTCATCTACTGCTGAAGCGAAGGCTCGGTTGCCACAGAAGCCGCCCGTGAGGTCTCGATTTGCTGCCAGGTTGTCCAGGTACGTTTGAAGTGTGAGTCGCTCGTAGAAAATGACATCACGTGCTGCTACTGTTTCCTTCGAGTGGATGTCGAAAATCTTCCATGCGTTGTAATGCTTTTCGATGCCCAGGTGTAGCCCCCACTGTGCGTGTTGGGAAAATCTTCCGGCTCTTGCAGTGTGCGGTCGGTACTGTACCATGCACCCAAAGACTCGTAACATTTTTGTGTTGCCCAGTTTTCCTGTCCACAGCAGGTGCGGTGATGCGTTGTTCGGGAGCGATGATGACGGGAGCAAGTTGTGTAGCATGACAGCGTGGTCCATCGCCTCAGGCCACTGGTGGCTGGGCAGTCGCATGCCACGCAACAGTTTGCGCATGGTGTTCTGGAGAGTTCTGTTCATCCGTTCTGCCACGCCTTGCTGTTGATGGGCGTAGGGAAGCGAGATGAGCCGCTTGATGCCTCGTTCTGCGAGGTACTGCCTGAACCTTTGGGACTGGTATTCCCCTCCCCCATCTGACTGGAAGCTTTTCAGCTTTGCTCCTGACTCTCGTTCTACCATAGGTAGCCAGGCGACGAAGGCTTCGAAGGCCATGTCGCGACTTGGGAGGTTGAGGTGGCAGACGTAACGGGTGGCGGCGTCGATGAAAGTAATCACGTAGTTATATACTCCTTGTCCTTGTTCGCGAGTATACAGGATGTCGCTGTATACTTTCTCGAGTGGTGCGTAGGCTGGCGCGCCTAGATTGTGGTAAGAGACAAATGGTTGATGAGGTAAGTCAGCTTGGGGGCACGTAAAGCATGTGCCTCGAACTCGTTGGAGTTCTCTGCCGTCGGGTAGAAGGAGTGAGTCTTTGTCGAGTACAGCCGCCTTGATTGTGTTCTTTAACGTGGTGTTGCTTGGATGACCTAATTGTTTGAGCCACAGTGATTTGCTTGCACGATGTCCGGGTGAGCGCCTGTACAGGTGGGAGTTGGAGTAAAATCCCGCGGTGAAATTGGCGCTTCTGTGAACTTCGCGTGGAGTGGGAGCTAACTGCTGTGCAGGAGTTGGTGGAGTGTCGTCGATGAGAACCGGTGTCGTTGAAGAGCCCGCAATTGGTGCCGTAAGTGTTGCTGCTGCTGCCGATGTTGTCTCCACTGCTGTTGATGTTGTCTCTTCTTGCCGGATTGTTGCTAATGCCCGTGTTCTTTCTGCTTCTGGTATGGTATGTGAATACCAAAATCCTCCAGGACTGAAGTTGGGATCGAGGTCGGGTGGATGTGTCCAAGAAGTGAAGTTGACAATGGCGTCGCTGTCGGCGGTACCTTGGTCCGGAACGAAGTCAAGAACAAAGACGTTGTTCTTCAAGACTGCTTTGTCGATGTAGAGTCCGCCCTTTCCGTGGAATAACTTGAACTCCTGAGTGGTGCTGTCTGCTTCGAGATGAATACCCTTCGCCATCAGTTGACTAATGCTGAGTAAGTTGTAGCCGAGCCCTTTTGCGATTAGAACCTTAGACATTTGTAAAATAACATTAGTTTCTCAAGACTGAAGTTGCACGATCCCTTGTCGTCGTGTGTGCAGGTTCTGGTTGTTGGCGACGCTGATTACAACTTCGTGCTGAAGTTGATGTTCCTGTTGAACGAAGCGATCTGAGGAGCACATGTGCTGTCCGCAGCAACTGTCCAAGAACCAAGTGTCCTTCCCGGACGGCTCGCTCTGGGCGATGGCTGCATACGTCGGGTTGGGCTCTAGTGATTCGCGGCGAGGAGTCCTCTCATCGAGCTGTTCTTCTGGTGAGTAGTGGGGTGGTGATCCGGTGATGCAGGAGTTTGTCGTTCTTGTCATGCAGCTCACGAGGTTTCTTGTTCCTTGTGCAGGTCTTGTCGTTGAAGTCGTTGAAGACTGTGCTTGATTGGTGGGATGCGCCTGCGTAGAAGCTACTTGATTGCTTGAGGGTCGAAGTTGATGTTGCGGCGACGTCGACTGCTGTTGATTCGGGCAGTGTGTGCGTGGATGTCCGGACGTCTTGCAAAGATGACAGAACGGTGGAATGTACTGTTGTACTTGTCGGTTGTTTTGTCGGTTGTTGTTGTTGTTGTAGCGTCGTTGAGTGTGAATCGCGAATTCTGGTGTTGATGCTTTCTTCTTGTGTCATTCTTCGTGCAGGTCCATATCCTGCTGTTCAGCGTGAATTTCGGTGCAGAGTGCTGCTTCGGAGATCTTCCCATGAGCTCGAAGGAGTGCTCGAGTGGAGCGCCAATGAGGACCGAGGCCAGCGATGATGACTGTTACGAAGGCTTCTTCAGATATTGTTCCTCCGCATCGAAGGAGTCTGTCGCGCAGTCCACGACAATGGCTGATATAAGCCATTCCCTTTTCGTCGGGTTTCATTTCCACTGTTGTCAGCTGTGCCATGAGACGACTTTGATTAACACTGTCTGTTGCTTGATATAGGCTCTTCAGGTGGTCGTATGCCAGTTCGGCGGAGTTGCCGTATCCTCGATAAGCCTGGATGTTCTGCTGCTCGTTTGGAGATAAGTTTCGCAGTAGTATCGTATATGCCATCAGCAACTGATACGAGTATTGCTGCTTGTCGTACTGTGTCCCATGTGTTGGATATGGCAGGGACCTGTCGAAGAATCCGAGAATTTGCGCGCCCTCCATCATCAGCTCGAACTTGAATGACCAGGTATAGAAGTCTTTTCCGTCGAAAAGCGTTGACGTTTGCAGTTTTAACACATGTGCGAATTGAGATTGAACTTGAAGTGCGTCCAATGTCTTCTCTTGTCCAGGTGAAGACTGTGGTTGTGGCGCGAAGCTGATGGAGCCACGTTGAGGCTCGTAGGGAGCAAAGGTGGGTTGCTGCTGATTTCCGCGCGCATAGGATGAACCGTCAAGGCTCATCGGTGTCGCTCTGTTATTGTTGTCGCTGTTGTTTGATTGCGCAAGAGCTGCTTGCTGGTGTTGTTCGTAGAAGGACATGAAGGAGAAGTTTTTTTCCATCATATTTGGGTCGAAGCCTGCTGCTTGATTCCCGGGAGTTTCGGTCGACTCCGCAGCTGGTCTTGTTGCTGTGCCTTCCTCTGTCTGTAGGCCAGAGGCTGGAGGTGGAGTAGGAGTAGTGCCGAGAGATCCATTGGAGGAGCTCCTCTCCTTCTGTGTTGCCATGTCTTGTGTTGTCGTAGAAATTTTGGAAGTCGATCTTGCCCTATTTGCCCTCCAGCGGTTGCTTTTGTTGACTCGTGTTGCTTCACTGTAGTCTGCTTCGTTTCGTGTCGATACTTCGATACTTCAGAAGCGTTTTAAGTTACTTGTTTCCAACAACGCATCCTTAGTAGGTGAAGTCCTCAAAACGGCTCTCGATCAGTTTATCTGTCGTGCCCCGTCGCCCTGTAGCGCACTTCCGCGTTACCCACACCTGCCGCGCCTGATGCACCTGCTGTTGCCGCTCGCGCCAGCCACAGCCGCGCCAGCCGCGCCCGCGTCACCCGAGCCCGCTCCAGCCTGCCAACGCTTATTGGCCCCGGTGTTCCCCGCCCTAGTGCCCCGCTTGCGGCCTCGATGCGTCCTGCTCTGCCGCTTGACTGTTCGACGTCAAGCTCCACCTGCGAAGCCAGCTTCAGGGTGACTTCCCCCTGTACACCCATGCCTCGGGTGAGCTACCTGCCCCCCACCGACAATCTGATCTCGCTGTTGAGGCCACGCTGGCACACCAAGAGGCTAAACTTGTGGCCCGACTGGAGCGCATGCTCTGGGAGTCCCGTGACGCTGCTCCTGTACTTGCTATCAGTCGCCTCCTCCGCAGGCCAAGCTAGTGCACTTTCGCAAGGTGGAGATGGCGAAGGAATATCTTGATGCTATTATTGCTTGCTAATCCACCCCCTTTTCCGCTATTATTGGGCACCTAATCATGCCTTTCCTCTTCCCTGATCTCCCTGTGTTCTCCACGGTTGTTGGCCTCGTTACTCACATGCACTCGCTTGACGCTAGTTACCACGCTGCTTGCACAGCTGAGGACCTTGCTGTGCACACCAAGCACCTCCTCGCAGCCCGCCTCTCTGACCGCCTCGCACCTGCCCGCGTTGCTCTCCCTCGCTTTCCACCCCTTGCGCATCACTATCCATCTCTTTGAGACTAGTCTAGCTGAGATCGAGACCCGCCTCCACTCCATCGCCTCCATCACTGGAGTAGTCATTCCCCCCATCTTTGAGGGGTGTGTTCCGCCCTAGCTTCCTACCCCAGCTGCTTCTGCTACTTGCTGAGCTTACTACTATCGTGGAGGTCGTAGCCGTGGCGAAGGTGGCGGTGTTGGTGTGTCGGGGGGTGCTGACACTAGGAAGTATGGTTCTAGGGGTGATGCAGCAGGTGGTGCTGGTCCTGGGGGTCCGGCGATGAATTTGCAGCAGCAGCCGCAGCAACAGCAGATACACCAGTGGGTCTCCCTAAGACAGTGGGGACCTGGCTGGCCTGGGGAGCACTGGTCACGGTGGCTGGCCCTGCCAATACCAGATTATGTCAGGACCTGGTCATTCCACTGCACACTGCTACCACCGCCTTGATGACCTCTTTCATTCCCACTTTGGTGCTACGTGTTGTGAACAAGAATGAATGAACTAGCAAAGAGTTGGGTACAAGTACTAACCCTAATTGGGTTGTACCCCTTATGGGCCACTATAGCCTACACAAATGTAAAAGCTATAATGTTCCGACACACCCCCATAGGCAAAGTGGGGGAGAATAAGTGGTCACAAGACCAGTCAAGCAAAGCAAAGCAAGCTCAGGGTGGATCACAAAGTCACCACACAGTCTGAGCACAAGCAAAGGGCCACAAGACCAGTTCACATGCAGAGTGATATAAAGAGAACAAACAATACAGTGATCATATCCTAGAAAGTGCAAGCATGCAGGCATATATACAGATCACAGTACAAGCAGAGTCAAGCAGTAAGCAAGTGAGGCAAAGTAGGCACAAGGCCTAACACAGTAGAGAAGCGCTGATGATCACCAGGCAGAAGTGCCTTGGTGAATATATCAGCATTGTTGGCCCTAGTGGCCACGTACGCAAGACGAAGCTGACCACGCTGCTGAAACTCTCGAGCAAGGAAGTATCGCAGAGCGATGTGCTTCGTTTTGTGCTCCAGTCTGTGCTCCTGACACAAGGCAATTATGGCCTCGTTGTCTACGTACAGAACTGGAGGCAAACGAGGCTGCTCTCCCAAGTCAGTCAGCAGGTAGGTGAGCCAGCGTAGCTCCTGTGTAGCCATGGCCCCGACGTAGATCTCAGCCTCACAACTGGAGCTGAGAACCGAAGACGAGCGGGTAGACCGCTAGGAGACAGAGCCAGAGCCAAGGCTGAAGGTGTAACCCTGTGACGACCGCTGCGTAGCTGAGTCATCAACCCAGTAAGCTTCTGCGTGACCGGTGAGGACAACAAGACCCCGTCCTCCAAGCACGAGCCCCATGCCCGTTGTACTGCACAAGTAACGCAGTACCCTCTTCGCAGCATCCCAGTGCACCTTTCGGTGCCTACTGGGAGCCACGTAGCGAGCCAGAAGGCTGAGAGGGTACACGAGGTCAGGTAGTTTGCATGTCATCAGGTACATGAGGCAACCCACAAGCTCTGGGTACGGACCACTCGGCTCTACGGACTCGTCCGAAGGTGGAGCTGAGAGCGAGTGGCAGGTAGACAGAGGAGTGGGCTGTGGCGAGGAGAACTGGAAGCCAAAGCGCTGAAGGACCTGGTGCACCATGTGTGACTGAGTCAGGGTGATGTTGCGCCGTGCTCTGTCCCGGGTGATCTGCAAGCCAAGATAGCTGCGCAGTTCACCCAGGTCAGTGCAAGTATGTCTCTTTTGCAGCTCCGACTTCACAAGGGTCAGTGCCTCAGTGTCAGCAGTGGCAAAGACGAGGTCGTCGACGTACACGAGGACGTAGAACAGCGGCAGCGAGGTGTCGGTGCGTAGAAACAGCGACGGGTCAGCAGTAGCAGGAGCAAACCCAAGAGCCGCAAGTGTAGTCCTCAGTGTGTCGTGCCACTCACGAGGCGCTTGGCGGAGACCGTAGACTGGCCGCCGGAGGATCCACTGAGTACCTGCAGGAAACGACTTAGTGAAGCCAGGTGGGCGGCGCAGCCAGATCACCTCGTGCAGGCTGCCCTGCAAGAAAGCTGTGCTGAAGTCCAGAGTCACGCTGAGCAGCAACGAGTAGTAACACCTGAAGAGTAGTCATCTTCGGGGTGGGGGAGAAGGTCAGGAAGTAGTCAGCCCCTTGTCGCAGAGTGAAGCCTCGAGCAACGTAACGCGCCTTGAAGGCAGGCGGAGAACCTGGCGGCCGCTTCACCCTAAAAATCCACATGCCATCAACTATGTTCACCCCAAGTGGGGGAACCTCGTCGACGTAGGTGCCTGTGGACTTCTAGGATGCCATCTCAGCATCCATCGCTGCCTGCCACTGAGAGGAGTAAGGACCCGTAATCGCCTCTACGTAAGAGCGCGGGGTCGGGATGTCTGGTGCATCCGGGTCTCCCTCAGGGGCAAGCAGCATGGAAGCGAAACGAGGTACAGCAGCTGCAAGACACTCAAAGTCCTCCTGCCTGTCCTCAAGGACGTCCGTGCCAAGAGCACACTCACCCCCGATGGACGGAGGACTGGCAGACTCAGACTCAGCAACAAGAGCAGTGGCGTAGTCTAGACGACAGGCAGCAGCAAAGTCAAGCAGCTCAGCAAGGAGAGCAGACGCAGCAGCACACTCAAAGGAAGGGTCAGTGTCAGTAGTGGTGAGGAGACGAGCAACAGTGGGACTGGCGCACGAGCCCGGTCAGACTCAAGGTCAGGGACCTCAGGAAGAGAGGAATCCGGAGGAGGTGGCAGAGGAACACGTAGTGGAACAGAGGAAGAACGAAGTGCCATAGCGTGCGTGCTGGGGATAGGAGGAGGACGCGAACGAGGAACGCGACGAGCAGTGCGAACAGGAGAGACAGGACGAGACGCAGGCTCACGTCGCTCTGTAAGACCGCCGGACTGCTCAGTGTAAGGAGAGGGAGCAGGCAGAGGAGAGGCCGGCTGCAATGGCAGCTGCAACTGGTCAGGCGGTGGGCACAGGAGAGGAGGAGTAAGGCCAGTAGAGGACAGGACACCAAGAACCTGCTGAAGTAGGGGAACAAAGTACGGTTGCGGCCGCACAGTGCCTCTAGCACCTCCAGCTCCAGGGTCAACATCTCCAGCTCCTGTAGATCCAGCGCCTCCAGCTCCAGCGCCATCAGCGCCAGTGCCTCCAGCTCCAGCAGCTCTAGGCTCCGCAGGGTCTCCAGCTCCAGCGCCCCCAACTCCACCAGTCCCGGCAGCTCCAGTACCCCTGGTACGAGCATCTCCAGGACCAGTAGCCGTAGTACCTCCAGTACCACCAGCTCCAGCAGTAACTCCAGCACTCCCAGCTCCAGCGTCTCCAGCGCCTCCAGCTCCAGGAGCTCCACTCCGAAGGAGTGCGCGCCGAACAAACCACTCACGCAGCTGCTGCGGAGATAGTCACTGCGAAGCACCAGCAAGACCTCTAGACGAAGCAGCACCCCGAGGCTCAGCATCCCCAAACTCCGCACCCTCAGACTCAGCACCCCCAGACTCAACACGCCCAGTCTCCACACACACATGCTCAGCACCCCCAGGCTCCTCACCCCCAGGCTCAGCACCCCCAGACCCAACACCTTCAGACTCCGCACCCTCAGACTCAGCACCCCCAGGCTCAACACGCCCAGTCTCCACACCCCCAGGCTCAGCACCCCCAGGCTCCTCACCCCCTGGCTCCGCACCCCCAGACGCAGCACCCCCAGACGCAGCACCTGGAGCAGCACCTGAGTCGACAGCTACCTGAACAGGCACAGTACTAGGGAGAGGGTCTACCTGAGACACACCTGAGGGAGCAGGACCCTGGGGCGGTAGGGGTCCTATCGGAGGAGGACCGGGAGCAAGGAAGAGCAGCGGGGGCGGGGGAGGGGCAGAGCGGTAGGGGAAGAGACAGTAGAAGGGAACCGACTCGTCAAACGTGACGTCCTGAGAGGGGAAGACACGGCGCGAGGTGGGGTGGTAAAACTGCCAGCCAGGATGGGGAGCAGCCGCATGGACCACAAACGGCCACAGAAAATGGGGAGCAGCCGCATGGATCATGGAGGTACGAGCGACCTCCATGACTAAGCCAATGCGGCGCTCAGCAATCCCATTTTGCTGAGGGGAGTCCGGAAGCGCGAACGACTGGAGAATGCCCTCCCCACGACAAAAGTCCCGTAAGAGGTCGGAGGAGAACTCACCACCTCTGTCAGAGTGCAGACGCAGGACACGAAGGTCCTGGCCGAACTGCTCGCGGAGCTGGAGACGTACTGTGCGGATCCAAGGGATCAAGACATCAGAGACCTCACCCTTGCTGCGCAAGGGGAAGACCGTGGTGTACCGCGTGTAGTCGTCAACTACCAGCAGAAAGTAGTGCTCGCGGCCCTGTCCACTGACTCGGGCTGGGCCCCACACGTCCATGTGGAGAGTCTGAAGGGGAGCAGTTGTCGGGGGAAACGAGGAGGAGTGAGGAGCGGCGCGCTGCCGCCCCTTGACGCAAGGAAGGCAGGTTGGGGCAGGCGAGGGCGGTAAGGGAGGCAGAGACCTGGGAAGACCAGAGACAAGAAGACGAGAGTGCATGCCACGAAGGCGTGGCAGGGAGGGGTGACCCAGGCGGTGGTGCCTCAGAAGAGTCTGGTACGACAGGATGCGACACGAGCAAGAAGCGGCTACCGGACCTGACGTGGACACCTGAGCAGACGCAGCGACCTGAGGAGGCTCGTAGCTAGTGTGTACAGACTCGACCCTGGCCGACGAGTGAACGTGGCAAGGTGACGCTCCGTCCGTGTGCACTGGCAGATCTACACACACTGACCCCCAGGAGTGGTGGTAGTGACCATCGCATCCTGGAGGGCAGCGGTACTCACCAAGTTCGTAGAGAACGAGGGGAGGTGAAGACTTGACAGTGAGCCGGACGGAACCGCCGGACACGGGAGGACAGTGGAGGAACGGGCCACAACCGGGCCCCCGGAAGGGGCAGCTAGTCTGACCGGGACAGGTGCAGGGAGAGGAGTGAGGGTGGTGCTGTCACGAAAGAAACAGCGCGAGGCGCCTGAGTCCAACGTGAAGGTATGCAAGGCCTGAGCAGGCGCAGTACCAGGGAGAGTACCAGACTTACTAGCACCAGGAGCAGCGTCGTCTATACCCGGGTCAGGCGGCGCACACCGGTAACAGTCACCCTCAGCACTAATAAACAAAGCATACATATCAGAAAGAATAGCATCAAAGTCTAGGTCAAAGATAGCAATCCTAGACCTAAGCAGATCTGCCCAGCAAGGGAGCTTGACGTCGTCACCAAACTCAGCACGCCAAGTGTCGTCTAGGCGGGAGAGGCGGCGGTGCGGAGTGTGAAGCTTCCCGCATGTCTGACCAGCACGAACACCCGTGCGAATGACATACGGGCAGCTACCCCCAGAAGCCCCACGCAAAAACCACTCACGAAGCTGTTGGGGCGACTGGGTCTCGCTCCGACGCCGCTGCTGCTGACGCTGGCCACCTCCAGAACCAACACGCCGAGCGTCAGTCCCACCGTCACCAGTCCCACCGCCGCCACTGCCGCCACTCCCAGCGCTGCCCCCACCGCCGCCACCAGAACTCCCACTCCCTCCACCTGTCCCACTGCCACCACCACCTCCACCGCTGCCCCCACCACTACTCCCGCTGCCACCTCCACCACCACCGCTGCCACCCCCAGCACCCTTGCCACCCTTGCCCTTGCTGCTGCGGCGCTTCGCACTAGCAGAAGCAGCCCCGACGTCCTCAGCAACAGAGACATCTACAGCAGCAGCAGAGGCGTAGGAGTGGGCAAGGGTGGAGGGGGAGCACCCCTCAAAGAAGGGCGGGCGCGGAGTGCCACGAGCAGCACCTACAGCAACTGCACTAGTCTCAGCTGCAACGAGATGCTTCTCGAGGAGGTCAACAGTGAGGGAGGTGGGGTCAAGGGAGAGAAAGTGGTCCCTGACAGAGCGAAGGGAGTCAGGGAGGCGAGTGACTACGAAGTAGAGAGGGATGTACATCGGGGGCGGGTTCCCTGCAAGGAACTCGGCTGGGAGGGCAGCTCGGTAGCGAGTCTCGCTAGCGCGCAGGTGGGAAACCAGTTCCTCTACTGTGGCAAACGCAGACAGCTCGGGGAACAGGTAGGGCAGAAGCAGGCGACCTAGAGCAGCAGTGGCAGGGGAGGAGTAGCGAGCGACTACCGCGTCGTACAGTGCCTGTGTGGTCCTGTGCTGTCCGAAGTGAGTGCATTCGGCTAACGGCAGGTGGTTGCGAATGGCTAAGCGGGCAGCAGCGTCGCGAGAATGCCACTGTGAGCGAGTCGCACTGTCAGCTGTGGCGAGAGGGGCTGTAGCGGCACCGTACACGTGGTCAAACAGCGAAACACTGTCCTTAGTATCACTCAGTAGGTACAGCTGCAGATCGTCGAGCCACGTGTCAAACGCAACCGGTCTGCCCTCATGATCGAACGCTAGGACTCTAAGCGAACCCATTGTGGCGCAGTAGCAGCAGTAGTGGTCAAGGGGCCGAGGGGCGTGGGGCCTAGGGGCTGAGGGGCCAAACACGAGGGGCCGAGGGGCCAAGGGGCGAGGGGCCGAGGGGCCTTGGTGCCTAGGGGCGAGAGGTCGAGGGGCCGAGGGGCCTAGGTGCCTTGGGGGCCGTGGTGTCTAGGGAAGAGGGGCCGAGGGGCCTTGGTGCCGAGGGGCTATGGGCGAAGGGGCCAAACACGAGGGGCCAAGGGGTGGGGGGCCAAGGGGCCTAGGGGCGAGGGGCCAAACAAGAGGGGCCAAGGGGGGGGGGGGCGAGGGGCCGAGGTGCCTGGGGGCCAAGGGGCTGAGGGGCCAAGGGGCCGAGGGGCCGAGCTAGGGGCGACGGGGCCGCGGGGCCGAGGCGACGAGGCTGAGGGGCCGAGCTAGGGGCGACGGGGCCGACGGGGCCGTAGCTAGGGGCGACGGGGCCAAGGGGCCGAGGCGACGGGGCCGAGGCGACGGGGCCGAGGCGACGGGGCCGAGGGGCCGAGCTAGGGGCGACGGGGTCGACGGGGCCGCGGCTAGGGGCGACGGGGCCGCGGGGCCTAGGCTACGGGGCCGGGGGGACGAGCTAGGGGCAACGGGGCCGACGGGGCCAAGCTAGGGGCGACGGGGCCGCGGCTAGGGGCGACGGGGCCAAGGGTCCGAGGTGACGGGGCCAACGGGGCCGAGCTAGGGGCGACGGGGCCGCGGGGCCGAGGCGACGGGGCCGAGGGGCCGAGCTAGGGACGACGGGGCCGACGGGGCCGCAGCTAGGGGCGACGGGGCCAAGGGGCTGAGGCGACAGGGCCGAGGGGCCGAGCTAGGGGCGACGGGGTCGACAGGGCCGCGGCTAGGGGCGACGGGGCCGCGGGGCCGAGGTGACGGGGCCAACGGGGCCGAGCTAGGGGCGACGGGGCCGCGGGGCCGAGGCGACGGGGCCGAGGGGCCGAGCTAGGGGCGACGGGGTCGACGGGGCTGCGGCTAGGGGCGACGGGGCCAAGGGGCCGAGGCGACGGGGCCGAGTGGCCGAGCTAGGGGCGACGGGGTCGACGGGGCGGCGGCTAGGGGCGACGGGGCCGCGTGGCCGAGGCGACGGGGCCGAGGTGACGGGGCCAACGGGGCCAAGCTAGGGGCGACGGGGCCGCGGGGCCAAGGCGACGGGGCCAAGGGGCCGAGCTAGGGGCGACGGGGCCGCGGGGCCGAGGCGACGGGGCCGAGGGGCTGAGGAGACGGGGCCAACGGGGCCGAGATAGGGGCGACGGGGCCGCGGGGCCGAGGCGACGGGGCCGAGGGGCCGAGCTAGGGGCGACGGGGCCGACGCGGCCGCGGCTAGGGGCGACGGGGCCAAGGGGCCGAGGCGACGGGGCCGAGGGGCCGAGCTAGGGGCAACGGGGTCGACGGGGCCAAGGGGCCGAGCTAGGGGCGATGCCAAGGGGCGACGGGCCGGGCTAGGGGTGGCGACGGGCCGGGGCCTAGGGGCAACGGGCGCGGGCCTAGGCTAGCGGGGCAGCAGGTGGTGGGCCCAAACACAAACCGGTCCTAGGGGACCTGCTCTGAAACCATGGTAGAATGTTGTGAATGAGAATGAATGAACTAGCAAAGAGTTGGGTACAAGTACTAACCCTAATTGGGTTGTACCCCTTTATGGGCTACCCCACCATAGCCTACACAGATGTAAAAGCTATAATGTTCTGACACTACGGTGCGCGTCCCAGACTACCCTGCGTTGTTGCATAGGGGTGTGATGTTTTTTTAAATTGATATGATAGGAACTCCTACATATGCCACATATGCTGTTGACTATGTCGTGAGGTGAACTTAGCTTGGACAATAGGCTTAGGATAGGACGAGAGTGACAACATGAAGAGAAGGGGTTTCCACAATGGAATGAGGTGCAAGATATATGGCAAAGCAAGGTGGCAAGGAGGGTACTCCACCAATAGAAGTAAAGATAACATAATGCTACACTGAGGGTTTAGCGTAGGATCGTTTGCTGGTCCTTGCCCGGGTGCCTCGTCTGCCAACGCGTTCCTCTCCAAAATGCTCGACTTCGGTGCATCCCAAGACTTCTTTCGCAATCGTACCACCCTCTCGCCAATTCCAGCTCCTATTGCAGTCTCCTTGGCCAACTTCTCCTAGGGAATGATCGACGCACGCAGCGCTAGTACACTTGCGTGTCTGGTATTCCCCTCCGGATCCCTCACATGTTTGCACATCCCCTCGTTTTTCAAGAACTTGATGGGTGTCATTCATCTTGCTGACCTCGATGTCATCACCACCTTCGCGACCTGCACGGGCACTACCACTAGGGCAACTCTTGCCACGTTTCCCCGGGACCCTGAGTTAGTCCTTTCCAGACTACACACTGCACCCACCCAGGTCCCTGCGTCTTGTCAGGTAGTTGCGTCGTGCTTGTGTCGGTCACTCACTCACCCGTCGCTCCTGTGGCACCACAGTTTAGGTCACCCCACCCTCCCGCGTCTCCGTCACTTGTCTCTAGTCCCCCGTCGTCGCTCCCTGCTCACCCTCCCTCGTCTGAGGCGTCGTGCACCAATTGTGTCGAGGGCGGGCAGCATGCCACCCCTCACTCCTTCTCATTTCCTCTCACCATTGCGCCTCTTCAGACCCAGAACATGGACGTCTGGGGCTCTGCCCCCGTCCCTAGGCTGTGCTGGGAGTGTTACTTCATGTTTGTTGTGGAAGACTACTCCCGCTACACCACGGTGTTTCCCCTAGAGCGGTACGCCGATGTGCCTAACGCTCTCATCCCGTGGCTAGTAGCTGCCCACTCCCAGCGCGCCCAGCATGTGCTTCGTCGGCACTCCGACCATGGTGGCAAGTTTGCCTTTAGTCGCCTTGGCCGGTTCTGCCGTGCAGAGGGCATCACCAAGATGTAGACACTCCCGGACTCGCTGCAGCAGAATGGGGTATCTTAGCGTCGCACTGGCCCAGACATGGAGATCGCTTGTACCTCCATGAATCATGCCAGTGACCCCAAATTTTTGTGGCCCTATGCAGATCGTGTCATAATATTATAGCTCATGCATATTGTGTAGGCTATAGTGGGGTAGCCCATAAGGGGTACAACCCAATTAGGGTTAGTACTTGTACCCAATTCATTCATAGTTCATTCATTCCTTGTTTCTTATCATGGTATCGAGCAGGTTCCCTCGTGGGAACTGTTCCTAGGGCCCACCGTTTTTTTTTTTTTTCCTGCCCGGAGCGCACTCAGCCCCTGCCCGAGTCGCGCTCCCCTCTCTCGCGCCGCCCTAGCGGCCCCTTCGCGCCGCCCTCGCGGTCCCTTCGAGCCGCCCTCGCGGCTCTGTCGCCCTACCCTAGCGACCCCGCGGCCCCACCCTCGCGGCGCCGGCCGCCTCCCTTCGCGGCCCCGATCCGCCGCCCTCGCGGCCCCGATCCGCCGCCCTCGCGGCCCCGCTCCGCCGCCCTCGCGGCCCCGATCCGCCGCCCTTCGCGGCCCCGATCCGCCGCCCTCACGGCCCCTACTCCGCCGCCCTCGCGGCCCCGATCCGCCGCCCTCGCGGCCCCGATCCGCCGCCCTCGCGGCCCCTACTCCGCCGCCCTCGCGGCCCCTACTCCGCCGCCCTCGCGGCCCCGATCCGCCGCCCTCGCGGCCCCGATCCGCCGCCCTAGCGGCCCCGACCCCTGCTCCTACGGCCCCGGCGCCTGCTCCTACGGCCCCCACGCCTACTCCTACGAGCAGCCCAGCCGCCGAGCCGCCCGGCAACCGAGCAGCCCAGCCGCTGAGCCGCCGAGCCGCCCAGCAACCGAGCCGCCGAGCCGCCGAGCCGCCCAGCAGCCGAGCCGCCCAGCAGCCGAGCCGCCCAGCCGCCGAGCCGCCCAGCAGCCGAGCCGCCCAGCCGCCGAGCCGCCCAGCAGCCGAGCCGCCCAGCAGCCGAGCAGCCGAGCCGCCCAGCAGCCGAGCCGCCCAGCCGTCGAGTCGCCGAGCCGCCCTGCAGCCGAGCCGCCCGAGCCGCCCTGTCCGGTAAGAGCAGCGACTCTCTCACAGCACTGCCCTCACCCTACTGTTTGCACTGCTAGTCTACTGCTGTCATGGCTACCCCTAGTGTCCTCGCTTTTGACGCTGAGGGTCGGGCCATTGACTTTGAAGTCTGGATAGATGACCTGCAGCTTTTCTTACAGTGCGATAGGGCAGACGGCCTCTCCCTCTTTGACCTCACTTCTGGTGCCTCTCCTGCCCCCGCTGCTGATGCCGACGCCACTGTTCGCTCACAGTGGGCCACGCGCGATGCTGCTGCACGTCTTGCTGTGCGTCGCCACCTACCTACCTCTGAGCGTGCGCACTTTAGCCAGTACAAGAGTGCTCAGACCTTGTACGACGCTGTAGTTGCACGCTACTCCTCCCCTGCCACTGCTGCACTGAGCCGCCTCATGCTACCGTACCTCTTCCCTGACCTTGCTGCCTTTCCCACAGTCGCTGACCTCACTACGCACCTCCGCACTAGTGACACTCGCTACCGCGCTGCGCTTCCTGCTGAGTTCTGCGCCAAGAACCACCCCCCCATGTACATCACCCTCTACTACATAGTCACCCGTCTCCCTGACTCCCTTCGCGTAGTCAGGGACCACTTCCTCTCGGTTTGCCCCACCACTCTCACCGTTGACCTCCTCGAGAAGGCCCTCCTAGCAGCAGAAAAGAGCATAGTCGCTGTAGGAGCCTCTCGTGGTGACCCTCGCACCCCCATCTTTGAGGGGTGTTCCCCCTCCCCTCTTTTTCCCTCTGTTGCCTCTGTTGCTGCGGCCGACCTCGCTGGTTTGGAGTCGGTTGGGGCAGCATCTACCCCTAGCGGGAGACGCCGCCCTGGCAAGGGCAAGGGGGGCAGGGGCGCTGGAGGAGCTCGCGGGGGCGGTGGAGGCGGCGGTGGAGGCGGTGGAGGAGGTGGGGGTGGCGGTGGGGGTGGTGGCGGGGGTGGAGGTGTAGGTGGCAGCAGTGGAGGCGCAGGCGGCAGCGGCGGTGGCGGAGGGAGCGGAGGTGGCGGCGGTGGAGGAGGAGGCGGCGGAGGAGGTGGAGCTGGTCGGGGTGGCGCTGCGCAGAGGGTCGGCTCCGGTGGTGGTCAGCGCCAGCAGCAGCAGCAGCAGCAGCAGCAGCAGCAGCAGCAGCGCACTCGTGACGTCCCCTCCCCTCAGCAGCTCCGTGAGTGGTACACTGCACGCCAGAGGGGTGGGGGTACTGGTCCGTGCACCTACGTCCTGCGCACCGGCGACCGCGCGGGTGAGCAGTGCGGGAGTGCGCACTCCACCCAGCGCTGCTTTGGCCGCCTGACGGACGCTTGGCGTCACCAGTTCCCTGAGGCCACTGAGATCCCCCACTGGGGTGAGCTGTCTAGGGCGGGTGTAGCTGTCTTTGACCTTGACTTTGATGCTATTCTTGCTGCCATGTATACTGTGACTATTAGTGATGAGGGTGACTGTTACCGGTGTTTTCCGCCCGACCCGGGCATTGAGACTGCTGCTCTAGGTACTGGTGAGGCTGCTGCTCTAGGTGCTAGCGAGGCTGCTGCTCTAGGTGCGTCTGCTCCCTCAGGTACTGGTGAGTCTGCTCTCTCAGGTTCTGCGTCGGCTTCGGCCTCCCACACCTTCACCCTTGACTCGGGGGCTTCTCGCTCCTTCTTTCGAGACCGCACCACACTCACGCCGCTTGGCCGGCCAGTTGCGGTCTCTCTGGCAGACCCCTCTGGGGGTCCTGTCCTTGCTCACTTCTCCACTGTCCTCCCGTGTCCGGCGGCCCCCTCTCGCACCCTGTGTGGTCTTTACCTCCCCTCGTTCTCTACGAACTTGGTGAGTGGTGCTGACCTACAGGATGCGGGGGTTCACCAGTTCACTCCTGCGAGTCAGCGGGTGACCCACTGCACGGACGCTCGGACAGGCCGACACCTGGCCACGTTTACACGTCGGCCGGGGTCGAGCCTGTACACACTGCCCACTGCGTCTCCCCCAGTCCCTGCGTCTGGTCAGGTAGCTGCGTCGGGTCAGGTGTTTGCTGCAGCGTCCAGGTCTGGTCCTGAGTCTGCCCCCTGCTCGTGTCGCCTCCTGTCTCACGAGACTCTCCTCTGGCACCACCGCCTTGGTCACCCCTCCCTGCTTCGTCTCCGGAGCATGGCCTCCCGTGTCCTTGTCTCTAGTCTTCCCCGGTCCCTCCCTCCACTTCCTCCGGGGCGTGGCCCTACCTGCGTCCCCTGTGTCGAGGGACGACAGCGGGCTACCCCTCACTCCTCCCAGTTTCCTCCGACAGAGGCCCCGCTGCAGACGCTTCACATGGACGTGTGGGGCCCGGCCCGCGTCCGTGGACAGGGTCACGAGCGCTACTTCCTGCTGGTGGTTGACGACTACTCGCGTTTCACCACAGTCTTCCCCTTGCGCAGCAAGGGTGATGTCACTGAGGTGTTGATCGACTGGATCCGCGCAGCTCGTCTCCAGCTCAGGCGGAGCTTCGGCTCGGACTTTCCTGTTCTGCGTCTGCACTCTGACAGAGGCGGAGAGTTCTCCTCTGGCCTTCTGCGAGCCTACTGTCGTGCACGAGGCATCCGCCAGACCTTCACGCTTCCGGACTCTCCACAGCAAAATGGGATTGCTGAGCGCCGCATTGGCATGGTCATGGACGTCGCCCGTACGTCCATGATGCATGCGGCTGCCCCCCATTTTCTGTGGCCGTTTGCGGTTCGGTACGCGGCACATCAGATCAACCTTCAGCCCAGGGTCTCCATGCCGGAGACCTCCCCAGCCTTGCTGTGGACGGGGAAGGTTGGCGATGCGTCTGCATTCCGTGTCTGGGGATCTCGGGCGTTTGTCCGCGACTTGTCTGCGGACAAGCTGTCCCCTCGTGCTGCTCCTTGCGTCTTCCTGGGTTTCCCCCCTGACGCCCCAGGGTGGCAGTTCTACCACCCCACCTCTCGCCGTGTTCTGTCCTCCCAGGACGTCACGTTCGACGAGTCGGTCCCCTACTACCGCCTCTTCCCCTACCGCACTCCGTCCCTCCCCCCGCCACCACTCTTCCTTGTACCAGGTCCCCCCCCGGTAGACCCCCTCCCCCCTCAGGGTCCTGCCCCTTCAGGTGTGTCCCAGGTAGACGCTGTTGAGCCTGTCGAGGTCGCTGGTGACTCTGGTGCTGCTGAGGGTACTGAGCCTGGGGGTGCTGACTCTGGGGGTGCTGAGCGTGTGGGTGCTGACTCTGGGGGTGCTGAGCGTGTGGGTACTACGACTGGGGGTGCTAGGCCTGGGGGTGCTGCGTCTGGGGGTGCTGAGCCTGGGGGTGCTACGCCTAGAGGTGCTGAGCCTGGGGGTGCTGCGTCTGGGGGTGCTGAGCCTGGGGGTACTACGCCTGGAGGTGCTGAGCCTGGGGGTGCTACGCCTGGTGGTGCTGTGCCTGGCGGTTCTCCGGGTGCTCCTCCTTGCCGGGAGCCACTCTCTCCCCAGGAGCTGCGTGAGTGGTTTGCCCGGCGCTGGAGGCGAGCTGCTGGAGCTGGAGGTGCTGCGGGTACTGGAGGTTCTGTTGCTGCTGAGAGAGTTGGTGCCACGGGTCCCGGAGGTGCTCGTACTGGGAGTACTGGAGCTGCTGGACCTGCGGGTACTTCTGGAGCTGGAGTTGCTGCGGGTGTTGGCGCGGAGGCTACTGCTGTCGGTCCTGGAGGCGGTCCTGCTGGGGGTACTACTGGTGCTGCTGGGGGTTCTGGAGCTGGAGCTGCTACTGGTGCTGGTGCTGCCACTGGGGGTGCTGGTGCTGTCCCTCCTGTGTCTGGAGTCGCCGCGCGGCCTCGGCCGTACTTCGTTCCGCTCCTTCAGCAGGTTCTTGGTCTCCCGCCTTCTACTGGTCCTCCTCCTCCCTTAGAGTGTCCACAGCCTGTCCCGTCGCAGTTACAGTTACAGCCGGACTCCCCACTGCCTGCTCCGTCTCCCTACACTGGTCCTACTGGAGGTCTTGCTGAGCGTCGTGAGCCTGCGTCTCGCCCTGCGTCGCCTGTCCGTGCTGCTCGCACTAGTGGTCGCGGTTCGCGTCAGCGTCCTCCTCCTGTCCCTGGCACGCACCGGATGTCTCTGCGTCCGTCCACTGCTCCTCTGCGTGCCCCTTTGCCTTCTCCTCCTGAGTCTTCTCTTCCTGCTCTTGCCGACCCGGAGTCGGACTCTCTTCGTGCTGCCAGTCCTACTGTCACGCGTCTCCTTGCTACTGTTGTCACTGACCCTTCCGTTGAGTCCACTGCTGCGTCTGCCCTAGTTGCTGAGCTCGTCGACTTTGCTGCTCGCTGTCGCCTAGACTACGTCGCCAGTCTTGTTGCTGAGTCTGAGTCTGTCTGTCCTCCGTCCGTCGGGGGTGAGTGTGCCCTTGGCACGGACGTCCTTGAGGACAGGCAGGAGGAGTTCCAGTGCTTGGCCGCTGCTTCACCTCATCTCGTGTCCGTACTGCTTACCCCTGAGGGAGACCCGGATGCACTTGACATCCCGACTCCGCGCTCTTACGCGGAGGCGATAGAGGGTCCCTACTCCTCTCAGTGGCAGGCAGCTATGGACGCAGAGATGGCTTCCTGGAAGTCCACAGGCACCTACGTTGACGCTGTTCCCCCTCCTGGGGCGAACATCGTCAGTGGCATGTGGATTTTCAGGGTGAAGCGACCGCCGGATTCTCCGCCTGTCTTCAAGGCGCGTTACGTGGCTCGTGGCTTCAGTCAGCGGCAGGGAGTTGACTACTTTCAGACCTTCTCTCCCACCCCGAAGATGACCACTCTTCGGGTACTGCTGCACGTAGCTGCTCACCGTGACTACGAGCTACACTCTCTTGACTTCAGCACTGCTTTCTTGCAGGGCAGCCTGCACGAGGAGATCTGGCTGCGTCGCCCACTTGGCTTCACTGGGTCTTTTCCTCCTGGCACCCAGTGGAGCCTACGGCGGCCAGTCTACGGTCTCCGCCAAGCACCGCGTGAGTGGCACGACACACTGAGGACTACACTTGCGGCTCTTGGGTTTGCTCCCTCTACTGCCGACCCGTCGCTGTTTCTGCGCACCGACACTTCTTTGCCGCCGTTCTACATCCTCGTGTACGTCGACGACTTGGTCTTTGCCACAGTTGACACTGCTGGACTAGCCCACGTGAAGTCCGAGCTGCAGAAGAGACACATGTGCACTGACCTGGGTGAACTGCGCAGCTACCTTGGCTTGCAGATCACTCGGGACAGAGCACGCCGCACCATTACCCTGACTCAGTCACACAAGGTGCAGCAGGTCCTTCAGCGCTTCGGCTTCACGTACTCCTCGCCTCAGGCCACTCCTCTGCCTACTCGCCACTCGCTCTCAGCTCTGCCTTCGGATGAGTCCGTAGAGTCGAGTGGCCCGTACCCAGAGCTTGTTGGCTGCCTCATGTACCTGATGACCTGCACACGACCTGACCTTGCATACCCTCTTAGCATTCTTGCACGCTATGTTGCTCCTGGAAGACACAGACCGGAGCACATGGCTGCAGCGAAGAGGGTGTTGCGCTACTTGTGCAGTACGTCGGGCATGGGGCTTGTGCTTGGAGGGCAGAGTCCAGTGGTCCTTACTGGGCACGCAGACGCTTCTTGGGCTGACGACCAGGCTACGCAGCGGTCGTCACAGGGTTACACCTTCAGCCTTGGTTCCGGCTCTGTTTCGTGGCGGGCTACCCGCTCGTCTTCTGTTCTCGGCTCCAGTTGTGAGGCTGAGATCTACGCAGGAGCCATGGCTGCACAGGAGCTTCGCTGGCTCACCTACCTGCTGACTGACCTCGGAGAGCTGCCTCGTTCTCCTCCAGTGCTGTACGTAGACAACAAGGCCATGCTGGCCTTGTGTCGGGAGCAGCGACTGGAGCACAGAACGAAGCACATTGCTCTCCGCTACTTTCTTGCTCGTGAGCTGCAGCACCGTGGTCAGCTGCGTCTTGCGTACGTGGCCTCTGAGGCCAACACTGCTGATATCTTCACCAAGGCGCTTGCGCCTTGTGACCATCAGCGCTTCTGTACTCAGCTGGGCCTTGTGCCTACCTTGCCTCACTTGCTCACCTCTTGTCCTTGCTTGTGCTGTTACATATATATATACCTGCTCTTGTTTGTCTAGCCTTTATATATATATGTACTCCTGCATGTGAACTGGCCTTGTGGCCTTGAACTTGTGCTCGGAATGTGTGGTGACTTTGTGATCCACCCTGAGCTTGCTTTGCTTTACTTTGCTTGACTGGTCTTGTGACCCCTTGTTCTCCCCCACTTTGCCTATGGGGGTGTGTCAGAATATTATAGCTCATGCATATTGTGTAGGCTATAGTGGGGTAGCCCATAAGGGGTACAACCCAATTAGGGTTAGTACTTGTACCCAATTCATTCATAGTTCATTCATTCCTTGTTTCTTATCAGATCGCTAAGCCACACACCATCTTAACCCGTGGCCCCGTGTCTCATGGCCACAGGTGTTGCCGACCCTCCTCTGGACTGGGTCCTCTGGTGTTGCGCATGGGTTTCGTGTTCGGGACTTCCTATGCAGACAAGCTCTCAGCTCGCGAGCCCCGCGCGGACAAGCTCTCAGCTTGCACTCTCCCCTGTGTCTTACTTGGTTTCCTTCTCGACACCCCTGACTGGCGGTTTTACCATCCCTCGTCTCATCATTTCTTCCACCTTCGTCATGTTACGTTTGACGAGTCTGTCTGCTTCTACACTCCCTTCCCTCACCGAAATACCCCGATCCCCCCCCCACCTCTCGTTCTCAATCCCATACCTCTACTTGCTTCCATGCCCCCCCCATCCCGCCCTTTTTGGCGTGTCACACGCCACCCCCCTTCCCTCGGTTGGGCTTGTGGGAGAGACTCCTGACTCTCAGGGCCCAGTACGTGGGAGTGCACCTCCTGTGTCGGCACCTTTGCCGCCCCTATCGCAGCTGCTACCGCTGTCTCTGTCGTCACCGACGCCATCCTCGTAGTCGATGCAGCAGCCTTTGTCGCTGCCCCAGCCGTTGTCGCCGCCGCAGCCGGTCGGTATGGAATTTGAGGGTGATGGTTTTGGGGGTGTTGTTTCTGGGGGTGCTAGTTCTAGGGGTGCTAGCTCAGGGGGTGTTGCTTCTAGTTTTGCAAGATGTCTGGTTGCAGCAGCCATAGCCGTTGCCGCAGCAGGAGTTGCAACAACTGTCTTCACCGCCTGTGTTTGCACTTCGCCTTCTTGGCCTGTTTTACCCTTCAACTGACTGACCACCTTTTCTGCCCTCACCGTCTCTCCCAGTCTACAGTCCCATGATTCCTCCCATAGACTTGTCTCCATCTCGTCTTCCTCCTACAACACTATCTCCTCTTTCTCTTGACTCGTCTCCTGACTCTTATCACAGGGTCCATCATCCCCCTCATCCTTGCCTATGTCATTCATTCCCGAGATCCTCTCTATGCTCCTTCATTCTCGTCCCTCTTGTGTTTCGCCACCCTCTGTTCTCCCGTTATCTCCCTCGTGGTTCCTTCCCAGGCCTCAGGATTGCAGGGCGTTTTACCATGATTAGCCTGTTTTTCAGGGTGATTTTTTGTGACCACCCTGTAAATATTGGATTCGGCTGCTATACCACCCTGTCACCATCCGGCAACATAAAAAATCACCCTTAAATTGCAGTTCTAGGATTCCGTATCACGATGTATTGGCCGAGTTTGATAGTGGCAGAACCATGTCAGTGATTTTTTTTTTTAAGTGTACTCCCGTCATAAAAAAAAAAAAAAATCAAATCTTGAAAATTGGCTAAGTACTGACACGGTGACTCACTCACACCACGTGAAGGATGGTCGGGCATGAAATTTCGTGGTGATTTCTTGTCCATGATCCGAGAGTGAAAATTCCTTCCTTCTTAGACCCTAGACCACATCAGTGTAGTTTTTTTTTTCCACCCTGCCACAGCAGACGAAAAATGTTAGAACACCCAGGCATTTCTAGGGTACACCGCGGCAGGTACACTACAACGACATTGTGTGATTTTGACCCCGAACTATGATTCCACAGGGT
The DNA here is from genome assembly GCA_947471745.1 of Closterium sp. Naga37s-1. NCBI lineage: Eukaryota > Viridiplantae > Streptophyta > Zygnematophyceae > Desmidiales > Closteriaceae > Closterium > Closterium sp. Naga37s-1. Next base: position 947,438 of record CANJKZ010000036.1, on the reverse strand, counting down.
GGCCCAAAACGAATGGAGAAGCTTGTTCCTTGCTAACTCCTCTCCTTTGTTCTCTAACTTCCTCTGTACCGCTCGCTACTGCCTCCCATGTCATTTCCTCTCTTGTTATTGACCCAACTGCTCCTCTTTAATCTGTCTTCGCTCTTGTCGCTTCTGTTGTTAACTTTGCCTTGACTACGACACTTAGTTGGTCTCTGCTCCTGCCCATCCTCTGTCTGTCAGAGGTGCTCCTGCCATTGGCAGTGATGTCCTAGAGGACAGACATTTCGTGCTGGCTTTCCTTGCGGCTGCTGCTCCTCATCCCTGTGCCATGCTGCTAGCCCCTGAGGGTGAACCAAACGCCCTTGACATGCAGGCCTCTCGCACCTATGCTGAGGCAGTCTTGGGACCCTGGGCCTTTCAATGGAGCAACCATGGACGCAGAGATGGCATCTTGTTTGTCCAAACGCACCTATGTCGACGTAGTTTCCCCTCATGGGGCGAACATAGTTGATGGTATGTGGATTTCAAGATGAAGCAACCACCAGGAGAGCCGCATGTCTTCAAAGCGCGCTACCTGGTAAGAGGATTTAGTCAGCGAGAGGGGGTATATTTTTTTCATACCTTCCCCCACCCCCAAGATGACCATTCTTCTCATACTATTGCACATCGCAGCGTAGGGTGACTACTAGCTCACCCGCTTGACTTCCCTACCGCCTTACTCCTGGGCAGCCTGCACGAGCGGATCTTCCTCCAGCGCCTACCTGGTATCATTGGGTCTTTTCCTCTTAGCACCTAGTGTAGCCTTCGACGACCCATCTACGGTCTGCGTCAGGCTCCTCATGAATGGCACAACACACTGCACTCTACCCTGGCTGATATTCGCCTTTTCGCGTCCTCTGCTGGTCCGTGTCTCTTTGTTTGCTCTGACTCTATACCGTTCTACATTCTGGTCTTTGTGCACCACCTTGTCTTTGCTACTCTATGAAGAGGCGCACTGGCCTCCATGAAGGAAAACGCTTGCACTAACTTAGGTGAGATACGTTGCTTTCTTCGCCCGCAGATCACAAGGGACCGAGCAGCACGCAACATCACTCTGACTCAGTCACAGATGGTGCGGCAGATCTTCTAGTGCATCGCTTCTGTTTTCTTTTGCACAGCCTACTCCTCTGCATTTTGGTTGTACGCTCTCGGACCCCATCCCTGATGAGCCTGTTGAGCCCATCTGCCGGTATGCAAAGCTAGTGGGGTGCTTCGTGTATCTGACGACACGAACTCACCCAGATCTTGTATATCCTCTCAGCATCCTTGCTCGCTTTGTTACGACTAGGAGATACCGACCAAAGCACTAGTCGGCTGCTAAGAGGTTATTGCGTTATCTGGCTAGTACGTCAAGCACGGGGATTGTGCTCGAAGGACGACAACCAATTGCTCTTACGGGACACACTTACGCAACGAGGGCTGACGACATAAAGACTCTCACGTCCTCTCATGGCTATTGCTTCGGCCTGTTGCAGGGGTGGTCTCATCGTCGGTATCATAGTCTAGCTGTGAGGCATATATCTTATGTTATAGTCACAATAGGCTTGAATGTGCCTAATACGAAAGATAGAGTGCACAGTCGGATTTCTGCACATCGGCTTCAAACGTTGATAGCGATCTGGTCACAGTTCCAAATGACCTGATTCAAATTGGATCTAGAGCGTCTTAACGTCGCCTACAATAGGCAATTTAGATCGTTAAGAATTGACGACACACCATTGGTTTAAATGAACGCCACTATGGCAGCCACTAAAGTCTTAGAACACAAGATAGGAAGAGTTACGAGTTGGGAATGACTCCCAGCCTCTACAAACCCCAAAAGCCAAGGTACAGTGATGTGGAACAATGTCACACTGTCCCCAACCATGAAGGGTCTCGAAACTACCCTCCACAAGGGCCTACACCAAGAGAAATGTTACACTACACATTGTAATGTAACTATTCTCACTATCTTTAAGTTTACCCTTCTGTAGAGCTTCGAAATCACTTGAATCTTGAAACCATGGCTCTGGTTCTTCAAGATAAATTCTTCCTTGAGTTCTTGGAAGTCTTTTGTGCACACCTTCGACACGCCGAACGCTCCACACACGACAAAATAGAAAACCGCACACGACACACAAACGACGACGTGACACGCGACTAGCGATAACTCGCTATTGACTCGACACACACATTCAAAATCATGCCTCATCATTCACACACTATTGTAAGTGTGAAATATATATTATCTCATGCCCTCATACCATTCAATGCACACACGCATGCACGCACACGGACAACAAGCCGAATGCAAACCGTAGGGTTGCACCAACAAACTCTCCCTCGGATTGTTGGCATTAGGATCTGGTTCTCTCAGTTCAGAGCCATCCCAGCCAGCTTGCAACACTTCCAATGCTGTTGCTCCACCAGCCTCTTGGTCATCATGTCATCTGGCTGCCTTGTCGTCTTCACGTAGTGCAACTCAACTTCACCCACGGCCACCATGCTCCTCGTCCAATGCCATTTCACCCTCATGTGCTTCGTGAGGCCATGCAACACAAGGTTCTTAGCAAGAGCAATGGCACCCTGGCTGTCACAGTAGAGTGGGGTAGGTCCTTGCTGCTCCTCCCCCAATTCAGCCAACAAACGCCGCTGCCACACAATCTCCCGTACGACACGGAAGAGTGCCATGTACTCGGACTCCACTGTGGTCAATGCTTGGTCCACCTGCTTCTTGCTTTCCCAAGAAGTTGGGCCTCCACCAACACAGCAAATGAAGCCTCCCACACTTGTCATGTCGTCCTGTTCTGATGCATAAGATTTATCGGAGAAGGCTGTGAGGAACAAACGCCCAGGTTCAACACCATCCGCGCCCTTTTGGCGCCTTTGTGCCGCCGCCGAGTATTGCAGCCCAACCGTCGCTGTTTGGCCAAGATACTTGGCCACCCTCATTCCAACTGCTACCTGCTCCTCATTAGGGCATTGAACAACCCTAGCCAGCTGCCCGGTAGCAAAGGCGACTTCCGGTCGGGTGTTTACCACCGCGTACATGAGGCTGCCCACCAACGAGTGAAAACAATGCCTCTCCTCTTCTCCAACGCTCTCCTCCTCTGATCCCTTCACACACTTAAACCAAGAAGGGAATGGAGTAGCCACATGGCCTTCAATCTTCCCAAAGTTGGCAGCCAAGGCCTCCAGGTACTTCCGTTGGTGCACACGCATACACCGTTTCTCCACATCTCGTTCGATGTGGAGCCCGAGGTAGAAGCTCACATCACCAAGGGCCTTGCACTTGAACTTGTCTTGAAGCTTCAGCATCACCTCCTTCACAAGGTCAGAGGAGGGTGAGAAAATGAGGATGTCATCCACATAAACCACCATGAAACTCCTCTGCTCCCCCTTGCCAAGCATGAACAAAGAATGATCGGCGGATGAGGGAGTGAACCCGATCTCCTCCAAGACTTCACACAGCTTCAAGTTCCACTGCCTAGGAGCTTGCTTGAGCCCATAGAGTGCCTTCTTCAGCTTCCACACTCTGCCACTACCATCATCAAACTCCTCGGGCTGCGCCATGAAGATCTCCTCCTCGAGGACGCCATTGAGGAATGCCGTTGTCACATCCATTTGTTTCACCACCCATCCTTTGATAATAGCTCTCGCGAGTAGGGTTCGCAGCGTCGTCGGCTTCACCACAGGAGCAAAAAAATCATTGTAGTCCACCTTCTCCTTGTGCTGGTATCCCTTGGCCACAAGCCTAGACTTGTAGCGCTCGATTTTGCCGTCGGCGTCGGATTTGATCTTGAAGAGCCACTTGGACGTAATCGCCTTACGCCCCTCCGGTAGCTCCACCAATTCCCACGTGCCGTTCTCCTCAATGCTCTTTAGCTCACTCTCCATTGCCTTCTTCCACTCTTAGCATCACTACTCTCCAAGGCCTCCTTGAGAGTTGCTGGTTCCCCCGGCATCTCCACCGGAGAGAAGAACGCGAATGCAAACTCCTCGTACTCACTTTCCTCGTCATCTCCAACCATCATTGCCGCTCCGGTCAAGGCTGACTTGGCTGGCTTTCCCAGCGCATCATAGGTCAGCCAATTTGGGGCTTGGATTCTCCTTTTGCCCCTTCCTTCCTCCTCATCTGCAGGGACATGAAGGCTCTCATGGCGTTGCTATGGGGTGACTCGGATCCGTGGAGCACTCGTAGTGCAAGAAGGAAGTGTCGGTGCACGCTCGCTCACTTGCTGCACCTCTTCCTCTTCTTCCAGCTCCAAAGGCAGCTCCACATGCTCCAAACCGGAACTCTTCACCTCCCCAAACCGCATGCCTATCTTCGCCTCATTCTCCACCTTCCAATCCTTGTACATCAGATTCTCCATGAAATTGCAGTCTCTGCTCACCAAAAATTTCTTGGTGAGTGGGTCCCAAAGAAGCCACCCCTTGCTGTTTTGAGTCATGCGCAAATGTACGGCCCATATCGCCTTGGCACCGAGCTTGTTGTGCCGAAGATGCTTAGGCACAAGCGCCATGCACATGCACCCGAACACCCGAAGCATATCCACCTTTGGCTTCCTTCCAATCCACTCCACATAGGGCACCCATTTTTCTACTCCCACATGAGTCAAGGCTTTGTTCTTGGCCACACATACGCTCCGCACTGCATCAAGCCAGAAATATTCGGGTAGCCCGGCTTCAATGAGCAACCCGCGTGCCGTCTATGTGATTGTCCGGTTCGCTCGCTCGGCGATGCCGTTCATTGTAGGGGAGTATGGCATGGTAAGGGAGTGCCTTATGCCATTCTTCTTCAGCCACAATGAGAACTCCTTGCTGAGGAACTCTCCCCCTCTATCGGTGCGAATTGCCTTCACTAGCCGGTCTTGTTGCCGCTCCACCATCGGCAACCAATCGGTCTTCACCGTTTCAGCCACATCGCTCTTCTTGGACAGCTCGTACACCCAAGTCATGCGAGTGTAGACGTCCACTATGGTGAGAAAGTACTCAGCTCCAGCAGCTCCAAGCTTCTGGGGGCCCACCACGTCCATCACCACCTCATCAAGTGGTGCCTTAGCCGTTGCCTCCGAACTTGAGAGCGGGAAACGGGTGAACTTGGCTTGCATGCACGTCGGGCAGCCAAGTACCTCATCTGGCTCTCCCTTCACACGTATGCCAGCAACCATCTCATTCTTCACTAGCTGCTACAAGATGGGCAGGGCCACATGCCCCATTCGCCGATGCAAGGTGAGCCAATCACACTCCCCCGTAGACGAAGTCGGATTGGAGAATGCCGCACTCGCAATAGTGCCCCATATGCTCTCTCTGTACTCCTCCTCCACTGCTGCCTTGGGGTTCTCCTCACTCTTGTGCTGCTCCTTGGATGCTGCACCACTCTCCTCAAGCTCACACTGCTTGCTGGTCCCTCCAGTTTTGCACTTGTTGGACTCTTTCGCCTTGGCGCCATCGTTCGCGCCGTAGCCGCTACCAACTGCTTCACCCTTGGTGCTGACGCTTGCTGCCACTTGCCTCTCTTTAGGCATAGGGACCACAGGGATCTGCCACATCTCGTTGTAGACATCCATATCCTCATGAAGGTCCCAAAGAACCCGCTCTCCAATCCTTGCGGTGTAGGTCTTGGCTCCCTTCGAGCTCATGTTCATGCCGGCCTTTTGCAACCACCGCACAGAAATAAGGTTCGCAGCAAGGTTGGGCACCCAAAGCACGTTCTTGAGGCCCACCATCTTCCCATCAGCACCCTTGAACATGGCCTTGCCCATGCCTTTCACCTCTGCTCGCTGCCCCAAAGCCGATGTGACATGCTTCACCGGTGACGGTTCAAGTTCGGTGAGCAAGTCCGCACGAGGTGTCATGCTATAGGTAGCGCCACTATCGATCACCCAATAGTCCAGGGAGTGTAGGGTCACCTTCCCCACAGCAGCAGGCTCCTCAAAGCTTTCATCCTTCTCTAGTGTAGCCGGTGTTTGCTTCGACACGAAGAATAATTGACCCGGAAAGCGATCGTCCCTCGACTCGCTCTCGTTGTCACCGTTCTTCATATTTGTAGCACCACCTCCGCGACCGCCACGGCCTCCACGGCCTCTTCCTCTCCCTCCCCCTGCTCCTCTACCCTTTTGGCCTTGAGCAGGAGTCCATCCATCAGGGAGTTTGTAGAAATCGTGCCACATGTGTCTGCTCTTGTGGCAAAAATGACACTCGCCGTCGAACCGTCCGCGATAGCTGCCACTTCCGCGGCCTCCATTGTAGTTGCTGCCTCCAAACCTTCCTCCTCCTCGTCCTCTGCCCCTTCCATGACCATATCCCCGGCCAATGCTTGCTGCCCCGGCGCCATCCGAACCCGCCAACTCACGGCGGCGGAAATCCTCTTGAAGGATCGCTCGCTTCACGTCTTCAAGCGAGAGGCGGGGCAAGTCACGATTGAGGTTGATGATGAGCGAGGACCATGACTCTGGGAGTAAGGCCAGCAACTTGGTCTTCTTTTGGAGCTCACTATAGTTCAAATCAGCTCCCTCAAGCCGCGTCAACAAGTCGAAGAATTTCTGCACCCCTTCTCCAACCGCTTCGTCTTCTTCAATTCGTAGTGGCGCCATTTGCCGTTCCAACACCACCGCTACCGCCACTGTTGCAGGAGCGTGTACACCCTTGAGAGCAGCCCATGCCTTTGGTCCCTTCTCTGGTTCTCGGTGGAATGGCTTGATGTGACGGATTTGGCTGCTCTACAATGCTTGCCCAAGTAGGAGATAGCCTTGTGCGCTCTTCCGCACCCACAAGCTCTTCTCCGGGTCGTTCTCGGGGCGCTTCTCCGTTCCTTCCATCACCTCCAGCAAGTCATAGTGGTCAAAAATGTTCTCCATCTTGAAGGACCATTCAGCAAAGTTGTCACCGTTGAACTTGTCAAGCCCAAACACCCTAGGCTCATCCCTAGGTGGGCCAAGACTTGCCACCCCTTTCCTCAGGTCCAGCCACTGTCGAAACGGCTTCAAGGGGCTCTGATACCACTTGTTATGGTCACAATAGGCTTGAATGTGCCTAAAACGAAAGATAGAGTGCACAGTCGGATTTCTGCACAGCGGCTTCAGACGTTGATAGCGTTGTGGTCATAGTTGCAAATGACCTGATTCAAATTGGATCTAGAGAGTCTTAACGTCGCCTACAATAGGCAATTTAGATCGCTAAGAATTGATGACACACCATTGGTTTAAATGAACGCCACTATGGCAGCCACTAAAGTCTTAGAACACAAGATAGGAAGAGTTACGAGTTGGGAATGACTCCCATCCTCTACAAACCCCAAGAGCCGAGGTACAGTGATGTGGAACAATGTCACACTGTCCCCAACCATGAAGGGTCTCGAAACTACCCTCCACAAGGGCCTACACCAAGAGAAATGTTACACTACACATTGTAATGTAACTATTCTCACTATCTTGAAGTTTACCCTTTTGGAGAGCTTCGAAATCACTTGAATCTTGAAACCATGGCTCTGGTTCTTCAAGATAAATTCTTTCTTGAGTTCTTGGAAGTCTGCTGCGCACACATGCGACACGCCGAACGTTCCACACACGACAAAATAGAAAACCGCACACGACACACAAACGACGACGTGACATGCGACTAGCGATAACTCGCTATTGACTCGACACACACATTCAAAATAATGCCTCATCATTCCCACACTATTGTAAGCGTGAAATATATATTATCTCATGCCCTCATACCATTCCATGCACACATGCATGCACACACACTGACAACAAGCCGAATGCAAACCGTAGGGTTGCACCAACATCTTCGCTGGTGGTATGGCTGCTCAGGAGCTCCGATGGCCGACGTTCTTGCTCAGTGACTAAGGTGGGCCGCCACTTGTCTCAAAGGCTGTACTGGTAGTGCCACCCTGCGTTGTTTCTCTTCCCCTTACATATTTAGGGGGTGTGTCATAAAGGCTAGTTAGAGTTGCTCAATATGTAACACATTACATAAAGGCTACTACTACTACTACTACTACTACTACTACTACTACTACTACTACTACTACTACTACTACTACTACTACTACTACTACTACCACCACCACTACTACTACTACTACTACTACTACTACTACTACTACTACTACTACTACTACTACTACTACTAATACTACTAATACTACTACTACTACTACTACTACTACTACTACTACTACTACTACTACTACTACTACTACTAATACTACTACTACTACTACTACTACTACTACTACTACTTCCACTACCTTGTCCCAAATCGGCTCGCACTGCAGCAAAGAGACACACATCAGGTCTGCCAAAAGGGCATTGCACAGGTTACTGCGAAGCTACGACTTGATCACATTCTTCCTGGAGAACCTGCGCTCGCACTCGTTGGTGCTTAACGAGAGCACGGACCCATATGCGCACAATGTTGGGGTAGGAAGTCTCCCAGTCTTCGCTGCGCAGCATGTGCTTGAGGCACGAATGGAAGGTCTGATCCTTGTACTGTGAGTACATCATCCTTGTGAATGGCATGAGTTCTCGTGCCGCCTTCTTCCAGCTGAGACCTGCATGATCACTCACGTAGGCACATACATATGGGTGGGGAGGATTAGCGTACGGCACAGAATTTTAACATTTAGGGTATCAACACCTACTGACCTGGGAGCACGAACTTGTCAGCCTTGAATAGCTCACGGAGAGACTCGAACCAGCCCAGGCAGACGCGCTCTCTCTTCGCGGCACCGTCGGGGTAAGCGTCTGGCAGAAGCAGTTTCGCGCTGACTAGCAAATCCAGACTCTCCATCCGCTTTAGGAGGTGCTTGATTACTTCCTGCGCAAACAGGGAGGTGACAGAGATACACGACTCCATGTCACCCTTCGACACCTGCCCCTTGATTGTGTCCTCATGAAGAGTGAACATACGGGTGACGTGATTGCCTTCCGCATCCATGCCCGTGGCTATGACCATCCTCTTTGCAGTGGGCCTGTGCTCCTCCAGGAAGGTGCTCAACTGTTATAGTCACAATAGCCTTGAATGTGCCTAAAACGAAAGATAGAGAGCACAGACGGATTTCTGCACAGCGGCTTCAAACGTTGATGCGTTCTGCTCACAGCTGCAAATGACTTGATTCAAATTGGATCTGGAGCGTCTTGACGTCGCCTACAATACGCAATTTAGATTGCACGATTTCATAAAGAATTGACGACACAGCGTCGGTTTGAACGAACGGTACTATAGCAGCCACTATAGTCTTAGAACACAAGATAGGAAGAGTTACGAGTTGGGAATGACTCCCAGCTCCTACAAACCCCAAGAGCCGAGGTACAGTGATGTGGAACAGTGCCACACTGTCCCCAACCACGAAGGGTCTCGAAACTACCCTCCACAAGGGCCTACACCAAGAGAAATGTTACACTACACAAAGTAATGCAACTATTCTCACTATCTTAAAGTTTACCCTTTTGGAGAGCTTCGAAATAACTTGAATCTTGAAACCAAGGCTCTGGTTCTTCAAGGTAAATTCTTCCTTGAGTTCTTGGAAGTCTGCTGCGCACACCTGCGACACGCCGAACGTTCCACACACGATAAAATAGAAAACCGCACACGACACGCAAACGACGACGTGACACGAGACTAGCGATAACTCGCTATTGACTCGACGCACACATTCAAAATCATGCTTCATCATACACACACTATTGTAAACATGAAATATATATTATTTCATGCCCTCATACCATTCCATGCACACACGCATGCACGCACACGGACAACAAGCCGAATGCAAACCGTAGGGTTGCACCAACATCAACAAGTCGTAGTCCTCTGCGTAGTTCACGCCGTATTCGATGTAGCGAGCCCTCAGCTTTCCGACCGTGTTGTGCACCATGGAGGACACACGGATGATGTCCAACTGCATAAATGTCAACAAGGGGGACGTTAGTTAAGGATCTTCCTGCAAGTTCACAGGCCGACCGGGGTTATTAGATCCTTACCGTCCGCCGGTGAAACTTCTTATTCAACTCATTAAGCTCTTTTAGCAGATCTGCCAGGAAGAATAAAAAGAAATGAAACTTGAAGCTGGTGACTTTTGCGTACGCTTCCTTGTCAAACTGCTTCAGCACAACAATAGTTGCCGAAAGCACAGCAACGGGCCGCATGATCGCATCCCTGCGCGACAGCTTCCGAATGTCCTTTATCCCCTGCATCTCCAGAGTTGTCGGTGCAGAATTTTATGCAGCTCGATGAATCGGGAGTGCACGACGATGCTGCATCCAAGGTTGTCGGCGACGCTCCGAACGACTTGGTCGACGATGTTGAGATCAGGCACCGCGTCCACTGCGTCCTTAGCCGCGAGTGCCGCCCTGCAATGATAACAAGGCAACATGTACGAGAATAATAAACAGGAATTTAGTACACAGAGAACACATCCCTTGCACCTACTACTGTGTTAGACAAGTTGTGATACATACCTGTGTGCGATGCAGTGACAGGTCACCAGGTGCGAGACTCGCATCTAGAGTTGAGTCACCACTCCTGTGTTAACTCCTCTCATCACGTTTGCGCCGTCGGTAGCGATGCCCGTTATTCTGTTGATGTCGATGCCAATGCTCTCCAGATGAGCCAGAAGCACCGTCAGAAGAGATGAAGCTTCGCACTTCTCGACCGTCAAGTGACCGAAGAATTCGGTCACAATCTTGGCGTCTCGGACGAAGGACAAGTAAAAAAACATGTGTTTACCCCTTTGACGGTCTGTGCTCTCGTCCAGTTGAATGCCCAGAAACGGTGAAAACTGGATGTGGCGCATCTGCTGTTGCCTCAAGTTGACTACAAGTGCCTCGGTCATCTCGCGGAAGCCGTACCTGCGCAGCAAGGACGGAAAAATTCAGACGGGGGTAAAAGTCAAACATGTATGCGGAAAAAACTTACTCCGACTGATAAGTTCCTATCCCCCTATCTGGTATGTGAGGAGTCCCCAAGTCTGCCAACAGACGAACAAGACCAACAAAGTTGGAAATGGGGGAATTCGAACGGCAGATGTACAGCAACGTGAGCATGAGTTGTTTCAACCGTGCCGTTTCCTTGTCCGTGTTCTCGAAGTCCGCGATGCCTTTTTGCACGACCTTAGCGCCTTCTGCGCAAAGCTTGTTGTCGACCGCGTCCGTATGCTTCTTGCTCAGGCAGTGCTTCCGCATCCACTGCCGCTGGATGTCTACCCCGGCGTCACCAAACTTCTCGTACTTCCAAAACGCAAGACCGTGCGCCATGCAGATGCTGCATTTCATGCATGGCATGCCATCATTCCTCTGCGAAATGACAAGCCAGCTAAACTTACCCTTCCAAAATTCCTTCGCCTTTGCTAGAAGCTCTGACATTAGACTGTCAGGATCAGGTACGAGAACGCTACTTCTTGAAGGGCCAGGATCATAGTCGGGATTCACGGCCTGTGCAGCTGGCCGTTATGACGCCCCTCCTCGTGTAGGCGGCGCGGTGGGCCAAGACACAAAGCGAATGTGACGCACGCGAGTTTTAGCGAAACGGAGAGTAGTCTGGGTGAAGCCTCCCACCTTTGGGAATCGAGGCGCGGAGTGTGAACGTGCGGCACTAACGGATGACAGCGATTTCTGAGATTGCGAAGGACGGTGAGAAGAGTGTCTAGACGAGACGGGTGGTGTGCTGCTCAAAACTCGCCGAGCATTAACCCCGGGCCACATCACCAGCGCCACATCAGGGGCTACTACAGGGGGGGATCCTACGGGCTCGCGCGTCGGGGAGTTTTCTTGTACGGCGTCTGGCTGGGCCCTACGGAGAAAGTACAGGCCCGTCATATGTGAACAAGCATCTTGGGGGGACTTTTCCGCAGCGTCCTCGTCACCCGCCATAACGAGGAGAGGAACGGGATTGAAAAAAAACAGCAGCAGAGCTGAACCTAGCGTGAATGGGTCTGTTCGAAGAGGGGGTTGGAGAAGAAGGGACCCTTGAAACCCCCAACTGTACAACTGCATCTGCCTTGGACGAAGCGCGCATGGCAAAAGGACAGTAGGTGGCTCCACTTGGTTGTGGTGCCACCTCAACTAGCTTCTTGCTTATTATGTAGGCGTCGAAATGGGCAACTTGTGATGTGGAAATAGCTGTGTTGTCTTTACGGTGACCAATCCTACACGTCGTAGCAGGCCACGTACATCACGCCTAGTCCTGCGTGGGCAATGTATGACGGGGACTTCGCTGATGCAACATTTTTTTGCGATGAATCTTCTGTTGCAGCAGCATCTTGGGAAATGGTGGCCACTGGCTAAGTACTAACGTGCGAGAACGAGGCGCAAAATAAATGGTACATGCAATCTGGTACTCAGGGGAAATAGTGGATGCACGCACATCTAGGTCACGCCGAAATCACGCATAAGGGGAAAAGGTTCTGGTATCAGACGAAACCGAAACTGGTTCCTGATCAATCAGACAAACAAAAAAAAACTTGTCTTTCTCATCAGATAAAAGAAAACCATTTCTTTCCAATCAGACAAAACAAAACCCCATTTCTGAAAAATCAGATGAACCATTTAAAAAAAGTATGACAACCAGACAAACAAACAAGAGATTTCTGCTAGGGAGGACCCTGGTGGTGTATGTGTGTATGTGTGTGTGTGTATGTGTATGTATGCGTATATGTATGCGTATAAGTGCATATTATCAGAATAACGGACGAGAATGAATGAACTAGCAAACAGTTGGGTACAAGTACTAACCCTAATTGGGTTGTACCCCTTATGGGCTACCCCACTACAGCCTACACAAATGTATAAGCTATAATGTTCTGACACACCCCCATAGGCAAAGTGGGGGAGAACAAGTGGTCACAAGACCAGTCAAGAAAAGCAAAGCAAGCTCAGGGTGGATCACAAAGTCACCACACAGTCCGAGCACAAGCAAAGGGCCACAAGGCCAGTTCACATGCAGAGTTATATAAAGAGAACAAACAATATAGTGATCATACCCTAGCAAGTGCAAGCACGCAGGTATATATATAAATCACAGTACAAGCAGAGTCAAGCAGTGAGCAAGTGAGGCAAAGTAGGCACAAGGCCTAACACAGTAACAAAGCGCTGATGATCACCAGACGGAAGTGCCTTGGTGAAGACATCAGCAGTGTTGGCCCGAGTGGCCACGTACGCAAGACAAAGCTTGCCACGCTGCTACAACTCTCGAGCAAGGAAGTATCCCAGAGCGATGTGCTTCGTTCTGTGCTCCAGTCTGTGCTCCTGACACAAGGCAATCTTGGCCTTGTTGTCTACGTACAGAACTGGAGGCGAACGAGGCTGCTCTCCCAAGTCGGTCAGCAGGTAGGTGAGCCAGCGTAGCTCCTGAGCAGCCATGGCCCCGGCGTAGATCTCAGCCTCACAACTGGAGCTGAGAACCGAAGACGAGCGGGTAGACCGCCAAGAAACAGAGCCGGAACCAAGGCTGAAGGTGTAACCCTGTGACGACCGCTGCGTAGCTGAGTTGTCAACCCAGGAGGCGTCTGCGTGACCGGTGAGGACAACTGGACCCCGTCCTCCAAGCACGAGCCCCATGCCCGACGTACTGCACAAGTAACGCAGTACCCTCTTCGCAGCATCCCAGTGCACCTTTCGGTGCCTGCCGAGAGCCACGTAGCGAGCCAGGAGGCTGAGAGGGTACGCGAGGTCGGGTCGAGTGCACGTCATCAGGTACATGAGGCAACCCACAAGCTCTGGGTACGGACCACTCGGCTCTACGGACTCGTCCGAAGGTGGAGCTGAGAGCGAGTGGCTGGTAGACAGAGGAGTGGGCTGTGGCGAGGAGAACTGGAAGCCAAAGCGCTGAAGGACCTGGTGCACCATGTGTGACTGAGTCAGGGTAATGGTGCGCCGAGCTCTGTCCCGGGTGATCTGCAAGCCAAGATAGCTGCGCAGTTCACCCAGGTCAGTGCAGGTGTGTCTCTTCTGCAGCTCCGACTTCACAAGAGTCAGTGCCTCAGTGTCAGCAGTGGCAAAGATGAGGTCGTCGACGTAGACAAGGACCTAGCGTGAATGGGTCTGTTCGAAGAGGGGGTTGGAGAAGAAGGGACCCTTGAAACCCCCAACTGTACAACTGCATCTGCCTTGGACGAAGCGCGCATGGCAAAAGGACAGTAGGTGGCTCCACTTGGTTGTGGTGCCACCTCAACTAGCTTCTTGCTTATTATGTAGGCGTCGAAATGGGCAACTTGTGATGTGGAAATAGCTGTGTTGTCTTTACGGTGACCAATCCTACACGTCGTAGCAGGCCACGTACATCACGCCTAGTCCTGCGTGGGCAATGTATGACGGGGACTTCGCTGATGCAACATTTTTTTGCGATGAATCTTCTGTTGCAGCAGCATCTTGGGAAATGGTGGCCACTGGCTAAGTACTAACGTGCGAGAACGAGGCGCAAAATAAATGGTACATGCAATCTGGTACTCAGGGGAAATAGTGGATGCACGCACATCTAGGTCACGCCGAAATCACGCATAAGGGGAAAAGGTTCTGGTATCAGACGAAACCGAAACTGGTTCCTGATCAATCAGACAAACAAAAAAAAACTTGTCTTTCTCATCAGATAAAAGAAAACCATTTCTTTCCAATCAGACAAAACAAAACCCCATTTCTGAAAAATCAGATGAACCATTTAAAAAAAGTATGACAACCAGACAAACAAACAATAGATTTCTGCTAGGGAGGACCCTGGTGGTGTATGTGTGTATGTGTGTGTGTGTATGTGTATGTATGCGTATATGTATGCGTATAAGTGCATATTATCAGAATAACGGACGAGAATGAATGAACTAGCAAACAGTTGGGTACAAGTACTAACCCTAATTGGGTTGTACCCCTTATGGGCTACCCCACTACAGCCTACACAAATGTATAAGCTATAATGTTCTGACACACCCCCATAGGCAAAGTGGGGGAGAACAAGTGGTCACAAGACCAGTCAAGAAAAGCAAAGCAAGCTCAGGGTGGATCACAAAGTCACCACACAGTCCGAGCACAAGCAAAGGGCCACAAGGCCAGTTCACATGCAGAGTTATATAAAGAGAACAAACAATATAGTGATCATACCCTAGCAAGTGCAAGCACGCAGGTATATATATAAATCACAGTACAAGCAGAGTCAAGCAGTGAGCAAGTGAGGCAAAGTAGGCACAAGGCCTAACACAGTAACAAAGCGCTGATGATCACCAGACGGAAGTGCCTTGGTGAAGACATCAGCAGTGTTGGCCCGAGTGGCCACGTACGCAAGACAAAGCTTGCCACGCTGCTACAACTCTCGAGCAAGGAAGTATCCCAGAGCGATGTGCTTCGTTCTGTGCTCCAGTCTGTGCTCCTGACACAAGGCAATCTTGGCCTTGTTGTCTACGTACAGAACTGGAGGCGAACGAGGCTGCTCTCCCAAGTCGGTCAGCAGGTAGGTGAGCCAGCGTAGCTCCTGAGCAGCCATGGCCCCGGCGTAGATCTCAGCCTCACAACTGGAGCTGAGAACCGAAGACGAGCGGGTAGACCGCCAAGAAACAGAGCCGGAACCAAGGCTGAAGGTGTAACCCTGTGACGACCGCTGCGTAGCTGAGTTGTCAACCCAGGAGGCGTCTGCGTGACCGGTGAGGACAACTGGACCCCGTCCTCCAAGCACGAGCCCCATGCCCGACGTACTGCACAAGTAACGCAGTACCCTCTTCGCAGCATCCCAGTGCACCTTTCGGTGCCTGCCGAGAGCCACGTAGCGAGCCAGGAGGCTGAGAGGGTACGCGAGGTCGGGTCGAGTGCACGTCATCAGGTACATGAGGCAACCCACAAGCTCTGGGTACGGACCACTCGGCTCTACGGACTCGTCCGAAGGTGGAGCTTAGAGCAAGTGGCTGGTAGACACAGGAGTGAGCTGTGGCGAGGAGAACTAGAAGCCGAAGTGCTGAAGGACCTGGTGCACCATGTGTAACTGAGTCAGGGTGATGGTGCGCCGTGCTCTGTCGTGGGTGATCTGCAAACAAAGATAGCTGCGCAGTTCACCGAGGTCAGTGCAGGTGTGTCTCTTCTGCAGCTCCGACTTCACAAGGGTCAGTGCCTCAGTGTCAGCAGTGGCAAAGATGAGGCCGTCGACGTAGACGAGGACGTAGAACGGCGGCAGCGAGGTGTCGGTGCGTAGAAACAGCGATGGGTCAGCAGTAAAAGGAGCAAACCCAAGAGCCGCAAGTGTCGTCCTCAGTTTGTCGTGCCACTCGCGAGGCGCCTGGCGGAGGCTCCACTGGGTACCTGCAGGAAACGACCCAGTAAAGCCAGGTGGGCGGCGCAGCCAGATCTCCTCGTGCAGGCTGCCCTGCAGGAAAGCTGTGCTGAAGTCCAGAGAGTACTGCGTTACTACGCCACTAGGGCCAACACTGCTGATATAATCACCAAGGCACTTCCGCCTGGTGATCATCAGCACTTCTACACTGTATTAGGCCTTGTGCCTACTTTGCCTCACTTGCTCACTGCATGACTTGGCTTGTACTGTGATCTATATATATGCCTGCATGCGTACACTTTCTAGGGTATGATCACTGTATTGTTTGTTCTCTTTTATATAACTCTGCATGACTACACTTGCGGCTCTTGGGTTTGCTCCTTCTACAGCAGACCCGTCGCTGTTTCTACGCACCGACACCTTGCTGCCGCCGTAGTGACGTAGTGACACCTTGATCACCAGGCGGAAGTGCCTTGGTGAATATATCAGTAGTGTTGGCCCTAGTGGCCACGTACGCAAGACGAAGCTGGCCATGCTGCTGCAACTCTCGAAGGAAGTATCGCAGAGCAATGTGCTTCGTTCTGTGCTCCAGTCTGTGCTCCTGACACAAGGCAATCACGGCCTTGTTGTCTACGTACAGAACTGGAGGCGAACTAGGCTGCTCTCCCAAGTCAGTCAGCAAGTAGGTGAGCCAGCGTAGCTCCTGTGCAGCCATGGCCCCTGCGTAGATCTCAGCCTCACAACTGGAGCTGAGAACCGAAGACGAGCGGGTAGACCGCCAGGAAACAGAGCCGGAACCGAGGTTGAAGGTGTAACCCTGTGACGACCGCTGCGTAGCTGAGTCGTCAACCCAAGAAGCCTCTGTGTGACCAGCGAGGACAAAGGGACCCCGTCCTCCAAGCACAAGCCCCATGCCCGATCTACTGCACAAGTAACGCAGTACCCTCTTCGCAGCATCCCAGTGCACCTTTCGGTGCCTACCGGGAGCAACGTAGCGAGCTAGAAGGCTGAGAGGGTACACGAGGTCAGGTCGTGTGCACGTCATCAGGTACATGAGGCAACCCACAAGCTCTAGGTACGGACCACTTGGCTCTACTGACTCGTCCGAAGGTGGAGCTGAGAGCGAGTTGCCGGTAGACAGAGGAGTGGGCTGTGGCGAGGAGAACTGGAAGCCGAAGCGCTGAAGGACCTGGTGCACCATGTGTGACTGAGTCAGTGTAATGGTGCGCCGTGCTCTGTCCCGGATGATCTGCAAGCCAAGATAGCTGCGCAGTTCACCCAGGTCAGTGCAGGTGTGTCTCTTCTGCAGCTCCGACTTCACAAGGGTCAGTGCCTCAATGTCAGCAGCGGTAAAAGACGAGGTCGTCGACGTACACATGGACGTAGAACGGCGGCAGTGACGTGTCGGAGCGTAGAAACAGCGACGGGTCAGCAGTAAAAGGAGTAAACCCAGAGCCGCAAGTGTAGTCCTCAATGTGTCGTGCCACTCCCGAGGCGCCTGGCCGAGACCGTAGACTGGCCGCCAGAGGCTCCATAGGGTACCTGCAGGGAATGACCCAGTGAAGCCAGGTGGGCGGCGCAGCCAGATCTCCTCGTGCAGGCTGCCCTGCAAGAAAGCTGTACTGAAGTCCAGAGAGTGTGACTCGTAGTCATGATGAGCAGCGACGTGTAGCAATACCCAAAGAGTAGTCATCTTCGGTGTGGGGGAGAAGGTCTGGAAGTAGTCGACCCCCTGTCGCTAACTGAAGCCTCTAGCAACGTAACGCGCCTTGAAGGCAGGCGGAGAACCCGGCGGCCGCTTCACCCTGAAGATCCACATGCCATCGACTATGTTCGCCCCAGGTGGGGAACCTCATCGACGTAGATGCCTGTGGACTTCTAGGATGCCATCTCGGCATCCATAGCTGCCTGCCACTGAGAGGAGTAAGGACCCCTAATCACCTCTGCGTAAGAGCGCGTGGTCGGGATGTCTGGTGCATCCGGGTCTCCCTCGGGGGCAAGCAGCATGGAAGCGAAACGAGGTACAGCAGCTGCAAGACACTCAAAGTCCTCCTGCCTGTCCTCAAGGACGTCCGTGCCAAGAGCACACTCACCCCCGACGGACGGAGGACTGGCAGACGCAGACTCAGCAACAAGAGCAGAGGCGTAGTCTAGACGACAGACAGCAGCAAAGTCAAGCAGCTCAGCAACGAGAGTAGACGCAGCAGCAGACTCAAAAGAAGGGTCAGTGACAGTAGTGGCGAGGAGATGAGAGACACTGGGACTGGTAGCACGAGCGCAGTCAGACTCAGGGTCAGGGACCTCAGGAAGAGAGGACTCAGGAGGAGCTGGCAGAGGAACACGTAGAGGAACAGAGGAAGGGCAAAGGGTCATAGCGTGCGTGCCAGGGACAGGAGGAGGACGCGAACGAGGAACGCAACGAGCAGTGCGAAGAGGCGAGACAGGACGAGACGCAGGCTCACGATGCTCTGTAAGACCGCCGGACTGCTCAGTGTAAGGAGAAGGAGCAGGCAGTGGAGAGGCCGGCTGTAACGGCGGCTGCGACTGGTCAAGCGGGGGACACAGGAGGGGAGGAGTAAGGGCAGCAGGAGGCGGGGTACCAATAACCTGTTGGAGCAGGGGAACAAAGTACGGTCGCGGCCGCACAGTGCCACCAGGGTCAACAGCTCCAGCTCGTCCAGCTCCAGCACCTCCAACACCAGGGCCTCCAACTCCAGCGCCTCCTTCGCCAGGGCCACCAACTCCAACTCCTCCAGCTCCAGCGCCAGTAGCACCAGACTCCATAAGGTCTCCAGCTCCAGCACCCTCAACACCACCAGTCCCGGCAGCTCCAGTACCCTGGGTACGAGCACCTCCAGGACCAGTGGTCGCAGTACATCCAGTAACACCAGCCCCAGCAGCAACTCCAGTACCTCCACCTCCACCTCCAGAAGCTCCACTCTGAAGGCGCGTACGCCGAACAAACCACTCACGCAACTGCTGCGGAGACAGTCCCGGCGAAGCACCAGCAGCACCTCCAGACTCCGCACCCTCCGACGCAGTACCCCCAGGCTCAACACCCTCAGGCTCAGCACCCCCAGGCTCAGCACCCCCAGTCGCAACACCCCCAGGCTCAGCACCCCCAGTCGCAACACCCCCAGGCTCAGCACCCCTAGTCTCAGCACCCTCAGACTCCGCACCCCCAGGCTCCGCACCCTCAGACGCAGTACCTCGAGCAGCACCTGAGTCGAGAGCTACCTGAACAGGCGCAGGACCAGGGAGGGGCTCTACCTGAGACACACCTGAGGGAGCAGGACCCTGGGGCGGGAGGGGGTCTACCGGAGGGGGACCGGGAGCAAGGAAGAGCGGCGGGGGCGGGGGAGGGGCAGAGCGGTAGGGGAAGAGGCGGTACAAGGGAACCGACTCATCAAACGTAACGTCCTGAGAAGGGAAGACACGGCGCGAGGTGGGGTGGTAAAACTGCCAGCCAGGCGCGTCGGGAACAAAGCCAAGGAAGATGCAGGGGATAGCACGGGGGGAGAGCTTGTCCGCGGATGTATCACGAAAAAAGGCACGAGATCCCCAGACCCGGAACACCGACGCATCGCCAACCTTTCCCGTCCAACGCAGTGTGGGCGAGATCTCCGGCAAGGAGACACGGGGCCAGAGGTTGAGCTGATGCGCAGCGTACCGGACCACAAACGGCCACAGAAAATGGGGAGCAGCCGCATGGATCATGGAGGTACGAGCGACCTCCATGACCAAGCCAATGCGGCGCTCAGCAATCCCATTTTGCTGAGGGGAGTCCGGAAGCGTGAACGACTGGAGAATGCCCTCCCCACGACAAAAGTCCCGCAAGAGGGTGGAGGAGAACTCACCACCTCTGTCAGAGTGCAGACGCAGGACAGGAAGGTCCTGGCCGAACCGCTCGCGGAGCTGGAGACGGACTGTGCGGATCCAAGGGATCAAGACATCAACGACCTGAACCTTGCTGCGCAAGGGGAAGACCGTGGTGTACCGCGTGTAGTCGTCAACTACCAGCAGAAAGTAGCGCTCGCGGCTCTGTCCACTGACACGGGCTGGGCCCCACACGACCATGTGGAGAGTCTGCAGGGGAGCAGTCGTCGGAGGAAACGAGGAGGAGTGAGGAGCGGCGCGCTGCCGCCCCTCGACGCAAGGGAGGCAGGGCAGGGCAGGCGAGGGCGGCAGGGGAGGCAGAGACCTGGGGAGGCCAGAGACAAGAAGACAAGAGTGCATGCCACAAAGGCAAGGTAGGGAGGGGTGACCCAGATGGTGGTGCCAGAGAAGGGTCTGACGTGGACACCTGAGCAGACGCAGCTACCTGAGAAGGGTCGGTAGTGAGTGTGTACAGACTCGACCCTGGTCGACAAGTGAATGTGGCCAGGTGACGCCCCGTCCGTGTGCACGTGCAGATTGACACACGCTGACCCTCAGGAGTGGTAGTAGTGACCATCGCATCCTGGAGGGCAGCGGTACTCACCAAGTTCGTAGAGAACGAGGGGAGGTGAAGACCTGACAGTGAGCCGGACGGAACCGCCGGACACGGGAGGACAGTGGAGGAACGGGCCACGACCGGTCCCCCGGAGGGGTCAGCTAGTCTGACCGGGATCGGTGCAGGAAGAGGAGTGAGGGTGGTGCTGTCACGAAAGAAACAGCGCGAGGCGCCGGAGTCCAACGTGAAAGTGTGCAAGGCCTCAGCAGGCGTAGTACCAGGGAGAGTACCACACTCACTAGCACCTAGAGCAGCAGCGGCTATACCTGGGTCAGGCGGCACACACCGGTAACAGTCACCCTCAGCACTAACAGTCAAAGCATACATAGCAGAGAGAATAGCATCAAATTCTTGGTCAAAAATAGCAAGTCTGACCAGCACGGTCACCCGTGCGAATGACATACGGGCAACTACCCCCAGACGCCCCACGCAGAAACCACTCACAAAGCTGCTGGGGAGACGGGGTCTTGCTCCGACGCTGCTGCTGCTGCTGACGCTGGCCACCCCCAAAACCGCCACGCCGAGTGCCAGTCCCACCGCTACCAGTCCCACCGCCTCCACTGCCGCCACTCCCACCGCTGCCCCCACCATTGCCTCCAGAGCCCCCACTCCCTCCAACATTCCCACTGCCGCCACCACCACCACTGCTGCCCCCACTACCACTCCCGCTGCCACCTCCACCACCGCCGCTGCCACCTCCACCACCCCGGCCACCCTTGCCCTTGCTGCTGCGGCACTTCGCACTAGCAGAAGCAGCCCCGACGTCCTCAGGAACAAAGACGTCTGCAACAGCAGCAGAGGCGTAGGAGGGGGCAAGGGGGGAGGGGGAACACCCCTCAAAGAAGGGCGGGCGCGGAGTGCCACGAGCAGCACCTACAGCAACCGCACTAGTCTCAGCTGAGAGGAGATGCTGCTCGAGGAGGTCAACAGTGAGGGAGGTGGGGTCAAGAGAGAGAAAGTGGTCCCTGACAGAGCGAAGAGAGTCAGGGAGGCGAGTGACTATGAAGTAGAGGGTGATGAACATCGGAGGCTGGTTCTTTTCAAGGAACTCAGCGGGGGCGGCAGCACGGTAGCGAGCGTCGCTAGCGCGAAGGTGGGAAACTAGGTCCTTGACTATGGCAAAGGCGGACAGCTCGGGGAACAGGTAGGGCAGAAGCAGGCGGCCTAGAGCAGCAGTGGCAGGGGAGGAGTAGCGAGCGACTACAGCGTCGTACAGTGCCTGCGTTGTCCTGTGCTGTCCGAAGTGAGCGCATTCAGTTAATGGCAGGTGGTTGCGAATGGCTAAGTGGGCAGCAGCGTCACGAGTAAGCCACTGTGAGCGAGTCAAACTGTTAGCTGTGACGGGAGGGGCAGTAGCAGTGCCTGACACGAGGTCAAATAGCGAGACACTGTCCTTGGAATCGCTCAGTAGGTACAGCTGCAGGTCGTCTAGCCACGTGTCAAACTGAACCGGTCTGCCCTCATGATCAAACGCGAGAACCCTAAGCGAAGCCATAGCTGTGCAGCACGCAGTATAGCAGTAGCAGCAGCAATAGCAGCTGTAGCAGTAGCAGCAGTGACAGTGGGGCAAGGGGCCGACGGGGCCGGGCGCGGGCTAGGGACGGGGCCGCGCGCGGGCTAGGTACAGGGCCGGGCGTGGGCAAGGGACGGGGCCGGGCGCTGGGCTAGGTACGGGACCGGGCACGGGCTAGGAACGGGGCCGGGCGCGGGCTAGGTACAGGGCCGGGCGCGGGCTAGGTACGGGGCCGGGCGCTGGGCTAGGGACGGGGCCGGGTGCGGGCTAGGTACGGGGCCGGGCGCGGGCTAGGTACGGGGCCGGGCGCTGGGCTAGAGACGGGGCCGGGCGCGGGGCTAGGTACGGGGCCGGGCGTGGGCTAGGTATGGGGCCGGGCGCGGGGCTAGGTACGGGACCGGGCACGGGCTAGGAACGGGGCCGGGCGCGGGCTAGGTACAGGGCCGGGCGCGGGCTAGGTACGGGGCCGGGCGCTGGGCTAGGGACGGGGCCGGGTGCGGGCTAGGTACGGGGCCGGGCGCGGGCTAGGTACGGGGCCGGGCGCTGGGCTAGAGACGGGGCCGGGCGCGGGGCTAGGTACGGGGCCGGGCGCGGGCTAGGGACGGGGCTGGGCGTGGGCTAGGTAAGGGGTCGGGCGCGGGCTAGGTACGGGGCCGGGCGCTGGGCTAGGGACGGGGCCGGGCGCGGGGCTAGGTACAAGGCCGGGCGCGGGCTATGTACGGGGTCGGGCGCAGGCTAGGTACGGGGCCGGGTGCTAAGCTAGGGACGGGGCCGGGCGCTGGGCAGGTACGGGGCCGGGCGCTGGGCGCAGAACTGGGGCCGGGCGCGGGGCTAGGTACGGGGCCGGGCGTGGGCTAGGTACTGGGTCAGGCGTGGGCTAGGTACGGGGCCGGGCGCTGGGCGAGGTACGGGGCCGGGCGCGGGCTAGGGTCAGGGCCGGGCGCGGGGGTCGACGGGCCGCGGGCTAGGTACGGGGCCGGGCGCGGGCTAGGTAAGGGGCCGGGCGCGGGGCTAGGAACGGGGCCGGGCGCGGGGGTCAAGGGCCGACGGGGCCGGGCGCGGGGGTCAAGGGCCGACGGGGCCGGGCGCGGGCTAGGGACGGGGCTGGGCGCTGGCTAGGAACGGGGCCGGGCACTAGGATTGACGGGCCGCGGGCTAGGGGTCGACGGGCCGCGTAGGCTAGGAACGACGGGCCGGGCGCGCGTAGGTTAGGGTCGACGGGCCGGGCGCGTAGGCTAGGGTCGACGGGCCTAGGGGCGACGGGCCTAGGGGGGGGGTACTAGCAGCGTAGCAGGTGGTGGGCACAAGGAACCTGCTCTGATTCCATATCAGAATAACGAACGAGAATGAATGAACTAGCAAACAGTTGGGTACAAGTACTAACCCTAATTGGGTTGTACCCCTTATGGGCTACCCCACTACAGCCTACACAAATGTATAAGCTATAATGTTCTGACACATATTTGTCTTAACTTCTTTCCCATTAGGGCGCAGAACCCCTGTGCGAACGCTATCGAAGTTCAAAATTCAAGAGAGGTTGTGCACGCTTCAGAGAGTTATTTTTTGGAACCCAAAAATCATTGCGAGGGATTTTTTACGCCCTTGCCGCTCACGAATCGATTGTTAAAATGAGAAGTGATATGATTTAAAGAGTTGTAAAACAGGTCTTGCACATGTAGCTGTTGAGTGATAAGCAATCTGTGAGATGCAAGTGAGTCATTTCCTTTAGAACACCGCCCCTCAGTTAATCGATATCCACCGTTCAGACTGTCAAGATTTCGATGGCGGGTTGTAGATGTCGACCCGTAGGATGCACGCCAGGTGGCACATTCTTTTTTTAGTTGGCGCACTGCAATGTTCATCAATCACGTGTCACGATGCCTGGCGACGCGGAATTTGAAGGTCACCGCAAACCTACACAAGCGGAGCAGGCGACAATGTGGATTGTACAGTATTTGCGACTCCGCTCCGCCTGGGGTCCAGGCAATTTGTCAAAAAGTGGATTGACTAGGCTTGCCTCTCTGTGGCTTTCTGATTACGCTTTTGCAACAAGCGCTTGTGGAGCGGAACCCACACCCACTGCCCTTAGTGTGCTCGCTTGCGCGAGGTTGCTCACCTCTTGTTCAACTGGTCAACGCGACACGTGCCTGAGATGCTAATGGTGAGCAAACATGGACTCTACGAAACCATTCAAATAGGCACACGTTTTTTCAATGTTCCATCGCGCCTAAAAGCCTTTCCTTCCACAATCGGCGTCAACCCGCCCTCAGAGCCTTATCCCTCTAATCTCATAGCTCACGCATTTCAGAGAGCCATGGCGCCGAGCCGCCTCTTGTTTCTAGTCGCCCTGCTCGCGTGCGTGGCGGCGGCAGCGGCAAAGTACGATGGGTCGTTCGACCAACAAATGAGGATGCCGGACTTTTGTAAGTGGGAAGGCGGCTGCTCTCGCCAGTCAGACGGCGCGGTGAAGCTCTCCGCCTACACGAACAAGATGGGCAGTGAGTGCATTACGAGCAAAAGGGGCGGTGAGCGCGGGACAGGCAGAGAGACACATCACGGGCAGTGATGGAAGGGAGTTACATGCAGTGGGTGCATTGCCAGTAGCGGAAGTAGGTTCCGGTCGGGGAGGAACTCGCAATGAGTGCGCGCAGTCTAGGCAAGGGCGGCAAACGTTCAATAGTAGCGTTTTATTTCAAATCCCTTGGCTCATTACCTTCACCCATCTTCCAACCTGCCGCAAACCCACATTACCCCATTCCACCTTCTCGAGTCAGTGTAAGGGGCATAATGAATAGTGATTGTTTCTCACATCCCGTTTCCCGTGCCAGAATGTCAAAGTGCTTACACTTGTGTAGGCTATAGTGGGGTAGCCCATAAGGGGTACAACCCAATTAGGGTTAGTACTTGTACCCAACTCTTTCATAGTTCATTCATTCTCGTTCGTTAGTTTGACATGGTTTCAGAGCAGGTCCTTCGTTAGGACCGATTTTTTTTTTTTTTTGGCCCACCACAGCGGTGCCCCACTAGCCGCCCTGCTGGATCACGCGCCGCCCCTAGCGACCCTCGTGCCGCACCTACTAGCCCTCGCGCCTGCCCCTTGCGGCCCGCCCGTCG
Source organism: Closterium sp. Naga37s-1 (assembly GCA_947471745.1). Classification (NCBI taxonomy): domain Eukaryota; kingdom Viridiplantae; phylum Streptophyta; class Zygnematophyceae; order Desmidiales; family Closteriaceae; genus Closterium; species Closterium sp. Naga37s-1. Next base: position 922,065 of record CANJKZ010000036.1, on the reverse strand, counting down.
ACCCTAGGCACCGAGCGCCCGTCGACCCTAGGCCCCACGCGCCCCGTCGACCCTAGGCCCCGGCCCAGCACGTCGACCCTAGGCCCCATCGCGCCCCGTCGACCCTAGGCCCCGGCGCGCCCCGTCGACCCTAGGCCCCGGCCCACCCCATCGACCCTAGGCCCCGGCGCGCCCCGACGACCCTAGGCCCCGGCCCGCCCTGTCGACCCTAGGCCCCGGCCGGCCCCGTCGACCCTAGCCCCCCCCCCCCCCCCCCCCCCGTCGACCCTGCTGCCCCGCGTGCCCTCTCGTCAACCTTAGGCCCCGTCGCTCCCCGTCGACCCTATGCCCCGGCCCTCCCCGTCGACCCTAGGCCCCGGCCCGCCCCGTCGACCCTAGGCCCCGGCCCCCGACCCTGCTGCCCCTTGCGCCCGCCCGTCGACCCTAGGCCCGGACCGCTCGTCAACCCTAGGCCTGGCGCACCCGTCGACCCTAGGCCCCGGCCCGCCCTTTGACCCTAGGCCCGGCCCATCAGTCAACCCTAGGCCCGGCCCGCCCGTCGACCCTAGGCCCCAGCCCGCCCGTCGACCCCAGGCCCCTCGCGCCGCCCCTTGAGGCCCGCCCCTCGCCCCTGCAGCCCGCGAGCCGCCCCTTGCGACCCGCCCGCCGCCCCTAGGCCCCGGAGCCGCCCCTCTTGCAGCCTGTGCACCGCCTCTTGCAGCTCGCTTGCCGCCCCTTGCTGCTGCCTGCCCTATTCCCTCCACTGCCCGGCTTCTGTCCGCCCCGCGTGCTGCACCACAATGGCTTCTCTCCGCGTTCTAGCGTTCGATCATGAGGGCCGCCCGATCCAGTTTGACACGTGGCTCAACGACCTGCAGCTGTACCTACTGAGCGACTCTAGGGACAGCGTTTCGTTGTTTGACCACACGTCTGGCGCAGCTCCCACCCCTCCCGCCACAGCTGACAGTGCGACTCGCTCACAGTGGCTTACTCGTGACGCTGCTGCTCGCTTAGCCATTCGCAACCACCTGCCGTTAGCCGAATGCGCTCACTTCGGATAGCACAGGGCTGCACAGGCACAGTACAACGCTGTAGTCGCCCGTTACTCCTCGCCTGCCACTGCTGCTCTAGGCCATCTTCTACTGCCCTACCTGTTTCCCGAGCTGTCCGCCTTTAACACAGTGGAGGACCTGGATTCCCACCTTCGCACTAGTGGCGCTCGCTACCGCGCAGCCCTCCCAGCAGAGTTCCTTCACAAGAACCCACCCCCAATGTACATCACTCTTTACTTTATAGTCACCCGCATCCCTGACTCTCTTCGCTCTGCCAGGGACCACTTTCTCGCACTTGACCCCACAGCACCTCCTTGCAGCTGAGACTAGTGTAGTCGCTGTAGGTGCAGCTCGTGGCACTCCTCGCACGCCCTTCTTTGAGGGGTGTTCCCCCTCCCCCCTTGCCTCCTCCTACGCCTCTGCTGCTGCTGTTGACGTCCTTGGTGCGGAGGATGGCAGGGCTGCTTCTGCTAGTGGAAGCGCCGCAGCAGCAAGGGCAAGGGTGGCAGGGGTGGTGGGGGTGGCAGCGGGGGTGGTGGTAGGGGCAGCAGTGGAGATGGTGGAGGCAGTGGAGGTGGTGGCGGTGGTGGGAGTGGTGGCGGGAGTGGGGGCTTTGGCAGTGGCGGTGGAGGCAGCGGTGGGGGTGGCAGTAGTGGCGGCAGTGGGAGTGATGGCGGTAGGGCTGGAGCTACTCAGCGTGGAGGTTCTGGCGGTGGCCAGAGGCAGCAGCAGCAGCGTCGGAGCGAGACCTAATCGCCCCAGCAGCTTTGTGAGTGGTTTTCTCAGCGTGGGGCGTCTGGGGGTAGTGGTAGCTGCCCGTATGTCATTCGCATGGGTGACCGTGCTAGTCAGACATGCAGGAAGCCTCACACTCTGCACTGCTGCTTTTCCCGCCTAGACGACGCTTGGCGCGCAGAGTTTGGTGACGAGGCCGAGCACACCCGCTCGGCAGAGCTGCTTAGGTCTGGAGTTGCTATCTTTGACCTAGACTATGATGCTATCCTTGCTGCTATGCATGCCTTGTCTGTTAGTGCTGAGGGTGAATGTTACTTGTGTGTCCCGCCTGACCCAGGTATAGAGGCTGCTCCTCTAGGTGCTAGTGAGTCTGCTCTCCCTGGTACTACGCCTGCTAAGGCCTTGCACACCTTTACATTTGACTCAGGTGCTTCACGCTGTTTCTTTCGCGACAGCACCACCCTCACTCCTCTCTCTTCACGTGTATTGGTCAGACTGGCTGACCCCTCCGGGGGCCCAGTCCTTGCCCGTTCCTCCACTGTTCTCCTGTGTCTGGCGGTTCCGTCTGGCTCACTGTCAGGTCTTCACCTCCCCTCGTTCTCTACGAACTTGGTGAGTACCGCTGCCCTCCAGGATGCGATGGTCACTACCACCACTCCTGGGGGTCAGCGTGTGTCGATCTGCACGCGTACACGGACGAGCCGTCACCTGGCCACGTTCACTCGTCAGCCTGGGTCGAGTCTGTACACACTGGCTACCGAGCCTCCTCAGGTAGCTGCGTCCGCCCAGGTATCTGCGTCAGGTCCGGTAGCACCCCCTTGCTCGTGTCGCCTCCTGTCGCACCAGACTCTTCTGTGGCACCACCGCCTTGGTCACCCCTCCCTGCCACGCCTTCGTGGCATGCACTCCCGCCTCCTTGTCTCTGGTCTTCCCAGGTCTCTGCCTCCCCTCCCGCCCTCGCCTGCCCTGCTTTGCCTTCCTTGTGTCGAGGGGCGGCAGCGCGCCGCTCCTCACTCCTCCTCGTTTCCCCCGACGTCTACTCCCCTGCAGACACTCCACATGGACGTGTGGGGCCCAGCCCGCGTTAGTGGTCAAGGCCGCGAGGGCCACTTTCTGCTGGTTGTTGACGACTACACGCGTTACACCACGGACTTCCCCTTGCGCAGCAAGGGTGAGCTCCCGGATGTCTTGATCTCTTGGATCCGCACAGTCCATCTCCAGCTTCGCGAGCGGTTCCGCAAGGACCTTCCTGTCCTGCGTCTGCACTCTGACAGAGGTGGTGAGTTCTCCTCCGACCTCTTGCATGACTTTTGTTGTGGGGAGGGCATTCTCCAGTCGTTCACGCTTCCGGCCTCCCCTCAGCAAAATGGGATTGCTGAGCGCCGCATTGGCTTGGTCATGGAGGTCGCTCGTACCTCCATGATCCATGCGGCTGCTCCCCATTTTCTGTGGCCGTTTGCGGTCCGGTACGCTGCGCATCAGCTCAACCTCTGGCCCCGTGTCTCCTTGCCGGAGACCTCGCCGACACTGCGTTGGACAGGGGTGGTTGGCGATGCGTCGGTGTTCCGGGTCTGGGGCTCTCGTGCCTTTGTTCGCGATACGTCCGCGGACAAGCTCTCTGCCCGTGCTATTCCCTGTGTCTTCCTTGGCTTTCCCCCTGACGCGTCTGGCTGGCAGTTTTACCACCCCACCTCGCGCCGTGTCTTCCCCTCTCAGGACGTCACGTTTGACGAGTCGGTTCCCTTTTACCGTCTCTTCCCCTACCGCTCTGCCCCTCCCCCACCCCCGCCGCTCTTCCTTGCTCCAGGTCCCCCTCCGGTAGACCCCCTCCCCCCCCAGGGTCCTGCTCCCTCAGGTGTGTCTCAGGTAGACCCTCTCCCTAGTACTGTGCCTTTTGAGGTAGCTGTCGACTCAGGTGCTGCTCGAGGTGCTGCGTCTGGGGGTGCGGAGCCTGGGGGTGCTGAGTCTGAGGGTGTCGGGTCTAGGGGTGCGGAGCCTGGGGGTGCTGAGCCTGCGGGTGTGGAGTCTGGGGGTGCTGAGCCTGCGGGTGTGGAGCCTGGGGGTGCTGAGTCTGTGGGTGCTGAGTCTGTGGGTGCTGAGCCTCGGGGTCTTGGGGTGCTTCGCCACGACTGTCTCCTTGGCAGGAGCCTCTCTCCCCGCAGCAGCTGCGCGAGTGGTTTGCTCAGCGCACACGCCATCGGAGTGGAGCTGCCGGAGCTGGTGACTCTGCCGCTGGAGACACTGGAGCTGGATGTGTTGGAGTTACTCGTCTTGGAGGTGCTGGAGTTACTGCTGGAGCTGGTGGTACCGGAGGTGCTGCAGCTGCTGGTCCTAGAGGTGCTCGTACCAGGGGTAGTGGAGCTGCCGGGACTGGCAGTGTTGGGGGCACTGGAGCTGGAGGAGCTGGAGCTGGAGACCCTGCGGAGCTTGGAGGCACTGGAGCTGGAGGCACTAGTGCTGGTGGCGCTGGAGCTGGAGGAGCTGGAGCTGGTGGCACTGGAGCTATTGGCGCTGGAGCTGGAGGCACTGGCGCTGGTGGCGCTGGCGCTGTAGGAGCTGGAGCTGGAGACACTTGGACTGTTGACCATGGAGCTGTAGGTGCTAGAGCTGGGGGTGCTGTCTCTGGCGGTACTAGTGCTGGCGGCACTGTGCGGCCGCGACCGTACTTCGTTCCCCTACTTCAGCAGGTTCTTGGTCTCCCGTCTTCTACTGGCCTTACTCCTCCCTTATTGCTTCCACCGCCTGACTAGTCGCAGCCGCCGTTGCAGCCAGCCTCCCCACTGCCTGCTCCTTCTCCTTACATTGAGCATCGTGTGCCTGAGTCTCGTCCTGCCTCGCCTGTTCGCGCTGTTCGCACTGATCGTAGGGTTCCTCGTCCGCCTCCTCCTCCTGTCCCCGGCACTCACGCTATGGCACTTACTCCTCTCAGTGGCAGGCAGCCATGGATGCCGAGATGGCATCCTGGAAGTCCACAGGCACCTACGTTGACGCAGTTCCCCCGTCTCGGGCGAACATAGTTGATGGCATGTGGATTTTTAGGGTGAAGCGGCCGCCGGGTTCTCCGCGTGCCTTGAAGGCGCGTTACGTTGCTAGAGGCTTCAGTCAGCGACAGGGGGTCGACTACTTCCAGACCTTCTCCCCCACACCGAAGATGACTACTCTTTGGGTATTGCTACACGTCGCTGCTCATCATGACTACGAGTCACACTCTCTGGACTTCAGTACAGCTTTCTTGCAGGGCAGCCTGCACAAGGAGATCTGGTTGCGCCGCCCACCTGGCTTCACTGGGTCATTCCCTGCAGGTACCCTATGGAGCCTCTGGCGGCCAGTCTACGGTCTCGGCCAGGCGCCTCGGGAGTGGCACGACACACTGAGGACTACACTTGCGGCTCTGGGTTTACTCCTTCTACTGCTGACCCGTCGCTGTTTCTACGCTTCGACACGTCACTGCCGCCGTTCTACGTCCATGTGTACGTCGACGACCTCGTCTTTACCGCTGCTGACATTGAGGCACTGACCCTTGTGAAGTCGGAGCTGCAGAAGAGACACACCTGCACTGACCTGGGTGAACTGCGCAGCTATCTTGGCTTGCAGATCATCCGGGACAGAGCACGGCGCACCATTACACTGACTCAGTCACACATGGTGCACCAGGTCCTTCAGCGCTTCGGCTTCCAGTTCTCCTCGCCACAGCCCACTCCTCTGTCTACCGGCAACTCGCTCTCAGCTCCACCTTCGGACGAGTCAGTAGAGCCAAGTGGTCCGTACCTAGAGCTTGTGGGTTGCCTCATGTACCTGATGACGTGCACACGACCTGACCTCGTGTACCCTCTCAGCCTTCTAGCTCGCTACGTGACTCCCGGTAGGCACCGAAAGGTGCACTGGGATGCTGCGAAGAGGGTACTGCGTTACTTGTGCAGTAGATCGGGCATGGGGCTTGTGCTTGGAGGACGGGGTCCGGTTGTCCTCGCTGGTCACACAGAGGCTTCTTGGGTTGACGACTCAGCTACGCAGCGGTCGTCACAGGGTTACACCTTCAACCTCGGTTCCGGCTCTGTTTCCTGGCGGTCTACCCGCTCGTCTTCGGTTCTCAGCTCCAGTTGTGAGGCTGAGATCTACGCAGGGGCCATGGCTGCACAGGAGCTACGCTGGCTCACCTACTTGCTGACTGACTTGGGAGAGCAGCCTATTTCGCCTCCAAATCTGTACGTAGACAACAAGGCCGTGATTGCCTTGTGCCAGAAGCACAGACTGGAGCACAGAACAAAGCACATTGCTCTGCGATACTTCCTTCGAGAGTTGCAGCAGCATGGCCAGCTTCGTCTTGCGTACGTGGCCACTAGGGCCAACACTACTGATATATTCACCAAGGCACTTCCGCCTGGTGATCATCAGCGCTTCTACACTGTATTAGGCCTTGTGCCTACTTTGCCTCACTTGCTCACTGCATGACTTGGCTTGTACTGTGATCTATATATATACATGCATGCGTACACTTTCTAGGGTATGATCACTGTATTGTTTGTTCTCTTTTACATAACTCTGCATGTGAGCCGGCCTTGTGGCCCTTTGCTTGTGCTCGGACTGTGTGGTGACTTTGTGATCCACCCTGAGCTTGCTTTGCTTTTCTTGACTGGTCTTGTGACCTCTTGTTCTCCTCCACTTGCCTATGGGGGTGTGTCAGAATGTCAAAGTGCTTACATTTGTGTAGGCTATAGTGGGGTAGCCCATAAGGGGTACAACCCAATTAGGGTTAGTACTTGTACCCAACTCTTTCATAGTTCATTCATTCTCGTTCGTTAGTTTGACAACCTTCACCCATCTTCCAACTTGCCGCAAACCCACATTACCCCATTCCACCTTCTCGAGCCAGTGTAAGGGGCATAATGAATAGCGATTGTTTCTCACATCCCGTTTCCCATGCCATCCCGTCACAACCCCTTCCGCCCTTATTGCGCTAGAGTTCACATCCAAGGGCTACTTCGGGTACGTCATCTTCCGAATCAACATGAAGCTCCCTTCCGGCTACTCCGGCGGTTTGATCCCCTGCCTCTATCTCATCTTGGGGAACAACTCGAAATACACCGACCCTCATGACGAGATCGACCTCGAATTTATTGGGGGAAATACCCCCAAGGATATTATTATGCACACGAATCTGATCACGGGCGGGGAGGTGTACCTGCAGCAGTACAAGTTCCCCATCGACCCGTCCGCCACGTTTCACACCTACACCATCGTCTACTCGCCGGATTATGTCATGTGGGCCGTCGATGACACCCCCATCCGCATTCACTAGAAGGAGAGCAGCCGCCCCTTCCCGTCCCAGAACGTTAAGTTCGAGGTATGAAGGCTTTCTAGCGATCTCCATTTTCTGTTTTTGCTTAGTCCCCAAAACTGTTTCGCCTAGCGTTTCGATATGGAATGGTTTCACGTGCTTTCCAAGCGTGCTATATCGCCTTCCCCCTTTCTCCCTCACCCTTTTGCATCCTCCCGCCCCAAACACTCCAGGGCTCCATCTGGGACGCGTCGTCGTAGAGCCAGTTGAAGCCCATCTGGGGCAACGGGCCCAAGGAGGTGATCTTCCGCCGCTTCGATGTGCGCCGCATGTGCAAGGCGTCGGGGCAGACGGGCACCCCGTGGTGCAACAGCCTGAAGTGCAACAAGGCCCTCTAGAGCCGCAAGCCCAGCGCTGCTGCAATCGCCCGCAGCAACGATTTCCGGAAGAACTACCTGGTGAAGGACTATGGCTGGTCGCACATTTAATGAGGATTGGACCTAGAGCTGACAGTCGGCGTATTTCGTTGCTAGTTTTCTGAGATGACCGTAGGTAGTTTGTGTTGGTGCTGGTCACGTATATCTCAAGGTTGCTGCTAGGGGTTGTGGCCTGTGATAATTACGGCAAGTCCGTGTGCACAATAGCTCCCAAGTGAGTGCTTCCAGGTTTGCTTCAGCAATAGGTTTCTGTAAGAATGTTGGATCAATTTAAAAATAAAGTACCCTTATGCACCCTTTGTTGCTGTCTTTGAAATAAAATATATTATTACAAAAAAGAATCTAAATATTGACGACAGCCATAGCTTCCAGAGATGAGCTCACGCTGTGGCCTTGGTCATTCGACCACAGTATGTACCCGTACGTGAAATCCTTGCTGGGTGTATCCACCGTGAACGTCAGCGTGTAGCTCGCCTTCTGCCCTGGTGCCACCACGAGGTTTGTCGGGGGCACAATTACCTTCACCCCCTGGGATGCCCCCACCCCTACCAGTTGCATTGTACGTGGACGGGGAATTTGCCACGTGGGTGTGTGCGTGACTTGCAGGGAGCCCGGCTGGTGTAGCTGAGTGATGGTGGGGGGGTTGAGGTTGCACATGGCGAGAGCATCATTCCCGGGAACCGCCCCCTGCCCTGAGCCTTCTTTGCACGGTTTACGTCCTGCTCAGCTCGGAAGCTCTTGTAGTGCCCGTCGTATGTTCAGCATGGCAGGCAGGAACACATGGCATGTGTCAGAATGTGTGAGAGAATGATGACTAGAAAGTGAGAGTACAAGCAAACAAGTACCAAACCCTAAACGGGTTGTACCCCACAAAGGCTACCCCACTATAGCCTATAGCAATATATGCAATATAGTTGGACACGCAACCATAGGCAAAGTGGGGGATAGCAAGAATAACAAGCGGTAACAAGACCAGTCAAGAGAAGAAAAACAACGCAAAGCTCAGGGTGGATCTCAAGATCACCACCCAGTCCGAGTACAAGCAGGCAGTTACAAGGTCAGTTCACACGCAGTGTTATAAGAGCACATGCAGTACAGTGATCACAACCTAGCAGCAATAAACATGTAGGTATAGATATATCAAAGTGCAAGGCAAAGTCAAGAGACAAGCAAGTCAGGCAGAGTAGGCACAAGTCCTAAAGCAGTACAGATGATCTCCAGACCCAAGGGCCTTGGTGAAGATATCAGCAGTGTTGGCCTATGAGGCCACGTAAGCAAGGCAAAGCAGACCACACTGCTGAAACTCTCGCGCGAGAAAGTAACAAAGTGCAATGTGATTCGTTATGTGCTCAAGTCTCTGCCCCCAACACAAGGCAATCATGGCCTTGTTGTTGACATACAGAATTGGAGGAGAACGAGGCTTCTCACCCAAGTTGGTCAGCAAGTAGGTCAGCCAGTGGAGCTCCTGTGCAGCCATAGCCCCAGTGTAGATCTCGGCCTCACAGGTGGAGCTAAGCACAGAAGACAAACGAGTGGACCTCCACGAGACAGATACAGAGACGCGACTGAAAGTTTAACCCTGTGATGACCGTTGAGTCGCCTGGTCGTCAGCTTAAGAAGTGTCTGACTGCCCTGTGAGTACAACTGGACCCCATCCCTCAAGCACAAGCCCCATGCCTTATGTACTGCACAAGTAGCGCAGTACCCTCGTAGCAGCCCGGTAGTGCTCAGGGCGGTGTCTCCCGGGTGCAGCGTAGCGCGCCAGGATGCTGAGAGGGTACGCGAGGTCAGGTCGTATGCACGTCATCAGGTACATGAGGTAGCCCACAAGCTCTGGATATGGACCACTCGGCTCTACGGACTCGTCCGAAGGTGGAGCTGAGAGCGAATGGCTCATAGGCAGAGGAGTGGACTGTGGCGAGGAGAACTGATAACGGAAGCGCTGAAGGACCTGCTGCACCATGTGTGACTGAGTTAGAGTGATGGTGCGCGCTGCCATGTCCCGGGTGATCTGCAAGCCAAGATAGCTCTGCAGCTCACCCAGGTCAGTGCAGCTGTGTCTCTTCTGCAGTTCCGCCTTCACAAGGGCCAGTGCCTCAGTGTCAGCAGTAGCAAAGACCAATTCGTCGACGTATACAAGGATGTAGAACGGCGACAGAGAAGGGTCGGTGCGTAGAAACAGCGACGGGTCAGCAGTCAAAGGAGAAAAACCAAGAGTCGCAAGTGTCGTCCTCAGTGTGTCGTGCCACTCGTGGGGCATCTGATGAAGACCGTAGACTGGCCGCCGAAGGCTCCAGTGGGTACCCTCAGGAAACGACCCAATGAAGCCAGGTGGGCAACGCAGCCAGATCTCCTCGTGGAGGCTGCCCTGCAAGAAAGCTGTCAAGAAATCGAGGGAGTGCAACTCGTAGTCACGCTGTGCTGCAACGTGCAGCAACACCCAAAGAGTGGTAATCTTCGGGGTGAGGGAGAAGGTTTGGAAGAAGTCGACCCCCTAAGGCTGACTGCGTCGACGTAGGTGCCTGTGGACTGCGTTAGGGGAACTGCGTCGACGTAGGTGCCTGTGGACTTCCAGGATGCCATCTCTGTGTCCATGGCTGTCTGCCACTGAGAGGAGTACTGAATCGTGATCGCCTCTGTGTAAGAACGCGGGGTCGAGATGTCCACTGCATCCGGGTAAGGGGGATCAGGGGCAAGGAGCATGGCAGCGAGGTGAGGTACAGCAGCCGCAAGGCACTCCAGCTCAACCTGCCTGTCCTCAAAGACGTCACAGCCAAGGGCAAGCTCACCCCCGACGGACGGAGGACAGTCAGACTCAAAAACAAGACTCGCAAAGTAGTCAATGCGAGACGCAGTAGCAAAGTCAACGAGCTCAGCAACTAAGGCAGACACAGCAGCAGACTCAAAAGTAGGGTCACTGACAAGTGTGGCCGAACAACGAGTGACAGCCAGACTAGAAGCTCGAGCAATGACAGACTTAGGGTCAGGAACGTCCGGAAGAGAGGACGAGGGAGGTAACGGCAGGACAACACGCTCTGGAGCAGAGGAAGGACGAAGGGTCATGACGTGAGTGCCGGGGACGGGTGGAGGACGAACACAACGAGCATGAGGTGTACGGGCAACAGGTGAGGTAGGACGCGACGTAGGCTCTCGACGCTCAGTCAGGGAGTCTGTCAACTCAATGTAAGGAGAACGAGTAGGCAGTGGGGAGTCAGGCGGTAACTGTGTATGAGACGGGTCAGTCGGTGGACACAGAAGAGGAGTAGGACCAGCAAAATATGGCTCTGCAGAGTCAGAATAAAGACGAAGAACCTGGTGAAGTGCCAAGCCAGGTGGTGGCAACGACGACTGCAGCTGGTCCCAGAAGAATGGTCGCCGCGGCCGCTTCTACACAACCCCATAGCCTCCACCTCCAGAACCTCTAGCACCTCCAGCTCCAACACCTCCAGCACCAGAACTTCCAGCACCTCCAGCTCCATAACCTCCAGCACCAGAACCACCAGCACCTTTAGCCCCAGCACCTCCAGCACCAGAACTACTAGCACCTCCATCTCCAGCACCCCCAGAACCTGTGGCTCCATCACCACTAGAACGCGCAGCACCCTTAGAGCCAGCACCCCCAGAAGCAGCACCCCCCAGAATCAGCACCTTCAGAGTCACCACCCCCAGGACCAGCACCCTCAGAGCCCGCACCTCCAGCGTCACCACCCCCAACAGCACCAGAGTCCACAACGTCAGGCTGCTGAGGCGGCAAAGACAGCCAAGGCGGAAAACCAGGAGTCTCCAAGAGCGGAGAACGACGAGAGACCGCCGTGTCGTCAGCAGCAGGGTCACCCCCCTCAGCCGGGCTAGCGGGGTCTGAGGAGACCTCCATAGGGGGGTGGTGTGACCTGAGACACACCTGAGGGAGCAGTTCGCGAAGGGGGGTGTATCGGGGGGTAACCTAGAACCAGGAAGAGAGGCGGGGGGAGCACCGGGGAATTGCAGTGGGAAAAGAGATGGTAGTAGCAGACCGCCTCGTCAAAGGTGACGTCGCGGGAGGACAGGACACGGCACGTGACTGGGTTGTAAAACTGCCAGTCATGTGCGTCGTCAGGAAAGCCATGGAAGACACAGCGAATGGTGCGAGGGGAGAGCTTGCCCGCAGTAGAATCGCGGACAAGGGCAAGCAAACCCCAGACCAAAAAAGCCGACGCATCGCCAATCTCCCCCGTCCAAAGCAGGGTAGGCGAGGTCTCCAACTGGGAGACACAGGGCCAGAGGTTGAGCTGATGCGCGGCGTATCGGACCGCAAACGACCACATGGAGAGCAACCGCATGGATCATGGAGGTGCGAGCAACCCTCATGATCAAGCCAATGCGGCGCTCAGCGATCCCATTCTGCTGTGGAGAGGCCGGAAGCGTGAACGACTGGGTGATGCCCTCCTCATGACAAAAGTCGTCAAGGAGACAGAAGGAAAACTCAACACCACGGTCAGAGTGCAGATGGAGCACCGGGAGGTCATGGCGAAACCGTGCGCTAAGCTGGCGACGAACAGCGAAGATCCAAGGGATCAAAATCGCATGGACATCTCCCTTGCGCTGCAAGGGGAAACACAGTGGTGTAGCGCATGAAGTCGTCAATGAATTGCAGAAAGTAGCGCTCCCGGTGCGACCCAGAGACGCGGTCGGGGCCCCACACGTCCATGTGTAGCGTCTGCAGAGGAGCAGTGGTCGGAGGGAACGAGGAGGAGTGAGGAGCGGCGCACTGCAGCCCCTCGATGCAGGGAGTGCACGGCGGTACAAGCGACCACGGGAGTGGGGGCAGGGGCCTGGGGAGTCCAGTGACAAGGAGACGCGAGTGCATGCTGCTGAGGCGTGGCAGGGATGGGTCGCAGCTACCTGACCAGACACGGCCACCTATGCAGACTCAGTGTGCAGTGTGTACAGGCCAGACTCCGGCCTCCAAGTGAACGTGGCGAGGTGGTCGCCATTCACTGTGTCTATACAGATCGCCACGAGCTCGCCCCCAGGAGTGGTGGTAGTGACCAACATATGTTGGAGGACAGAGGTACTCACCAAATTTGTAGCGAACGAGGGGAGGTGGAGACATGCGAAAGAGCCAGAAGGGGCTGCCAGACATGGGAGAACAGTGGAGCCACGTGCAACGGCTGGGCCAGAGGAGGGGTCAGCCAGGGTGACAGGGACAGGTGTTGTGAGCGGTGTGACTGTGGTGCAGTCGCGGAAGAAGCAGCGAGAAGCGTCTGAGTTCAGTGTGAAGGTGTGCAAAGCCTCCGCAGGAACTGCAAATTTGCTAGCAGTCTCACAAGCACCTACACTAACAGCCTCTACAATACAATATCTAGGTACACAAGAATAATAGTCACCCTCAATACTAGCAGCAGCACAATACATAGCATACATGCCAGCAGTGATCTGGTCCCAATCAAGAGCAAACACATCAATGTTCTTCTTGAGCAATCCTAAGCAGTCGGGAGACTTGGACTGCTCACCAAACTCCGCTCGAAAGGTGTCGTCGAGGTGGTAGAAGCAGCGAGCCTTAGTGTGCCCCAGCCTGCCGCAGACCTCTCTAGGGCAGCCCGTGCGTCGGCGGTACTGGCAGCGAATTCCGCCTCCAAGGGCGCCTCACTGGGCAACCCACTCACGAAGTTGCTGTGGCGAGAGAGTCTCCTGCTGATGCTGCTGCCGCTGCTGCCCACCCCCAGAACCTCCGCCTCCACCAGCTGCACCACAAGACAAACCCGAGCCTCCACCCCCGCCAGCTCCACCCCGACCACCACCCGTGCCCCCTCCACCACCCCCACCACCCCCACTGCTCCCACCACCCCCGCCACCTCGACTGCCACCGCCACCTCCACCACCCCCACCACTGCCATCGCCACCACCCCCACCACCGCCACCGTTGATACTTCCTCCACCACCCCCACCGCCACCACCCTTCTTACGCCCACCCCTGCCGCTGCACCTCTCACTAGGAGCAGACACAACACCGGCCTCCTCAGCACCAAGGAGGTCAACAGCAGCAGCAGAGGCAACAACAGGCGCAAGGAGGGAAGGGGATCACCCTCAAAGAAGGAGGGGCGGGGAGCGCCACATGAGGCAGCTATATCATAGGCACTCGTCTCGGCCTCGAGGAGACGGGACTCCCAAACGAGGCGAGGGTGGGCTCAGTGGGGTCTAGGGAGAGGAAGTGGTATCGGATGGGGCGAAGGGAGTCAGGGAGACGGGTCACGAGGAAGTAGAGAGTGATGTACATCGGGGGCTGGTTCTCAGTGTTATGTGATGCTATCATTTCCATTCACGCCTGTCTGCCTCCCATCGTATGTTCGTACATTGCATGCATGATGTGAGCGTGTGCTAGAATTTGTGTTTGGTGTTGTTTGGACTTTGTGAGTGTGTATGAGTGTTATTTTAATTTATCAGATATCTGAAATGACTTCTCTGTTCAAGAGCTTTCCGACGAATCAAGAATCGTCGCGATCGGAGCAAGAATGAGAAAGTTACGAACGACCGAAGTTCGTATACTTTGATATTTGGTTGCGGCGTCTTTGGGAATTCGTGGAGTGACTCTACATGGGGTATATACCTTTGGGGGTTGGGAAATTCGTAACTTCTACTGTAGTTGCTGCCAAATGGTTAGGAGAAGCCAAACCAGGTTGGCAAGTGTGGCCAAGTTGGGTGAGGTGGATGGCATGGGTTGGGAAAGTGACAAAGGTCAAAGTTGGGGGGGCTATAGGGAGGGGAATTATGTACTTATGGGGTTTCCTTGGTTGGGGACTCCTTGAGGACCTTTCTCTCTCGTCCTCCTCATCCCCTCCTACCTGGTTTCTAGCTACTCCGATTCTCTTTTGTCGATGTTGTGTAAACCATTGTGATTGTGTTAAGTTTCTGCGGCAGCATACCTGTAGTGCGCCGAAATTTATGTCTCGAGAATTACTTCACCTCTTGATACAATTCAAACTGGGAGTTGTAGCTGCGGTCTAGTGCTACAACATATTCGAAATTGGTGAATTTTTAACGGTGAACATTTCGTCGACGTCGTTTCTTGTGAAGTCGACAAATCTGTCCAGAATCATAGTCCAACGATTTTGAGATATTTCGGCCCCTAATTTTTCCTAGACTCCGTCCTTAATTCAACACTCAGTCAGAAAGTCTGACTTGAGAGCAACACGGTAGCGAGTGTCAAGGGAGCGGTGGGGGGTCATGAGGTCAGCGATAGAGGAGAAGTCTGACAGCTCAGGAAAGAGGAATGGCAGCAAAAGACGGCCTAGCATGGCAGAAGAGGGGGAGGAGTAGCGCTTGACTACAGTGTCATAGAGTGCTTTGGCCGTTTTCAGCTTACGAAAGTGGGGTCGCTGGTCGGGCGGGAGGTGAGAGTGGACTACAAGATGGGCAGTGGCGTCGCGTGCTAACCACTGTGTGGGAAATATGGTCAGTCTTAAACTTCTGACGCTGATCGTCAGTAGCGGTAGAGCTAAGGGCAGTCGGCTCAGCCGTGGCAGAAAGGGACCCTGACATGTGCTCAAACAGTGAGGCGTCATCCTTGGTACCGCTCTGCAGGTACAGGTGGAGGTCTAGCAGCCAGGACGCGAGCTCTATCGGGCGGCCCTTTGCGTCAAAGGTGAGTAGGGTAGGCGTCGCCATGGCAGGCAGCGGCAGTCGGTAGTAGTGGCGCAGAGGCAACAGGGGCAGTGGGGACAGCAGTGGCTGCAGCAGTAGCGATGGCGCTTTAAGCGGCAGTAGCGGCAATAGCTGTAGTAACGGCAAGGAGGGCGGCTGTAGTTGCAGCTGTACCGGTAGTGGCAGTGGCAGTGGCAGCTGTAGCGGCACCTGTAGCAGCTGTAGCGGCGGTTGTAGCAGCAGCTGCAGCGCCAATGGCGGCTGGGGCAGTTTTAGCAGCAGCAGCGGCAATTGTAGCAGCAGCAGCAGTGGCAGCAGCGGCGGCGGCAGCGGTGTTTGTAGAGGCAGCAGTGGCAGCAGCTGCGGCTGTAGTAGGAGTTGCAGTGGCAGTGGCGGCTGCGGCAGTTTCAGCAATAGCAACGGCAGTTGTAGCAGCAGCAGCAGTGGTAGCGGCGGCTGGAGCAGCAGCAGCGGCGGCAGCGGAGGCTGTAAAGGCAGCAGCGGCCGCAGCTGCAGTGGGAGCGGCTGTGCGTGGGCAGCGGCAGCGCAGGGCAGCGGCGTGCGGCGCAGCAACGCAAGGGGCAGTGGGGCATGCGGGGCAGCATCACGCGGAGCAGCGGGGCAGCGGGGCAGCGGGGCAGCGAGGCAGCGGGGCGCGCATGCCAAAGGTGCGCGCAGCAACATCGCGCGTGGCGACGGCGCGCGGGGTAGCGGGGCAGCGAGGCACGTAGGCCAAAGGCGAGCGGAGCAGCAGCGCGCGTGGCGAAGGCGCGCGGGGCAGCGGAGCAGCGGGGCACGCATGACAAAAGAGCGCGCAGCTGCAGCGCACGTGGCGACGGTGCGCGGAGCAGCGGGGGGCGCAGGACAAAAGCGCACGCAGCAGTAGCGCGCGTGGCGATGGCGCGCGGGGCAATGGCGGGTGCGGCAGTTTTAGCAGCAGCAGCGGTAAATATAGCAGCGGCGGCGGCGGCAGCAACGGCTGGAGCAGCAGCAGCAGCGGCAGCGGTAGCGGTGTTTGTAGAGGCAGCAGTGGCAGCAGGTGCGGCTGTAGTAGGAGTTGCAGTGGCAGTGGTGGCTGTGGCAGTTGCAACAATAGCAGCGGCAGTAGCGGCGGTAGCGGTGGCTGGAGCAGTAGCAACGGCGGCAGCGGAGGCTGTAAAGGCAGCAGCAGCCGCAGCTGCAGTGGGAGCGGGTGTGCGTGTTCAGCGGCAGCGCAGGGCAGCGCCGCCCAAGGCAGCGTCACGCAGGGCAGCGGCGCAAGGGGCAGCGGGCATGTGGGGCAACGTCACACGGGGCAGCGGGGCAGCGAGGCAGCGAGGCAGCAGGGTGCGTAGGCCAAAGGCGCGCGCAGCAACATCGCGCGTGGCGACGGCGCGCGGGGTAGTGGGGTAGCGGGGCACGTAGGCCAAAGGCGAGCGGAGCAGCAGCGCGCGTGGCAAAGGCGCACGGGGCAGCGGGGCGCACATGACAAAAGCGACACAGCAGCAGCGCGCGTGGCGACGGCGCGCGGGGCAGTGGGGCAGTGAGGCGCGCAGGACAAAAGCGCGCGCAGCAGCAGCACGCGTAGCAATAGTGCGGGGGGCATCGGGGCGCGCGTAACAGCAAACGCGCTACGGGCAGCGCGTGAGGGGCAGCAAGGGGTTCGACCTAACCTAACCAAGGTTCGACAGTAGGTCCGGTAGTCAATCCTAACCTAGCCTCTAAAACTATGTCAGAATGTGAGAGAGAATGATGACTAGCAAGTTAGAGTACAAGCAAACAAGTACCAAACCCTAAACGGGTTGTACCCTACTTAGGCTACCTCACTATAGCCTACAACAATATATGCAATATAATTGGACAGCCTGCTGCGCCCATCTCCCATAAAGCCGCCTCCCCGCCCGTCGCACTCTTGATGGCGCTCTTGCTTGTGTTCGTCACCTTCGTCGTCGTAATCATCGCTGGCATCGCCTGGCCAGGGCTCCAGTTGGGGTATTTTTGGATGATTTATGCAGCCAACCCTGATTAATGCGGGGTAGCTATGGGAGTACCTGAGGAGTACGTGAAGGCACCCGGTTCGTCAATTCGCTTGCCAAGAGCAGCTGCGAGGAGGTCCACTCCCAAGCCGATGATGTCGGGCTCTAGCGTGCAGCTGCCATGCAGGGGGGCCTGCGTAGGCATGGGCAGGAAACCGAACCGCGGTTCGGTGTGGAGCGTTTCGGTTCGTTATTATCCAAACCGAACTAGATTTTTTGGCTTCCGGCTCGTCGATTCGTGCGGTTCGTTTTTTTCCCAAATTCATGAGGCCCGACATACTGACCTTGGGTATGCAAGCTCGAATATAACCCAAAAAACTAAGAGTTGGAGCTCATTTCGAGCCTTAAATGTGTCACAGTCTTACAAATCCCCCATCCCACCGAATATTTGTTTGTTTCATATGGTTCGTTTATGGTATTAGGTATGACCATATTGAAAGTTCACAGGAAAAAATTCGGTATCGAACTGGGCCCGTTCGGCCGAATCGGTTCGGTTTGTTAGCTATTTTAACGAAGCATGAACCTGCACCATGCAAACCTCGGTTCGGTAGTGAACCGGTTCGCTTTTTAAGGGTATAAAAACAAACCGGTTCGGTTCAGTACCGTGCTCATGTCTAGGCCTGCGCTGTGGCAGAGGGCTGCAGCAGGGGGCAGCAGAAAGAAACGATACCAACCACCGGGGCGGCGGAGGCGGAGGAGGAGGAGGCCAACGTGATGCCCCCGGCGCCTTATCTGTGAGAGTGGGTGACTGAGATTGAGAGTCTGCAGGTGCGGAGGAAGCGAGAAAGGATTCTCTGCTGGTGATATTGCTGGCGCTGAATGTGAGGTAAAAAGGGGCAAAGTTGTACAGCGTGTGGTAGAAACGTCCAACTGCGCAACTCTTAGAGTAGCTTAGCGGAATGGTCTCGACTAGGAGGGAATAGGATACCGTAAAGTATGAGTGTCGGGAAATGTGTTGTGCCCCCCTAAGATGTACCCAATCATAGACTAGCATATTTAACACAAATATATGCATAGTTGACACACCCCCACAGGCTAAGTGAGGGGCATCAAAACAAGCTAGAGAGACAAACGATTACAAGACCAGTCAACAACAACAAAGCAAAAGATGCAACTCGGGGTGGTACGACTAGCCTAACTCGGAGGCAAACGACCACAAGGCCAGTTCAATAATTTATATATATAAATATATAAACAACAAAACAAGTAGAGCAAGAGACAAGAGGCATGTCTACAATAAATGAGGGCCTGTCCAAACAAGGCAAATCTATGAACCTGTGGTGATCACCAGGTGGGAGGGCCTTGGTGAAGATGTTTGCAGTGTTGGCCGCTGAGGCCATGAAGTCCAAGCGCGCCTGGCCGCGTTGCTGCAACTCTCGTAGCACGAAGTACCGCAGATGGATGTGCTTCAATCTGCTCTCTAGTCGAGGCTCTCGACACAGGAGGATCATGACCTTATTGTCAGCGAACAAGGTCGGTGCAAAGCTAGGCCGCTCACCTAGGTCAGTGAGCAAGAAAGTCAGCCAGCGGAGCTCTTGAGAAGCCACTTGCGTAGATCTCGGCCTCAGCACTAGACTGCGCCACAGACGACAACTGAGTAGACCTCCACGACACGGCTCCGGAACAGGGCTGTCGATTCTCGGACATTTGTCTGTGTTCCATGAAAAATCAGGGTTGGTTTCGGCTCACCTCCGAAACTTTCAAGGTTGGATTCCAAGGATGCCCATTCTCCTAACGGACTGGTTTTGCCCTTCGGATTCAACAGACTGGTTTTGAATCAACCCGAATTTCCCGGGTCTCTTTCCCCCCCCCCCCCCTCCCCCCCCCCCCCCCCCCCCCCCCGAACCTTCCCATCCTGCCCCCTTTTGGGTTTCTTGACCCCACACGTTCCAAGATGGTTGGAACCAGTGAATGCCCGTTGTCACTCAGTTTGCCAGAACGGATTCCTTTCCTTCCAGGCTCCAGTACCCAGTCTCCAGAGTCCAGCCAGACCAGAGCGCAGCGCACGCACTCATTATTGAAACCACCCCACCCCACCCCACCCCACCCCACCACTCCACGCCAAGACAGGAAGGAAGCACCACCCCCTCCGTGACCAAACCACACCACTTCACATCACATGTCACGAATCATGACTCACGAATCACGCACGATCTCTCCCATCACATAATAGAACAAAAAAACGCAACATACCACACACCCCTAGAGAAAACCACAGCAGCTGCCGCAGTGCTATTGTGCAGCGTGGAAGATGCGACCCTCGTCGACTTTGCTCCCTTCTTCAAAACGTTTCCCAAGTCCCAACTCTTCCCTCACTTTTATCCGTTCCTCCCTCCCCCCCTCCATCTCCTTCCTTTTCCTCGTCCGTGTGAGTGGGGTGGGTGGGATGTGAAGATGATACTTCTAGTTCAACCATTCATTTTGGTTTAGTCATCTCTTCTAGACATTCTTTTGCTATCCTCCTTCAATGCCCAAATTGCAGAGCGTGCGGGGCAAGCTTACTAAAGTTGATGAGAGTGGTATTTTGAGTGTTGTTTGGTTGCAAATTGTGGTTACGGGAAGTGCGATGCAATTCGATCGGCCAACAATTTTTTGTCGAATAGGAGAGAAGGAAACACCAAGAATATTGTGAGTGCAATTTGGGACTCGAGAACCAAACCGAGTTGCTCCCTGGGGTTTGTTGAGTCAGCAAAAACCCTGAGGGTGTAACGCGAAGCTGGGCGAAACTAAACAGCCCAACTTAAAAAACTCAACCTTCCTCTCCCGCCACCCAAAGGGCAACCTTAGTAAGGTTGAACAATTTGGGCCTTGAGCTTTAATGATCGCGTTCCTGGTGCTTTTTTTAGCGGATTAGATACCGTAGCCAATCTGTGCAATTCATCCAACTTTCCTAGTCTCAGCACGAGTGAAGATGACCAAGATGTAGATAGGAATATGGAAGTATCTAAGAACTCCCTGGAGGAGGTAGACACACCTGTCACTAGGTCAGAGCCAATGACATTTGATCTTAACTCGCCAACACACACAAGCAGTGCTGCACTGCGTGGTCGTTACCATAAATCTCGCCTTAGTTTTGCACCGCCTCCGTCCAAAAAAAAGAAGAAGCGTGTGCATGGGGAGCCACCACCACCACAAAAGCCTGTCTCTGAAGCGGACACCAAGTACGAGGTGGACCCTTCCTTGCTGAAAGACGGCAAGTCGGAAATCCCAGATGCTGAGAAAGACCTTGTGTGGCAATTCAACCCTACTTGGAAAGGGACGTACCCATGGCTGACATTGGAGTTCAACCCTGTGCACTTGCAGTACGGCATGAGATGCAAGGCATGCCAGGTGCATGCTCCTAACACGAAACCGCCCTTTGGTAGTGGTGAGGTTGGAGCTCGCGATATAAAAAAAATCAGCTGTCAAGCTGCATGAAGAGTCTAGGATTCATCTCATTGCCATGACAGCTGAAAGTCTCGCTCAAGGGACTGAGGTGAAGCAACACAGTATTCTGGATATGCTCAACAATGACCCCATGCAGGCGCAGGTGACGAAGTGCATGCAAGAGGCGGATTGGGTTGCTCAACGTGATTCACCCATCCTACTGTACCCATCACTTGTGCGCTTCACGGCCGAACAGGGCTGCCCGGACATGGTGAACAACGAGTCGTACGAGCGCTACTTTCCAATGTATGGTCTATGCATGTATTTGGCTAACTGGCACCCTACCTTGACTTCTTTGTTTTATGTTGGTATGATTTCTGTGTTTTATGTTGATTTAGGTTCATGACTTCTCTGTTTCATTGCATTGGCAGGTATTGCTGTGGCGAGTTCATTGAGGCATTGGTGGATCATTTGGCCGAGTGTCAACTCAAAGATATCTAGTCGCTGTAGGTGCCGCTCGTGGCACTCCTCGCACGCCCTTCTTTGAGGGGTGTTCCCCCTCCCCCCTTGCCCCCTCCTATGCCTCTGCTGCTTCTGTTGACGTCCTTCGTGCTGAGGATGTCGGGGCTGCTTCTGCTAGTGGGAAGCGCCGTAGCAGCAAGGGAAAGGGTGGCAGGAGTAGTGGAGGTGGCAGCGGGGGTGGTAGTGGGGGCGGTAGTGGAGGTGGTGGAGGTAGTGGAGGTGGTGGCAGCGGTGGGAGTGGTGGCGGGAGTGGGGGGTTTGGCGGCGGCGGTGGTGGCAGCGGTGGGAGTGGCGGTAGTGGCAGAAGTGGAAGTGGTGGTGGTAGGGCTGGAGCTGCTCAGCGGGGAGGTTTAGGCGGTGGCCAGAGGCAGCAGCAGCAGCGTCGGAGCGAGACCCCGTCGCCCCAACATCTTCGTGAGTGGTTTTGTTAGCGTGGGGCGTCTGGGGGTAGTGGTAGCTGCCCGTATGTCATTCGCACGGGTGACCGTGCTGGTCAGACATGCGGGAAGCCTCACACTCTGCACCGCTGCTTCTCCCGCCTAGACGACGCTTGGCGTGAAAAGTTTGGTGACGAGGCCGAGCGCCCCCGCTGGGCCGAGCTGCTTAGGTCTAGAGTTTCTATCTTTGACCTAGACTATGATGCTATCCTTGCTGCTATGTATGCCTTGTCTGTTAGTGCTGAGGGTGACTGTTACCTGTGTGTGCCGCTTGACCCAGGTATAGAGGCAGCTGCTCTAGGTGCTAGTGAGTCTGCTCTCCCTGGTACTGCGCCTGCTGAGGCCCTGCACACCTTTACACTTGACTCAGGTGCTTCACGCTATTTCTTTCGCGATAGCACCACCCTCACTCCTCTCTCTGCACCTGTCCCGGTCAGACTGGCTGACCCCTCAAGAGGCCCAGTCCTTGCCCGTTCCTCCACTGTTCTCCCGTGTCCAGCGGTTCCGTCCGGCTAACAGTCAGGTCTTCACCTCCCCTCGTTCTCTACGAACTTGGTGAGTACCGTTGCCCTCCAGGATGCCATGGTCACTACCACCACTCCTGGGGGTCAGCGTGTGTCGATCTACACGTGTACACGGACGGGCCGTCACCTGGCCACGTTCACTCGTCGGCCTGGGTCGAGTCTGTACACACTGGCTACCGAGCCTCCTCAGGTAGCTGCGTCTGCCCAGGTGTCCGCATCAGGTCCGGTAGCACCCCCTTGCTTGTGTCGCCTCGTGTCGCACCAGACTCTTCTGTGGCACCACCGCCTTGGTCACCCCTCCCTGGCACGCCTTCGTGGCATGCACTCCCGCCTCCTTGTCTCTGGTCTTCCCAGGTCTCTGCCTCCCCTCCCGCCCTCGCCTGCCCTGCTTTGCCTTCCTTGCGTCGAGGGGCGGCATCGCGCCGCTCCTCACTCCTCCTCGTTTCCCCCGACGATTGCTCCCCTGCAGACACTCCACATGGATGTGTGGGGCCCAGCCAGCGTTAGTGGTCAAGGCCGCGAGCGCCACTTTCTGCCGGTTGTTGACGACTACACGCATTACACCACAATCTTCCCCTTGCGCAGCAAGGGTGAGGTCACTGATGTCTTGATCCCTTGGATCCATGCAGTCCGTCTCCAGCTCCGCGAGCAGTTCCGCCAGGACCTTCCTGTCTTGCGTCTGCACTCTGACAGAGGTGGTGAGTTCTCCTCCGACCTCTTGCAGGACTTTTGTCATGGGGAGGGCATTCTCCAGTCGTTCATGCTTCCGGCCTCCCCTCAGCAAAATGGGATTGCTGAGCGCTGCATTGGCTTAGTCATGGAGGTCGCTCGTACCTCCATGATCCATGCGGCTGCTCCCCATTTTCTGTGGCCGTTTGCGGTCCGGTACGCTGCGCATCAGCTCAACCTCTGGCCCCGTGTCTCCTTGCCGGAGACTTCCCCGTAACTGCGTTGGACGGGGAAGGTTGGCGATGCGTCGGTGTTCCGGGTCTGGGGCTCTCATGCCTTCGTTTGTGATACGTCCGCGGACAAGCTCTCCGCTCGCGCTATTCCCTGCGTCTTCCTTGGCTTTCCCCCTGACGCACCTGGCTGGAAGTTTTAGCACCCCACCTCGCGCCGTGTCTTCCCCGTTTGATGACTCGGTTCCCTTTTACCGTCTCTTCCCTTACCGCTCTGCCCCTCCCCCACCCCCACCACTCTTCCTTTCTCCAGGTCCCCCTCCAGTAGACCCCCTCCCCCCCCAGGGTCTTGCTCCTTCAGGTGTGTCTCAGATAGACCCTCTCCCTAGTACTGTGCTTGTTGAGGTAGCTGTCGACTCAGGTGCTGCTCGAGGTGCTGCGTCTGGGGGTGCTGCGCCTGCGCGTGCGGAGCCTGTGGGTGCTGAGCCTGAGGGTGCTGGGTCTGGGGGTGCCGGGTCTGGGGGTGCTAAGTCTGGGGGTGAGGAGCCTGGGGGTGCGGAGCCTGGGGATGCTGAGCCTGCGGGTGTGGAGCCTGGGGGTGCTGAGTCTGAGGGTGCGGAGTCTGGGGGTGCTGAGCCTCGGGGTACTACTTCTTCTGGAGGTCCTGCGGGTGCCTCGCCACGACTGTCTCCCCTGTCGGAGCCTCTCTCCCCGCTGCAGCTATGCGAGTGGTTTGCTCAGCGCACACGCCTTTGGAGTGGAGCTGCCAGAGTTGGAGACTCTGCCGCTCGAGACACTGGAGCTGGAGGTGTTGGCGCTACTCGTCTTGGCGGTGCTGGATTGACTGCTGGAGCTGGTGGTACCGGAGGTGCTGCAGCTGCTGGTCCTGGAGGTGCTCGTACCAGGGGTACTGGAGCTACCGGGACTGGTAGTGTTGGGGGCGCTGGAGCTGGAGGAGCTGGAGCTGGAGACCCTGGCGCTGGAGGCGCTGGGACTGGAGGCACTGGAGCTGGAGGCGCTTGAGCTGGAGGAGCTGGAGCTGTAGGAGCTGGAGCTGGAGACCGTGCGGAGCCTGGAGGTGCTGGGGCTGGAGGTGCTGGAGCTGGAGGCACAGGCGCTGGTGGTGCTGGAGCTGGAGGAGCTGGAGTTGGAGACACTGGAGCTGTTGACCCTGGAGCTGGATGTGCTGGCGCTGGGGGTGCTGGAGCTGGCGGTATTGGTGCTGGAAGCACTGTGCAGAGGCGACCGTTTTTTGTTCCGCCGCCACCCTCGTCTCTGCCACCACCTGACTCGGTCCTTCGCCAGGTTCTTAGTCTCCCGTCCTCTACTGGCCTTTCTCCTAGCTCACTGAGTCCACCGCCTCGCCACTCGCGGCCACAGTTACAGCCAGGCTCCCCACTGCCTGCTCCTTCTCCTTACGCTGAGCAGACAGAATCTTTTACAGAGCGTTGTGAGCCTGAGTCTCGTCCTGCCTCCCCTGTTTGCGCTGCTTGCACTGGTCGTCGGGTTCCTCGTCCGCGTCCTCCTCCAGTCCCCGGCACACACGTTATGGCACTTCGTCCTTCCTCTGTTCCACTGTGTGTTCCTCTGCCACCTCCTCCTGCGTCCTCTCTTCCTGCCGTCCCTGACCCTGAGTCCGACCTAGCTCGTGCTGCTAGTCCCACTGTCTCTCGTCTCCTCGCCACTGTTGTCACTGACCCTTCTTTTGAGTCCACTGCTGCGTCTGCCCTCGTTGCAAAGCTGGTTGAGATTGCTGCTGCCTGTCGTCTAGACTACGCCTTTGCTCTTGTTGCTGAGTCTGGGTCTGCCAGTCCTCCGTCCGTCGGGGGTGAGTGTGCTCTTAGCACGGACGTCCTTGAGGACAGGTAGGAAGACTTTGAGTGACTTGCAGCTGCTGTACCTCATCTTGTGGCCATGCTGCTTGCCCCTGAGGGAGACCCGGATGCACTAGACATCCCGACCCCGCGCTCTTACGCAGAGGCGATTACGGGTCCTTACTCCTCTCAGTGGCAGACAGCCATGGACGTCGAGATGGCATCTTGGAAATCCACAGGCACCTACGTTGACGCAGTTCCCGCGTCTGGGGCGAACATAGTCGATGGCATGTGGATTTTCAGGGTGAGGCGGCAGCCGGGTTCTCCGCCTGTCTTCAAGGCTCGTTATGTTGCACGAGGCTTCAGTCAGTGACAGGGGGTCGACTACTTCCAGACCTTCTCCCCCACCTCGAAGATGACCACTCTTTGAGTGTTTCTGCACGTCGCAGCTCAGCGTGACTACGAGCTGCACTCTCTGGACTTCAGCACAGCTTTCTTGCAGGGCAGCCTGCACGAGGAGATCTGGCTGCGCCGCCCACCTGGCTTCATTGGGTCGTTTCATGTAGGTACTATCAGAAGTAGTAACGAGGAGCCAAGTACGAGCTAGGATTGTGTGCAGGAACAGAATTGAGAAGGAATGATTGAACTAGCAAGCAGCAGGATACAAATAGCAAACCCTAAGGGGCTGTACTCACTATAGAGTACCCCACTGCAGGCTACACAAACAACATATTCTGACAGGTACCCAGTGGAGCCTCCGGCGACCAGTCTAAGGTCTCCGCCAGGTGCCTCATGAGTGGCACGACACACTGAGGACGACGCTTGTGGCTCTTGGGTTTGCTCCTTCTACTGCTAACCCATCGCTGTTTCTACGCACCGACACTTCACTGTCGCCGTTCTACGTCCTAGTGTACGTCGACGACCTGGTCTTTGCCACTGCTGACACTGAGGCACTGGCCCTTGTGAAGTCGGAGCTTCAGAAGAGACACAGCTGCACTGACCTGGGTGAGCTGCGCAGCTATCTTGGCTTGCAGATCACCCGGGATAGAGCACAGCACACCATTACCCTGACTCAGTCACACATGGTGCACCAGGTCCTTCAGCGCTTCGGCTTCCGGTACTCCTCGCCACAGTCCACTCCTCTGCCTACTGGTCACTCGCTCTCAGCTCCACCTTCGGACGAGTCCGTAGAGCCGAGTGGCCCATATCTAGAGCTTGTGGGCTACCTCATGTACCTGATGACCTGCACTCGACCTGACCTTGCATACCCTCTTAGCATCCTGGCATGCTACGTTGCGCCCGGGAGACACCGACCAGACCACTGGGAGGCCGCTAAGAAGGTGTTGCGCTACTTGTGCAGTATGCCGGGCATGGGGCTCGTGCTTGGAGGACGGGGTCCAGTTGTCCTCACCGGTCACGCAGACGCTTCTTGGGTTGACGACTCAGCTACGCAGCGGTCGTCGCAGGGTTACACCTTCAGCCTCGGTTCTGGCTCTGTTTCCTGGCGGTCTACCCGCTCGTCTTCGGTTCTCAGCTCCAGTTGTGAGGGCTGAGATCTACGCAGGGGCCATGGCTGCACAGGAGTTTCGCTGGCTCACCTACCTGTTGACTGACTCGGGAGAGCAGCCTCGTTCGCCTCCAGTTCTGTACGTAGACAACAAGGCCATGATTGCCTTGTGTCAGGAGCACAGACGGGAGCACAGAACAAAGCACATCGCTCTGCGTTACTTCCTTGCTCGAGAGTTGCAGCAGCGTGGTCAGCTTCATCTTGCGTACGTGGCCACTAGGGCCAACACTGCTGATATATTCACCAAGGCACTTCAGTCTGGTGATCATCAGCGCTTCTCTACTGTTTTAGGCCTTGTACCTACTTTGCCTCACTTGCTCACAGCGTGACTTTGCTTGTACTGTGATCTATATATATACATGCATGCTTATTCTTGCTAGGCTACGATCATTGTATTGCTTGTGCTCTTTATATAGCACTGCATGTGAACTGGCCTTGTGGCCCTTTGCTTGTGCTCGGACTGTGTGGTGACTTTGTTATCCACCCCGAGCTTGCTTTGTTTTTCTTGACTGGTCTTGTGACCACTTGTTCTCCCCCAATTTGCCTATGGGGGTGTGTCAGAATGTTATATTGCTTTATTTGTGTAGGCTATAGTGGGGTAGCCCATAAGGGGTACAAACCGATTAGGGTTAGTACTTGTACCCAACTGTTTTGTAGTTCATTCAATGTAGTTCATTCTTCTGACAATTTGGTAACTCCACACAAGGGAATGATCATGCGAATGGTAACTAAAAACTCCCGCCTGAATTGATAATTGTTAACGGGAATGGAGTGTTGGCCCCGCCCTCGCTTGGGCAACGCCGACGACTTGGTCGGATGTACGGGAGTAGCAGCCGACCGTTCACAGTGGAAGAGCTGCTCGACAGGCTTCGTCGAGCTGCAGGGGACCGCTGTGGTGTTGCTGTGGACCAGGGAGCTCGACAACCGCAACTGACTGGTCTGGGCGACGGGTGTGCCGTCGACCAGGAGGAGCAGTTCGACCGGGATGTCGACGGAGCAGTCCGTCGACCTGACAAGTGAGCAGCGGTCGATGAGGGGAGCTCGACGACAACAGCTGACAGTTCTGATCGATGGAAGGGGTCCGTCGACCAGGGGGTAGCTCGACGGGAGCTGTGGTCGACCAGGAGCACCTGGGATTGTTAGGGTTGACCAGGTAACCTTCTCGGCAAGTTCTGCGGAGGCACGCGAACGTCGTCGAGGTCGCGATGGCGAAGGCGACTTTGGGATGGCATCTCGAAGTCGATGTGGCTCGTCAGGCGTTGACAACAGCCAACGAATGCACAACGGTGCAAGTCGGGCCAATCATCTGCACGCACCTGCGAGCGTGCGCACTGCTGTCTTCTGCGGGGCAACGCTGGACAGCCGTTCTGCTGCAGCCTTGGCACACCGTCGACCTGCTGTGTTGGCAGGTCGCCTTTCTGCAGTGCTGGCACGGCTCCTCTACGCAACACTGGCAGGCGGTCGACCATGCGGTGCTGTCAGTCGACCAGGCTAGCTGCTGAGTTGCTCGGTGCCTGATGTAGTCATTGTTGTCATTGCTTGTTCAACAATTCTGTAATTCTATCTTTGCTAGCGAAACTCTTGCCGATTTCTCCCGTAGTTGTGCAAGCACTAAGGAGCTATGCAAAGCTACGATCACTCCTAGTAGTTCGTGCCAACCCCGTAGTCTAGCTCACCACTGTTGTAGAGTGAATCTCCTCATGGTGTGGTGAGCGTGGATCGAACACGCGACCTTCGGATAGGAGCCGACTTTTGCACCTACTAAGTCGTTCGTAGGCCGGCAGCAGCGATAGTCACCATGGTCGACCCCGTAGCTAATACGAGCGAAGCGGACACCTTGGAGGCACGCTTGGCTGATGCGAGGAGACGCCACGTGGATGGCGAGTACGGGACGATCCCCTTGCTGATCGTCGAATTGGGCATCCGGTCGTAGTGGGCAACGGAACACCCTTCCCGTCCTGTTTCTCCTCGACCAATGCGAAACGAAGGTGTCGTCGACGATGAGGTCGACGACGGTGCACGAGTCAGCGGCAACGATGGCATGAAACAAAGAGGAGTGATTGAGGTCGACGGTGGCGTCGACAGGAGTCAAGCGCGAGTGCAGCGGTCGACGGCGGCTGCAGGCAGCTCGCGTGCCGACGTCGATGGTCGATGCACTCTCCTCTACAAAGCGGTGGAGGGCTCTCGGTGACGACGCATGTGACGGCGGGCGGGATTGCACCGACGTATGGCTTCTTCAAGTTCTCACCGGACCGAATTACCGTCGCACCGCTTCAAGGTCGACGGGACCTCATCACCTGGAGGGAGTCGATAGAACCCCAGCTGGAGGTCGCCGGGCTGAAGGGCTTCGCCGACGGCACAGTGCCAATTCCGCTCGAGGACGATGTCGGGCTACGCGGGGAGTTTCGTGCGGCTCACTTGCTCACCTTCATGGTCATCTCGAGGTGCTGCTCGCCGGTGGTGCAGCTGGCACTCAGGAGCTGTCGAGAGCGACTGGATGCTGGTCACCAGGCCTAGCACTTCATCCTGTCGACGTACCAGGTTAGGGACGACCTGTACATCGCACAGCTAGAGGAAAAGATGACACACATTCGGATGGGTGAGCAGGAGTCGGCGACGGACTACTGCAATCGTGCTCGACACTTCCTGGCCGAAATGCGGATGGCGGGCGCCGAATACTCGACAGCGTCCTACATCTCCCATATTGTCAAGGGCCTGCCGCGCGGATACAACCTCATGAAGAGAATGATGATGGTACCTGGGACGCGCCAGTCCCTCGACGAGGACTCCATCACCAGCTACATCCTTCAAGACGAGGCGATGCAGGAGGCCGAACAGCCCACGGAGCTCCTTCCTCAGGCAAACTACGCTGCACCGACGAAGCTAAATCAGCAGCAAGGGCAGCGCGGGAAGCCAAGCGGAGGTGGTAGCAGAAGTGGGCGGTCGATGAAGGACGTCGACGAGAAGAGGTCAACGCGGGACAAGGGCCGTGGAGGTGGTGGTTGACGACGGGAGAGCTGGATCTGCCACAACCCCAACCACCTTTCCTACGAGTGTCCCGACCGCGATGACAGCGACGAGGACGACACCAAGGGAGGCCGCAGTCGATCGACCAGCCGTCGCTCTCATGGAGATGCGAGGCCGCGCAAGGAGAAGCTGACGTCGAGGAAGATGTCGTCGACGAAGGACGTCGACAACTCCAGCGGCAAGAGCCGAGGCGACGGGGAGGCATCGTGCTCGATGGTCGGCGTAGTGGAGCCGACGGTCTTGCTGGCGCCGGAGGGTGGCGAGGACTTCCAGGCAATGGCGGCAGCTGTGCAAGCCAACCCGATGGCGGTGCTACTCGACAGCAGCTGCTCCCACCACCTAATGGGGACGAAGGCGGTCTTCGTCGACATGGCGCCGAGCGACGGCGTGAAGCACG
Organism: Closterium sp. Naga37s-1; assembly: GCA_947471745.1. Taxonomy (NCBI): domain Eukaryota; kingdom Viridiplantae; phylum Streptophyta; class Zygnematophyceae; order Desmidiales; family Closteriaceae; genus Closterium; species Closterium sp. Naga37s-1. The sequence continues at coordinate 892,396 of CANJKZ010000036.1, read as the reverse complement.
TTCATGGGTTCGACGGGGCACTACAGCCTGTTGAGGGTCGCGGAACTGTCACTCTGCAAGGGGAAGCTGGGAAGCGGGTCCTCATCCCTGACGTACTCTTATTTCCAGGCGTACAGGCGAACCTGCTATCTGCTGGCCAGTTGAAGGAGAGCGGAGTGCAGCTCAAGGGCGACGGCGACGAGATGCTACTCATCGCCGCGACCGGTGGGGGTGCTCGGTTGAGCACGCTACACCGGACGAGTCCTCTGCACTGACCTTCGCCCCTTCTCAACGCGGTCGCAATCGACCGAGGTCGTGGCTCTGCGGACGATCGTCTCGACGACGAAGTCGACACCTGACCGGTTGCATGCGACACTCGCGCACGTCAGCGTTGATATGATCAAGAACTCGGCGAAGCGTGCAGTTGCTATCGGGCTCGACATCACTTCGTCGACTAGAGCAGACCCGCCGTGTGTCTCGTGCGTCGGAGGAAAGCTGATGTGGTACACCTTTCCCGACAAAGGCTCGGATGCCGAGGAGGCTTTGGCTGTCGTGCACATTGACTTGTGCGGGCCATTTCGGGCTGCAACTCTGGATGGCAGCTTATACTTTCTGCTGCTGAAGGATCGCCACACCCGATTTGTGTGGGTGATGCCGGTCGCTAAGAAAAGCGACGTGCTGCGGGAGTTCCAGAAGTGGCTGGTGCTGGTGGAACGGCAGGCGAAGAAGCCGGTGCTGATGCTCCACTCAGACCGGGGAGGGGAGTTCCTCGGGAAGGAGTTCACAGACTTCGTCGACGGCAAGGGCATCATCCACGACCTGACATGCCCTTACACTTCGCAGCAGAATGGCATGGCTGAGCGGGAGATGCGCACATCCGTCAAGTGCGTGAGGACGATGCTGCTGCACATGGGCGTGCAGCACCACTGGTGGCACCTCGCTCTACGACAAGATGTCTGGGTGCGCAACTGCTTGGAGCGGTCGACAACGCCGCCGAGGACGACTCCGTACCAGCTGCTGACCGGGAAGAAGCCAGACCTCACGCTGGCGTGGGTGTGGGGCTGCATGGTGCAGTTCATGGTTCCTGAGCAGCAGCGCGGTGGGAAGCTGGCGCCGAAAGCTTGCTGGGGGCTTCACCTGGGCGTGTCGCCGGAGAGTAAGGGATGGGAGATGCTCGACCTGATCGACGACAAGGTGGTCACGTCGGTCGAGGTCATCTTCTACGAGACGCTGTCGCTGGAAGTGTGGAAGGCAAAGTTTGGGCCTGCGTCGGGGCAAACGCAGGCACACCTGCCGTCAGACACCACGACGGCGACGGTTCCCTTGCTCGCCAAAGTCGATGAGCCTGCTGATGAGGATGTTGTGGAGGTGCTTCCACCTTCCCCTATTCTTGCTCCTCCCTCCCCCGTCGCAGATCGGCATGCGTCGACACCTGTGTCGACCACCGGCGATGAGGGGAGCCTTGAGGCGTTGCCTGTGGCGCCGGCCAGTGGCATCGTCGGCAGTCGACAAAACGCCAAGCTCGTCGACCAGGATGGGAAGCCGTCGACGATAGGGGAGCAGCAGACAGGGGAGCCGGTCGAACAAGAGCCAGCAGCAGGGGTGCAGTCGACAGGGGAGCAGCAGACGGGGTCGTCAAAAGGGGAGCTGTCGAAGTCAGTAGGAGGTAAGCAGCTAGTCGACGACTTGGCCGTCGACGAAGAAGGGGAGCTGTCGGCAGGAGAAGAGTCTACCAGCAGCGACGTGGTGGAGGTGCCGATCACGAAGCCTGAGCTGCGACGCACAGGCCGTACTCGACGGCCGCCGGAGCGGCTGAGCTTCCACACCTGCCTACCGCCAGCTGCCTTCACCACTGTGTACGACGATGCCAAGGAGGATGAAGAACGGCCAGAGCTCGACCCCAACGTGCATGCCAACCCCGAACTCCGCTGGGACATCGCCACGATGACAGTGAAGGAGGTGCTGGCGAGTTGGAAGGGTGAGGCGGTGAGGGCCGCCATGGAAGAAGATATCCGCAGCCTCACCGGCATGGGCACTTGGGAGCTAGTTGAACGCCTACGCGGGGTGAACATCATGAAGAACCGATGGGTGCTGACAACCAAGTACCGCATCGACGACACCGTCGAGCGCGAGAAGGCGAGGCTGGTCGTAAAGGGCTTCACGCAGGTGTGCGGTGCCGACTACGACAAAACGTACTCGCCGGTGAGCAGCTACGTCACGCTGAGGATCTTCCTCAGCATCGTCGCCGTCCTCGACCTCAATCTGATGCAGCTCGACATGAAGAACGCTTTCCTGCAGAGCAAGCTCGACAGGGTACTCTACATGTACCAGCCGAATCACTTCGACGATGGGACCGGCCGGGTGTGTAAGCTGCTGAAGAGCCTCTACGCGCTGAAGCAGTCGCCGTTGCTGTGGTACAGGGCACTCGACAGTGTGCTGCTGGGCGCAGGCTGGAAAAAGAGCCAGGTCGACGAGGCGCTCTACTTCAAGGCCAGCGACGACGGAGTGACCTGCTGGGTGCTGGTCTACGTTGACGACCTGCTCGCCGCCAGCAGCAGCCCCGCGATGCTGAAGGAGCTAAAGGGGCTGCTAGAGGCTGCCTTTGAGCTGCGCGAGATCTCGCCGGTCGTCAAGTACCTCGGGCTGGAGATCGTGCGCAACAGCGAAGAAAATGTGGCTTCACCAGCAGGGCTACGCCGATAAGCTGCGTAGGCGCTTCATCGACGAGGAGCAGGGCGGTCGATTCCCGAAGACGCCGGTCTCGGTCGATGCCTACGCCGAGCTGACATTCGACGATGAGGATGCGCAGGAGCGCGGGGAGGTGGATTACCGGCAGAAGGTTGACTCACTGCAGTTCGCAGCGACGACGACGAGGCTGGACATCGCATTTGCCTGCAGCAAGCTGGGGAGCGGCCTCACGGTTAGGAGCGACCAGCATTGGCACGAGGTCGACCGCTGCCTCGCCTACCTCGCCGACACACGCGACACCGCCCTGGAATTCGGCGGTGGACCAGAGTCGCTGGAGCTGATCGGCTACATGGACACCGACGACGCAGGCGACAAGCAGAACCGGACAAGCACGGGAGGCTACGTGTTCGTCTACGGAGGGGACGCCGTCTCCTGGTCGAGCTCGCGCATCAAGTGCGTGACATTGTCATCGACCGATTCGGAGTACGTGGCGGCCACGGATGCATGCAAGGAGGGACGCCGACTTCGTTTCCTTCTTGCGGAATTCAAGCTACTCGACGCTGGGAAGCCGACCATCCTCCGCGTCGACAACAAGTCGGCAATCACAGTCGCTGAGGGTTTGGGGTTGACGGGCAACCTCAAGCACATGGAGCGATGCTATGCCTGGCTGCAGCACATGGTGAGGCGCGGGAAGTTCGTACTGAAGTACATCCCGACCACCGAGCAGCCGGCAGACTTCCTGACGAATGCGCTGCATTTCTCGGCTTTCAACTTGTGCTCTGTCGCCATCGGCCAAGTTCGTCTGGCCGACATCGGCGACGGCGACGATGATGCGCAGCAGTAGGTGCCGTGCCCTTCTACACGGTTGGTGCGGTGACGGCGTGCTGTGTGGGGGATGCACGCCGAAGACGGGTTTTCTCCGTAGTGTGCTGTCGTGTGTGTTGTAAAGTAGAGGTGAACGAGAATGGATGAAACTAGGTAGGAGGGGGATACAAGTAGGAAACCCTAACAAAGTTGTACCCCCTAAGGCTAAACCCACTATAGCCTACACAATTTAAACATATAATGTTTGACACACCCCCAAAGGCTAAGTGGGAGACAACCAGATGGTCACAAGACCAGTCAAAGCAAAGCAAAGCAAGCTCAGGGTGGATCTCAAGGAAACCACACAAATTCTGAGCACAAGCAAGTGGTCACAAGACCAGTTCACATGCAGGTTGATAGTATAACAAGAGATACAGCGATCACAACCTAGCAAGAGTAAACATGCAGGTATATATATATAGAGATCACAGTACAAGCAGAGTCAAGAAGTAAGCAAGTGAGGCCCAGTAGGCACAAGGCCTAGAACAGTACAGAAGCGCTGATGGTCACAAGGCTGAAGCGCCTTGGTGAACACATCAGCAGTGTTGGCCCGAGTGGCCACGTAACGCAGACGAAGCTGACCGCGCTGCTGCAGCTCTCGAGCAAGGAAGTGACGTAGAGCGATATGCTTCGTTCTGTGCTCCAGTCTGTGCTCCTGACACAAGGCAATGGCAGCCTTGTTGTCGACGTACAGCACTGGAGGAGAACGAGGCCGCTCTCCCAAGTCGGTCAGCAGGTAGGTGAGCCAGCGTAACTCCTGTGCAGCCATGGCTGTGGCGTAGATCTCAGCCTCACAACTGGAGCTGAGAACAGAAGACGAGCGTGTAGAACGCCAAGAAACTGAACCAGAGCCAAGGCTGAAGGTGTAACCCTGAGACGACCGCTGAGTAGCCTGGTCGTCAGCCCAAGACGCGTCTGAGTGCCCAGTGAGTACAACTCGGTCTCGTCCTCCAAGCACTAGCCCCATGCCCGACGTACTGCACAAGTAGCGCAACACCCTCTTAGCGGCATCCATGTGCTCCTTCCGGTGACGGCCAGGAGCGACATAGCGTGCAAGGATGCTAAGAGGGTATGCAAGGTCAGGTCGAGTGCAGGTCATCAGGTACATGAGGCAGCCCACAAGCTCTGGATACGGGCCACTCGGCTCTACGGACTCATCCGAAGGCAGAGCTGAGAGCGAGTGACCGGTAGGCAGAGGAGTGGGCTGAGGCGAGGAGTACGTGAAGCGGAAGCGCTGAAGGACCTGCTGCACCATGTGTGACTGAGTCAAGGTGATGGTGCGCCGTGCTCTGTCCCGGGTGATCCGCAAGCCAAGATAACTTGTCAGTTCACCCAGGTCTGTGCACGTGTGTCTCTTCTGCAGCTCCGACTTCACGTGGGCGAGTGCCGCAGTGTCAGCAGTGGCAAAGACCAAGTCGTCGACGTACACGAGGATGTAGAACGGCGGCAGCGAGGTGTCGGTGCGTAGAAACAGCGACGGGTCAGCAGTAGAAGGAGCGAACCCAAGAGCCGCAAGTGTAGTCCTCAGTGTGTCGTGCCACTCACGTGGCGCCTGTCGGAGACCGTAGACTGGCCGCCGGAGGCTCCACTGGGTACTAGGAGGGAACGACCCAGTGAAGCCAGGTGGGCGGCGCAGCCAGATCTCCTCGTGCAGGCTGCCCTGTAGGAAAGCAGTGCTGAAGTCAAGAGAGTGGAGCTCGTAGTCACGCTGAGCGGCGACGTGCAGCAGAACCCGAAGAGTGGTCATCTTCGGGGTCGGGGAGAAGGTCTGGAAGAAGTCAACTCCCTCTCGCTGACTGAAGCCTCGTGCAACGTAACGCTCCTTGAAGACAGGCGGCCGCTTCACCCTGAAAATCCACATGCCACTGACGATGTTCGCCCCAGGTGGGGGAACCTCATCGACGTAGGTGCCTGTGGACTTCCAGGAAGCCATCTCTGCGTCCATGGCTGTCTGCCACTGAGAGGAGTAGGGACCCTCTATCGCCTCTGCGTAAGAGCGCGGAGTCGGGATGTCTGGTGCATCCGGGTCTCCCTCAGGGGCAACTAGCATGGACACGAGATGAGGTAAAGCAGCGGCAAAGCACTCAAACTCCTCCTGCCTGTCCTCAAGGACGTCCGTGCCAAGAGCACACTCACCCCCGACGGACGGAGGACAGACAGACTCAGACTCAGCAACTAGGCTAGCGGCGTAGTCTAGACGACAAGCGGCAGCAAAGTCGACAAGCTCGGCAACTAAGGCAGACGCAGCAGTGGACTCAAAGGAAGGGTCAGTGACAACAGTAGCCAGGAGACGCGTGACAGTAGGACTGGCAGCACGAAGGGAGTCAGACTCAGGGTCAGCAAGAGCAGGAAGAGAGGACGTAGGAGGAGACGGGAGAGGGACACGCTGGGGAGCAGTGGAAGGACGAAGCGCCATCTGGTGAGTGCCTGGGACAGCAGGAGGACGCTGACACGGGACACAACGACCAGTGTGAGCAGCACGAACAGGCGACGCTCGACGAGACTCAGGCGACGCAGGACGAGACTCAGGCTCACGACGCTCCGTAAGACCTCCAGTCGGACCAGTGTAAGGATAAGGACCAGGGAGAGGGGAGGCAGACGGTAACTGTGACTGCGACTGGACAGACGGAGGACACTCTAAGGAGGGAGGAGGACAAGGAGGAGGAGGCTGACCAAGAACCTGCTGAAGGAGCGGAACGAAGTACGGCCGCGGCCGCGCAGCGTCTCCAGAACCAGCAGAGACACCAGCGCCAGGGTCGTCAGCACCAGCAGCAGCACCAACTCCAGGGTCCTCAGCACCAGCAGCAGCTCCAACTCCAGGGTCCGCAGCACCAGCAGCAGCTCCAACTCCGGGGTCCGCAGCACCAGCAGCAGCTCCAACGCCCGGGTCCGCAGCACCAGCCGCAGCTCCAACTCCAGGGTCCGCAGCACCAGCAGCACCTCCAGGAGTAGCAGTACCTCCAGCAACTCCAGCAAGACCAGCAGCACCACCAGTAGCAGCAGCACCTCCAGCAGCTCCAGCAGCTCCAGCACCAGCAGTACCTCCAGCAGCGCCAGCAGCACCGCCAGCAGCAGCACCTCCAGCAGCTCCAGCACCAGCAGCACCTCCACTAGCACCAGCAGCACCGCCAGCAGCAGCAGCACCTCCAGCTCCAGGGTCCGCGACACTAGGAGCGCCACTTCGGAGACTGCAGCGCCGTGCGTACCACTCTCGGAGCCGCTGGGGAGAGGGTAGCTCCCGCCTAGGAGGGGAAGCACTAGCCCCAGCTCCAGCAGTACTCCTAGCTCCAGAAGCACCTCTCCTGAGGCTGCAGTACTGTAAGTACCACTCACGCAGCTGCTGTGAGGAGAGAGCTCCTCCAGGTGTAGCACTCCCAGGCGCAGCACCTCCAGACTCAGCACCCCCAGACTCAGCACCCGCAGGCTCCGCACCCCCAGGCTCAGCACCCCCAGACTCCGCACCCCCAGGCTCCGCACCCCCAGGCTCCGCACCCCCAGGCTCCGCACGCTCAGGCTCAGCACCCTCAGCAGGACGAGAGTCGACAGCTACCTCGACAGGCTCAACCAGGTCTACCTGGGACACACCTGAAGGAGCGGCACCCTGAGGGGGGAGGGGGTCTACCACAGCAGCACCTGGCGCGAGGAAGAGAGGCGGGGGGGGAAGCGGGGCAGTGCGGTAGGGGAAGAGGCGGTAGTAGGGGACGGACTCGTCGAACGTGACGTCCTGAGAAGGCAGGACACTGCGCGAGGTGGGGTGGTAAAACTGCCAACCAGACGCGTCCGGGACAAAGCCAAGGAAGACACAAGGAACAGCGCGGGAGGAGAGCTTGTCCGCAGACGTATCGCGGACAAAAGCTCGAGATCCCCAGACCCGAAAGCGTGATGCATCGCCAACCTCTCCCGTCCAACGCAGTGTCGGCGAAGTCTCCGGACCGGAGACACGGGGCCAGAGGTTGAGCTGATGCGCAGCGTAGCGGACCGCAAACGGCCACAGAAAGTGGGGGGCAGCCGCATGGATCAAGGAGGTACGAGCGACCTCCATGACCAAGCCAATGCGGCGCTCAGCAACCCCATTCTGCTGTGGAGAGGCCGGAAGCGTGAACGACTGGCGAATGCCGTGCTCCGCACAGTAGGCTGCCAAGAGGTCGGAGGAGAACTCACCACCTCTGTCAGAGTGCAAGCGCAGGACAGGAAAGTCCGAGTGGAAACGCTCGCTGAGCTGGAGACGAGAAGCGCGGATCCAAGGGATCAAAACATCAGGGACCTCACCCTTGGTGCGCAAGGGGAAGACCGTGGTGTAGCGCGAGTAGTCGTCAACAACTATCAGGAAGTACCTCTCCTGACCCTGACCACGGACGCGGGCTGGGCCCCACACGTCCATGTGGAGCATCTGCAAGGGAGCAGTCGTCGGGGGAAACGAGGAGGAGTGAGGAGCGGCGCGCTGCCGCCCCTCGACACAGGGAAGACAGGGAGGAGCAGGCGAGGGTGGGAGGGGAGGGAGAACCCTGGGAAGACCAGAGACAAGGTACCGTTTGTGCATGGCACGAAGGCGCTGCACGGACGGGTGACCAAGTCGGTGGTGCCAGAGGACGGTCTCGTGCGCCAGAGAGCGACACGAGCAGGGGGCCGACAGCTGACCTGACGCAGACGCAGACGCAGCTACCTGAGGGGACTCAGTGGTCAGTGTGTACAGGTCCGACCCCGGCTGCCGAGTGAAGGTAGCCAGGTGACGGCCCGTCCGAGCACACGTGCAGTGTGTCACGCGCTCGTAGGCAGGGGTGAACTGGTGGACACCCCCGTCCTGGAGCGCACAACCTGCCACCAAGTTCGTAGAGAACGAGGGGAGGTGGAGACCTGACAGTGTGCCCGACGGGACCGCAGGACAAGGAAGGACAGTGGAGGAGGTCGCAATGACCGGACCCCCAGAGGGGTCAGCGAGAGAGACAGCAACTGGCCGAGCAAGCGGCTCAAGGGTAGTGCGGTCACGAAAGAAACAGCGAGAAGCACCTGAGTCCAGTGTGAAGGTGTGCAGTGCCTCAGTCGACTCAGTACCAGGGGGGGCAGACTCACTAGCACCTAGAGCAGCAGCCTCACCAGCACCTGGGGTAGCAGACACGCGAGTACCGGGAGTGGTAGCCTCACCAGCACCTAGGGCAACAGACGCACTAGCACCTAGAGCGGCAGCCTCACTCACAGGACACGGCAGCTGCACCTGTCCACTACCAGAAGCTCCCAAACGACGCACTCCAGAGCGACTACCACTACGGCCACCCCGACAGCCCCAACTGGCGTACCACTCACGAAGCTGCTGGGGCGAAAGAGGACACGGTAGCTGCACCTGTCCACTACCAGAAGCTCCCGACCGACCCACTCCAGAGCGACTACCACTACGGCCACCCCGACAGCCCCAACTAGCGTACCACTCACGAAGCTGCTGGGGCGAAAGAGGACACGACAGCTGCACCTGTCCACTACCAGGAGCTCCCGAACGACCCACTCGAGAGCGACTACCACTACGGCCACCCCGACAGCCCCAACTAGCGTACCACTCACGAAGCTGCTGGGGCGTGAGGGACTCACGCGCACGGCCCTGGAGCTGCATCTGGCCACGCCAGGAGCAGCAGTAGCAGCAGTAGCGGCAGTAACAGCAGTAACAGTAGGAGCAGTAGAGGCAGTAGCAGCAGTAGTAGTGGTAGCAGTGCGGGCAGGGTAATGCTCACCAGTGGTCGGCGCGGTAGGCGCAAGACGGTGGCGACAGCGGGGCCGCTACAACTGCAGGGCGGGGCTGGGCCGCGGCAGGGAGCTCCGCGGCAGCTGCTGCAGGGCGGGGCCGGGCCGCGACGGCAGCTGCTCCAGGGGTCAGGGGCGGCTGCTGCAGGGACGGCTGCTCCAGTGGCCAGGGGCGGCTCTTGCAGTGGCGGCTGGTCCAAGGGCCAGGGACAGCTGCTGCAGGGGCGGCTGCTCCAGGGGCCAGGGGCGGCTCTTGCAGTGGCGGCTGCTCCAGGGGCCAGGGGCGGCTGCTGCAGGGGCGGCTGCTCCAGGGTCCAGGGGCGGCTCCTGCTGTGGTGGCTGCTCCAGGTGGCCAGGGGCGGCTGCTGCAGGGGCGGCTGCTCCAGGGTCCAGGGGCGGCTGTAGGTGCAGCTGCTCCAGAGGCCAGGGGCGGCCGTCCCAAGGGCGGGCGCGGGGTAGAGCAGGGCGCCACGGTGAGCAGGGGCGACGCGCGGGTCGCGCGCGGGGGCGACGCGACGAGGCAGGGGCGACGCGTGCGGGTCCCGCAGCTGCGTCGCGACGAGGCAGGGGCGACGCGCGGGTCCCGCAGCTGCGTCGCGACGGGGCGGGGGCGACGCGCGGGTCCCGCAGCTGCGTCGCGACGAGGCGGGGGCGACGCGCGGGTCCCGCAGCTGCGTCGCGACGAGGCGGGGGCGATGCGTGGGTCCCGCAGCTGCGTCGCGACGAGGCGGGGGCGACTCGCGGGTCCCGTAAGGGCGTCGCGAAGGGGCAGGGGGGGCGACGCGCACGGGTTCCGGCGGGCTGCAGGCGTCGGCGTGAAGTAGCCGCGGCGCGCGGGTCACGGCCTGCGCGTGAGCGGCCTACGGGCGGCCTACGGGCTGCCTACGGGCTGCCTACGGGCTGCCTATGGACGGCAGCGTCCTACGGGCGTCGTACTGGCGGCCATCGGGCGGCCGCGGCCTACGGGCTGCGTACGGGCAGCGTAAGGGCGGCCTACAGGCGACGGCAGGCGACGGGCAGCCTACGGGCGATGGGCAGCCTACGGGCGGCGGCCACTAGGGCGCACGACGGCGCTAGTAGGGGCGCTCGACGGCGCTAGAAGGGGCGCTCGACGGCGCTAGGAGGGGCGCTCGACGGCGCAAGAAGGGGCGCTCGACGGCGCGAGAAGGGGCGCTCGACGGCGCGGTGGAACGGTGGGCCCAAACCAACTTCGGTCCTAGGTCCTGACCTAGGCGTCGGATACCATGTTGTAAAGTAGAGGTGAACGAGAATGGATGAAACTAGGTAGGAGGGGGATACAAGTAGGAAACCCTAACAAAGTTGTACCCCCTAAGGCTAAACCCACTATAGCCTACACAATTTAAACATATAATGTTTGACAGTGTGGGCTGGAGGCCCAAGCGTGAGCGCGGCAGGGGAGTGTTAACGGGAATGGAGTGTTGGCCCCGCCCTCGCTTGGGCAACGCCGACGACTTGGTCGGATGTACGGGAGTAGCAGCCGACCGTTCACAGTGGAAGAGCTGCTCGACAGGCTTTGTCGAGCTGCAGGGGACCGCTGTGGTGTTGCTGTCAACCAGGGAGCTCGACAGTCGCAACTTACTGGCCCGGCGTCGGGTGTGCCGTCGACCAGGAGGAGCAGTTCGACCGGGATGTCAACGGAGCAGTCCGTCGACCTGACAAGTGAGCAGCGGTCGACGAGGGGAGCTCGACAGTTCTGATCGACGGAAGGGGTCCGTCGACCAGGGGGTAGCTCGACGGGAGCTGTGATCGACCAGGAGCACCTGGGATTGTCAGGGTTGACCGGATAACCTGCTCGGCGAGTTCTGCGGAGGCACGCGAACGTCGTCGAGGTCGCGATGGCGAAGGCGACTTTGGGTTGGCATCTCGAAGTCGATGTGGCTCGTCAGGCGCAGACAACAGCCGACGAATGCACAACGGTGTAAGTCGGGCCAATCGTCTGCACGCACCTGCGAGCGTGCGCACTGCTGTCTTCTTCGGGGCAATGCTGGACAGCCGTTCTGCTGCAGCCTTGGCACACCGTCGACCTGCTGTGTTGGCAGGTCGCCTTTCTGCAGTGCTGGCACGGCTCCTCTACGCAACAATGGCAGGCGGTCGACCATGCGGTGCTGTCACTCGACTAGGCTAACTGCTGAGTTGCTAGGTGCCTGATGTAGTCATTGTTGTCATTGCTTATTCAACAATTCTGTAATTCTATCTTTGCTAGCGAAACTCTTGCCGATTTCTCCCGTAATTCTGCAAGCACTAAGGAACTAGGCAAAGTTACGATCACTCCTAGTAGTTCGTGCCAACCCCGTAGTCTAGCTTGTCAAGCTTATACATGCTATAGTCTGTTTAGGCTGTAGTGGGGTAGTCCTTAGAGGGTACAACACTTTTGTGTTTCCTACTTGTACCCATCTCATTCCTAGTTCATTCATTCCTCACGTTATTCTCACATAGCTCACCACTGTTGTAGATGTCAGAACATTATAGCTCATGCATATTGTGTAGGCTATAGTGGGGCAGTCCATAAGGGGTACAACCCAATTAGGGTTAGTACTTGTACCCAATTCATTCATAGTTCATTCACCCTTGTTTCTTCTCATGGTATCGAGCAGGTTCCCTCACGGGAACGATTCCTAGGGCCCACCACTACGAGTTTTTTTTCCTGCCCGGAGCGCGCTTTGCTCCGGCCCGAGTCGCGCCCGGTGTGCTCTCATCACCGTCGCGCCCTCACTAGGCCCCTCACGGCCCCCTAGCGCCGCCCTTAGCGGGCCCGTCGCACTGCCCTTCGCGGCCGCGTCGCGCCGCCCTTTCGCGGCCCCGTCGCGCCGCCCTTCGCGGCCGCGTCGCGCCGCCCTTTCGCGGCCCCGTCGCGCCGCCCCTTTCGCGGCCCCGTCGCCGCCCTACCTGCGGGCTCGTCGCCGCCCCTTTCGGCGGCCCCGTCGCCGCCCTACCTGCGGCCTCGTCGCCGCCCTACCTACGGCCCCGTCGTCGCCCTACCTGCGGCCCCGTCGCCGCCCTACCTGCGGCCCCGTCGCCGCCCTACCTGCGGCCCCGTCGTCGCCCTCCCCTGCAGCGGCCTCGGTGCCTACTCCTACGGCCCCGGCCCCTGCTCCTACGACCCCGGCGCCTACTCCTACGGCCCCGGCGCCGCCCTTCCCGGCTCCGACGCCGCCTCCCACCGGCCCCTCCGCCGTCCCTGATCAGGAGCCGCAGCCGCCAAGCCGCCCAGCGACCGAGCCGCCGGGCCGCCGAACCGCCCAGCAGCCGAGCCGCCGGGCCGCCGAGCCGCCCTGCTGCCGAGCCGCCGAGCCGCCCTGCCGCCGAGCCACCCAAGCCGCCCAGCAGCCGAGCCGCCCAGCAGCCGAGCCGCCCAGCAGCCGAGCCGCCCAGCAGCCGAGCCGCCCAGCCGCCGAGCAGCCCAGCAGCCGAGCCGCCGAGCCGCCGAGCAGCCGAGTCGCCGAGCCGCCCTGCAGCCGAGCCGCCCAGCCGCCGAGTCGCCGAGCCGCCCTGCAGCCAAGCCGCCCGAGCCGCCCTGTCCGGTAAGAGCAGCGCCTCTCTCACAGCACTGCCCTCACCCTACTGTTTGCGCTACTAGTCTACTGCTGTCATGGCTACCCCTAGTGTCCTCGCTTTTGACGCTGAGGGTCGGGCCATTGACTTTGAAGTCTGGATAGATGACCTGCAGCTTTGCTTACAGTGCGATAGGGCAGACGGCCTCTCCCTCTTTGACCTCACTTCTGGTGCCTCTCCTGCCCCCGCTGCTGATGCTGACGCCACTGTTCGCTCACAGTGGGCCACGCGCGATGCTGCTGCACGTCTTGCTGTGCGTCGCCACCTGCCTACCTCTGAGCGTGCGCACTTTAGCCAGTACAAGAGTGCTCAGACCTTGTACGACGCTGTAGTTGCACGCTACTCCTCCCCTGCCACTGCTGCACTGAGCCGCCTCATGCTACCGTACCTCTTCCCTGACCTTGCTGCCTTTCCCACAGTCGCTGACCTCATTACGCACCTCCGCACTAGTGACACTCGCTACCGCGCTGCGCTTCCTGCTGAGTTCTGCGCCAAGAACCCCCCCCCCATGTACATCACCCTCTACTACATAGTCACCCGTCTCCCTGACTCCCTTCGCGTAGTCAGGGACCACTTCCTCTCGGTTTGCCCCACCACTCTCACTGTTGACCTCCTCGAGAAGGCCCTCCTAGCAGCAGAAAAGAGCATAGTCGCTGTAGGAGCCTCTCGTGGTGACCCTCGCACCCCCATCTTTGAGGGGTGTTCCCCCTCCCCTCTTTTGCCCTCTGTTGCCTCTGCTGCTGCGGCCGACCTCGCTGGTCTGGAGTCGGTTGGGGCAGCGTCTACCCCTAGCGGGAGACGCCGCCCTGGCAAGGGCAAGGGGGGCAGGGGCGCTGGAGGAGCTAGCGGGGGCGGTGGAGGCGGCGGTGGGGGCGGTGGAGGGGGTGGGGATGGCGGTGGGGGTGGTGGCGGGGGTGGAGGTGTCGGTGGCGGCAGTGGAGGCGGAGGCGGCAGCGGCGGTGGCGGAGGGAGCGGAGGTGGCGGCGGTGGAGGAGGAGGCGGCGGAGGAGGTGGAGCTGGTCGGGGTGGTGCTGCGCAAAGGATCGGCTCCGGTGGTGGTCAGCGCCAGCAGCAGCAGCAGCAGCAGCAGCAGCAGCAGCGCACTCGTGACATCCCCTCCCCTCAGCAGCTCCGTGAGTGGTACACTGCACGCCAGAGGGGTGGGGGTACTGGTCCGTGCACCTACGTCCTGCGCACCGGCGACCGCGCGGGTGAGCAGTGCGGGGGTGCGCACTCCACCCAGCGCTGCTTTGGCCGCCTGACGGACGCTTGGCGTCACCAGTTCCCTGAGGCCACTGAGATCCCCCGCTGGGGTGAGCTGTCTAGGGCGGGTGTAGCTGTCTTTGACCTTGACTTTGATGCTATTCTTGCTGCCATGTATACTGTGACTATTAGTGATGAGGGTGACTGTTACCGGTGTTTTCCGCCCGACCCGGGCATTGAGACTGCTGCTCTAGGTACTGGTGAGGCTGCTGCCCTAGGTGCTAGCGAGGCTGCTGCTCTAGGTGCGTCTGCTCCCTCAGGTGCTGGTGAGTCTGCTCTCTCAGGTTCTGCGTCGGCTTCGGCCTCCCACACCTTCACCCTTGACTCGGGGGATTCTCGCTCCTTCTTTCGAGACCGCACCACACTCACGCCGCTTGGCCGGCCAGTTGCGGTCTCTCTGGCAGACCCCTCTGGGGGTCCTGTCCTTGCTCACTTCTCCACTGTCCTCCCGTGTCCGGCGGCCCCCCTCTGGCACCCTGTCTGGTCTTTACCTCCCCTCGTTCTCTACGAACTTGGTGAGTGGTGCTGACCTACAGGATGCGGGGGTTCACCAGTTCACTCCTGCGAGCCAGCGGGTGACCCACTGCACGGACGCTCGGACAGGCCGACACCTGGCCACGTTTACACGTCGGCCGGGGTCGAGCCTGTACACACTGACCACTGCGTCTCCTCCAGTCACTGCGTCTGGTCAGGTAGTTGCGTCGGGTCAGGTGTTTGCTGCGGCGTCCAGGTCTGGTCCTGAGTCTGCCCCCTGCTCGTGTCGCCTCCTGTCTCACGAGACTCTCCTCTGGCACCACCGCCTTGGTCACCCCTCCCTGCTTCGTCTCCGAGGCATGGCCTCCCGTGTCCTTGTCTCTGGTCTTCCCAGGTCCCTCCCTCCCCTTCCTCCGGGGCCTGGCCCTACCTGCGTCCCCTGTGTCGAGGGACGGCAGCGGGCTACCCCTCACTCCTCCCAGTTTCCTCCGACAGAGGCCCCGCTGCAGACGCTTCACATGGACGTGTGGGGCCCGGCCCGCGTCCGTGGACAGGGTCACGAGCGCTACTTCCTGCTGGTGGTTGACGACTACTCGCGTTACACCACAGTCTTCCCCTTGCGCAGCAAGGGTGATGTCACTGAGGTGTTGATCGACTGGATCCGCGCAGCTCGTCTCCAGCTCAGGCGGAGCTTCGGCTCGGACTTTCCTGTTCTGCGTCTGCACTCTGACAGAGGCGGAGAGTTCTCCTCTGGCCTTCTGCGAGCCTACTGTCGTGCACGAGGCATCCGCCAGACCTTCACGCTTCCGGACTCTCCACAGCAAAATGGGATTGCTGAGCGCCGCATTGGCATGGTCATGGACGTCGCCCGTACGTCCATGATGCATGCGGCTGCCCCCCATTTTCTGTGGCCGTTTGCGGTTCGGTACGCGGCGCATCAGATCAACCTTCAGCCCAGGGTCTCCATGCCGGAGACCTCCCCAGCTTTGCTGTGGACGGGGAAGGTTGGCGATGCGTCTGCGTTCCGTGTCTGGGGATCTCGGGCGTTTGTCCGCGACTTGTCTGCGGACAAGCTGTCCCCTCGTGCTGCTCCTTGCGTCTTCCTGGGTTTCCCCCCTGACGCCCCAGGGTGGCAGTTCTACCACCCCACCTCTCGCCGTGTTCTGTCCTCCCAGGACGTCACGTTCGACGAGTCGGTCCCCTACTACCGCCTCTTCCCCTACCGCACTCCGTCCCTCCCCCCGCCACCACTCTTCCTTGTACCAGGTCCCCCCCCGGTAGACCCCCTCCCCCCTCAGGGTCCTGCCCCTTCAGGTGTGTCCCAGGTAGACGCTGTTGAGCCTGTCGAGGTCGCTGGTGACTCTGGTGCTGCTGCGGGTGCTGAGCCTGGGGGTGCTGACTCTGGGGGTGCTGAGCGTGTGGGTGCTACGCCTGGGGGTGCTGAGCCTGGGGGTGCTGAGTCTGGGGGTGCTGAGTCTGGGGGTACTACGACTGGGGGTGCTGAGCCTGGGGGTACTACGCCAGGAGGTGCTGAGCCTGGGGGTGCTACGCCTGGTGGTGCTGTGCCTGGCAGTTCTCCGGGTGCTCCTTCTCGCCGGGAGCCACTCTCTCCCCAGGAGCTGCGTGAGTGGTTTGCCCGGCGCTGGAAGCGAGCTGCTGGAGCTGGAGGTGCTGCGGGTACTGGAGGTTCTGTTGCTGCTGAGGGAGCTGGTGCCACGGGTCCCGGAGGTGCTCGTACTGGGAGTACTGGAGCTGCTGGACCTGCGGGTACTTCTGGAGCTGGAGTTGCTGCGGGTGTTGGCGCGGAGGCTACTGCTGTCGGTCCTGGAGGCGGTCCTGCTGGGGGTACTACTGGTGCTGCTGGGGGTTCTGGAGCTGGAGCTGCTACGGGTGCTGGTGCTGTCCCTCCTGTGTCTGGAGTCGCCGCGCGGCCTCGGCCGTACTTCGTTCCGCTCCTTCAGCAGGTTCTTGGTCTCCCGCCTTCCACTGGTCCTCCTCCTCCCTTAGAGTGTCCACAGCCTGTCCCGTCGCAGTTACAGTTACAGCCGGCCTCCCCACTGCCTGCTCCGTCTCCCTACACTGGTCCTACTGGAGGTCTTGCTGAGCGTCGTGAGCCTGCGTCTCGCCCTGCGTCGCCTGTCCGTGCTGCTCGCACTAGTGGTCGCGGTTCGCGTCAGCGTCCTCCTCCTGTCCCTGGCACGCACCGGATGTCTCTGCGTCCGTCCACTGCTCCTCTGCGTGCCCCTTTGCCTTCTCCTCCTGAGTCTTCTCTTCCTGCTCTTGCCGACCCGGAGTCGGACTCTCTTCATGCTGCCAGTCCTACTGTCACGCGTCTCCTTGCTACTGTTGTCACTGACCCTTCCTTTGAGTCCACTGCTACGTCTGCCCTAGTTGCTGAGCTCGTCGACTTTGCTGCTCGCTGTCTCCTAGACTACGTCGCCAGTCTTGTTGCTGAGTCTGAGTCTGTCTGTCCTCCGTCCGTCGGGGGTGAGTGTGCCCTTGGCACGGACGTCCTTGAGGACAGGCAGGAGGAGTTCCAGTGCTTGGCTGCTGCTTCACCTCATCTCGTGTCCGTACTGCTTACCCTGAGGGAGACCCGGAAGCACTTGACATCCCGACTCCGCGCTCTTACGCGGAGGCGATAGAGGGTCCCTACTCCTCTCAGTGGCAGGCAGCTATGGACGCAGAGATGGCTTCCTGGAAGTCCACAGGCACCTATGTTGACGCTGTTCCCCCTCCTGGGGCGAACATCGTCAGTGGCATGTGGATTTTCAGGGTGAAGCGACCGCCGGGTTCTCCGCCTGTCTTCAAGGCGCGTTACGTGGCTCGTGGCTTCAGTCAGCGGCAGGGAGTTGACTACTTTCAGACCTTCTCTCCCACCCCGAAGATGACCACTCTTCGGGTACTGCTGCACGTAGCTGCTCACCGTGACTACGAGCTACACTCTCTTGACTTCAGCACTGCTTTCTTGCAGGGCAGCCTGCACGAGGAGATCTGGCTGCGTCGCCCACCTGGCTTCACTGGGTCTTTTCCTCCTGGCACCCAGTGGAGCCTACGGCGGCCAGTCTACGGTCTCCGCCAGGCACCGCGTGAGTGGCACGACACACTGAGGACTACACTTGCGGCTCTTGGGTTTGCTCCCTCTACTGCCGACCCGTCGCTGTTTCTGCGCACCGACACTTCTTTGCCGCCGTTCTACATCCTCGTGTACGTCGACGACTTGGTCTTTGCCACAGCTGACACTGCAGGACTAGCCCACGTGAAGTCCGAGCTGCAGAAGAGACACACGTGCACTGACCTGGGTGAACTGCGCAGCTACCTTGGCTTGCAGATCACTCGGGACAGAGCACGCCGCACCATTACCCTGACTCAGTCACACATGGTGCAGCAGGTCCTTCAGCGCTTCGGCTTCACGTACTCCTCGCCTCAGGCCAGTCCTCTGCCTACTCGCCACTCGCTCTCAGCTCTGCCTTCGGATGAGTCCGTAGAGTCGAGTGGCCCGTACCCAGAGCTTGTTGGCTGCCTCATGTACCTGATGACCTGCACACGACCTGACCTTGCATACCCTCTTAGCATTCTTGCACGCTATGTTGCTCCTGGGAGACACAGACCGGAGCACATGGCTGCAGCGAAGAGGGTGTTGCGCTACTTGTGCAGTACGTCGGGCATGGGGCTGGTGCTTGGAGGGCAGAGTCCAGTGGTCCTTACTGGGCACGCAGACGCTTCTTGGGCTGACGACCAGGCTACGCAGCGGTCGTCACAGGGTTACACCTTCAGCCTTGGTTCCGGCTCTGTTTCGTGGCGGGCTACTCGCTCGTCTTCTGTTCTCGGCTCCAGTTGTGAGGCTGAGATCTACGCAGGAGCCATGGCTGCACAGGAGCTTCGCTGGCTCACCTACCTGCTGACTGACCTCGGAGAGTTGCCTCGTTCTCCTCCAGTGCTGTACGTAGACAACAAGGCCATGCTGGCCTTGTGTCGGGAGCAGCGACTGGAGCACAGAACGAAGCACATTGCTCTCCGCTACTTTCTTGCTCGTGAGCTGCAGCAGCGTGGTCAGCTGCGTCTTGCGTACGTGGCCTCTGAGGCCAACACTGCTGATATCTTCACCAAGGCGCTTGCGCCTTGTGACCATCAGCGCTTCTGTACTCAGCTGGGCCTTGTGCCTACCTTGCCTCACTTGCTCACCTCTTGACCTTGCTTGTACTGTTACACATATATATACCTGCTCTTGCTTGTCTAGCCTTTTTTATATATATGTACTCCTGCATGTGAACTGGCCTTGTGGCCTTGAACTTGTGCTCGGAATGTGTGGTGACTTTGTGATCCACCCTGAGCTTGCTTTGCTTTGCTTTGCTTGACTGGTCTTGTGACCCCTTGTTCTCCCCCACTTTGCCTATGGGGGTGTGTCAGAACATTATAGCTCATGCATATTGTGTAGGCTATAGTGGGGCAGTCCATAAGGGGTACAACCCAATTAGGGTTAGTACTTGTACCCAATTCATTCATAGTTCATTCACCCTTGTTTCTTCTAAGTAGAGTGAATCTCCTCAATAATGACTTCGATAAATATGTTTTGTTCAAAAATAAATACGCACCGTTTTAAATTTCTTGAACGATTCTAGCAGTGACTTTGAAAGGATCGTGTTTGTTGTATAACCTTTACTACCGAAAAAAAAAAATGGAGCCATCTCATATCTCTTTTAAGCTCGCTGAGTGATCAAGCTTTCTTGTAAAGGCGACGAAATTATCAATTAAAAAAATGTATTTATTGTAATGGTGGGATGGTCTTACGGGCGGGAGAAAAATATACCCCTCCCGAATGGCATGCCTTTTCTTGGAAACAAACCCTAAACGCCTTGTCGCAAGGTGTTTAGTAGGGTTGGTGCTCGAAGGATCACTTCCCATCCGAAATGGGTTTATAATTTTCTCCCTGTTGTGCGATACAATCAGGTACAAAGAATATACCAAACAAGCGCTGAAATATTCATTGAATGCGTACAAATGATTTCAATACCGTTACTCGTGCGTAAATTGCCCGGTGTTTTTTAAAGTGTGTCATACCTTTGTGCGTCAGGATTCGTCAATTTAATCTGGCGCGGGCGGGAAAACCCAGAATCAGGGTCATTTTGGGCAAAAAAAATCGTCTAGTTACCATTCGTGTGATCGCTTGCCATTGTATAGTTACCAAACGCATGAATCGAGTTACCAAATGCGTGAAAATACACTGTAATGGTTACCACACGCGTTATTGAGCCTCATATATGTTACCAGTCGCATATTTTCCCCACTATATAGGTGTAGCATGAAACGAGTTCCACTAGAAATGTGATCATCCACACACCATCTGGTCAGGCCTGGTCCACCTGCAACCCACCTGGAATCAATCGTTTACTGTGCAGGGCATTTGACCGCCTCACAACTGCTTACTGTACATAAAGTAGTCACGTGTACAGTACATGTACAGACTCCAAACCCTCCCCTTTCCGCCCATTCCGAAGCCCTATTTCCCCCCACGACCGCTTCCGCTCAATCCTCCATACCAGTTTGCTGCCTGCACCAGCCAAACCCTTGACCTCAGTAGACACCAGTGAACCTAGGCCTCGCCATTCTGTTGCGAGCCGCTATTTCGGAAACAACCTGCCCGTGTAACTGCGGGTGCGTCTCGTTCCGCCAGCACTCCGCCCGCATCTGTGACAGGTAGTTATCGTAGGCATCGCATTCCGTCGCATGATCGCATTCAAGTCAGGCTGAATCCCAGCTGAGCGAATCTAGGGTTTCCGACTTTCTGCCAGCGAGGAGCAGATAGGCGGATCCGCTCACTCGCGGAACATCATGCGCGCAGTTGCAAGGTCGGAAGCGCACGGCGCTGGTCCTCTTGCCTCGTCTCGCGTCCTCTTCCACACCATCATGCCACCCCTCGCTTTGCAGCTCTGCTTGTGTGATGCGATTCAGTTCAGTGCCGTCATTGGAACTCTTGCGAGTTACCTGGAACGATCAACGCAGCAAAAGCTTTTGACACATCTTAAAAGACTTGTCTGTCTGGCTTGGAGAAATGGCGACAAAACGTCCCGCATACGACGGGGTCGGCCGCAGCACTGCCGCCGCGACAACGCTCCCCTTCCTCCTCCTCCTCCTCCTCCTCCTCCTCATCCTTTCAGCGTCGACGGACGCCGCAGCTCGACCCACCATCAGCGCTCTCCTCGCCGCCACTGGACCAGCGGTGCGCCGCGTTGGCGGCGCCGGCCGCTCCGAGAATCTCGCGCGGCGGGGCCTTAACGACTATTCCGACTACCAGCCGTGGTTGGAACCCCCTGAGGAATGCCATGAGGAGCAGGGGAATTTGAACTGCCCCAGTGGCGGCGGGTGCATGCACGAGTCGCAGGTGTGCGACGGCAAGCCGCATTGCTCCGACGGCAGCGACGAGTCGCCCGACTTCTGCCGCGAGTTCGACTGCGAGCTCGTTCGCAAGGTGCGTGCGTGCTGCTTCAAACTTCGGATCTCGGTGGCACCGCCGCTTCCTGAACGCCGCTTTCCTTCCTCGCTTTCTGACTCGACAAACTTTGGATTTCACATAACTGTTTTCTCTGCCCATTCTTCCTGCCCGGTTTCTCACTTCCCTGGCAAGCCTCAGTGTGCCACGCTGGTCGGCCCCACACCGACGACGGCGAGCCGGGCTCGAAGGCGGCAGTGCTTCAGACTCAGGCTTCAAGCAAAAAAATCCCGCCCCTGTTTCCTTGTTCGCTTACTTCTGCGCTGGTTTAACCAAGTGTCCTGCCCAATGCTCACTGGCATGCCCATTGTTGAGGCGCCCGCCTGAGAAATACGGTGCTTCAGAGTCAGGCCCAAAGCCGCAACTCCTTCCCACCCCTTTCCCCTCTCCCCCACAGGTCTTCTGCTCCACGCTCACTGCTTTTGCATGCCTGTTTTTGAAGCGTCTAAGAAATGCGGTGTTCTACTAGTCAGACTCACAGGGTCTTCTTCCCTCCCCTTTCCTGCTGTTTCCCACCCTTTCCCCCACCAGGTGTCCTGTCCCACGCTCACCGGGTGCATGCCCCCGGGCAGCGAGTGCAACGGCGTGGCGGACTGCGCAGACAGCCGCAACTCTTTCCCCCAACCCTTTCCTTTTTTCTCCTTTTCCCTCGTTTCCCCTTTGGGTCCGCCAGGTGTCGTGCCCCTCGCTCACGGGCTGCATGCCCCCGGGCAGCGAGTGCAACGGCGTGCCGGACTGTGCGGACGGCAGCGACGAGGGGCGGCAGTGCCGGCCGGGCTACCAGGACGACAGCAACTACTGCGCCGACCAGGGGCTCGAGCAGTGCCCCTCCGACCGCTACGCGTGCCTGCGCCAGGAGGATTACTGCGACGGTTACGAGACGTGCTACGGGCACGACGAGGCGAATTGCAAGAACCACGTGTGCTCATTCGGGATGATTCAGTGCCCCAAGACGTTCTACTGCGCGTGGGGGACTCTTTGTGATGGCGTGCAGGACTGTGTTGCGACTGCTGAGGCGGAGGACGAGAATAAGGCGTTTTGTAGAGGGTATAGTTGCCCCGAGGGGTTTAAGAAGTGTGCGGATGGGTTGCAGTGCGTTGCAGAGGGGTTGTTTTGCGATGGGACGGTGAATTGCAATGATGGGAGTGACGAAGGGGCGGCGACGTGTGCTGTGACTCCCCCTGCTGGGGGTGGAACAGGCGCAGTTACCACTACTCCTCCTCCTCCTCCTCCTCCTCCTCCTCCTCCTCCTCCTCCTCCTCCTCCTCCTGCTGAAACTGGATCGGGCTCTTCTGGAAGCGGCACTATTGCGCCTCCTGCTCCTCCTACTCCTCCTACTCCTACTGCTACCCCCGGTGCCGGCAGTGGGGGTTCAACTGGGTCATCTGGAGGAACTGTTGTTGTGCTGAGCGCTGAGGAGGTGGCGAGGCAGAGGAAGGAAGCAGCAGCAAGGAGGGCGGCTGCTGTTGCTGCTAAGAAGCAGGCTGCGGCTGCTAAGCATGCTGCTGTGGAGGCA
Organism: Closterium sp. Naga37s-1; assembly: GCA_947471745.1. Taxonomy (NCBI): domain Eukaryota; kingdom Viridiplantae; phylum Streptophyta; class Zygnematophyceae; order Desmidiales; family Closteriaceae; genus Closterium; species Closterium sp. Naga37s-1. Next base: position 869,819 of record CANJKZ010000036.1, on the reverse strand, counting down.
CGGCGGGCGAAGCAGGAGGCGAAAGCTGTGGCGATTGCAGAGAAGAAGAAGAAGCAGGAGGAGAAGGCGGCTGCTATTGCTGAGAAGAAGAGGCTTCAGGAAGCTAAGGCTGTTGCTATTGCTGAGAAGAAAAGGAAGCAGGAGGAAAAAGCGGCTGCTATTGCTGAGAAGAAGAAGAAACAGGAAGAGAAGGATGCTGCTGTTGCCGAGAAGAAGAGGAAGCAGGCAGAAAAGGCGGCTGCAATTGAGGCTAAGAAGAAGAAGCAGGCTGAGAAGGCAGCTGCGATAGAGGCTAGGAAGGAGAGGGAGGCTGCACGGGCAGCAGCTGTGACCAAGTGAAGGGGAACCGACAATAAACTGTAATCATATGTGTTTGTGTTGTGCATTAGTTGTTTTGCTGTAACATGGTGTCTGTCAACAATGTTTTGTTTGCTGCTTGTTTTAGAGTTGCTATCTCAAACCATTAGGTATTCACTCAAGGTAAGTGCACTAACGCAAAAGAGCCATGTAGCCCTAATAAGAAGGCTCGGTGGCAGGCCCCTAGATTCGTTTTGAGGTAGTCTGAGGCCTCAGAGTACACCCCTCCTGGAACTCTGTCTGTCAGAGGTGCCTCAAAATTTTAGTCTGAAAATTCAGACAACCACAAATTTTTTTGTCTGAACTGTCAGAGTTACTTCAAATTTTAAGATGTTCATGCAGTTTCGTAAAAGCAGTTATAATAGCATTGAGGCTGATTACAGCCTACCATACCAACGCATCAGGCAACGTGCTCGTGCTCGTGCTCGTGCATCGCCTCTGCTCATGTCGGCGGCGTTCCAGTGTTTTTGTCACGTGCAGCGCATGGTTGTTTCTGCTCTGCTGGTCTCATTTCGTTTTGTCGTGTGTGTGATTACCGTTCTGTACCCATTTTGTCAGTTTTGGATTTGCTTTTCAAGCGATTCGATCGTTCACCCGATCTGTATCAGGTGGGCCAAGTGCCACGCAGCTGAGCTGGCAGCAGGCAGAAACTGTTGCTTGGCGTGGCATGTGAGGATCACACAGTGCCACACGAAACTTTCAGTACGAATCAGGAACTTCGCAATTCACACCAGTGCGTGCTGCAGATGTTTTTACAGCGAATCAGCATCAAAGTCACCTATTCTTTACGATACATTAGCGATAACTTACATGTGACGAGATTTTGTCTTCAGAAATCTCGTAATCACGCAACCATTTCCTCAGCGTAACTGGAAGATATTCTCGACGAACGAGTGTATTTGGATGTCCCAGCTGTCGAAGTGAGCGTTGCTCACGTCCTGGCACTCCACTGCCATCTCCGAAGTGGGCATATCGGAAGGAAACTTCCAGGAAACTTTTCTCCGATAAGCGCGCAGAGTGTACCCCCGATACAAGTCTGAGGCTCAGCCTACCCTAGTAAAATTAGGCTGAAATTTCAGACAACTCATAAGAAAAAACTCTGGAAAATCAGACAAGGTACATAAATAAATTCTTTGAGTTCAGACTAGGTACAAAAAAAAAGTCTGAACGGACTCTGATTCAGACTCCAAAGTCTGATATCTAGGGCACTGCTCGGTGGCTTTGTGTAGAGTACAGTTAAGAACTAGAGCCATATTTTACAGGAACAGAAACTTTATTTTTGTTGGGCTGAGAAAAGCCCTTAGGGTCGTTTTCAAGACTAAGACTCAGAATAATGATAAATTGAGAAAGCTTGCTTTTTTTTTCTTATCAATTGGCATCGCTCTCATTACAAATGGCTGTTTACAACATTTGCATCACAATTGAACAGAAGCTAGTGCATGCTCATATCACTAGGTACGATATACCTTATCCAAGTGGCATGCGCGAAACGGTTTACGCTGGGGTGGGTGGTGGTGGGAATGTTGAGTGAGCCGTTTGAAAATAGAGAAACGTGGGTGGAGGGAAATGAGCTCCAACCCACGGTTTTTGTAGTTGGAGGATGGCGTTTAGCGCGCTTCGACGATGCCGATTGTGCAATGCAAGCAGCTTCGCTTTCACAATACACAATTTTTTAAAACACTGTTTAAATTTTATAATATTAGTGGAGGTGTTTAGTATATGCTGATTGAACCACATTGCACTGGTGTGTGAGAACAAGAAAAGTTAATAATAACTAAGAGATACCGTAAGGCCCCGGATAGAAGCGCAGGCCTCGGATAAGCGCCGGCGCTTATAAAAGGATGACGGCGCTTATATCCGGTCCTCGATTATAAGCCCACCCCCTAAAAAAAGATGATTTATTATACCGGTAAGCGCATGTTTTTTTTTCATTTGAAAACCTGACGAAATGCAGAAACGAATTTCACATTATCAGTGAAACGAACTACAAACTCGATTTCCCACACTGTGATCTCAACTTTTGCGCGTCTAGTCAGCATGTGCTGTCATTCTGTCAGTTTGAGTTGGCAGGGAATCACTCCCTGCCAAGCTGCGCGAGAATCAGATTCGCGACCCCATATGTTTTCGACTCGATTACAATTGGCAGAACGAGATCTACAGTTTGGTGTAAAACAGATAGAAATTCGTTTTGCCATTTTTATAAACGCCGACGCTTATAAATTTCCTCGATTATAAGCGCACCCCCTAAAAAACAGTGTTTTTTTATACCCCCAGGGGCGCTACTATCCGGGACCTGATGGTACATGGCTTTATATGATTACAGGGAATATGAAAGGTTTAACTAACTGTAACTGCTGTTTCGGTTCGATACTGCGACGACTCGGGTAACTGCTCAATAGTGAGTCAGTTATGTGTCCTTAACTGTCTCGCTGCTTTCGGCAAGTCAAACGTCGCTGACCTCTGACCTTCGCTTAACCTCTTGCTGTTGCTTTTTGTCAACCGCTTTGGTTGACTCGCTGTTACTTCGCTGTAGTTCGCTTCACTTACATTGTATTGTTCGACACATCAGAAGCGCGAACTATACGTTTCCAACAATTTTCTCCTCAATTCTTTCACAAGATAAGCTTGCCATGTGCATCCCAGGGTCGACTGCTGTACGCCTTGCCCTTCATGGACCGCTTCTTGGCGATGCTGCCATCCTCCTGGTAACAGTCTTTTGAGTCGACTCTAAGTCACCTCGTCAAAAGATAAGCTTGCCATGTGCATCCCACGGTCGACTGCTGTACGCCTTGCCCTTCATGGACCGCTTCTTGGCGATGCTGCCATCCTCCTGGCGGTAATCAGGGAAATAGTCCAGGAACCCCTTGCTGCCCAGCTCGTGCGACCCCGCAAACAGGAACCCCTCGATGAACTCCTGGCGGAGTGGGAGGTTGGGGGGTTGGGGGGGGTTGAGGGGTGCAGCAGAATAGTCCTGGAATCCCTTGCTGCCCGGCTGATGGGACCCGCAAACAGGAATCCTTATGAACTCCTGGCGGGATTGGGAGGGAGGGGTGGGGGGTTGGCGGGTGGGGGGTGGAGGGTTAAGGAATAAAGCAGAATAGTCCTGGGACCCCTTGGTACCCAGCTCGTGAGACCCCCCAAACAGGAACCCTTCAATGACCTCGTGGCAGGACAGGGATGGAGGGGGGGTTTGGGGGGTGAGGGAGTTTGGGGGGTGGAGGGTTAAGGAATACAGCAGAATAGTCCTGGAGGCCCTTGGTGCCCAGCTCGTGCGACCCCGCAAACAGGAACCCCTCGATGACCTCCTGGCAGCGGGTGTTGGAATGGAAAGAAATTCGTAGGACGGGGGGAGGGGAGATTGAGAGACCATGAGCGTGGAAAGAGTCTAAGCAGAAACAGAAAGGATTCTGGAAAGATCTGTAAGGGACAAGAAAGGGATGCTGCAGTGGTGTTTTTCTAGACGAGTGAAACAGGAATCTCGGCACAGCACATCATACAAAGCAGGGGCAGTGCAGACAAAGAAAGAGGGTAGCAGTGAAACCTAAGAGTTGAAATAAGATGGAAGGAGACTGAAGCCCAGAACCGCAAGTCTACTTCGCAACTGTCAGAAGTCAGAGGCACCTATATTCCTCAATCAACTGAAGAGCTCACGCAATAAAAGTAGTATTTGAGACGTCCCAAAAAAACTGGGGAGCTCACCTCGCATCTCTCAGAACCAAACAGGCGCGTCAAGAGGGGCCGGCCGGGGTCCTGAACAGGAGAGGGTGAACGAATGAGTGGGTGAATGAGTGAGTGTGTGAGTGAGTGATTGTGTGATTGAGTGAGTGTGTGAATAAGCGAGTGTGTGAATGAGCGTGTGAATGAGTGAGTGTGAATGATGAATAAGCGACTGTGTGTCCACAGAGAGAGAAAGGATAGAGAGAGTGAGCAGGAGGGAGACAGAAAAGAAGGGGAGAAAAAAGAGAGGGAGTATGGCAGATGAAAGGAAGACCCATGAGATATGGGTGAAGCAGGTATGCACCAAAGCAGAAACACCGAACAGAACAGCAGAAGAAACATAAATCGTAAATTCCACATCAAACCCCAAAGCACGCAAGCAAGGGCAAGCAGCAAGCAAGGGCAAGCAGCAAGCAAGGGCAAGCAGCAGGCAAGGCCCTGCCTTGGCGGAGCGCCAGCAGATGTAGCGGTGCTGCGACTCCATGTTGTGCGCCATCACTGCTGGGTCGCCGGTGACTGCTGAATCCACTCAAGAGCAAGCATGCAGCCAGCAACAAGGAAGCAAGCAAGGCCCTTACTTTGACAGAGCGCCAGCAGATGTAGCGGTGCTGCGACTCCATGTTGTGCGCCATCACTGCTGGGTCGGTTGTGGGCTCACATGTTTCTACCATGCGCAGCCATGCCTGCTTGCAGTGCGGAGGGGACGGGGGGGTTAAGGTACGGAAAGGGAAAGGAGGAAGGAAAAAGGGGAGAGGGGAAAAGAGGAAGGAAAAAGGAGGAACGGGAAGGAGGAAGGAGAAACGGCAGGTAAACTCTCACATGCCTCCACCATACCCTGACCATCCCCACTCTCAACATTCCTCTTTCAACATTCCAATCTCAACATTCCTCTTTCAACATTCCAATCTCAACATTCCACTCTCATCATTGCACTCTCAGTATTCCAGTCCCTGCAATCACACTACCCACAGTCACACTTCCCGCAATCACACTCCTTGCAATCACACGCTCTAGAGTCAGCCACGTACCTGCAGGCACTCCTTGAAGGTGGGCAGCATGTGGGCGGGCAGCATGTGGGCGCGCAGAATGTGTGCGGGCAGCATGTGGGCGGGCAGCATGTGGGCGGGCAGCATGTGGGCGGGCAGCATGTGGGCGGTCACTGTTGGGAAGCCCTCAAGAACGGCCTCACTATAGCATGCCTCCTCTAGCAATGACTCTCTAATTTCACACCCCACTGCAATCACATCTTTCACACAAATCCACCACGCTCTCCACATCCACGCTCTCCACACCCACGCTCTCCACATCTACGCACTCCACCGTCAGCCACCCACGCACCTGCAAGTACTCCTTGAAAGCGGGCAGCACGTGGGCAGTGACGTCAGCATCAAGGGGCAGCTTGGCCCAGAGGAGAGCTGGGGAGAAGAACTGAAGAGACTCCGCTGTGAACTCGCCGCCCCATGGCAGGTGCTGAGGGGGGGTGGTTGTGGGGGTTTGGGGGGAGGCAGGGAGCGTTGTGAGAGGGCTCTGAAGGCAGCTTGGCCCAGAGGAGAGCCGGGGAGAAGAATTGCAGCGACTCCGCTGTGAACTCGCCGCCCCATGGCAGGTGCTGGTGGTGGGAGGGAGGGTGTTCGGGGGTGTGGGGGATAGAGAGAACGTTGCGAGAGGTCTTCGAAGGTAGCTTGGCCCAGAGGAGTGCCGGGGAGAAGAACTGAAGGGACTCCGCTGTGAACTCACCGCCCCATGGCAGGTGCTGGTGGTGGTGGGGGGGGGCAGACGTTGTGAGAGGGCGTTACAGAGAAGCTTGGCCCAGACTGAATGAGAGCCGGGGAGAAGAACTGAAGGGACTCCGCTGTGAACTCACCGCCCCATGGCAGGTGGTGGTGGTGGTGGGGGGGGGCAGACGTTGTGAGAGGGCGTTACAGAGAAGCTTGGCCCAGACTGAATGAGAGCCGGGGAGAAGAACTGAAGGGACTCCGCTGTGAAATCACCGCCCCATGGCAGGTGCTGGTGGTGGTGGGGGGGGGGCAGACGTTGTGAGAGGGCGTTACAGAGAAGCTTGGCCCAGACTGAATGAGAGCCGGGGAGAAGAACTGAAGGGAATCCACTGTGAACTCACCGCCCCATGGCAGGTGCTGGCGGTGGTGGGGGGGGGCAGACGTTGTGAGAGGGCGTTACAGAGAAGCTTGGCCCAGACTGAATGAGAGCCGGGGAGAAGAACTGAAGGGACTCCGCTGTGAACTCACCGCCCCATGGTAAATGCTGGTGGTGGGAGGGAGGGTGTTGTGGGAAGGGTGTGTGCTCGGTTTGGGGGGTGAGAAGGAACGCGGCAATAGGTGTTCGAAGGCAGCTTGGCCCAGATGAGCGCCGGGGAGAAGAACTGAAGAGACTCCGCTGTGAACTCACCGCCCCATGGCAGGTGCTGGTAGGGGGTGATGGAAGACGGGGGCGGGGATGAGGTGGGGAAGATGGGGGAGGGGATAAGAAGAACTGAAGTGAGAATAACTGCAGGGACTCCGCTGTGAACTCGTCCCCCCATGGCAGGTGCTGGAGGGAGGGAAGGGAGTTCGGGGGTGTGGGGGATAGAGGGAACGTTGCGAGAGGTCTTTGAAGGTAGCTTGGCCCAGATGAGAGCCAGGGAGAAGAACTGAAGAGACTCTGCCATTAGCTTGCCATCCCCCGGCAGGTGCTGGAGGGAAGGGGTGGGGTTGGGGGGATGAACAAGGAGAAAATACGGTGAGGTGGGGAGAAGAAGAGGAGAAGAACTGAAGCGACTCTGGTGTGAACTCGGCCCCCAATGGCAGGCGCTGGTGGGAAGGTATTGTGAGGTGGGGGGATAAACAAGGAGATTAGAAGAGGTGGGAAAAGGAGAGGGGGGAATGAGAGAAGAGAGGAGAGGGAAGAGAGAATGATGCTATATTCCAATGGATTTCAACGCCATTCCTTCCTCTGTCAACGCCATTCCTCTGTCAACGCCATTCCTCTGTCAACGACATAAAAACACATGCACGCACGCAAAATCACATGCGCACATGCACGCACCAGCCATACAGCAACGCACAGTACCGCTGCACCTCGCAACACTACGTCGATATACTTGTTGGCGAGGGGCATGATGGGTTCAATGTACTTGTACTTGCTGAAATGCTCGAAAGACACAGCACCACACAGCACTGCTCTCTACCTCACAGCACTACCTCTGTTCAATGTAATTGCTGAAATACTCCTCAGACAGAAACACAAGCAACGCACACCACCGCACAGTACCATCCCCTAGCTCACAAATATATATGAGCATGATGGTTACAGTGTTCTTGCTGAAATGCTGGTAACACACACACCATCCACACATACCGCATAGTACCGACCGCACAGTGCTGCACACTACCTCACAGCTTTACCTCAATATACTTGTTGGCGATGGGCATGATGGGCGCAATGTACTTGCTGAAATGCTCCTCACTCTGATGTAACGGGTTCAGATCCCTGCACAACAGAAAGGGAGTGGGAATACAGGAGGGCTGGATAGAGATGCGATATACCAAGAGGACAAGACAGCAAGTAGAGAAATGAATAGCGGGGACACAGTGACTAATTAGATCTGAAGGCAATCAGATGGCTGGCAGGAACATCGCGGTGCCACTGAGGTACTACGCCGCACCGCTGACCACCGTTGAGCACCGCACTGATTACTCACAGCACGATGAGGGAGCCCCGGCGGAAGGAGACAAGGTCGGCACAGAAGTACCGCTGAGTAACGCTGAGGCACCACGCAGTACCGCTGGCTACCGTGGAGCACTGCACTGGACACTCACAGCACGATGAGGTGGCCCCTGGGGAAGGTGACAAGGTCGGCACAGAAGTAGGGCAGATCGTACTCGGGGCGGGGGAAGGCTATCAGATTGAGCACCTGAGTGCCAATTGGGAGAGTGTGCGTGGGGGGGAGATGGAAGAGGAGGAAACATAGGAGATTAAAACGCCCTCCCAACAGAAGTATGGCAGGTCATACTCGGGCTGTAGAAAGGCAATCAGATTGAGAACCTGTGCGTGCAACGAGAGTGTGTGTGTGTGGTGGAAATGGGGGAGGAGGAGGGATGAGATGTTAGAAGGCACTCCCAACAGAAGTATGGCAGGTCGTACTCAGGGCGAGGGGAGGCTATCAGATTCAGCACCTGAATGGCACATGTGTGCGGCATCAGTGGAGCGCAGGAAGCGAATTTCAGGGGCACTCACTGCCACATTGGAGTCACTTTCAGAGAGTCCTAACCACCTACCCCAGCACCCACCTGCGACGATTTTTTAGGCGCCTAAAAAATTACTGCTCTGCTGCTCCCTGCCCTGCCTCCCTTACTCACCTGCAGGGTTCGCCCAGCACTGATATCAGCAGAGCGCATGAGGCGGATCTTGGGCGCACTCACTGCCACACTGCTACCGCTGTTACCACAACAAGGTCACCAGCTAGCAGCAGCGAGTATACACACACGCAACATGTGGCCAGCGCTGATACTAGCGGAGCGCGTGAGGCGGATCTTGGGCGCACTCACTGCCAGCCACGATGCTATTACCGCTTCCAGCCACCACAACCCCCTTACTGCTCTGCTTACCTGCCATGGGTCCCACACTTACTTGCAGGGTTCTCCCAGCGCTGATGTCAGCGGAGCGCATGAGGCGGATCTTGGGTGCACTCACTGCCACACTGCGACAGAACGCCTTCCCGCCCTCGCCGTCACTGCCCTCCAACACCTGCCAGTCCGACTGGCGGGGGAAAGGGGGGAGCGAGGGAAGGGGAGAGAAAGGAATATTGAGTCGTTCCAAGTGCCCCTCCCCCCTGCCGTCACTGCCCTCCAGCACCTGCCAGCCCGACTGGAGGGGGAAAAGGGGGAGAGGTGGCGAGAAGGAGAATATTTGAGTTGATTTCCCCCCCCTCAACGTCACTACCCTCCCACACATGCCAGTCCGGCTGGTGTAAAGAGAGGTGGGGGGGGGGGGGGGGGGGATAGAGAGAAGGAAACGTGAGGCGTTCCAGTTCCCCCCCTGTTGTCTCTAAACCAGGTGACTTTTGAGTCTACTCAAAAGTCACCTGCCAGTTCGACTGGTGTGAAGCGAGGTGGGAGGGGTGGGGTAGAGAGAAGGAAAGATGAGGCGCTCCTGTTGCCCCCCTGCCGTCTCTATACTCCAGAGCCTGCCAATCCGGCTGAAAGTGGGGAAAGAGGGGGAGGAGGGGGGAGGGGAGGAGGTAGGGAGGGGGTGGGAACGAGAGATTGAAGGTATTTGAGAAAAGAGGGGGTGGGAACGAGAGATTGAACGTATTTGAGAAAAGAGGGGGTGGGAACGAGAGATTGAAGGTATTTGAGAAAAGAGGGGGTGGGAACGAGAGATTGAACGTATTTGAGAAAAGAGGGGGTGGGAAAGAACTAGATAATACAGAGAGAGGTTAACACGGTGAAGGTATTGAAGGAAAGGGGACTAACAGCAATTACCTCACACCATGCGAAGCTGCAAGACAAAAACTGAGCGCACGCATAACATACCCGTACGGTGATGGGCGAGAGCGGCATGTGTTGACCCATGGCCTCCACACAATGCTCCACAAACTCCGTGTACAACCCCCTCTCCCTCTCCCTCTCACTCTCACTCCCTCCCTCACTCACTCTCTCACTCCCTCCCTCCGCCACTGCCCCTCTGCTCCCCACCTCCGCTTCCGCTCCTGTGCCCCTTCCGCCGCTCTGCTCCCCCTCCCTCTCCTTCACTACTGTCACATTCCCCTGCGACGGGCTGCTAGCCGCACTATAAGCACCTTCCGCGCTTTCACCTCCGCCGCGCGCGGCGGAAGCATGCGCGCATCCCGCCCTGCGGATACGAGGCGCGCGGCAGCGAAGTTGGTCGCTCGCGCGCGTCGCGCGGAGCTGGTGCGCTGCGCGCGCCAAGGCGAGCCGCGGAAGGGGAAGGCGGCACTTAGGGGTGCCGTATGGAGTGCAAGACAGGACGACGGGCGTGGGTAGTGGAAGACGTTTCGTGAAACGCCCTGAAACGACTCGGAGTCGTACATTGCTTGTTGGCGTCGTCGCGGAAGTCGCTGGGAGGGCCAGAGGCATCATGGCGCTAGGAGGACTGAAAGCAACAAATTCGGGCTGATTTTGAAAGAAACGAAAAAAAACACACTAAAATCCGGAGATTAAACGCGCTGCAAGCTGGTTTTCTGAGAATTCTCAATTACACGCGCCACGTTAGACGCACACTCCAATGCACAGCCCCGTCGCACTGTACACGTGTTAAGACGCCTTAAACTTCGCGAATTGCAACCAATCGGGACGACTATGTCGTTCGTGGCGCAGAAATGTTGCAGATTTAGAGGCTCGTGAGTCGTGACATAGTCGGGGTTGTGCAAAGTAAAACAGGAACAAGCTTCAGCGAAAACTGGCTGGGAACCGAAGAAGTCAGGAAAAGGAGTGTTGGGATTGGAGGGAATGCTTGGAAGGAGGAAATCGTGTCAGCGAATTCGTTTTGTTGCAGCCTGTCGGGATTCGGGCAGTTACTGTTAGTGATGACCAATGAAAGGGTGCGACGTGGCATTTCTCATGCAAAATGCTGCTGATTTCGGTCAATGTTGCATTCCCAGTCTCGAAACTTTCAGACGATGCAGATGAGACAGGAAAACCGCTAAGGGCGCGTTCGAAACTAGGGTCGAACTCTTGTAAATGTCGTTAGGAATGTTTGCGAGTGACGTGAATTTTGGGGAGGATTTGGAAAACCGTCAGGACACTGAACTCAGGTCGACCTTGCAGTCGAATTTCCACGTGCATGTTCATTGAATTGTGTGTTCTTCTACTCACGCGCGATGAAGCTGCGAATTCAGCGACATTAACGAACTACATTTTACCGCGTTACCGAAGCCGGATTCGGTCACTGACTACATCGTATCAGCCAGGTGACCTCCGAACCTAGGGCGCGCATGAGTACTGTAAAAATTCTAGCTTTGATCGTTGAACTTTGTTGTGCCATGTGCTTGTGCGAAGGGTTATGCTGCGATTCTACCTCCAAAACTCGAGATAGTCGACTACAAGTCGACCAGAGTTCAAATATGTAAGTTCAAAAAAATAGCATGAACTTTACAGACACTCCAAAAGACGCACGCCCTAGGGACGCGGCTCCTCCAGCGATTTTTCAGGATCGAACCTGCGCAGGATCGATTTTTAACGGGGTTGAAAACGGCTCTGAATATTTTGGATGTATCGATCAGGATTTCATTGCGGTGGAGGATCTATGCTGCAATCCTGCAAAATCTCCTCCCTATATATGCAAAATCACAAAAGATATATGGAAGTCAATCCACTCCTATATTGTCTTTCAAGTAATCCTCTCCAATGCGTACAACAACGAGCAAAGGGCCTCAACCTTTCTTCGCCCATTACCAGCCACTAGTGCTCGTTGCACTGCTTCCAGCAAGCATTCATTTGCAGTACACGGTTGTGTTAAACTAGGCTTTGGGAATTGCCCAAACCTCTTTACCAGCATTGCATAGCCTGTCATTTTCACGGGTTATGGTACTGTTATACTACTTATCTTCGGTGGCAGTACTGCAGGCAGTCAGTCACCCACCACCCCACATGCCTGTTGAGGCGCCTCAGAAGTGTTCGACTTAGTACTCTCAGCATCTCAGGCGTTGGGCAGCAGCAGCCCCAGCAGCAGGTTAAAGAGCAGCTGCGCCCATGTGTCCACAGGGCCTGGCCGGCTGCAGCAGTGCATGCAGTAGGTCACCCACAACCCCACATGTCTCAAAAGCCTGACACTCTCAGAAGCATCTCAGCCAGTCGGCACGAGCAGTCACAGCAGCAGGTTGAATAGCAGCTGCACTGCACCCACGTGTCCACGGGCTCTGGGTGGCAGCATTGCAGGCAGTCCCACTGCCGCCCCACACACCTAACGAGCGCCTAAAAAGAGCTACTCCAAACCCTCAACCGCTAGGAACAAGTAGCCCTAGCAGCAGGTTGAAGAGAAGCTGCACCCACATGTCTCTGGGCCTGGATGGTAGTAGTGCAAGCAGTCTCACTGCCCCAAAAGTGTGATACTTGTTGGAGGTCGCGTGTGTTCAAAGAAAACGGTGGTGGGGTAGTTGTATGCCCCCAACCCACCGAATGTGTTTCTTCTAGTGCTCACGAGATGCGTTAGCTGCAGGGAGTGGGTTGACTTCGGAAGACCCACTCAATGGGTGCCACATGTCAAGAATGAAAGTGTTGGTTTCACTAAGGTTGGTTGGGGTACATAAACCTAACCCTAACAGTTGTACCCCCTATAACACACATCACTAAGACTACAACATTTGACACACCCCCATGGTCTAAGTGAGGTGTGTCAAGCAAAACCAAAAGTGTACAGTCACAAGACCAGTCACAAAGACACAAAGCCCAGGGTGGATCACAACGTCACCACACACTCCGAGCACAAGCAAAAGAGCCACAAGGCTAGTTCAAGAGTTCACAGAGGTATATGTAAAGTGTATAAACAAAGCAATGAGAGAATTCAAGACTATGCAAGGAGAGAACCTGTGTCAACGAGACCTAACTGCACACAACACCTCTGGAGGCCACAAGGCGGCAGGGCCTTGGTGAAGATGTCTGCAGTGTTGGCCTCGGACTCAACAAAGTCGAAACGAGCATGTCCACGCCTCTGCAACTCTCGCAGAAGAAAGTACCTGGCGTTAATGTGCTTCACTCTTCTCTCCAGTCGTGGCTCTCGACAGAGGAGAATAATCGCCTTGTTATCAGTGAACAAGGTCGGCGCAGAGCTCGGCCGCTCACTAAGGTCAGTGAGCAAGAACGTCAGCCAGCGCAGCTCCTGTGCAGCCATAGCTCCAGCGTAGATCTCGACCTCAGCAGTAGAGGTCGAGACCAAGGAGGAACGTGTGGACCTCCACGAAACAGCTCCAAAGCCCAGGCTGAAACAGTACCCCTGAGTAGACCTGTGCGTCTCGACGTCGTCAGCGTAAGAAGATTCACAGTGACCAGTAAGCACGACGTCCTGTCTCCCTCCAAGAACCAGCCCCACGCCTGATGTCCAGTGAACTTCGCCACCCTCACGGCAGCTGTCTAGTGAACTGGACGGTGTCTCCCTGGCACAACAAAGCGAGCAAGGATGCTGAGAGGGAAGGCGAGGTCCGGGCGAGTACAAGTCATCAGGTACATGAGGCAGCCCACAAGCTCTGCGTAAGGACCACTAGGCTCGAACGGCTCGTCAGGAAAGGGTCCGGTGAGTCCGTGGTCAACGGCAAGAGGTGTGCGCTGTACAGTAGAGTGCTGAAGCTCGAACCGCTGAAGGACCTGCTGCACCATGTGTGACTGTGAGAGTGTAATGGTGCAAGCAGCTCTGTCCATGGTGATCTGCAGGCCAAGGTAGTGGCGCAGCTCACCAAGGTCACTGGAAGTGTGTCTCTTCTGCAGTTCGAGCTTCACGTCAGCCAAAGCAACCCTGTCACCAGTGGCGAAAACCAGGTCATCGGCGTAGACCAGTACAAAGAACAGCGTGGAGCCACGACGAACGAACAGCGAAGGATCGGCAGAAGAAGGGTGGAAACCAAGGTCAGAAAGGGTAGAATGAAAGGTGTCGTGCCACTCACGAGGAGCCTGACGGAGACCGTAGACCGGTCGCCTAAGCCTCCACTGGGTCCCAAGAGGGAAAGTGCCAGTGAAGGCAGAGGGACGACGTAACCAGACCTCCTCGTGTAGGCTACCCTGAAGGAAAGCAGTGGAGAAGTCAAGAGAGTGTAACTCGTAGTCTCTCTATGCTGCTACGTGCAGTAACACTCGAAGAGTGGACATCTTCGGGGTAGCCGCGAAGGTATGAAAGAAGTCAACTCCCTCGCGCTGACTGAAACCTCTGGCCACATAGCGCGCCTTGAAGACCGGAGGAGATCCCGGTGGCCGCTTCACCCTGAAGATCCACATGCCATCGACTACGTTCGCCCCAAGGGGGGGAACCTCGTCGACGTAGGTGCCTGTGGATCTGTAGGAGGCCATCTCTGAGTCTATGGCAGCTCTCCACTGAGAGGCGCAAGGCCCCTGACACTGCCTCAGCGTAAGTGCGAGGAGTCAGTATGTCAAGGGCGTCGGGGTCTCCCTCAGGGGCGAGCAGCATGGCACAGAGATGAGGGGAAGCGGCTGCCAGGAACTCCAGCTTAAACTGCCTGTCCTCTAGGGCGTCACAGCCAAGGGCAAACTCACCCCCGACGACCAGAGGACTGGTAGGAGGAGCAGCCACAAGACTGGTGGCGTAGTCAAGGCAGCGAGTAGAGGGAAACTCATTGACTGTAGCAGTAAGAGCAGAGACAGAGGACAGAGAAGCATGTGGGTCGGTAACAAGAGAGGCGAGAACACGAGAGAGAACAGGACGGTACGTGCGGTAGTAGTCTGTGAGAGGAGTAGAGAGGGAAGCAGTGAGAGCCGACTCAGGAGGGGAAGGAATTACAGAAGGAGACAAACAAGGCGGACTAGAACGAAATAGGGCAGTACGAAGGTCAGTGAAGGGAACAAGGGACGAGGGACGAGCACGAGGAGAGCGACGTGAAGGCCAAGTGTGAGAAAGACGAGGGGACAACGGGGGCAGAGGAGGAGGGAAAACAACTGGGGAGGGGTCAGGAGGAGGAAGCGGAGGACCAAAGAGGAGAGGAGAGGGGGGGGGGAGGGAGGAGAAGGAGAGGGGAGAACAAGGGTCCGAAGACCAGAGACAGGAGGAGGAGGTGGCTGCTCCTGCTGCGGGTGCTGCTGCTGCTCCAGCCGCTGTAGCTCCAGCTGCTGCCGCTCCAACTCTCTCTCCTCTTGCTCCAACAGCAGCTGCTCCTCACGGGCACGGCGAACACGGGCTTGGTGCCAGGTCGGGTAGGGGTGGGGGGGAGGAGTAGTGTCCGGAGCGGTGGTAGCCCCAGGACCACTCTCCAAAGAACCAGTCGCACCACCCTCAGAGCAAGCACCACCAGAAGTAACAGGGTCCGTCCCAGGCTCTCCAGGTCCAGCAGAGGGCGCACCCCCAGTCGTAGCACCCCCAGGGACAGCTCCACTAACACCAGCTCCCCGAAGACTAGAGTCTCATGCAGTCACGGGCTCAGCTCCAACTCCAGCACCCCCAGAACCAGGACCTTGCACAGGTACGCTCTCTGCTCCAACTCTAGCACCTCTAGAGCTAGCATCTCCAGGGTCCTCGCCACGAAAACCGGCTCCCGCAGGGTCTGCTGTAGGCTAGGAGGAGGACTGCGGGGAAGGAGGCTACACATGAGGGGCTACCGAGGGGGGAGGGGTAGCGTGGGACACACCTGACGGGGCAGGACCAGGGGGGGGAGGCTGTACCGGGGGAGCAGGAGGGGGAGCTGAAGTCAGGAAGAGAGGGGCAAGAGGAACCGAGAGACCTCGACAGGGGTACCTGACGTAGTAGGGGATGGACTCGTCGAAACGAACGTCACGAGAGTCAAAGAACCGGTGAAGGGGAGGGTGGTAAAAGGTGTAGTCAGACGAGTCCTCAGGGAAACCAAGGAACATGCAGGAAACAGCGCGAGGCGAGATCTTGTCCGCGGAGGTGTCGCGAACAAGTGCCAAGCAACCCCAGACACGAAAATGCGACGCAGCACCAGGGGACCCGGTCCAAAGATTGGTCGGTGAAACCTGTGGCCGAGAGACACGTGGCCAAAGTTTCAGCTGGTGAGCGGCGTACGGAACCGCGTAGGGCCACAGAAAATGGGGGGCACGGGCGTGAGTCATGGAGGTGCGGGCGATCTCCATGACCAAGCCTATGCAGCGCTCAGCAACCCCATTCTGCTGTGGGGACTCTGGAAGCGTCCAGGACTGACGGATGCCCTGCTCGCGACAGAATCCAACGAGAATGCCAGAGCGAAACTCACCCCCGCGGTTGGAGTGAAGACAGCTGATACGACGACCACGAGTGTCCGCGGTGGTAAGCAACCACCGGATCAGCGTAGAAGTCACGTCGGACTTCTTCGCCAGGGGGAACACTGTGGTGTAGTGGGAGTAGTCGTCAACGACCACGAGAAAGAAACTCTCTCGCTCAAGGCCAGGGCGCGAGGCGGGGCCCCAGACGTCCAAGTGGGGAGTCTCAAAGGGCTCGGTGGCCGGACGAAGGGAGGAGGAGTGAGGGGTGGCGTGCAGCCGACCCTCGACGCAGGGACCGCAGGGTGGCGCAAGCGAAGGCGGCAACGACGGCAAGACACGCGGGAGGCCTAAGACAAGACGCTGACTAGACATAGCGCGCAGGCGAGAAATGGACAGGTGCCCCATCCGGTGGTGCCACAAAACAGTGGGGTGGGCAAGCGACCGGCAGGAGCACGACGCAGCAACTGGACCAGACACTGGAACCTGACCAGACACAGCTACCTGGGGAGACGCGGCAACATGGTGAGACGCGGGAACCTGACGGGGGACAGTGACAGGGGTGGGGGGCAGTAGCTGCTGCTGCTGCTGCTGCCGCTGCTGTTGCCGCTGCTGTTGCTGCTGCTGCTGCTGCCCTCGGGGGCCAGTGTGAAGTGTGTAGAGACCACAACCCGGCTCAGCGGTAAAGGTGGCGAGAGGCGCATACGTGTCCCCGTCGACACAAACTGCAGTCTTGCCAGAAGGCTCAATCCACACACCCACGTGCTGACTCACGAGCGGCCTCACGCCCACCAATTTCCTCGAGAACGAGGGGACGTGGAAGCCGGTCAGAGAACCGGAGGGAACAGCCGGGCACGGAAGCGTAGTAGTGTAGCAAGCAGTGACTGGTCCCGAAGTGGGATCAGCCAGTGCTACAGAGACCGGCGTAGGAAGCGGGGTAAGTGTCGTGCAGTCGCGGAAGAAATAGTGGGAAGCTCCGGAGTCCAGAGTGAAAGACAGTGAAGCGTCCTCCGCAGCAGCTCCTGGACTAGTGTCTACACAAGTACCTACACTAGCAACAGTCACCTCAGCAAGACTAGCACCTAAGCTCACAACATTCGAGTAAACAGAGTCAGAAGCACTAGAGTCAACAACAACATACATATCATGAGGAGTTCCGAAGAGATCAACCAACTGAGAAGCTGACATGCCCCACAGAGCGGGGCCGTACGTCTGAACAAGGGAAAGTCAGTCAGGGGCAGGGCCGTCAACGCCATAGGCCAATCGAACCATGTCAGTAAGCTAAGCAAAGCACTGACCCGGTGGGTGGCTGCGGCCACAAGGCTGGCTGCGGCGGGCACCTGTCAGAGCGTGATAGGTGCAGGGAGGGTGGACGACACCACGCTGCAGCTGACGTTGTCTTGACCCCTGCCCTGAAACCTGCTGCTGCCGCTGCTGCTGCTGTGGCTGCTGCGAGGGGAGGGGCTGTTGCTGCTACTGCTATCGTCGAGTCAGGTACCACGCCGCTGCTCCACCCCCTGCGGCTAGCGGACCAGTAGGTGGCTGACGAACCCGGGCATCACCTCCACCAGCTGCAGCAGGGGAGTCACCGGCCGCTGCACGAGGCGCTCCTCCAGCGCCTGCACTCCCGCCGTCGCCGCTCGCCACGTCACCCCCACCGCCTCCGCCCGCACCCTGGCCGCCCCTCCTGCCACTTCTACCCCGAGACCGCGAAGAAGTCGTAACAGCAGCTGCGGTCACGTCAGTAGCGGCAGTGGCGAGGGAGGTAGTAAAGGTGGGCAGCTGAGGGACAGTGCACTCGTGGAACAGTGGAGGGGGCACAGCACCAGAGGCAGAGGCTACCGAGCGGAGGTTTCTCTCGACGTCCTTGATGGCCGACTCAAGGACCTCGATAGTGAGCTCGCTAGGGTGCTTCAGAAGAAGCGCGTCACGAACCGAGGCAAGTCGGTAAGGGAGGCTAGTGGCGATGATATAGATAGTAATCGCCATAGGGGGAGGGAGCAGTGCAAGCTGTGCGTCAGTGCAAGCAGCACGGTAGCTAGAATCGAGCGAGCGCAGATGAGTGATCAAGTCAGAAGTGCGCTCAAACGAGGCGAGGTCAGGAAACAGGAATGGAAGGAACAGACGACCAAGAGAGACAATGGTGGGAGTAGCGTAGCGGGCCTTGATCGCAGTCAGGAACTCACTAGCTGTGCGAACCTGAATGAAGTGGGTCTCCTCAGACTCAGGGAGGAGGCTGCTGAGGGCGATGCAGGCCGCAGCGTCACGCGACTTCCACGCTGTTACGTCAGCACGCTCACGAGCATAACGGTCATTGCTTGTAGGTGTGGGGTCAGCTGCTAAGGGTGCAGGGTCAGCTGGCTCAGGTAGGTTACCGGAAGCGTGCGCCCACAGAGTCTCGTGTGCCTGAACCTGGCTCTCTAGGAGGCGGCGCGCACGCAGGAGCCAGACCGAGAACTCGAGCGGCCTACCCTCAGCGTCAAAGCGCAGGACCCTAGGGGTCGCCATAGCGGAAGCGTAGAGGTGGATACTGCTGCTGCCAAAACCCTAAACGCCTAAAGGGCCTGCGTAGGGCGTGACAGACAGTGCGACACGACGGGACGGACGCGACTGGCAGGGACGGGCGCGACAGGCGCGGACAGGCAAGGCGCACGGGGCGCGACGGACGGGCAGGGCGCAGCGGGGGCGCGACAGACGGGCAAGGCGCACGGGGCACGACGGACAGGCAGGGCGCACGGGGCGCGACGGACGGGCAGGGCGCACGGGGCGCGACGGACGGGCAGGGCGCAGCGGGGGCGTGACGGACGGGCAGGGCGCATGGGGCGCGTGCGATGGGGCGGGACAGGAAGCGCGACGCGGACGGGACGGGACAGGACGGACGGCGCAACTCGGCGGGACAGAAGGGGGGCGACGCGACGGGACAGCAGGGACGACGGGACAGGACAAGATAGCAGGGACGACGGGACGGGACGGGACAGCAGGGGGCGACGCGACGGGACAGCAGGGGCGACGGGACGGGACGGGATAGCAGGGGCGACGCGACGGCAGGGGCGACGGGACGGGACAGCAGGGGCGACGCGACGCAGGTGCAGCGGGCACTAGGGCACGAGAGAGACGAGCACGAGAGGCGCTAGGGGACAGTACGGGCGTAACAGGCACTAGGGTACGGGACAGGCTCGGGCGCTACGGACGTGAACGAGAGGAACGGGATCCTACAGGATCCTAACCTAGGTGATACCATGTCAAGAATGAAAGTGTTGGTTTCACTAAGGTTGGTTGGGGTACATAAACCTAACCCTATCAGTTTTACCCCCTATAACAAACGTCACTAAGACTACAACATTTGACACCACATGGCAACACAAGAAGAGTCGAGATTGAAGAAGAATTCGGTTCGGTGACATTCGGGTGCTGAATTTCACCCCTTTTAATTGTTACATGAATGTTCACAATGCATCTCGTAGTGACTAGATGTTACATGCGCGACCCGATGTGTTGAGTAGCTATAAATGTGTTAGCCTTGTTTACATGTTTTCATATAGGACCTATGTTTGGTTTTTGGCTACTCACGATTATGTGAGAATTGTACGAGGAATGATTTGGACTAGAAAGAAGATGGGTACAAGTATGAAAACCTAGAAAAGTTGTACCACATAATGTCTACCCCACTACAGCCTACACATGCTATATCATATATGTTTGACACACCCCCATAGGCAAAGTGGGGGAGAACAAGAGGTCACAAGACCAGTCAAGCAAAGCAAAGCAAGCTCAGGGTGGATCACGACGTCACCACAGATTCTGAGCACAAGCACAAGGCCACAAGGCCAGTTCACATGCAGAGTTAAAATCAAGGTGAACAAGCAAGACAGTGATCTCAACCTAGCAAGGGTAAGCATGTAGGTGCAGG
This sequence comes from Closterium sp. Naga37s-1, assembly GCA_947471745.1. Lineage (NCBI taxonomy): Eukaryota > Viridiplantae > Streptophyta > Zygnematophyceae > Desmidiales > Closteriaceae > Closterium > Closterium sp. Naga37s-1. The sequence continues at coordinate 849,965 of CANJKZ010000036.1, read as the reverse complement.
TATATATAGATCACAGTACAAGCAAAGTCAAGAAGTGAGCAAGTGAGGCCAAGTAGGCACAAGACCTAGCATAGTACAAAAGCGCTGATGATCACAAGGCTGAAGTGCCTTGGTAAAGATATCAGCAGTGTTGGCCCAAGTGGCCACGTAAGCAAGATGAAGGTGACCACGCTGCTGCAACTCTCGAGCAAGGAAGTAGCGCAGAGCAATGTGCTTCGTTCTGTGCTCCAGTCTCTGCTCCTGACACAAGGCCAGCATGGCCTTGTTGTAGACGTACAGAACTAGAGGAGAACGAGGCGCCTCTCCCAAGTCTGTCAGCAGGTAGGTGAGCCAGCGTAACTCATGTGCAGCCATGGCCCCAGCGTAGATCTCAGCCTCACAACTGGAGCTGAGAACAGAAGACGAGCGGGTAGACCGCCACGAAACAGAGCCGGAACCAAGGCTGAAGGTGTAACCCTGTGACGACCGCTGCGTAGCCAAGTCGTCAACCCAAGAAGCGTCAGCGTGACCAGTGAGGACAACTCGAGCCCGTCCTCCAAGCACGAGCCCCATGCCCGACGTACTGCACAGGTAGCGCAACACCCTCTTAGCTGCATCCATGTGCTCTGGTCGGTGTCTCCCAGGAGCAACATAGCGTGCCAAGATGCTAAGAGGGTATGCCAGGTCAGGTCGAGTGCAGGTCATAAGGTACATGAGGCAGCCCACAAGCTCTGGGTACGGGCCACTCGGCTCTACGGACTCATCCGAAGGCAGAGCTGAGAGCGAGTGGCAAGTAGATAGAGGAGTGGCCTGAGGCGAGGAGTACGTGAAGTTGAAGCGCTGAAGGACTTGCTGCACCATGTGTGACTGAGTCAAGGTAATGGTGCGACGTGCTCTGTCCCAGGTGATCTGCAAGCCAAGATAGCTGCGCAGCTCACCCAGGTCTGTGCACGTGTGTCTCTTCTGCAGCTCCGACTTCACGTGGGCCACTCCAGTAGTGTCAGCAGTAGCAAAGACGAGGTCGTCGACGTACACGAGGATGTAGAACGGCGGCAGAGTAGTGTCGGTGCGGAGAAACAGCGACGGGTCAGCAGTGGAAGGAGCAAACCTAAGAGCCGCAAGCGTAGTCCTCAGTGTGTCGTGCCACTCACGGGGCGCCTGGCAGAACCCGTAGACTGGCCGCCGGAGGCTCCACTGGGTACCAGGAGGAAACGACCAAGTGAAACCAGGTGGGCGGCGCAGCCAGATCTCCTCGTGCAGGCTGCCCTGTAGGAAGGCTATGCTGAAGTCAAGAGAGTGCAGCTCGTAGTCACGCTGAGCAGCGACGTGCAGCAGTACCCGAAGAGTGGTCATCTTCGGGGTGGGAGAGAAGGTCTGAAAGTAGTCAACTCCCTGCGGCTGACTGAAGCCTCGAGCCACGTAACGCGCCTTGAAGACAGGCGAAGAACCCGGCGGCCGCTTCACCCTGAAAATCCACATGCCATCGACAATGTTCGCCCCAGGTGGGGGAACCTCGTCGACGTAGGTGCCTGTGGACTTCCAGGAAGCCATCTCTGCGTCCATGGCTGTCTGCCACTGAGAGGAGTAGGGACCCTCTATCGCCTCTACGTAAGAGCGCGGGGTCGGGATGTCTGGTGCATCCGGGTCTCCCTCAGGGGCAAGCAGCATGGACACGAGATGAGGTAAAGCAGCAGCAAAACACTGGAACTCCTCCTGCTTGTCCTCAAGGACGTCCGTGCTAAGAGCACACTCACCCCCGACGGACGGAGGACAGATAGACGCAGACTCGGCAATAAGACTAGCGGCGTAGTCTAGACGACAGTGAGCAGCAAAGTCGACAAGCTTAGCAACTAAGGCAGACGCAGCAGTGGACTCAAAGGAAGGGTCAGTGACAACAGTGGCCAGGAGACGCGTGACAGTAGGACTAGCAGCACGATGGGAGTCAGACTCCGGGTCAGCAAGTGCAGGAAGAGAGGACTCAGGAGCAGACGGCAGAGGGACACGCTGCGGAGCAGAGGAAGGACGCAGAGCCATCTAGTGTGTGCCAGTCACAGGAGGAGGACGCTGACACGAACCACGACGACCAATGCGAGCAGCACAAACAGGTGACGCAGGACGAGACTCAGGCTCACGACGCTCCGTAAGACCTCCTGTCGGACCAGTGTAAGGAGAAGGAGCAGGCAGTGGGGAGGCCGGCTGTAACTGTGACTCGGATTGGACAGGCTGTGGACACTCTAAGGAAGGAGCAGGACCAGTAGAAGGCGGGAGACCAAGAACCTGCTCAAGGAGCGGAACGAAGTACGGCCGCGACCGCGCAGCGCCTCCAGAACCAGCAGGAACAGCACCAGCACCCTCAGCGCCAGCTCCAACTCCAGTGGCACCACCAGCTCCACCAGCACCTCCAGCAGCTCCAGTGGCGCCAACTCCAGCACCCCCAGGAGCACCGGCTCCAGCAGCACCTCCAACTCCAGCACCTCCAGGACCACTAGAAGCCCCAGCAGCACCAGCAGCGCCAGGGCCAGCACCTCCAGTAGCACCGGGTCCAGTAGTACCGCCAGCTCCAGCCCCAGCAGCACCACCAGGCCTAGCAGCTCTAGTACCTCCAGTACGAGCACCTTCGGGACCAGTGGCTCCAGAACCCCCAGCAGCTTCAGCAGAAGCAGGACCTCCAGCGCCCGTAGTACCACCAGCTCCAGCAGCACGGCTCCAGCGGCGAGCAAACCACTCGCGCAGCTGCTGTGGAGAGAGTGGCTCCCGCCGGGACGAAGCACCCAAAGGACCTCCAGGCGCAGCACCTCCAGACTCCACACGCGTAGGCTCAGCACCGCGCCGCATTGGCATGGTCATGGACGTCGCTCGTACGTCCATGATCCATGCGGCTGCTCCCCATTTTCTGTGGCTGTTCGCGGTTCAGTACGCTGCGCTTCAGATCAACCTTCAGCCTCGTGTCTCCTTGCCGAAGACCACACCTACTCTGCGGTGGACGGGGAAGGTTGGCGATGCGTCTGTGTTCCGTGTCTGGGGATCTCAAGCTTTTGTCCGCGATGCTTCCGCGGACAAGCTGTCCTCCCGTGCCGTGTCCTATGGGGATGGCGATGGGAGGTAGAGAGTCTGCTAAACTCTTACCTTGCTGTGCTTCCTGATATTATGCACCAGGCTGACCTTGGCTTTTTTGAGCACATAGTTGACAGTATGAATGTGGTCTGGGATTTGACTAAGTGCAGGCAGCATCAATGTACGTGATGCCAACAGTCCTTTCCTTGGCGTGCAGGATATCGAAACATAAAAAACTGACCAATTATACCCATGACTGCTGCCAACGCATATTCTGCAGGGAAGGCCGCTTCGGTACTTGCGTGATTGACGGAAAACACGCTCCGACAAATTTCGGGAATGAAGGGGGGGGGGGGGGGGGGGTGCCCTGTACGCCCTTAAGGGTAATCTTCGCTAAGGGAAAATTTACCCCAGAGCATCAGTGTGGCCTAAATCGTTTCACTGTCAAATCAGTGTAACACTAAGTTAAAAAAAAAAATACCCAAACACATCAATGTAGGCCCTAAATTTCACCATTCTCATCAGTATAGCAATGTGATTTACACTGATAAAATAGGCCCTGTTTTCATACTAAAATCGAGAATCACTTTGTATGTGATACATTCGACTACAAAATCCAGAGAGCTCCTCTCCTAGATTCCAAGAGCACTACCTAGCACATAAACGCCTATATCTCGCTCGATACTTAGGTGATCGAGGTGATCTACGGCTAGTTGGAAAGCTAACAGAGTGCTTTAGTTCAAATCCCAGTTCCTGTCAACTTGAGGAGAGTCCTCTACAACAATACTCTCAGCATCTCAGCCAGTCGGCACGAGCAGCCCCAGCAGCAGATTAAAAAGCAGCTGCTCCCACGTGTCCACAGGTCCCGGGTGGCAGTAGTGCAGGCAGTCCCACCGCCCCACATGCCCATCAGCCCGCCACACAGTCGAAGCATTCACATCCATGTACACCCCCCCCACGCCCTCCACCAACCCACGCCCCACGACCAAAGCCACAAGGCTTCTCCAGTGCCACCCGTACTTGGCATTTGCTAGCCAGTGCACTCCTAGCCACCACTGCTAGTAGGCACGAGCAGCCCCAGCAGCATATTAAATAGCAGCTGCACCCAGGTATCCACTGGCCCTGGGTGGCAGTAGTGCAGGCAGTCCCAGCGCCCCACATGCCCATCGGGTCGCCACACAGTCGACACATTCACATCCATGTACACCCCCCCCACGCCCTCCACCACCCTCCGCGTGTCTTCAAGGCGCGTTACGTTGCACGAGGCTTCAGTCAGCGACAGGGAGCTGACTTCTTCCAGAACTTCTCCCCTACCCCGAAGATGACCACTCTTCGGGTGTTGCTGCACGTCGCCGCTCAGCGTGACTACGAGCTACACTCTCTTGACTTCAGCACAGCCTTCCTACAGGGCAGCCTCCACGAGGAGATCTGGCTGCGCCGCCCACCTGGCTTCACTGGGTCGTTTCCTGCTGGTACCCAGTGGAGCCTCCGGCGGCCAGTCTACGGTCTCTGCCAGGCATCCCGTGAGTGGCACGACACACTGAGGACGACTCTTGCTGCTCTTGGGTTTGCTCCTTCCACTGCTGATCCGTCGCTGTTTCTTCGCACTGACACCACTCTGCCGCCGTTCTATGTTCTCGTGTACGTAGACGACTTAGTCTTTGCTACTGCTGACACTGAGGCACTCGCCCACGTGAATTCCGAGCTGCAGAAGAGACACACGTGCACAGACCTGGGAGAGCTGACAAGCTATCTTGGCTTGTGGATCACCCGGGACAAAGCACAGCGCACCATTACCTTGACTCAGTCACACATGGTGCAGCAGGTCCTTCAACACTTCGGCTTCACGTACTCCTCGCCACAGTCCACTCCTCTTCCTACCGGTCACTCGCTCTCAGCTCCACCTTCGGACGAGTCCGTAGAGCCGAGTGGCCCGTACCCAGAGCTTGTGGGCTGCCTCATGTACCTGATGACCTGCACTCGTCCTGACCCTCCACCTCCCCTCGTTCTCTACGAACTTGGTGAGCGGAGCTGACCTCCAGGACGCGTGGGTTGACCAGTTCACCCCTGGAGGTCAGCGTGTGACCCACTGCACTTGCTCTCGGACGGGCCGCCACCTGGCCACGTTCACCCGTCGGCCAGGGTGCTAATGTAGTCATTCCTTTGTTCACTATTCTGACAAACCTTGCTTGCATCTGGCTGTGAGGAGATGATTAGGATTCTGTAAGAAAGCAGAGTTGCCGATCAATGTAGTTAACGGTAATTCGGCTGTTAAGTACACAGAAATATTCAACACTAAGTGCAACTGGTTACAGAGGTCTTCTTTGTGGCATTCTGACTGCCCATGCTCGAATTTCCCACCTTGCATTTTCTTTTGCCCTTTCCAATCCTGTTGGTATGACCCACCACGCTACATCTCAACAGCTTTCACTTGCTTTCAGGACCTGCTCCCTGCCAGCCACCTTCCCTCGGTCTACATTCACGAGCGTCGTGTCTCAATGCACTTTCTCCAACCAATCACGCTACGTTGACGTGGTGCCGGCTGGCAATCGATGCTGCAGAGTCGCCAAAGCCCAGCATCTTGTTCACGGCGCTTATGTAAGCGCGGGCAGATGACACCACAATGTCCTCATCAGCACCGCTGCCACTGGAGATGTTTAGCAGAGAGAGATTTGGGAGCAACGACACGAGCAAGAGAAAACCCGAATCATGACAACTCGAATGTGACACCCTTCAGAAACAAATATAGGCCAGGGGTTGCATGCCAGTCAAAAGAATAAGGACGTAGGCCCTCTTACCTGTAGGACTCCTCACCTGAAGGCCCTCCCACCTCAACCTGCCCTCCTCGCACCGGAAGGTCCTCTCGATGTTGCCGTGCTGCGAGTGCGTAGCTGTGTGCGCATCACCCGTGGAGCGGATGGCAACCCCAAACCTCCTGTTTCCTCTCCTCAACCTCCTCTCCCCTCACCTCAACTACCCCTGACCGCACCTGAAGGTCCTCTCAATGCTGCCATGCTGTGAGTGCGTGGCCATGTGCGCATCCCCCGTGGAGCGGATGGCAACACGCGTGCAGGCCAGGGCGTCAATGCCCTCCGTGACCGAGTTGAGCGAGTACTCTGTGAGCTCCACGTTCAGCTGGGAGGAGGGGGGGGCACAGGTGGGGTTCAATGGTACATGGGGGAAAATGAGGGGGCACTCGCAACCCTCATGCAGGCTAGGGCGTCGATGCCCTCCGTGACTTAGTTGAGCGAGTACTCTGTGAGCTACACGTTCAGCTGGCGTGGGTCAGGGGTAGTGGATGGGGGCAGAGGCAGAGCATGGGGAGTAGGGAGGGAAGCAATTACAAAGCGAGTGCAGGCGAGAGCGTCGATGCCTTGGATCGACAACCGATGAGAGGGAGTACTCTGTGAGCTCCACGTTGCTGTTGATGGCCTTGTTCACGGCGTCCACAGGCCCTGTGCCCATGGCCGCCTGGATCTGACATCAATCGCATGCACCCACTTTCACCCACTTTCACCCACTTTCACCCACTTTCACCCACTTGCACCCAGTTTCACCAAGTTGCACCCAGCCACACGCATCCCGCAGTCAACTCACATCAACAATGTTGTTGATGGCCTTGTAAACGGCATCCACCGGCCCCGTGCCCATGGCCGCCTGGATCTGCTCCACCCCATCAGGTCCCACCAGCTTCACAGTCGCCGTGGGCAACCCCATGGTGCCACACACCACCTGCGGTTTAAAAGTAGGAGGACGACAATGCAAGGCTGCATAAGTGTGTGCAGCAGCAAGACATGAAGGCCATGTGGGTGGGTGGGACATCGCAAAGAAACCAATCTGCTCCACACCGTCGGGCCCCACCAGATTCACTGTGGCTGTGGGCAGCCCCATGGTGCCACAAACCACCTGAGGGTAAGGTTGTGAGCATGAGGATGTGAGTTTGCAGGCGAGCAGGTGAAAGGCATGCAAGTGGGACATGCAAGTGGGACATGCAAGTGGGACATCACAGAGGAAGCACTCTGCTCTGCTCCATCTGGCCCCACCAGCTTCACTGCCGCTGTGGGCAGCCCCATGGCTTCACACACCACCTGTCGCTCAATCCAAGGTTGTCGATGTGTAGAAACAACAACGCTGGCATTGCTGAGCAGCGCATACAACACCGGTGCGCAACGCAAACAAGGCCATGGTCTGCATTCATACCAGGAAGCTTGACCATTTGCATAATCGCCTCAGTGCTCAGAGAAAGTCACCTGGCCTTGGGAAGTCACCTGGCCTTGGGAAGTCACCTGTAGGTCAGTGAGCTCCCAGATGGTCTTGGGCTGGAACACCGAGTCAGAGAGGCCAGTACTCATCCTGTGCCAGATGCTTCTAAAACACCAACAGGGCCCTGATTCAAGCTCACCTGCAGGTCGGTGAGCTCCCAGATGGTCTTGGGCTGGAACACCGAGTCGGACACAAGAGCCTCCACGTCCCCATCGGTGACAATCTTCTTCTTGTCCGCCACCGCTTTGAACCGCTTGAACACCTCATCCAACTCCGCGCTGTCAAAGTCGTACCCCATCTGAAGGGAGAAGAAGGGGAGTGTAGTGAAAGAACTTTCAGCACCTCAAGGGAGGGAGGGAGGGAGGGAGGGGGTATCTGTCACCGCTTTGAACCGCTTAAACACCCAGTCCAACTCCGTGTTCTCCAAGTCATTCCCGATCTGAGACGGGGAGAAAGAGTGGGGAGTGAAAGAGGGCAAGAGGCATATGAGAAGGCAGAAACGAGGTGTCTTCTCCCCGCAGAAATGGTTTAAAATTTTTAGGCGCCTCAAGAAGAGGCATGTGAGATAGGGGAATTGAGGTGTCTGCTCACCCTAGAAATGGTTCAATAAACGGCTGAAATGAGGGGTGCCAACGGTAGGGCGGGGAAGAGCAGCTGCTGAGAAGCACTTTGCCTTCTCCCACTCGTCATTTCCCCCCCACCCACCCTTCCTTCATCCCCTCATTGCACCTGCTGCAGGCGGGTCTTGCGAGCATGCTGGCCGCTGTGCTTGCCCAGCAAGGTGACCTCTGAGTCGACTCAAAAACAACCCTGCTTCCCTTCCTCCCCTCATCCCACTCATCGCACCTGCTGCAGGCGGGTCTTAAGTGCGTGCCGGCCACTGTGCTTGCCCAGCACAATGCCTGCCGCGTCAGTGCGCACGATGCCCACGTCCTCTGGCGCCATGATCTCGTACGTGCCCTTGTACTTGAGCATGCCGTCCTGACGATTGGGGGAGGTGGGGTGGGGAGGGGGGGAATGAGTGGAAGGAACAACAGAGATCGTCCTCTGGCGCCATGATCTCGTACGTGCCCTTGTACTTGAGCATGCCGTCCTGACGATTGGGGGAGGTGGGGTGGGGAGAGGGGGAATGAGTGGAAGGAACAACAGAGATCGTCCTCTGGCGCCATGATCTCGTACGTGCCCTTGTACTTGAGCATGCCGTCCTGACGATTGGGGGAGGTGGGGTGGGGAGGGGGGGAATGAGTGGAAGGAACAACAGAGGTCGTCCTCTGGCGCCATGATCTCGTACGTGCCCTTGTACTTGAGCATGCCGTCCTGACGATTGGGGGAGGTGGGGTGGGGAGAGGGGGAATGAGTGGAAGGAACAACAGAGATCGTCCTCTGGCGCCATGATCTCGTACGTGCCCTTGTACTTGAGCATGCCGTCCTGACGATTGGGGGAGGTGGGGTGGGGAGGGGGGGAATGAGTGGAAGGAACAACAGAGATCGTCCTCTGGCGCCATGATCTCGTACGTGCCCTTGTACTTGAGCATGCCGTCCTGACGATTGGGGGAGGTGGGGTGGGGAGAGGGGGAATGAGTGGAAGGAACAACAGAGATCGTCCTCTGGCGCCATGATCTCGTACGTGCCCTTGTACTTGAGCATGCCGTCCTGTTGGGGAGTGGGCGGGGGGAAGGGTGGGGGAGGAAGGAGGGGAGGAGATGGGGGAGTGGATGAGTGGGATTAATCACTTCGCCTCATCTGGCGCCACGAACAACAATGTGAGATCCCAGAAGGACATCCAAGTGGGGAGAGCAACAAAAAAACGAAGAACATTCCAACCAAGTCACCTACCAAAGCTGGCATTTCCCTCCTTCCAACACTTCACTGCCTCACCTGGTGGATGCCACTCTCATGCGCAAAGGCATTGGCGCCCACAATGGCCTTGTGCGGCTGCACCAGCATGCCCGTGTACTCCGTCACCTGGAAGGAAGGCAGACGAAGAGAGGGTGGGGGAAGGTGGGGGGGAGTGGAGGGGAAAAGGGGAAAGGTATGAGTTCACGGAGAGACATTGGCGCCCACAATGGCCTTGTGCGGCTGCACCAGCATTCCCATGTACTCCGTCACCTGGAGGGAGGGGGGCGGAAGAAGTGGATGGGGAGGGGGAAAAAGAAAAGGCATGAATTTAAGGGAATGCATTGGAGCCCAGCCCACAATGGCCTTGTGCGTAGCCTACGTGGTGAAGGGACAAGAAAGGGTCCCAGCTTATAAAGAGACAGTTAACTTCCTATGACTTCCTATGACCTTGTGCGACTGCCCCATGATGCATGTGAACGGGAAGAGGGGGAAGAGGGGGAAGAGGGGGAAGGTGGGGAAGGTCAGGAAGGCGGGGAAGAGGGGGAAGAGGGGGAAGGTGGGGAAGAGGGGGAAGAGGGGGAAGGTGGGGAAGGGGGGGAAGAGGGGGATGAGGGGAAGAGGGGAAAGAGGGAGAAGAGGAGGATGAGGGGGAGGCAATGTGCTTGCGGTTGATGCCCGTGCCATGTGGCTGTAGAAAGCAATCTGTTGCGAATCACACTGCATCACACTGCATCACAGTGCATCACACACCATGCGGCTGGAGAGTGCAATGTGCTTGGGGTTGATGCCCGTGTACAGCCCTCCGAACTGCTCCTGCCCGCGACACCTGATCGCCATCACCACCTGCTCACGCGGGTGGATCGCGGGTGAAAGAGGAAGAGGAAGCAGAGGTGCAGGAAGAATGTGTCGCTGCTACTGCAGATACCCCATGCACCTGCTGCTGATACCCCATGCACCTGCTGCACAGGTGTGCAAGCGCCATGCTTATGTGTTTCACCCGCATGGGATTCTCTGCAGCTCAAGCTATCCGGGAAACAAACTCAGAAAAACGGCATTCCGATTCGTCTCATCAGCCCAGCACAACACCCGCAGCAGCAACAACTGGCCACAGCCACCACACGACCGACCGCCACCAGCCACAGCAGCCACTGACCCTCCCCCCCTCTTCCCCTCTCCACTCCAATCACCTCACATCCACCTCACAAGACTCCCATGTCCCCCCGGTTACACCCACCTCTTCCAGCGACGCATTGCCAGCCCGCTCGCCAATCCCGTTGATGGTCACCTCCAGCTGCCGCGCTCCTGCCTTGGCGCCCTGCATGACACCGACAGAGGGGTCGGAAGAGAGCACGCGGGACATGATGAGGACGGGATAGGAGAGGAGGTGAGGAGAAAGGGACAACGAACAGCTCCGTCTGCTGCTTACATTCTATATCAAGCAACCTCCTCAGCCCAGTGCTGTTCCCTCCTCATCAACTCTCTCGACGCACTGCCAGCGTGTAGGCAGTCGCAAGGCCCAGGCCGTTCAGGCAGTGCATGGAGATGACGACATTCTCGGCGCCCTCCGTGCGTTCTAAGGGGCCTCATATAACATCACGCCCCTACTCTCCCTCCCTCACGCACTCACCGCCAGCGTGTTGGCCGTGGCGAGCCCCAAATCGTTCTGGCAGTGCGTGGAAATAATCACATTCTCGGCGCCCTCCGTGTTCTGGCGGATCTTGGCGATCAGCTAGCCGAACTCGGGCGGCATGGTGTATCCCACCGTGTCAGGGATGTTGAGACCCACTCACTCACTCGTTCACTCACTCCCTCCCTCCGTCGCTCCAACCCTCCCCCACTCCCTCACTCGCTCCCTCCCTCATTCACTCCCTCACTCGCTTCCTCCCTCACTCACCGCAAGGGTGTTAGCCGTGGCGAGCCCCAAATCATTCTGGCAGTGCGTGGAAATAATCACATTCTCCGCGCCCTCCGTGTTCTGGCGGATCTTGGCGATCAGATCTCCGAACTCGGGCGGCATGGTGTACCCCACCGTGTCGGGGATGTTCAGCGTTGTCGCGCCCGCCTTGATCACCTCGCCCAGAATGCGGTACAGGAACTCGGGGTCAGACCTGGTGGGAGCGACAGGAATGAGAATGGGAGTGGGAGGGCACAGAGACAGGAGGGGGGGAGCCTCTCAATGAGCTCGCCGAACTCGGGCGGCATGGTGTACCCCACCGTGTCGGGGATGTTCAGCGTGGTGGCCCCGGCCTTGATCACCTCGCCCAGAATGCGGTACAGGAACTCTTGGACCTGTGGGGAGGGGATGGGAAGACACGGAGGTGGTTGGAACCATGGGGCAACAAGGCATCCTAGTAGCACCCGAGGCTTTTAGCGTACGCCCCATGTTGCGCGCCAGTACCAGCACGCGGCAGGCTGACATGACATTGCATCACACCCATCATCGGCACCCATCACCACCACCCACGACACCCTAACCCCCACCTGCCAGTCTCCTCGGGGCTGAACTCGATGTCGTTGCATCCGAGGCTCTTGTACTCTAATGTGCATTTATACGCGCAGCTTGTACTCTATGTGGATCGCGACCCATCATGCCTGATCATTCTCAAACGTCACACCAGCATTCCGATACTGCCGCCACGCACAGCCGATCAACTACAGGACATCCTCCACACCGCTTTCCGCGCTCGACCCGTGACCTTCACCCACCTGCCAGCATCTTCAGGGCTGAACTCGATGTCGTTGCATCCGAGGCTCTTAGCGTACGCCACCATGTTGCGCGCGATCTCCACGACCTCGTCGGGCGTCTTGCGCAGCTTGTACTCCATGTGGATCGCGCTCGTCGCGATGAACGTGTGGATCCGCGGCCGCGCCGCGTGCCGCACCGCCTCCCACGACGCGTCGATGTCCGCCTTGTTGCAGCGCGCCAGCCCGCAAATCACGGGCACGTACCCCGTCTGCGGGTCGATGTTATTCCCCACCTCCTTGGCGATCGTCCGCACCGCCTCGAGATCATCGGGCGACGCGATGGGGAAGCCCGCCTCGATAATGTCGACGCCGAGCCGCGCCAGCTGGCGCGCGATGTCGAGCTTCTCCTTGCTGGTGAGCGTCGCGCCGGGCGACTGCTCGCCGTCGCGCAGCGTGGTATCGAAGATGCGGACGTAGTTAGGGTCGTCGATGCGGTTCGGGATGTACTCGGGACGGGACGGCCGCGCCGCGGGCTCGTTTCCGTTCACGCTGCTGCGAACGCAGGGGAAGGTTCGTGGGAGCTTCGACGGCTGCGCGTGCGACGCGGCGGAAGAGGGGGCGAAGGCGAGCTGTTGGCCGAAGAAGGCTCTGGGAAGGTCACATTGGCGGGAACCAGAGGTGGTGGTGGTGGCGTCGAAACGAGATACCATGGACGGGACGACTGCTCGAGTCAGCATCACTCCTGCATGCGCCATGACTGCTAGGCTTTCACCGAGCGAATGGATAAGCAGCGAAACGACGGACTAAAACGAGCGTAAAGACTAAGCGTTACAAGTCCTATCGATATCGAAGCTGCCACCGCGTTAGCTGGTTGGACCGAGGCCTAGAAGAAATCACCAGAACCAAATGCGAAGAATGCGTGAAAAAGCGTTCGCCTTTTGTGAACGTGAAGTTGAAAGGGCCGAGAGGGAATGTACGAGTGTTTATGCATTGGCGATGGCTGTGTGTGGAGCCCAGGCGCAGAATCTAGGCAGGGGTACAGGGGGAGGGATTCCAGCGAGGCAGCCTTTGTCGACCTTGGGAGTTCTGAGGGAAAGATGGGCTTGCATGTCGCCCGCTGATTGGTTGAACAGGTGAATGTCAGACGCACAAGATTTCAACCTGGAATTGCGTGAATTGGATTCAAAAGGAGGGTTTGTGCCAGCCGTTGATGATCCGTGAAATCCCAGGGTTTTGGAGAACATGGAAGTGCTGTGTAGAGAATTCTACATCATTCCAAACCATACTTCAACTCTGATATTTACTCTGCTACCGAGTTCTCCAGTATCGAAGTTGGGGTTCCACCTGCTTGCCCCTCTTCGACTTCAAGGCTCTCTTCTGTTCTGTTTGTTTAGTGCCTACCCTGTCATACACTCCCACTCGACATACCCCGTCTCTCTGCTAACCTTGACGTACATCCCTAATTGGTATACATAGGTTAGCACTACATAGGCTTGATTGATTACTTTCTCTGCCTCGCCTAATGTGGAAATTCTAGCGAATTGCATACCATTTCGGTTGCCCGCCGCCATAAGTCAGACAGCTGCTGCTCGCGTAACTGTAAAGATTCAGCGGGCTAGCTGACCGCTCGGCATGGATCCGTTAAAGAAGCTAGAGTACCTTTCACTCGTTTCCAAGGTGTGCTCGGAATTGGAGACGCACGTCGGCATTGCGGACAAAACACTCGCGGAATTTATCATTGAGCTCGGGCAGCAGAATTTTACGGTCGCTGCTTTTGACGCTGCCCTGAAGGAAAACGGAGCCGAGCTGCCCGAGTATTTCGTCGGCACGCTTCTGACTATCATCCACGCCGTCCTTCCGCCGAAGTCCAAATCCAAGGGCTCAGGAAAGAAAACGGGCGACGGCTCGGGCAGCTCGAAATTTCCCGGCCTGGCGGTTCCGGATGACAAGGAACGGGCGAAAGCTCTGGAGAAGGAGCTGCTTGGCGAAGCATCGCGAGACGGGCGAAGAGACGGGGATGGTTACCACGATGACATGGATCGCGACAGGGACCGAGACAGGGACAGGGACGACGGGAGGCGGCGGCGGTGGGATGATGATGGGAGCGACAGGCATCGGGACCGAGACAGAGACAGAGACAGGGGTAGAGAGAGGGACCGGGACGGCGATAGAGACAGGGACAGGGACAGAGATAGAGGGAGAGATAGGGATGAGAGGCGAAGAGGAGACGAGGAGAGGGATCGGTTACCGCCTCGTCCGGCTCTTCCCCCTCCCCCGCCACCCAGGAGCAGCGAATTGGAGGTGTACGGCATTTACAAGGGCAAAGTTTCCCGCATCATGGAATTCGGGTGTTTTGTGCAAATAGACCTTCCGGGCAGCCACGAAAAAAAGGAGGGGTTAGTGCACGTGTCGCAGATCGCGTCGCGGCGGATTAACAGCGCCAAGGACGCGGTGGAGAGGGATCAAGAGGTGTGGGTGAAGGTGATCAGCATGTCCGGGCCGAAACTGTCTCTCAGCATCCGTGACGTGGACCAGAAAACGGGCAAGGACCTTCTGCCCATGAAAAAAAAACCAACCGCGGGAGGGGAGGACGGCGAGGGCGACGACCGCAGCAACCCCGCCGGGCCGGGCACGCGCGGATTATCCGGGATCCGCATCGTCGAAGAGGATAACGCCACGGGGCGGCGTCCCGGCCGTCGGATGTCGTCCCCCGAGCGATGGGAGGCGCAGCAGTTAGTCGCCTCGGGGGTTCTAGACGTGACGGATTACCCTCAGTACGACGATGAAGGCGGGGGGCTGCTGTATCAGGACGAGGGCGAGGAGCAGGAGGTAGAGATCGAGTTGAATGAAGACGAGCCGGCGTTTCTTCGCGGGCAGACGCGCGCGAGTATTGACGTGTCGCCGGTTAAGATCGTTAAGAACCCCGACGGGTCGCTGCAGCGCGCCGCCATGACGCAATCCGCGCTCGCCAAGGAGCGCCGCGAGCTGCGCGAGCAGCAGCAGCGCAGCATGCTGGACAGCATCCCGAAAGATCTGAACCGTCCGTGGGAAGATCCGATGCCGGAGTCTGGGGAGAGGCATCTCGCGCAGGAGCTGAGGGGAGTGGGGCTGGCGGCGTATGACATGCCCGACTGGAAAAAAGACGCGTTTGGCAAGGCGCCCACGTTCGGGCAGCGGTCGAAACTTTCGATGCAGGAGCAGCGGCAGAGCCTGCCAATCTACAAGCTGAAAAACGAGCTGATTCAAGCCGTGAACGAGAACCAGGTGCTAGTGGTGATTGGCGAGACAGGGTCCGGGAAAACCACACAGATGACTCAGTATTTGGCCGAGGCGGGGTATACGAGCAAGGGGCGAATTGGGTGCACGCAGCCGCGGCGTGTGGCGGCTATGTCCGTTGCTAAGCGTGTAGCAGAGGAGTTTGGGTGCCGTCTCGGCGAGGAGGTGGGGTATGCGATCCGATTTGAGGATTGCACTAGTCCTGAGACGGTGATTAAGTACATGACTGATGGTATGCTTCTGAGGGAGATTTTGGTTGATGAGGATTTGTCGTCTTATTCGGTGATCATGCTGGACGAGGCGCACGAGAGGACGATCCATACCGATGTGCTGTTCGGGCTGTTGAAAGATTTGCTGGTCAAGAGGAAGGATCTGCGGCTGATTGTTACGTCCGCCACGCTGGACGCGGAAAAGTTTTCGAATTACTTTTTCCAGTGCCCGATTTTTACGATTCCGGGCAGGACTTTCCCGGTGGAGGTTTTGTACACCAAGGCGCCTGAGACGGATTATTTGGATGCTGCCCTGATTACGGTGATGCAGATTCACCTGACCGAACCTGAGGGCGACGTTCTTTTGTTTCTGACCGGGCAGGAGGAGATCGACACGTCGTGCCAGATTCTCTACGAGCGAATCAAAGGACTCGGGCCGTCGGTCCCAGAACTTATCATCCTGCCCGTGTACAGTTCCCTGCCCAGCGAAATGCAGACGAGAATTTTCGACCCTGCCCCGCCGGGCACCCGGAAAGTCGTGGTGGCCACTAACATCGCAGAAGCATCCCTGACCATTGATGGGATCTACTACGTGGTTGATCCGGGCTTTGCAAAACAAAAAGTCTACAACCCGAAGCTGGGTCTCGACTCGCTCGTCATCACCCCCATCTCCCAAGCCTCGGCGCGGCAGAGGGCCGGCCGAGCTGGGCGCACAGGTCCGGGGAAGTGCTACCGGCTGTACACGGAAAGCGCGTACCGTAACGAAATGCTGCCCACCACAGTGCCCGAAATCCAGCGCACCAACCTGGGCATGACAACGCTGACACTTAAAGCCATGGGCATCAACGAACTGCTCGCGTTTGACTTCATGGACCCGCCACCGCCCCAGGCTTTAATTTCGGCCATGGAGCAACTGTATAATCTTGGAGCACTGGACGAGGAGGGGCTGCTGACAAAACTCGGGCGGAAAATGGCCGAGTTTCCGCTCGAGCCGCCGCTGTCCAAGACGCTGATCGCGAGCGTGGATCTGGGTTGCTCCGAGGAGATTCTGACGATCATCGCGATGCTGCAGGCGCAGAATATCTTTTATCGGCCGCGGGAGAAGCAGGCGCAGGCGGATCAGAAGAAGGCCAAGTTCTTCCAGCCCGAGGGGGACCATCTGACGCTGCTGGCGGTGTACGAGGCGTGGAAGGCGAAGAGCTTTTCAGGGCCGTGGTGTTATGAGAACTTTGTTCAGAGCCGGTCGCTGAGGCGCGCCCAGGACGTGCGGAAACAGCTTCTCACCATCATGGACCGGTGCGTGTGGGGTAGTTGGTAGGTCATGGACCGGTGCGTGTGGGGTAGGGGGAGCGACTGGTAGGGGTAGTTGGTAGGTCATGGACCGGTGCGTGTGGGGTAGGGGGAGCGACTGGTAGGGGTAGTTGGTAGGTCATGGACCGGTGCGTGTGGGGTAGGGGGAGAGAGGGAGTGGGGGAAGGGAATGGGGGGTAACCAACCACCTCTATGATCAGGTAAGTTGGTAGGTCATGGACCGGTGCGTGTGGGGTAGGGGGAGCGACTGGTAGGGGTAGTTGGTAGGTCATGGACCGGTGCGTGTGGGGTAGGGGGAGAGACTGGTAGGGGTAGTTGGTAGGTCATGGACCGGTGCGTGTGGGGTAGGGGGAGCGACTGGTAGGGGTAGTTGGTAGGTCATGGACCGGTGCGTGTGGGGTAGGGGGAGAGACTGGTAGGGGTAGTTGGTAGGTCATGGACCGGTGCGTGTGGTGGGGTAGGGGGAGAGAGGGAGGGGGGGAAGGGAATGGGGGGTAACCAACCACCTCTATGATCAGGTAAGTTGGTAGGTCATGGACCGGTGCGTTTTGAGGGGGGGGAAGGTGGGGGGTTGTGGTGGGTGGGGTGTGGGCAGCAGGACTGGTGGGTGTGTGGATTTCACAAGCAGCTGCTCACCATCAAGGACCGGTGCGTGTGGGGGAAGGGGTATGAGGACTGGTGGGAGGGTGTGTGTGTGTGGGTGGGTGGCTTCCCTCCCCGCCCCTCTTTGCCTCTCCTTAAACCCTCTTGCCCCAACCAGGTACAAGCCGGACGTGATCTTCTCTCTGCTAGTCGCAACTTCATTAGGATCCGCGAGGCACTCTGTTTGTGTTTCTCCTCCCACGCACTGTGGGGTGGCACTGTCTCACTCACCACCCAACTCCTCTCACATTCTTCCTGTTTCCCCTCTCCTTGCCCCTCCTCGCCCCCCCGTCGACCCTTCTCGTGCCTCCTTGCCTCCCTCTTCCCTTCCCTTGCACGCATGTAGGTACAAGCTAGACGTGGTATCAGCAGGTCGCAACTCCATCAAGATCCGCAAAGCCCTCTGCTCCCGTCTACATCCACCCCTCCTCCGCTCTCTTCCAGCGCCAGCCCGACTGGGTGCTGTACCATGAACTCGTGATGACCACCCCTCCTGCCCCTCCATGTGTGCCCCCTTGCCCCACCCCATCTCAGGTACAAGCTGGATGTCGTATCAGCAGGCAGAAACTTCATCAAGATCCGCAAAGCCCTCTGCTCAGGCTTCTTCTTCCATGCAGCCCGAAAAGATCCCCAAGAAGGCTACCGCAGCATCGTGGAGAACCAGCCCGTCTACATCCACCCCTCCTCGGCCCTCTTCCAGCGGCAGCCCGACTGGGTTTTATACCATGAGCTCGTGATGACCACCAAAGAGTACATGAGGGAGTGCACGCTGATCGACCCGCGGTGGCTGGTGGAGCTGGCGCCGCGGTTCTTCAGGCAGGCGGATCCCACGAAGCTGAGCAAGAGGAAGCGGCAGGAGCGGATCGAGCCGCTGTATGACCGGTACCATGAGCCCGGCGCGTGGCGGCTGAGCAAGAGGCGGGCGTAAGGGGGGGTAGGTGGGGCAGGTGGGGAAGGTGGGGGGTGAGGAGGTGCGGAATTGTGAGCTCGTGATGACCACCAAGGAGTACATGAGGGAGTGCACGCTGATCGACCCGCGGTGGCTGGTGGAGCTGACGCCGCGGTTCTTCCCGCAGGCGGATCCCACCAAGCTGAGCAAGAGGAAGCGGCAGGAGTGCATCGAGCCGCTGTATGAACGGTACCACGAGCCCGGCGCGTGGCGGCTGAGCAAGAGAAGGGCTTAAGGAGGAAGGGGGCGGTGAGGGTGGGGCAGGCGAGGGTGAGGAGGTGTTGAGTTGCTTTGTGAATCTTCTCAGAAGTGGATTGAGCCGCTGTATGACTGGTACCATGAGCCCAATGCGTGGCGGCTTAGCAAGAGGAGGGTTTAAGTGGGGAAGGTGGGAAGTAAGGGGGGGTTTGAGATTGAAGGAATTGAACGTGTAGCGAGGTTGTTTTTGAGACGTCTCAAAAACAACCTCGCTACACGTGGCCTTTGCTGAGCTGCAGCGAGATTTGCGAACTCTCTGATTCATTGGAGCTAGAGGGATTGAAGGAATTGAAGATGAATGAGAACGGTGAAGCAGTGTGGCCTTAGTGGAGAGAGTTTTTTTCCCCCGCTGGTTACCTGAAGTGCTTACTAGGATGGTACTGCAGTGTTCTTTGTCTTTAGTGCTGAGAATATTCACATTATCACAGCTGTATGTATGTTATGTTGCCATTATCACTCATCTGTGAGCCTTAAAACCGGGGTGCACATTCAGCTGAATGTGCATCAAAGGTTATCCCTTGACTGAGTGGGTTACGAGGTGTGCTTTCAACCCCTTCAAGTCGAAATTCGTTTCCCCCCTCCCCCGCAATTTTGTTTCCCCCCTCCCCCGCAATTTCGTTTCCCCCCCCTCCCGCCAATCTGTTTCATCCCTCCCGCCATTCGGTTTCACCCACTCCCGCCATTTCACCCCCTCCCGCCACCTACGAAATGCCCGAAGCTCTAGCGGAATCATTTTTTTGTCGCCCCTCGTGAGCCAATCACTGTTTTTCTCCAAACCCCCTTCCCAACATCTCAAGCCGAACCGCGTTGAATGTGCACCCTGGTTTTAAGACCTGCTGAACTGCACTGACATACTGTACTTAAGACAGAAATAAGTCCAGAGCGGAAAGGGTTTTAAATCCCACACTGTACACCACGCCACCATGGCCAGCTCAGACTAGAACCATGCCTAGGAGCGATGGAGAGCAGAGTCACTAGAGCAGCCACTGCCACGCGCCCATGATGATTGTTCACAACTACAGAATACAGCAGCAAGGAGGAGCGGAATATATATGTATCTCTTACCGGATTCTGCTCCTCCTTTGTCATTTTGTACAGACCAGTGTGGCATGCACTGCTCACTGATGGGCTTGAAGTTGCGAGGCCGCGTTGGGGTGGCAGTGCAGGAAGTGTGCTTGACAGCCAGCGTTAGTGGTGATGTACGACCCACTACATGCGATAAGCTCATGTGATAAGCTGATGTGATATGCTGATGTGGATGTGGCAAGCTGATGTTGGCACCGGTAAGCTATGCACTGACAAGCTGCCCACACATTAGGGCTTGGAGTTGGGGAGGCGCCTTGAGGTGGCAGCAGAGCGAGCGCGCTCATCAGAGAACTTGGCATAGTCGCTGAGAACTCGGTTGTTCACTCTGTCCTTCATTGATGCCAGCAGCTGCTGCAACGCCTGAAAGTGATTCAAGGGGGTGGAGGGAAGGACGATGAGAACTATGCCCAGCAGAGAACTTGGCATAGTCGCTGAGAACTCGGTTTTTCACTCTGTCCTTCATTGATGCCAGCAGCTGCTGCAACACCTGATGCAAACACAATGCGGGGAGGGAAGGGAAGGACGATGAGTGCACTTGGTATAGTTGTTGAAGACTCGGTTGTTCCCTCGGTCTTTCATTGATGCTACCAGCTGCTGCAACATCTGAAAGCGAATAAATGCGGTGGGGAGAAGGATGACGAACAGTGATCATAGTCATTGACACAACAGAACTCACCACGCTGCCAACAGCCTCGATGGACTGGAGGGGCACCTGCATGGCCACTCAGTGTTCTGCCAAACCTGTATGTTGTCACTCGGCTCGGCATGCTGCCAACTCATGCTGCCAACTCATGCTGCCAACTCATGCTGCCAACTCATGCTGCCAACTCATGCTGCCAACTCACCACGCTGCCAACTCATGCTGCCAACTCATGCTGCCAACTCACCACGCTGCCAACTTACCGCACTGCCAACAGCTTCGATGGACTGGCGGGGAACGAGGAAGAGGTTGGGCGGCACCTGCATGCCCACTCATCGTGCTGCCAACTCAACATGCTGCCTTCTCAGACCTCTACCAACTCACCGCACTGCCAACGGCCTCGATGGACTGGCGGGGAACGAGGAAGAGGTTGGGCGGCACCTGCATGCCCACCGTCACCGCCATCTGCCCCCGCAGCACACTCCGGCCGGCACCCTGCCGCCCACCGTAACTCATGCTACTGCTACTGCTGCTGCTGCTGCTGCTGCTACTACTGCTGCTCCCAGATCCGCTGGTGATGCTGAAAGCAGTCATAGTGGTACCCACACCAGCACTGCTGCTGCTGCTGAAGCTGAAGCTAGAGCCGTTCCCTTGCACTTGCTTGCTGCTGCTGGCGTAGCTGGTGACAACAGCAGGCTGGTTCGGCCGGGATGACTGGGCGAAGAGAGATCCGCGCACGTCCAGAGAGAAACTAGCAGGATCGTAGTCCACTCCTTTGAGCTCCCAGTTGGTCTGCAATGGAAAAAGGGGCAGGGGAATAGGGGAGGAGAGACCTTTGAGTCGACTCAGTTGTCACCTGTGCACGTCCAAAGAGAAGTTGGCAGGAACGTAGCCCACTCCCTTGAGCTCCCAGTTGGTCTTAGATGGGAAGAAAAGGAATTGGAAGAGGGCGCCAGGGATAGGGAAGGAGAGGACATGCATGAGGCGTGGGACATGAGTGCTGGGGAGGAGACACGAGCACGTGAAAGAGGAGTAGGACGGATGGATGACTCGCCTTGGTTTATTACCATAGGGCAGTGTTACCATTTGCAGCAGCAGCACCTTGCGGCTGGCTGGTTTAGTACCATATGGCAATGACTCAGTTTATATACCATAACCGCTCTGCTTGCAATGGCAGCACATGGCACGCATGAGCCTCGCTTCTTCTATGAAGCGGCCCGCATGTATGAAGCGTAGCACTTACAAGCACATGACTTGTACCAGCACAGCATGAGATGAGCCTCACGGCTTGCACACGCATCACCATTCACATGCTCACCGCTTGCAGGCGCATAACGTGTTTCACGGAGGAGGCATCTCGGACTCGATCCAGCAGGGGAGAAGGTTGGTCGAGGAAAATGCGCATGTCCACTATTGGCCGCGCTGTGCCGAGGACGAACGTTATTGGCAGCATGTGAATTCGCCACTCTTCCTGCATAGATTATGGTTGATGATAGTAGATGGTTGATATTAGATGGAACAGGCAGCAATATGAGAAATCGAGCACGGGGCACACATAATTGATTCTTGAGGCACCTCATGAAGCATGTGTTTTTGCCACTTGCCCAACAGGACAACACTGAAAACTCATTGCTCCTCCCCGTAACATCCTCCTCTATCATAAACAAGAAGTTTCGACCACCAAGTCGCCTTGCCTGCTCCCATCTCAAGCTCCGCAACACGTGTCACAACACTCCTACCAGGCATCACATGAGAACGAGTCAAGGCAGCAGACTAGAGCATAGCACCGCACCGCACCGCACAGTGCAATCCGACACTCCCGTTCACTCTCCAACTACAGTCCTCAACACTTGTCTACACTCCTTTACCTCTGAGAGCTTTTCAGAGCGCTGTTTGTCGGGAAAGAACGCGTCAAAGACTCTGTTGGGGTTCTCCAGGTACTCGTGGAATGGCGCCTGGTGACGGGTGGGTGCAGCGAGAGAGAAGGGCAGGAGCGGGAAGATTAATGGGAATTTTTAGTCAGCTCAAGAAGGCGGCACAAGACCCGGTTCGGATTCTCCAGGTGCTTTTGAAGGGGCGCCTGATGGCGTGGCGGGTGCAGCGAGAGAAAGGGCAGGAGGGAAAGTTTGAGTGGTTCTTTAGAATTCTTAAAAATTGCTCAAAAGATGAGTGCGCGCAGTCCGCTGTGACATGAGGCATAGGAACACGGATTTTGCTCCAAACAGCAGTTTGAAGACACGAGGGTAAGAATGGGTGAGATTGGAAAGACGTGACGGCGAAAGAGCAGCGGCGGATGGTGCGGAGAGGGCTACCTCAGGTCGTTACCGCGGCGGAATGTCGGTGTCAAGCGACGCTGTGAATTCCACTAAGTCCCCAAGCCCGTTTGAGGCGCCTCAACAGCTTACCTCGAATATTACACCGAATGAAATGAGATTTGAAACGTCTCAAGATCCAGAACCTTACCTCTGGTCGTTCTCGGAGCGGAATGTTGGTGTCGAGCGACGCGGTGAATTCCACGAAGTCGACACTCGCCTGCGCGACTCCCGCTAGCCCTCGCTGGCCATGTCGGCCGCGATTTCCGCCGTCAATGCCGGCGCTACTTCGTCGAAGTCGTTTCGGAAGGCCGGGAACGAGCTGATTCCGCAATAGCGAACTCGATTCTCGCGAGGTGCGCGAAGAATTCGCGAATTCGGAACAATTTGAGCAGTGAGGTTGGCGACGTAGCGAGAAGCCTGGCGACTGGGTGCGACGGGTGACGAGGCCAGCGACTGCTTGTCGCCGCGCGGTGCACGTGATGACAGCGCCATTCGCGGCGACGGCCGCTCCTCGGGTTGCTAGCGCTCCCCACGCCGCCATCGCAGGAGTCACCAAGGCGAAAAAAAATGATTATCGAAGCTCACCAGAGTCGACTCAAGAAGCAGCGTAGCACACTCGTCGTACGAAAAATACCTGATGGACCCCCACGGTACTATCAAGGATCCTCGAGTGGCTGCTGTCCTGGGAAGCACTGTGGAGTGGAAATGCTGTAAAATGGGATGCACGCATGAGGTGGGGGAGGGGGAGCAGGGCGACAATCCCGAGGGCCGACGCCTGTCAGGGGCGCTGTGTTTGTGTCAAGGTGGGGAGAGAATTGCTCCAGTGCCTTGTTTGGTGATTCGCTCTTGCCCACGTGTCCCCGAATTGCTCGAGTGGCCATCCAATTCCGTGATAATTGCTCGAGTGGCCATGCCAGGGCATTTTCGAGGTGTTTGTTTTCCCTGGCACATAACCCTACAAGGGTTCGTACCCCCGAAATTCCTCGTTCGCACAACAGTAGATGCGCGGTCATTTTCGGCCCAATGCGCGACCAATGAGCGCGCGGGCAATTACATCAGCGATCATAAACTGCAACGCCAGAGCATAAATGCACGAACATATTATTGACCGCGCACGATTAGTCGATAATATGCTTCTTGCCCTTTTTCGCAATGCGCATCCAATCACGCATGGTCATATAATTCACGACCATATATTTAGGCGATAAAGGGTCGCCCAAAAACCAATATGAGCGCGCATATACTACCATTAGTTCTATTATATTTTCGGTCCATATAAAACCATGTATATCAAATGCCATAAATATATTCTCTGCTATTAATTTAAGCCCATCATAACCGTGGTGGCAGCATATTATGCTGGGCTTAAATTAATATTATGCTGCCAAACATATTATTTCTGCAACCATATTACCGGCAATACAATATTATGGACCACGGTATGATGGGCTTAATATTATGATAGGCCATGATATAATATTATTTCTAGTACGACGGGCTTAAATTAATAGCAGATAATATATTTATGGCATTTTATATGCATGGTTTTATATGGACCGGACATATGATAGAACTAATGGTAGTATATGCGCGCTCATATTGGTTGTTGGGCGAAGCTTTATCGCCTAAATATATGGTCGTGAATTATATGACCGTGCGTGATTGGACGCGCATTGCCAAAAAGGGCAAGAAGCATATTATCGACCAATCGTGCGCGGTCAATAATATGTTCGTGCATTTATGCTCTGGCGTTGCAGTTTATGATCGCTGATGTAATTGCCCGCGCGCTCATTGGTCGCGCATTGGGCCGAAAATGACCGCGCATCTACTGTTGTGCGAACGAGGAATTTCGTGGGTACGAACCCTTGTAGGGTTATGTGCCAGGGAAAAAAAACACATCGAAAATGCCCTGGCATGGCCACTCGAGCAATTATCACTGAATTGGATGGCCACTCGAGCAATTCGGGGACAGGTGGGCAAGAGCGAATCACCAAACGAGGCACTGGAGCAATTCTCTCCAAGGTGGGCCCCTCGTGTCGTTTGGCCTTCCCGTTGGCAGTCAGTTGGCCGACCCGAAGTCCGTAACAAAGCCCGTACTGCAGGTGCGCGATGCCAGTTTCGCAGTGTGGGATTTACAAATCCTTACTGAGACACTCCTTAGCGAGGTCATCCCGAGGGTCACGCGACGAACCTGTTTGGCCTATTTCGTCGCACCGAACCACCCCCGAGTCGGGCCCCGCTCCAATCACGACATCACCGAGCCATCTCCGCCCGAACCCCGCCTAGCTAGCTTTTCCCCTATTTAGTCGTGCCACTTTCCTTGTGTCGTCATTCAGTATTCAACCATTCTCGTTATTCGTTATTCTGCGCACTCTGCAAGTTCATTCATAACACACAGGGTGTCCAATTCCAAAGAACAGGACTTCTCTTGAGCATTTCGTGTGCACATGGATCAGGTAGGAAAACGGAATGGTGACAAGTGTATGATGCTAAGCAGAGGTAGGATATCAGTGCAGTCGATTACTTCATTAAGTGAACCTGAAGAAGCTTCTAACGAAACAGAAACATTGGTTTGGGTCGAGCGTTGCTGTCACGTTCTGGGATCTCGACACATGTCAGGTACTAGCTGATCAGCAGCTCGACCCCTCTCATTCCACACCATGGCGGCTCGAGAAAGAAGCTCTGAGTCCGTCACAGATGGCGCCGCGGTCTTTATCCACAACCTCTCGCATCGCGTGTCCGACTCCGTCTCCGGGTCGCCATTCTGGTTCAGAAATTCATTCCCTCTCGTCCCGTCCTTCCCACGGTCGCATGTAAAACCGCGAATCTTCCGCATCTCATTTCGTCGGCTTCCCACCCGCAAGAAAAGAATCTCCGTCGATTAACGCGATAGCGTGAAACCTTTCATGCTATCAGAATCTCCCCCTTGCTAACTTCGTACGCGTTACCGGCAGCCTTTTAGTTGTGCAATCATGCAGGAGAAGCAACAGCCGCCGCAGCAGCAGCAAACGCGGCACGAGGCGCATCACGAGCTCCCAGCCACTCATGCCACGTCAGAGCGGCCCGGCCGAGTGGTGGTGGAGGGCGAAAGCGTCGCGACTTTCCTGGAGAAGCAACCCGGAAAGATCGCCATGCCCGCCCAGTCCGCTGAATCTGCCGGCCGCGGCTCGTCTGAGACAGGCTTATCTGAGGGCGGTGTATCTGAGGGTGGTTTACCCAGTGGAGGCGGGTACTCCGGCCTCGCTGCTCCTGCCAGGGAGGAATTGGAATCTTTGGAGGAGTTCAGAGTGGTTGGAAAGGGTGGGAAGGTCAAGGGGGGCGACAAAGGGGAGCCTGTGGAGCTGGAGACACGTGGCGTGCAGGGATTGGCGGAGGAGGAAGGAGCTGCAGCACGTGAAACCAAGGCAGGAGGAGGGAAAGTGCACGAGCGTGCTTCCGGGTCTGAGAAGGAAGCTTCGGAGAAGGCTGGAGAGGTGCCGAAGGGAGTAGGAGCGGAGCGGGAGCGGGGAGCTCTAGCGGGGGAGAAAGAAAAGGCAGGGGCGGAGAGAAAAGAAAGGGCGGGGATAAGGAAAGGAGGGGCAGGGGCGGAGGTGAAAGAGGAGGGGAAAGAGGGGGCTGGGGCAAAGGAAGAAAAGGGACCAGGGGAAGGGCCAGGGGCGGAGTCTGTTGTCATGGGCGGGGTGGATACGGGGGAAGTTACGGGCGGGTGCACTGGTGGTGGGGCAACGGAAGGGGGGATTGAGGCGCAGCAGACTGTTGGCTGGCAGGCGGAGAGGGGAGGCGAGGAGGTGAGGCGGATGGAACAGGGGGTGGAGAAGCTGTCGCTGGGGGAGGGGGGGTTTCCGCAGAGCAGGGGGGAAACTGCGGGTGAGGAAGGGGTGGGCGGGGAAGGGGTGGGGGGGAAAGGTGGGGGGGAGAAGGGGATGCGCGGAGTGGAAGAGGGGCTGCAGAGGCTGACAGTTTCGGACATTGGGGGGATGAGGGGGCGTGGTGGAGAGTGGGAGAAGACAGTGGAGGGCGCGCAGGGTGAGAAGGCAGGGAAGGTAATGGAGAAGCGGAAGGGGGGAGAGGAAGGGGTTTCTGGAACGTCAGAGGGGCAGCCGGAGGTGGAAGCGGTGGAGCAGGGAATGAGGAGGCTGGCAATGTCTGCTCAAGGCGGGGAGAGTGGTGGGAAGGAACGGAAGGAGGAGGGGAATGAGGGAGGTGGGGTGGAGGTGGGGGAGGCAGAAGGTGGGGGACGGGTTGTGGCGGGTGGAGGGGTTGTGGAGAGGGCACAGGACGTTGCCACGTCAGCTTGGACCAGCACAACTGGAGCGATCACAGATACTGTCAAGGTAACAAATGCCTGTTTTTTGGAATAATGGCCTTTTTCCTTGGCCTCTTTGATTTTCTACATTCCTTGTTTTTTTTTTTGTCTTATCCACTGAATTTGGCCATGCACTCTGAGAGAAGCTATGTTTCTTTCTGTTAATCTAATAATCTTAGCCTCAAAACCTCAAACCGTTCAACTATTCATTTTTTCGCTCGCGTCGTTCAAAAAACCGAGGTTACGGTGGGGGCTTGCCTCGTGTGTGCTCCCGTCCCCCAACCGGCTTGACCCCACTGGGGTCGTCCACAGGTGCTCGGCTCCCTCACTGGTTTCGCCCCCACCAGTACCGAGGTGCCTGCTAACGCTGCACGAAGCTCAGGTATGTGCGCATGTCCAAGATTACATTTTTGAGGTGCCTTAAAAGTCGTCTCGCTGCACGAGACACAGGTGCAGGAGGGACTGGCGATAGAGGGATCTGTGTGTTCAAGAGGAGTGGAATGTGTCGGACAGGTGCTGCTGGTGTGATCAACGTGGTGGGTGTGCAAGGCCTTCTGTGGCATGGGAGGTGGGAGAGGTTTGATGGATGTGACGCCGGTGGTGTGATTTCATGTGGGGTGTGCTCGCACGGTGTGATTGAATGTGGGTGTGATCTTGTGTGGGCTGCGCTGTTTGTGGTTTGACATTCATCTGTTACCGTATGCTAAAGATGTGTGTGTAGTCTATTTTTTGGATTATCCTTCATGGCTCGCTTTGATGCCTGTTCTGTATGTGTATTGCAGCTGCAGGTGGTGTACATGAGCGTACAGCCCAATTGCAGGAGGAGTGATTCGGTCAAGGGGAGAGCTGTACATTGGCGTTTGATTACATGCTTTAGTGTGTGTACAGAACCATCTTCATTGTGATGTGATCTGTTTGGTGTAAGCTTCTTTTGAATAATCGTATCACAATCTTGGATATTAACGTATGACTGGTCTAGAGCAATCCAAGACAGAAAATGGCATCGGCATGACGACATAAAAAGCCTTCGTGCATATGATCCAAATCAAAAGCAAATTCAGTATGTTTCTACATCTGGTGCTTATTCATAAACAGTGACAACTGGTATGGTAGCACGCTTGATAAAATTCATTAAAAAACATTGCAGAGCTGTGGACAAACCACCCCAAAAATAAACAAGCCACTAGCCCATACCATGAACTTCATATATCCCAGAATGCAGAGACAAAATCACATATAATGTTCATGCTGCAAGCAGCTGTTTAGCTCTCCGTGTCTGTAGATCTCAGGGGAATCGGGGATGAAGGTGGCCGCAGATCAGGGAACATGGTGTACGGGCTGAGGGGCCGGTTTGCATATGGCAGGTCGGATTTGCTACTGCTGCTGCCATTGCCCGAGTCAGAACCGGCAACCTCCCACGGCCACTTAAGCTCAAAGCCCTTGTCCTCACCTGCTGAAGTTTTCACCCACACCCTCTTAGACCCAGCGGGAGCATCAGCAGCAGGAGCTGCCGCTGCTGCAGCCACCTCAGGCTTTGCAGGTGCTGAGACTGGCTCTGCCTTTGGTGGTGCAGGTGCCGCAGGAGCAGGTGGTGGCTCTGACGTTACCTTGGCGGCAACAGGAGTCGGAGGAGATGGAGACGGAGAGGTCGGAGGCTTCAGGTCCTCATACCTGACAAGGGAAAGGGGAAAGAAAATGCAATTTAGAAATGGGCATGCAGAATCCCAGTGACAAGGCACACATTGGCACAATGACCCAACCCTTACTGCGTGTAGGGAGACAGAGGGGTTGGGCTGGGCGGAAGGTCAGTGGAGGACTTCTTTTCCTCCTCTGCAACCTGCCACGGCCAGCGGAAGTTGATGCCGCCAGCACTGGCCTGTGCCTCAGGAGCAGCCTCCTTCACCTTCCTTTCTGCATCAGCCTTGGCCTTAGCTTCTGCCTCAGCCTTGGCCTTAGCTTCAGCCTCAGCCTTGGTCTTAGCTTCAGCCTCAGCGGCGCTGGCCTTAGCTTCGGCCTCAGCAGCCTTAGCCTTAGCTTCGGCCTCAGCCTTGGCCTTAGCTTCTGCATCAGCCTTGGCCTTAGCTTCTGCATCAGCCTTGGCCTTAGCTTCTGCATCAGCCTTGGCCTTAGCTTCTGCATCAGCCTTGGCCTTAGCTTCTGCATCAGCCTTGGCCTGAGGATCAGGCTTGGGAGGAGATGGAGAGGGAGACGTCGGGGGCTTCAGATCAGGGTACCTGAAAATCAAACACAGAGCAGAAAGAGCATGAGCAAGAATATTGGTTCAAGAAAAACACATACTCTATCCTCCCATACAGAATCCAATAGCTTACATTGTGTACGGAGAGAGTGGAGTTGGACTAGGAGGCAGATCGGTGGACGAACTCTTCTCCTCAGCAACTTGCCACGGCCAGCGGAATGGCAAACCCCCTCCACTGCTCTTGGCCTTCGCCTCTGCTTCAGCCTTTGCCTTAGCAGCTGCTTCAGCCTTGGCCTTGGCTTCTGCCTCAGCCTTGGCCTTGGCTTCTGCCTCAGCCTTGGCTTTGGCTTCAGCTTCAGCCTTGGCTTTTGCCTCAGCCTCGGCCTCTGCCGCAGCCTTCGCCTTGGCATCGGCTTCTGCCTTCGCTTTAGCCTCAGCCTCTGCCTTGGCCTTGGCAGCAATTGCTTCAGGGCTAGGCTTAGGAGGAGATGGAGAGGGAGAAGTAGGGGGCTTCAGGTCCGGGTACCTGAAACATGACATGGACATTATTGTACGTTATTGTTTGAATTTCAAGTATAATGTGGTCCATCATTGCAGACTCCGCAGTATTGATGCTTCATTTTTGTTCATTTGATACTAACCACTGTTATATTATCACTTCAAATGTATAACTCACATGGTGTAGGGTGAAAGCGGAGTTGGGCTTGGTGGGAGGTCGGTAGATGACTTTGGCTGCTCCACCTGCCACGGCCACCGAAATCCACCTCCACTTGCTGCGACCTTTGCCTTAGCTTCCGCTTCAGCCTTGGCCTTAGCCTCAGCCTTCGCTTTAGCCTCTGCCTTAGCCTTAGCCTCTGCCTCTGCCTTTGCCTTGGCCTCTGCCTCCACTTTCGCCTTGGCCTCTGCCTCCACCTTCGCCTTAGCATCTGCCTCTGCCTTCGCCTTAGCTTCTGCCTCCGCCTTCGCATTAGCCTCGGCCTCCGCCTTGGCCTTAGCCTCGGCCTCCGCCTTGGCCTTAGCCTCGGCCTCAGCCTTCGCCTTAGCCTCGGCCTCAGCCTTCGCCTTGGCCTCGGCATCAGCCTTCGCCTTAGCCTCAGCCTTGGCCTTAGCTTCGGCCTCAGCCTTTGCCTTCGCCGCGGCCTCAACCTTAGCCTTGGCTTCAGCTTCAGCCTTGGCCTTCGCTTTGGCTTCAGCCTCAGCCTTGGCCTTCGCAGCAGCCTGCTCCCTGGCCTTAGCCAGTGCCTCTGCATCCGCCTTAGCCTTGGCTTCTGCCTCTACCTTAGCTCGAGCTTCAGCTTCTGCTCTTGCCTTCGCCAGTTCAGCGGCAGCTGCTGCAGCAGCCTCCTTCTCACGCAATTCACGGATGAGGCGGTCCTTCTCACGCTGGCTCAAGCTGCACAAAAAGTACACAATGGCAAGAAGGCGAACTTCAGCGAATGCCCATATATCCTGGACCTAGATTTTAACAAGTCAACATCAGTCAACAGAAGTACTTACATTCGACCTTCCGTGGCTGCAGCAAGAACGGCCTCCTCCACAACCTTAGCCTCTTTAGCAGCTTGAGAAGCTGCAGCTGCTCGTGATTCGATCTCTTGGCGCTTCTGCTCGAGAGCAGCCTGCTCAGCAGCAACTGACTGGGCCTCAGCGAGAGCCTCTTCTTTTTGCTGACGGGCAAGCTGAAGCTGCTCGGCCAGTTTAGCCCTTGCTTCGGCAGCCTTACGCTCAGCTGCCTCTGTCGCCTCTGCCTGCTTCTTCCTTTCCCGTTCTGAAGCCACCGCCTCCTTCTGTTTCTGCTGCCTTGTGTCCACTACAACAACTTCCTCCTGCAAGCAGATAACAAACAAATGTGAGACAATAAAGCGCAAACAGTCGTATAGTATTGCTACAATAATAACCACAACGAAAAGCTTACAACTTCGTATTCGTCATCATCTTCCACTGCATCATCAGAAGGAATAGCAGCCAAGAGGCTCTCAATAGATTCTTCGGGGGCTGTCGTCTCAGCAACCGCTTCCACAACCTTGTTGGCGGCAAGATTTGGCTTGTTCAACGCAACCGCAACCAACTCCGCAATCTGCATCAACGTGCCCACGAGTTAACTACGTTGCACATTACTACGAAAGCATTAACGGTTTGTAAATTTAAATACTTGGCATACCTGCAAGGTGGACACTTGGCCACCCGTTAAAGTGCCACCCTCCTCCAGCTTCAGGTTATGTGTTTCCTTGTAGGAATCAGTCGGCCTCTCCATTCCACCAGGACGAATGATCTGTCAAACAACAGGTGTCAACAAAATCAGCATTACAAGCACAACCTCGCGAGCTTCGTAACATGGCTTAGCTATAGTGACGTACCAAATACGGAACGCCGCTCGCTTTCAACGTCTTCTCAGCCTGCGCCTTCCAGAAGAGGACACCCCAGAACAAGCTGAGGGGAGTACCATAAATTGTGTGAGAAATCAGTCACTTCTCGAAGAAAGGAGGGCGACAGGAGACAATACTTACTTCAGTAGTGATGCAGGGAAACCGAACTTCCCAGTGCCGATTGACGAAATCATGATAAATTGGTTCACTCCAAGTTCGGCAGCTGAAAGGACAAAGATTTGCGTCAAGACACGTAAGACACAGCCAGCCCACGACCGATAAATAACGGAAGCACAACGACTTACATGCGTTTATCAGATTCTCCGTTGCAACCTTATCCACGCTGTACGGCCCGGAGACATTGAGCAGATTCTCGGATGCACCAATGGCGCACACAACCTTTCCAGCATTGCCAATAGCTTCCTCAACGGACTCCGGGTCAAAAATGTCGAACTCCACAAGCTCCACATCGGCCTCTTTCCCAAAAAACAACTGAAAAGGAAAAACAGTCCGTTAGAATTGCTCTGCAAGTGGCCAAGGGATGTGCACATAAGACTGCCACTTACATCGAAAAGTCCCTTCTTAGGCGGTGAAGGAAGCTGCAAACACCAAGATCGAGGTACGACCGGAAGGTAAGCACTACGTTAAGCGATGATTGGCAATGCGAACGGCTTAACAAAACTGCAACTTACATCAGTGAGGACCTCGTCTGCCTTGGTAAGGCTACGCACTCCGGCTCGAACCTTGAATCCAGCCTTGATAGCCTCCCTGTATTAGAAAGTGAATATTGTGAGGTTCCAATCTGGTTACATCAAAGCTAATTGCAGCTTAAGTGTGAGTGTAGTGTATACCTGACCACACGAGAGCCAACTCTGCCAGTTGCCCCGGCAATAAACACAACATTGTCGTCACGGGAATTGTTGTTTGTCTTAGCAGCACCGAATAAATTAAATGGTGAGAATACGAATTTCTGGGTCCCCTTCTCTTCGACCTCCTCAATTTCCTCTTTTACTTTCTGAGTACCCTTGTCTCCTCCCCGGAAACTCCATGGGAGCTTCAACGTTCCCTCCGACGCTGCAGGTTCAGCCGCTGCAGGTTCCTCCTCCTCATCATCCTTTTTCTTCGGAGAGAAGAGGCCTGAAAGCGTACACAAAACGGGTGTGAGTGTTTGAGGACGTAACTACGAGGGCCTCGCGTGCTTGTTGAGACCTACCTCCGAATCTCGCACGGCAGGCAACGACTGGTCGGGCAGATCTCACAGCAAGTGCTCGCTGACCCTTCAGTGAGTCAGCGAGGCTGAGATAGCCACCATAGTTGGATTTTGAAAGCACCTTCTCATTCGCGCCGCTATGCAGAGCATTTAGGGCTACTTGGCCTGTGGCTAAAAGCGTAGCATTGGCTGCTGCTAGGGAACCCATTTTCCCCGAGTGAGGAACTCACTCACTGGAGAGCTGACTGCTCAATGCTGAACTACAGTTTGGACCAAAAGCCTTCCCAGAATTCCCAAGGCCCAAAGGTGACTCTGATCAAGAAGTGCTTCTGAAATTGGAGATGGTCGTGGGAAGGAATTGTGATGGAACGAAGAATCTGGACCGCAGCCAGCCGCCACTGGCTTTTGTCGCAGGAGATTACGGAGGGGTGTAGAGGGTCGAATCTGGTGGTGATCGTTCACTCCTGGCACGGAGTGATCCACCTGGATGCCACGTGGACAAGTTTGGTGTTGAAGGCCGTGAAGATCTCTGTAACAAGTGGAAATGGATGCCGAGGTCTGATCCGCCAGCGATGTCGTGGACACGCAAACCAGCCTCATTTTGTCGCCAGCCATTCAACAAAGTCGCAGAGACAGTGTTCAGCTTCCATTTTGTTACAGACACACTCAGCAAGCTGGAAACACATTCAGCAAGTGACTAGGCTTCACAAAAAATAATACATCAGATCAGACATCATGTTACATTCGCCTAGGATCCCGGCTAAGACCTTTTAAACGCAATTCCCGTATGTATGCTTTGACTAAGGAACACTTATTTATGCCAAGAGAATGAAGCATTTGCCACGTGTATATGCCGCTCGTGTGCATATCATCAAACAATATCCTAAGGGAATGAAATGGACCAGGCAGCACGACATTAGGAAACAAAAAATCTCATAGCTTGCAGAAAAATAGATAACTGTCATCTATGGCACTAACCTGATGGCATAGTTTCCCACAGGTTCCACTTTGATAACGTGGACATAACGGCGACCAGATAGAATCTGCCAAACGGAGAGGAACTGGTACATTAGATTGCCTGTGCAAACGCTTACTAATGCAGGGAAGGCAACGACAGAAACTCTGCAAGAGGGGCAGGGAAATCGGAGGAGGCCTCCTCAGGTACAATACGAGAGAGAGAGAGAGAGAGAGAGAGAGAGAGAGAGAGAGAGAGAGAGAGAGAGAGAGAGAGAGAGAGAGAGAGAGAGAGAGAGGGGAGCGGAAACCACAAGGGGAGAGAGTGGGAGTTGACTGTAGGGAACGTCGTTGGTTGTGTGAAACCTTGGATGTGGAACCAGCATGTCGGGTTCCCCCTTTAGGTGAGGGGCTGTTCACTCGGAGTAGCTCTGCTGGCAGAGAAAACCTCTGGCCGTTGACGTACTCAATCAGCAGAGCCTGACGGCACAGCACACAGGGTTAACAAGTGGAAAGGAACACGCCGTGACGACTAAGAAAAATGCTAAGACTTGAGACATGACCTAAGAAATGACCGTCCGAAGACCATGCGAAGCAACGGCGACGCTTGATCCCGATCCCAAGTGAATTATTCCAAACTGACTTAACGACCTTCGTGCTGTCCATGAGCGGGAGCACCTTGCCTGAGTCTACGCGCTGGATCCGAGTGGGTTGAGGGGTCGCTCCAACGTCACCATCTGCCCTTGTGGATTGTTGGCGTGACAAGGCAAGAACGGTCCCCGGCACATGTCGCCATGGTGGCTTCAGAGCTGTCACTGTGGCATGGTACACTGATGCGAGCGACCTCGAAAGCGCTAGCATCCGTTATACCGGCTGCTGCTATCTATGTGCGAGGGTGATCGTCTAGAAACACTGTTCGTTTTTTAGCATGTACCGAATATATGTTCTAACGCTATGGCTGTTGTAACAAACTACACGCGTTAGAGCGACGAATCAGACGTGTAAGATCACGCAGCCAGGGAACGCAGGTATCCTTCCTTCATTAGGCGCTTAGTAACTCTCACCCAGGTGGCCAAAGGCTAAACAGCTAGGATGAGGGCCTATCCCTACCCTTCGGGTCAATATAATCGTGTTTGAAACTAGCCAGAAAACGACATGAAAAACAATTTGTACTGTACTTCTCAGCTCATGCAAAGGGCAGAATTCGAACTCAGCCCAAGATTCCGTTACAAAACCAGAAGTTCGACTTTGCCAATTGCGAACAAGCCCTAGGTGCGTTTCATACCACCGTTTGAGCAATACACCTCATCAGTACGACTCTATGATGACATCGTTTCTTCCTGCCTTACCGGTTGACAACATTGTAGCGTAGTAATAGTGTAGCGGTACTCTCGGTACCCAAAGCGCGTGGGCAAATCGCGATTCAGCTACTGCTCTAGGTCATCACTCGACGTCCATTTCTTTTACCGCTGTCCTCCTGCTGTCGCTAGGCAAATTCGTCAGAATATCAGCCATCCAGATTCCGGTTTCCAACCTTCTTTATTACTCGCACGCACCGCGCACACACACACACACACACACACTTCCTTAAGCACCCCAATACCCGCTCATGGGATCCCCGAAGCAAGGTTCCGCGCTGCGCCACGGCGGCCACGCGCACTCCGCGCACCACCTGCCCGCCGCAGTGACCAACGCGCGTGCGGCGCTCTTCGCGGCGGGCCTACTAATAGTAACCCTCATCTCCATCCTGGGGTTCAACCTCTCCTCCATGGACCCCCCGGAGCCAACCTCCAGAGCCGCGTGTGGCGGCAACCACGTAGGCCCAGGTGATGCATCGGCGCCTTTAGATCAGGTTCACATGGTGCTTCTCTCAGTGCCACAGCCTGTGCCACTCCCAGTGCCACGGCCAGGGCCGGAGCTGGGCCCGGGTCAGGGTAAGAGTTAGGGTCAGTGTCAGGGTCAGGGTCAGGGTCAGGGTCAGGGTCAGGGTCAGGTTCAGGTTCAGGTCAGGTTCAGGTTCAGGGTCAGGGTAGAGTCTTCCTGTCGCTGCTGCCCCCTCGTCGTGTCCCTGCCACTCTCTCCCCCTGTCCCACCTTGTTTCTACGCCGTATTCATTCATTCCCTGCCCCTGGTGTGAGTGTACATCCATCCATCTATTAGGCACGGAGAGATGGTACCACGACAAGCGCAGCGAGGTGTATGACAAGATGGAGGCGGAGTGCATTCTGAGACTCGTGATTGTGTTCATTCCCTGAACCTTGGTGTACCCGCTCTTGGTGTGTGCTTTTGCAGGCACGGAGAGCCCATATACCACGACAAGCTCAGTGAGGTGTATGACAAGATGGAGGCGGAGTGCATTCTGAGACATCTCACAGTTGTGTTAATTCCCTGCACCTTGGTGTACCCGCTCCTGGTGTGTGCTTTCGCAGGCACGGAGAGCCCATACCACGACAAGCACAGCGATGTGTATGACAAGATGGAGGCGGAGTTCTATGACAAGGGCCATGCGTTATCACTCTTGAGATTTCTCAGAATAGTTAGAAGCAGTTCCATATCCGTTCCCCTTGGTGTGTGTGCATGCTATCAGGCACGGAGAGCCCGTACCACGACAAGCGCAGCGAGGTGTATGATAAGATGGAGGCGGAGTTCTATGACAAGGGGGCTGAGTTCCTCTTTGGCTCCTCCAGCACCACCTCCCAGTCGCTCAAGGTGCGCTGATCCCACAAGGTAGGGATGAGCAGAGGGCGAACTCGAACATGTTCGAGTTCGCCCCCTGTCGAACATGTACTTTTGCCGAACCGAACAGTGTTCGGTTCGGCGAACTATTTTGGCGAAAATATGTGTTCGCCGTTCGCCCTAGGAGGCGAACGATTTTTTTCAGCAGGCGAACACGAACATGTTCGTGTTCGCCCAGGGGAAAATTCAGTATAGTCACACATGTCAGAAAACAGTTTTCAAGGTTCAGGATGATAGCAAAATGTGTGCAGGGTGTATATGTGTGCGTGCAACGAACCCAATAGTACAACATCAAATACTGTGAAGGGAAATGTCAAAGTATAACAAATTCCTACACTAAGGCGCCACTGCTACTACCAACAACAGCATCCTCTCCACCAGCTGTGTCGTCAGCCTCCACACCCTCCTCCTCCTCCTCCTCGTCATCCTCCTCTGCCCCCTCGCCCTCAATGGCGAACTCTGGTGGTGCGACGCCTCTCGGTTGGCGGCCCTCGCCTATCCTCTGGCCAGGGTGTGAACTGTACCATGATCTGAGAATCATGACAGCTCGCGTCCTCTGAGAGGCCAGGCGGTGCCGCTTCCAGGAAATGAGGTTGCGACCAAGGGAGAACACCCGCTCACTCGAAGCGGACGTGGCAGGGATGGCGAGATAATCCCGGGCCATGCGCCTTAGCGTCTGCATGTTGGTGGCACTGCGCCAGTACTCTAGCGCTGTCACGTCGCACCGCACCCTCTCGGACAAGTACCTGCTAACCTCGTCATCCTGCACCATCCCACCCGCCCCCGCATCGTGGCTCGCCGACAGACGCGCCGCAAGTCGTCGGCGACTAGGGAGAAACTGCGCGTCATCGTCGTCCTCCTCCTCGTCTCCCTCCTCCTCCTCCGCAACGGGGGCAAGTGGGGTCGGCCGTGGAGCAAGCTCTGCAGCCCGTGCCTGGTACTCGGCCACGCGGTCGCGCACCAGCTTGATCACCTCGCCAGACGCCGGACGCGGCCTCACCCTCCTGTCGGTCTCGGGATGCAGCTTCTTCCAGTGCGCGTCGTCGAACCACGCCGCCTTCATGGATGGGTCCAAGAAGGTGGCGATCCAGTACTCGTTGCTGGTGATGTAGGCGTACTTCTTCAAGTGGCTCAGCGCCGCCACGATCATCGGCTGCAGCGTCGGAGATGGCCCCTTGGCAAGGCGCGACTCCATGGCGTCGATCAGGCCGTTGTAGTACGGCACCACCATCGACACAGTCGGGTACGCCGCCCCCTCCGCTGCCTTGGAGACCTTGGCGAAGGGGCTTAGGAATGTCTTCACCGCCTGCAGGGTCTCCCAGTCTGCGTCTGTCAGGCGCAGACTCTCCACCTTCTTCTTGTCGGTCTTCGACAGGCCCTGTCGGGTAGAGGGAATGATTTGGGGGGAGGTATGAGGGAAACTGTGATTATGGAGGAGGATTTTGGCATCCGGCCGGCAACATACAAGCTTGACCAACAATATTGTGTAGACGTGCTAACACACCACACCATGACATAACCACACACTACAACAACCCACACAAAACACATGTGTTACCTGTGTCTGGGCGAAGAAGACAGTGATGGGGTTCTGCAGAACAGCCGCACGCTCGACCATGTCGTGGGTCGACCCCCAGCGCGTAGGACTGTCCTGCACCAGCTTCAACGCCGGCTTCGGCGTGGCGGGGTTGGCCTGCAAGTTCAAGGTCCGCTGTAGGCCCAAGAAAGACCCCGAGCGCTGTGGAGAGAAGCCAATCCACGACGCCATCTCTCTCAGTATCTTCAGCAACTTTCGTATGGAATCCACAGCCAGTGCTGCCTGCACTGCAAGGTTTATCACGTGTGCCAAGCACCTGCGCACGGAACAGAACATTAGGGAAAGAGAAAAGGGGAAGTTGGAGGACACATGGTTAGAGCGAGCCACAAAAACCAAACCAGACCCCTCACAACCTACAACTCGAACCGCACCGGCCCACCTCTCCATACAATTACAAATTGTCCATGCTGGAACGACACACCCACAAAGGCAAACACACGCCCACATTCCCGCACGCCCAGCCCACGCACACTCCCACACTCACCGGAAGTGCATGCGCGAGCTGAAGAAGCACTGACCACCACCCTCCTCCGACAACCGCCTGAAGGCGGCAATGTTGCTAGAGGCGTTGTCTGTCGTGAAACCAAGACAACGCCCCTCCAACCCCCACTGCACAACCGTCTCCTCAACCACCTGCGCCATCTCCCTGCCCCCATGCCGCCCGAGCATCTCACGGAACTCAAGCACCATTGTGTGCAGCTAGAAGTTCTCGTCTATCCAGTGACCTGTCACCACTAGCCATGCCTTGTTGTTGGGTGCCGTCCACATGTCGATGGTGATCGACACCTTGCACCCCAGCTCCCCCTCCTTCGCCAACATCTCCGCAATGGTGGACTAGAGAGCCGCTGTTGCATAGACCACGGTGTCGAGGGATACCGTCCAGCGCGAGGGGATGAAGTTCTTCTGCGCGCAGTTGCGGTTTAGCAGGATCAAT
The DNA here is from genome assembly GCA_947471745.1 of Closterium sp. Naga37s-1. NCBI lineage: Eukaryota > Viridiplantae > Streptophyta > Zygnematophyceae > Desmidiales > Closteriaceae > Closterium > Closterium sp. Naga37s-1. The sequence goes on along the minus strand of CANJKZ010000036.1, from coordinate 811,162 downwards.
AGCTCCCGAAACTGGAGGAGGGTAGAGTAGAGACAACGAGGGAGAGGGTTTTCAATGTCAAGGGGATGGTTTTGAGACAAAGTGGCACACGATTACAATAGAAGCATCAAACAGTCAACCACATACTGCCAAATCCCCTTCATACAGCAGGCATGGGACACTCACGGCCTCGGACTCGACGATGCGTAAGGGGAGGTCGCAGGTGACCACCAGCTTGGCGATCGCCTACCGTAGCTCCTCCGTGGACAGCTTGGTTGTCATGAAGAACGGTGTGTGGTGGTTCTTAAAGGGATGAAGCCTATGGTGGTTGAGGGAGGGAGGGCTAACCAACAAAGACGTTTTGAGTTTGAGCTAAAAAAATGAGCTCAAACTCAAATTGGCCGCGACCTAAATTTGGTCGCGGCCAATTTTGACGCGAACACTTTGGTGTTCGCGTCAAGCCCAAAACGAACACGAACACGTTCGTGTTCGTCCACACTCCGCCAAATGGAGGTGGCGAACGGCGAACATGTTCGGCCGAACACCGAACATGTTCGCCTCGAACATGTTCGAGGCGAACCGAACAGGTGTTCGAGATCTTGCTCATGTCTACCGCAAGGTTCTAGCATGTGAAACAATTGAGGCCATCTGCTCTGCACTAGTCACTGCTTTGAGTCCCTCGTTGGCTCCTCGCCTTGGCAGTTGCTCAAGGTGCGACCGTCCCACTCGTGAGCATGCACCCACTCCTTCCTGCCCCAGAAGGCTTTAAAAGCTGCTGCAGTACCACCTTGCAGTTTCTCATTTTTTGTCCCACCCACTCACCCATCTGCTCGCCCTCCTTTGAATCCGCACTCGCGCATTGATCCACCGACTAATTGCATTCCTTAACTCTTTCGATTGCATTGTTTAAGGCCATCTGCAATATTCACTACTTGGTCTACTCTTTGGTAAAGCCACTTCCTCACACCTCACACGTGTGTCTAATGGCATAACACTTGTGTTGTGTGCGCACATACAACCAAGCGCATATGTTGGCTTACAAGCAACACGGCTACGTGTAGAAAGTAGATTTTTGAGACGTCTCGTGTAGAAAGTAGATTTTTGAGATGTCTCGTGTAGAAAGTAGATTTTTGAGATGTCTCAAAAATCTACTTTCTACATGTGGCTTACAAGCAGCACGGCTCTTGCTTGGTGTTGGCCTTTGCTTGACTCACCCTTTTGAGGCGCCTCAAATGTTGGCCTTTGCTTGACTCACCCTTTTGAGGCGCCTCAAATGTTGGCCTTTGCTTGACTCACCCTTTTGAGGCGCCTCAAATGTTGGCCTTTGCTTGACTCACCCTTTTGAGGCGCCTCAAATGTTGGCCTTTGCTTGACTCACCCTTTTGAGGCGCCTCAAATGTTGGCCTTTGCTTGACTCACCCTTTTGAGGCGCCTCAAATGTTGGCCTTTGCTTGACTCACCCTTTTGAGGCGCCTCAAATGTTGGCCTTTGCTTGACTCACCCTTTTGAGGCGCCTCAAATGTTGGCCTTTGCTTGACTCACCCTTTTGAGGCGCCTCAAATGTTGGCCTTTGCTTGACTCACCCTTTTGAGGCGCCTCAAATGTTGGCCTTTGCTTGACTCACCCTTTTGAGGCGCCTCAAATGTTGGCCTTTGCTTGACTCACCCTTTTGAGGCGCCTCAAATGTTGGCCTTTGCTTGACTCACCCTTTTGAGGCGCCTCAAATGTTGGCCTTTGCTTGACTCACCCTTTTGAGGCGCCTCAAATGTTGGCCTTTGCTTGACTCACCCTTTTGAGGCGCCTCAAATGTTGGCCTTTGCTTGACTCACCCTTTTGAGGCGCCTCAAATGTTGGCCTTTGCTTGACTCACCCTTTTGAGGCGCCTCAAATGTTGGCCTTTGCTTGACTCACCCTTTTGAGGCGCCTCAAATGTTGGCCTTTGCTTGACTCACCCTTTTGAGGCGCCTCAAATGTTGGCCTTTGCTTGACTCACCCTTTTGAGGCGCCTCAAATGTTGGCCTTTGCTTGACTCACCCTTTTGAGGCGCCTCAAATGTTGGCCTTTGCTTGACTCACCCTTTTGAGGCGCCTCAAATGTTGGGCCTCAATGTTGGCCTTGACTCACCCTTTTGAGGCGCCTCAAATGTTGGCCTTTGCTTGACTCACCCTTTTGAGGCGCCTCAAATGTTGGCCTTTGCTTGACTCACCCTTTTGAGGCGCCTCAAATGTTGGCCTTTGCTTGACTCACCCTTTTGAGGCGCCTCAAATGTTGGCCTTTGCTTGACTCACCCTTTTGAGGCGCCTCAAATGTTGGCCTTTGCTTGACTCACCCTTTTGAGGCGCCTCAAATGTTGGCCTTTGCTTGACTCACCCTTTTGAGGCGCCTCAAATGTTGGCCTTTGCTTGACTCACCCTTTTGAGGCGCCTCAAATGTTGGCCTTTGCTTGACTCACCCTTTTGAGGCGCCTCAAATGTTGGCCTTTGCTTGACTCACCCTTTTGAGGCGCCTCAAATGTTGGCCTTTGCTTGACTCACCCTTTTGAGGCGCCTCAAATGTTGGCCTTTGCTTGACTCACCCTTTTGAGGCGCCTCAAATGTTGGCCTTTGCTTGACTCACCCTTTTGAGGCGCCTCAAATGTTGGCCTTTGCTTGACTCACCCTTTTGAGGCGCCTCAAATGTTGGCCTTTGCTTGACTCACCCTTTTGAGGCGCCTCAAATGTTGGCCTTTGCTTGACTCACCCTTTTGAGGCGCCTCAAATGTTGGCCTTTGCTTGACTCACCCTTTTGAGGCGCCTCAAATGTTGGCCTTTGCTTGACTCACCCTTTTGAGGCGCCTCAAATGTTGGCCTTTGCTTGACTCACCCTTTTGAGGCGCCTCAAATGTTGGCCTTTGCTTGACTCACCCTTTTGAGGCGCCTCAAATGTTGGCCTTTGCTTGACTCACCCTTTTGAGGCGCCTCAAATGTTGGCCTTTGCTTGACTCACCCTTTTGAGGCGCCTCAAATGTTGGCCTTTGCTTGACTCACCCTTTTGAGGCGCCTCAAATGTTGGCCTTTGCTTGACTCACCCTTTTGAGGCGCCTCAAATGTTGGCCTTTGCTTGACTCACCCTTTTGAGGCGCCTCAAATGTTGGCCTTTGCTTGACTCACCCTTTTGAGGCGCCTCAAATGTTGGCCTTTGCTTGACTCACCCTTTTGAGGCGCCTCAAATGTTGGCCTTTGCTTGACTCACCCTTTTGAGGCGCCTCAAATGTTGGCCTTTGCTTGACTCACCCTTTTGAGGCGCCTCAAATGTTGGCCTTTGCTTGACTCACCCTTTTGAGGCGCCTCAAATGTTGGCCTTTGCTTGACTCACCCTTTTGAGGCGCCTCAAATGTTGGCCTTTGCTTGACTCACCCTTTTGAGGCGCCTCAAATGTTGGCCTTTGCTTGACTCACCCTTTTGAGGCGCCTCAAATGTTGGCCTTTGCTTGACTCACCCTTTTGAGGCGCCTCAAATGTTGGCCTTTGCTTGACTCACCCTTTTGAGGCGCCTCAAATGTTGGCCTTTGCTTGACTCACCCTTTTGAGGCGCCTCAAATGTTGGCCTTTGCTTGACTCACCCTTTTGAGGCGCCTCAAATGTTGGCCTTTGCTTGACTCACCCTTTTGAGGCGCCTCAAATGTTGGCCTTTGCTTGACTCACCCTTTTGAGGCGCCTCAAATGTTGGCCTTTGCTTGACTCACCCTTTTGAGGCGCCTCAAATGTTGGCCTTTGCTTGACTCACCCTTTTGAGGCGCCTCAAATGTTGGCCTTTGCTTGACTCACCCTTTTGAGGCGCCTCAAATGCTGGCCTTTGCTTGACTCACCCTTTTGAGGCGCCTCAAATGTTGGCCTTTGCTTGACTCACCCTTTTGAGGCGCCTCAAATGTTGGCCTTTGCTTGACTCACCCTTTTGAGGCGCCTCAAATGTTGGCCTTTGCTTGACTCACCCTTTTGAGGCGCCTCAAATGTTGGCCTTTGCTTGACTCACCCTTTTGAGGCGCCTCAAATGTTGGCCTTTGCTTGACTCACCCTTTTGAGGCGCCTCAAATGTTGGCCTTTGCTTGACTCACCCTTTTGAGGCGCCTCAAATGCTGGCCTTTGCTTGACTCACCCTTTTGAGGCGCCTCAAATGTTGGCCTTTGCTTGACTCACCCTTTTGAGGCGCCTCAAATGTTGGCCTTTGCTTGACTCACCCTTTTGAGGCGCCTCAAATGTTGGCCTTTGCTTGACTCACCCTTTTGAGGCGCCTCAAATGTTGGCCTTTGCTTGACTCACCCTTTTGAGGCGCCTCAAATGTTGGCCTTTGCTTGACTCACCCTTTTGAGGCGCCTCAAATGTTGGCCTTTGCTTGACTCACCCTTTTGAGGCGCCTCAAATGTTGGCCTTTGCTTGACTCACCCTTTTGAGGCGCCTCAAATGTTGGCCTTTGCTTGACTCACCCTTTTGAGGCGCCTCAAATGTTGGCCTTTGCTTGACTCACCCTTTTGAGGCGCCTCAAATGTTGGCCTTTGCTTGACTCACCCTTTTGAGGCGCCTCAAATGTTGGCCTTTGCTTGACTCACCCTTTTGAGGCGCCTCAAATGTTGGCCTTTGCTTGACTCACCCTTTTGAGGCGCCTCAAATGCTGGCCTTTGCTTGACTCACCCTTTTGAGGCGCCTCAAATGTTGGCCTTTGCTTGACTCACCCTTTTGAGGCGCCTCAAATGTTGGCCTTTGCTTGACTCACCCTTTTGAGGCGCCTCAAATGTTGGCCTTTGCTTGACTCACCCTTTTGAGGCGCCTCAAATGTTGGCCTTTGCTTGACTCACCCTTTTGAGGCGCCTCAAATGTTGGCCTTTGCTTGACTCACCCTTTTGAGGCGCCTCAAATGTTGGCCTTTGCTTGACACACCCTTTTGAGGCGCCTCAAATGTTGGCCTTTGCTTGACTCACCCTTTTGAGGCGCCTCAAATGTTGGCCTTTGCTTGACTCACCCTTTTGAGGCGCCTCAAATGTTGGCCTTTGCTTGACTCACCCTTTTGAGGCGCCTCAAATGTTGGCCTTTGCTTGTGTCACCCTTTTGAGGCGCCTCAAATGTTGGCCTTTGCTTGACTCACCCTTTTGAGGCGCCTCAAATGTTGGCCTTTGCTTGACTCACCCTTTTGAGGCGCCTCAAATGTTGGCCTTTGCTTGACTCACCCTTTTGAGGCGCCTCAAATGTTGGCCTTTGCTTGACTCACCCTTTTGAGGCGCCTCAAATGTTGGCCTTTGCTTGACTCACCCTTTTGAGGCGCCTCAAATGTTGGCCTTTGCTTGACTCACCCTTTTGAGGCGCCTCAAATGCTGGCCTTTGCTTGACTCACCCTTTTGAGGCGCCTCAAATGTTGGCCTTTGCTTGACTCACCCTTTTGAGGCGCCTCAAATGTTGGCCTTTGCTTGACTCACCCTTTTGAGGCGCCTCAAATGTTGGCCTTTGCTTGACTCACCCTTTTGAGGCGCCTCAAATGTTGGCCTTTGCTTGACTCACCCTTTTGAGGCGCCTCAAATGTTGGCCTTTGCTTGACTCACCCTTTTGAGGCGCCTCAAATGTTGGCCTTTGCTTGACTCACCCTTTTGAGGCGCCTCAAATGTTGGCCTTTGCTTGACTCACCCTTTTGAGGCGCCTCAAATGTTGGCCTTTGCTTGACTCACCCTTTTGAGGCGCCTCAAATGTTGGCCTTTGCTTGACTCACCCTTTTGAGGCGCCTCAAATGCTGGCCTTTGCTTGACTCACCCTTTTGAGGCGCCTCAAATGTTGGCCTTTGCTTGACTCACCCTTTTGAGGCGCCTCAAATGTTGGCCTTTGCTTGACTCACCCTTTTGAGGCGCCTCAAATGTTGGCCTTTGCTTGACTCACCCTTTTGAGGCGCCTCAAATGTTGGCCTTTGCTTGACTCACCCTTTTGAGGCGCCTCAAATGTTGGCCTTTGCTTGACTCACCCTTTTGAGGCGCCTCAAATGTTGGCCTTTGCTTGACTCACCCTTTTGAGGCGCCTCAAATGTTGGCCTTTGCTTGACTCACCCTTTTGAGGCGCCTCAAATGTTGGCCTTTGCTTGACTCACCCTTTTGAGGCGCCTCAAATGTTGGCCTTTGCTTGACTCACCCTTTTGAGGCGCCTCAAATGTTGGCCTTTGCTTGACTCACCCTTTTGAGGCGCCTCAAATGTTGGCCTTTGCTTGACTCACCCTTTTGAGGCGCCTCAAATGTTGGCCTTTGCTTGACTCACCCTTTTGAGGCGCCTCAAATGTTGGCCTTTGCTTGACTCACCCTTTTGAGGCGCCTCAAATGTTGGCCTTTGCTTGACTCACCCTTTTGAGGCGCCTCAAATGTTGGCCTTTGCTTGACTCACCCTTTTGAGGCGCCTCAAATGTTGGCCTTTGCTTGACTCACCCTTTTGAGGCGCCTCAAATGTTGGCCTTTGCTTGACTCACCCTTTTGAGGCGCCTCAAATGTTGGCCTTTGCTTGACTCACCCTTTTGAGGCGCCTCAAATGTTGGCCTTTGCTTGACTCACCCTTTTGAGGCGCCTCAAATGTTGGCCTTTGCTTGACTCACCCTTTTGAGGCGCCTCAAATGTTGGCCTTTGCTTGACTCACCCTTTTGAGGCGCCTCAAATGTTGGCCTTTGCTTGACTCACCCTTTTGAGGCGCCTCAAATGTTGGCCTTTGCTTGACTCACCCTTTTGAGGCGCCTCAAATGTTGGCCTTTGCTTGACTCACCCTTTTGAGGCGCCTCAAATGTTGGCCTTTGCTTGACTCACCCTTTTGAGGCGCCTCAAATGTTGGCCTTTGCTTGACTCACCCTTTTGAGGCGCCTCAAATGTTGGCCTTTGCTTGACTCACCCTTTTGAGGCGCCTCAAATGTTGGCCTTTGCTTGACTCACCCTTTTGAGGCGCCTCAAATGCTGGCCTTTGCTTGACTCACCCTTTTGAGGCGCCTCAAATGTTGGCCTTTGCTTGACTCACCCTTTTGAGGCGCCTCAAATGTTGGCCTTTGCTTGACTCACCCTTTTGAGGCGCCTCAAATGTTGGCCTTTGCTTGACTCACCCTTTTGAGGCGCCTCAAATGTTGGCCTTTGCTTGACTCACCCTTTTGAGGCGCCTCAAATGTTGGCCTTTGCTTGACTCACCCTTTTGAGGCGCCTCAAATGTTGGCCTTTGCTTGACTCACCCTTTTGAGGCGCCTCAAATGCTGGCCTTTGCTTGACTCACCCTTTTGAGGCGCCTCAAATGTTGGCCTTTGCTTGACTCACCCTTTTGAGGCGCCTCAAATGTTGGCCTTTGCTTGACTCACCCTTTTGAGGCGCCTCAAATGTTGGCCTTTGCTTGACTCACCCTTTTGAGGCGCCTCAAATGTTGGCCTTTGCTTGACTCACCCTTTTGAGGCGCCTCAAATGTTGGCCTTTGCTTGACTCACCCTTTTGAGGCGCCTCAAATGTTGGCCTTTGCTTGACTCACCCTTTTGAGGCGCCTCAAATGTTGGCCTTTGCTTGACTCACCCTTTTGAGGCGCCTCAAATGTTGGCCTTTGCTTGACTCACCCTTTTGAGGCGCCTCAAATGTTGGCCTTTGCTTGACTCACCCTTTTGAGGCGCCTCAAATGTTGGCCTTTGCTTGACTCACCCTTTTGAGGCGCCTCAAATGTTGGCCTTTGCTTGACTCACCCTTTTGAGGCGCCTCAAATGTTGGCCTTTGCTTGACTCACCCTTTTGAGGCGCCTCAAATGCTGGCCTTTGCTTGACTCACCCTTTTGAGGCGCCTCAAATGTTGGCCTTTGCTTGACTCACCCTTTTGAGGCGCCTCAAATGTTGGCCTTTGCTTGACTCACCCTTTTGAGGCGCCTCAAATGTTGGCCTTTGCTTGACTCACCCTTTTGAGGCGCCTCAAATGTTGGCCTTTGCTTGACTCACCCTTTTGAGGCGCCTCAAATGTTGGCCTTTGCTTGACTCACCCTTTTGAGGCGCCTCAAATGTTGGCCTTTGCTTGACACACCCTTTTGAGGCGCCTCAAATGTTGGCCTTTGCTTGACTCACCCTTTTGAGGCGCCTCAAATGTTGGCCTTTGCTTGACTCACCCTTTTGAGGCGCCTCAAATGTTGGCCTTTGCTTGACTCACCCTTTTGAGGCGCCTCAAATGTTGGCCTTTGCTTGTGTCACCCTTTTGAGGCGCCTCAAATGTTGGCCTTTGCTTGACTCACCCTTTTGAGGCGCCTCAAATGTTGGCCTTTGCTTGACTCACCCTTTTGAGGCGCCTCAAATGTTGGCCTTTGCTTGACTCACCCTTTTGAGGCGCCTCAAATGTTGGCCTTTGCTTGACTCACCCTTTTGAGGCGCCTCAAATGTTGGCCTTTGCTTGACTCACCCTTTTGAGGCGCCTCAAATGTTGGCCTTTGCTTGACTCACCCTTTTGAGGCGCCTCAAATGCTGGCCTTTGCTTGACTCACCCTTTTGAGGCGCCTCAAATGTTGGCCTTTGCTTGACTCACCCTTTTGAGGCGCCTCAAATGTTGGCCTTTGCTTGACTCACCCTTTTGAGGCGCCTCAAATGTTGGCCTTTGCTTGACTCACCCTTTTGAGGCGCCTCAAATGTTGGCCTTTGCTTGACTCACCCTTTTGAGGCGCCTCAAATGTTGGCCTTTGCTTGACTCACCCTTTTGAGGCGCCTCAAATGTTGGCCTTTGCTTGACTCACCCTTTTGAGGCGCCTCAAATGTTGGCCTTTGCTTGACTCACCCTTTTGAGGCGCCTCAAATGTTGGCCTTTGCTTGACTCACCCTTTTGAGGCGCCTCAAATGTTGGCCTTTGCTTGACTCACCCTTTTGAGGCGCCTCAAATGCTGGCCTTTGCTTGACTCACCCTTTTGAGGCGCCTCAAATGTTGGCCTTTGCTTGACTCACCCTTTTGAGGCGCCTCAAATGTTGGCCTTTGCTTGACTCACCCTTTTGAGGCGCCTCAAATGTTGGCCTTTGCTTGACTCACCCTTTTGAGGCGCCTCAAATGTTGGCCTTTGCTTGACTCACCCTTTTGAGGCGCCTCAAATGTTGGCCTTTGCTTGACTCACCCTTTTGAGGCGCCTCAAATGTTGGCCTTTGCTTGACTCACCCTTTTGAGGCGCCTCAAATGTTGGCCTTTGCTTGACTCACCCTTTTGAGGCGCCTCAAATGTTGGCCTTTGCTTGACTCACCCTTTTGAGGCGCCTCAAATGTTGGCCTTTGCTTGACTCACCCTTTTGAGGCGCCTCAAATGTTGGCCTTTGCTTGACTCACCCTTTTGAGGCGCCTCAAATGTTGGCCTTTGCTTGACTCACCCTTTTGAGGCGCCTCAAATGTTGGCCTTTGCTTGACTCACCCTTTTGAGGCGCCTCAAATGTTGGCCTTTGCTTGACTCACCCTTTTGAGGCGCCTCAAATGTTGGCCTTTGCTTGACTCACCCTTTTGAGGCGCCTCAAATGTTGGCCTTTGCTTGACTCACCCTTTTGAGGCGCCTCAAATGTTGGCCTTTGCTTGACTCACCCTTTTGAGGCGCCTCAAATGTTGGCCTTTGCTTGACTCACCCTTTTGAGGCGCCTCAAATGTTGGCCTTTGCTTGACTCACCCTTTTGAGGCGCCTCAAATGTTGGCCTTTGCTTGACTCGCCCTTTTGAGGCGCCTCAAATGTTGGCCTTTGCTTGACTCACCCTTTTGAGGCGCCTCAAATGTTGGCCTTTGCTTGACTCACCCTTTTGAGGCGCCTCAAATGTTGGCCTTTGCTTGACTCACCCTTTTGAGGCGCCTCAAATGTTGGCCTTTGCTTGACTCACCCTTTTGAGGCGCCTCAAATGTTGGCCTTTGCTTGACTCACCCTTTTGAGGCGCCTCAAATGTTGGCCTTTGCTTGACTCACCCTTTTGAGGCGCCTCAAATGTTGGCCTTTGCTTGACTCACCCTTTTGAGGCGCCTCAAATGTTGGCCTTTGCTTGACTCACCCTTTTGAGGCGCCTCAAATGTTGGCCTTTGCTTGACTCACCCTTTTGAGGCGCCTCAAATGTTGGCCTTTGCTTGACTCACCCTTTTGAGGCGCCTCAAATGTTGGCCTTTGCTTGACTCACCCTTTTGAGGCGCCTCAAATGTTGGCCTTTGCTTGACTCACCCTTTTGAGGCGCCTCAAATGTTGGCCTTTGCTTGACTCACCCTTTTGAGGCGCCTCAAATGTTGGCCTTTGCTTGACTCACCCTTTTGAGGCGCCTCAAATGTTGGCCTTTGCTTGACTCACCCTTTTGAGGCGCCTCAAATGTTGGCCTTTGCTTGACTCGCCCTTTTGAGGCGCCTCAAATGTTGGCCTTTGCTTGACTCACCCTTTTGAGGCGCCTCAAATGTTGGCCTTTGCTTGACTCACCCTTTTGAGGCGCCTCAAATGTTGGCCTTTGCTTGACTCACCCTTTTGAGGCGCCTCAAATGTTGGCCTTTGCTTGACTCACCCTTTTGAGGCGCCTCAAATGTTGGCCTTTGCTTGACTCACCCTTTTGAGGCGCCTCAAATGTTGGCCTTTGCTTGACTCACCCTTTTGAGGCGCCTCAAATGTTGGCCTTTGCTTGACTCACCCTTTTGAGGCGCCTCAAATGTTGGCCTTTGCTTGACTCACCCTTTTGAGGCGCCTCAAATGTTGGCCTTTGCTTGACTCACCCTTTTGAGGCGCCTCAAATGTTGGCCTTTGCTTGACTCACCCTTTTGAGGCGCCTCAAATGTTGGCCTTTGCTTGACTCACCCTTTTGAGGCGCCTCAAATGTTGGCCTTTGCTTGACTCACCCTTTTGAGGCGCCTCAAATGCTGGCCTTTGCTTGACTCACCCTTTTGAGGCGCCTCAAATGTTGGCCTTTGCTTGACTCACCCTTTTGAGGCGCCTCAAATGTTGGCCTTTGCTTGACTCACCCTTTTGAGGCGCCTCAAATGTTGGCCTTTGCTTGACTCACCCTTTTGAGGCGCCTCAAATGTTGGCCTTTGCTTGACTCACCCTTTTGAGGCGCCTCAAATGTTGGCCTTTGCTTGACTCACCCTTTTGAGGCGCCTCAAATGTTGGCCTTTGCTTGACTCACCCTTTTGAGGCGCCTCAAATGCTGGCCTTTGCTTGACTCACCCTTTTGAGGCGCCTCAAATGTTGGCCTTTGCTTGACTCACCCTTTTGAGGCGCCTCAAATGTTGGCCTTTGCTTGACTCACCCTTTTGAGGCGCCTCAAATGTTGGCCTTTGCTTGACTCACCCTTTTGAGGCGCCTCAAATGTTGGCCTTTGCTTGACTCACCCTTTTGAGGCGCCTCAAATGTTGGCCTTTGCTTGACTCACCCTTTTGAGGCGCCTCAAATGTTGGCCTTTGCTTGACTCACCCTTTTGAGGCGCCTCAAATGTTGGCCTTTGCTTGACTCACCCTTTTGAGGCGCCTCAAATGTTGGCCTTTGCTTGACTCACCCTTTTGAGGCGCCTCAAATGTTGGCCTTTGCTTGACTCACCCTTTTGAGGCGCCTCAAATGTTGGCCTTTGCTTGACTCACCCTTTTGAGGCGCCTCAAATGTTGGCCTTTGCTTGACTCACCCTTTTGAGGCGCCTCAAATGTTGGCCTTTGCTTGACTCACCCTTTTGAGGCGCCTCAAATGTTGGCCTTTGCTTGACTCACCCTTTTGAGGCGCCTCAAATGTTGGCCTTTGCTTGACTCACCCTTTTGAGGTGCCTCAAATGTTGGCCTTTGCTTGACTCACCCTTTTGAGGCGCCTCAAATGTTGGCCTTTGCTTGACTCACCCTTTTGAGGCGCCTCAAATGTTGGCCTTTGCTTGACTCACCCTTTTGAGGCGCCTCAAATGTTGGCCTTTGCTTGACTCACCCTTTTGAGGCGCCTCAAATGTTGGCCTTTGCTTGACTCACCCTTTTGAGGCGCCTCAAATGCTGGCCTTTGCTTGACTCACCCTTTTGAGGCGCCTCAAATGTTGGCCTTTGCTTGAGGCGCCTCAAATGTTGGCCTTTGCTTGACTCACCCTTTTGAGGCGCCTCAAATGTTGGCCTTTGCTTGACTCACCCTTTTGAGGCGCCTCAAATGTTGGCCTTTGCTTGACTCACCCTTTTGAGGCGCCTCAAATGTTGGCCTTTGCTTGACTCACCCTTTTGAGGCGCCTCAAAAGTCCGATGCCGACGGCAATATCGAGCGCTACAAGTCTAGGCTTGTGGCCAAGGGGTTCCAGCAGAAGGAGAAGGTGGACTATAAGGAGTTGTTTGCTCCTGTGGTGAAGCCGACAACGCTGAGAACCCTACTTGCGGGTGCATCAACGGAAGTACCTAGAGGCATTGGCTGCCAACTTTGGGCAAAGTAAAGGCCATGTGGCTACACCCTTTCCCTCTGGGTTCAAGTGTGTGAAGGGACCAGAGGAGGAGAGCGTTGGTGAAGAGCTGAGGCGCCGTTTTCACTCGTTGGTGGGCAACCTCATGTACGCGGCGGTAAACACCCGACCGGACGTCGCCTTTGCAACCGGACAGTTGGCTAGGGTTGTTCAATGCCCTAATGAGGAGCAGGTAGCAGCTGGAATGAGGGTGGCCAAGTATCTTGGCCAAACACCGACCGTTGGGCTGCAATACTCGGCGGCAGCGCAAAGGCACCAAAAGGGCGCGGATGGTGTTGAACCCGGGCGTTTGTTCCTCACCGCATTCTCGGATGCTTCTTATGCATCGGAACGAGAGGACATGACAAGTGTTGGAGGGTTCATTTTATGTGTTGCTGGAGGCCCAACTGCTTGGGAGAGCAAGAAGCAAGCTGGCTGGGATGGCTCTGAACCGAGAGAGCAAGATCCTAAGGCCAACAATCCGAGGGGGAGTTTGTTGGTGCAACCCTACGGTTTGCATCGAGACCCTTCGTGGTTGGGAACAGTGTGGCACTGTTCCACATCACTGTACCTCGGCTCTTGGGGTTTGTAGAAGCTGGGAGTCATTCCCAACTCGTAACTCTTCCTAATTTGTGTTCTATGTCTATAATGGCTGCCATAGTGCCGTTCGTTCAAACCAACGTTGCGTCCTCATTACTTGCTGAAATCGTGTGATTTAAATTGCCTATTGTAGGCGACATCAAGGCGCTCCAGATCCAATTTATAGCAACTCGTTTAAAGCTGTGAGCAGAACGCTATCAACGTTTGAAGCCGCTGTGCAGAAATCCGTCTGTGCACTCTATCTTTCGTTTTAGGCACATTCAAGCCTATTGTGACTATAACACTTCCAAGCTCCCCCCCTCTCCCAACACAAGGTGCAGCAGGGAGAGAGAGAGGAGGAGGCGCGGCGGCAGCTGCTGCTGCTGCTGAGGCACATCCGCCACCCCCTCACACCCTCTCCCCCCCGTCCCCATGGAGGGGGGGGAGGGGGGGGAGGGGGGCGGGGGCGGAGCTGCGCGTGCGACTGCAGGGCACGCGGGCAGGAAGAACCCCCTCTTGCCACCCCCTTACCCGTCAAGATGCTACAGGGCACCGGGGCCGCGGCTAGGGGCTGTAGGTCGCGAGGGGCCATAGTTAGGGGCGACCAGTTGGGCCGAGGGGCGCGGCTAGGTACGGGGCCGGGCGCTGGGCTAGGGACGGGGCCGGGAGCTGGGCAGGTACGGGGCCGGGCGTTGGGCGCGGAACGGGGCCGGGCGCGAGGCTAGGTACGGGGCCGGGCGCAGGCTAGGTACTGGGATGGGCATGGGCTAGGTACGGGGCCAAGTGCGGGTCTAGGTACTTGGCCAGGCGCAGGCTAGGTACGGGGCCTGGCGCTGGGCTAGGGACGGGGCCTGGCGCTGGGCAGGTACGGGGCCGGGCGCTGGGCTGGTACGGGGCCGGGCGCTGGGCAGGTACGGGGCCGGGCGCTGGGCAGGTACGGGGCCGGGCGCTGGGCAGGGACGGGGCCTGGCGCTGGGCAGGTACGGGGCCGGGCGCTGGGCAGGTACGGGGCCGGGCGCTGGGCAGGTACAGGGCCTGGCGCTGGGCAGGTACGGGGCCGGGCGCTGGGCAGGTACGGGGCCGGGCGCTGGGCAGTTACGGGGCCTGGCGCTGGGCAGGTACGGGGCCGGGCGCTGGGCAGGTACGGGGCCGGGCGCTGGGCAGGTACGGGGCCGGGCGCTGGGCAGGTACGGGGCCGGGCGCTGGGCAGGTACGGGGCCGGGCGCTGGGCAGGTACGGGGCCGGGCGCTGGGCAGGTACGGGGCCGGGGCGCGGGCTACGTACGGGGCCGGGCGCGGGCATGATACGGGCCGGGCGCGGGCTAGGTACGGGGCCAGGTGCGGGCGACAGACGGGGCCAGGCGTTGGGCGCGGAACGGAGGCCGGGCGCGAGGCTAGGTACGGGTCGATCGCGGGCTAGGTACGGGGCCAGGCGCGGGGCTAGGAACGGGGCCGAGCGCGGGCTAGGTACGGGCCGATCGCGGGCTAAGTACGGGCCGGGCGCGGGCTAGGTACTTGGCCGGGCGCGGGCTAGGTACGGGCCGGGCGCTGGGCGAGGTACTGGGCTGGGCGCGGGGCGACGGAGTCGACGGGGCCAGCGGGGCCGAGGGGCACAGGTACGGGCGATGGGGCCAAGGGGCCGTGAGCGACGGGGCCTAGGGGCCGAGCCTAGGGGCTAGGGGCGACGCCAAGGGGCGACGGGCCGGGGCCTAGGCTAGCAGGGCATTAGGTGGTAGGCCCATTGATGTTAGGTCCTAGAAATTATTGCTCTTAATACCATGTCAGAATCTAGCTTGACTTAGGAACCATGGCTTGGGTTCTAGGCATGAGTGTCGAGAGAATTTTGGGTGAGGAAAGTCGAGAAGGAAGAATGAGAGGTTTCACTATAGAAAGTTGGGGTACAAATAGCAAACCCTAAGTTGGGTTGTACTCACTACAGAGTACCCCACTGCAGGCTAGACAGCAAATACATTCTGACATATGGGTCAGGATGTTGGCAGGGAGATGGAAAGCGAGGTTGGCAGGGAGATGGAAAGCGAGGTTGGCAGGGAGAGGGGTGGAATCTCTGCAAGGACTCAGGTGGGGAAGGTGGGGAGAGAGGATAAGGTGTTGAGAGGGGATAAGACAGGGAGAGGGGATAAGGTGGGGAGAGGGGATAAGGTGGGGAGAGGGGATAAGGTGGGGAGAGGGGATAAGATGGGGAGAGGGGATAAGGTGGGGAGAGGGGATAAGGTGTTGAGAGGGGATAAGACAGGGAGAGGGGATAAGGTGGGGAGAGGGGATAAGGTGGGGAGAGGGGATAAGGTGGGGAGAGGGGATAAGATGGGGAGAGGGAATCAGGTGGGGAGAGGGGATAAGGTGGGTAGAGGGGATTTACTGTGAAGGGGGACTAAGGTGGGCAGAGGAGATAAGGCAGGTAGCGGGGATAAGGTGGGGAAAGGAGATAATGCGTGTTGAGGGGATAAGGTGGGAAGAGAGGTGGGCAACGTCAGCAAAGTGACGGGGAAAAGCTTGGAAAGGACTGAACCCGTAGTAAGGGACGTTGGTAGAGTGTGGGAAGGTTGGCAGAGAAAGGGGGGGAAGGTGGCAGAGAGAGGGGAGAGGGGTAGAGAAGTGGAAAGGTTGGATAGAAGGTTTGTAGAGAGTGGGTGAAAGGTTGACCGAGTGGGGAGGTTGGCAAATGGTCAGCGGTGAGAGGGAGACCGCTGGCAGGGATTCTAGAAGTTGGCAGGGAAACGGGCGGGGAGGGCAGAGAAAGGGGGGGGATTGGCAAAGAGGGGGGAAGGATACTAGGGAGAGTGTGGAAGGATGGCAAAGAGAGGGGGGGGAGGTTGGGAGTTAGAGGGGGAAGGTTTCGCAATGTGAGGGGGGAGGTTGGGAGTTAGAGGGGGGAAGGTTGGCAATGAGAGGGTGGGGCAGAGAGAGGAGCAATGTTGTCAGAGAAAAAGGGAATGTTGGCAGAGAGGGGAGGAGTGTTGGCAGAGAGGGGAGGAGTGATCGCAGAGAGGGGAGGAGTGTTGGCAGAGAGGGGAGGAGTGTTTGCAGAGAGGGGTGGAGTGTTGGCAGAGAGGGGAGGAGTGTTGGCAGAGAGGGGAGGAGTGTTCGCAGAGAGGGGAGGAGTGTTCGCGGAAAGAGGTGATGAGTGGAGGGAGTTGAGGAAGAAAGGGGGGAAGGTTGGGAGAGAGGAAAGGAAGGTTTGCAGAGATGGGCGTAATGGTTGGTAGAGGTTGACTGCGGGGTTGGCAAGGAATGGGAGAGAGGGTTGGCAGAAAGAGGGGGAGACGGTGGGAAAACGAGGGCGGAAGGATGACAAAGAGAAGGGGAAAGTATGGCAGAGAGAGGGGGTAAGCATGGTAGAGAGGTTGGGGACGGTTGGGAAATAGAGGGTTGGAAGATGGTAGAGAGAGAGGGAAGGTTGGCAAACAGGGGAAGAGTGTTGGCAGAAAGTGGGTTCGAATGGAGGGAGTGTTGGGGAGGAATAGGGAAACAGGTTGGGAGAGAGGAGAGGAAGGTTGGCAGGGAGGGGGGTAATGGTTGGCAGAGGTTGACGGGGGGTTTGTTGGCAGGGAATGGGAGAGAGGGTAGACAAAGAGTTGGGGGAAGGTTGGTAAAAAAGAGGGGAAAGGATGGCAGAGAGAGGGTGAAGGAAAGGTTGGCAAAGGGAGGGGGGAAGGATGGCAAAGCGATGGGGGAAGACTGGCAAAACGAAGGGGGGAGGATGACAGAGGGAAGGGGGAAGGTTGGCAGAGATGAGGGGGGAAGGTTGGGAAAGGGAGAGGGAAGGTTGGCAGTGAGGGAAGGGGGGAAGGCTGGCAGAGAGGGAGGTGGAAGCTTAGGGAAGAGTCGAGAAGGTTGGTTGAGCAGTGGGGGGAGGGGATGATATTGACAGAGAGGGGGTGAGAAGGTTGGCAGAGAGGAGGAGGTGTTTGGCTGAGAAAAAGGGGTAAGTATGGCAGAGAAGGAGAGGGGGGTTGGAGTTTGGTGAAAAGAGGGGCGAAGGGCAGAGAGGAGTGAGAAGGTTGGCTGAGAGGAGGAAAGGCAAGGGCGAGGGAGAGAAGGCTGGCAGAGAGGGGAGAAGGGCAGGGATAGGGGGAGAAGGTCGTCAGGAAAGGTGCGGTGTTGGGTGATTAAGGGGGAATCTGGCAGAGAAGGGTGGGAAGCTGTTGGTAGAGAGAGGAGAATTGGGAGGAATGGGGGAGGTTGGCAGAAAGTGTGAAGGGGGGAGGGGGAGAGAGGGGAAAGAGGGTTAGAGGGTGTGAGAGGGTGTGATGTCTTGTCGAAGTTTTTTGCCATGGTACTTGAGAGGAGGGAGGGCTTTGCTGTTGCTGCATGGCACTGCAGTCACAACTTTTCATATTTTGGTGCCTTAAAAGCCTGAATTAATGTAGTGAGCATGGTGCTTCTGTTTTCACCCTGTCGCTGACTTTTCTCCACATTTCGTGAAGATCAGGATTTTTTTTCTTCTTTTGTATGACAATTATAATTTGTGGTTCTACACGCATGTGTTTCCACTGCCTCCCCCACCTCCACTGCGGCCCCCACCACCACCCCTGCCACCCTTGCCCTTGCTGCTGCGGCGCTTCCCACTAGCAGAAGCAACCCCGACATCCTCAGCACCAAGGACGTCAATAGCAGCAGCAGAGGCGTATGAGGGAGCAAGGGGGAGGGGGAACACCCCTCAAAGAAGGACGTGCGAGGAGTGCCACGACCAGCACCTACAGCGACTACACTAGTCTCAGCTGCAAGGAGGTGCTGCTCGAGTAGGTCAACAGTGAGGTCTGTGGGGTCAAGTGCGAAAAAATGGTCCCTGACAGCGCGAAGAGAGTCAGAGAGGCGGGTGACTATAAAGTAGAGAGTGATGTACATCGGGGGCGGGTTCCTCTCAAGGAACTCTGCTGGGAGGGCAGTGCGGTAGCGACCATCGCTAGTGCGAAGGTGGCAAACCAGGTCCTCTACTGTGGCAAAGGCGGACAGCTTGGGAAACAGGTAGGGCAGAAGAAGACAGCCTAGAGCAGCAGTGGCAGGCGAGGAGTAACGGGCGACTACAGCGTCGTACAGTGCCTGTGCTGTCCTGTGCTGTTCGAAGTGAGCGCATTCGGCTAACGGCAGGTGGTTGCGAATGGCTAAGCAAGCAGCAGCGTCACGAGTAAGCCACTGTGAGCGAGTCGCACTGTCAGCTGTGGCGGGAGCGGCGGGAGCAGCACCAGACGTGTGATCAAACAACAAAACACCATCCCTAAAGTCGCTCAGTAGGTACAGCTGCAGGTCGTCAAGCCACGTGTCAAACCGGATCGGGCGGCCCTCATGATCGAACGTCAGAATGCGGAGGGAAGCCACAGCGGCGCAGCACGCAGGGCGGGCAGCAGAGAGGTCCGGCAAGCAGGACAGCAGCGGCTGCGAGAGGGCCTCAAGGGGCGGCTAGCAGGGCAGCAGGGGCGGCTAGGGGGGTGGCTAGGGGGGCGCCAGGGGTGGCGCGCGGGGCTGCAAGGGCGGCCTGCGGGCTGCAGAGGCGAAGGGGTGGGCCGCAAGAGGCGGCGCGCGGGGCCTGGGGTCGACGGGCTCGCCGGGGCCTAGGGGCGACGGGCGCGAGTCGGGGCTAGGGGCAACGGGTCAGGGCCTAGGGGGGATGGGCGCGAGTCGGGGCTAGGGGCGACAGGCCGGGGCCTAGGGGGGCGACGGGCCTAGGTTAGGGGCGACGGGCCGGGGCCGGGGCCTCAGGGCGACGGGCGACAGGCCGGGGTTGGGGCGACGGGCCTAGGAGCGACGGGCGTCGGGCCGGGGTCCTAGGGGCGACTGGCGACGAGCTGGGGCTACTGGCCTAGGGGCGACGGGCTGGGGCGGCGGGCCTAGGGGCGACGGGCCTAGGGGGGGGGAGGGGGGGGGGGGGGGGGGGGGGGGCAACGGGCCGGGGCGACGGGGCCTAGGGGCGACGGGCCGTGGCGACAGGCCTAGGGGCGACGGGCCGGGGCCTAGGGGCGACGGGCCTACAGTCGACGGGCCGGGGCGACAGGCCTAGGGGCGACGGGCCCAGGGGCGACGGGCTTACCGGCGACGGGCGACAGGCCGGGGCCTAGGGGCGACAGGTAGGCCCCACGAGGGCGGCGCTAGGGGCAGTAGGTGCGGCACGAGGGTCGCTAGGGGCGGCTAGTGGGGCAGCGCTGTGGTGGGCAAAAAAAAAAACGGTCCTAGCGGAGGACCTGCTCTGAAACCATGTCAAAATAACGGAAAATAATGAATGAAATATGAAAGAGTTGGGTACAAGTACTAACCCTAATTGGGTTTTATCCCTTATGGGCTACCCCACTATAGCCTACACAAATGTAAGCACTATAACATTTTGACACTTTCTACCTGATTGTGCGAATGTCACCAAACTTTGTCTGGCATGCTTGCAGCATAGCAAATGTTTGAATGGTAAAAAAAAACATTGTTTAAAATATTAAATGGATGTCGAAACGACACCCCGTGTCGCACAGACCTATCCTTGCACAGTTTCCCCTGCCCAACTGTTTGAAAAGGCACAACTTTCTACCAGATTGTGCTAATGGCACCAAACTTTTTCTGGCATGCTTGCATTATAGCAAATGTTTGAATGATCAAAATAAAGCTTGTTTAAAATATTAAATGTAATGAAATTAAGAGGTCGCTATAGTAGCGGAAATACTCTAGGAATTAACAACGTCCTTGCGGTGGGGCTATGGTCACTTAGAGGTAGCTCTCCTGGCTTGTAACTTGGTGCCAAAGCAGCGGCCGAGGGTAGGCCGGACACAAGGATGATAATTGTGTAGTAGGAACAATGCAATACATTTAGTTATATAGGAAACATAGCAGGCAGGCAGTTACCAAGGCGCAACTGTATGACAGTTGCCCTGTAACGTTTCAGTTGCCCAGTTACAGTCGCGCTGGCACGACTGTTCAGCTTCGGCAAGGGCGCGGTATTCTGCCGCGCCAAGCAGGGTTGTTTCGCGTACTGTTCACGCTGCCTCCTGCAGAATCTCGAATCTTGAACTGCCATGTGGGTCACAACCGCTGTGCACGATTACGCCCCGTTAACTCATAACCAGGGTCAAACTCTTCGATATGGCGAGCCCCTGTAAGCACACTTCGAACAGTGCACTTACCGTAATCACCCGGACATAACACGCTAGGGTCTTACTTTAAATACAGCAAAAAAATGGGGGGGGGTCTTCTCATAGGAAAAAGCTACATACCACCCGGGTGCATATATATGACATTTTTTTAGTGTAAGGGTTTCTATAAATAGGCAGCTTGGGTGTTTTCAAGGTTGGTTTAGCATCACAGTTGGAAGCGAGATTGTCAATTTCGACGACAACATTGACTCCTCCTTGAAGTTGCGAGGTGGCACCTCTTTGGCCACTTGATAGCGAAAGAACTACCACTTGGTAGCAGTGAAAAAGTGGGACGGAGGTGACCCCAGCAGATACTTTCGAAATTACCATGTAATTTCGTGCAAAAAGTGATCGTCGCGATGTCCCCCCGTCATTGCACATACTCGTTAACACCTAAAATAAGGCATTCTGTGTAAAAAAGGGGGTGTTATAAAAAAACCACCCCAAAAGGGGGGGTATAGTACAAACGGGGTCAACTATAACACCCACCCCGCACAAGCCACCCGGGGGGTCTACAATTTCGGCGGGTGGTATGTCCGGGTCATTACGGTAATAATAAAAGCCTACAAACATATTCGCAACAAAATGTACGTCGAAACGGCACCACGTGTCGCTGAGGCCTATCCTGTTGGAAGTAATGAACGTGAATGAATGAACTATGAAACAGTTGGGTACAGATACTAACCCTAATTGGGTTGTACCCTTTATGGGCTACCCCACTATAGCCTACACAAATGTACAAGCTATAATGTTTTGACACACCCCCATAGGCAAAGTGGGGGAGAACAAGTGGTCACAAGACCAATCAAGAAAGCAAAACAAGCTCAGGATAGATCACAAAGTCACCACACAGTCCGAGCACAAGCAAAGGGCCACAAGGCCAGTTCACATGCAGAGTGATATAAAGAGAACAAACAATACAGTGATCATATCCTAGCAAGTGCAAGCATGCAGGTATATATATAGATCACAGTACAAGCAGAGTCAAGCAGTAAGCAAGTGAGGCAAACTAGGCACAAGACCTAACACAGTAGAGAAGCGCTGATGATCACTAGGCGGAAGTGCCTTGGGGAATATATCAGCAGTGTTGGCCCTAGTGGCCACGTACGCAAGACGAAGCTGGCCACGCTGCTGCAACTCTCGAGCAAGAAAGTATCGCAGAGCGATGTGCTTCTATCTGTGCTCCAGTCTGTGCTCCTGACACAAGGCAATCATGGCCTTGTTGTCTACGTACAGAACTGGAGGCGAACGAGGCTGCTCTCCCAAGCCAGTCAGCAGGTAGGTAAGCCAGCATAGCTCCTGTGCAGCCATGGCCCCGGCGTAGATCTCAGCCTCACAACTGGAGCTGAGAACCGAAGACGAGCGGGTAGACCGCCAGGAAACAGAGCTAGAGCCAAGGCTGAAGGTGTAACCCTGTGACGACCGCTGCGTAGCTGAGTCGTCAACCCAAGAAGCGTCTGCGT
Organism: Closterium sp. Naga37s-1; assembly: GCA_947471745.1. Taxonomy (NCBI): domain Eukaryota; kingdom Viridiplantae; phylum Streptophyta; class Zygnematophyceae; order Desmidiales; family Closteriaceae; genus Closterium; species Closterium sp. Naga37s-1. The sequence goes on along the minus strand of CANJKZ010000036.1, from coordinate 789,640 downwards.
GACCGGTGAGGACAACTGGACCCCGTCCTCCAAGCACGAGCCCCATGCGCGATCTACTGCACAAGTAACGCAGTACCCTCTTCGCTGCATCTCAGTGCACCTTTCGGTGCCTACCGGGAGCCACGTAACGAGCCAGAAGGCTGAGAGGGTACACGAGGTCAGGTCGTGTGCACGTCATCAGGTACATGAGGCAACCCACAAGCTCTGGGTACGGACCACTCGGCTCTACGGACTCGTCCGAAGGTGGAGCTGAGAGCGAGTGGCTAGTAGACAGAGAAGTGGGCTGTGGGGAGGAGAACTGGAAGCCGAAGCGCTGAAGGGCCTGGTGCACCATGTGTGACTGAGTCAGGGTGATGGTGCGCCGTGCTCTGTCCCGGGTGATCTGCAAGCCAAGATAGCTGTGCAGTTCACCCAGGTCAGTGCAGGTGTGTCTCTTCTGCAGCTCCGACTTCACAAGGGTCAGTGCCTCAGTGCCAGCAGTGGCAAAGACGAGGTCGTCGACGTAGACGAGGACGTAGAACGGCGGCAGCGAGGTGTCGGTACGTAGAAACAGCGACGGGCCTAAGGGGCTGGGGCCTAAGGGGCGCGACGGGCCAAGGGGCCAGGGCCTAAGGGGCGCGACGGGCCCAGGGGCCGGGGCCTAAGGGGCGCGACGGGCCAACGGGCCGGGGCCTAAGGGGCGCGACGGGCCAAGGGGCGAGATGGGCCAAAGGGCCGAGGCCTAAGGGGCGCGTCGGGCCTAAGGGGCGCGACGGGCCTAAGGGGCACGACGGGCCAAGGGGCCGGGGCCTAAAGGGCGCGACGGGCCAAGGGGCCGGGGCCTAAGGGGCGCGACGGGCCTAAGGGGCACGACGGGCCAAGGGGCCGGGGCCTGAGGGGCAACTCGCAGGGCAGCAGGTGGTGGGCCCAAGGAAAGAAAGGCAGTCCTAGCGGGGGACCTGCTCTGATACCATGTTGAAAGTAATGAACGAGAATGAATGAACTATGAAACGGTTGGGTACAAGTACTAACCCTAATTGGGTTGTACCCCTTATGGGCTACCCCACTATAGTCTACACAAATGTACAAGCTATAATGTTCTGACATATCCTAGCATGTTCGCACTATAGTAAATGTTTGAATGATAAAAAGAAGCATTGTAATAAAAAAAAACAAGAATGCATCAAAACTGTTGTAGTAAAAGGCTCTGCCATCGCTTGGACGCGTCTTTATTCGACCTGAACATGGCTATTTTTAAGAAGTGGTCGTCGAATAAGCTTTCGCTGCACGACGAAATTGATTGTCGACGAGACCCTGCCTTGTTCGACGGAAGTTCGTTGTCGACGGCGGACCCTACTGGTCGACGAGAAAGGTCGTCGACGAACTCGTCCGCTAGTCGACTAGCCTGTCGACGAGCACTGGTCGATGAGCTCCCCTCCCCCCTCCCACCGCACATTCCATACTCGGGTTGAGAAAAAGTGTGCGAGGGTATGCAGGGATGATAAGTGCTGCTGTTTTATCATGGGTTTATTTTTGTTAAACATTACATACAAAATTATAGTATATGGAGAAAGCAGAAAATATAATTTAGTACAATGAATTATACAGAGATTGGTACAAAATCGATCCCCTCGCAAGGCACAGATTGGACCAAATTTGGTCACGCGCCAAAGCAAGACATGCGACTCGATGAAACGTTTTCATTTCTGTGGAGAGCAAATCTGCCTGCTTCCGTGCTTTCCAAACTCCCGGTCAACCTTGGTCAAATGCAACACCTCGCATCAATTTTCGACCGTGCCAAGCCAAAAATCCTTTGACCGAGTCGCGTTCCATTTCGCGATTTGGGTGCGAAACACAAAAATTAGCGCACAACCAGATTAGGCAACACGATTTCGTTAGGGGTTGGACGAAGAACCTGGAAAACGCGTCCAACCCAACTTCCGAAGCCAATTTGTTTGCTTCACCCCCGATTAAAAAACGAGGGGGTTTTGAAGTGGTTGGTAAGCTGCCCGATGTTAACGGGAGTGGAATGTTGGCCCCGCCCTTGCTTGGGCAACGCCAACGACTTGGTCGGTGTACGGGAGTAACAGCTGACCGCTCACAATGGGAGAGCTGCTCGACAGTCTTCGTCGAGCGGCAGGGGACCGCTGTGGTGTTGCTGTCGACCAGGGAGCTCGACAGCTACAACTGACTCGTCCGGGCCACGGGTGGGCCGTCGACCAGGATGGGCAGTTTGACTGGGAGGTCGACGGAGCAGTGCGTCGATGGGCAGTTCAAATGGGAGGTCAACGGAGCAATCCGTTGGCCTGACAAGTGAGCTGTGGTCGACCAGGGGGACCAGGTGGTCAACCAGAGGCACTTGGTGGTCAACCAGAGCACCTGGGGTTGTCCAGGTCGACCAAGTAACCTGCTTGGCAAGTTCTGCGGAGGCACGCGAACGTTGTTGAGGTCGCGATGGCAAAGGCAACTTCGGGTTGGTATCCCGAAGTCAATGTGGCTCGTCGGGCACAGACAACAGCCGACGGATGCACAACGGTGCAAGTCTGGCCAATCGTCTGCGCGCACATGCGAGCGTACGCACTGCTGTCTTCTACGGGGCAACGCTGGACAGCCGCTCTGTTGCAGCGTTAGCACATGTCGACCTGCTGTGTTGGCAGATCGCATTTCTGCAGTGCTGACGCGGCTCCTCTACGCAGCGCTGGCAGGCGGTCGATCATGCTGTGTTGTCGGTCGACCAGGCTAGGTGCAGAGTTGCTAGGTGCCTGATGTAGTCATTGTTGTCATTACTTGTTCATCAATTATGTAATTCCAACTTTGCCTAATGAAACTCTTGCCGATTTCTCCCGTATATGTGCAAGCACTAAGAAACTAAGCAAATCTACGATCACTCCTAGTAGTTCGTGCCAACCCCCGTAGTTTAGCTCACTACCGTTGTAGAGTGACTCTCCGCATGGTGCGGTGAGCGTGGACGGCCCCGCAGATTACCTTCAGATAGGAGCCGAATTTTGCACCTACTAAGTCATTCGTAGGCCGGCAGCAGCGATAGTTACCATGGTCGACCCCGTAGCTAAAGCAGGCGTAGCGGACACCTTGGAGGCACGCTTGGCTGATGCGAGGAAACGCCACGCGGATGGCGAGTACGAGACGATCCCCTTGCTGATCGTTGAGTTGGGCATCCGGTCGCAGTGGGCGACGGAACACCCTTCCCGTCCTGTTTCTCCTCGACCGATGCGAAATGAAGGTGGCATCGACGACGAGGTCGACGGCGGTGCACGAGTCAGCGACAACGATTGCATGAAACAGAGAGGGGTGATCAAGGTCGACGGTGGGGTCGACAGGAGTCAGGCGCGAGTGCAGCGGTCGATGGCGGCTGCAGGCAGCTCGCGTGCCGACGTCGATGGTCGACGTCGCTCTCCTCTACGAAGCGGTGGAGGGCTCTCGGCGACTACGCATGTGACGGCGGGTGAGATTGCGCCAACGTATGGCTACTTAAAGTTAACGCCGGACCGAATCACCGTTGCACCGCTGCAAGGTCGACGGGACCTCATCACCTGGAGGGAGTCGATAGAGCCTCAGCTGGAGGTCGCCGAGCCGAAGGGCTTCGCCGACGGCATAGTGCCAATTCCGCCCATGGACGATGTCAGGCTGCGCGGGGAGTTTCGTGCGGCTCTCTTGCTCACCTTCATGGTCATCTCGAGGTGCTGCTCGCCGGTGGTGCAGATGGCGCTCAGGAGCTGTCGAGAGCGACTGGATGCTGGTCACCAGGCATGGCACTTCATCCTGTCAACGTACCAGATCAGGGACGACCTGTACATCGGACAGCTAGAGGAGAAGATGACACACATTCGGATGGGCAAGCGGGAGTCGGCGACGGACTACTGCAACCGTGCTCGACTGATCCTGGCTGAGATGCGGATGGCGGGCGCCGAATACTCGACGGCGTCCTGCATCTCCCACATCGTCAAGGGCCTGCAGCGCGGCTACAACCTTATGAAGAGGATGATGATGGTACCTGGCACGCGAGAGTCCCTCGACGAGGACTCCATCACCAGCTACATTCTTCAAGACGAGGCGATGCAGGAGGCCAAACAGCCCACGGAGCTCCTTCCTCAGGCAAACTACGCTGCATCGATGAAGCTGAATCAGCAGCAAGGGCAGCGCAGGAAGCCGGGCGGAGGTGGTGGCGGAGGTGGGCGGTCGACGAAGGACGTCGACGAGAAGAGGTCGACGCGAGACAAGGGCCGAGGAGGTGGTGGTCGACGGCGGGAGTGCTGGATCTGCCACGACCCCGACCACCTTTCCTACGAGTGTCCCGACCTCGATGACAGCGACGAGGACGACACCAAGCGAGGCCGTGGTCGATCGACCAGCCGACGCCCACGTCGAGATGCCAAGCCGCGCAAGTAGAAGAAGACGTCAACGAAGACGTCGTTGACGAAGGACGTCGACATCTCCAGCGGCAAGAGCCAAAGCAACGGGGAGGCGTCGTGCTTGATGGTCGGCGTAGTGGAGCCGATGGTCTCGCTGGGGCCGGAGGCTGGCGAGGACTTCCAGGCGGTGGCGGCAGCTATGCAAGCCAACCTGATGGCGGTGCTGCTCGAGAGCGGCTGCTCCCACCACCTGATGGGGACGAAGGCGGTCTTCGTCAACATGGCGCTGAGCGACGGCGTCAAGCACGTGTGTGGATTCAACGCGGCACTACAGCCTGTTGAGGGTCGCGGAACCGTCGCTCTGCAAGGGGAGGCCGGGAAGCGGGTCCTGATCCCCGACGTGCTCTACGTTCCGAGCGTACAGGCAAACCTGCTATCTACTAGCCAGCTGAAGGAGAGCGGAGTGCAGCTGCAGGGCGACGGCGACGAGATGCTGCTCGTCGCTGCGACCGGGGAGGTTTTCGGTCGAGCACGCTACAACGGACGAGTCCTCTGCACCGACCTTCGCCCTTACTCGACGCGATCGTCATCGACCGGGGTAGTGGCTCTACGGACGATCGTCTCGGCGACGAAGTCGACCCCTGACTGGTTACATGCGAGGCTCGCGCACGTCGACGTCGACACGATCAAGAGCTCGGCGAACGTCGATGAAGTTGCTACTGGGCTCAACATCAAGCCGTCGACCGGAGCAGACCTGCCGTGTGTCTCGTGCGTCGGAGGAAAGCTGGTGCGGCACACCTTCCCCGACAAAGGCTCGGACGGAGAGGAGGCGCTGGCTATCGTGCACATTGACTTGCGCGGGCCATTTCGGGTTGCTGCCAAGGATGGCAGCTTGTACTTCATGGTGTTGAAGGATCGCCACACTCGATTTGTGTAGGTGATGCCAGTCGCTAAGAGGAGCGACGTGCTGCGGGAGTTCTAGAAGTGGCTGGTGCTGGTGGAACGGCAGGCAAAGAAGTCGGTGCTGATGCTCTGCTCAGACCGGGGAGGGGAGTCTCTCGGGAAGGAGTTCACCGACTTCGTCTACGGCAAGGGCATCGTCCACGACCTGACGTGCCCTTACACTCCGCAGCAGAACGGCATGGCTGAGCGGGAGATGCGCACGGCCGTCGAGTCCATGAGGATGATGCTGCTGCACATGGGCGTGCAGCACCACTGGTGGCACCTCGCTCTACGACAAGCTGTCTGGGTGCGCAGCTTCTTGGAGCGGTCGACGACGCCGACGGGGACGACTACGTACCAGCTGCTGACCGGGAAGAAGCCCGACCTCACGCTGGCACGGGTGTGGGGCTGCATGGTGCAGTTCATGGTTCCTGAGCAGCAGCGCAGTGGGAAGATGGCGCCGAAAGCTCGCTAGGGGCTTCACTTGGGTGTGTCGCCGGAGAGCAAGGGTTGGGAGGTACTTGATCTTGTCAGAACATTATAGCTTTTACATTTGTGTAGGCTATAGTGGCCCATAAGGTGTACAACCCAATTAGGGTTAGTACTTGTACCCAACTGTTTCATAGTTCATTCATCCTTGTTCATTATTCTGACATGGTTTCAGAGCAGGTCCTCCGCTAGGACCGCTTTTCCTTGGGCCCACCACAGCACTACCCTGCTAGACGCCCTCTGCAGCCCTCGTGCTGCCCCTACTGCTCGTTGCGACCTGTCGACCCCTAGGCCAGGCCCCTAGGCCCCGCCCGTAGGCCCTTCGCCCCTAGCCCGTACGCCTGGCCCGTCGACCCCTAGCCCGCGCCCCTGGCCCCGTCGACCCCTAGCCCCGCGCCCGGCCCGTCGACCCCTAGCCCGCGCCCACGACCCGTCGACCCCTAGCCCGCGCCCGGCCCCGTCGACCCCTAGCCCGCGCCCGGCTCCGTCGACCCCTAGCCTCGCGCCCGGCCCCGTCGACCCCTAGCCCCGCGAGCGACTCCGTCGACCCCTAGCCCCGCGCCCGGCCCGTCGACCCCTAGCCCGCGCCCACGACCCGTCAACCCCTAGCCCGCGCCCCCGGCCTTGTCGACCCCTAGCTCCGCGCCTGGCCCCGTCGACCCCTAGCTCCGCGCCCGGCCCCGTCGACACCTATCCACGCGCCCGGCCCCGTCGACCCCTAGCCCGCGCCCCTGGCCTCGTCGACCCCTAGCTCTGCGCCTGGCCCCGTCGACCCCTAGCCCGCGCCCCCGGCCCCGTCGACCCCTAGCCCTGCGCCCGGCCCGTCGGCCCCTAGCCCGCGCTCACGGCCCGTCGACCCCTAGCCCGCGCCCGCCCCCGTCGACCCCTAGCCCCGCGCCCGGCCCCGTCGACCCCTAGCCCCGCGCTCGGCCTCGTCGACCCCTAGCCCCGCGAGCGACTCCGTCGACCCCTAGCCCCGCGCCGGGCCCGTTGACCCCTAGCCCGCGCCCACGGCCCGTCGACCCCTAGCCCGTGCCCCCGGCCTCCTCGACCCCTAGATCCGCGCCTGGCCCATCGACCCCTAGCCCCGCGCCCAGCCCCGTCGACACCTAGCCCCGCGCCCAGCCCCGTCGACCCCTAGCGCTCGCCCACGGCCCATCGACCCCTAACCCGCGCCCCCGGCCCCGTCGACCCCTAGCCCCGCGCCCGGCCCCGTCGACCCCTAGCCCCGTGCCCGGCCCTGTCGACCCCTAGCCCGCGCCCGGCCCCGTCGACCCCTAGCCCCGCGCCCGGCCCCATCGACCCCTAGCCCGAGCGCCCCGGCCCGTCGACCCCTAGCCCGCGCCCCCGGCCTCGTCGACCCCTAGCCCCGCGCCCGGCCCTGTCGACCCCTAGCCCCGCGCCCGGCCCCGTTGACTCCTAGCCCACGCACCCGGCCCCGTCGACCCCTAGCCCGCGCACCCCACCCCTCGGCCCCTTGGCCCCTCGGCCCCTTGGCCCCTCGGCCCCTAGCCCCCCCCCCCCCGTGTTTGGCCCCTCGGCCCTTAGGCCCCTCAACCCCGCCCCTCGGCCCCTCGGCCCCTAGGCCCCTTGGCCCCTCGGCCCCTAGCCCCCCCACCCCCCCCCCCCCCCCATTCGTGTTTGGCCCCTCGGCCCCGCCCCTCGGCCCCTATGCCCCAGGCCCCTTGGCCCCTTGGCCACTCGGCCCCTAGGCCCCCCCCCCTTCGTGTCTGGCCCCTCGGCCCCGACCCTCGGCCCCGACCCTCGGCCCCTAGGCCCCAGGCCCCTCGGCCCCTTGGCCTCACTGTCCCTGCAGCTACTACTGCTGCTACTGCTACAGCTACTACTGCTGCTGCTGCTGCTGCTACTGCTACTCCTACGCTACTGCTGCAACTGCTGCTCCTGCGTGCTGCACAACTATGGCTTCGCTTAGGGTTCTCGCGTTCGATCATGAGGGCAGACCGGTTCAGTTTGACACGTGGCTCGACGACCTGCAGCTGTACCTACTGAGCGATCCTAAGGACAGTGTTTCGCTATTTGACCATGCGTCAGGCGCCGCTCCTGCCCCTCCCGCCACAGCTGACAGTGCGATTCGCTCACAGTGGCTTACTCACGACGCTGCTGCCCGCTTGGCCATTCGCAACCACCTGCCGTTAGCCGAATGCGCCCACTTTGGACAGCACAGGAGAGCCCAGGCACTGTACGCTGCTGTAGTCGCCCGCTACTCCTCGCCTGCCACTGCTGCTCTAGGTCGCCTGCTTCTGCCCTACCTGTTCCCCGAGCTGTCAGCCTTTGCCACAGTAGAGGACCTGGTTTCCCACATGCGCACTAGCGACGCTCGCTACCACGCTACCGTCCCTGCTGAGTTCCTTGACAAGAACCAGCCCCCGATGTTCATCTCCCTCTACTTCATAATCACTCGCCTCCCTGACTCTCTTCGCTCCGTCAGGGACCACTTTCTCTCCCTTGACCCCACCTCCCTCACTGTTGACCTCCTCGAGCAGCATCTCCTCGCAGCTGAGACAAGTGTAGGTGCTTCTCGTGGCACTCCGCGCCCGCCCTTCTTTGAGAGGTGTTCCCCCTCCCCCCTTGCCCCCGCTTACGCCTCTGCCGCTGCTGCAGACGTCCCTGGTGCTGAGGACGTCGGAGCTGCTTCTACTAGTGCAAAGCGCCGCAACGGTAAGGGCAAGGGTAGCAAGGGTGGTGGAGGGGGCAGTGGGAGTGGTGGTGGGGGCAGCAGTGGAGGTGGTGAAGGCAGTGGAGGTGATGGCAGCGGTGGGAGTAGTGGCGGGGGTGGGGGTGTTGGTGGCGGCGGTGGAGGCAGCAGTGGGAGTGGCGGCAGTGGCTGCGGTGGGACTGGTGGCGGTGGGACTGGCGCTCGGCGTGGAGGCCCTGGTGGTGGCCAGCGGCAGCAGCAGCAGCGTCGAAATGAGACCCCGTCGCCCCAGTAGCTCCGTGAGTGGTTGGTTCAGCGTGGGACGTCTGGAGGTAGTGATAGCTGCCCGTATGTCATTCGCACGGGTGTTCGTGCTGGTCAGACATGCGGGAGGCTTCACACTCAGCACCGCTGCTTCTCCTGACTCGACGATGCTTGGCGTGCTGAGTTTGGTGTTGACGTCGAGCTCCCTCGCTGGGCAGATCTGCTTAGGTCTAGGATTGCTATCTTTGACCTATACTTTGATGCTATTCTTTATGCTATGTATGCTTTGTCTGTTAGTGCTGAGGGTCACTGTTACCGGTGTGTGCTGCCTGACCCAGGTATAGCTGCTGCTGCTCTAGGTGCTGATGAGTATGGTACTCTCCCTGGTATTGCGCCTGCTCAGGCCTTGCACACCTTCACGTTGGACTCAGGCGCCTCGCGCTGTTTCTTTCGTGACAGCACCACTCTCACTCCTCTCCCTGCACCTGTCCCGGTCAAAGTGGCTGACCCCTCAGGGGGCCCGGTAGTTGCCCGTTCCTCCACTGTCCTCCCGCGTCCAGCGGTTCCGTCCGGCTCACTGTCAGGTCTTCACCTCCCCTCGTTCTCTACGAACTTGGTGAGTACCGCTGCCCTCCAGGATGCGATGGTCACTACCACCACTCTTGGGGGTCAGCGTGTGTCGATCTGCACGTGCACACGGACGGGGCGTCACCTGGCTACGTTCACTCGTCGGCCAGGGTCGAGTCTGTACACACTGGCTACCGAGCCTCCTCAGGTAGCTGCGTCTGCTCAGGTGTCCGCGACACATCATGTAGCTGCCTCTTGCTCGTGTTGCCTCCTGTCGCACCAGACTCTTCTGTGGCACCACCGCCTAGGTCACCCCTCCCTGCCACGCCTTCATGGCATGCACTCCCGTCTTCTCGTCTCTGGTCTACCCAGGTCTCTGCCTCCTCTCCCGCCCTCGCCTGCCTCGCCTTCCGTGCGTCGAGGGGCGGCAGCGCGCCGCTCCTCACTCCTACTCGTTTCCCCCGATGACTCCTCCGCTGCAGACTCTCCACACGGACGTGTGGGGCCCAGCCCGCGTCAGTAGACAAGGCTTCGAGCGGTACTTTCTGCTGGTAGTTGACGACTACACGCGGTACACCACGGTCTTCCCCTTGCGCAGCAAGGGTGAAGTCGTTGATGTCTTGATCCCTTGGATCCGCACGGTCCGTCTCCAGCTCCGCGAGCGGTACGGCCAGTACCTTCCTGTCTTGCGTCTGCACTCTGACAGAGGTGGTGAGTTCTCCTCCAACCTCCTGCGGGACTTTTCTCGTTGGGAGGGCATTCTCCAGTCGTTCACGCTTCCGGACTCCCCTCAGCAAAATGGGATTGCTGAGTGTTGCATTGGCTTAGTCATGGAGGTCGCACGTACCTCCATGATCCATGCGGCTGCTCCCCATTTTCTGTGGCCGTTAGCGGTCCGGTACGCGGCGCATCAGCTGAACCTCTGGCCCCATGTCTCCTTACCGGAGACCTCGCCCACACTGCGTTGGACGGGGGAGGTTGGCGATGCGTCGGTGTTCCGGGTCTGGGGTTCTCGTGCCTTTGTTCGCGATTCGTCCACGGACAAGCTCTCCACCCGTGCTATCCCCTGCGTCTTCCTTGGCTTTGTCCCTGACACACCTGGCTGGCAGTTTTACAACCCCACCTCGTGCCGTGTCCTTCCGTCTCAGGACGTCACGTTCGACGAGTCGGTTCCCTTCTACCATCTCTTCCCCTACCGTTCTGCCCCTCCCCCGCCCCCGGCGCTCTTCCTTGCTCCCGGTCCCCCTCCAGTAGACCCCCTCCCTCCCCAGGGTCCTGCTCCCTCAGGTGGGTCTCAGGTAGACCCTCTCCCTGATACTGCGCCTGTCGAGGTAGCAGTCGGCTCAAGTGCTGCGTCTTGGGGTGCTGCGTTTGGGGTTGCAGAGCCCGGGGGTGCGGAGCCAGGGGGTGCTGGGTCTGGGGGTGCTGAGCATGGGGGTGATGAGCCTGGGGGTGCAAAGCCTGAGGGTGTTGAGCCTCGGGGTGCTGAGTCGGAGGGTGCGGAGTCTGGGGGTGCTGAGCCTCGGGGTGCTGCTTCGTTTAGAGGTCCTCCTGGTGCTTTGCCGTGACTATCTCCACAGTAGCTGCGTGAGTGGATCGTTCGGCGCGCTCGCCTTTGGAGTGGAGCTCCCGGAGCTGGAGGCGCTGGAGACGCGGGAGCTGGAGGTGCTGGAGTTACTGCTGGAGCTGGTGGTCTTGGAGGTACTGCGGCTGCTGGTGGTGTTGGGGGCGCTGGAGCCAGAGACCCTACGGAGCCTGGAGCTGCTGGAGCTGGAGGCTCTTGCGCTGGTGGAACTGGCGCTGGAGGCGCTGGAGCTGCAGGAGCTGGAGCTGTTGACCCTGGATCTGGAGGTGCTGGTGGCACTGTGCGGTCGCAACCGTACTTCGTTCCCCTGCTTCAGAAGGTTCTTGGTGTCCCGTCTTCTACTGGCCTTACTCCTCCCTTACTGTGTCCCCCGCTTGACCAATCGCAGCCGCTGTTACAGCCAGCCTCCCCTCTGCCTGCTCCCTCTCCTTACACTGAGCGGTCAGGCGGTCTTACAGAGCGTCGTGAGCCTGCGTCTCGTCCTGTCTTGCCTGTTCGCACTGCTCGTCGCGCTCCTCGTTCGCATCCTCCTCCTGTCCCAGGCACGCACGCTATGGCACTCCGTCCTTCCTCTGTTCCACTTCGTGTTCCTCTGCCTGCTCCTCCTGAGTCCTCTCTTCCTGAGGTCCCTGACCCTGAGTCTGACCGCGCTCGTGCTGCCATTCCCACTGTCTCTCGTCTCCTCGCCACTGCTGTCACAGACCCTTCTTTTGCGTCTGCTGCTGCGTCTGCTCTCGTTGCTGAGCTGCTTGACTTTGCTGCAGCCTGCTGCTCGACTACGCCACCGTTCTAGTTGATGAGTCTGCGTCTGCCAGTCCTCCGTCCGTCGGGGGTGAGTGTGCTCTTGGCATCGACGTCTTTGAGGACACGCAGGAGGAATTTGAGTGTCTTGCAGCTGCTGTACCTCGTTTCACTTCCATGCTGCTTGCCCCTGAGGGAGACCCGGATGCACCAGACATCTTGACCCCGCGCTCTTACGCAGAGGTGAATACTGGTCCTTACTCCTCTCAGTGGCAGGCAGCCATGGATGCCGAGATGGCATCCTGGAAGTCCACAGGCACCTACGTCGACGAGGTTCCCCCACCTGGGGCGAACATAGTCGATGGCATGTGGATCTTCAGGGTGAAGCGGCCGCCGAGTTCTCCGCCTGCCTTCAAGGCGCGTTACGTTGCTCGAGGCTTCGATCAGCGACAGGGAGTTGACTACTTCCAGACCTTCTCCCCCACCCTGAAGATGACTGATCTTTGGGTGTTGCTGCACGTCGCTGCTCAGCGTGACTACGAGTTGCACTCTCTGGACTTCAGCACAGCTTTCCTGCAGGGCAGCCTGCACGAGGAGATCTGGCTGCGCCGCCCACCTGGCTTCACTGAGTCTTTTCCTGCAGGTACTCAGTGGAGTCTTCGGCGGCCAGTCTACGGTCTCCGCCAGGCGCCTCGCGAGTGGCACGACACACTGAGGACTACACTTGCGGCTCTTGGGTTTGCTCCTTCTACTGCTGACCCGTCGCTGTTTCTACGCACCGACACCTCGCTGCCGCCGTTCTACGTCCTCGTGTACGTCGACGACCTCGTCTTTGCCACTGCTGACACTGAGGCACTGACCCTTGTGAAGTCGGAGCTGCAAAAGAGACACATCTGCACTGACCTTGATGAACTGCGCAGCTATCTTGGCTTGCAGATCACCCGTGACAGAGCTCGGCGCACCATTACCCTGACTCTGTCACACATGGTGCACCAGGTCCTTCAGCGCTTCGGCTTCCAGTTCTCCTCGCCACAGCCCACTCCTCTGTCTACCAGCCACTCGCTCTCAGCTCCACCTTTGGACGAGTCCGTAGAGCCGTGTGGTCCGTACGCAGATCTTGTGGGTTGCCTCATGTACCTGATGACGTGCACACGACCTTACCTCGCGTACTCTCTCAGCCTTCTGGCTCGCTATGTGGCTCCTAGCAGGCACGGAAAGGTGCACTGGGATGCTGTGAAGAGGGTACTGCATTACTTGTGCAGTACGTCGAGCATGGGGCTCGTGCTTGGAGGACGGGGTCCAGTTGTCCTTACTGGTCACGCAGACGCTTCTTGGGTTGACGACTCAGCTACGCAGCGGTTGTCACAGGGTTACACCTTAAGCCTTGGCTCTGGCTCTGTTTCCTGGCGGTCTACCCTCTCGTCTTCGGTTCTCAGCTCCAGATGTGAGGCTGAGATCTACGCCGGGGCCATGGCTGTACAGGAGCTACGCTGGCTCACCTACCTGCTGACTGACTTGGGAGAGCAGCCTCGTTCGCCTCTAGTTCTGTACGTAGACAACAGGGCCATGATTGCCTTGTGTTAGGAGCACAGACTGGAGCACAGAACGAAGCACATCACTCTGCGATACTTTCTTGCGCGAGAGTTGAAGCAGCATGGCCAGCTTCGTCTTGCGTGCGTGGCCACTAGGGCCAACACTGCTGATATATTCACCAAGGCACTTCCGCCTGGTGATCATCAGCGCTTCTCTACTGTGTTAGGCCGTGTGCCTACTTTGCCTCACTTGCTTACTACTTGACTTTGCTTGTGCTGTGATCTATATATATACCTGCATGCTTGCACTTGCTAGGATATGATCACTGTATTGTTTGTTCTCTTTATATCACTCAGCATGTGAACTGGCCTTGTGGCCCTTTGCTTGTGCTCGGACTGCGTGGTGACTTTGTGATCCACCCTGAGCTTGTTTTGTTTTTCTTGACTGGTCTTGTGACCACTTTTTCTCCCCCACTTTGCCTATGGGGGTGTGTCAAAACATTATAGCTTTTACATTTGTGTAGGCTATAGTGGGGTAGCCTATAAGGGGTACAACCCAATTAGGGTTAGTACTTGTACCCAACTGTTTCATAATTCATTCATCCTTGTTCATTATTCTGACAAATCTGACCAACAACAAGGTGGTCACGTCGGTCGAGGAGATCAACTACGAGACGCTGTCGCTGGAGGTGTGGAAGGCGAAGCATGGGCCAGCGTCGTGGTGGATGCAGTCACACCCGCCGACGGACACCTCGACGGCAACGGTTTGCTTGCTTGCTGAAGTCGACGAGCTTGCTGATGAGGATGTTGTGGAGGTTCTTCCACCTTCCCCTGTTCTTACTCCTCCCTCCTCCGTCGCAGATCAGCCTGCATTGACATCTGTGTCAGCCACCGGCGATGAGGGGAGCCTTGAGGCGTCGCCTGTGGCGCCGGCCAGTGGCATGGCCGGCGGCCGACAAGGCGCTAAGCTCGTCGACCAGGATGGGAAGCCGTCGACGATAGGGGAGCAGCAGACAGGGGAGGCGGTCGAATAGGAGGCAGCAGCAAGGGTGCAATTGACAGGGGAGCAGCAGACAGGGGAACCGGTCGAACACGAGGCAGCAGCAGGGGTGCAATCGACAGGGGAGCAGCAGACGGGGCAGTTGATAGGGGAGCTGTTGGCAGGAGAAGAGTCCACAGATAGCGACGTGGTGGAGGTGCCGATCACGAAGCCTGAGCTGCGTCGCACAGGTCGAGCGCGACGGCCGCCGGAGCGGCTGAGCTTCCACGCCTGCCTACCGCCAGCTGCCTTCACCACTGAGTACAACGAGGTTGACGAGGACCTGTTGTACGACGACACCGAGGAGGAAGAAGAACTGCCGGAGCTCGACCCCGGCGTGCATGCCGACCCCAAACACCGCTGGGATATCGCCACGATGACGGTGAAGGAGGCGATGGCGAGTTGGAAGGGCGAGGCGGTGAATGTGAGAATAGTAGGCAAGAATGGTTTACTAGGAAGTGACGAGGGGTACAAGTAGAATGTCGAGAGAAAACTGTACCCCCTTAGGCTAAACCCACAATAGCCTAGACAACTGTAAACACATAAACTAAGCCTAAATATAACTAAGCATATATGTTTGACACACCCCCATAGGCGAAGTGGGGGATAGCCAGAACAAGTAATAGTCACAGGACCAGTCAAGAGAAGAAGCAAAGCAAAGCAAGCTCAGGGTGGATCACAAAGTCACCACACAGTCCGGGCACAAGTAAAGGGCCACAAGGCCAGTTCACATGCGGACTTATATAAAGAGAACAAACAATACAGTGATCATACCCTAACAAGTGCAAGCATGCATGTATATAGATAGATCACAGTACAGGCAGAGTCAAGCAGTAAGTAAGTGAGGCAAAGTAGGCACAAGGCCTAACACAGTAACAAAGCGCTGATGGTCATTAGGCGGAAGTGCCTTAGTGAAGACATCAGCAGTGTTGGCCCGAGTGGCCACGTACGCTAGACGAAGCTGACCACGCTGCTGCAACTCTCGAGCAAGGAAGTATCGCAGAGCGATGTGCTTCGTTCTGTGCTCCAGTCTGTGCTCCTGACACAAGGCTATCATGGCCTTGTTGTCTACGTACAGGACTGGATGCGAACAAGGCTGCTCTCCCAAGTCGGTCAGCAAGTAGGTGAGCCAGCGTAGCTCCTGAGCAGCCATGGCTCCTGCGTAGATCTCAGCCTCACAGCTGGAGCTGAGAACTGAAGACGAGCGGGTAGACCGCCAAGAAACCGAGCCGGACCCAAGGCTGAAGGTGTAACCTTGCGACGACCGCTGCGTAGCTGAGTCGTCAACCCAGGAGGCGTCTGCGTGACCAGTGAGGAAAACAGGACTCCGTCCTCCAAGCACAAGCCCCATGCCCGACGTACTGCACAGGTAACGCAGTACCCTCTTCGCAGCATCCCAGTGCACCTTTCGGTGCCTACCGGGAGCCACGTAGCTAGCCAGAAGGCTGAGAGGGTACGCGATGTCAGGTCGAGTGCAAGTCATCAGGTACATGAGGCAACCCACAAGCTCTGGGTACGGACCACTCGGCTCTACGGACTCGTCCGAAGGTGGAGCTGAGAGCGAGTGGCTGGTAGACAGAGGAGTGAGCTGTGGCGAGGAGTACTGGAAGCCGAAGCGCTGTAGGACCTGGTGCACCATGTGTGACTGAGTCAGTGTGATGGTGCGCCGTGCTCTGTCCCGGGTGATCTGCAGGCCAAGGTAGCTGCGCAGTTCACCCAGGTCAGTGCAGGTATGTCTCTTCTGCAGCTCGGACTTCACTAGGGTCAGTGCCTCAGTGTCAGCAGTGGCAAAGACGAGGTCGTCGACGTACACTAGGACGTAGAAGGGCGGCAGCGAGGTGTCGGTGCGTAGAAACAGCGACGGGTCTGCTGTAAAAGGAACAAACCCAAGAGCCGCAAGTGTAGTCCTGAGTGTTTCGTGCCACTCGCGAGGCGCCTAGCGGAGACCGTAGACTGGCCTGCGGAGGCTCCACTGGGTACCTGTAGGAAACGACCCAGTAAAACCAGGTGGTCGGCGCAGCCAGATCTCCTCGTGCAGGCTGCCCTGCAGGAAGGCAGTACTGAAGTCCAAGGAGTGTAACTCGTAGTCACGCTGAGCAGCTACGTGCAGCAACACCCAAAGAGTAGTCATCTTCGGGGTGGGGGAGAAGGTCTACAAGTAGTCAACTCCCTGTCGCTGACTGAAACCTCGAGCAACGTAGCGCGCCTTGAAGGCAGGCGGAGAACCCGGCGGCCGCTTGACCCTGAAGATCCACATGCCATCGACTATGTTCACCCCAGGTGGGGGAACCTCGTCGACGTAAGTGCCTGTGGACTTCCAGGATGCCATCTTGGCATCCATAACTGCCTGCCACTGAGAGGAGTAAGGACCCGTAATCGCCTCTGCGTAAGAGCGCGGGGTCGGGATGTCAGGAGCATCCAGGTCTCCCTCAGGGGCAAGCAGCAGGAAGCGAAACAAGGTACAGCAGCTGCAAGACACTCAAAGTCCTCCTGCCTGTCCTCAAGGACGTCCGTGCCAAGGCCACCATGGAAGAAGAGATCCGCAGCCTCAACAGCATGGGCACTTGGGAGCTGGTCGAACGCCCACGCGGGGTGAACATCATGAAGAGCCGGTGGGTGCTCACGACCAAACCACATCGCCGACACCGACGAGCGCGAGAAGGCGAGGCTGGTCGTGAAGGGCTTCACGCAGGTGTGCGGTGCCGACTACGACGAGACGTACTCGCCGGTGTGCAGCTACGTCACGCTGAGGATCTTCCTCAGCATCGTTGCCGTCCCCGACCTCAACTTGATGCAGCTCGACATGAAGAACGCTTTCCTGCAGAGCAAGCTTGACAAGGTGCTCCATATTCACCAGCCGGACTACTTCGACAATGGGACTGGCCGGGTGTGTAAGCTGCTGAAGAGCCTCTACAGGCTAAATCAGTCGCCGCTTTGTGGTACAGGGCACTCGACGGTGTGTTGCTGGGCGCTGGCTGGAAGAAGAGCCAGGTCGACGAGGCGCTCTACTTCAAGGCCGGCGACAACGAAGTGACCTGCTGGGTGCTGGTCTACGTCGACGACCTGCTCGCCGCCAGCAGCAGCCCCGCGATGCTGAAGGAGCTAAAGGAGCTGTTGGAGGCTGCCTTTGTTATGTGATGCTATCATTTGCATTCACGTCTGTCTGCCTCCCATCATATGTTCGTGTGTTGCATGCGTGGTGTGAGCGTGTGCAAGAATTTGTGTTTGGTGTTGTTTGGATTTTCTGAGTGTGTGTGAATGTTATTTGGCTTGAGCAGATATCTGAAGTGACTCCTCTGCTCAAGAGCTTCCCGACGAACCGAGAATCGCTGCGATCGAAGCAAGAACGAGAAAGATATGATCGTTCGAAGTTTTGATTATGATGCGGCGACTATAGGAATTTGCGGGTTGACTCAATATGGGGTACAGACTTTTGGGGGTTGGGAAATTCGTCACCATCACTTTAGATGATGCAAAGTGGTTGGGAGAAGCCAAGCCAGGTTGGCAAGTGTGGCCAAGTTGGGTGAGGTGGATGGCATGAGTTGGGAAAGTGACAAATGTCAAAGTTGGGGTGCCTACAGAGAGAGGAATTGTGTGGTATGGGGTTTCCTTGGTTGGGGACTCCCTTGGGACCTTCCCTCTCGTCCTCCTCATCCCCTCCTACCTGGTTCAAGTACTACTCCAACTTTCTTGTGTGAACTTGTGAGATAATTGTGATTGAGTTACGTTTTCTATGGCAGCATACCCCCTAGTGCGCCGAAGTTCATAACTCGAGTTATACTTCATATTTTGATACTATTCAAATTGAGAAAGATAGCCACAGTCAAGGGCTACAACATACTCGAGTTTGAGAGAATTTTAACTGTTCATGAATCGTTGACGACGTTTCTTGTGACGACAACTTTTCTGTCCAGAATTGTAGTTGACGATTTTGAGATATTTCAGCTCCTCATCTTCATAGACTCCGTCCTTAGTCTCTAACAGCCTTCGAGCTGCGCGAGATTTCGCCGGTCGTCAAGTAGCTCGGGCTGGAGATCGTGCGCGACAGGCCAGCAAAGAAGCTGTGGCTTCACCAGCAGGGCTACGGCGACAAGCTGCGCAGGCGCTTCATCGACGAGGAACAGGGCGGTCGAGTCCCGAAGACGCCGGTCTCGGTCGATGCCTACGCCGAGCTGACATTCGACGACGAGGAGGCGCAGGAGCGGGGGGAGGAGGAGTACCAGCAGAAGGTTGGCTTGCTGCAGTTTGCGGCGACGACGACGAGGCCTGACATCGCGTTCGCTTGCAACAAGCTGGGGAGCGGCCTCACGGTGAGGAGCGACCAGCATTGGCACGAGGTCGACCGCTGCCTCGCCTACCTCGCTGACACCCGTGACACCGCCCTGGAGCTCGGCGGTGGACCAGAGTCGCTGGAGCTGGTCGGCTACGTGGACGCCGACGACGCGGGCGACAAGTAGAACCGGACGAGCACGGGAGGCTACGTGTTTGCCTACAGAGGGGCCGCCATCTCCTGGTCGAGCTCGTGCATAAAGTGCGCGACATTGTCGTCGACAGAGTCGGAGTACGTGGCAGCCACGGATGGAGGCAAGGACTTCGGCAGACTCCGACAGACTTCCTGACGAAGGAGCTGCATTTTCCGGCTTTCAACCGGTGCTCTGTCGCCATCGGCCAAGTTCGTCTGGTCGACGTCGGCGGCGGTGACGATGATGTGCAGCAGTAGGTGCCGTGCCGTTCTGCACGGCTGGTGTGGTGACGGCGTGCTGTGTGTGGGGTGCACGCCAAGGACAAGTTTTCTCCATGGAATATTGTCGTGTGGGCTGGAGGCCCAAGCGTAAGCGCGGCGAGGAAGTGTTAACAGGAGTGGAGTGTTGGCCCCGCCCTCACTTGGGCAACGCCGACGACTTGGTCGGATGTACGGGATTAGCAGCCGAACGTTCATAGTGGGAGAGCTGCTCGACAGGCTTTGTCGAGCTGCAGGGGACAGCTGTGGTGTTGATGTCGACCAGGGAGCTCGACAGCTGCAACTGACTGCTCTAGGCGACGGGTGGGCCGTCGACCAGGAGGGGCAGTTCAACCGGGAGGTCAACGGAGCAGTCCGTCGACCTGCAGCTCGACTGGGAGGTCAACGGAGCAAACCGTTGGCTTGACAGGTGAGCTGTGGTTGGGAGGTCAACGGAGCAAACCGTTGGCTTGACAGGTGAGCTGTGGTCAACCAGGGGCACTTGGTGGTCGACCAGGGGGACTCGATGGTTGACCATAGGCACTTGGTGGTCGACCAGAGCACCTGGGGCTGTCCAAATCGACTGGGTAACCTGCTCGGCGAGTTCTGCGGAGGCATGCGAACGTTGTCGAGGTCGCGATGGCGAAGGCGACTTCGGGTTGGTATCCCGAAGTCAATGTGGCTCGTCGGGCGCAGACAACAGCCGACGGATGCACAATGGTGCAAGTCGGGCCAATCGACTGCGCGCACCTGCGAGCGTGCGCACTGCTGTCTTCTATGGGGCAACACTGGACAGCCGCTCTGCTGCAGCGTTGGCACACCGTCGACCTTCTGTGTTGGCAGGTCACCTTTCTGCGGTGCTGGCGCGGCTCCTCTACGCAACGCTGGCAGGCGGTCGACCATGCTGTGCTGTCGGTCGACCAGGCTAGGTGCAGAGTTGCTAGGTGCCTGATGTAGTCATTGTTGTCATTTCTTGTTCAACAATTCTGTAATTCCAACTTTGCCTAGTGAAACTCTTGCCGATTTCTCCCGTGTATGTGCAAGCACTAAGAAACTAAGCAAAGCTACGATCACTCCTACTAGTTCGGGCCAACCCCCGTGGTCTAGCTCACTACCGTTGTAGAGTGACTCTCCGCACCCGAAAGAACCGAGAATTGAGCAGAGACGTGTGCATTCCAGCCAGAGCGATTTGAGTAGCCTCAGATTGCCGAAGTTTTTAGGCACTTCATCCAGGCCGTGCATTTCAATCACGAGATTCGTGGGTGACTGTAACGAGGTGAATGCATCTGGAAGGAGGGAGATTCTTCCGCTGTTCTTGATGTGCAGGCTCTTGAGTGACGCGAGTCTGCCGATTGACGTAGGAATGGCGGTCAGATTCGACTGACAATCAATATGAAGTCCCTCTAGCCGTGCGAATTTCCCTAGGAGATACGAAAGCCCTTTCTCAGTGAACCCCCCGTGTCTGTAGCATTGATCCATCCTATCGACGTGAAGGTCTGTCAGATCTTGACATGTGTCGGCTATCTGCGAGAGGAGGGAGTTCGGAACGGATGTGATGCTTCCTTTGGCGAGGTTGAGCTTTCGGAGCCTTGGGAATGACGAGATGTGTTCGAGCAGCTCAAAAGGACGGATGCGACGGTCTTGGCAAATGTGGATGTGGTCGTGCACGCGACGAGCGATGCGATGCGATTTCTTGCACACAAGTGTGTGCTGGAACTGACCGTCGGATCTACCAACGAGGCGGAGGATAACAGAGAGAAGATCGTCGTGTGACAGCAGTTCGAACAGTAATGCGGCAGCCATTCTGGCTAGGTGATAAGATGACATTGTCAGAATGTTATAGTGCTTACATTTGTGTAGGATATAGTGGGGTAGCCCATAAGGGGTACAACTCAATTAGGGTTAGTACTTGTACCCAACTGTTTCATAGTTCATTCATTCTCGTTCTATAGTTTGACATGGTTTCAGAGCAGGTCCTTCGGTAGGACCGATTTTTTTTTTGCCCACCTTAGCGCTGCCCCACTAGCCGCACCTGCTGCCCAGCGCGCCGCCCTCATGCGGCCTACCAATCGACCCTAGGTCCTGGCCCGTCGGCCCGTAGCCCCTAGCCCCGGCCCGTCGCCCGACGCCCCTAGGCCCCGGCCCGTCTCCCGTCGCCCGTCACCCCTCGGCCCGTAGCCCCTAGGCCCCGGCCCGAGGCCCGTCGCCCCCCTAGGCCCCGGCCCGTTGCCCCTAGCCCCGGCCCGTTGCCCCTAGGCCCCAGCCCGTCGCCCGTTGCCCCCTAGGCCCCGGACCATCGCCCCTAGCCCCGGCCCGTCGCCCGTCGCCCCCTAGGCCCCGGCCCGTGGCCCCTAGCCCCGGCCCGTGGCCCCTAGCCCCGGCCCGTCGCCCGTTTTTTTTTTTTTTTTGGGCTTTAAGGAGATCCCCGGAGGAAGCCAACCCCCCGTAGGGAGAAGGCGCTTCGGTAAGCAGCATTATACCGGCCCGTCGCCCGTCGCCCCTAGGCCCGTCGCCCCTAGGCCCCGGCCCGTCGCCCGTCGCTCCGTCGCCCCTCGGCCCCGGCCCCGGCCCGTCGCCCGTCGCCCCTAGGCCCGTCGTCCGTCGCCCCTAGGCCCCGGCCCGTCGCCCGTCGCCCCTAGCCCCGGCCCGTCGCCCGTCGCCCCTAGGCCCCGCCCCGACGCCCGTCGCCCGTCGCCCATAGCCCCACGCCCGTCGCCCCTAGGCCCCGGCCCCGGCCCCGGCCCGTCGACCCCAGGCTCCACAAGCTGCCCCTTGCGGCCTGCCCCTCGCCCCTGCAGCTCGAGAGCCGCCCTTGCAGCCCCGCGCGCCGCCCCTGGTGGCCCCATAGCCGCCCCTGCTGCCCTGCTAGCGGCCCCTTGCGGCCCTCTCGCAGCCGCCTCTTCCAGCCTGCTTGCCGCCCCTCTCTGCTGCCTGCCCTGTTCCTTACGCTGCTCGGCTTTTGCCCGCCCTGCGTGCTACGCCGCTATGGCTTCTCTCCGCGTTTTAGTGTTGGATTATGAGGGTACTAAGGGGGGGTGAAGGGGGAGTGGAGCTAGCGGTGTAGCAGCGGGTATGTGCCAGGGGGGAGTGGGATAGTTTGGGGAAGCTGAATGGAGGTTGCCGTCGTGTCGCCAGCAGCACCTGTATTCCGGGGACTTCGTCCGGTAGCCCAGTCGTAGCCAGCTGTGCCAGCCGCCCGTGGGTCCGTTGCTCGTCTGCCGCTACTTTAGCCGCGGGGCCTGTTACTCCTGTATTCCGGGGACTTCGTCCGGTAGCCGCTGTGCCAGTCTGCCTCCTGTTGCCTGTGTGTCTGCAGCTTCAGCCGTCGCCTCCTATCTCCTCTCCTCTCACTCTCTCTCCTCCTCCTCACTTGCCCGTTGTGACTACCACTAGCTTTGCTCATAATTGTGAACTTAAACTATTGCTTCTTGAACTTGTGCTCAGAATGTGTGGTGACATTGTGATCCACCCTGAGCTTGTACTCCTTTGCTTACTCTGCTGATTACACCCCACTTTGGCTATGGGGGTGTGTCAGAATGTTATCTTATGCTCTAGCCTGTAGTGGGGTGCTCTATAGCGAGTACAACCCTTCTAGGGTTTGCTATTTGTATCCTCATTCTTGCTAGTGCAATCCTCTTCTTCTCTTCTTTCTTCTAAACTTTAACACAACCCAATTAGGGTTAGTACTTGTACCCAACTATTTCATAGTTCATTCGTTCTCGTTCTATAGTTTGACAGCCATTGTAATGAAATAGCTCGAAGACTAATAAGGTTGCAGTGAGAGCCCTTGCACAGGAAGGAGCTTCAGGCGCGCAGGAAAACTTGCAGAAATGAAATGGCTGAAGTTGTGAGAGAGTGTCTCTGTTGTCAGAATCTCGGTCACTAGACCACTGGGATAAAAGAGATTGTTCAGTAGCGGATCAGTGCGCCCGTAACCCCCCAGGACAACGAGCCTGTAACCCTTCCCTAGGATCAATCGGGGATCTCCAGTGGACCTCTGACACCCCCCCGGACTGGGATGCCCGAAATGCACACATTGGGTTTCGAACCCGAGACCTTCGTGTTAGAATCCTAGGGAGAGTTGTATTGCAATGTCAAGAGGTTTTGGTACAAGGATGAAACCTAAGGGGTTGTACCCCACAGTGAGTACCCCACTAAAGCCTATCTAAACAACAACATATACACATATGTTTGACACACCCCCATAGGCAAAGTGGGGGAGAACAGAGGGTCACAAGGCCAGGCAGGAAGTGCAAAGCAAGCTCAGGGTGGATCATAACGTCACCACGCAGTCTGACCACAAGCAAGAAGGCCACAAGGCCAGTTCACATGCAGAGATATATATGGAACAACAACAGTACTGTGATATCTACCTACAAGAGCAAGTATGCAGGTATACATATAAATCATGGTACAAACAAAGCCTACAGCAAGTGAGAAAGCGTGGGCACAAGGCCTAACAAAGTGCAGAAACGCTGATGATCACAAGGCGGAAGCGCCTTGGTGAATATATCAGCAGTGTTGGCCCGAGTGGCCACGTAGGTAAGACGAAGCTGGCCACGCTGCTGCAGCTCTCGAGCAAGGAAGTAACGAAGAGCGATGTGCTTTGTTCTGTGCTCCAGTCTGTGCTCCTGACGCAAGGCAATGGCGGCCTTGTTGTCGACGTACAGAACTGGAGGAGAACGAGGCCGCTCTCCCAAGTCGGTCAGCAGGTAGGTGAGCCAGCGCAGCTCCTGTGCAGCCATGGCTGTGGCGTAGATCTCTGCCTCACAGCTGGAGCCGAGAACTGAAGACGAACGTGTAGAACGCCAGGAAACTGAACCAGAACCAAGGCTGAAGGTATAACCCTGTGACGACCGCTGCGTAGCCTGGTCGTCAACCCAAGAGGCGTCCGAGTGACCAGTGAGGACAACGTCACCTTGTCCTCCAAGCACGAGCCCCATGCCTGATGTACTGCACAAGTAGCGTAGTACCCTCTTGGCAGCATCCATGTGCACCTTTCGGTGCCGACCAGGAGCCACGTAACAAGCCAGAAGACCAAGAGGGTACGCAAGGTCAGGACAAGTGCAAGTCATCAGGTACATGAGGCAGCCCACTAACTCTGGGTAAGGACCACTCGGCTCTACAGACTCGTCCGAAGGTGGAGCTGAGAGCGAGTGACCTGTAGCCAGAGGAGTGGCCTCTGCTAAGGACCAAGTGAAGCCGAAGCGCTGAAGGACCTGCTGCACCATGTGTGACTGAGTCAGTGTGATGGTGCGGCGTGCTCTATCCCGGGTGATCTGCAAGCCAAGGTAGATGCGCAGTTCACCCAGGTCTGTGCACGTGTGTCTCTTCTGCAGCTCCGACTTCACCAGGGCGAGAGCCTCAGTGTCAGCAGTGGCAAAGACCAAGTCGTCGACGTACACGAGAACGTAGAACGGCGGCAGCGAAGTGTCGGTGCGCAAAAACAGCGATGGGTCAGGAGTCGACGGAGTAAACCCAAGAGCCGCAAGTGTCGTCCTCAGTGTGTCGTGCCACTCACGTGGCGCCTGGCGGAGACCGTAGACTGGCCGCCGGAGGCTCCACTGGGTACCAGGAGGGAACGACCCAGTGAAGCCAGGAGGGCGGCGCAGCCAAATCTCCTCGTGCAGGCTGCCCTGTAAGAAGGCTGTGCTGAAGTCAAGAGAGTGAAGCTCGTAGTCACGCTGAGCGGCAACGTGCAGCAGCACCCGAAGAGTGGTCATCTTCAGGGTGGGGGAGAAGGTCTGGAAGAAGTCAACTCCCTCTCGCTGACTGAAGCCTCGAGCCACGTAACGAGCCTTGAAGACAGGCGGAGAACCTGGCGGCCGCTTCACCCTGAAAATCCACATGCCACTGACAATGTTCGCCCTAGGAGGGGGAACCTCGTCGACGTAGGTGCCTGTGGACTTCCAGGATGCCATCTCTGCGTCCATGGCTGTCTGCCACTGAGAGGAGTACTCACCCGCGATCGCCTCAGCGTAAGAGCGCGGGGTAGGGATGTCTGGTGCATCCGGGTCTCCCTCAGGGGCAAGCAGCATGGATACGAGATGAGGCGCAGCGGCTGCAAGACACTCAAGGTCCTCCTGCCTGTCCTCAAGGACGTCCGTGCCAAGAGCACACTCACCCCCGACGGTCGGAGGACAGACAGACGCAGACTCAGCAACAAGACTGGCGGCGTAGTCTAGACGACAGTGAGCAGCAAAGGCAACAAGCTCAGTGACTAAGGCAGACGCAGCAGCAGACTCAAACGACGGGTCAGTGACAACAGTGGCAAGCAGACGCGTGACAGTAGAGTGCTCAGCACGAAACTGGTCAGACGCAGGGTCAGCAACGACAGGCAGAGAGGACGCAAGGGGAGGCGGCAGAGGAACGCGCGGCGAAGGAGAGGAAGGACGACGAACTACAAGGGGAGGGCCGGAGACAGCCGGCTGGCTATGACTAGGAACACGACGACTGGAACTGACAGGGGAGACAGGACACGACGCAGGCTCACGACGCTTTGCAAGGCCACCAGGCTGCTCTGTGTACGGAGAAGGAGCAGGCAGCGGTGAGCCAGGCTGTAACGGAAGACCAGTAGACGAGGGAAGACCGAGAACCTGGCGAAGTGCAGAGTTAGGTGGTGGCTGAGACGAGGGAGACGGCGGAGTGAAGAACAGGCGCGGCTGAGCAGTGCCACCAGCACGAGCAGCACCAGCCCCTCCAGCAGCTCCAGCACCTCCAGCAGCTCCAGCACATCCAGCAGCTCCAGTACCCTCAGCAGCTCCAGTACCTCCAGCAGCACCACCACCAGCCCCAGCAGCTCCAGTACCCCCAGTACGAGCACCTCCGGGACCAGCGACACCAGCAGAAGAACCTCCAGCAAGAGAGCCCTGAGGTGCAGAAGTGGGAGGCTGACGGCGACCGTACCAGTCGTGCAGCTGCTGGGAGGTGAGGGGCACACGCGGACGAAGACGGCTACTCCAAGGAGACCGCGTAACAGCAGTCTCAGAACCCTCAGGCGACTCACCCCCAGACTCAGCACCCCCAGGCTCCGCACACACAGGCTCAGCACCCCCAGACGCAGCACCTCCAGACGCAGTACCCCGAGACGCAGCACCTCCAGGCTCCTCACGCGCAGGCTCAGCACCTCCAGGCTTCACACGCTCAGCGCCCCCAGACTCAGCACCCCCAAGCTCCGCACCCCCAGGGACAGCACCACTCGCAGCAGGACCGGAGTCACCAGTGACCTCAACAGGCGCAGGCGCAGGGGGGTCTACCTGAGAGGCACCTGAAGGAGCAGGACCTGGCGCGCGGAGGGGGTCTACCTGGGGAGGACCTGGGGCGAGAAAGAGCGGCGGGGGGGGGCGAGGAGCAGTGCGGTAGGGGAAGAGGCGGTAAAAGGGGACGGACTCGTCAAAGATGACGTCCTGAGACGCAAAGACACGGCGCGAGGCGGGGTCGTAAATGTTGGATGCACGTCATTCTGAGTGCATGTCATCCTAACGTCCTGCCGAGTGCTCGTGCTATTCATGCGTGCATTGTTTGCATGAGCATTTGTCATTATGCATGGCTGTTGGATTTTACCATCTCTGTGTTTTCTCCAAGTTTAAATGCTTGATCATGCAGGAGAAATCCAGAGCTTTCCAACGATACCAAGATCGCCTTATTCTGACCAAGATCGCCCAAGTTACAAGATTTCCAAGACTTGGATTTCTTATTACCTTTTAAGGTTATATCTAATTTGGGTGATTACTTGGGACATGACTATAAAGGGATCTTTGGTTGGGTGGTTAGGGAAGGCAACTTTGAATTTTGGATTGGGGTGGCTAGAAATTTCCAGCATGGGTTGCAAATGTTGCAACACCTAGGCAAAATCCAACTAGATTGGATTTTGCATGTGACACCTCAAGGACCTCATGATGAGGGTTGCATCCTTGCTGCTAGGAAGGTTCCTACCATCCTTCCCTAGATCTTGGAGAATCCCTTCCCTCTCATGGTTCTCTTGGAGTCCCCAACTCCAACATTCTATGCCTTAATGTTTGTACTTCCTCTACCATTCTAGTTATGCGGCTGCTGGACGTTTTTACTTGGTTCTCACTCTATAGACCATCTTAACGACTGATTCAACTTGGAGATGGTAGCTTAGGCTAAGAAGCACAATCCTACTGAGCGGATTTGGGTTTAGTTGAGAATTGAGTTCGTCGTAAGCTCTCAAAGTGACGGATCCGGAACAACAAGTGGTATCAGAGCGGGTAGTCGACTTTGAGACGACGAATCGTCTTGACTTCTCAACCAATGTTGACGAGTGAGACTATTTTCTAGTAGCTCTGCTTGCGAACTCTCGATTGGTGGTCGAATCGCGTTCTAATTCGAAGTATCCAGTCCGCGACGGCGTTTTTTGTAGAATCGAAACTTCTGGCAGAATTCTCTCCAAACGATTTCTCAAGTTTCCACCGTTCATAAGGCCTCAATATGACTGGAACGGACTCTAGAGGTGCTAATGGCGAGATGGCTGGAGCTAGAGAGGCTGGAGAGCAGGGGGGAGTTGCTGGTGGTGGAGTGGGGACTCACCAACCAGCCAACCCTACGCTACCTACTTCTTCTACACCATCTCCTACTACCGTGGATCCTCTGAAAGCTTTCTCTATTGAGAAATTCATGGGGGAGGACTACGAGCACTGGAGTTTCTGCATGAGGCTAATGTATATTCAATACAAGCTATTGGATTTGGTGGAGGGGAAGGAGAAGATGCCGGAGGCCGAGGAGCTGAAAGGAGCATGGATGAAGCGATCGTTCGACGCGTACATGCTCATGGTGCAAGCGGTTGGCGGACGACAACTTGACCACATCAAGGACCTCTTAGGTGATCCAGAGTGTGGCTCCAAGGCTTGGAGGAAGCTTCTGGATGTGCACTCACCGACACATGCTACCGGCATCGTGCTACTCGCGCGGCGGCTGCGCGACATCAAGTTCGTTGATGGAGAGCCGATGCAACCGGTGTTGGATGAGATGCGGGACATCTTCACGAAGCTCCAAGGCGGCGGTGTGGTGTACCCGAAGCTCGTGCAATGCGTGGAGATCGTGATACGGCTGCCGGAGTCGTGGTCTGCCCTAGCGATCAACCTCAACTCTCAACAGCCCCAGTGGAGCGTGGATTACATTCGCGCGCGCATTCTTGAGGAGGACTTGCGGCGGCGGAGTGTGGAGCGCTCGGAGGAGGGGGCTGGCTATGGAGTTGGAGGTGGAAAGAGTGGCTTCAAGAAGAAGTGGAAGGGCAAGAACAAGGACTACCCTAAGGAGGATGGCGGCGGGGGTCAAGGGGAGGTGTGCTTCTACTGCAAGAAGCGCGGACATCGTTGGCGGAAGTGCTACCAACAACCCAATGATTGGACCCCGCCTTCATCGAGCAACCTGCATGGTGGCAAGAGGAGTGGGGGAGTCATGGGAGCTAGTGGAGAGGAGAAGGATGAGGAGAAAGGCGGCAAATCTGAGGAGCGGAAGGCCGGGTTCTTCTTCTTCGTGAACGAAGGCGCAACCGACCTTGCTATGGCTGCCAAGGTTCTCCTACATCCCCTCACCCATTGGGTGATACATTCCGGGAGCTCTTGGCACATGACTCCTCGTGCGGACCTACTCGATGAGATTCAGCCCGCACCCATCTCTACAGTCACATCCGCGACGGGCGCCAAGGCCAAGGTCATGGGCATGGGATGCGCCAAGTTCATGGGAGCGGATGGAGAGCTCGTGGGGCTGAAGAACGTGCTGTGGGTGCCGGACTTGTGCGCGAACCTGATTTCTACCGGCCGGTT
Organism: Closterium sp. Naga37s-1; assembly: GCA_947471745.1. Lineage (NCBI taxonomy): Eukaryota > Viridiplantae > Streptophyta > Zygnematophyceae > Desmidiales > Closteriaceae > Closterium > Closterium sp. Naga37s-1. The sequence continues at coordinate 760,968 of CANJKZ010000036.1, read as the reverse complement.
GGGAGATGCGGGTGTGAACACCGAGACAATTGGCTCGGAGCGCTATCGTGCCTACAACGATGAGCGGCTGATTTGGGACCTGCAGTGGAAAGGGGATGTCCACAAGCGGATGTGGCAGATCCCGGTACTCCCTTGGCGGAAATCGGGCAAGGCGGCAGCGACGGCATCTATGGAGGAGAGTGTCACCGAGGAGGAGCAGCAAGGTGTGCAAGGAGAGGAGCTGATTGGAGGAAGCGCGGTGGTGAAGGCGTCGGCTACCTCGGGCCAAGCGGATTGGGAGACTTGGCATCGGCGGCTCGCACACGTGGCTGTTTCCACATTGGAGGTGATGCACAAGGAGAAGTGTGTGCATGGGCTGCAACTGCAAAAAGATGGCGCTCACTATGGCAGCTGCGAGGCGTGCATGCAAAACAAGTTTGCGCGGTTCCCGTTTCCACGTGCGGAGGGATCGGCGAAGGCACCCTTGGAGGTGGTGCACATGGACCTGGTGGTTCCTATGAGGACTGAGGGGACTGGGGGAGTGCTGTACTTCCTCACCATGGTGGACGAATGGAGCCGTTTCACGTGGGCACATCCCCTGTCCAAGAAGAGCGATGCTGCAGCGGCGATCAAGGAGGATTGGTTGCCGATGGTGGAGCGGCAAGCGATGCGGCTGGTGAAGGTGCTGAGGAGTGACCGAGGTGGAGAGTTCCTTGGAGCGGAATTCACCAAGTTTCTCAAGAAGAACGGCATTCGACACCAGCTGACCTGCCCAGGAACACCGCAGCAGAACGGCATTGCTGAGCATGCCAACCGGACCATTGTCGAGGCGGCTAAGACCTTGTTGGGGGCTGCTGGGATGCCCTACAAGTTCTGGCCTGAAGCTGTTCGCCATGTCATCACGGTCAAGAACAGGGTCTTGACACATGTTGGCGACAAGCATTGGGTGCCGTACAAACGTTGGCTTGGGAAGAAGCCATCCATTGACATGCTGCGGGTGTGGGGCTGCATGGGGCTTGTGATGGTGCCTAAGGAGCAGAGGCACATGCTGGAAGTTGCTGCTGTGTGGGCTGTCCATCTTGGGATGGCTCCTGACTCGAAGGGGTGGTTGATGTGGGACCCCAAGAGCAAGAGGACGCTGGTCAGCCGTGACGTCAAGTTTGTGGAGGACGTCATGTACAAGGACTGGCAGCAGCAGCAGCAGGTGCAGATTGGCTTGCGTCTACAGGAGATTGAGCAGTCTGCAGTGGAGGAGGTTCAGCTGCACCTTGAGGATCTCCCTGGGTCAGAGCTGACCATTGACCACAGTGGCGGTGGAGAGCAGCAAGTTTCTGGTCTTGCTGCAGAGGAGGGGTTGGAGGATGAGTCGGCACGTGTGGACTCACCATCTCAGCCCGAGCCTGCTGGAACCGCCAAGGTCACCAAGAGGAGTGTGCAGAGAGGAGCTTCACCACATGGGCAGCAGATTGCAACCCGCGAGAAGAGAGTGGCAGCAGCACCCTCAAGGCTGAAGTATAGCCGTTTGGGAGGACCCAAGCAAGGTGCCATGGCGGTTCAGGCGGATGAGGGAGAGGATGAGGAGATGGCCTTCTGTTTCTTCACACCCTTGCCTGGAGAACCAGCCACAGTGGAGGAGGCACTCAGTGGACCCCAGAAGGAGGAGTGGAAGGCTGCCATGGATGCGGAGTTCAACAGTCTCATTGAGAATGAGACTTGGGAGCTTGTTGAGTTACCTGAGGGGCGACGGCCGATCAGCAGCAAGTGGGTCTTCAAGGTGAAGAGTGGAGCTGATGGTGCGTTGGAGCGGTTCAAGAGCCGCTTGGTCGCCAAGGGGTTTCAGCAGAAAGAGAAGGTCGACTTCGGGGAGATCTTCGCTCCCGTTGTTAAGCCAGTGACATTGAGGACTGTGCTGGCTGGCGCCGCTGTGAAGGGATGGCACGTGAAGCAGATGGATATCACCATTGCATTTCTCAATGGAATACTGCTGGAGGATATCTACATGGCGCAGCCCGACGGCTATGAGGATGGGAGCAGCCGGGTGTGCAAGCTCAAGAAGGCTATCTATGGCCTTAAGCAAGCGCCCAGGTGCTGGTACGAGAAGCTGGAGGAGGTGCTGCTGAGTGGAGGCTTCAAGACGTCTCAAGTGGATCACAGCTTGTTTCTGCTTGGAGAGGGGGAGCAGCTGCTCTTGCTGCTGGTGTATGTCGACGACATACAGTTGTTCTCACCTTCCATGGAGCAGATTGAGAGGACACAGAAGCTGCTGATGGACAACTTCAAGTGCAAGATGCTGGGGGATGTCCACTACTACTTGGGGCTGCAGATTGAGAGGGATGTCGAGAGGAGGTGGCTGAAGGTGCATCAGTCACACTACATCTCTGGTTTCATGGAGCGCTATGGTGTGACTGGGGGTCGCACTGTGATGACACCGTTCCCTGCAGGCTTCAAGCTGAAGAAGGCAGCTGAGGAGGATGATGTGCTTGAGGATGAGCAGCAGAATGAGTACCAGTCACTCATTGGGAGTGTGATGTATGCAGCTGTGCATACGCGACCTGATGCTTCATTCGGAGTGGGGCAGCTGGCCAGAGTTGTGCAGTGGCCCACTGAGGAGCAGTTGGAGGTGGCAAAGCGCTTGGTGCACTACCTCGGATCAACGGCATCTGCTGGTGTTCAGTTTTCAGCTGGCGGCCAGCTGAAACAGATTGGAGCAGATGGGGTCACGCCTGGAACCTTGAAGGTGTCGTGCTTCACCGACGCTACATGGGCCTCAGAGGATTGAGCTGGAGGTCCAAGAAGCAGAGTGAGATTGCTCAGTCTTCCGGAGAGGCAGAGTACATGGCGATGTACCATGCCATCAAGGAGATCGTGCTCCTGAGGAAGCTGCTGGAGGACATGGGAGCTGAACAGGAGGGACCTACACCACTTTTCTCCGACAGCGAGGCTGCTATTGGCATGGCCAATAATCCTATCCTGAATGGGCTGAACAAGCACATGAAGATTAAGTGGCACTGAGAGAGGCAGATGGTGAAGGAGGGTATTGTTGAGCTTCACCATGTGAAGGCTAGCAAGCAGGCGGCAGATTTTCTCACCAAGAGACTTCCCGAGAGCGCACATTGGAAGTGTGCTAAGATGTGTGGCATGGCATTGCACTGTGTGGGCAGCTGTGTCATGAGTGCATGTGTGAGTGTGTGTGCATGCAGTCCGTTAGTCTGAGGGGGAGTTTGTTGGATGCACGTCATTCTGAGTGCATGTCATCCTAACATCCTGCCGAGTGCTCGTGCTATTCATGCGTGCATTGTTTGCATGAGCATTTGTCATTATGCATGGCTGTTGGATTTTACCATCTGTGTTTTCTCCAAGTTTAAATGCTTGATCATGCAGGAGAAATCCAGAGCTTTCCAACGATACCAAGATCGCCTTATTCTGACCAAGATCGCCCAAGTTACAAGATTTCCAAGACTTGGATTTCTTATTACCTTTTAAGGTTATATCTAATTTGGGTGATTACTTGGGACATGACTATAAAGGGATCTTTGGTTGGGTGGTTAGGGAAGGCAACTTTGAATTTTGGATTGGGGTGGCTAGAAATTTCTAGCATGGGTTGCAAATGTTGCAACACCTAGGCAAAATCCAACTAGATTGGATTTCGCATGTGACACCTCAAGGACCTCATGATGAGGGTTGCATCCTTGCTGCTAGGAAGGTTCCTACCATCCTTCCCTGGCTCTTGGAGAACCCCTTCTCTCTCATGGTTCTCTTGGAGTCCCCAACTCCAACATTCTATGCCTTAATGTTTGTACTTCCTCTACCATTCTAGTTATGCGGCTGCTGGACGTTTTTACTTGGTTCTCACTCTATAAACCATCTTAACGACTGATTCAACTTGGAGATGGTAGCTTAGGCTAAGGAGCACAATCCTACTGAACGGATTTGCGTTTAGTTGAGAATTGAGTTCGACGTAAGCTCTCAAAGTGACGGATCCTGAACAACAGTAAAACTGCCAGCCAGGCGCGTTAGGGACAAAGCCAAGGAAGACGCAAGGAATGGCGCGAGGGGAGAGCTTGTCCGCGGTGGTATCGCGGACAAAGGCTCGAGCACCCCAGACCTGGAAACGCGACGCGTCGCCAACCTTCCCCATCCACAGCAGTGTGGGCGAGGTCTCCGGCAAGGAGACACGGGGCCAAAGGTTGAGCTGATGCGCGGCGTACCGGACCGCAAACGGCCACAGAAAATGGGGGGCAGCCGCATGGATCATGGAGGTACGAGCGACCTCCATGACTAAGCCAATGCGGCGCTCAGCAACCCCATTCTGCTGCGGAGAGGCCGGAAGCGTGAAAGTCTGGCGGATGCCGTGCTCCGCACAGAAGGCTGCCAAGAGGTCTGAGGAGAAATCACCACCTCTGTCAGAGTGCAGACGCAGGACAGGAAAGTCCGACTAGAACCGCTCGCGGAGCTGGAGACGAGTAGCGCGGATCCAGGGGATCAAAACATCAGGGACATCCCCCTTGCGCTGCAAGGGGAAGACCGTGGTGTAGCGCGTGTAGTCGTCGACAACCAGCAGGAAGTACCGCTCGTGGCCCTGTCCACAGACGCGGGCTGGGCCCCACACGTCCAGGTGGAGAGTCTGCAGTGGAGCCTCTGTGGGAGGGAACGAGGACGAGTGAGGAGCGGCGCGCTGCCGCCCCTCGACGCAAGGAATGCAGGGCGGCGCAGGCGAGGGAGGGAGGGGAGGCAGAGACCTGGGAAGACGAGAAACCAGGAAGCGGGAGTGCATGCTGCGTAGGCGAGGCAGGGAGGGGTGACCAAGGCGGTGGTGCCACAGGAGAGTGTCGTGCGACAGCCGGCGACACTCACACAGTGTAGCTACCTGAGCAGACGCGTGCAACCGGGGAGACAAAGGGGCGGAGCGTGACGCAGTGGTGAGGGTGTACAGACTGGCGCACGAGCGAACGTGGCCAGGTGGCGACCAGTCTGGGAGCACGTGCAAATCGCCACACGCTGCTGGCCAGGGGTGAAGGTGTCAACCCCCGCATCCTGGAGGACAGCGTTACTCACCAAGTTCGTAGAGAACGAGGGGAGGTGGAGACCAGACAGCTCACCAGACGGGACCGCCGGACACGGAAGCACAGTGGAAGACCGTGCAAGCACTGGGCCCCCAGACGGGTCAGCCAGTGAGACAGGAACAGGTGCAGGGAGGGGAGTGACAATGGTACTGTCGCGAAAGAAACAGCGAGAAGCACCAGAGTCAAGTGTAAAGGTGTGCAAAGCCTGTACAGGCGCAGTACCAAGGGGAGCAGACTCACAAGCACCTAGTGCTGCAGGGACTATACCAGAGGTTATACCAGGAGCCGGCGGCACACACAAGTAGCAGTCACCCTCAGCACTAACAGACAATGCATACATAGCAGCAAGAATTGCCTCATAGTCAAGATCAAAGATAGGGACATCACGCCTAAGCAAGTCTGCCCAGTTGGGGAACTCAGGAGCATCAGGAAACTTGGCACGCCAGGCGTCGCTAAGTCGAGCGAAGCAGCGCTGCTCAGTGTGAAAACCTGTGCACTGGCGACCAGTGCGGGGACCTGTGCGGATAATATAGGGGCAGCGACCAGGACCCCCAGAAACCCCACGCCCGGCATACCAGTCAAGAAGCTGCTGGGAAGTGGGGGTCTGGCGCTGCCGCTGATTCTGCTGCTGCGGCTGCTGCTGGCCCTGACCACCACTGCCACCACCGCTCCCTCCTCCCCCACTGCCGCTGCTGCCCCCTCCACCGCTCCCAGTGCCTCCGCCGCCCCCACCACCACCTCCACCGCCTCCACCCCCACGACCACCCCCACCACCTCCACCTCCCCTGCCGCCTGCACCACCGCCACCTCCACCGCCACCCCCACTGCCCCTGCCACCCCTGCCGCCCCTGCCGCTGCGACGCTTCCCACTAGGAGCGGAAGCAGCTCCGACCTCCTCAGCACCAAGGTAGTCGTGAGCAGCAGCTGCGGAGGCGTAGGAGGGGGTGAGAGGGGAGGGGGAGCACCCCTCAAAGAGGGGAGAGCGAGGAGTGCCACGAGCAGCACCTACAGCGAGGATGTTCTTCTCTGCTGCGAGGAGGTGCTTCTCGAAGTAGTCGATAGTGAGAGTGGTGGGGTCTAGCGCTAGGAAGTGGTCCCTGACAGAGCTAAGAGTGTCAGGGAGGCGGGTGACGAGGAAATAGAGAGTGAAGTACATCGGGGGGGGGTTTGCGGCGCAGAACTCGGCAGAAAGGGTGGCACGAAAGCGAGAGTCAGTAGCGCGCAGGTGAGAAACTAGGTCCTCAGCAGTGGTGAACGAGGAAAGATCGGGGAACAGGTATGGTAGCATGAGTCGACCTATGGCTGTAGTGGCCGGGGAGGAGTAGCGCGCAACTACAGCGTCGTACAGCGTCTTAGCAGTTCTGTGCTCGCTGAAATGCGCTCGCTCAGTAATCGGCAGGTGGTTCCTAATAGCTAGGCGTGCAGCAGCATCACGAGTCTGCCACTGGGAGCGTTCTAGAGCAGGAGCATCAGCAGCAGGAGTAACGGCAGTGCTAGAGACGTAATCAATCAGGGAAACGCCCTCTTTGGCATCAGTCAGAAGGAACAGCTGGAGATCGTCTAACCACACAGCGAACTCGATGGGACGACCGTCAGGCTCGAACGCTAGAATGTTAGGCGTCGCCATATTGGCTTAAGGCAGGAGGCAGCAGGCAGCAGGCAAAGGCTGCAGGCAGCAGACAGGAGGCAGGAGGCAGAGGCAGCAGGTAGCAGGCAGCAGGCAGCAGACAAGAGGCAGTAGGCACCAGGTAGAAGGCAGGAGGCAGAGGCAGGAGGTGTTAGAATCATAAGCAAAAAAGTGATGTCGACTATCGAGAGGGTTGGTACAAAGAAGAAACCTAAGGGGTTGTACCCCACAGTGTGTACCCCACTAAGCCTACCCAAACAATAACATATATATACATATGTTTGACACACCCCCATAGGCAGAGTGGGGGAGAACAGAGGGTCACAAGACCAGTCAGGAAGTGCAAAGCAAGCTCAGGGTGGATCACAACATCACCACGCAGTCTGAGCACAAGCAAGAAGGCCACAAGGCCAGTTCACATGCAGAGATATATATATAACAACAACAGTACAGTGATATCTACCTACAAGAACAAGCATGCAGGAATACATATAAATCATGGTACAAACAAAGCCTACAGCAAGTGAGGAAGCGTGGGCACAAGGCCTAACAAAGTGCAGAAACGCTGATGATCACCAGGCGGAAGTGCCTTGGTGAATATATCAGCAGTGTTGGCCCGAGTGGCCACGTAGGTAAGACGAAGCTGGCCACGCTGCTGCAGCTCTCGAGCAAGAAAGTAACGGAGAGCGATGTGCTTTGTTCTGTGCTCCAGTCTGTGCTCCTGACACAAGGCAATGGCGGCCTTGTTGTCGACGTACAGAACTGGAGGAGAACGAGGCCGCTCTCCCAAGTCGGTCAGCAGGTAGGTGAGCCAGCGCAGCTCCTGTGCAGCCATGGCTGTGGCGTAGATCTCTGCCTCACAGCTAGAGCCGAGAACTGAAGACGAACGTGTAGAACGCCAGGAAACTGAACCAGAACCAAGGCTGAAGGTGTAACCCTGTGACGACCGCTGCGTAGCCTGGTCGTCAACCCAAGAGGCGTCCGAGTGACCAGTGAGGACAACGTCACCCCGTCCTCCAAGCACGAGCCCCATGACCGATGTACTGCACAAGTAGCGTAGTTCCCTCTTGGCAGCATCCATGTGCACCTTTCGGTGCCGACCAAGAGCCACGTAGCGATCCAGAAGGCCAAGAGGGTACGCAAGGTCAGGACAAGTGCAAGTCATCAGGTACATGAGGCAGCCCACTAACTCTGGGTAAGGACCACTCGGCTCTACGGACTCGTTCGAAGGTGGAGCCGAGAGCGAGTGACCTGTAGCCAGAGGAGTGGCCTGTGCTGAGGACCAGGTGAAACCGAAGCGCTGAAAAACCTGCTGCACCATGTGTGACTGAGTCAGTATGATGGTGCGGCGTGCTCTGTCCCGGGTGATCTGCAAGCCAAGGTAGCTGCGCAGTTCACCCAGGTCTGTGCACGTGTGTCTCTTCTGCAGCTCCGACTTCACCAGGGCGAGAGCCTCAGTGTCAGCAGTGGCAAAGACCAAGTCGTCGACGTACACGAGAACGTAGAACGGCGGCAGCGAAGTGTCGGTGCGCAAAAACAGCGATGGGTCAGGAGTCGACGGAGTAAACCCAAGAGCCCCAAGTGTCGTCCTCAGTGTGTCGTGCCACTCACGTGGCGCCTGGCGGAGACCGTAGACCGGCCGCCGGAGGCTCCACTGGGTACCAGGAGGGAACGACCCAGTGAAGCCAGGAGGGCGGCGCAGCCAAATCTCCTCGTGCAGGCTGCCCTGTAAGAAGGCTGTGCTGAAGTCAAGAGAGTGAAGCTCGTAGTCACGCTGAGCGGCAACGTGCAGCAGCACCCGAAGAGTGGTCATCTTCGGGGTGGGGGAGAAGGTCTGGAAGAAGTCAACTCCCTCTCGCTGACTGAAGCCTCGAGCCACGTACCGAGCCTTGAAGACAGGCGGAGAACCTGGCGGCCGCTTCACCCTGAAAATCCACATGCCACTGACAATGTTCGCCCTAGGAGGGGGAACCTCGTCGACGTAGGTGCCTGTGGACTTCCAGGATGCCATCTCTGCGTCCATGGCTGTCTGCCACTGAGAGGAGTACTCACCCGCGATCGCCTCAGCGTAAGAGCGCGGGGTAGGGATGTCTGGTGCATCCGGGTCTCCCTCAGGGGCAAGCAGCATGGATACGAGATGAGGCGCAGCGGCTGCAAGACACTCAAGGTCCTCCTGCCTGTCCTCAAGGACGTCCGTGCCAAGAGCACACTCACCCCCGACGGTCGGAGGACAGACAGACGCAGACTCAGCAACAAGACTGGCGGCGTAGTCTAGACGACAGTGAGCAGCAAAGGCAACAAGCTCAGTGACTAAGGCAGACGCAGCAGCAGACTCAAACGACGGGTCAGTGACAACAGTGGCAAGCAGACGCGTGACAGTAGAGTGCTCAGCACGAAACCGGTCAGACGCAGGGTCAGCAACGACAGGCTGAGAGGACGCAGGGGGAGGCGGCAGAGGAACACGCGGTAAAGGAGAGGAACGATGACGAACTACAAGGGGAGGGCCGGAGACAGCCGCGACGACCGGAACTAACAGGGGAGACAGGACGCGACACAGGCTCACGACGCTCTGCAAGGCCACCAGGCTGCTTTGTGTATGGAGAAGGAGCAGGCAGCGGGGAGCCAGGCTGTAACGGAAGACCAGTAGACGAGGGAAGACTGAGAACCTGGCGAAGTGCAGAGTCAGGTGGTGGCTGAGACGACGGAGACGGCGGAGCAAAGAACAGGCGCGGCTGAGCAGTGCCACCAGCACGAGCAGCACCAGCCCCACCAGCAGCTCCAGCACCTCCAGCAGCTCCAGCACCCCCAGCAGCTCCAGCACCTCCAACAGCTCCAGCACCTCCAGCACCTCCAGCAGCTCCAGTACCCTCAGCAACTCCAGCACCGCCAGTAGCTCCAGTACCTCCAGCAGCACCACCACCAGCCCCAGTAGCTCCAATACTCCCAGTACGAGCACCTCCGGGACCAGCGACACCAGCAGAAGAACCTCCAGCAGGAGAGCCCTGAGGTGTAAAAGTGGGACGCCGACGGCGACCGTACAAGTCGTGCAGCTGCTGGGAGGTGAGGGGCACATGCGGACGAAGACGGCTACTCCAAGGAGACCGCGTAACAGCAGTCTCAGAACCCTCAGGCAACTCACCCCAAGACTCAGCACCCCCAGGCTCCGCACACACAGGCTCAGCACCCCCAGACGCAGCACCTCCAGACGCAGTACCCCGAGACGCAGCACCTCCAGGCTCCACACGCTCAGCGCCCCCAGACTCAGCACCCCCAAGCTCCGCACCCCTAGGGACAGCACCACTCGCAGCAGGACCGGAGTCACCAGTGACCTCAACAGGCGCAGGCGCAGGGGGGTCTACCTGAGAGACACCTGAAGGAGCAGGACCTGGCGCGCGGAGGGGGTCTACCTGGGGAGGACCTGGGGCGAGAAAGAGCGGTGGGGGGGGGCGAGGAGCAGTGCGGTAGGGGAAAAGGGGGTAAAAGGGGACGGACTCGTCAAAGGTGACGTCCTGAGACGCAAAGACACGGAGCGAGGCGGGGTCGTAAAACTGCCAGCCAGGCGCGTCAGGGACAAAGCCAAGGAAGACGCAAGGAATGGCGCGAGGGGAGAGCTTGTCCGCGGTGGTATCGCGGACAAAGGCACGAGCACCCCAGACCCGGAAACGCGACGCGTCGCCAACCTTCCCCGTCCACAGCAGTGTGGGCGAGGTCTCCGGCAAGGAGACACGGGGCCAAAGGTTGAGCTGATGCGCGGCGTACCGGACTGCAAATGGCCACAGAAAATGGGGGGCAGCCGCATGGATCATGGAGGTACGAGCGACCTCCATGACTAAGCCAATGCGGCGCTCAGCAACCCCATTCTGCTGCGGAGAGGCCGGAAGCATGAAATTCTGGCGGATGCCGTGCTCCGCACAGAAGGCTGCCAAGAGGTCTGAGGAGAACTCACCACCTCTGTCAGAGTGCAGACGCAGGACAGGAAAGTCCGACTGGAACCGCTCGCGTAGCTGGAGACGAGTAGCGCGGATCCAGGGGATCAAAACATCAGGGACATCCCCCTTGCGCTGCAAGGGGAAGACCGTGGTGTAGCGCGTGTAGTCGTCGACAACCAGCAGGAAGTACCGCTCGTGGCCCTGTCCACGGACGCGGGCTGGGCCCCACACGTCCAGGTGGAGAGTCTGCAGTGGAGCCTCTGTGGGAGGGAACGAGGAGGAGTGAGGAGCGGCGCGCTGCCGCCCCTCGACGCAGGGAATGCAGGGCGGCGCAGGCGAGGGAGGGAGGGGAGGCAGAGACCTGGGAAGACGAGAAACCAGGAAGCGGGAGTGCATGCTGCGTAGGCGAGGCAGGGAGGGGTGACCAAGGCGGTGGTGCCACAGGAGAGTGTCGTGCGACAGCCGGCGACACTCACACTGTTTAGCTACCTGAGCAGACGCGTGCAACTGGGGAGACAAAGGGGCGGAGCGTGACGCAGTGGTGAGGGTGTACAGACTGGACCCTGGCGCACGAGCGAACGTGGCTAGGTGGCGACCAGTCTGGGAGCACGTGCAAATCGCCACACGCTGCCGGCCAGGGGTGAAGGTGTCAACCCCCGCATCCTGGAGGACAGCGTTACTCACCAAGTTCGTAGAGAACGAGGGGAGGTGGAGACCAGACAGCTCACCAGACGGGACCGCCGGACACGGATGTCAAACATTATATGTTTATATTGTGTAGGCTATAGTGGGTTTAGCCTTAGGGGGTACAGCTTTGTTAGGGTTTCCTACTTGTATCCCCCTCCTACCTAGTTTCATGCATTCTCGTTCTATTCTAGATTCTAACATGGTATCACGAGCCTAGGTTGCTACCTAGGACCGCTTTCTACTATGGGCCCACTATTCCGCTAGAAGCGCCCTCGTGCGCCCTACCTTACGTGCGCCCTCGTGCGCCTTTCTCTGCTAGTGCGCCTTCGTGCGCCCTCGTGCGCCCTCGTGCGCCTTTCTCTGCTAGTGCGCCTTCGTGTGCCTTCGTGCGCCCTCGTGCGCCCTCGTGCGCCTTCGTGCGCCCTCGTGCGCCCTCGTGCGCCTTCGTGCGCCCTCGTGCGCCCTCGTGCGCCCTCGTGCGCCCTCGAGCGCCCTCGTGCGCCCTCGAGCCGCCCCTGCAGGTCCGTCAGGCCCCCGAGCCGCCTCTGCAGACCCGTCAGGCCCCCCCCGAGCCGCCTCTTCAGGCCCGTCAGGCCCGAGAGCCGCCCCTGCAGACTCGTCAGGCCCGCGCGCAGCCTCTGCCCGACCGCGCGCCGCCCTTGCAGGCTCTCGCCGCCCGCCGCGTCGCCCTGCCCGCGGCGTCGCCGCCTGCCCGCGGCGTCGTCACCTGCCTGCGACGTAGCCCCTGCCCGTGGCGTCGTCGCCTGCCCGCGGCGTCGTCGCCTGCCCTCGGCGTCGTCGCCTGCCTGCGGCGTCGTCGCCTGCCCGCGACGTAGCCCCTGCCCGCGACGTCGTCGCCTGCCCGCGGCGTCGTCGCCTGCCCGCGGCGTCGTCGCCTGCCCGCGGCGTCGTCACCTGCTCGCCGCGTCGCCCTGCCCGCGGCGTCGCCACCTGCTCGCGGCGTCGCCCTGCTCGCGGCGTCGTCACCTGCTCGCCCCGTCACCTGCCCGCCGCGTCGCCCTGCCCGCGGCGTCGCCACCTGCCCGCCGCGTCGCCCTGCTCGCCGCGTCGCCCTGACCTAATCCGCGCCTGGCCTCTGGAGCAGCCGCCCCTGCAGCAGCCGCCCCTGGCCACTGGAGCAGCCGCCACTGCAGGAGCCGCCCCTCGCCCCTGGAGCAGCCGCCCCTGCAGCAGCCGCCCCTGGCCCCTGGAGCAACCACCGCTGCAGCAGCCGCCCCTGGCCCCTGGAGCAGCCGCCACTGCAGCAGCCGCCCCTGGCACCTGGAGCAGCTGCCGTCGCGGCCCGGCCTCGCCCTGCAGCAGCTGCCGCGGAGCTCCCTGCTGCGGCCCGGCCCCGCCCTGCAGTTGTAGCGGCCCCGCTGTCGCCACCGTCTTGCGCCTGCCGCGCCGACCACTGGTGAGCATTGCCCTGCCAGCACTGCTACCGCTGCTACTGCTGCTACTGCCTTTTCTACTCCCACTGCTACTGCTCCTGCTGTTACTGCTGTTACTGCCGCTACTGCTGCTACTGCTGCTCCTGGCGTGGCCAGATGCAGCTCCAGGGCCGTGCGCGTGAGTCCCTCACGCCCCAGCAGCTTCGTGAGTGGTACGCTAGTTGGGGCTGTCGGGGTGGCCGTAGTGGTAGTCGCTCTGGAGTGGGTCGGTTGGGAGCTTCTGGTAGTGGACAGGTGCAGCTGCCGTGTCCTCTCTCGCCCCAGCAGCTTCGTGAGTGGTACGCCAGTTGGGGCTGTCGGGGTGGCCGTAGTGGCAGTCGCTCTGGAGTGCGTCGTTCGGGAGCTTCTGGTAGTGGACAGGTGCAGCTGCCGTGTCCTGTGAGTGAGGCTGCTGCTCTAGGTGCTAGTGCGTCTGTTGCCCTAGGTGCTGGTGAGGCTACCACTCCCGGTACTCGCGTGTCTGCTACCCCAGGTGCTGGTGAGGCTGCTGCTCTAGGTGCTAGTGAGTCTGCGCCCCCTGGTACTGAGTCGACTGAGGCACTGCACACCTTCACTCTGGACTCAGGTGCTTCTCGCTGTTTCTTTCGTGACCGCACTGCCCTTGAGCAGCTTGCTCGGCCAGTTGCTGTCTCCCTTGCTGACCCCTCTGGGGGTCCGGTCATTGCGACCTCCTCCACTGTCCTTCCTTGTCCTGCAGTTCCGTCGGGCACACTGTCAGGTCTCCACCTCCCCTCGTTCTCTACGAACTTGGTGGCGGGTTGTGCGCTCCAGGACGGGGGTGTCCACCAGTTCACCCCTGCCTACGAGCGCGTGACACACTGCACGTGTGCTCGGACGGGCCGTCACCTGGCTACCTTCACTCGGCAGCCGGGGTCGGACCTGTACACACTGACCACTGAGTCCCCTCAGGTAGCTGCGTCTGCGTCTACTTCAGGTCAGCTGTCTGCCCCCTGCTCGTGTCGCTCTCTAGCACACGAGACCGTCCTCTGGCACCACCGCCTTGGTCACCCGTCAGTGCAGCGCCTTCGTGCCATGCACAAACGGTACCTTGTCTCTGGTCTTCCCAGGGTTCTCCCTCCCCTCCCACCCTCGCCTGCTCCTCCCTGTCTTCCCTGTGTCGAGGGGCGGCAGCGCGCCGCTCCTCACTCCTCCTCGTTTCCCCCGACGACTGCTCCCTTGCAGACGCTCCACATGGACGTGTGGGGCCCAGCCCGCGTCCGTGGACAGGGTCAGGAGAGGTACTTCCTGATCGTTGTTGACGACTACTCGCGCTACACCACGGTCTTCCCCTTGCGCACCAAGGGTGAGGTCCCTGATGTCTTGATCCCTTGGATCCGCGCTTCTCGTCTCCAGCTCAGTGAGCGTTTCCACTCGGACTTTCCTGTCCTGCGTTTGCACTCTGACAGAGGTGGTGAGTTCTCCTCCGACCTCTAGGCAGCCTACTGTGCGGAGCACGGCATCCGCCAGTCGTTCACGCTTCCGGCCTCTCCACAGCAGAATGGGGTTGCTGAGCGCCGCATTGGCTTGGTCATGGAGGTCGCTCGTACCTCCTTGATCCATGCGGCTGCCCCCCACTTTCTGTGGCCGTTTGCAGTCCGATACGCTGCGCATCAGCTCAACCTCTGGCCCCGTGTCTCCGTTCCGGAGACTTCGCCGACACTGCGTTGGACAGGAGAGGTTGGCGATGCGTCACGCTTTCCGGTCTGGGGATCTCGAGCCTTTGTTCGCGATACGTCCGCGGACAAGCTCTCCTCCCGCGCTGTTCCTTGTGTCTTCCTTGGCTTTGTCCCGGACGCGTCTGGTCGGCAGTTTTACCACCCCACCTCGCGCCGTGTCCTGCCTTCTCAGGGCGTCACTTTCGACGAGTCCGTCCCCTACTACCGCCTCTTCCCCTACCGCACTGCCCCGCTTCCCCCCCCGCCTCTCTTCCTCGCGCCAGGTGCTGCTGTGGTAGACCCCCTCCCCCCTCAGGGTGCCGCTCCCTCAGGTGTGTCCCAGGTAGACCCGGTTGAGCCTGTCGAGGTAGCTGTCGACTCTCGTCCTGCTAGGGGTGTTGAGCCTGAGGGTGCTGAGCCTGAGCGTGCGGAGCTTGGGGGTGCGGAGCCTGGGGGTGCGGAGCCTGGGGTTGCGGAGTCTGGGGGTGCGGAGCCTGGGGTTGCGGAGTCTGGGGGTGCTGAGCCTGGGGGTGCGGAGCCTGGGGGTGCTGAGCCTGCGGGTGCTGAGTCTGGGGGTGGTGAGTCTGGAGGTGCTGAGCTTGGGAGTGCTACATCTGGAGGAGCTCTCTCCTCACAGCAGCTGCGTGAGTGGTACTTACAGTACTGCAGCCTCAGGAGAGGTGCTTCTGGAGCCAAGAGTACTGCTGGAGCTGGTGCTAGTGCTTCCCCTCCCAGGCGGGAGCTGCCCTCTCCCCAGCGGCTCCGAGAGTGGTACGCACGGCGCTGCAGTCTTCGGAATGGCGCTCCTAGTGTCGCGGACCCAGCTGCTGGAGGTTCTGCTGCTGGCGGTGCTTCTGGCGCTGCTGGAGGTACTACTGGTGCTGGAGCTGCTGGTGCTGCTGACGCTACTGGAGATGCTGCTGGTGCTGGTGGTACTGCTGGTGCTGCTGGAGCTGCTGGAGGTGCTGCTGGTGCTGGGGCTGCTGGAGCTGCTGGAGGTGCTGCTTCTTCTGGAGGTGCGGCTGGTGCTGCGGACCCGGGCGTTGGAGTTGCTGCTGGTGCTGCGGACCCTGGAGTCGGAGCTGCTGCTGGTGCTGCGGACCCTGGAGTTGGAGCTGCTGCTGGTGCTGAGGACCCTGGAGGTGGAGCTGCTGCTGGTGCTGAGGACCCTGGCGCTGGTGTCTCTGCTGGTTCTGGAGACGCTGCGCGGCCGCGGCCGTACTTCGTTCCGCTCCTTCAGCAGGTTCTTGGTCAGCCTCCTCCTCCTTGTCCTCCTCCCTCCTTAGAGTGTCCTCCGTCTGTCCAGTCGCAGTCACAGTTACCGTCTGCCTCCCCTCTCCCTGGTCCTTCTCCTTACACTGGTCCGACTGGAGGTCTTACGGAGCGTCGTGAGCCTGAGTCTCGTCCTGCGTCGCCTGAGTCTCGTCGAGCGTCGCCTGTTCGTGCTGCTCATACTGGTCGTCGTGTCCCGCGTCAGCGTCCTCCTGCTGTCCCAGGCACTCACCAGATGGCGCTTCGTCCTTCCACTGCTCCCCAGCGTGTCCCTCTCCCGTCTCCTCCTGCGTCTTCTCTTCCTGCTCTTGCTGACCCTGAGTCTGACTCCCTTCGTGCTGCCAGTCCTACTGTCACGCGTCTCCTGGCTACTGTTGTCACTGACCCTTCCTTTGAGTCCACTGCTGCGTCTGCCTTAGTTGCCGAGCTTGTCGACTTTGCTGCCACTTGTCGTCTAGACTACGCCACTAGCCTAGTTGCTGAGTCTGAGTCTGTCTGTCCTCCGTCCGTCGGGGTGTGCTCTTGGCACGGACGTCCTTGAGGACAGGCAGGAGGAGTTTGAGTGCTTTGCCGCTGCTTTACCTCATCTCGTGTCCATGCTAGTTGCCCCTGAGGGAGACCCGGATGCACCAGACATCCCGACTCCGCGCTCTTACGCAGAGGCGATAGAGGGTCCCTACTCCTCTCAGTGGCAGACAGCCATGGACGCAGAGATGGCATCCTGGAAGTCCACAGGCACCTACGTCGACGAGGTTCCCCCACCTGGGGCGAACATCGTCAGTGGCATGTGGATTTTCAGGGTGAAGCGGCCGCCGGGTTCTCCGCCTGTCTTCAAGGCGCGTTACGTTGCACGAGGCTTCAGTCAGCGAGAGGGAGTTGACTTCTTCCAGACCTTCTCCCCGACCCCGAAGATGACCACTCTTTGGGTTCTGCTGCACGTCGCCGCTCAGCGTGACTACGAGCTCCACTCTCTTGACTTCAGCACTGCTTTCCTACAGGGCAGCCTGCACGAGGAGATCTGGCTGCGCCGCCCACCTGGCTTCACTGGGTCGTTCCCTCCTGGTACCCAGTGGAGCCTCCAGCGGCCAGTCTACGGTCTCCGACAGGCGCCACGTGAGTGGCACGACACACTGAGGACTACACTTGCGGCTCTTGGGTTCGCTCCTTCTACTGCTGATCCGTCGCTGTTTCTACGCACCGACACCTCGCTGCCGCCGTTCTACATCCTCGTGTACGTCGACGACTTGGTCTTTGCCACTGCTGACACTGCGGCACTCGCCCACGTGAAGTCGGAGCTGCAGAAGAGACACACGTGCACAGACCTGGGTGAACTGACAAGCTATCTTGGCTTGCGGATCACCCGGGACAGAGCACGGCGCACCATCACCTTGACTCAGTCACACATGGTGCAGCAGGTCCTTCAGCGCTTCCGCTTCACGTACTCCTCGCCTCAGCCCACTCCTCTGCCTACCGGTCACTCGCTCTCAGCTCTGCCTTTGGATGAGTCCGTAGAGCCGAGTGGCCCGTATCCAGAGCTTGTGGGCTGCCTCATGTACCTGATGACCTGCACTCGACCTGACCTTGCATACCCTCTTAGCATCCTTGCACGCTATGTCGCTCCTGGCCGTCACCGGAAGGAGCACATGGATGCCGCTAAGAGGGTGTTGCGCTACTTGTGCAGTACGTCGGGCATGGGGCTAGTGCTTGGAGGACGAGACCGAGTTGTTCTCACTGGGCACTCTGACGCGTTTTGGGCTGACGACCAGGCTACTCAGCGGTCGTCTCAGGGTTACACCTTCAGCCTTGGCTCTGGTTCAGTTTCTTGGCGTTCTACACGCTCGTCTTCTGTTCTCAGCTCCAGTTGTGAGGCTGAGATCTACGCCACAGCCATGGCTGCACAGGAGTTACGCTGGCTCACCTACCTGCTGACTGACTTGGGAGAGCGGCCTCGTTCTCCTCCAGTGCTGTACGTCGACAACAAGGCTGCCATTGCCTTGTGTGAGGAGCACAGACTGGAGCACAGAACGAAGCATATCGCTCTGCGCTACTTCCTTGCTCGAGAGCTGCAGCAGCGCGGTCAGCTTCGTCTGCGTTACGTGGCCACTCGGGCCAACACTGCTGATGTGTTCACCAAGGCGCTTCAGCCTTGTGACCATCAGCGCTTCTGTACTGTTCTAGGCCTCGTGCCTACTGGGCCTCACTTGCTTACTTCTTGACTCTGCTTGTACTGTGATCTCTGTATATATACCTGCTTGTTTACTCTTGCTAGGTTGTGATCACTGTATCTCTTGTTATACTATCAACCTGCATGTGGACTGGTCTTGTGACCACTTGCTTGTGCTCAGAATTTGTGTGGTTTCCTTGAGATCCACCCTGAGCTTGCTTTGCTTTGCTTTGACTGGTCTTGTGACCATCTGGTTGTCTCCCACTTAGCCTATGGGGGTGTGTCAAACATTATATGTTTACATTGTGTAGGCTATAGTGGGTTTAGCCTTAGGGGGTACAGCTTTGTTAGGGTTTCCTACTTGTATCCCCCTCCTACCTAGTTTCATGCATTCTCGTTCTATTCTAGATTCTAACAACGGAAGCACAGTGGAAGACCGTGCAAGCACTAGGCCCCCAGAGGGGCCAGCCAGTGAGACGGGAACAGGTGCAGGGAGGGGAGTGACTGTGGTACTGTCGCGAAAGAAACAGCGGGAAGCACCAGAGTCAAGTGTAAAGGTGTGCAAAGCCTGTGCAGGCGCAGTACCAAGGGGAGCAGACTCACAAGCACCTAGTGCTGCAGGGGCTATACCAGGGGCTATACCAGGATCCGGCGGCACACACAAGTAGCAGTCACCCTTAGCACTAACAGACAATGCATACATAGCAGCAAGAATTGCCTCATAGTCAAGATCAAAGATAGGGACATCACGCCTAAGCAAGTCTGCCCAATTGGGGAACTCAGGAGCATCAGGAAACTTGGCACGCCAGGCGTCGCTAAGTCGAGCGAAGCAGCTCTGCTCAGTGTGAAAACCTGTGCACTGGCGACCAGTGCGGGGACCTGTGCGGATAATATAGGGGCACCGACCAGGACCCCCAGAAACCCCACGCCCGTCATACCAGTCAAGAAGCTGCTGGGAAGTGGTGGTCTAGCACTGCCGCTGATGCTGCTGCTGCTGCTGCGGCTGCTGCTGGCCCTGACCACCACTGCCACCACCGCTCCCTCCTCCCCCACTGCCGCTGCTGCCCCCTCCACCGCTCCCAGTGCCTCCGCCGCCCCCACCACCACCTCCACCGCCTCCACCCCCACGACCACCTCCACCACCTCCACCTCCCCCGCCGCCTGCACCACCGCCACCTCCACCGCCACCCCCACCGCCCCTGCCACCCCTGCCGCCCCTGCCGCTGCGACGCTTCCCACTAGGAGCGGAAGCAGCTCCGACCTCCTCAGCACCAAGGTAGTCGTGAGCAGCAGCTGCGGAGGCGTAGGAGGGGGTGAGAGGGGAGGGGGAGCACCCCTCAAAGAGGGGAGAGCGAGGAGTGCCACGAGCAGCACCTACAGCAAGGATGTTCTTCTCTGCTGCGAGGAGGTGCTTCTCGAAGTCGTCGACAGTGAGAGTGGTGGGGTCTAGCGCTAGGAAGTGGTCCCTGACAGAGCTAAGAGTGTCAGGGAGGCGGGTGATGAGGAAATAGAGAGTGAAGTACATCGGGGGGGGGGGGGGGGGGGGGGGGTTGCGGCGCAGAACTCGGCTGAAAGGGTGGCACGAAAGCGAGAGTCAGTAGCGCGCAGGTGAGAAACTAGGTCCTCAGCAGTGGTGAACGAGGAAAGATCGGGGAACAGGTATGGTAGCATGAGTCGACCTATGGTAGCATGGGCCGCACGTGCGCGGCTGCGGGCTGGTCGCTAAGCTGCGGGTTGCGCTGGGCGACGGGCCGCGCTGGCGTGGCCTAACCAGGTTGCACGCGGGCGGCTTAAGGGGCGCACAGGCGGGGCCGAAACGGGCTGCGCGGGCTGCTGAAGCGGCGCACGTGGGAAAAAAAAAAAAAAAAAAAAAAAAAAGGACCGCCCGAGGCGCGCGCGGGCACTAGACAAGGCAGGCAGGTACGGTGGGCCCTAATCCTAGGTCCTAAGAACCTATGCTCTGATACCATGTTAGAATCCAAGGGAGAGTTGTATTGCAATGTCGAGAGGTTTTGGTACAAGGATGAAACCTAAGGGGTTGTACCCCACAGTGAGTACCTCACTAAAGCCTATCTAAACAACAACATATACACGTATGTTTGACACTTCGCTCTGATACTATGTCAGAATCCCAGTCACTAGACCACTGGGATAAAAGGGCTTGTTAAGTAGCGGATCAGTGCGCCCATAACCCCCTAGGACAACGAGCCTCTAACCCTTCCCTAGGATCAATCGCGGATCTCCAGTGGACCTCTGACATCTGTGTGAGAGTGTCACTGTGTTTATCCATAGGCTAGATCCAACCCATCATAATGTACATTACTAACGGCGTGTGTGAAATTGTTTTAGCTTCGTAATTTAGGTCGAACTTTAGCTGGTTACCGCGTTCGCCAATGTCGTCGACACGGTTGGCGAAATGCACTTGAAATCGGAAACACACAAATGCGACCAACAAAAAGTGAACAAGGCTCGAATCTGTTGAGATAATATCGAGACGTAAAGCACTTCAAGGAAATTCGTGTAGTACAGTAAAGTACCGATAGGCTGACGTCAGCAAAGCGCTACGCGACCTAGGATGACGTCGGCACGTAGCTATAGACTTCGCGAATAGTTACGTACCGTTTCAAGATAAGAATAGCACAGTACAGTAGGCGAACAGGTACTTTACTCTAGCTTTTTTTTTTATGTTTGTTATTTTATAATATATCTGATTTCAGAGACATTGATCCTGAAACATATCACTACATAGACTTTAAGTCTAGACAAAAAGCCTTAACTCATATAAGACTTCCGCTACGACAGGAAGTTTCCATCCTTAGTAGTACGATCCTACAAACTCACTTCAATTCTAACATGGTATTGCGAGCGTCTAGGATACTACAAACTTCCAACTACATACTCTACAACTATGTCTGGATCTCCACGGTCCAACAACGGCTCTTCTGTTACGAGCCCATCACGCCCAACAGCGTCTCCAGCTGCTGATAATTCACATCTGCAGCAACAACAACAACAACAACAACAATATCAGCAACAACCGATGTACGGCATGCCACTGAGCAGTCAGCCTGTACACACAACTGCAGCAGCTTCATCATCGACAGCAGCCGCAGCATCAGCAGCCACAACAGCTGCAACTGCAGTCACTGGTTCTTCTAGTCAACCAGGACAACAGTCTAGTTTCATACCAACTGGACCTTATCAATATCAAGGTGCTTACCAGCCAACGAATCTTCAACAGCGTGTCAATGCTGCCGTCTTGTCACTTAACCAAATGTTTCCAACTCCTATGAGCCTTGATGGTTCCAGTTATCAGCATGGACAGATGCCACAGGGAAGCGACGGGTCGAATAACTCCTTCTCTTTCGTTCCTGCTGGACAAGGACAACAAGCACCACAAGGATCACAGATGCCATCACTTTGTCAGCTGCAATCAGCTGACGGTACCGGAAAATATCTTCCCGCTTCTGCAAACCCAACAAAAATTAAAACGACTGTGCCTTTTAACGGTCAAGACTTTTATACCTGGAGCTTTGAATTTGAGCTTCTTGTTCAGACCGCGGGGTTCTGGCAGTTGTTCGACGGCACAGCACCCTTTCCATCTTACGGGTCACCACTTCAACAGGCCACTTTTCGATCGGCGTCGCTGACTGCATACACAGTTCTCGTTCGCAATCTGACACCGACTGAACAGCTTGGCATTCGTTCTTTTCGTACCAGTGCCGCTCCTGCTGAATCAGCTTGGTTATACCTGCAAGGGGTTCATATGGCAAAGGACACTGTCAACCAGAGTAAAATTTTGACGCAGCAGTCAAATATACAGATGATAAACGGCGAGAAGGTGACGCAGTATATCAACCGCGCTCGAAATTTGCGTGATCAACTTCAGAAGTGTGGAGGGTACTTCCCCGACGCTATGTTTCACACGGTGCTACTCGCGGGTCTTGGACCAGAATGGCGACAGTGTCGCTCTATACTTCGGATGCAAGCACAGTTGTCCGAGGGGGCACTCTGTGCCGCTCTCATCGCCGAGCAGCAGGATATGGACCTGCACAATGCTCGAGGAGGGAAAAAGGTGGTAAACAACACAGTCAGTTTTTACTCTAGTCCACGTCACAAACCCGTTTGCTCCTTTTGTCGCAAAGCAGGACATACTATTGATACCTGCTGGTCGAAAGATAAACCATCTTGGAAGCGGACTACACCGAAACATTCCAAAGATTCTTCAGGTGAAGCTGAGAAGCAGGAAGCTGAGAAGCAGGCAGCTGAGAAGCAGGAAGCTGTGAAGCAGAATACTGCGAAGCCGAACTCTGCGAAGCCGCCTACTACACCTGCCAAGACACAAGCGAAAGAAGTTATTAATTCTATGACGTCAGTTTCTACAGTCTACGATCCTGACGCTGAGGAACGTATTCACAATAACTTCAATGATGAACTCAACACGCCCATACCACCCGAGGTCTACGCCAACCTTGCACATACCTTGGAAGGGCCCAACAGTTGGTATCTTGACAACTGTTGCGGCCAGCATATGTGTTCATCAGAAAATTGCTTCGTCATCAATCAGCGTCGTCTTCAGAATCCATGCGTTATAACCGTCGCCAACAATCAACGTCATACAGCGCACTGGATGGGTAACGTCATTCTCGATTCTGTTGACGAAGACTTCAGTCTTCATCTTAACGATGTACTCCTCGTTCCTCGACTTGGCTTCAATCTGATGTCATCTGCACAGCTCATGAGGAATGGCATTACTCTTCTTGGTGAACCGGGGAAGATTACTTTAAAATATGGAGACAAGAAACTCGGCACGGCAATTGAACAAAACGGTGTGTTCGTTCTCAACTTCGTACCTGAACGCACCACTGCCGACTCCGAGAATATTCTCTCTCTTGGCCCATGGGAACATCGTGATGACATCGATTACACCCATGATACCGTTCCTCGTGATGGAGTTGTACCCACGTCTTCGACCACGGCTGCCGCAGTCATGCTGACCTTCGACAATCAAGGTTTGAACGACGTCCAGAACTCCCGAGATTATCTTGCTGGTGGTTGGGGAGATACGACGAATATGCCCACGGGTGAAGGCACTTGGGGGGCACAGGAAACTGACGAGACTACTTGGGGAGAAACATCTGCTGATCGTGATCGACGTCTTCTCACTGAAGCAGAGCAGCGTGTCGCTGACATGGACGTCCTCGACTCCGGACGACTTGTTGGTGTTGAGCCTAAACCTGCAGCATCAGATCAAGAGAGCGGGGAATTAGTTCTTTCACCAGGCGAATCCGTCGACGTTGAAATCAAAATTCCGCCACCTAACCTTACCAGGCTTATTCTGCCTGTCACAGATCATGTTCACGCTGACGGTCATCGGCTGCTATTATCTTTCTTCGCTAACGCCGACTATTATCTGCGCGCACAGGGACACAAAGCAACTGCAGACATCTGGCATAAGCGTCTTGGTCATCCGTCGCAATCTACGCTCAAGAACACAATCAAAGCAGCTGTTCTTGACAAGAATTCTCTTCTCTTACCTGGTGGCCTCGAAATGAAACCGGTTAATCGTCCATCACCTTGCTTGATCTGCTCAGCAGCAAATCTACCGCACGAACCGTACCCGACTCATTTTCCTGGCGCTGAGGATTATCGGTTGATGGAAAAAGTTTACAGCGATATTCTCAACTTACCTGCGGAAGGGTTCAACGGCGAGAAATATGTTATCACGTTCACTGAAGCTTCTACTCGATATGTCTGGACTGGTAACATGACTAACCGTTTTCTTGCCTTCACAGCGTTTCAGACATGGCTACCTCTCGCAGAACGCGAGTCTGACTCAAAACTCAAATGCTTCCAGTGTGACGGAGCTGGAGAATATCGCAGCCTCGAGTTTACAACGTACTTGCAAGAACGAGGCATACGGCATCTGTTCTCACTTCCTCACGCTCATCAGCAGAGCGGTGTAGCTGAACGCCTCAATCGTACCTTGCAAGAAAAGATGCGAGCACTACTCGCACAGTCTCAACTCGGCCCACTCTACTGGCCCTTCGCGATGGACCACGCAACGCTGTTGCACAACCTCCTGTCTTCATCGGCTTTACCAAACAACGCATCACCTCACTTGTTGTGGACAGGAAAATTGGGCACTACGAAACTTCTTCGAGTTTTTGGGTGTGTTGTGCAATATCATCCTCCCACCGCTCCGCTCGAAAAGTTAGATCAACGTGCTAAGTGGGGTCTTCATCTCGGCCTTGAGAAGCAGTAATCTGCATGGCGTATTCTGGATTATCGCAGTCGACTTTTAATTCCTGCCCGCGACTGCATTTTCTACGAAAATCTGACCCTTCCTGTCTTCGAACAGTACCTCGTCACGCAGCGTGACCCTGCTACACTTTTCCACGGTGTTCGCTCATTCGCCAGTGCTGACGCCGAACTCGCTGCCAGCGAAGAATTTGACATTGACGATGCACGTGAAGCCGCTCCTGATCCACCTATTCCAACCACGTCTTCCGGATTTCCTGAATTCATTCCACTCGTCGACGCTCATCCCGACGATGTTCGTGAAGTTCATCATACTTACCTGGTGGACGATCAACGACGTCCCATGCCAGCTGTAACTGAGAGCAGCATCCGCGTCGATCCTGACGAAATTGGGGGGGCAAATGGTGAACAGTGTGAATCTTTCAATTTCGCAGGACGGACCGACGACAGTCCTAATTATCAAACTGGGCTTCAGATACTGGGACTCGCAGCAGCAGTACAGCATAATTCTTCAGAAGTCGCAGAACCTGTTGAGTGATGCTACCATTCGCATTCACGTCTGTCTGCCTCCCATCATATGTTCGTGCGTTGCATGCGTGTTGTGAGTGTGTGCAAGAAGTTGTGTTTTGTGCGGTTTGGTTTTTCCGAGTGTGAGTGTGAATGTTATTTGGCTTGATCAGATATCTGAAGTGACTCCTCTGCTCAAGAGCTTTCCGAGGAACCAAGTATCGCTTCAATCCGAGCACGAACAAGAAAGTTACGAACGTTGGAGTTCGTATGCTTTTGATATTTGGTTGTGGTGACTATGGGAAGTTGTGGGGTTGACTCAATATGGGGTACAGACTTTTGGGGGTTGGGAAATTCGTCTTTTCTACTGTAGTTGCTGCCAAATGGTTGGGAGAAACCAAACCAGGTTGGCAAGTGTGGCCAAGTTGGGTTGAGGTGGATTGTGGAGGTTGGGATAGTGACAAAGGTCAAAGTTGGGTTACCTATGGGGAAGGGAATTGTATGGCATGGGGTTTCCTTGGTTGGGGACTCTCTTGGGACCTTCCCTCTCGTCCTCCTCATCCCTTCCACCTGGTTTAGTGCTACTCCAATTCTCTTGTGTGAACTTGTGAGATCATTGTGATTGAGTTACGTTTTCTATGGCAGCATACCCCCTAGTGCGCCGAAGTTCATAACTCGAGTTATACTCCATATTTTGACACTATTCAAATTGGGAAAGATAGCCACGGTCAAGGGGCTACAACATACTTGAGTTTGAAAGAATTCTAACAGTGGACCTTTCGTCGACGACGTTTCTTGTGACGACGACTTTTCTGTCCAGAATTGTAGTTGACGATTTTGAGATATTTCAGCCCCTAATCTTCATAGACTCCGTCCTTAATCTCTAACAGAACCGAAAACTGCCCGACAGGCCCTTTCAGGACCACATCGCGAAAAATGGCGTGAAGCCATGGATCGTGAACTGGCTGCCCTGGAAAAACGGGAGACTTGGGATCTCATACCCATTGAAAAAGCTACAAATAAAAATATTCTTACCGGAAAATGGGTTTTCAGGGTGAAGACGAAAGCTGACGGTTCTTATGAAAAACATAAGGCAAGGTGGGTTGTTCGTGGTTTTGACCAAACTTATGGGGTTGACTACACGCTAACCTTCGCCCCGGTCAGCCGACACACAAGTGTTCGTCTCGTTATCTGCGAAGCAACTGCGAAGAATTTTCCGCTTCGACAAATTGATGTCTCCAACGCGTTTCTATACGCTGACGTCGATGCTGAAATCTACGTCGAATATCCGCATACATATCCGACAAATCCGCCAAGTGTCTGCAAACTCAAGAAGTCACTGTACGGCATCAAACAAGCTCCGCGACTGTGGCAGCAGCACTTGAACAGGAAACTTACAGAGGTTGGATTCCGACAACTGCCGCATGACCCCGAAATAAATCGACTAGACGACAAGGGGAGCTACGCGCTACTTGTGGCTTACGTGGATGATATTCTCTACGTAAGTTCCTCGGCTTCTCTGGGTGATCGCATCGAAGCAGATTTGAAGAAGTCCCTTGACTTAACTGTTTCTACCGAAGTAACCCAATTTCTTGGGTTAAACATTTCGCGAACTTCTTCCGCAATTCACCTCACAGCATCGAAGTATGCTGAGTCACTCGCTAAGCGCTTCAAGATTCCTACAAGTTACGTCGCTACACCGTTTCGGTCTACACCCACTGGGTACATTTTCAACGACACCAAACTTTTGGCAGCTGGTTTACAACTGTACCAGCAGCAACTTGGGTGCCTTCTCTTCGCAGCAGTCACGTGTCGTCCCGACCTTGCGTACGTCGCAAGCTATCTCGCACAGTTTTTACGCTGCCCAAAGGAAGAACATCATCTCGATCTTCAGCGCGCTCTACACTATTTTGTTGCAACACCAACAGTCGGGCTGATTTTCAACACAGGAAAACCGACCGACAAAATATACCTCAGCGGATATGTCGACGCAGACCACGCTGGTGACACGTCAGATCGCCGGTCACGAACAGGCTACATTTTCCGTCTCGAGCCCATTGGTCCAATTTCATGGAACTCATCGAAACAGGAACTCGTGTCACTTTCCTCGGCTGAAGCAGAATTCATTGCCGCGTGTGCTGCAACTCGAGAAGGACTATACTTACGGGAACTGCTCGACGAAGCGAAGTTCGTCACACCGAATCAGTTTACGTTGCAGTGCGACAACCAGAGTGCGATCACCATCGCCAACAAACCCGGCTTCGTCAATCGCACGAAACATATTTCACTACGTTACTTCTTCGTCAAGGATGCGATCGACAAGGGGAGAATGCGCCTTGTCTACTGTCCCACTGAAGATATGGCAGCTGACTCACTTACCAAGAAGCTGACACGACAAAAATTCCACCACTGCAACCAGCTCAGCGGAATTTCCGAGACAACCGGATAACTACACCGAACTTCTAGAAGTGAAGGGGAGTGTTGAGATAATATCGAGACGTAAAGCACTTCAAGGAAATTCGTGTAGTACAGTAAAGTACCGATAGGCTGACGTCAGCAAAGCGATACGCGACCTAGGATGACGTCAGCACGTAGATGTAGACTTCGCGAATAGTTACGTACCGTTTCAAGATAAGAATAGCACAATACAGTAGGCGAACAGGTACTTTACTCTAGCTTTTTTTTTTTTATGTTTGTCATTTTATAATATATCTGATTTCAGAGACATTGATCCTGAAACATATCACTACATAGACTTTAAGTCTAGACAAAAAGCCTTAACTCATATAAGACTTCCGCTACGACAGGAAGTTTCCATCCTAAGTAGTACGATCCTACAAACTCACTTCAATTCTAACAGAATCTACACACGAACTGTCAGATATATATGCCTTAGCCTATGTAGGCTGTAGTGGGGTAGACACTAAGGGGTACAGCTTTCATATTTGTATCTCACACTTTCCTAGTTCATTCATTCCTGTTGTTCCTTTCACATGGTATAGAGCGGGTTCCCACATGGGACCGTTCCTTCCTAAGGGCCCACCATAATTTTTTTTTTGGCTGCCCAACGCCCTGCCCTAAATTTTTTTTTCGCGGCCCCTATGTGGCCCCTTTGTCGCCTCGCGCGCCCCTACGCGGCCCCTACACGGCCCCTAGCGCGCCCCTACCCGGCCCCTACGCGGCCCTTACGCGGCCCCTAGCACGCCCCCTACCCGTCCCTTACGAGGCCCCTACGCGGCCCCTGACGCGGCCCCTACGCGGCCCCTGACGCGGCCCCTACGCGACCCCTGATGCGGCCCCTACGCGGCCCCTGCCGCGGCTCCTACGCGCCCCCTACGCGGCCCCTGACGCGGCCCTTACGCGGCCCCTGACGCGGCCCCTACGCGGCCCCTTACGCGGCTCCTACGCGGCCCCTACGCCACCCCTGCCGCGGCCCGACCCAGCCCCGTCCCTGACGCAGCCCCTACGCTGCCCCTGACGCGGCTCCTACGCGGCCCCTGACGCGGCCCCTACGCGGCCCCTACGCGGCCTCTGACGCGGCCCCTGACGCGGCCCCTACGCGGCCCCTACGCGGCCCCTAACACGGCCCCTACGCGGCCCCTGACGCGGCCCCTGACGTGGCCCCTACGCCGCCCCTGACGCGGCCCCTACTCTGCCCCTGCCGCGGCCCCTACGCCGCCCCTACGCGGCCCGGCCCGGCCCCGTCCCTGACGCGGCCCCTATGCGGCCCCTCCGCCGCCCCTACGCGGCCCCTACGCCACCCCTAAAGGGCCCCGTCCCGGTCCTGCCCCGGCCCCGACCCCGTCCCGGACCTGCCCCGGCCCCGACCCTGTCCCGGCCCCGTTGCTGCCCTGTCCCGGACCCTGCTCGGCCCCGACCCTGTCCCGGACCTGCCCCGGCCCTGACCCTGTCCCGGCCCAGTTTCTGCCCCGTCCAGGACCCTGCTCGGCCCCGACCCTGTCCCGGCCCTGTCACGGCCCCGACCCAGTCCCGGACCTATCGTTCCGCCCCTGGTAAGAGCCTAGCTGGGCCGAGCCGCGCGGCCGAGCCGCACTGCCTTGCTAATTGCCCTGCCGAGTCGCACTGTCCTGCCTCGCCCAGTTGCACTGCTGCTGCTGCTAGTCTGCTGCTGCTCCTAGCATGGCTAGTCCTAGTCTTCTCACCTTTGATGCTGAGGGTCGAGCGGTTGACTTTTATGTCTGGTTAGATGATTTGCAGCTTTTCCTTCAGTGCGATAGCAAGGATGGTCTCTCCCTGTTTGATCTTACGTTGGGTGCCTCTACTGCCCCTGCTGCTGATGCTGACAGTACCGTTCGCTCGCAGTGGCTCACGCGCGATGCTGCTGCTTGCCTTGCTATGCGTAGTCACCTACCGTCTACTGAGCGCGCGCACTTTAGTCAGTACAAGAGTGCTAAGACTCTGTACGACGCAGTAGTTGCACGCTACTCCTCCCCTGCCACTGCTGCGCTTAGTCGCCTCATGCTACCGTACCTGTTCCCTGACCTCGCTGCTTTTGCGACAGTCACTGACCTCATTATGCACCTCCGCACTAGTGACACTCGCTATCGCGCTGCGCTTCCTGCTGAGTTCTGCGCCCAGAACCCCCCCCCCATGTACATCACCCTCTACTACCTAGTCACTCGACTCCCTGACACTCTCCGTTCGGTCAGGGACCACTTCCTCTCTCTTTGCCCTACCACCCTCACTGTCGACCTCCTAGAGGAGCGCCTCCTTGCAGCAGAGACTAGTATCACCGCTGTAGGCGCCTCTCGTGGTGACCCCCGTACCCCTTTCTTTGAGGGGTGCTCCCCCGTTCCTCTTTTGCCCTCTGTTGCCTCTGCTGCTGCTGTCGACCTTGTTGGCACCGAGTCGGTCAGCGCTGCGTCTGCTCCTGGTGAGAGGCGCCGCATCAGCAAGGGCAAGCGGGGCAAGGGAGCTGGAGGAGGTGGTGGGGGCGGCGGTAGTGGCAGTGGAGGCGGAGGAGGGGGTGGGGGTGGAGGTGGTGGTAGAGGTGGGGGCTTCGGTGGCGGCAGTGGAGGTGGAGGCGGCGGTGGCGGTGGCGGGAGGGGTGGAGGAGGCGGAGGCGGCGGCGGCGGAGGTGGAGCTGGCAGAGGCGGAGCTGTGCAGCGGGGACCCCAGCAGCAGCAGCGCTCTCGTGAGACCCCTTCACCCCAGCAGCTTCGTGAGTGGTACGCGGGGCGCCAGGGGTCTGGGGGTGCTGGTCCCTGTACTTACGTCCTGCGCACCGGAGACCGCACTGGAGAGCAGTGTGGCGGCCTGCACGCCACCCAGCGCTGCTTCGGTCGCCTGACGGACGCCTGGCGTGCCCAGTTCCCGGACGCCACTGAGATCCCTCGTTGGGGAGATCTATTCAGGTCGGGAGTAGCTATCTTTGATCTTGACTTTGATGCTATTCTTGCTGCCATGTATGTTGTGTCTATTAGTGCTGAGGGTGACTGTTACGTGTGTGTTCCGCCTGACCCTGGTATTGAGGCTGCTGCTCTAGGTGCTAGTGAGTCTGCTGCTCCAGGTACTCGTGAGTCTGCTGCTCTAGGTGCTGGTGAGTCTGCTCTCTCAGGTACCGAGTCGGCTCAGGTCTTTCACACCTTCACCCTCGACTCGGGTGCTTCCCGCTCCTTCTTTCGAGACCGCACCAGCCTTACGCCGCTCAGTCGGCCGGTTGCGGTCTCCCTGGCAGACCCCTCTGGGGGTCCTGTCCTTGCTCGCTACTCCACTGTCCTCCCGTGTCCGGCGGCCTCGTCAGGCTCCCTGTCTGGTCTCTACCTCCCCTCGTTCTCCACGAACTTGGTGAGTGGTGCTGACCTTCAGGATGCCGGAGTTGACCAGTTCACTCCTGCAGGTCAGCGAGTGACCCACTGCACGTGTGCTCAGACGGGCCGCCACTTGGCCTCGTTTACCCGTCGACCGGGGTCGAGCCTGTACACACTGACCACAGAGTCTCCTCCGGTTGCTGCGTCTGGTCAGGTAGCTGCGTCGAGTCAGGTGTTTGCTGCAGCGTCTCGGTCAGGTCCTGAGTCTGCCCCCTGCTCGTGTCGCCTCCTGTCCCACCAGACCCTCCTCTGGCACCACCGCCTTGGTCAACCCTCCTTGCCTCGTCTCCGAGGCATGGCCTCTCGTGTCCTTGTCTCTGGTCTCCCCCGGTCCCTCCCTCCCCTTCCCCCGGGGCCTGCCCCTACCTGCGTTCCCTGCGTCGAGGGGCGGCAGCGCGCCGCTCCTCACTCCTCCGAGTTTCCCCCGACAGAGGCTCCGCTGCAGACTCTTCACATGGACGTGTGGGGCCCAGCCCGCGTCCGTGGACAGGGTCACGAGCATTACTTCCTGCTAGTCGTTGACGACTACTCGCGTTACACCACTGTCTTCCCCTTGCGCAGCAAGGGTGAGGTCACTGAGGTGTTGATCGACTGGATCCGCGTTGCTCGTCTCCAGCTCAGAGAGCGTTTCGGCTCGGACTTTCCTGTTCTGCGTCTGCACTCCGACAGAGGCGGAGAGTTTTCCTCCGACCTTCTGCGAGCCTTTTGTCGTGCGGAGGGCATCCGCCAGACGTTCACGCTTCCGGCCTCTCCACGGCAAAATGGGATTGCTGAGCGCCGCATTGGCACGGTCATGGATGTCGCTCGTACGTCCATGATCCATACGGCTGCTCCCCATTTTCTGTGGCCGTTCGCGGTTCAGTACGCGGCGCATCAGATCAACCTTCAGCCCCGGGTCTCCCTGCCGGAGACCTCCCTTACTCTGCGGTGGACGGGGAAGGTTGGTGATGCGTCTGCGTTCCGTGTCTGGGGATCTCGAGCTTTTGTCCGAGACTTGTCTGCGGACAAGCTGTCCTCCCGTGCTGTTCCTTGCGTCTTCCTCGGCTTTCCCCCTGACGCGCCTGGTTGGCAGTTTTACCACCCCACCTCGCGTCGTGTTTTGTCCCCCCAGGACGTCACGTTTGACGAGTTGGTTCCGTACTACCGTCTCTTCCCCTACCGCACTGCCCCCCTCCCCCCCCCGCCGCTCTTCCTCGCTCCCGGTCCCCCCCCGGTAGACCCCCTCCCCCCTCAGGGTCCTGCCCCTTCAGGTGTGTTCCAGGTAGATGCAGTCAAGCCTGTCGAGGTAGCTGCTGACTCTGGTGCGTCTGGGGGTGCTGAGCCTGAGCGTGTGGAGCCTGGGGGTGCTGGGTCTGGGGGTGCTGAGCCTGAGCGTGCGGAGCCTGGGGGTGCTGGGTCTGGGGGTGCTGAGCCTGAGCGTGCGAGGCCTGGGGGTGCTGCTTCTGGGGGTGCTGAGCCTGGGGCTGCTGGGAATGGGGGTGTGGAGCCTGTCGGTGCTGGACCTGGCGGTCCTTCGGGTGCTTTGTCCCGGCGGGAGCTTCCCTCTCCACAGGAGCTGCGCGAGTGGTTTGCTCGCCGCTGGAGCCGTGCTGCTGGAGCTGGAGATGCTGCCGGTGCTGGGGGTTCTGCTGCTGCTGGAGGTTCTGGAGCTGGAGGTGCTGCTGGAGCCGGTACTGGAGGTTCTGCTTCTGCTGGGGGTGCTGGAGCCACGGGTCCCGGAGGTGCTCGTACTGGAGGTACTGGAGCTGCTGGGCCTGGTGGTGCTCCTGGTGCTGGAGGTACTGGTGGAGCTGGAGCTGGTGGTGCTGCTGGAGTGGGAGCTACTGGAGGTACTGGAGCCGGAGCGGCTGTGTCTGCTGGTGGTCCTGCTGGAGCTGGAGCTGCTGGAGGTACTGGAGCTGGTGGTGCTGCTGGAGTTGGAGCTGGCGCTGGGGGTACTGGTGTTGTCCCTGCTGGTTCTGGAGGTGCTGCGCGGCCGCGGCCGTACTTCGTTCCGCTCCTTGAGCAGGTTCTTGGTCTTCCGCCTTCTCCTAGTCCTGCTCCTTCCTTAGAGTGTCCTCCGCCTGTCCAGTCCGAGTCACAGTTACAGCTGGTCTCCCCTCCGCCTGCTCCCTCTCCCTACGCTGGTCCTACTGGAGGTCTTGCTGAGCGTCGTGAGCCTGAGTCGCGTCCTGCGTCACCTGTTCGTACTGCTCGCACTAGTCGTCGTGTTCCACGTCCGCTTCCTCCTGCAGTCCCGGGCACGCATCAGATGGCACTGCGTCCTTCCACTGCGCCACAGCGTGTCCCTTTGCCGTCTCCTCCAGAGTCCTCTCTTCCTGCTCTTGCTGACCCGGCGTCTGACTCCCTTCGTGCTGCCAGTCCTGCTGTCACGCGTTTCCTAGCCACTGTTGTCACTGACCCTTCCTTTGAGTCCACTGCTGCGTCTGCCTTAGTTACCGAGCTTGTCGACTTCGCTGCTCACTGTCGTCTACACTACGCCGCTAGTCTTGTTGCTGAGTCAGCGCCTGCGTCTGTCTGTCCTCCGTCCGTCGGGGGTGAGTGTGCTCTTAGCACGGACGTCCTTGAGGACCGACAGGAGGAGTTCCAGTGTTTTGCTGCTGCTTTACCTCATCTCGTGTCCACGCTGCTTGCCCCTGAGGGAGACCCGGATGCACCAGACATCCTGACCCCGCGCTCTTACGCAGAGGCGATAGAGGGTCCTTACTCCTCTTAGTGGCAGGCAGCCATGGACGCAGAGATGGCTTCCTGGAAGTCCACAGGCACCTACGTCGACGAGGTTCCTCCACCTGGGGCGAACATCGTCGGTGGCATGTGGATCTTCAGGGTGAAGCGGCCGCCGGGTTCTCCGCCTGTCTTCAAGGCGCGTTACGTGGCTCGAGGCTTCAGTCAGCGGCAGGGAGTTGACTACTTTCACACCTTCTCCCCGACCCCGAAGATGACCACTCTTCGGGTTCTGCTGCACGTTGCTGCTCAGCGTGACTACGAGCTTCAGTCCCTTGACTTCAGCACTGCTTTCCTACAGGGCAGTCTGCACGAGGAGATCTGGCTGCGCCGCCCACCTGGCTTCACTGGTTCGTTTCCAGCAGGTACCCAGTGGGGCCTCCGGCGGCCAGTCTACGGTCTCCGCCAGGCGCCACGTGAGTGGCACGACACACTGAGGACTACGCTTGCGGCTCTTGGGTTTTCTCCTTCCACTGCTGACCCGTCGCTGTTTCTTCGCACCGACACTTTGCTGCCGCTGTTCTACATCCTCGTGTACGTCGACGACTTGGTGTTTGCTACAGCTGACACTGCTGGACTCGCCCACGTGAAGTCCGAGCTGCAGAAGAGACACACGTGCACAGACCTGGGTGAACTGCGCAGCTATCTTGGCTTGCAGATCACCCGGGACAGAGCACGCCGCACCATTACCCTGACTCAGTCACACATGGTGCAGCAGGTCCTTCAGCGCTTCGACTTCACGTACTCCTCGCCTCAGGCCACTCCTCTGTCTACTCGCCACTCGCTCTCAGCTCTGCCTTCGGATGAGTCCGTAGAGCCGAGTGGCCCGTACCCAGAGCTTGTTGGCTGCCTCATGTACCTGATGACCTGCACTCGACCTGACCTAGCATACCCTCTGAGCATTCTGGCGCGCTATGTTGCTCCTGGGAGACACCGACCGGAGCACATGGCTGCAGCGAAGAGGGTGTTGCGCTACCTGTGCAGTACTTCGGGCTTGGGGCTAGTGCTTGGAGGGCGGAGTCCAGTGGTCCTCACTGGTCACGCAGACGCGTCTTGGGTGGACGACCTGGCTACGCAGCGGTCGTCACAGGGTTACACCTTCAGCCTTGGTTCCGGCTCTGTTTCGTGGCGGTCTACCCGCTCGTCTTCTGTTCTCAGCTCCAGCTGTGAGGCTGAGATCTACGCAGGGGCCATGGCTGCACAGGAGTTACGCTGGCTCACCTACTTGCTGACTGACCTGGGAGAGCCGCCTCGTTCTCCTCCAGTTCTGTACGTAGACAACAAGGCCATGCTGGCCTTGTGTCGGGAGCACAGACTGGAGCACAGAACGAAGCACATTGCTCTTCGCTACTTCCTTGCTCGTGAGCTGCAGCAGCGTGGCCAGCTGCGCCTTGCTTACGTGGCCTCTCAGGCCAACACTGCTGATATCTTTACCAAGGCACTTCAGCCTTGTGATCATCAGCGCTTCTGTACTATGCTAGGTCTTGTGCCTACTTGGCCTCACTTGCTTACCTCTTGACTTTGCTTGTTCTGTGATCTATATATACCTATACTTGCTTGTTTACCTTTATATATGAACTTGCATGTGAACTGGCCTTGTGGCCTTTGAACCTGTGCTCAGACTGTGTGGTGACGTTGTGATCCACCCTGAGCTTGCTTTGCTTGACTGGTCTTGTGACCCCTAGTTCTCCCCCACTTTGCCTATGGGGGTGAGTCAGATATATATGCCTTAGCCTATGTAGGCTGTAGTGGGGTAGACACTAAGGGGTACAGCTTTCATATTTGTATCTCACACTTTCCTAGTTCATTCATTCCTGTTGTTCATTTCACAACGACTTGGTGTTTGCTACAGCTGACACTGCTGGACTCGCCCACGTGAAGTCCGAGCTGCAGAAGAGACACACGTGCACAGACCTGGGTGAACTGCGCAGCTATCTTGGCTTGCAGATCACCCGGGACAGAGCACGCCGCACCATTACCCTGACTCAGTCACACATGGTGCAGCAGGTCCTTCAGCGCTTCGACTTCACGTACTCCTCGCCTCAGGCCACTCCTCTGTCTACTCGCCACTCGCTCTCAGCTCTGCCTTCGGATGAGTCCGTAGAGCCGAGTGGCCCGTACCCAGAGCTTGTTGGCTGCCTCATGTACCTGATGACCTGCACTCGACCTGACCTAGCATACCCTCTGAGCATTCTGGCGCGCTATGTTGCTCCTGGGAGACACCGACCAGAGCACATGGCTGCAGCGAAGAGGGTGTTGCGCTACTTGTGCAGTACTTCGGGCTTGGGGCTAGTGCTTGGAGGGCGGAGTCCAGTGATCCTCACTGGTCACGCAGACGCGTCTTGGGTGGACGACCTGGCTACGCAGCGTTCGTCACAGGGTTACACCTTCAGCCTTGGTTCCGGCTCTGTTTCGTGGCGGTCTACCCGCTCGTCTTCTGTTCTTAGCTCCAGCTGTGAGGCTGAGATCTACGCAGGGGCCATGGCTGCACAGGAGTTACACTGGCTCACCTACTTGCTGACTGACCTGGGAGAGCCGCCTCGTTCTCCTCCAGTTCTGTACGTAGACAACAAGGCCATGCTGGCCTTGTGTCGGGAGCACAGACTGGAGCACAGAACGAAGCACATTGCTCTTCGCTACTTCCTTGCTCGTGAGCTGCAGCAGCGTGGCCAGCTGCGCCTTGCTTACGTGGCCTCTCAGGCCAACACTGCTGATATCTTTACCAAGGCACTTCAGCCTTGTGATCATCAGCGCTTCTGTACTATGCTAGGTCTTGTGCCTACTTGGCCTCACTTGCTTACCTCTTGACTTTGCTTGTTCTGTGATCTATATATACCTATACTTGCTTGTTTACCTTTATATATGAACTTGCATGTGAACTGGCCTTGTGGCCTTTGAACCTGTGCTCAGACTGTGTGGTGACGTTGTGATCCACCCTGAGCTTGCTTTGCTTGACTGGTCTTGTGACCCCTAGTTCTCCCCCACTTTGCCTATGGGGGTGTGTCAGATATAAATGCCTTAGCCTATGTAGGCTGTAGTGGGGTAGACACTAAGGGGTACAACTTTCATATTTGTATCTCACACTTTCCTAGTTCATTCATTCCTGTTGTTCATTTCACAACGACTTGGTGTTTGCTACAGCTGACACTGCTGGACTCGCCCACGTGAAGTCCGAGCTGCAGAAGAGACACACGTGCACAGACCTGGGTGAACTGCGCAGCTATCTTGGCTTGCAGATCACCCGGGACAGAGCATGCCGCACCATTACCCTGACTCAGTCACACATGGTGCAGCAGGTCCTTCAGCGCTTCGACTTCACGTACTCCTCGCCTCAGGCCACTCCTCTGTCTACTCGCCACTCGCTCTCAGCTCTGCCTTCGGATGAGTCCGTAGAGCCGAGTGGCCCGTACCCAGAGCTTGTTGGCTGCCTCATGTACCTGATGACCTGCACTCGACCTGACCTAGCATACCCTCTGAGCATTCTGGCGCGCTATGTTGCTCCTGGGAGACACCGACCAGAGCACATGGCTGCAGCGAAGAGGGTGATGCGCTACTAGTGCAGTACTTCGGGCTTGGGGCTAGTGCTTGGAGGGCGGAGTCCAGTGATCCTCACTGGTCACGCAGACGCGTCTTGGGTGGACGACCTGGCTACGCAGCGTTCGTCACAGGGTTACACCTTCAGCCTTGGTTCCGGCTCTGTTTCGTGGCGGTCTACCCGCTCGTCTTCTGTTCTCAGCTCCAGCTATGAGGCTGAGATCTACGCAGGGGCCATGGCTGCACAGGAGTTACGCTGGCTCACCTACTTGCAGACTGACCTGGGAGAGCCGCCTCGTTCTCCTCCAGTTCTGTACGTAGACAACAAGGCCATGCTGGCCTTGTGTCGGGAGCACAGACTGGAGCACAGAACGAAGCACATTGCTCTTCGCTACTTCCTTGCTCGTGAGCTGCAGCAGCGTGGCCAGCTGCGCCTTGCTTACGTGGCCTCTCAGGCCAACACTGCTGATATCTTTACCAAGGCACTTCAGCCTTGTGATCATCAGCGCTTCTGTACTATGCTAGGTCTTGTGCCTACTTGGCCTCACTTGCTTACCTCTTGACTTTGCTTGTTCTGTGATCTATATATACCTATACTTGCTTGTTTACCTTTATATATGAACTTGCATGTGAACTGGCCTTGTGGCCTTTGAACCTGTGCTCAGACTGTGTGGTGACGTTGTGATCCACCCTGAGCTTGCTTTGCTTGACTGGTCTTGTGACCCCTAGTTCTCCCCCACTTTGCCTATGGGGGTGTGTCAGATATGAATGCCTTAGCCTATGTAGGCTGTAGTGGGGTAGACACTAAGGGGTACAGCTTTCATATTTGTATCTCACACTTTCCTAGTTCATTCATTCCTGTTGTTCATTTCACAACGACTTGGTGTTTGCTACAGCTGACACTGCTGGACTCGCCCACGTGAAGTCCGAGCTGCAGAAGAGACACACGTGCACAGACCTGGGTGAACTGCGCAGCTATCTTGGCTTGCAGATCACCCGGGACAGAGCATGCCGCACCATTACCCTGACTCAGTCACACATGGTGCAGCAGGTCCTTCGGCGCTTCGACTTCACGTACTCCTCGCCTCAGGCCACTCCTCTGTCTACTCGCCACTCGCTCTCAGCTCTGCCTTCGGATGAGTCCGTAGAGCCGAGTGGCCCGTACCCAGAGCTTGTTGGCTGCCTCATGTACCTGATGACCTGCACTCGACCTGACCTAGCATACCCTCTGAGCATTCTGGCGCGCTATGTTGCTCTTGGGAGACACCGACCAGAGCACATGGCTGCAGCGAAAAGGGTGATGCGCTACTTGTGCAGTACTTCGGGCTTGGGGCTAGTGCTTGGAGGGCGGAGTCCAGTGATCCTCACTGGTCACGCAGACGCGTCTTGGGTGGACGACCTGGCTACGCAGCGTTCGTCACAGGGTTACACCTTCAGCCTTGGTTCCGGCTCTGTTTCGTGGCGGTCTACCCGCTCGTCTTCTGTTCTCAGCTCCAGCTGTGAGGCTGAGATCTACGCAGGGGCCATGGCTGCACAGGAGTTACGCTGGCTCACCTACTTGCTGACTGACCTGGGAGAGCCGCCTCATTCTCCTCCAGTTCTGTACGTAGACAACAAGGCCATGCTGGCCTTGTGTCGGGAGCACAGACTGGAGCACAGAACGAAGCACATTGCTCTTCGCTACTTCCTTGCTCGTGAGCTGCAGTAGCGTGGCCAGCTGCGCCTTGCTTACGTGGCCTCTCAGGCCAACACTGCTGATATCTTTACCAAGGCACTTCAGCCTTGTGATCATCAGCGCTTCTGTACTATGCTAGGTCTTGTGCCTACTTGGCCTCACTTGCTTACCTCTTGACTTTGCTTGTTCTGTGATCTATATATACCTATACTTGCTTGTTTACCTTTATATATGAACTTGCATGTGAACTGGCCTTGTGGCCTTTGAACCTGTGCTCAGACTGTGTGGTGACGTTGTGATCCACCCTGAGCTTGCTTTGCTTGACTGGTCTTGTGACCCCTAGTTCTCCCCCACTTTGCCTATGGGGGTGTGTCAGATATATATGCCTTAGCCTATGTAGGCTGTAGTGGGGTAGACACTAAGGGGTACAGCTTTCATATTTGTATCTCACACTTTCCTAGTTCATTCATTCCTGTTGTTCCTTTCACACGAACGTGAGAGTGCACGATGAACCGAAGATGTGTTATATTGGGCACGCAAGAGAAGTTGAAGAATTGCGCGATTTGTTTGTGCACCAATGAACGCATCACTGAAACCAGGTAAACAGTTCGTCTCGCAGAGCTAGACGAAACCAGGTAACTTAAATAACCCACAGGCGGCTCGGTTCACCCCCTATAAGGTCCAACGTGCAAAATCGAACTTGGGTGTGCTGTTGTGCTTCAACCGTTTGCAAGACGCGCGGATCGAACTTAGCCATCAACGAAAGTAGAATTTTGTTCACCTCATGTTCAAACGCTACATTCAAATTTAAAACGCAACTTATACCAAAAATGTAGTCACACACGCCCTAATCTCGAAGCTTTACTGTAGCATTTCACGAGCTGGCGTGCTGGAAAAAATGGGTGTTACAGTGTGCACCCAGACTTACCTTGTTTTGTTCACCTTTATGTTGACTCTGCTAAGCATGTTGGCTCGTTCCAATTCTTTCGGCGGAGGTTCCAAGTTTCCTGAAAGGGCGGTCCGACAGTGTGACGTCAACGTCCCAGTCCTTTCATCCATTGAAGGCCATCAAAACCGTCCGATGGGCTTCGACGTGGAAATGGATGGCATGGATGATTTCTGACCTGCCCAGGGTCTGGGTGCCCCTCTCAATGTCAGCATGCTATGCCTATGCTATTGGACAATAGCTACAGAGCCAACCCAACATAGCCTTGCTGTTTTGCTTCTATGCCCAGATAGCTTCGACTTCGGGAATGTCGCCGCCCCCTGAACTGGTTCCTCATCACACAGCGTATGTTCTGAACCAGGACAATGTATGCCCAGCTTGAGTCTGCAGAGGTTCTAATCTGCAGGCCAATTAGTTTGCGAAGTAGCACGAATAGTTGAGCAGCTTGAAACATTAGAGGCCATTGAATGTTGAAGTAGCGGAACCTAAGAACAGCCGCATCGCCACCTTGCACACGTGGGAAACCCGCTCGCCGTTCAGAGACATTAGAGCATGGACAGAATCATGCGAGTGTTTCAGCCATCGAGGCCTTTTCGTCGACGCGACGGCACAGCAGAAATGGAAGCAGCCGCTCCCGACGCTCTGCGATCGTCAGACAGCGCGTCGCGCTTGACTGAAACGTCGCCCGCAATCCTTCCAGATCAGGCGACGACGCACGAGAAGCCGCAACAGCGCATCGTTCACGTGGACGATTCCGACCGTACGATCCGAGAGGCCGAGCTTGAAGAATCGGACGGTGGGGAGGGCCTTTTAGCGAGGTGGAGGATACATAGAAGCCGATTGGCTAATAATCGCGTCCGGACGAGTAAATACACGCTGCTAACCTTCCTTCCTCGCAACCTATTTGAGCAGTTTCATCGCGTCGCGTACATTTACTTCCTCGTCCTAATCTTAATCAACCAGATCCCTCAGCTTGCGATCTTCGGCCGTTACATCTCCGTCATTCCGCTGCTCTCCGTGCTGACGGTAACGGCGATTAAAGACGCCTTCGAGGACTGGCGACGCCACCGCGCCGACGCGCAGGAGAACGAGCGCGAGTGCTTCGTGTACCGCGGTGGCCAGTGGTGCTCTGCCACGTGGCAGAGCATTCGCGTGGGAGAGCTGGTGCATGTACGGGGGGACACGACAGTCCCGTGCGACATCGTGCTTTTGGCGTCTAGCGACCCGTCGGGTCGCGCGTTTGTGGAAACAATGAATCTGGACGGAGAGACAAACCTCAAGACCAGGTACAGCGTTTCTGCCGCCCTAAAGAACACAGAGTTGGCGGCTGGCGTCGATGAGGGCAGGGATAGCACGGGGGGTGGTGGCAATGATGGCACTCCCGCCTCGAAACATGATCAGGAGCAGCAGCACTCGCAGCAGCAGCCGCAACAGCAGCTCCAGGAGCAGAACGAGACGCAGAAGCATAGGAAGAAGCAGCAGCAGCGCAGCAGTCGAGGCAGCTGCCTGCAACCGCAGCAGCACATCAGCACTCTAATCAGCTCTTTGCAGCGGAAGCAGGGCGAAGGAGCAGAGGGGTGGCGGGGGTGCTGACGTGTGAAAGGTTTCCTGCAGCAGCCATCCGGGAAGGGCAGCACTGGGAGCACCACCGCCAGCACCAGCAGCAGCACCAGCACGTCTAGTACTAATAACACCGCATGCGTTGATGCACGTGGCGGCGATTCCAATGGAGCTGATGAGACCGCTGCTGCTGTTGCTGCTGCTGCTCTGTTAGATGCTGATGAAAGCAATGGGACGAGATTCGGCTTTGGGAATGTCGCTAACACTACTGGTTGTGGCACGAGCAGCAGCACTAGTGCTGGCAGCACCACCACCGCCAGCACCATTAGCACCTGCACCAGCCATGTTACCGCCACCATCAGCCCTACTATTACCCCTGAGGCGCCTGCCAGTAGCAGTGTGGCTTTGGGCCCGCTAAACGTTTTACTTAGAGGATGCGAGGTGCGGAACACAGCGTGGGTGGAAGGTGTTGCAGTGTACACGGGCAGCGACTGCAAAGTGGTACTTAACTCCGTGGGCGCGCAGTCCAAGCGCAGCCACATTGAGTCACACCTAGACCGAGACATGCTTCTCCTCGCTCTCCTGCTCACTGTGCTCTGCCTGATCTGCGCTATCGGCATGGGCGTTTGGCTTGGCAGTCATGACCTACCCGCTCTGCCGTATTACGGCGTGAGTTATTATTACCTGGGCGTGGGAGGGGAGGCGGCGCTGAATTTCTTTGCGACGCTGATTCTGCTGCAGGTGCTGGTGCCGATATCGCTGTATATTTCCATGGAGCTGGTGAGGATCGTGCAGGCTGTGCTCATGACGTGTGACCGGCACATGTGTGATGAGGAGGGGCACAGGGAGGCAGAGGCGAGTGCTGGGTGGAAGAGGCACTGGGTGGGGAGTGCGCGGGGAATGAGGATTGGCCGATGGGGGAGGAAGAAGAAACGTGTGGGAGAGGGGAAGGGAGGCGAGGAGGCGGCAGTGGAGGAGGGGGTGGAGGTTGGGAAAGGGGCGGTGGTGGGAGCGGCGGGGTTGGACAATGGGAAGGGGAGCGGAGGTGGTGACGGTGGTGTTAGTGGCGGCAAGAGCGAGAGTGGGTTGCTGTGCCGCGCGCTGAACATCAATGAGGATCTGGGGCAGGTGAGGCACGTGCTGACAGACAAGACCGGCACGCTCACTGAGAACCGCATGGCCTTCCACTCCTGCTCCGTTGCTGGTGTAGATCTGCACTCCCTCCTCACTCCAACCGGGAAAGCCTTTGACACTTCTTCTGCTGCTGCTGCTGCTGCCGCTGCTGCTGGTGCCTCTGAGTCTGAGTTTATCCGAAGGGCGTCTGCTGCTCCTGCTGCTGTTGGTCCTGCTGCTGATGCACGGGCTGTGGAGGTTCAAGGTGGTGCCGAACCTGGAGCGGTTTCCGAGGCTGATGTGGAGGCTCGGTCGGTGCAGCCGCCTGATGGTGTTGGTGGTTTGGGACCGCTGCAGCTGTCAGCGGGGTTGGCTCGGGAGTTTGCTGACGTGGCGGGGCCTGGTGCTGGCGGGGTGCTGGATGAGTTCCTATTGGTGCTGGCGGCGTGCAACAATGTGGTGCCGACACGTGTCAGTGTGACAGCGAGCGGTGAGCTGGACATGCATGCTGTGAGCGAGGGGGAGGATGACGTGGAGGATCGGGAGGAGGAAGAGGGAGAGGAGGAGATTGAAAAGGAGGGAGATGGAAGAAAGGAAGATGCAGGGGAGAAGCACAAGGGGAATGGGGGACTGGTTATGGCAGCACAGAATCAAAGCCCTGGTGCTGCTTCATCTGTGGCTGCTGATGTGAAACTGGGACTTCTTGACGTGGCTGCAGTGCCCACTGCTGACGTGGCAAGTGATGACGTAGCAGAGGAGCTGGCGGAGGTGATTGAGTACCAGGGCGAGTCGCCAGATGAGGTGGCACTGGTGAAGGCTGCGGCCGGCATGGGTTGGCAGCTAGTGCAGCGATCAGAGCACCACATTGTGATCAACGTCAGAGGGAAGGACGAAAGGTGAGAGGCTGTGAAGGAGGTCAACTTGAGAGGGTAGGCTAAATAAAGGCAGGGCAAGGGGCAAGGGACAAGGGAGGGATGCACTGGTGTGGTATGGGTTGCCACTTGCTACTTCAGGCTTGGCTCTTTGGAGGCGACTAGAAAACAGAACCATGAACATGATGTGCCTGCTGTAACTCAGAGTCAGACGCCAAACGTACACAGATCTACAACAAGGTGAGACCTCCACAGATCTACATGATGTACATCTGTGGAGGTCGCACCCTTCCTGGCCGTGAAGCATACCCACCGTGCACACCTACCCTCTGTGCAGCTACCGAGGTGCTGGGGGTGTACGAGTTTGACAGCATACGCAGGCGATTCCTGAGGTGCCTCAAAATCCATTTGTCTTCTCCCTAGTCAGTCAACTGAATCTCCCTCGTTCGTAAAACGTAGGTACGAGGTGCTGGGGGTGCACGAGTGTGACAGCACATGCAGCCGCTTTCTGAGGTGCCTCCCGTTTGTCGGCTAACTGAATCTTTCTTTCATGTCCCATCATACCTACCCTTTGTGCGGTGCAGGTACGAGGTGCTGGGGGTGCACGAGTGTGACAGCACATGCAGCCGCTTTCTGAGGTGCCTCCCGTTTGTCGGCTAACTGAATCTTTCTTTCATGTCCCATCATACCTACCCTTTGTGCGGTGCAGGTACGAGGTGCTGGGGGTGCACGAGTGTGACAGCACATGCAGCCGCTTTCTGAGGTGCCTCCCGTTTGTCGGCTAACTGAATCTTTCTTTCATGTCCCATCATACCTACCCTTTGTGCGGTGCAGGTACGAGGTGCTGGGGGTGCACGAGTGTGACAGAACATGCAGCCGCTTTCTGAGGTGCCTCCCGTTTGTCGGCTAACTGAATCTTTCTTTCATGTCCCATCATACCTACCCTTTGTGCGGTGCAGGTACGAGGTGCTGGGGGTGCACGAGTGTGACAGCACATGCAGCCGCTTTCTGAGGTGCCTCCCGTTTGTCGGCTAACTGAATCTTTCTTTCATGTCCCATCATACCTACCCTTTGTGCGGTGCAGGTACGAGGTGCTGGGGGTGCACGAGTGTGACAGCACATGCAGCCGCTTTCTGAGGTGCCTCCCGTTTGTCGGCTAACTGAATCTTTCTTTCATGTCCCATCATACCTACCCTTTGTGCGGTGCAGGTACGAGGTGCTGGGGGTGCACGAGTGTGACAGCACATGCAGCCGCTTTCTGAGGTGCCTCCCGTTTGTCGGCTAACTGAATCTTTCTTTCATGTCCCATCATACCTACCCTTTG
This sequence comes from Closterium sp. Naga37s-1, assembly GCA_947471745.1. Taxonomy (NCBI): domain Eukaryota; kingdom Viridiplantae; phylum Streptophyta; class Zygnematophyceae; order Desmidiales; family Closteriaceae; genus Closterium; species Closterium sp. Naga37s-1. The sequence goes on along the minus strand of CANJKZ010000036.1, from coordinate 716,791 downwards.
TGCGGTGCAGGTACGAGGTGCTGGGGGTGCACGAGTGTGACAGCACATGCAGCCGCTTTCTGAGGTGCCTCCCGTTTGTCGGCTAACTGAATCTTTCTTTCATGTCCCATCATACCTACCCTTTGTGCGGTGCAGGTACGAGGTGCTGGGGGTGCACGAGTGTGACAGCACATGCAGCCGCTTTCTGAGGTGCCTCCCGTTTGTCGGCTAACTGAATCTTTCTTTCATGTCCCATCATACCTACCCTTTGTGCGGTGCAGGTACGAGGTGCTGGGGGTGCACGAGTGTGACAGCACATGCAGCCGCTTTCTGAGGTGCCTCCCGTTTGTCGGCTAACTGAATCTTTCTTTCATGTCCCATCATACCTACCCTTTGTGCGGTGCAGGTACGAGGTGCTGGGGGTGCACGAGTGTGACAGCACATGCAGCCGCTTTCTGAGGTGCCTCCCGTTTGTCGGCTAACTGAATCTTTCTTTCATGTCCCATCATACCTACCCTTTGTGCGGTGCAGGTACGAGGTGCTGGGGGTGCACGAGTGTGACAGCACATGCAGCCGCTTTCTGAGGTGCCTCCCGTTTGTCGGCTAACTGAATCTTTCTTTCATGTCCCATCATACCTACCCTTTGTGCGGTGCAGGTACGAGGTGCTGGGGGTGCACGAGTGTGACAGCACATGCAGCCGCTTTCTGAGGTGCCTCCCGTTTGTCGGCTAACTGAATCTTTCTTTCATGTCCCATCATACCTACCCTTTGTGCGGTGCAGGTACGAGGTGCTGGGGGTGCACGAGTGTGACAGCACATGCAGCCGCTTTCTGAGGTGCCTCCCGTTTGTCGGCTAACTGAATCTTTCTTTCATGTCCCATCATACCTACCCTTTGTGCGGTGCAGGTACGAGGTGCTGGGGGTGCACGAGTGTGACAGCACATGCAGCCGCTTTCTGAGGTGCCTCCCGTTTGTCGGCTAACTGAATCTTTCTTTCATGTCCCATCATACCTACCCTTTGTGCGGTGCAGGTACGAGGTGCTGGGGGTGCACGAGTGTGACAGCACATGCAGCCGCTTTCTGAGGTGCCTCCCGTTTGTCGGCTAACTGAATCTTTCTTTCATGTCCCATCATACCTACCCTTTGTGCGGTGCAGGTACGAGGTGCTGGGGGTGCACGAGTGTGACAGCACATGCAGCCGCTTTCTGAGGTGCCTCCCGTTTGTCGGCTAACTGAATCTTTCTTTCATGTCCCATCATACCTACCCTTTGTGCGGTGCAGGTACGAGGTGCTGGGGGTGCACGAGTGTGACAGCACATGCAGCCGCTTTCTGAGGTGCCTCCCGTTTGTCGGCTAACTGAATCTTTCTTTCATGTCCCATCATACCTACCCTTTGTGCGGTGCAGGTACGAGGTGCTGGGGGTGCACGAGTGTGACAGCACATGCAGCCGCTTTCTGAGGTGCCTCCCGTTTGTCGGCTAACTGAATCTTTCTTTCATGTCCCATCATACCTACCCTTTGTGCGGTGCAGGTACGAGGTGCTGGGGGTGCACGAGTGTGACAGCACATGCAGCCGCTTTCTGAGGTGCCTCCCGTTTGTCGGCTAACTGAATCTTTCTTTCATGTCCCATCATACCTACCCTTTGTGCGGTGCAGGTACGAGGTGCTGGGGGTGCACGAGTGTGACAGCACATGCAGCCGCTTTCTGAGGTGCCTCCCGTTTGTCGGCTAACTGAATCTTTCTTTCATGTCCCATCATACCTACCCTTTGTGCGGTGCAGGTACGAGGTGCTGGGGGTGCACGAGTGTGACAGCACATGCAGCCGCTTTCTGAGGTGCCTCCCGTTTGTCGGCTAACTGAATCTTTCTTTCATGTCCCATCATACCTACACTTTGTGCGGTGCAGGTACGAGGTGCTGGGGGTGCACGAGTGTGACAGCACATGCAGCCGCTTTCTGAGGTGCCTCCCGTTTGTCGGCTAACTGAATCTTTCTTTCATGTCCCATCATACCTACCCTTTGTGCGGTGCAGGTACGAGGTGCTGGGGGTGCACGAGTGTGACAGCACATGCAGCCGCTTTCTGAGGTGCCTCCCGTTTGTCGGCTAACTGAATCTTTCTTTCATGTCCCATCATACCTACCCTTTGTGCGGTGCAGGTACGAGGTGCTGGGGGTGCACGAGTGTGACAGCACATGCAGCCGCTTTCTGAGGTGCCTCCCGTTTGTCGGCTAACTGAATCTTTCTTTCATGTCCCATCATACCTACCCTTTGTGCGGTGCAGGTACGAGGTGCTGGGGGTGCACGAGTGTGACAGCACATGCAGCCGCTTTCTGAGGTGCCTCCCGTTTGTCGGCTAACTGAATCTTTCTTTCATGTCCCATCATACCTACCCTTTGTGCGGTGCAGGTACGAGGTGCTGGGGGTGCACGAGTGTGACAGCACATGCAGCCGCTTTCTGAGGTGCCTCCCGTTTGTCGGCTAACTGAATCTTTCTTTCATGTCCCATCATACCTACCCTTTGTGCGGTGCAGGTACGAGGTGCTGGGGGTGCACGAGTGTGACAGCACATGCAGCCGCTTTCTGAGGTGCCTCCCGTTTGTCGGCTAACTGAATCTTTCTTTCATGTCCCATCATACCTACCCTTTGTGCGGTGCAGGTACGAGGTGCTGGGGGTGCACGAGTGTGACAGCACATGCAGCCGCTTTCTGAGGTGCCTCCCGTTTGTCGGCTAACTGAATCTTTCTTTCATGTCCCATCATACCTACCCTTTGTGCGGTGCAGGTACGAGGTGCTGGGGGTGCACGAGTGTGACAGCACATGCAGCCGCTTTCTGAGGTGCCTCCCGTTTGTCGGCTAACTGAATCTTTCTTTCATGTCCCATCATACCTACCCTTTGTGCGGTGCAGGTACGAGGTGCTGGGGGTGCACGAGTGTGACAGCACATGCAGCCGCTTTCTGAGGTGCCTCCCGTTTGTCGGCTAACTGAATCTTTCTTTCATGTCCCATCATACCTACCCTTTGTGCGGTGCAGGTACGAGGTGCTGGGGGTGCACGAGTGTGACAGCACATGCAGCCGCTTTCTGAGGTGCCTCCCGTTTGTCGGCTAACTGAATCTTTCTTTCATGTCCCATCATACCTACCCTTTGTGCGGTGCAGGTACGAGGTGCTGGGGGTGCACGAGTGTGACAGCACATGCAGCCGCTTTCTGAGGTGCCTCCCGTTTGTCGGCTAACTGAATCTTTCTTTCATGTCCCATCATACCTACCCTTTGTGCGGTGCAGGTACGAGGTGCTGGGGGTGCACGAGTGTGACAGCACATGCAGCCGCTTTCTGAGGTGCCTCCCGTTTGTCGGCTAACTGAATCTTTCTTTCATGTCCCATCATACCTACCCTTTGTGCGGTGCAGGTACGAGGTGCTGGGGGTGCACGAGTGTGACAGCACATGCAGCCGCTTTCTGAGGTGCCTCCCGTTTGTCGGCTAACTGAATCTTTCTTTCATGTCCCATCATACCTACCCTTTGTGCGGTGCAGGTACGAGGTGCTGGGGGTGCACGAGTGTGACAGCACATGCAGCCGCTTTCTGAGGTGCCTCCCGTTTGTCGGCTAACTGAATCTTTCTTTCATGTCCCATCATACCTACCCTTTGTGCGGTGCAGGTACGAGGTGCTGGGGGTGCACGAGTGTGACAGCACATGCAGCCGCTTTCTGAGGTGCCTCCCGTTTGTCGGCTAACTGAATCTTTCTTTCATGTCCCATCATACCTACCCTTTGTGCGGTGCAGGTACGAGGTGCTGGGGGTGCACGAGTGTGACAGCACATGCAGCCGCTTTCTGAGGTGCCTCCCGTTTGTCGGCTAACTGAATCTTTCTTTCATGTCCCATCATACCTACCCTTTGTGCGGTGCAGGTACGAGGTGCTGGGGGTGCACGAGTGTGACAGCACATGCAGCCGCTTTCTGAGGTGCCTCCCGTTTGTCGGCTAACTGAATCTTTCTTTCATGTCCCATCATACCTACCCTTTGTGCGGTGCAGGTACGAGGTGCTGGGGGTGCACGAGTGTGACAGCACATGCAGCCGCTTTCTGAGGTGCCTCCCGTTTGTCGGCTAACTGAATCTTTCTTTCATGTCCCATCATACCTACCCTTTGTGCGGTGCAGGTACGAGGTGCTGGGGGTGCACGAGTGTGACAGCACATGCAGCCGCTTTCTGAGGTGCCTCCCGTTTGTCGGCTAACTGAATCTTTCTTTCATGTCCCATCATACCTACCCTTTGTGCGGTGCAGGTACGAGGTGCTGGGGGTGCACGAGTGTGACAGCACATGCAGCCGCTTTCTGAGGTGCCTCCCGTTTGTCGGCTAACTGAATCTTTCTTTCATGTCCCATCATACCTACCCTTTGTGCGGTGCAGGTACGAGGTGCTGGGGGTGCACGAGTGTGACAGCACATGCAGCCGCTTTCTGAGGTGCCTCCCGTTTGTCGGCTAACTGAATCTTTCTTTCATGTCCCATCATACCTACCCTTTGTGCGGTGCAGGTACGAGGTGCTGGGGGTGCACGAGTGTGACAGCACATGCAGCCGCTTTCTGAGGTGCCTCCCGTTTGTCGGCTAACTGAATCTTTCTTTCATGTCCCATCATACCTACCCTTTGTGCGGTGCAGGTACGAGGTGCTGGGGGTGCACGAGTGTGACAGCACATGCAGCCGCTTTCTGAGGTGCCTCCCGTTTGTCGGCTAACTGAATCTTTCTTTCATGTCCCATCATACCTACCCTTTGTGCGGTGCAGGTACGAGGTGCTGGGGGTGCACGAGTGTGACAGCACATGCAGCCGCTTTCTGAGGTGCCTCCCGTTTGTCGGCTAACTGAATCTTTCTTTCATGTCCCATCATACCTACCCTTTGTGCGGTGCAGGTACGAGGTGCTGGGGGTGCACGAGTGTGACAGCACATGCAGCCGCTTTCTGAGGTGCCTCCCGTTTGTCGGCTAACTGAATCTTTCTTTCATGTCCCATCATACCTACCCTTTGTGCGGTGCAGGTACGAGGTGCTGGGGGTGCACGAGTGTGACAGCACATGCAGCCGCTTTCTGAGGTGCCTCCCGTTTGTCGGCTAACTGAATCTTTCTTTCATGTCCCATCATACCTACCCTTTGTGCGGTGCAGGTACGAGGTGCTGGGGGTGCACGAGTGTGACAGCACATGCAGCCGCTTTCTGAGGTGCCTCCCGTTTGTCGGCTAACTGAATCTTTCTTTCATGTCCCATCATACCTACCCTTTGTGCGGTGCAGGTACGAGGTGCTGGGGGTGCACGAGTGTGACAGCACATGCAGCCGCTTTCTGAGGTGCCTCCCGTTTGTCGGCTAACTGAATCTTTCTTTCATGTCCCATCATACCTACCCTTTGTGCGGTGCAGGTACGAGGTGCTGGGGGTGCACGAGTGTGACAGCACATGCAGCCGCTTTCTGAGGTGCCTCCCGTTTGTCGGCTAACTGAATCTTTCTTTCATGTCCCATCATACCTACCCTTTGTGCGGTGCAGGTACGAGGTGCTGGGGGTGCACGAGTGTGACAGCACATGCAGCCGCTTTCTGAGGTGCCTCCCGTTTGTCGGCTAACTGAATCTTTCTTTCATGTCCCATCATACCTACCCTTTGTGCGGTGCAGGTACGAGGTGCTGGGGGTGCACGAGTGTGACAGCACATGCAGCCGCTTTCTGAGGTGCCTCCCGTTTGTCGGCTAACTGAATCTTTCTTTCATGTCCCATCATACCTACCCTTTGTGCGGTGCAGGTACGAGGTGCTGGGGGTGCACGAGTGTGACAGCACATGCAGCCGCTTTCTGAGGTGCCTCCCGTTTGTCGGCTAACTGAATCTTTCTTTCATGTCCCATCATACCTACCCTTTGTGCGGTGCAGGTACGAGGTGCTGGGGGTGCACGAGTGTGACAGCACATGCAGCCGCTTTCTGAGGTGCCTCCCGTTTGTCGGCTAACTGAATCTTTCTTTCATGTCCCATCATACCTACCCTTTGTGCGGTGCAGGTACGAGGTGCTGGGGGTGCACGAGTGTGACAGCACATGCAGCCGCTTTCTGAGGTGCCTCCCGTTTGTCGGCTAACTGAATCTTTCTTTCATGTCCCATCATACCTACCCTTTGTGCGGTGCAGGTACGAGGTGCTGGGGGTGCACGAGTGTGACAGCACATGCAGCCGCTTTCTGAGGTGCCTCCCGTTTGTCGGCTAACTGAATCTTTCTTTCATGTCCCATCATACCTACCCTTTGTGCGGTGCAGGTACGAGGTGCTGGGGGTGCACGAGTGTGACAGCACATGCAGCCGCTTTCTGAGGTGCCTCCCGTTTGTCGGCTAACTGAATCTTTCTTTCATGTCCCATCATACCTACCCTTTGTGCGGTGCAGGTACGAGGTGCTGGGGGTGCACGAGTGTGACAGCACATGCAGCCGCTTTCTGAGGTGCCTCCCGTTTGTCGGCTAACTGAATCTTTCTTTCATGTCCCATCATACCTACCCTTTGTGCGGTGCAGGTACGAGGTGCTGGGGGTGCACGAGTGTGACAGCACATGCAGCCGCTTTCTGAGGTGCCTCCCGTTTGTCGGCTAACTGAATCTTTCTTTCATGTCCCATCATACCTACCCTTTGTGCGGTGCAGGTACGAGGTGCTGGGGGTGCACGAGTGTGACAGCACATGCAGCCGCTTTCTGAGGTGCCTCCCGTTTGTCGGCTAACTGAATCTTTCTTTCATGTCCCATCATACCTACCCTTTGTGCGGTGCAGGTACGAGGTGCTGGGGGTGCACGAGTGTGACAGCACATGCAGCCGCTTTCTGAGGTGCCTCCCGTTTGTCGGCTAACTGAATCTTTCTTTCATGTCCCATCATACCTACCCTTTGTGCGGTGCAGGTACGAGGTGCTGGGGGTGCACGAGTGTGACAGCACATGCAGCCGCTTTCTGAGGTGCCTCCCGTTTGTCGGCTAACTGAATCTTTCTTTCATGTCCCATCATACCTACCCTTTGTGCGGTGCAGGTACGAGGTGCTGGGGGTGCACGAGTGTGACAGCACATGCAGCCGCTTTCTGAGGTGCCTCCCGTTTGTCGGCTAACTGAATCTTTCTTTCATGTCCCATCATACCTACCCTTTGTGCGGTGCAGGTACGAGGTGCTGGGGGTGCACGAGTGTGACAGCACATGCAGCCGCTTTCTGAGGTGCCTCCCGTTTGTCGGCTAACTGAATCTTTCTTTCATGTCCCATCATACCTACCCTTTGTGCGGTGCAGGTACGAGGTGCTGGGGGTGCACGAGTGTGACAGCACATGCAGCCGCTTTCTGAGGTGCCTCCCGTTTGTCGGCTAACTGAATCTTTCTTTCATGTCCCATCATACCTACCCTTTGTGCGGTGCAGGTACGAGGTGCTGGGGGTGCACGAGTGTGACAGCACATGCAGCCGCTTTCTGAGGTGCCTCCCGTTTGTCGGCTAACTGAATCTTTCTTTCATGTCCCATCATACCTACCCTTTGTGCGGTGCAGGTACGAGGTGCTGGGGGTGCACGAGTGTGACAGCACATGCAGCCGCTTTCTGAGGTGCCTCCCGTTTGTCGGCTAACTGAATCTTTCTTTCATGTCCCATCATACCTACCCTTTGTGCGGTGCAGGTACGAGGTGCTGGGGGTGCACGAGTGTGACAGCACATGCAGCCGCTTTCTGAGGTGCCTCCCGTTTGTCGGCTAACTGAATCTTTCTTTCATGTCCCATCATACCTACCCTTTGTGCGGTGCAGGTACGAGGTGCTGGGGGTGCACGAGTGTGACAGCACATGCAGCCGCTTTCTGAGGTGCCTCCCGTTTGTCGGCTAACTGAATCTTTCTTTCATGTCCCATCATACCTACCCTTTGTGCGGTGCAGGTACGAGGTGCTGGGGGTGCACGAGTGTGACAGCACATGCAGCCGCTTTCTGAGGTGCCTCCCGTTTGTCGGCTAACTGAATCTTTCTTTCATGTCCCATCATACCTACCCTTTGTGCGGTGCAGGTACGAGGTGCTGGGGGTGCACGAGTGTGACAGCACGCGCCGGCACATGTCCGTTGTCCTGGAGCAGAAGAAGGAGGAGCATCGGGGAGAGGGGTGGGGAAGGGTGGGAGAGGGAGGCGAAGGAGCGGGAAGGGGTTTGGATGCTATGTGAGTGGGTGCTTTGTGGGGGCGGGGGCAGCGGCAAGACCAGGGGCAGGGGCACGGGGCAGGGAGGGGGAGCAGAGTGCAGCAGGGACGGTGATGGGGGATGAGATAGACGAGGAGAGTGAAGGTGAAGGCGATGGAGACGAGGAAGGGGATGGGGAAGGGGAAAGGGAAGAGGATGGTGGATTGGAGGAAAGGGAAGATGATGCAGAGGTGGATGCGGGGGAGAGTGTGCGAGAGAAAGGTTATCCCCAACACCACAATCCCTCTCATGACCCCTCTCGTCAGCACCTCATTCTCTCTGCCACCGAGCGTCACATTCATCAGTACTCTCAAACCGGCCTGCGCACTCTCGTCATCGCCGCCCGCCCGCTCCCGCCCGCCGCCCTCCACGCCTGGCTCGCCGCCTTCCGCGCCGCCGCCCGCTCTCTCTCCGCCGACCGGGACGCGCAGCTCGCCGCACTAGCTGACGAAACGGAGCGGCGGTTGCAGATTCTGGGCGCTACAGGCATTGAGGATAGGCTACAGGCGGGTGTGCCAGCAGCGCTACAGATGCTGAGAGGGGCCGGGATGAAGGTGTGGATGCTGACTGGGGATAAGGTGGAGACGGGTGTTTCAATCGCTCGGTCGTGTGGGCTGGTGAGGAGAGAGGATCGGGTTGTTAGGGTGAGTGCGGGGACCGAGAGGGAGTGTGAGAGGAGGCTGAGGGAGGTGTGTGGGATGGAGGGGAGTGGGGTGGGGGAAGCGGGGGGATTGGGAGAGGTGGAGGGGGTGGGGAGCGGGAGAGGAGAGGGAGGGGCTGCAGCAGTGGAGGAGGAGGAGGGTGATTGTAGGGATGGTGCGAGCAGGAGCAGCAGCAGCAGCGTTAGTTGTGGCAGTAGCGAGGTGCGGGGCCTGAATGGGGCTAGCCTGGGGGAGGATGAAGGCGAGGGGAGGACAGGGGAGGCGGTGAGGAAGCACATGGGCGCCCAGAGGAAACACAGTGGCGCCCTGGGCTCATGGAATGCAGGCAGTGCGGCAGCGTCATGTGCCATGGCCGTCGATGGCGCTACACTGGCACTCGCTCTCTCACCTGCTCTGCGCCGCCTGGTGAGAACATCCCGCCTGGTGAGATAAGGTGCAGGTGGGGAAGCATGTGGCTCATGGCATGCAGGCAGGGCAGCAATGTCACGGGCCATGGCCATTGATGGCGATACACTGGCATCGCTCTTTCGCCTACACTGCGCGGCCTGGTGAGAGCACCCCACACACTGACATGAAGAATCGCCCTGGCTGGCTTGCCCACTCTGTCTTGCCCTCTCTGCTCCCCTCCTCTAGCTTCCCTGCCTCCCTTCCTCTCTGCCATGCATTTTCTGCCTGCTCTCCCTCCCGCGCCACCATCTCTCATTCGACTGATTTCCCTTGACCCCCCATTCCGTTCTGTGGTGTTGTTTTGAGGCGCCTCAAAACTGGTGTTGTGATCTGGGGTAGGCCCCGCCCCACAATGACTGTCCTATCTCCCCCTTCCATTTCTCTCTCCTTCCGCCTCTCCCCCAGTTCTTCTGTGCCTCACAGCACTGCTCCTTGGTGCTGTGCTGCCACGTGGCGCCCATGAAGGAGGCTGCTGTGGTGGCCCCCACAGTGACAGTCCTAACCTCTTTCCCCCATTTCCTCTCTCCTTCCCCCTCTCATCTCTCTATTCTCCAGTTCTTCCGAGCATCACAGCGCTGCTCCGTGGTGCTGTGCTGCCACGTGGCACCCATGCAGAAGGCTGCCGTGGTGGCACTCACCTCATTCACCCTTTTCATCTTGCCCGCCCGCCTCCCCCACCAGTTCTTCCGAGCATCACAGCGCTGCTCCGTGGTGCTGTGCTGTCGAGTGGCGCCCATGCAGAAGGCTGCTGTGGTGGCACTCGTGAGGCAGCTGTCAGGGGAATTAACCCTCGCGATTGGCGATGGTGAGTTAATGTTAGGGGGAATTCACCCTCACTATTGCCCATGGTGAGTTGATTTTAGGGGAATTAACCCTCACAACTAAAGATGGTCAGTGGGTCTCAGGAGAATGAGCACTAGGTATTGATGATAGTGGTTGATACCAGGGAAATCAGCCTTCGCTGTCGGGGATGGTGAGTCGACATCAGGGCAAACATCCAAGCAGGTGCACGGGGATGCGAGGGGCGGCAGGCTGTGATGGTGAGCAACTTCGCTGTCCAGCACTTTCGTTGTTTGAGGTGCCTCAAAATTTTTGAGGACTTATGAGCAACCTCAAAAGTCGTCTCATTACCCGCAATTTTTATATTGATCGATTTTTTGCGGCGCCTCAAAAGGCAGGCTGTGATGGTGAGCAACTTCGCTGTCCAGCACTTTCGTTGTCACCCATTCTTCCTCTCTTTCTCTTGTTCCTCTTTCTTTTATCCTCGTTCTCCTCTCCCGCTCGTTCACTCAGGAGCCAACAATGTGCCGATGATTCAGACGGCCGCCATAGGGGTGGGCATCCAAGGACATGAGGGGCGGCAGGCGGTGATGGCGAGTGACTTTGCCATCTCGCAGTTCCGCTTCCTGGCTCGTTTGCTGCTTGTGGTCATTGTCTTTGCTCACTCCTTCTCGTGTTCCCACTCTCCCGCTCCTTCCATCAGGAGCCAACGACGTGCCGATGATTCAGACGGCGCCATAGGGGTGGGCATACGAAGCCATGAGGGAAGACAAGCCGCGATGGCGAGTGGCTTTGCCATCTCGCAGTTCCGCTTCCTCGCTCGCCTGCTGCTCGTGCTCATTGTCTATGCTCTTTCCCTCTCTCAACCCACCTTCCCATCTTTCCCGACAGGTGCCAACGACGTGCCAATGATTCAAACAGCGGCCATAGGGGTGGGCATCAGAGGCCACGAGGGGAGGCAGGCAGTGATGGCGAGTGACTTCGCCATCTCGCAGTTCCGCTTCCTCGCCCGCCTGCTGCTGGTGCACGGGCACTGGAACTACCATCGCATGGCCTACATGATCGTCTACAATCTCTACAAGAACACTGTCTTCGTGCTCCTGCTCTTCTGGTGCGTATTCATACTCCTGTTCTTCTGGCGGGTCCTTAGACACTACAAAATGCCTCCAAGCTGCTGCTGGTGCACGGGCACTGGAACTACCACCGCATGGCCTACATGATCGTCTACAATCTCTACAAGAACGCCGTCTTCGTGCTCCTGCTCTTCTGGTGGGTCTTTAGACGTCTCGAAATGCCCAAAAGTGGTTCGTGGGCATTAGTTGGAGGAACTACATCCGCATGGCATTCGTTTACAACCTAAAAAAAAAACTCCGTCTTCGTGCTCCTGCTCATGTAATTTGTCCACCAACTCAGAACTATGTTCCTTTCTTTCTTTCTTCCTCCAATCCCTTGGTGAAACAGGTTCCTCTCCCTTCTCCACCACTCCAGCCATTGGCCAGCTCAGCCTTCTCATGTTCTTCTCGTTCACGTACACCACCCCATGTCATTGGCCATCTCAGAATTCTCTTCCTTTCTCTCTTTCCTCCTCCTCCAACCCCCCTCTCACAACAGGTACCTCTCCCAAACCGCGTTCTCTACAACCCCAGCCATCGGCCAGCTGAGCCTCATGTTCTTCTCCCTCACCTACACCACCCTCCCCACCGTCGTCGTCGCCTCCATCGACCAAACCCTCCTGCCCGCCCGCCTGCTCGCCTGGCCGCAGCTCTACGGCGCCGGGCAGCGCGAGGAAACTTACAACCTGCCCATGTTTCTGGCTGCCATGCTGGATGCCACGTGGCAGAGCCTGGTGCTGTTTCTGGTGGGCGTGGCAACAGTGAGTGTGCTAGACGGCGACATGTGGGCGTTGGGGCAGACGTGGTTGGTGGCGCTGGTGCTGGTGGTGACTGTACATCTTGCGATGGACATCCGACGGTGGACGTGGCTCCACGCGGCTGCGATTGCGATCGCTATACTCGTTACAGTGGTCTCGATAGTGGTTATTGACTACATCCCTCTGCTGCCTGAATACGGGTGAGTGTTGTGGCATCAGATTTTTCTTCTCGCCCTCTCTGCTTCTCTGCCTCGGTTGTTTATGGTGCATGGTCAATGTCTTGAAACTGCTGCGCTAGATGCCTTGCGTATCTATCATGTTCTCTCTTCACTATTCCCTTACCAACCTTTACAGTAGTTTCATTCCCCCCCCCCCCTCCCCTTTTCTTCGTTTCTTTGAATCATCATACTTTCCCCGGGGTTGCTACTCACCCCACTCCCAGCCCCTTCCGAATCGCCATCGCGACATCTACCTTCTGGTTGGACATGCTGCTGATGGCGCTGCTGCCACGCTTCTGCTCCACCCTTGTCTCTCTCATTCTCAATACCATGCTCTCCCCACCCAACCAGGTCGTTCCGATACGCCATCGCCACGTCAACATTTTGGTTGGACGTGCTGCTGATGGTGGTGCTGGCACTGCTGCCACGCTTCTGTGTCAAGGTGGCCTACCAAAAGTGGTGGCCCTCTGATATACAAATAGCGTACGAGCACGAATGCGTAAATACGAATCGTCGTTCACGCTTCACTCTCTTGTAACATTTTTTCAGTGCATTCTTTCATAACCTTTTAGAGGAAATGCTTGTAAAGTCTACAATCGACATGCTGTGGAACCTAGTAAATTGTGTGTTCCAACCTCCAACATGTTGGAAACATTTAAATTGCGCTTCTGAAGTATCGAACACTACAACGTAAGCAAAGCGAACTACAACGAAGTAACGGCGAGTCAACCAAAGCGGTTGACAAGGCGACAACAGCAGGAGGTTGAAGCTGTTGGAAACAAGTAACTTAAACGCTTCTGAAGTATCGAAGCATCGACATGAAACAGAGCAGACTACAGCGAAGCAAAACACGAGTCAACAAAAGCAACTGCCGGAGGTTACGCGAAGGTCAAAGGTCGCTGACCTTTGACTCGACGAAAAGTACAGTGCGACAGCAAGGACACATAACTGACTGGATACTGAGCAGTTACCCGAGTCGACACTGTATCGAACCGCAACAGCAAAATCAGTTAAAGTCGAACTTTTCATATTCCCTTGTAATCATATAAAAGGCTTGTATCTCTTTGCTATTATCAACTTATCTTGTTCTCACACACTAGTACAAGGTGGTTCAGCAACTCTGATATTAAAACGCTTCCGCAACTACAACATTTCTACTTCAACTTAGATCTTAGCCTTGAAAGATCCTAAGGGCCTTTTTCTCAGTGCCCCAACATGGTATGAGAGCAAACAGGGCAAGATCGATTTCTCAAATACCTACAACAACGCAAGACATGGCAACACAGAACGAGAGGAGCTCCTCTAACGGATCTCTCGGAACTACTCCACCTCCAGCCTCTGGCCTACAGACAGAGGAAGGCACAACAACAAGACCAGCTGCGGAGTCGACCGAAACTCATGGGAATCAAGCAGCAGGCTTTGACCCAAACATGATGGAGAAGTTCTTCTCCTTCATGTCCTTCTACGAGCAACACCAGCAAGCAGCTCCTGTGCAATCAAACAACAGCGACAAAAACAACAGAGCAACACCGATGAGCCTTGACGGTTCATCCTATGCGCGCGGAAATCAGCAGCAACCCACCTTTGCTCCGTACGAGTCTCAACGTGGCTCCATCAGTTTCACGCCACAACCGCAGTCTTCACCTGGACAAGAGAAGACATTAGACGCACTTCAAGTTCAATCACAATTTGCACATGTGTTAAAACTGCAGACATCAACGCCTTTCGACGGAAAAGACTTCTATACCCGGTCATTCGAATTCGAGCTGATGATGGAGGGCGCGCAAATACTTGGATTCTTCGACGGGTCCCTGCCATACCCAACGCATGGGACACAATATGATAAGCAGCAGTATACGTATCAATCGCTAATGGCGTACACGATACTTCTTCGAAATTTAATGCCAAACGAGCAGCAGAACATTCGGTCTTATCGAGGATACGGCAACTCCGCCGAGCTGGCGTACTACCACCTGAAGAGCCTGTATCAAGCAACAGACAGTGTTAATCAAAGTAGTCTCATGGCACAGCTGACAACAGTGGAAATGAAACCCGGCGAAAAGGGAATGGCGTATATCAGCCGTTGTCGTGGACTGCGCGACAGACTCCTTCGATGCGGAGGAGCAATATCCAAAGAAGCCTTCGTAACAGTCATCATTGCCGGCCTCGGTCCTCATTGGCGCTCCACTCGAGCACTCCTTCGAGCTCACGGGAAAAATCTCCGAAGCAGCACTCTGCGCCGAAATTCACGCTGAACAGCAGGATATGGATCTGCATGAGGAAAGACACAAGACGAAAGCGTCAGCACCAGAATTCGCGTTTCACACTCAACGACGCTACAACAACAACAATCGACAAAACAACTGTCAAACTCAACACTACGTCCCACCGTTTTGTCACCTCTGCAAGACGTCTGGACATCCTCGCACACAATGCCCGAATCAGCAGCAGTCGACAACGCCGCAACATCAACTTCGGCCTTCAAGCAGTCAAATAGCTTCTACGCAGGCACATCCCACCAATCAAGTGCAGTCTTCAACACCTTCAACGACAAAACCTGCACAAGGAACAAGAAACATCGTGAGCTGCATGACAAGAACGACGGACTCCTGCATCACCGGATCACCACCCCACTACTCACCAGAAGAACATCTCGATGAGAGGACTCCTCGCCGCGAATCACTGGAGCCCAAACCGACGTATGCAGCCATCGCCCAGAGCGAGCCGACCGGAAAAGACACTTGGTTCTTGGACAGTTGCTGCGGACAGCACATGTGCTCCTCGAGTCACTTCGTTCAACAAGAACATCAACTTCAGCGCGAAGTTGTAATCACCGTCGCCAACAACCAGAACCTGCACACACGACGACAAGGGAACGTGCAACTTCAATCTCGAGAAACTAACGTTATTTTACAAATGTCTAAAGTTCTAATTGTAGAAGGACTCGGCTACAACTTACTCAGCGTCAGTCAACTGATGGCGAAGGGTATTCATCTCGAAGCAGACAGCACCACTCAGGAGTTCAAGTTATTCCACGGAAAAGGCGAACTCTACATCGGCAAGGCAGTCTTGAAGAACAACGTCTTCGTTCTTGACTTCGTTCCGGACCAAGGTACCGCCGACAGCGACGCCATCGTCAACTTCACTTCTTGGACACATCCACCAGACCTCGATCCCGACTTCAGTCCCGGAGGATTCTGGTATTCACATACCATACCTGAAGCAGAAAGAACACGGGCATTAGCATCAATCCGGCAAGAAGAGATAACATCGACAGCAGCAGCAACAACATCAACAGCAGCGGAGACAACATCGGCAGCACCAGCAACATTTACGGCACCAATCGCGGGCTCTTCAACGGCACCAGTTCTCATCGATGACACTCCACTTACTCCTGCGCAGCAGTTAGCTCCCACTCCACGCGAAGTCCACAGAAGTGCCAACCTCACCGCGGGATTTTACGCCAACTCCGATCTGTACAGGCGCTCACTCGGACATGGTGCAAGCGAATCACTATGGCACGAACGATTAGGTAATCCAAGCAACACCACGTTAAACAACACAATAAAGGCGGCTGTACTCGACAAAGACTCACTCCTTCTACCCGACGGCACAGAACTCCAACAAGTTCGAGGCACATGCTTTACGTGCCCCGAAGCTGACTTACCTCATCAACCATTTGTCCCTCACCACAATCCAAGCGCGCCAGCCTACGCACCACTCGAGAAAGTATACAGCGACATCCTGTATACTTGCGAACAAGGACAAGGAGCATATAACCACGTGATTACTTCCATCGACGCCGCCACCCGATACGTCTGGCACCTCAACCTCCCAAGTCGCGACATGGCCTTCAAAGCCTTCGTCGTCTGGCTACCTATGGCAGAACGAGAATCAGGAGCAAAGCTGAAAAGCTTCCAGTCAGACGGAGGAGGGGAATATCAGTCACAAAGGTTCCGGCAGTACCTCGCAGAACGAGGCATCAAACGACTCATCTCGCTTCCCTATGCCCATCAATAGCAAGGCGTGGCAGAGCGGATGAACAAAACTCTCCAGAACACCATGCGCAAAATGTTGCATGGCATGCGTTTGCCCAGCCACCAGTGGCCTGAGGCGATGGACCACGCTGTAATGCTGCACAACTTGCTCTCGTCATCATCGCTACCGAACAACGCATCACCGCACCTGCTGTGGACAGGAAGACTGGGCAACACAAAAATGTTACGAGTTTTTGGGTGCATGGTACAGTACCGATCGCACACTGCAAGAGCCGGAAAGTTTTCCCAACGCGCACAGTGGGGGCTACACCTGGGCATCGAAAAGCATTACAACGCATGGAAGATTTTCGACATCCACTCGAAGGAAACAGTAGCAGCACGTGATGTCATCTTCTACGAGCGACTCACACTTCACACGTACCTGGACAACCTGGCAGCAAATCAAGACCTCACAGGCGGCTTCCGTGGCAACCGAGCCTTCGCTTTAGCAGCAAACGAAGCTGACTGGGACGAGCAGAACGTGGATGAATCTTCGGAAGAAGCCGGACCTCTCCCGTATTGCTCCGTGCCCATCCCGATGGATGACGAAAACCCTCGCGAAAGTGTCAACACCGAAACCTACTTCGACTTCGACGACACCGGTTACGTTACACCCCAACCAGTCGACATCAACGTCTCCGAACGCATAGGACCAAATTTCTTACCAGATCCAGAAGCAGGAGATGAAGCAACTTATCGCGAGGACGCAAATCTCCCCCGTTACACACAGAGCGGACTGCAGATACCAGGACTCGTCACCGCTGTCCACGGAGCAGCACCGCCTAAGGAGCCTGCCAACATTCAGCAGGCTCTGGGGGGGGAACACAAAGAAAAATGCTGTGAAGCCATGGAAAGAGAGTTAAATGCGCTGCAAGAACGCAACACCAGGAAAGTCGTGCCTATCGGAGCGGCACGCAACAAGACCATTCTCACAGGAAAATGGGTTTTCCGCGTGAAAACAAAAGCCGATGGTACAATCAACAAATTCAAGGCACGCTGGGTCGTGCGTGGCTTCGACCAAGAACAAGGACGAGACTTCACGGCAAAATTTTCACCAGTAAGCCGACATACCTCACTGTGGATTCTCCTCGCGATAGCCGCCATGAACCGGAAGAAGCTTCGGCAAATCGATGTCGCCAACGCATTTCTCTACGCCCCTGTTGATGCTGAGATCTTCTTTGAACTCCCGCACGGGTCTACTACAGACCCCAACCAAGTTTTTCAGCTGGAAAAATCTCTGTACGGCATCAAACAAGCCTCGAGGTTGTGGCAGCAGCATCTTCACGCCCGCCTAATCCGCATCGGATTCCTCCAACTACCACACGACCAAGGGATGTAATGACTTACGAAGGGTACTAACTATATTCTACTCATCTGTTAGAATGTGAACGAATGAATGACTGAACTAGAAAGCAGGTGGGTACAAGTAGCAAACCTAAAAGTGTTGTACCCTATAAGAACTACCCCACTACAGCCTAAACAGACTATAGCATATAAGTTTGACACACCCCCATAGGCAAAGTGGGGGAGAACAAGAGGTCACAAGACCAGTCAAGAAAGGCAAAGCAAGCTCAGGGTGGATTACAAAGTCACCATGCAGTCTGAGCACAAGCAAATGGCCGCAAGGCCAGTTCACATGCAGAGTTATATAAAGGAAAACAAACAATACAGTGAACATAACCTAGCAAGTGTAAGCATGCAGGTATATGTATGTAGACTACAGTACAAGCAGAGTCAAGAAGTAAGCAAGTGAGGCACAGTAGGTACAAGGCCTAGAACAGTACAGAAACGCTGATGATCACAAGGCTGAAGTGCCTTTGTGAAAACATCAGCAGTGTTGGCCTGTGAGGCCCCGTAAGCGAGACGAAGCTGGCCACGCTGCTGTAACTCTCGAGCAAGGAAGTAGCGCAGAGCAATGTTTTTCGTTCTGTGCTCCAATCAGTGCTCCTGACACAAGGCCAGCATGGCCTTGTTATCGACGTACAGAACTGGAGGAGAACGAGGCGCCTCTCCCAAGTCGGTCAGCAGGTAGGTGAGCCAGCGTAACTCCTGTGCAGCCATGGCCCCAGCGTAGATCTCAGCCTCACAACTGGAGTTGAGAACAGAAGAAGAGCGGGTAGACCGCCAAGAGACAGAACCGGAACCAAGACTGAAGGTGTAACCCTGTGACGACCGCTGCGTAGCCAAGTCGTCAACCCAGGAAGCGTCTGCGTGACCAGTGAGGACAACTCGAGCGCGTCCTCCAAGCACGAGCCCCATGCCCGACGTACTGCACAGGTAGCGCAACACCCTCTTCGCAGCATCCCAGTGCACCTTTCGGTGTCGACCGGGAGCCACGTAACGAGCGAGAAGGCTGAGAGGGTATGCGAGGTCAGGTCGTGTGCAAGTCATCAGGTAAATGAGGCAGCCCACAAGCTCTGGATACGGGCCACTCGGCTCTATGGACTCGTCCGAAGGTGAAGCTGAGAGCGAGTGACTAGTAGGCAGAGGAGTGGACTATGGCAAGGAGTACGTGAAGCCGAAGCGCTGAAGGACCTGCTGCACCATGTGTGACTGAGTCAAGGAAATGGTGCGCTGTGCTCTGTCCCGGGTGATCCGCAAGCCAAGATAGCTTGTCAGTTCACCCAGTTCTGTGCACGTGTGTCTCTTCTGCAGCTCGGAATTCACGTGGGCGAGTGCCTCAGTGTCAGCAGTAGCAAAGAGGAGGTCGTCTACGTACACAAGAATGTAGAACGGTGGCAGAGTGGTGTCAGTGCGTAAAAACAGTGACGGGTCAGCAGTGGAGTGAGCAAAACCAAGAGTAGCAAGAGTCGTCCTCAGTGTGTCGTGCCACTCACGGGGTGCCTGGCGGAGACCGTAGACTGGCTGCCGGAGGCTCCACTGGGTAACAGCAGGAAACGACCCAGTGAAGCCTGGTGGGCGGCGCAGCCAGATCTCCTCGTGCAGGCTGCCCTGTAGGAAGGCTGTGCTGAAGTCAAGCGAGTGGAGCTCGTAGTCACGCTGAGCAGCAACGTGCAGCAGTACGCGAAGAGTGGTCATCTTCGGGGTAGGGGAGAAGGTCTGGAAGAAGTCAACTCCCTGTCGCTGACTGAAGCCACGTGCAACGTAACGCGCCTTGAAGACAAGCGGAGAACCCGTCGGCCACTTCACCCTGAAGATCCACATGCCACTGACGATGTTCGCCCCAGGCGGGGGAACCTCGTCAATGTAGGTGCCTGTGGACTTCCAGGAAGCCATCTCGGCGTCCATGGCTGCCTGCCACTGAGAGGAGTGGGGACCCTCTATCGCCTCTGCGTAAGAGCGCGGGGTCGGGATGTCTGGTGCATCCGGGTCTCCCTCAGGGGCAAGCAGCATGGACACGAGAGGAGGTACAGCAGCGGAAAAGCAATCAAACTCCTCCTGTCTGTCCTCAAGAACGTCCGTGCCAAGAGCACACTCAACCCCGACGGACGGAGGACAGACAGACGCAGACGCAGACGCAGCAACAAGACTAGTGGCGTAGTCTAGGCGACAGGCTGCAGCAAAGTCAACAAGCTCAGCAACAAGAGCAGACGCAGCAGTGGACTCAAACAAAGGGTCAGTGACAGCAGTGGCCAGAAAACGCGTGACAGTAGGACTAGCAGCACGAAGGGAGTCAGACTCCGGGTCCGGACCGTCAGGAAGAGAGGACGCAGGAGGAGACGGCAGAGGGACACGCTGTGGAGCAGTGGAAGGACGCAGTGTCATAGAGTGAGTGCCGGGGAAAGGAGGAGGACGCGGACGTGAAACACGATGACCAGCGCGAACAGTGCGGACAGGCGACTCAGAACGAGACTCAGGTGACGCAGGACGAGACTCAGGCGACACAGGACGAGACTCAGGCTCACGACGCTCCGTAAGACCTCTAGTCGGTCCAGAGTAAGGAGAAGGACCAGGCAGTGGAGAGGCCGGCTGGAACTGCGACTGTGACTAGACAGGCGGTGGATTCAGTAAGGTAGGAGTAGGACCAAGAACCTGCTGAAGGAGTGGAACGTAGTACGGCCGCGGCCGCGCAGCGCCTCCAGAAACAGCAGAGACAGCACCAGTACCCTCAGCTCCAGGGTCTCGAGTAACAGCTCCCGCAGCACCACCAGCTCCAGCACCAGCAACACCTCCAGCAGCTCGAGCACCAGCAGCACCAGTACCTGCAGAGCCAACGCCTGCAGCACCACCAACTCCAGCAGCTCCAGTACCTCCAGTACGAGTACCTCCTAGACCAGCGGCTCCAGCAGCTCCAGCACAAGCAGCACCTCCAGCAGCTCCAGCACCAGCAGCACCTCCAGCAGCTCTAGCTCCAGCAGCACCTCCAGCAGCTCCAGCACCAGCAGCACCTCTAGCAGCTCCAGCACCAGCAGCACCTCCAGCACCTCCAACACCAGCAGCACCTCCAGCAGCTCCAGCACCAGCAGCACCTCCAGCAGCTCCAGCAACAGCAGCACTAGTAGCACGGCGACAGCGTCGAGCGTACCACTCACGAAGCCGCTGCAGAGAGAGGGGTTCTCGCCGCAACGAGACACCCGGAGAACCTCCAAAATCAGCACCCCCAGACTCCACACGCTCAGGCTCAGCACCCCCAGGCTCCGCACCCGCAAGCTCAGTTCCCCCAGACTCCACACGCTCAGGCTTAGCACCCCCAGGCTCCGCACCCTCAGGCTCAGCACCCCCAGGCTCCGCACCCCCAGTCCCCGCACCCGCAGGCTCAGCACCCCTAGCAGCACCTGAGTCGACAGCTACCTCGACCGGCTTGGCAGGGTCTACCTGAGACACACCTGAGGGGGCAGGACCCTGAGGGGGGAGGGAGTCTACTGGAGGAGGACTTGGTGCTAGGAAGAGTGGCGGGGGGGGGGAGAGAGGCAGTGTGGTAGGGAAAGAGACGGTAGTAAGACACCGACTCGTCAAACGTGACGTCATGAGAGGACAGAACACGACGCGAGGTGGGGTGGTAGAACTGCCACCCGGGTGCGTCAGGGGGGAAGCCAAGGAAGACGCAGGGAACGGCACGGGAGGACAGCTTGTCCGCTGAAGTATCGCGGACAAAAGCTCGAGATCCCCAGACACGGAACGCGGACGCATCACCAACCTTCCCCGTCCACCTCAGAGAAGGTGTGGTCTCCGGTAAGGAGACACGAGGCTGAAGGTTGATCTGATGCGCAGCGTACTGAACTGCGAACGGCCACAGAAAATGGGGAGCAGCCGCATGGATCATGGACGTACGAGCGACGTCCATGACCATGCCAATGCGGCGCTCAGCAATCCCATTTTGCTGTGGGAAGGCCGGAAGCGTGAACGTCTGGCGGATGCCCTCGGCACGACAGAAGGCCCTTAGGAGGTCGGAGGAAAACTCACCACCTCTGTCCGAGTGCAGACGCAGAACAGGAAGGTCCGAGCCGAAACGCTCGCTGAGCTGGCGACGAGCACCGCGGATCCAGTCGATCAACACCTCAGGGACCTCACCCTTGCTGCGCAAGGGGAAGACTGTGGTGTAACGCGAGTAGTCGTCAACGACCAGCAAGAAGTAACGCTCGTGACCCTGTCCACGGACGCGGGCTGGGCCCCACACGTCCATGTGAAGAGTCTACAGAGGAGCCTTTGTCGGAGGGAACGTGGAGGAGTGAGGAGCGGCGCACTGCCGGCCCTCGACACAAGGAACACAGGTAGGGGCAGGCCCCGAAGGAAGGGGAGGGAGGGACCGGGGTAGACCCAAGACAAGGGTACAGGAGGCCATACCTCGAAGACGAGGCAGGGAGGGGTGACCAAGGCGGTGGTGCCAAAGGAGAGTCTCGTGCGACAGAGGACGACACGAGCAGGGGGCAGACGCAGGACTAGACCTGGACGCGGCAGTAAACACCTGACTAGACGCGGCTACCTGACCAGACGCAGAGACCGGAGGAGACGCAGTAGTCAGTGTGTACAGACTCGACCCTGGCCGACGGGTGAACGTGGCCAGGTGGCGGCCCGTCCGAGAGCAAGTGCAGTGGGTCACACGCTGACCTCCAGAGGCGAACTGGTCAACCCACGCGTCCTGGAGGTCAGCTCCACTCACCAGGTTCGTAGAGAACGAGGGGAGGTGGAGTCCCGACAGCATGCCCGACGGGGCCGCAGGACACAGTAGAACCGTGGAAGAGTGCGCAAGGACTGGGCCCCCAGAGGGGTCAGCCAGGGAGACGGCGACAGACCGACTAAGCGGCGTGAGTGTGGTGCTGTCGCGAAAGAAAGAGCGCGAAGCACCAGAGTCAAGTATGAAAGTGTGCAAGGCCTCAGTAGGTGCAGTACCAGAGAGAGCAGACTCACCAGCACCTGGAGCAGCAGACTCACCAGTACCTGGAGCAGCAGACTCACTAGCACCTAGAGCAGCAGCCGAAATGCCCGGGTCGGGCGGGACACTCAGGTAACAGTCACCCTCAGGACTATCAGTCAAAGCATACATGGCAGCAAGGATAGCATCGAAATCAAGATCAAAGATAGCCACATTCTGCCAAAGCAGATCATGCCAGCGAGGGAGCTCAACAGCGTCAGGAAACTGGGCACGCCAGGCGTCACTCAAACGACCGAAGCAGCGCTGCGCAGTGTGTGGCAGACCGCACGTCTCCCCACGATGAATGCCGGTGCGAAGAACGTAAGTGCAGGGACCAGCACCCCCAGACCTCCCACGCCTAGCGTACCACTCACGAAGCTGCTGGGCTGACGGGGTCTCACGAGAACGCGGCTGCTGCTGGCGCTGGCTACCACCAAAGCCTCCACGATGCGCGGCTGCACCTGGACCAGCACCACCGCCGCCGCCACCTCCACCACCGCTGCTGCTGCCTCCACCACCGCTGCCGCTGCCTCCACCACCTCCGCCGCTGCCTCCACCACCTCCACCGCCGCCACTGAAGCCCCCACTCCCGGCACCACCCCCACCCCCACCGCCACTCCCTCCTCCTCCTCCACCGCCCCCGCCGTCCCCTCCACCACCCTTGCTCCCCTTGCCCTTGCTGTTGCGGCGCCTCCCATTAGGGGCAGACGCAGCTTCGACCTCCTCAGTGCCAACGATGTCAACAGCAGCAGCAGAAGCAACAGAGGGGAGAAGGGGAACAAGGGAACACTTGACTCAGGTGCTTCCCGCTGTTTCTTTCGCGACAGTACCACCCTCACTCCACTCCCTGCACTTGTTCCAGTTAGACTTGGTGACCCCTCAGGTGGCCTAGTTCTTGCCCGTTCTTCCACTTTTCTCCCGTGTCCAGCGGTTCCATCCGGCTCACTCTCAGGTCTTCACCTCCCCTCATTATCTACAAACTTGGTGAGTACCGCTGCCCTCCAGGATGTGATGGTCACTACCACCATTCCTGGGGGTCAGCGTGTGTCGATCTGCACGTGTACACGGACGGGCTGTCACCTGTTCACGTTCACCCGTCGGCCAGGGTTGAGTCTGTACACACTGACTGCTGCGCCTCCTCAGGTAGTTGCGTCTGCTCAGGTGTCCGCGTTAGGTCCGGTAGCAGCCCCCTGCTCGTGTTGCCTCCTGTCGCACCAGACTCTCCTTCGGCATCACCGCCTTGGTCACCCCTCCCTGCCACGCCTTTGTGGCATGCACTCCCGCCTCCTTGTTTTTGGTCTTCCCAGGTCTCTGCCTCCCCTCTCGCCCTTGCCTGCCCCGCCCTGCCTTCCTTGCGTCGAGGGGCGGCAGCGCGCCACTTCTCACTCCTCCTTGTTTCCCCCAATGACTGCTCCCCTGAAGACTCTCCACATGGCCGTGTGGGGCCCAGCCCGCGTCAGTGGACAGGACCGCGAGTGCTACTTCCTGCTGGTTGTTGACGACTGCACACGTTACACCACGGTCTTCTCCTTGCGCAGCAAGGGTGAGGTCCCTGATGTCTTGATCCCTTGGATCCGCATTGTCCGTTTCCAGCTCCGCGAGCGGTTCTGCGAGGACCTTCCTATCCTGCGTCGGCACTCTGTCAGAGGTGGTGAGTTCTCCTCCAACCTCTTGCGGGACTTTTGTCATGGGGAGGGCATTCTCCAGTCGTTCACGCTTCCGGCCTCCCCAAAAAAAAATAGGATTCCTGAGTGCAGCATTGGCTTGGTCATGGAGGTCGCTCGTACCTCCATGATCCATGCGGCTTCTCCCCATTTTCTGTGGCCGTTTGCGGTCCGGTACGCTGCGCATCAGCTCAACCTTCGGGCCCGTGTCTCCTTGCCAAAGACCTCGCCTACACCGCGTTGGACGGGGAAGGTTGGCGATGCGTCGGTGTTCCGGGTCTGGGGCTCTTGTGTCTTTGTTCGCGATACGTCCGCGGACAAGCTTTCCGCCCGCGTCATTCCCTGCGTCTTCCCTCGCTTCCCCCCTGACGCGCCTGGCTGGCAGTTTTACCACCCCACCTCACGCCGTGTCATCCCCTCTCAGGACGGGGTGAGGCAGCGCTGTGGTGGGCGAAAAAAAAAATCGGTCCTAACGACGGACCTGCTCTGAAACTAACGAACAAGAATGAATGGACTATGAAAGAGTTGGGTACAAGTACTAACCCTAATTGGGTTGTACCCCTTGTGGGCTACCCCACTAAAGCCTACACAAATGTAAGGACTATAACATTATGATAGGGGGAAACTAGGGACAAGCAGGTCCTCGGGAAGACCGTCGCCCACCCACCACTTAACATCGTCTTCAGCACCAGTGGCGGATTCGTCGTATGGGCAGTCTTCCGCGTCTCCCTAGCGTGGCGACAGACCGGGGCGGCGTTCATCGTTGCCGCTGCGCTCGGGCTCGGAGATGTATGCGTTGAAAGCTGAGTAACCGCGAGGGAGGAGCTGTAGAACGGGCTGACCGTTGATGACGACGATTGGCGGAGCGAAAGGAGCAGGAGGCGCTGGAGGAGCAGGAGGCGTAGGAGGAGCAGGAGGAGCAGGAGGCGCGGGGCGATTCTGCCACTGAGAGTAATCGCGAGTGTTACCAACAGCAGGTCCACGGCTAAAGAGGAAGTGAGTGCTTGGAAGGCCCGCCATGGCCTAGGCAGGCCGAGGGACAACAAGAAAACTGAAAAAAACGATGAGAATGAGCCTCGTTTGAAACCCTCACCCGAGACCCCTCCAACTTCGCAGCCCGGGTTCCTCTGTAGGGAAAGGGGGAAAACTGTCAAGACCCCCCCGCAGAGGAGCTGAGGTGGTGAGGTCAATGCCTCGGTGGAGTGGATGCCGCTTCTGCCAATTGCGTGGTTATACAGAGTCGTGCCTAGCACGGCATGCGACCCTGATTGGGCAGTCGCACCCTAAACTACGTGTGCACTGGCATGAGCCACTAAGGCATGATGGGCGTGATTCCACGCCTTAGTGGCCATTTGACGCGCTTTTCATGCACGGTTACGAACGTTCTAGATGTGGATTGAATCCCCTTTTGAAAAAGCTTCAATTTCATGTTAAAACAATACATTTCATTTTTGCCATAATATAAACGTCGGCGCTAATAAATTTCCTTGTTATAAGCGCACCCCCTACAAAACACTGTGTTTTTTTATACCCCCAGGGGCGCTACTATCCGGGGGCTGACGGAATGAGAGCCTGCTGTCAGAAGAATGAACGAGGATGAATGAACTATGAAACAGTTGGGTACAAGTACTAACCCTAATTGGGTTTTACCCCTTATGGGAAAACCCCACTATAGCCTACACAAATGTAAGCACTATAACATTCTGACACACCCCCATAGGCAAAGTGGGGGAGAACAAGTGGTCACAAGACCAGTCAAGAAAAGCAAAGCAAGCTCAAGGTGGATCACAAAGTCACCACACAGTCCGAGCACAAGCAAAGGGCCACAAGGCCAGTTCACATGCAGAGTTATATAACGAGAACAAACAATACAGTGATCATACCCTAGCAAGTGCAAGCATGCAGGTATATATAGAGATCACAGTACAAGCAGAGTCAAGCAGTAAGCAAGTGAGGCAAAGTGCGCACAAGGCCTAACACAGTAGCAAAGCGCTGATGATCACCATGCGGAAGTGCCTTGGTGAAGACATCAGCAGTGTTGGCCCTAGTAGCCACGTACGCAAGACGAAGCTGGCCACACTGCTGCAACTCTCGAGCAAGGAAGTATCGCAGAGCGATGTGCTTCGTTCTGTGCTCCAGTCTGTGCTCCTTACACAAGGCAATCATGGACTTGTTGTCTACGTACAGAACTGGAGGCGAACGAGGCTGCTCTCCCAAGTCAGTCAGCAAGTAGGTGAGCCAGCATAGCTCCTGTGCAGCCATGGCCCCTGCGTAGATCTCAGCCTCACAACTGGAGCTGAGAACCGAAGACGAGCGGGCAGACCACCAGGAAACAGAGCCAGAACCGAGGCTGAAGGTGTAAACCTGTGACGACCGCTGCGTAGCTGAGTCGTTAACCCAAGAAGCGTCTGCGTGACCAGTGAGGACAACTGAACCCCGTCCTCCAAGCACGAGCCCCATGCCCGGCGTACTGCACAAGTAATGCAGTACGCTCTTCGCAGCATCCCAGTGCACCTTTCAGTGCCTACCGGGAGCCACGTAGCGAGCCAGAAGGCTGAGAGGGTACGCGAGGCCAGGTCGTGTGCACGTCATCAGGTACATGAGGCAACCCACAAGCTCTGGGTACGGACCACTCGGCTCTACGGACTCGTCCGAAGGTGGAGCTGAGAGCGAGTGTCCGGTAGACAGACGAGTGGGCTGTGGCGAGGAGAACTGGAAGCCGAAGCGCTGAAGGACCTAGTGCACCATGTGTGACTGAGACAGGGTGATGGTGCGCCGTGCTCTGTCCCGGGTGATATGCAAGTCAAGATAGTTGCGCAGTTGACACAGGTCAGTGCAGGTGTGTCTCTTCTGCAGCTCCGACTTCACAAGGGTCAGTGCCTCGGTGTCAGCAGTGGCAAAGACGAGGTTGTCGACGTAGACGAGGACGTAGAACCGCGGCAGCGAGGTGTCGGTGCGTAGAAACAGCGACGGGTCAGCAGTAGGAGCAAACTCAAGAGCTGCAAGTGTAGTCCTCAGTGTATTGTGCCACTCGCGAGGCGCCTGGCGGAGACCGTAGACTGGCCGCCGGAGGCTCCACTGGGTACATGCAGGAAACGACCCAGTGAAGCCAGATGGGCGGTGCGGCCAGATCTCCTCGTGCACGTTGCCCTGCAAGAAAGCGGTACTGAAGTCCAGAGAGTGTAACTCGTAGTCACGCTGAGCAGCGACGTGCAGCAACACCCAAAGAGTAGTCATCTTCGGGGTGGGGGAGAAGGTCTGGAAGTAGTCGACCCCTTGTCACTGACTGAAGCCTCTAGCAACGTAACGCGCCTTGAAGGCAGGCGGAGAACCCGGCGGCCGCTTCACCCTGAAAATCCACATGCCATCGACTATGTTCGCCCCAAGTGGGGGAACCTCATTGACGTAGGTGCTTGTGGACTTCTAGGATGCTTGCTCGGCATCCATGGCTGCCTGCCACTGAGAGGAGTAAGGACCCGTAATCGCCTTTGGTAAGAGCGCGGGGTCGGGATGTCTGGAGCATCCGGGTCTCCCTCAGGGGCAAGCAGCATGGAAGCGAAACGAGGTACAGCAGCTGCAAGACACTCAAATTCCTCCTGCTTGTCCTCAAGGACGTCTGTGGCAAGAGCACACTCACCCCCGACGGACGGAGGACCGGCAGATTGTGACTCAGCAACAAGAGAAGTGGCGTAGTCTAGACGAAAGGCAGCAGCAAAGTCAAGCAGCTCAGCAACGAGGGCAGACGCAGCAGCAGACTCAAAGGAAGGGTCAGTGACAGCAGTGGCGAGGAGACGAGAGACAGTGGGATTGGCAGCACGAGCACGGTCAGACTCAGGGTCAGGGACGGCAGGAAGAGAGGACTCGGGAGGAGGCGGCAAAGGAACACGCAGTGGAACAGAGAAAGGACGAAGTGCCACAGCGTGTGTGCCGGGGACAGGAGGGGGACGCGGACGAGGAACGCGGCGACCAGTGCGAACAAGGGAGGCAGGACGAGACGCAGGCTCACGACGCTTGTACCAGGGAGAACAGACTCACTAGCACCTAGAGCAGCAGCCTCTATACCTAGGTCAGGCGGCACACACAGGTAACAGTCACCCTCAGCACTAACAGACAAAGCATACATAGCAGCAAGGATAGCATCATAGTCTAGGTCAAAGATGGCAACTCCAGACCTAAGCAGCTCTGCCCAGCGGGGGCGCTCGGCCTCGTTACCAAACTCTGCACGCCAAGCGTCGTCGAGGCGGGAGAAGCAGCTGTGCTGAGTGTGAAGCTTCCCGCATGTCTGACCAGCACGGTCACCCGTGCGAATGACATACGGGCAGCTAACACTACCCCCAGACACCACACGCTGAGCAAACCACTCAAAAACCTGTTAGGGCGACGGGGTCTCGCTTCGACGCTGCTGCTGCTGCCTCTGGCCTCCTCCAAAACCGCCACGCTGAGCTCCAGTCCGACCGCCTCCACTCTCATCGCTGCCACTACCGCCACTCCCACCGCTGCCTCCACCGCCGCCACCAAAGCCCCCACTCCCGCCACCACTCCCACCACCGCCACCACCTCCAGTGCCTCCACCACCTCCACTGCTGCCCCCACCACCACCCCCGCTGCCACCGTCAACACCCCTGCTACCCTTGCCCTTGCCGCTGCGGCGTTTCGCACTAGCAGAAGCAGCCCCGACGTATTCAGCACTAGGGACGTTTGCAGCAGCAGCAGAGGCGTAGGAGGGGGCAAGGGGGGAGGGGGAGCACCCCTCAAAGAAGGGCGTGCGCGGAGTGCCACGAGCAGCACCTACAGCAACTGCACTAGTCTCAGCTGCGAGGAGGTGCTGCTCGAGTAGGTCAACAGTGAGGGAGGTGGGGTCAAGTGAGAGAAAGTGGTCCCTGACAGATCGAAGAGAGTCAGGGAGGCGGGGGACTATGAAGTAGAGAGTGATGAACATCGGGGGCTGGTTCCTGTCAAGGAACTCAGCAGGGATGGTAGCACGGTAGCAAGCGTCACTAGTGCGGAGGTGGGAAACAAGGTCCTCTACCGCGGCACAGGTGGACAGCTCGGGGAACAGGTAGGGCAGAAGCAGGCGGCCTAGAGCAGCAGTGGCAGGCGAGGAGTAGCGAGCGACTACAGCGTCGTACAGTGCTTGTGCTGTCCTGTGCAGTCCGAAGTGAGCGCATTCGGCCAACGGCAGGTGGTTGCGAATGGCTAAGCGGGCAGCAGCATCGCGAGTAAGCCACTGTGAGTGAGTCGCAGTGTCAGCTGTGGCGGGAGGGGCGGTAGCGGCGCCTGACGTGAGGTCAAACAGCGAAACACTGTCCTTAGAATCGCTCAGTAGGTACAACTGCAGGTTGTCGAGCCACGTGTCAAACTGAATCGGTCTACCCTCATGTTCGAAGCGAGAACTCAAAGCGAAGCCATTGCGGCGCAGCATGTAGAGCGGGGAGAGGCAGGGCAGCGAAGAGCACAGGGCAGGCAGCAGCAGCAGTAGCAGCACGCAGAAGCAGCAGAGAGGGGGGGCAAGCAGGGCAGTAGCAGCAGCAGCAGCAGCAGCAGCACGCAAGAAGCGGCGTGCGGGGCCTGGGGTCGACGGGCCGGGGCCTAGGGGCGATGGGCCGCAGGGCCAGGAGTGACGGGCTGCAGTGGCCGGGAGTGACGGGCCGGGGGCCTAGGGGCGACGGGCCGCGGGGCCTAGGGGCGACGGGCCACGGGGCCAGGAGAGACGAGCCGAGGGGCCGGGGGCCTAGGGGCGACGGGCCGCGGGGCCAGGAACGACGGGCCAAAGGGCCGGGGGCCTAGGGGCGACGGGCTGCGGGGCCTAGGGGCGACGGGCCGCGGGGCCAGAAACAACGGGCCGAGGGGCTGGGGGCTTAGGGGCAACGGGCCGCGGGGCCAGGAACGAAGGGCCGAGGGGTTGGGGACCGAGGGGCGACGGGCCGCGGGGCCAGGAACGACGGGCCTCGGGGGGGCCCTAAGGGCGACGGGCCGCGGG
This sequence comes from Closterium sp. Naga37s-1, assembly GCA_947471745.1. Lineage (NCBI taxonomy): Eukaryota > Viridiplantae > Streptophyta > Zygnematophyceae > Desmidiales > Closteriaceae > Closterium > Closterium sp. Naga37s-1. The sequence continues at coordinate 686,644 of CANJKZ010000036.1, read as the reverse complement.
GCCTAGGGGCAACGGGCCGCAGGGCCAGGAGTGAGGGGCCGGGGGCCTAGGGGCGAGAGGCTGCGGGGCCTAGGGGCGACGGGCCGCGGGGCCAGGAGCAACGGGCCGAGGGGCCGGGGGCCTAGGGGCAACGGGCCGCGGGGCCAGGATCGACGGGCCGCGGGGCCAGGAGCGTCGGGCCTCGGGGGGCCTAAGGGCGACGGACCGCGGGGCCTAGGGGCGACGGGCCGCGGGGCCAGGAGCAAAGGGCCGAGGGGCCGGGGGCCTAGGGGCAACGGGCCGCGGGGCCAGGAACAACGGGCCGAGGGGCAGGGGGCCTAGGGGTGACGGGCCGCGGGGCCAGGAACGACGGGCCGCGGGGCCATGAACGACGGGCCTCGGGGGGCCTAAGGGTGACGGGCCGCGAGGCCTAGGGGCGAGGGGCCGCGGGGCCAGGAACGACGGGCCGCGGGGCCAGGAACGACGGGCCTCGGGGGGCCTAAGGGCGACGGGCCGCGGGGCCTAGGGGCGACGGGCTACGGGCCGGGCCTATGGGGGGCGACGGGTGAAGGGCCACGGGGCGACGGGCCTAGGTGGCGACGGGCGACGGGCCGGGGGCAACGGGCCTAGGGCGACGGGCCAAGGCGACGGGCTAGTGGCGACGGGCCTAGGGGCCTAACGGTCGCGACAGGCAGTAGGGGCAGCTCGAGGGCTGCAGAGGGCGGCTAGCGGGGTAGCGCTGTGGTGGGCCCAAGGAAAAACGGTCCTAGCGGAGGACCTGCTCTGAAACCATGTCAGAAGAATGAACGATGATGAATGAACTATGAAAGAGTTGGGTACAAGTACTAACCCTAGTTGGGTTGTACCCCTTATGGGCTACCCCACTATTGCCTACACAAATATAAGCACTATAACATTCTGACACCTGCAAGACAAAACTCAACTCTGTTCAACTTCCTACAACATCAGAAGACAGGGAAACACAGAAGGAAAGAAGCTCGTCTACTGGATCTCCTGGTACTACTCCTACTCCACCGCCAGCCTCTGGACTGCAGACAGAAGGAGGCACAACTCAAAGACCAGCTGCTGAGTCAACTGAGACTCTTGCGAACCAAACAACCGGCATCAACCCAAGCATGATGGAGAAATTCTTCCTTCATGTCGTTCTACAAGCAACATCAGCAAGCGGCACCTGCGCAGTCAATCAACAGCGACAACAACAACGGAGTCACTCGTATGAGTCTCGACGGCTCATCTTTTGCGCACGGAAATCAACAGCCTACCTTTGCACCGTATGTACCTCAACACGGCTCCGTCAGCTTCATGCCGAATCGACTCCCACCTGGACAAGAGACGAAGACACTGGATGCACTTCAGTTGCAGTCACAATTCGCACACGTGCTGAAACCGCAAACATCAACACCATTTGACGGAAAGGACTTCTATACCTGGTCCTTCGAATTCGAGCTGATGATGGAAGGCGCTCAAATTCTTGGCTTCTTCGACGGTTCCCTGCCATATCCAACACACGGGACACTGTACGACAAGCAGCAGTACACGTACGAGTTACTGATGGCGTACACCATACTTGTGTGAAACATAACGGCAAACGAGCAGCCGAACATAAAGTCTTACGCGGATACAGAAACTCCGCCGAGCTCGCGTACAACCACTTGAAGAACCTGTATCAAGCAACCAACAGCGTTAATCAAATTCGTCTCATGTCGCAATTAACAATGGTCCAAATGCAACCCGGCAAAACAACAGCATAAATTCGTCTTATGGCATATATCAGTCGATGTCGCGGTCTGCGCGATAGACTACTTCGATGCGGCGGATCAATATCCGAAGAAGCGTTCGTTACTGTCGTCATCACAGGTCTCTGTCCTCAGCGGCTCTCCACTCGAGCCATTCTCCGAGCCCACGGAAGAATCTCTGAAGCAAATCTCTGCACCGAATTCACGCCGAACAACAAGACATGGACATGCATGAAGAACGACAAAAGAAAAGAGGATCAGCGCTAGAATTCGCCTTTCACACTCAGGGGCAAAACAACAACAATCGACAATAAGAGCACCAAGCCCGAAGATACGTACCAGCATTCTGCCATCTCTGCCGAATGTCAGGACACTCTCGCATTCATCGCCCGAATCAGCAGCAGTTGACACTATCACCACGTCAACTTCGACCTTCAAGCAGTCAAGTGACTTCCACACAGCAGCATCCTTCCAATCAGGCGCCGCCTTCAACGACAACGTCACAACCTGCACGAGGAACAAGAAACAGCATAAGCTGTATGACAAGAACGAACTCCTACATCACCAGTTCACCACCGACCTACTCACCAGAAGAATTGCTCGACGAAAGCACACCTCGTCGGGAACCACTGGAACCAAACTCGACATACGCAGCTATTGCACAGAGTGAACCGTCCGGTCAAGATACTTGGTTCTTAAACAGCTTCTGCGGACAACACCAGTGCTCGTCAAACCGCTTCGTTCAACAGGAACAGCACCTCAACCGGGAAGTCGTGATTACCATCGCCAGTAACCAGAACCTGTACACACGACGACAAGGAGTAGTTCAACTTCAATCCCGCGAAACTAACGCCGTTTTGCAGATGTCGAAGGTTTTGATTGCAGAAGGATTGGGCTACAACTTGCTAAGCGTCAGCCATCTCATGGCAAAAGGGATTCTTCTTGAAGCCGACAACACCACTCAGGAATTCAAAATGTACAATGGGAGGGGCGGAATTTACATCGGGAAGGCAGTCCTGAAGAACAACGTCTTCGTTCTCGACTTCGTCCCAGATCAAGGAACTGCTGACAGCGACGCGATCGTCAACTTCACCACTTGGTCGCACCCACCAGATCTCGACTCAGACTTCAGCCCCGGAGGCTTCTGGAACTCACACACTATACTTGAAGTAGAATGGACAAGGGCGTTAGCAGTGATTCAACAGACAACAGCAGCAGCAACAACATCGGCAGTAGCAGAGACAACAACACTAGCAACAACATCAGCAGAAGCAGAAGCAACAACAACATCACCAGCACCAATCACCAGCTCTTCATCAACACCGACTCCCGCTCAACAGCTGACTTCCACTCCACGAGACATCCACAGAAGTGCTAACTTCACTACAGGTTTCTACTCCAACTCCGACCTGTGCAGACGTTCGCGCCGATGAATCGTTGTGGCATCAAAGGCTAGGACATCCCAGCAACACGACACTGAACAATACGATAAGAGCAGGAGTTCTCGACAAAGATTCATTACTCTTACCAGACGGAAGAGAACTTCAACGAGACCGCAGAACCTGCTTTGCCTGTCCTGAAGCCGACTTACCTTATCAGCCGTTCGTATCTCACCACAACCCGAGCACGCCAGCATATGCACCGCTGGAGAAGGTCTACAGCGACATACTATACACCCGCGAAAGCGGACAGGGAGCATACAACTACGTTATCACGTTCATCGACGCCGCCACCAGATATGTCTGGCACCTCAATCTTCCGAGTCGCGACATGGCCTTCGAGGCCTTCGTTGCTTGGCTCCCAGTAGCAGAGAGGGAATCAGGAGTGAAGCTGAAAAGTTTCCAGTCAGACGGGGGAGGAGAATATCAATTACAGCACTTCAAGCAATACCTGGCGGAGAGAGGCATCAAGAGACTCATCTCTCTTCTCTACGCTCATCAACAGCAAGGCGTGGCAGAAAGGATGAACAGGACCCTCCAGAACACCATGCGCAAGCTGCTACGCGGCATGCGACTACCCAATGGCCTGAGGTGATGGACCACGCTGTGCTGTTGCACAACCTGCCGACCGGACCTGTCGTACTCAGCGAGCCAACTTGCTACCTATCTCAAACGGCCCGAAGCAGAGCACATGGCGGAACTTGACCGCGCGTTACACTACCTCGTCAGCACACCTATGATCGGACTAACCTACCACAAGACCGGAACCACTACTTCAAAGCTAATCAGCTACGTGGACGCTGACCACGCAGGCGACTCTGACAACACGCGATCGCGCACCGGCTACATCTATCGACTTGAGCTCGTCGGTCCTATCTCGTGGCAGTCGAGCAAGCAAGAACTAATTGCTCTCTCCTTTGCTGAAGCCGAATACATAGCACTCTGTTCAGCCACTAAGGAAGAAGCAAACCTGGCCCAGTTACCCATCTTCTCCCTCTTCTGCAACAACCAATCTGCAATTCGCATAGCAAACAAGAGTGGGTTCGCGAACCAAACGAAGCACATTGCCCTGCGCTACTTTTTCGTGAAGGACGAGATCGAGAAAGGGAGACTCGAGCTATCCTACTGCCCCACGTCCGAGATGGCAGCACATTACCTGACCAAGAAACTCGGAAAGCAGAAGTTCGAATAGTGCATGCTGCTGATTGGACGGGCCACGTCATTAGCTACGAAGGTGATGACACTCCAGAAGCGAAGGGGAGTGTTGGAAACATTTAAATAGCGCTTCTGAAGTATCGAACACTACAACGTAAACAAAGCGAGCTACAACGAAGTAACGGCGAGTCAACCAAAGCAGTTGACAAGGCGACAACAGCAGGAGGTTGAAGCGAAGGTCAAAGGTCAGCAACCTTTGACTTGACAAAGGCAGCTTGACAGCAAGGACAAATAACAGACTCGCTATTGAGCAGTTACCCGAGTCGTCGCTGTATCGAACCGCAACAACAATTATAGTTAAACCTTTCGTATTCCTTGTAATCATATAAAACCTTGTACCGTATTACCCCGGATAAAAGCGCACCTGCGCTTATAATAAAGCAGAGTTTTTTAGGGGGGTGCGCTTCTAATTGAGTCGTTTTTATAAGCGCATGCGCTTATATAATGACAGATACAGATTTATAAGTTTATAGCATCAAAATGTACATCTGAGTCGTACCATTCCAATCGAGGCAAAAAAATTTAGCGCCAAAAAACAGAATTGCGAGCTACCGATTTTTTTCCATCACACTGGGGCAAAGACACGTCAGTTTGCCCCTATGCCAGCACATCTTGACCTGACGCGCAGCTTCGGAGGTCTTCTCGAGTCAAACGAAGCGATTAAGAAATTAGGCTTGCTTCAATTTCGAAACTCGTTACTGTGTTTAGCAGGTTTTAAATAAAAAATTATGCATGCGCTTATAATAAAACAGGGTTTTACAGGGGGTGCACTTACAATTGAGGATCGGCCATAAGCGCATTGCTCCAGATATAAGCGCATGCGCTTTTAATAGGCCCGCGCTTATATCCGGGGCGATACGGTATCTCTTTGCTATAATAAACACATCTTGTTCTCACATACTAGTGCAAGGTGGTTCAATTAATCTACTATTACGCTTCCGCTAAATACATCACTACTCTGAGAGTTGAGTCTTGAAAACGATCCTAAGGGCTTTTTCAGCCCAACACAACAATCATAATGCTGTGGAAACAAGATTTACAATGAGATGTCACCATTGCTTGTGTCGAGTCACACACATGATGTCAAGTAGCATCAGATGGGGGCACCGTGCAGCAGATGCCAGGGCAGCTTGATTGACAGGCATGCCATCACATCGGATCAGAATGGGTGCAGATGGGTGGGTCAGTGCCTGCCAGTCTTCCCTTGTGCCAACGAGATCGATGCACCATCCCTCATCCCAGCTGGGAGGAGGGAGGTCTGGGAAGGAGGAGTGAGAAGATGAGGTGGGAGGGAGGCGAGAGTAATTCAGTGTCTTGGCACATAATGCTGCTGGACAGCACGAGGGAGCAAAGAAGAGAAGGGAGTGACGGCTCCCCAGCAGATGATGTAATGAGTCGATGCATGCATTGAGGTGAGGAGACTTGCATGCACGAATTGATGCAGATCTGTGTGGCTCGGAAACATAAGAGCAAGACTTGAAACGACCTCATGACTTCCCCTACAACATGCTTTTCAGCATCACCTTTCAATGCATTGTCTCCCATGCCCACACATGGAAAACACAACTACTCCACAGCAACATACACCACCACCATGACCACCACATGACTAGCCACCATGACTAGCCCCCTCCATTGTGCTCATACCTGCAAGCACAGCCCCACAAGCGCACTGCTCACCTCGAGTGGGACGGGCATTGGCGCGCGAATCAGCGGGTGCAAAAAGACCATACTGGGGTGTGGCATGAGAGGCAGTTGCTGTTCCGATAAGACCCTCCGTGTCTGTGGCGCGAGTGACAGTGTGGCTGTTGGTGTGGGCGGCAGTGGTTCTTGATGGATAGCGTGCGAATCTGGAGAGCGTACAAGAGATTAAGTCCGCCGACTTCGACGGAACATTGCATACAGCTCACCTAACCTTAAGCTATGAGCGGGTACGCGTTGGAAACGTCTTAATCTCTACTTTCCATAATGATAACGCCCGCCTTAAACCAAGATCTAGGCCGATCGCTATCGCGATTTAAGTGCGACGGGGTGTCCTAGCCGAATTACTTGGCAGCCATGGATTACATATAGGAATGGCTTAAGCTAGAGTTCAGATCTGAAAAATGACGAGTTTGACAAACCCTACCATCCCAACCCTTGCCATACAACAATCCCCAACAACCCAACATGCCAAACTAGCAACACCAAAGGTGTTGTAGTGGGTAGCAAAGGTTTGTTGGTGCTTGTTTGGTGCGAGATCAAATCCAGCCCGTAACAAGTCTAGTAATCATATTTTTCCCAAACCCTTAGCCCACAACCAGCTAGAGCAAAATACCACAACCACCTAAACAATCAACACTCCCCCTTGCTCATGCTGGAGGTGGCTGAACACCACTGGGCAAAATCCTTCACTCCACTCCCCCTTGCCCAAGAAGGGGAGCCATCCACAGCATGATGTCGTCAAGGCAGAGAAGCACCAGCCCTCCCACATCCTGCTCAGGCACCATGCCAACATGGGGCTGCATCCCCATCAAGGACATGCACACACCGTGCCGCTCAAAAGGAAGGGGTTTGGTGAGTATGTATGCTGCCTGATGGCTGGCTGGGCACCACCGGAGGATCACCTCGCCGCTTGCCACCATCTCCCTGATGAAATGCCACCGAACCTGCATGTGCTTGGTGCGGCCATGCAAGCATGCATTCTGAGCAAGGGCAATGGCAGACTGGTTGTCCACAAACACAGGCACACCACCAGCAAGCTCATGCCCAAACCCCCCAAACAAACGCTTCAGCCACACATCTTTCTGAATGCACTGACACATACTGATGTATTCACTCTCAGTGGTGGACAATGCAACCACCGGCTGCCTCTTGCTCTGCCAAGAGATGGCTGCACCATTAAGGCAATAGACATAGCCAGTGTGACTCTTGCGGTCGGCTGAATCTCCAGCATAATCACAACACTAAAGCCCAACAACTCAACTTGAGGCTTGCTGTGTGTTATGTGATGCTATCATTTGCATTCACGTCTGTCTGCCTCCCATCATATGTTCGTGTGCTGCATGCGTGGTGTGAGCGTATGCAATAATTTGTGTGTGGTGTTGTTTGGATTTTCTGAGTGTGTGTGAATGTCATTTGACTTGAGCAGATATCTGAAGTGACTCCTCTGCTCAAGAGCTTCCCGACGAACCGAGAATCGCCGCGATCGGAGCAAGAACGAGAAAGATATGACCGTTCGAAGTTTTGATTGAGATGCGGCGACTATGGGAAATTGCGGGTTGACTCAATATGGGGTACAGACTTTTGGGGGTTGGGAAATTCGTCACCATCACTGTAGATGATGCCAAGTGGTTGGGAGAAGCCAAACCAGGTTGGCAAGTGTGGCCAAGTTGGGTGAGGTGGATGGCATGAGTTGGGAAAGTGACAAATGTCAAAGTTGGGGTGCCTATAGAGAGGGGAATTGTGTGGTATGGGGTTTCCTTGGTTGGGGACTCCCTTGGGACCTTCCCTCTAGTCCTCCTCATCCCCTCCTACCTGGTTCAATTGCTACTCCAACTTTCTTGTGTGAACTTGTGAGACAACTTTGTCATTGAGTTACGTTTCTATGGCAGCATACCCCCTAGTGCGCCGAAATTCATAACTCGAGTTATACTCCATGTTTTGATACTATTCAAATTGAGAAAGATAACCACGGTCAAGGGCTACAACATACTCAAGTTTGGGAGTATTCTAACTAAGTGTGTATCGTCGACGACGTTTCTTGTGATGACGACGAATCTGTCCAGAATTGTAGTTGACGATTTTGATATATTTCAGCCCCTAATCTTCATAGACTCCGTCCTTAGTCTCTAACAAGTGGTATCAGAGCTGATTAAGGACTTTTTGAGGAGTCTACTGAATTTTGAAGACCCTCCTAGACCCACCATGGCCTGTGGGCGTGCCTATGTGGATTTCTAGAGGTTGGATGTGACTTCCGCTAAGGGGAAACTCTGACGAAATTTCGTTGGCGCCGACACTTGTGGAAATTGAGTGGGACTTCGGTGTGGACAGCAAGGGGGGAGCTGAAACCTGTGATTGGGAGCAGAGGAAATGAGTCAAGTGAGTGGAGATGCAGCTGAGAAGAGGAATGAGCCGCCGCCATCCAAGATCGAGGCATTGGATGGCTCCAACTATGAGGAATGGAGCGGGCGGATGCGGAGTGCGTTTAAGCGCTACAAGCTGCTGAAACTTGTGATGGGAGAAGAGAAGATGCCGGAGGAAGGCGACGCCCGCGATCGGTGGATTGAGAAGAGCGCGGTGCTGTACAACCTAATCCTTCAATCGGTCAACAACGATATATTCCAACACATCAAGGATTTGGTGGAGTTGGATGATTCCGGAACGAAGGCGTGGAAGCTACTGCGCGACGTGATTCAGCCCAACACGCTGCCAATGGTGATTATGTTGGAGAAGGAGCTGGCTGCCCTCTCCATGCGACCGGGCGATGATGTGAAGCCGGTCCTTGACAAGATCAAGGACACCTATGCGAGGATGGCAGCGGCGGGCAGCAAGGTGTCGCAGATGCAGCAGTGCACCAAGATCATCTCGGTGCTCGACAACTCGTGGGACAACCTCATCCCCACCCTCAACACTCAGCAGGACCAGTGGACACCTGAGTGGCTACGGCAGCAGATTCTGCAGGAGGACTTCCGCAGGCGCCACACGGGTGGTGGTGCTGCCAACAAAACTGCTGAGGGGTATGGAGCTGCAGGAGGCAGCAGAGGAAGAGGGGGAGGGAGAGGCCGAGGCCGTGGGAGAGGCTTTGGCAGAGGGAGAGGCCGAGGTGACTACAATGAGGGGCATGGGAGCTCTGGTGGCAGGGGGAGCACCCGAATGGAGGGTGCGTGCTGGTACTGCAAGAAGGCTGGACACCCGTGGTTCAAGTGTTTCAGCCGACCTGAGGGATGGGCGCCTCTAGGCATGAAGCCGCCAAGTGGTGAACGTGCACGAGGTGGCGCTGTGCAAGGTTCAGGTGCACAAGGTGATGGTGCACAAGGTAAAGCCAACCCTGGGATGTTCCTCATGGTTGAGGATGTGAAAGGGAGTGAGGGTGATGTGGGCTCAGTTGGGAAGGTTGTGATGCACCCCCTCACTCACTGGGTGATAGATTCAGGTTGCACAAGTCACATGACCCCACGGGCAGATTTGCTTGATGAGGTAAAGCCCCCTGGAAAGATTAAGTTTGTGGCTGCCGCTTCAGGTGCTTTGCTCCCTGTGATTGGTGTTGGGAATGCCAAGGTGATGGGAGCCAATGGGGGGCTTGTGGGGCTGGGGAATGTGTTGTTGGTTGAAGGCTCTGTGCGCCGGCTGCAGAAGAGCAAGGCCAAAGTGACCTTCGACCCAACCAGCTGCCGTGCAAAGCTTGGGAAGCTGCTGCTGTGGAACCTGGAGGAGAAGAGCAGCTGTATCAAGGACCTGTGGCAGCTGCCCATCATCCCTTGGAACGGAAAACCTCCAGCAACGGCAGCGGCAGCAGCAACGGCAGCGGCAGCAGCAATGGCAAAGGCAACTGCAGGAGGAGAGGAGACTGCACCAACTGATGGGGCCCTGGATGCAGTCAAGAAGGTGCAGCAGCCACAGCAGCCACATGGTGAGGTGCTTGCTGGTGTGGATGCAACAGCTGCATGGGCAAAGGCTTCATCTGGGAGTGGTGAGGCTGATTGGGAGACGTGGCACGAGAGGCTGTGTCATGTGAATTTTTCTATGCTGCAGAAGTTAGTGAAGGATGGGAGCTTGAAGGGGTTGGAGGTGAAGGGGGCAGCAAAGGAGGTTGGGAGCTGCCCTACATGCCTTGAGACCAAGTTCACAAAGTTTCCCTTCAGCAGCGGCACGGGACCAGCCAAGACCCCGCTCGCACTTGTGCACATGGATGTCGTGGGCCCTACGAGGGCCCCTTCTCTCTCGGGCAGCCGCTACTTCTTAACCATTGTGGATGACCACACACGTGCGGTGTGGGTGTACCCTCTCAAGACTAAGGGGGAAGTGGCAGCGGCTGTTCTTAAGGAGTGGATGCCGAGAGCTCAAAGGAAGAGTGGACACAAGGTGAAGGTGATCCGCACTGACAACGGGGGAGAATTCATTGGCGCTGATTTTGAGGCGGTGCTGAAGAAGAAGGGGATCCAGCATCAGCTCATGGTGCCCTACAACCCTCAGCAGAACGGCGTGGCTGAGCGCTTTTTTGGTGCAACCCTACGGTTTGCACTCGGCTTGTTGTCCGTGTGCGTGAATGTGTGTGTGTATGGAATGGTATGAGGGCATGGGATAATATATATTTCATGCTTATAATTGTGTGTGAATGTTGAGTCATGATGTCGAGTGTGTGTGTCGAGTCAATAGCGAGTTATCGCTAGACGCGTGTTACGCGGTCGTTTGTGTCTCGCGCGCGGTTTCTATTTTGTCGTGCGCGGTTTCTATTTTGTCCTGTGTCGAGCGTTCGGCGTGTCGCAGGTGTGTGCAGCAGACCCATCAAGAACTCAAGGATGAGTTTGTGATGAAGAGCCCGAGCCTTGGTGTCAAGCCTCAAGTGATTTCGAAGCTCGCCAAAAAGGGTACACCTCAAGATATTGAAGATAGTTACATTACTTTGTGCAGTGTAACATTTCACTTGGTGTAGGCCCTAGTGAAGGGTAGTTTCGAGACCCTTCGTGGTTGGGGACAGTGTGGCACTGTTCCACATCACTGTACCTTGGCTCTTGGGGTTTGTAGGAGCTGGGAGTCATTCCCAACTCGTAACTCTTCCTATCTTGTGTTCTAAGACTATAGTGGCTGCCATAGTACCGTTCGTTCAAACCGACGCTGTGTCGTCAATTCTCTATCAAATCGTGCAATCTAAATTGCTAATTGTAGACGACGTGAAGACGCTCCAGATCCAATTTGAATCAAGTCATTTTCAGCTGTGAGCAGAACGCTATCAACGTTTGAAGCCGCTGTGCAGAAATCCGTCTGTGCTCTCTATCTTTCGTTTTAGGCACATTCAAGCCTATTGTGACTATAACAAGTGGTATCAGAGCCCCTTGGAGCAGTTTCGACAATGTCTGGACCTGAGGAAAGGGGTGGCAGAGGTGCTGGTGGCAGTGGAGAAGCTCAAGCTCAAGGCCAACCCCGTGATTCAGCCATGGCGCCCATGCAACCAAGTCTTGGCCCACCTAGGGATGAGCCTAGGGTGTTTGGGCTTGACAAGTTCAACGGTGACAACTTTGCTGAATGGTCCTTCAAGATGGAGAACATCTTTGACCACTATGACCTGCTGGAGGTGATGGAAGGAACGGAGAAGCGCCCCGAGAACGACCCGGAGAAGAGCCCGTGGGTGCGGAAGAGCGCACAAGGCTATCTCTTACTTGGGCAAGCGTTGGGGAGCAGTCAGATCCGTCACATCAAGCCATTCCAGCGTGAACCAGAGAAAGGACCAAAGGCATGGGCTGCTCTCAAGGGTGTACATGCTCCTGCAACAGCGGCGGTAGCGGTGGTGTTGGAACGGCAAATGGCGGCACTACGAATTGAAGAAGACGAAGCGGTTGAAGAAGGGGTGCAGAAATTCTTCGACTTGTTGACGCGGCTTGAGGGAGCTGATTTGAACTACAGTGAGCTCCAAAAGAAGACCAAGTTGCTGGCCTTACTCCCAGAGTCATGGTCCTCGCTCATCATCAACCTTAATCGCGACTTGCCCCGCCTCTCGCTTGAAGACGTGAAGCGAGCTATCCTTCAAGAGGATTTCCGCCGCCGTGAGTTGGCGAGTGCGGATGGCGCTGGGGCAGCGAGCATCGGCCGTGGATATGGTCGAGGAAGAGGCAGAGGACGAGGGGGAGGAAGGTTTGGTGGCAGCAACTTCGGCGGAGGCCGCAGGAGTGGCGGTTACGGCAGCGACGACAAGAGCTACGGACGCGGTCGCGGCCGATTCGACGGCGAGTGTCACTATTGCCACAAGAGCGGACACATGTGGCGCGACTGCTACAAACTCCCTGATGGTTGGACCCCTGCTCAAGGCCAAGAGGGTAGAGGAGCAGGAGGAGGGAGAGGACGAGGCCGTGGAGGCCGTGGCGGTCGCGGTGGCGGAGCTGCAAACATGAAGAGCGGAGACAACGACAAGGACCCGAGCGACGATCGATACCCGGGTCTATTCTACTTCGTGTCGACGCAAGTACCGGCTGGTCCAGAGAAGGATGAAGGCTTTGAGGAGCCAGCAGCTGTGGGGAAGGTGACCCTACACCCCCTGGACTATTGGGTGATTGATAGTGGCGCTACCTATAGCATGACACCTCGCCCGGACTTGCTCACCGAACTCGAGCCGTCACCGGTGAAGCATGTCACATCGGCTTTGGGGCAGCGAGCAGAGGTGAAAGGCATGGGCAAGGCCATGTTCAAGGGTGCTGATGGGTAGATGGTGGGCCTCAAGAACGTGCTTTGGGTGCCCAGCCTTGCTGCAAACCTGATTTCCGTGCGGCGGTTGGCAAAGGCCGGCATGGACACGAACTCGAAGGGAGCCAAGACCTACACCGCAAGGCTTGGCGATCGAATTCTTTGGGACCTTCATGAGGACAGGGATGTCTACAACGAGATGTGGCAGATCCCAGTGGTCCCTATGCCTAAGGAGAGGCAAGTGGCAGCAAGCATCAGCACCAAGGATGGAGCGGTCGGTAGCGACGATGGCGCGAACGGTCGCGCTAAGGAGAATGAGCTCAAGAAGAGCAAACCTGGAGGGACCAGCAAGTTCAGTGAACCTAAGGAGAGTGGTGCAGCAACCAAGGAGCAGCAAAAGGGTGAGGAGAACCCAGAGGCAGCAGCGGAGGAGGACTACGGAGAGAGTATGTGGGGCGCTATTGCGAGCGCGGCATTCTCCAATCCAACTTCGGCTACGGGGGAGTGTGATTGGCTCACCTTGCATCGGCGCATGGGGCATGTGGCCCTGCCCATCTTGCAGCAGCTAGTGAAGAATGAGATGGTTGCTGGCATACGTGTGAAGGGGGAGCCCGATGAGGTGCTTGGCTGCCCGACGTGCATTCAAGCCAAGTTCACCCGGTTTCCGTTCCCTAGTTCGGAGGCAACGGCAAAGGCACCGCTTGATGAGGTGGTGATGGACGTGGTGGGCCCCCTGAAGCTTGGAGCTGCTGGAGCTGAGTATTTTCTCACCATTGTCGACGTCTACACCCGCATGACTTGGGTGTACGTGCTGGCCAAGAAGAGCGACGTGGCTGAAACGTTGAAGACGGATTGGTTCCCGATGGTGGAGCGGCAACAAGACCGTCTAGTCAAGTCAATCCGCACCGATCGAGGGGGAGAGTTCCTGAGCAAGGAGTTTGGGTTGTGGCTTAAGAAGAATGGTATTCGGCACTCCCTCACCATGCCATACTCCCCTGCAATGAACGGCATCGCCGAGCGAGCGAACCGCACAATCACGGAGGCGGCACGCGGGTTGCTCATTGAAGCCGGGCTACCCGACTATTTCTGGCCTGATGCGGTGCGGAGCGTGTGTGTGGCCAAGAACAGAGCCTTGACTCATGTGGGAGCAGACAAATGGGTGCCCTATGTGGAGTGGCTAGGAAGGAAGCCAAAGGTGGATATGCTTCGGGTGTTCGGGTGCATGTGCATGGCGCTCGTGCCTAAGCATCTTCGGCACAACAAGCTTGGTGCCAAGGCGGTGTGGGCCGTGCACTTGGGCATGGCTCAAAACAGCAAGGGATGGCTTCTTTGGGACCCATTCACCAAGAAGTTCTTGGTGAGCAGGGACTGCAAGTTCATGGAGAACTTCATGTACAAGGATTGGAAGGCGGAGAATGAGGCGAAGATAGGCGTGCGGTTTGGGGAGGTGAAGAGTTCCGGTTTGGAGCATGTGGAGCTGCCTTTGGAGCTGAGAAGCGGCAGCACAACCACAAGGCAATCCTCCCTTGTGAATGGGGGAGAGGAGGCCAATGATGCAGAGGAAGAAGAGGAGGAGGTGCAGCAAGTGAGCGAGCGTGCACCGTCACTCCCTTCCCGTACTACGAGTGCTCCACGGATTCGAGCCACACCGCAGCAACGCCAAGGCCTTCAAGTCCCTGCAGCTGAGGAGGAAGGAAGGGGGAAGAGGAGAGTTCAACCCCCTAATAGGCTGACCTATGATGCGCCGGGAAAGCAGGGCAAGACAGCCCTGGCCGGAGCGGCAATGATGGTCGGAGACGACGAGGAGAGTGACTACGAGGAGTGTGCCTTCGCGTTCTTCTCTCCGGTGGAGATGCCGGGAGAACCAGCAACTCTCAAGGAGGCTTTGGAGAGTAGTGATGCCGAGGAGTGGAAGAAGGCCATGGAGAGTGAGCTGAAGAGCATCGAGGAGAATGACACGTTTGAATTGGTGGAGCTACCGGAGGGGCGTACGGCGATAACGTCCAAGTGGCTCTTCAAAATCAAGTCGGATGCCGACGGCAAGATCGAGCGCTACAAGTCTAGGCTTGTAGCCAAGGGGTACCAGCAGAAGGAGAAGGTGGACTTCAAGGAGCTGTTTGCCCCTGTGGTGAAGCCGACGACGCTGCGAACCCTATTCGCGGGAGCCGCCATCGAAGGATGGGTAGTAAAGCAAATGGACATCGTAACGGCATTCCTTAACGGCATCCTTGAGGAGGAGAATTTTATGGCGCAGCCAGAGGGGTTTGATGATGGTAGTGGCAGAGTGTGGAAGCTGAAGAAGGCCCTCTATGGGCTGAAGTAGGCCCCTAGGCAATGGTACATGAAGCTGCGCGAAGTGTTGGAGGGGATCGGCTTCACTCCCTCAACGGCCGATCACTCCTTGTTCATGCTTGGCGAGGGGGAGCAGAGGAGTTTCATGGTGGTTTATGTGGATGACATCCTCATTTTCTCACCCTCTTCTGACCTTGTGAAGGAGGTGATGCTGAAGCTTCAAGACAAGTTCAAGTGCAAGGCCCTTGGTGACGTGAGCTTCTACCTTGGGCTCCACATCGAACGAGATGTGGAGAAGCGGTGCATGCGGGTGCATCAACGAAAGTACCTGGAGGCATTGGCTGCCAACTTTGGGCAGAGTGAAGGCCATGTGGCTACACCCTTTCCCTCTGGGTTCAAGTGTGTGAAGGGACCAGAGGAGGAGAGCGTTGGTGAAGAGGAGAGGCGCCGATTTCACTCGTTGGTGGGCAGCCTCATGTATGCGGCGGTAAACACCCGACCGGACGTCGCGTTTGCTACCGGGCAGCTGGCTAGGGTTGTGCAATGCCCTAATGAGGAGCAGGTAGCAGCTGGAATGAGGGTGGCCAAGTATCTTGGCCAAACACCGACCGTTGGGCTGCAATACTCGGCGGCGGCACAAAGGCGCCAAAAGGGCGCGGATGGTGTTGAACCTGGGCGTTTGTTCCTCACCGCCTACTCGGATGCTTCATATGCATCAGAACCAGAGGACATGACAAGTGTGGGAGGCTTCATATGCTGTGTTGGTGGAGGCCCAACTGCTTGGGAGAGCAAGAAGCAGGTTGACCAAGCTTTGAGCTCGGTGGAGTCCGAGTACATGGCACTCTTCCGTGCCGTACGGGAGATTGTGTGGCAGCGGCGTTTGTTGGCTGAATTGGGGGAGGAGCAGCAAGGACCTACCCCACTGTACTGTGACAGCCAGGGTGCCATTGCTCTTGCTAAGAACCCTGTGTTGCATGGACTCACGAAGCACATGAGGGTGAAGTGGCATTGGACGAGGAGCATGGTAACCGCGGGTGAAGTTGAGTTGCGCTACGTGAAGACCACGGGGCAGCCGGCTGACATGATGACCAAGAGGCTGGTGGAGCAGCAACATTGGAAGTGCTGCAAGCTGGCTGGGATGGCTCTGAACTGAGAGAGCAACATATCCTAAGGCCAACAATCCGAGGGGGAGTTTGTTGGTGCAACCCTACGGTTTGCACTCGGCTTGTTGTCCGTGTGCGTGAATGTGTGTGTGTATGGAATGGTATGAGGGCATGGGATAATATATATTTCATGCTTATAATTGTGTGTGAATGTTGAGTCATGATGTCGAGTGTGTGTGTCGAGTCAATAGCGAGTTATCGCTAGACGCGTGTTACGCGGTCGTTTGTGTCTCGCGCGCGGTTTCTATTTTGTCGTGCGCGGTTTCTATTTTGTCCTGTGTCGAGCGTTCGGCGTGTCGCAGGTGTGTGCAGCAGACCCATCAAGAACTCAAGGATGAGTTTGTGATGAAGAGCCCGAGCCTTGGTGTCAAGCCTCAAGTGATTTCGAAGCTCGCCAAAAAGGGTACACCTCAAGATATTGAAGATAGTTACATTACTTTGTGCAGTGTAACATTTCACTTGGTGTAGGCCCTAGTGAAGGGTAGTTTCGAGACCCTTCGTGGTTGGGGACAGTGTGGCACTGTTCCACATCACTGTACCTTGGCTCTTGGGGTTTGTAGGAGCTGGGAGTCATTCCCAACTCGTAACTCTTCCTATCTTGTGTTCTAAGACTATAGTGGCTGCCATAGTACCGTTCGTTCAAACCGACGCTGTGTCGTCAATTCTCTATCAAATCGTGCAATCTAAATTGCTAATTGTAGACGACGTGAAGACGCTCCAGATCCAATTTGAATCAAGTCATTTTCAGCTGTGAGCAGAACGCTATCAACGTTTGAAGCCGCTGTGCAGAAATCCGTCTGTGCTCTCTATCTTTCGTTTTAGGCACATTCAAGCCTATTGTGACTATAACACGCTTCAACCGAACCCTGCATGAAGGTGCTCGCACTCTCGTTGGGCGTGCAGGGCTGCCGGATCCGTTTTGGGTGACTGCACTGCGGCAGGTTGCCCTTGTGAAGAACAGTGTGTTGGCGACTGTGGGGGACAAGCAGTGGGTCCCCTACACCAAGTGGTATGGGAGTGCACCAGCAGTCAACATGCTGAGAGCCTACGGCTGCATGGTGGTGTTTCATGTGCCTAAGGAGAAGAGGGGAAAGTTGGAGGCTTCTGGGAGATGGGGAGTACACTTGGGGCTTGCTAAGGATCATAACGGCTGGTTGATATGGGACTTGACCAGCCAGCAGCTGACTGTGTCAAGGGATGTGAAGTTCCTCAATTCCTTGTACTACAAGGAGTGGAAGCAGCAGCAGTAGAACCTTCCTACTACACCGCTGATCATTGAGGCCGATGAGGTGCAGCGGCCTTCGAGGCAAGTGCAGGTTACTGTCTCAGATGAGGAGATCTCTGGGGTGACTGAGGATGGGGGAGAACCTGAGGTGGAGGAACAGCAGTAGCAGCAGCAGCAGCAAGATGCTCCACCACGTACCCAACGTCCGCCATACCATCCTAGGAGGGATGTGCGCCCTCCTAACAGGCTGACCTATCCTAGTTTTGGAAAGCCAAAGGTGGTACGGGCTGGGAGTGTGGCTGAGCAGTGTGATGAGGATGAGATAGCACACTGCTACTGGGCAGCCATCCCTGAGCCCAAGACGCTAGCTGAGGCCTTGAGCGGGCCCAATGCTGAGAAGTGGAAGCAGAGTGTGAAGGAGGACTATGACTCTCTGTTGGAGAATGAAACGTGGGAGCTGTGTGAGCTGCCTCCTGGGAAGAAGGCAATCTCTTCGAAGCTGATCTTCAGGCACAAGTATGGACCTGATGTGGAGCTGACTCGCTACAAGTCAAGGCTTGTGGCAAAGGGGTTTCAGCAGACAAAGGGGAAGGACTTTGACGAGATCTTTGCTCCTGTGGGGAAAGGGACTACACCAAGGGTGATGTTGGGAATGGCTGCAAACCGCGGATGGAGGATCAAACAGATGGATATTACAACTGCTTTCCTCAATGGGATCATTCTGGAGGAGCTGTACATGCAGCAGCCTAAGGGATTGGATGATGGGAGCGGCAAGGTGTGCAGGCTGAAGAAGGCCATCTATGGCCTGAAGCAGGCTCCTCGCGCATGGTACCACAAGCTGGAGGAGACACTGCTGGCTGGGGGTTTCAAGAAGAGCGAGTGTGATCACAGCTTGTTCTTGCTGCAAGACAAGGAGCAGTTCCTCATGCTCCTCGTGTATGTGGATGACATCCTTCTCCTCTCTGAGTCATCTGCAATGATTGAGCATGTCGAGGAGATGCTGGAGATGCAGTTCAAGTGCTCGAAAATGGGAGTTGTCAAGTATTACCTTGGGATGCATGTAGAGAGAGACCTTGACAAGGGAGTGTTGAGGTTGCACCAGAGGAAGTACTGTGAGGGGCTGGCTGAGAAGTATGGGCTGCAAGATGGAGGAAAGCCAGCCACCCCACTACCTTCGGGTTTCACTGTGGAGCCCAGTGCTGATGAGGAAGTGGTGGGTGAGAGTGACAGGAAGCTGTTTCATTCCATGGTGGGGGCACTCAACTATGCGGCAAACCACACGCGGCCTGACATTGCCTTTGCTACATCCAGGCTTGCTAGTGTGGTCTCACGCCCCAATCATGAGCAGCTAGAAGCGGCCAAGAGGTTGGTCCGCTATGTGAGTGCTACAGCATCTGTGGGTTTGGAGCACAGTGTTGTGCGATAGAGGCTGCACAGGGGTGAAGCTGATTTGGGCAAGGGGGAGATGCTCTTGACTTGCTACACCGACACTAGCTTCAACTCTGTAAAGGCGGATGGCACCAGCATTGGAGGCTATGTGTGCCTGTTTGGAGGTGGTGCAGTGAGCTGGCGCAGCAAGAAGCAGAACGAGGTGGGGCTGTCCTCGTGTGAGACTGAGTACATGGCCCTTCATCATGGGGTGAAGGAGGTGGTGTGGCTGAGGCGTTTGTTGGAGGAGATCGGAGTGTGCCAGAGGGAGCCGACAGTAATGTTTTGTGACAATGAGTCGGCTGTGAAGCTTGCTAAGAATGCATGTCTTCATGGCCTGACAAAGCACATCAGGCCAAAGTGGCACTGGGTGAGGAGGCTCCTAGACAAGGAAGTGCGGCTGGAGATTGTGAAGACCTATCAGCAGGCGGCTGACATTCTCACCAAGCGCCTGGCTGAACCTGAGCACTGGAAGGGCATGAAACTTGCTGGGATGAGTGTGCATTGAGGGTGCATGCTTGATCTTTGGTATGTGGGATGATGGTAGGCAGCCAGAGGGGGAGTTTGTTATGTGATGCTATCATTTGCATTCACGCCTGTCTGCCTCCCATCATATGTTCGTGTGTTGCATGCGTGGTGTGAGCGCGTGCAAAAATTTGTGTTTGGTGTTGTTTGGATTTTCTGAGTGTGTGTGATTGTTATTTGCCTTGAGCAGATATCTGAAGTGACTCCTCTGCTTGAGAGCTTTCTGACGAACCGAGAATCGCCGCGATCGGAGCAAGAACGAGAAAGATATGATCGTTTGAAGTTTTGATTGAGATGCGGCGACTATAGGAATTTGCGGGTTGACTCAATATGGGGTACAGACTTTTGGGGGTTGGGAAATTCGTCACCATCACTGTAGATGATGCCAAGTGGTTGGGAGAAGCCAAACCAGGTTGGCAAGTGTGGCCAAGTTGGGTGAGGTGGATGGCATAAGTTGGGAAAGTGACAAATGTCAAAGTTGGGGTGCCTATAGAGAGGGGAATTGTGTGGTATGGGGTTTCCTTGGTTGGGGACTCCCTTGGGACCTTCCCTCTCGTCCTCCTCATCCCCTCCTACCTGGTTCCGTTGCTACTTCAACTTTCTTGTGTGAACTTGTGAGATAATTGTGATTGAGTTAAGCTTCTACGGCAGCATACCCCCTAGTGCGCCGAAATTCATAACTCGAGTTATACTCCATATTTTGATACTATTCAAATTGGGAAAGATAACCACGGTCAAGGGATACAACATACTCAAGTTTGGGAGAATTATAACTATGCGTTTATCGTCGACGACGTTTCTTGTGATGATGACGTTTCTGTTCAGAATTGTAGTTGACGATTTTGATATATTTCAGCCCCTAATCTTCATAGACTCCGTCCTTAGTCTCTAACACTGTGTGCGGGGTAGAAGATACCTGAATTGACACAACCTTTCAGGTACCTTAGCACTCTCTTAGCAGCATGTAGGTGAAATGCCTTGGGACAAGATACCACCTTGGACAGTTGTAACACTGCATAAGCAATCTGGGGCTGTGTGGTCGTGCTTGCATACATGAGAGACCCCACAATGCTTTGATAGAGCTGGACCAGCTCATCTCTCAGCAAGGGCTCCTCAGCATGTGCATGCACGTCAAACCCTGTAGGGAGAGGGGTACGCACAGAGTTAGCCTCAGAAAGGGCCAAAGGACTCAAGCATGTCTCCTGATGAATCAAGATGCCACTCTCATCACGCTCAATCTGCACCCCCAAATAGTACTTAGCCTCCCCCAAGTCCTTCATGCGGAAACGAGATGACAAGAGATCCTTCACCTCGTCCAGCAAGACCATGCTTGAAGACATGAGCAGAATGTCATCCACATAGAGGTAAAGGGACAACCTGCCCTCATCCCTCACCAAGTGGTACAAGGCAGGGTCACACTCAGACCTCTCAAAGCCAAAATCCATCAACGCCTCATCAAACTTGAGGTACCACTGCCTTGGAGCTTGCTTAAGCCCATAGATTGATTTTCTGAGTCGCCAAACCCTGCCGGACCCATCATCAAAACCAGGGGGCTGCCTCTTATAAAGCTCCTCCTTCAAGACCCCATGAAGATAGGCAGTGGTCACATCCATGTGATGGATGTGAAACCCCGAGGAGGCTGCCATCCCAAGGGAGCCTCTCAGGGTAGTAGGCTTACCCACCGGGGTAAGCACCTGGTCATAGTGAACACCCCGTGTTTGAGTGTTCCCCATGGCCACCAACCTGGACTTAGGCCTCTCAATGCTACCATCAGCCTTGTGTTTGTACTTCCACACCCACTGACACCTCAATACCTCCATACCAGGTGGCACACAAGCTGGATCAACCAGCTCAAAGGACTCGTTCACCTTATGAGACTCAAGCTCCTCGCGCATGGACTCGACCCACTCAGGACGGGACAAGGCCTCCTTGACTGACTTAGGCTCATGTACCTGACCCATAAGACAAAAATCAAGTCCATGCGCACCCCCATCAGCATCCACAAGCATGCACTCCTCCAAACCATGCACCTCATGATCATGCATGCAAGCATACTGTGCACTTGGCATGAACCTCTCAAGTGGCCAGGAGATGCGTGTGGTGCGGCGCAGAGGTGATGCCTCCCCCTGCTCCAAACTTTGCAGCTTCTCCCTCCAAGTCACTCTCTTCATGGGGGACCATGGTGACTTGGGCAGATGCTGCTGCAGTAGTTGCTGCCACCTACCCACAGGAACAGGCGGTGTATGCTGCTGTGGTGGCTGCTGCGGCTTCTCTTGTTGCTGCTGCTGCTGCCCCTATGGCTGCTCCGGGTCATGGGCTGGTGCGTTAGGGTCAGGGGTAGAACCAGCAGTCGGTGACTCCTCATGGTGAGGTGCAGCTGCCTTTTGTTCCTCTTGCTGCTCCTGTACCTCCTCTCTAGGGTCCTCCCATGCCCCCTCAAAGATGGAAGAGGAGTAGGGATCCTGGAGGGAGCTCCCAACTATACTAGCACCACGCTCCTTCCACCCCTTGTAGCTCAGCCCCTCGTGAAAAACCACATCCCGGCTTTCCACCACCCACTGATCCGCCACACTCCACAACATCCAAGCTTTGCTCCTCTCCGACACCCCAAGGAAAATGCCCCATTGTGCCTTAGGATCCAGCTTCCTCCGTTGCTGGTCGGGCACTTTGAACTGCGTCATGCACCCCCACACTCGTGCCATCGACACACTAGGCACCTTCCTAGTCCACATGAATTATGGGCTCTTGCCCTCTAGCCCCTTGCTGCCCATCCGGTTCTTAACCCAGTTGGCATATTGCACTGCTGCCCCCCACCAATTATGGTCCAGGTGCGCATGAGCAAGCATGGCTCGGGCAAGGTCAATGAGGCTCCAGTTTAGCCTCTCTGCTGCCCCATTTTGCTGCGGCGTGTAGGCAAATGAAAGCTGGTGGGTGATGCCCTTGTCTTCAAGGAAAGACTCCAGATCCTTCCCCATGTACTCCCTGTCAAACATTATATGTTCAAATTGTGTAGGCTATAGTGGGTTTAGCCTTGGGGGGTACAACTTTGTTAGGGTTTCCTACTTGTATCCCCCTCCTACCTAGTTTCATCCATTCTCGTTCACCTCTACTTTACAACATGGTATCCGACGCCTAGGTCAGGACCTAGGACCGAAGTTGGTTTGGGCCCACCGTTCCACCGCGCCGTCGAGCGCCCCTTCTCGCGCCGTCGAGCGCCCCTTCTTGCGCCGTCGAGCGCCCCTCCTAGCGCCGTCGAGCGCCCCTTCTAGCGCCGTCGAGCGCCCCTACTAGCGCCGTCGTGCGCCCTAGTGGCCGCCGCCCGTAGGCTGCCCATCGCCCGTAGGCTGCCCGTCGCCTGCCGTCGCCTGTAGGCCGCCCTTACGCTGCCCGTACGCAGCCCGTAGGCCGCGGCCGCCCGTAGGCCGCCAGTACGACGCCCGTAGGACGCTGCCGTCCGTAGGCAGCCCGTAGGCAGCCCGTAGGCAGCCCGTAGGCCGCCCGTAGGCCGCTCACGCGCAGGCCGTGACCCGCGCGCCGCGGCTACTTCACGCCGACGCCTGCAGCCCGCCGGAACCCGTGCGCGTCGCCCCCCCTGCCCCTTCGCGACGCCCTTACGGGACCCGCGAGTCGCCCCCGTCCTCTGGGAAGACCAGAGACAAGGTACCGTTTGTGCATGGCACGAAGGCGCTGCACGGACGGGTGACCAAGTCGGTGGTGCCAGAGGACGGTCTCGTGCGCCAGAGAGCGACACGAGCAGGGGGCCGACAGCTGACCTGACGCAGACGCAGACGCAGCTACCTGAGGGGACTCAGTGGTCAGTGTGTACAGGTCCGACCCTGGCTGCCGAGTGAAGGTAGCCAGGTGACGGCCCGTCCGAGCACACGTGCAGTGTGTCACGTGCTCGTAGGCAGGGGTGAACTGGTGGACACCCCCGTCCTGGAGCGCACAACCTGCCACCAAGTTCGTAGAGAACGAGGGGAGGTGGAGACCTGACAGTGTGCCCGACGGGACCGCAGGACAAGGAAGGACAGTGGAGGAGGTCGCAATGACCGGACCCCCAGAGGGGTCAGCGAGAGAGACAGCAACTGGCCGAGCAAGCGGCTCAAGGGTAGTGCGGTCACGAAAGAAACAGCGAGAAGCACCTGAGTCCAGTGTGAAGGTGTGCAGTGCCTCAGTCGACTCAGTACCAGGGGGGGCAGACTCACTAGCACCTAGAGCAGCAGCCTCACCAGCACCTGGAGACTTCGCCGACACTGCATTGGACGGGAGAGGTTGGCGATGCGTCACGCTTTCGGGTCTGGGGATCTCGAGCTTTTGTCCGCGATACGTCTGCGGACAAGCTCTCCTCCCGCGCTGTTCCTTGTGTCTTCCTTGGCTTTGTCCCAGACGCGTCTGGTTGGCAGTTTTACCACCCCACCTCTCGCAGTGTCCTGCCTTCTCAGGACGTCACGTTCGACGAGTCCGTCCCCTACTACCGCCTCTTCCCCTACCGCACTGCCCCGCTTCCCCCCCCGCCTCTCTTCCTCGCGCCAGGTGCTGCTGTGGTAGACCCCCTCCCCCCTCAGGGTGCCGCTCCCTCAGGTGTGTCCCAGGTAGACCCGGTTGAGCCTGTCGAGGTAGCTGTCGACTCTCGTCCTGCTGAGGGTGCTGAGCCTGAGCGTGCGGAGCCTGGGGGTGCGGAGCCTGGGGGTGCGGAGTCTGGGGGTGCTGAGCCTGGGGGTGCGGAGCCTGCGGGTGCTGAGTCTGGGGGTGCTGAGTCTGGAGGTGCTGCGCCTGGGAGTGCTACACCTGGAGGAGCTCTCTCCTCACAGCAGCTGCGTGAGTGGTACTTACAGTACTGCAGCCTCAGGAGAGGTGCTTCTGGAGCTAGGAAAACTGCTGGAGCTGGGGCTAGTGCTTCCCCTCCTAGGCGGGAGCTACCCTCTCCCCAGCGGCTCCGAGAGTGGTACGCACGGCGCTGCAGTCTCCGAAGTGGCGCTCCTAGTGTCGCGGACCCTGGAGCTGGAGGTGTTGCTGCTGCTGGCGGTGCTGCTGGTGCTAGTGGAGGTGCTGCTGGTGCTGGAGCTGCTGGAGGTGCTGCTGCTGGCGGTGCTGCTGGCGCTGCTGGAGGTACTGCTGGTGCTGGAGCTGCTGGAGCTGCTGGAGGTGCTGCTGCTACTGGTGGTGCTGCTGGTGCTGCTGGAGTTGCTGGAGGTGCTGCTGGTGCTGTTGCTGTTGGAGTTGCTGGAGGTACTGCTACTCCTGGAGGTGCTGCTGGTGCTGCGGACCCTGGAGTTGGAGCTGCGGCTGGTGCTGCGGACCCGGGCGTTGGAGCTGCTGCTGGTGCTGCGGACCCCGGAGTTGGAGCTGCTGCTGGTGCTGCGGACCCTGGAGTTGGAGCTGCTGCTGGTGCTGAGGACCCTGGAGTTGGTGCTGCTGCTGGTGCTGACGACCCTGGCGCTGGTGTCTCTGCTGGTTCTGGAGACGCTGCGCGGCCGCGGCCGTACTTCGTTCCGCTCCTTCAACAGGTTCTTGGTCAGCCTCCTCCTCCTTGTCCTCCTCCCTCCTTAGAGTGTCCTCCGTCTGTCCAGTCGCAGTCACAGTTACCGTCTGCCTCCCCTCTCCCTGGTCCTTCTCCTTACACTGGTCCGACTGGAGGTCTTACGGAGCGTCGTGAGCCTGAGTCTCATCCTGCGTCGCCTGAGTCTCGTCGAGCGTCGCCTGTTCGTGCTGCTCACACTGGTCGTTGTGTCCCGTGTCAGCGTTCTCCTGCTGTCCCAGGCACTCACCAGATGGCGCTTCGTCCTTCCACTGCTCCCCAGCGTGTCCCTCTCCCGTCTCCTCCTGCGTCCTCTCTTCCTGCTCTTGCTGACCCTGAGTCTGACTCCCTTCGTGCTGCCAGTCCTACTGTCACGCGTCTCCTGGCTACTGTTGTCACTGACCCTTCCTTTGAGTCCACTGCTGCGTCTGCCTTAGTTGCCGAGCTTGTCGACTTTGCTGCCGCTTGTCGTCTAGACTACGCCGCTAGCCTAGTTGCTGAGTCTGAGTCTGTCTGTCCTCCGTCCGTCGGGGGTGAGTGTGCTCGTGGCACGGACGTCCTTGAGGACAGGCAGGAGGAGTTTGAGTGCTTTGCCGCTGCTTTACCTCATCTCGTGTCCATGCTAGTTGCCCCTGAGGGAGACCCGGATGCACCAGACATCCCGACTCTGCGCTCTTACGCAGAGGCGATAGAGGGTCCCTACTCCTCTCAGTGGCAGACAGCCATGGACGCAGAGATGGCTTCCTGGAAGTCCACAGGCACCTACGTCGACGAGGTTCCCCCACCTGGGGCGAACATCGTCAGTGGCATGTGGATTTTCAGGGTGAAGTGGCCGCCGGGTTCTCCGCCTGTCTTCAAGGCGCGTTACGTTGCACAAGGCTTCAGTCAGCGAGAGGGAGTTGACTTCTTCCAGACCTTCTCCCCGACCCCGAAGATGACCACTCTTCGGGTTCTGCTGCACGTCGCCGCTCAGCGTGACTACGAGCTCCACTCTCTTGACTTCAGCATTGCTTTCCTACAGGGCAGCCTGCACGAGGAGATCTGGCTGCGCCGCCCACCTGGCTTCACTGGGTCGTTCCCTCCTGGTACCCAGTGGAGCCTCCAGCGGCCAGTCTACGGTCTCCGACAGGCGCCACGTGAGTGGCACGACACACTGAGGACTACACTTGCGGCTCTTGGGTTCGCTCCTTCTACTGCTGACCCGTCGCTGTTTCTACGCACCGACACCTCGCTGCCGCCGTTCTACATCCTCGTGTACGTCGACGACTTGGTCTTTGCCACTGCTGACACTGCGGCACTCGCCCACGTGAAGTCGGAGCTGCAGAAGAGACACACGTACACAGACCTGGGTGAACTGACAAGTTATCTTGGCTTGCGGATCACCCGGGACAGAGCACGGCGCACCATCACCTTGACTCAGTCACACATGGTGCAGCAGGTCCTTCAGCGCTTCCGCTTCACGTACTCCTCGCCTCAGCCCACTCCTCTGCCTACCGGTCACTCGCTCTCAGCTCTGCCTTCGGATGAGTCCGTAGAGCCGAGTGGCCCGTATCCAGAGCTTGTGGGCTGCCTCATGTACCGGATGACCTGCACTCGACCTGACCTTGCATACCCTCTTAGCATCCTTGCACGCTATGTCGCTCCTGGCCGTCACCGGAAGGAGCACATGGATGCCGCTAAGAGGGTGTTGCGCTACTTGTGCAGTACGTCGGGCATGGGGCTAGTGCTTGGAGGACGAGACCGAGTTGTACTCACTGGGCACTCAGACGCGTCTTGGGCTGACGACCAGGCTACTCAGCGGTCGTCTCAGGGTTACACCTTCAGCCTTGGCTCTGGTTCAGTTTCTTGGCGTTCTACACGCTCGTCTTCTGTTCTCAGCTCCAGTTGTGAGGCTGAGATCTACGCCACAGCCATGGCTGCACAGGAGTTACGCTGGCTCACCTACCTGCTGACCGACTTGGGAGAGCGGCCTCGTTCTCCTCCAGTGCTGTACGTCGACAACAAGGCTGCCATTGCCTTGTGTCAGGAGCACAGACTGGAGCACAGAACGAAGCATATCGCTCTGCGCTACTTCCTTGCTCGAGAGCTGCAGCAGCGCGGTCAGCTTCGTCTGCGTTACGTGGCCACTCGGGCCAACACTGCTGATGTGTTCACCAAGGCGCTTCAGCCTTGTGACCATCAGCGCTTCTGTACTGTTCTAGGCCTTGTGCCTACTGGGCCTCACTTGCTTACTTCTTGACTCTGCTTGTACTGTGATCTCTATATATATATACCTGCATGTTTACTCTTGCTA
Organism: Closterium sp. Naga37s-1; assembly: GCA_947471745.1. Taxonomy (NCBI): domain Eukaryota; kingdom Viridiplantae; phylum Streptophyta; class Zygnematophyceae; order Desmidiales; family Closteriaceae; genus Closterium; species Closterium sp. Naga37s-1. The sequence continues at coordinate 659,434 of CANJKZ010000036.1, read as the reverse complement.
GGTTGTGATCGCTGTATCTCTTGTTATACTATCAACCTGCATGTGAACTGGTCTTGTGACCACTTGCTTGTGCTCAGAATTTGTGTGGTTTCCTTGAGATCCACCCTGAGCTTGCTTTGCTTTGCTTTGACTGGTCTTGTGACCATCTGGTTGTCTCCCACTTAGCCTATGGGGGTGTGTCAAACATTATATGTTTAAATTGTGTAGGCTATAGTGGGTTTAGCCTTAGGGGGTACAACTTTGTTAGGGTTTCCTACTTGTATCCCCCTCCTACCTAGTTTCATCCATTCTCGTTCACCTCTACTTTACAACACTCCCCACCCCGATCAGACCTAAGTATTTTCACCTTGTCCCCGGCTTCCCTCTCCGCATAACGTATCCAACGCTTGAAGACCTTGGCCACCTCATCCTTGGTTTTCACCAAGGTAACCCAACTTAGGCGGCTGAAGTCATCCAAGAAGGTGATGAAGTATTTGCTGCCCTTCTCCCTTTCAGGTGTTTGCATGGGGCCACACACATCCGTGTGCACCAACTCAAGAGGTGCGGAGGCTCTAGTGGTGGAGGTAGGGAAAGAGGTCCTTGACAGCTTCCCGGTCGTGCAATCAGGGCACTTGCTTGGCTGCCCACCACCCTCCTTGATCTCCACACCCTTCAGCTCCCCCTTCTTCACACACTCCACAAGTTGCTGCCTTCCCGCATGCCCCATGCGTAGGTGCAGCAAATCTGCCGTCACCTGCTCTACATCCCTCCAACGGGTGCTGCAAGCGGCATCCTTGGCTTCAACCCCATGTGCCTTCTCCACGTGAGGCACACACACTGGAACAAGGTATAAACCCTTCTCTAACTTGGCCTCCATCACCACAGCTCCACCCTTGTGAACCGTGCACCCTCCCATGGTGAAGGTGCATATGTATTTTTGCCTCGTAAGCTGAGAGCATGAAGCACACCCTTCAAATTCAGCACCTCCCCCTCCTTCCCCTTGACAGTGATAGTGCGGATGCCGATTGCTTGCAGCGTATCTCCACTCCCCACAATCACATTTCTGGAGTTAGGTGTGAGGGAGTGATAGGTGGTGAAGAGGTCGCGCCGAGGTACCATTCCACAGGTTGCCCCAGAGTCTAGAATGAGCTGGTTGGGGTCAGCCAACACACGACCAGCAAGCGCCGTCTCCTTCTCCAAGGATAAGAAGGAGAAACCATCATCCGATGAGTCCTCCTTTCCCTTCTTATCCTCGTTTGCCGCCGCTGCTGCCGCTTTTTCTTTGCTGCCCTTCTTGTTCCATGCTCCATTCTTCATCCTCCTCTCCACCCACTCAGGCCTAGTGACAGGTGGAGCCTCTCCTGGGTACCCTTGAGGCTTCCACCCATCTGGTCGGCTCCAACACTCCTTCCAAGAGTGCTTCCGGTTGCATCCAGGAACGAGGCACTTGTCGAGCTCCTTCTTCTTCCCCCCACCTCCTTGCCGCTGCTGGTACTTCTTGGAAGCAGCCCTATCACCTGCCCCCATTCCCCCTTCAACTCCTCTACCAGCATCATGCTTGCGAGCCTCATCAGAAACCAACACCTCCCATATCCAGGCCTTGGTCCATTTCTGCTGCTCAAGGTGAAGGTACTGCAGTAGGGTCTCGTTCGCCTCTTGGTCCAGCCCCTGGAGTGCGGTGTAGATGATCTCCTTCTCATCTACTTTGTAGCTCAACTCCTCCAAGGCCCTGACATACTCATCCACCCTCTGGAGATACTGCACCATGGTCTCTCCATCACCATAGTTGCGTTCCATGGTGTAGAACCGCTTCCTCCAAGTGAGTATGCTTAGCAACCCTTTTTGCAAATGTCGATCTTGAACTCTCTTCCATGCTTGGGCAGCTGCTCCTTGCTTCCCCTTCAGGTCAATCAGCATCTTTAGGAACTCTAGTTGGCCTTCCAAAGCCCAACACAGGTACTGGAACGCTTGCTTGTCCTTGCGGTCCCATGCTTCTTGTGCCTTAAGTAGCTCCTCCGCACTAAGCCGGTACCTTCCGGTTCGCGGTGCTGCTCATCCACCTCCAATACCCTCACTTATAGATGAGCTAGAGGCTCCCCCAGCCCCTGCTCCCTCTTGGCTAGACACTCCAGCAGATGCCTCTGCTTCATCAGCTCCAGGTCTTCGCTCCGATCCCTCCAAAACGCCTTCTAGGTCTTTGATACCTAGCCAAAGCGTAAACTGGAACCGCCATAGCGAAAAATCCGAGCCGGTGAACCTAGCAGGGCCATCTAATTTCTGGGCCATGATCAACCCTAGATCTGGATGTCCTTAAACCAATTCTAAATTTGATAAAAATAGGGAATGTCGCAGGCCTAACCAGCTCTGATACCACTGATGGATAGCGTGCGAATCTGGAGAGCGTACAAGAGATTAAGTCCGCCGAATTCGACGGAACATTGCATACAGCTCACGTAACCTTAAGCTATGAGCGGGTACACGTTGGAAATGTCTTAATTTCTACTTTCCAGAATGGTAACGCCCGCTTTAAACCAAGATCTAGGCCGATCGCTATCGCGATTTAAGTGCGACGGGGTGTCCTAGCCGAATTACTTGGCAGCCATGGATTACATATAGGAATGGCTTAAGCTAGAGTTCAGATCTGAAAAATGACGAGTTTGACAAACCCTACCATCCCAACCCTCGCCATACAACAATCCCCAACAACCCAAAATGCCAAACTAGCAACACCAAAGGTGTTGTAGTGGGTAGCAAAGGTTTGTTGGTGCTTGTTTGGTGCGAGATCAAATCCAACCCATAACAAGTCTAGCAATCATATTTTGCCCAAACCCTTAGCCCACAACCAGCTAGAGAAAAATACCACAACCACCTACACAATCAATAGTTCTGTTGCGGGTGGCAGTGGTGGCGGTGGCATTGGCAGTAGTGGTGCTGGACGTGCGGGTGGCACTGGTGCCGGTGGTGGGGAAATTAGTGATTCTGTTCGTGTGGGCGCCAATGGTGCCTGAGGTGTGGCCAGCCAAGGTGGTCGTAGTGCTGGCAAGAGTGGTGCGAGTGGTGCGGGCAGGAGTGGTGCCGGTGCTTTGGGTGGCTGTGGCGCTATTACTGCAGGTTGCACTGGTGCTATTGCTGCGGGCTGCAGAAGTGCCAGTGGTGTGTGAGGCAGAGGTGCCGGTAGTACGGGAGGCAGTGGTGGTGGAAGTGCGGGCGGGAATGGTGCTGGTGGTGCGGGTGGTGCGGGTGGCGGTGGTGGCGGTAGAATTGGCAGCAGTGGTGCTGGTAACACGGGTGGCAGTGAGTCGGGTAATGCTAGTGGCAGTGGTGGCAGTACTGTAGCCGGCAATGGGGCGGGTGGCGATGGTGCCAGTAGTGCCGGCCGCAGTGGTGGCAGCAGCACGAGTCGTGATGCAAGGAGCAGTCACGGCTGTAGCGCGAGTGGCAGCAGCTGATGCAACATGCTGAGAGGCATGGCGAGAAGCATGCGCTGTAGGACAAGGAAACGGGAGAGGGCATGGGATCAAAACAGCATGAAACTAAGCATGGGAACAAAACAGCATGAAACTGAGCATGGGAACACGTGTGGAAAGGGGGTGCAACACAGGATGAACACAAGGCAAAGGATGGGCATGCGTTATGGCATGTTGACAAGTATGTGCAATCGTATGTGGATTCAAAACAACCAAATTGCTCAAACTGGTTTGATATTTGTAATTATTGAGCTTGGCTGCGCATGCGTGGAAAGAGAGACAGATCTGGGAAAAGGGCGTTGGAAAAAACGAAGCATTATATGAAAATAGACTGTGCTCTCCACATTGCTTCCGCTGTTCGAGCCACCAAAAACGCATTAAGTTGTGACAGCCATGGGATGACAAGCCGGCAACAGCAGAGCCCCCTTGTCGCACTATGGTGAAAGACATTGACTGGATATAGTTTTCGTGCATCACAGCCTCTGAAACTCTCTCACATGCTCTCCCTCCTTTCTCTGCCAACCTCCCCCCTTCTCTGCCCTGCTCGCCCCCACCAACCAAATCTAATCTCCCCTTCACTGCTGCCCCTTTGCCACCCCCCCACCCCCCACCCCCACCACCGCTGCCAGCCTGTCACCGACTCTCTACCATCCTTCTGTCCCCCTCTCTGCCCTTTCCCTCCTCACTTTCCCCATTCTCTGTCAACTATCCAACCCACTTCTCTGCCAACCTCCTCTCCCCATACCCAACAACCCTTTTCCCCCCGTCCTTTGCAAGCTTTTCCCCTATCGCGCTGTTAAACATCCCCCCTTCTCTGCTTTTATAATCACAATAGGCTTGAATGTGCCTAAAACGAAAGATAGAGTGCACAGTCAGATTTCTGCACAGCGGCTTCAAACGTTGATAGCGTTCTGCTCACAGCTTCAAACGACTTGCTATAAATTGTATCTGAAGCGTCTTGATGTCGCATACAATAGGCAATTTAATACACACGATTTCAGCAAGTATTGAGGACGCAACGTTGGTTTGAACGAACGACACTATGGCAGCCACTATAGAATTAGAACACAAATTAGGAAGAGTTACGAGTTGGGAATGACTCCCAGCTCCGACAAACCCCAAGAGCCGAGGTACAATGATGTGGAACAGTGCCACACTGTCCCCAACCACGAAGGGTCTCGAAACTACCCTCCACAAGGGCCTACACCAAGAGAAATGTTACACTACACAAAGTAATGCAACTATTCTCACTATCTTAAAGTTTACCCTTTTGGAGAGCTTCGAAATCACTTGATTCTTGAAACCAAGGCTCTGGTTCTTCAAGGTAAATTCTTACTTGAGTTCTTGGAAGTCTGCTGCGCACACCTGCGACACGCCGAACGTTCCACACACGACAAAATAGAAAACCGCACACGACACGCAAACCACGACGTGACACGCGACTAGCGATAACTCGCTATTGACTCGACACACACATTCAAAATCATGCCTCATCATTCACACACTATTGTAAGCATGAAATATATATTATTTCATGCCCTCATACCATTCCATGCACACACGCATGCACGCACACAGACAACAAGCCGAATGCAAACCGTAGGGTTGCACCAACATCTGCCCCCTTCCCTTCCCGTCTCTGTCTTTGCCCCATCCCTGCCAAAATCCCTCTCCCCCCTCCCGCCTTTCTCTATCAACCATATCCTCTCTGCCCACCTTCCCCACCCAAGTCACTGCAAAGCTTTCCCCCATCCCTCTCTGCCAACCTTCTCACTCTCTCGCTGCCAGCATTTACACCTCTCACACCCATCCTCCCATTCTCCATCCCAAACCCCTCTCCCCTCTCCAACCTCTCCTCTCCCTCTCTGCCAACCTTCCCCCCACTATCCCAACCCCCTCTCCCCTCTCTGCCTACATGCCCTTTTCCTTCCCTGCCAAGCCTCCCTCCAACCCCTCTGCCAAATCCCCCTGCATCTCCCGCCCCTGCAAACCTTCGCTCCCCCCTTCCATTGGAACAATAGGTTATCTGGGAAGGAGGAAACATGTCGCTGGGCTGTTTGTGCAGCAGCACGATGGGCTCGAGAGGACGACGCGTGAGGATGGGCAACGGCTGTAGCACGAAGAACTGTAGCAGTTGTGGCACGAATGGCTGTGCCAGCAGGAGGCGCAGCTAGAGGCTCGGCAGGAGGAGGAGCAAGAGGGTCTATGAGAAGAGTGTCAAACATATATTTACTATAGTCTGTTTAGGCTGTAGTGGGGTAGTCCTTAGAGGGTACAACACTTATGTGTTTCCTACTTGTACCCTTCTCATTTCCTAATTCAATCATTCTTTCGTCTATCTTTCTCACATGGTGTAGAGCTAGTTTCGAGAATTTTTAAAAAGGGCCCACCACTAAAAATTCTTCACTGCCTACTTGACGCGCGCGTCGCGCTTTCCCTTCGAGGCCCGTCGCGGCCCCTGCGCCCGCCCTTCGAGCCTGCGCCCGCCCCGTAAGGCCCCTTAAGGCCTCGTTAGGCCCCGTAAGGCCCCTTTCGGCCCCGTTTAGGGCGCGGATTAAGGCCCCGTAAGGCCCCGTTATGCCCCGTAAGGCCCCGTAAGGCCCCGTCAGGCCCCGTTCGGCCCCGTTTAAGGCCCCGTTAGGCCCCGACAGGCCCCGTTAGAGGCCCCGTACAGCCCCGTCAGGCCCCATTTGGCCCCGTTTAGGGCGCGGATTATGGCCCCGTAAGGCCCCGTTAGCCCCGTAAGGCCCCGTCAGGCCCCGTTCGGCCCCGTTTAAGGCCCCGTTAGGCCCCGACAGGCCCCGTTAGAGGCCCCGTGTGGCCCCGTCAGGCCCCGTTAGAGGCCCAGTACGGCCTCGTCAGGCCCCATTTGGCCCCGTTTAAGGCCCCGTAAGGCCTGTCAGGCCCCGTTATAGGCCCCGCAAGGCCCCGTTCTCGGCCCCGTACGACCCCGTTATAGGCCCCGTCAGGCCCCGTTATCGGCTCCGTCAGGCCCCGTTATAGGCCCCGCACGGCCCCGTTATAGGCCCCGTACGGCCCCGCTATAGGCCCCGTCAGGCCCCGTTATAGGCACCGTTCGGCCCCGTTATAGGCCTCGTCAGGCCCCGTTATAGGCCCCGTTCGGCCGTGCTCCTGAACTGCCCCGGCCCTGCTTCTGCACTGCCCCGGCCCTGCTCCTGAACTGCCCCGGCTCTGCCCCGGCTCTGCCCTGGCCCTGCCCCGGCCCTGCTCCTGAACTGCCCCGGCCCTGCCCCGGCCCTGCTCCTGAACTGCCCCGGCCCTGCCCCGGCCCTGCTTCTGCACTGCCCCGGCCCTGCTCCTGAACTGCCCCAGCTCTACCCCGGCCCTGCCCCGGCCCTGCCCCTGAACTGCCCCGGCCCTGGCCCGGCTCTGCCCTGGCCCTGCCCCGGCCCTGCTCCTGCACTGCCCCGGCCCTGCCCCTGAACTGCCCCGGCCCTGCTCCTGAACTGCCCCTGCTCGGCCCCGGCCCTGCCCCGGCCCTGCCTCGGCCCTGCTCCTGCACTGCCCCGGCTCTGCCCCGGCCCTGCCCCGGCCCTGCCCCGGCCCTGCCCCTGAACTGCCCCGGCCCTGGCCCGGCTCTGCCCTGGCCCTGCCCCGGCCCTACTCCTGAACTGCCCCGGCCCTACCCCGGCCCTGCTCCTGAACTGCCCCGGCCCTGCCCCGGCCCTGCTCCTGGAATGCCCCGGCCCTACCCCGGCCCTGCCCCAGCCTCTCCCCTGGTAAGAGCGCTGCGCTGCCAAGCCACACCGCCCTGCCGAGCTGCGCCGCCCTCCCTAGCCTGCTTAGCCGAGTTCCACTGCTGCTACTGCTAGCCTGCTGCTTCTCCTGTCATGGCTAGTCTCAATGTTCTTACCTTTGATGCTGAGGGTCGGGCTGTTGACTTTGAGGTCTGGCTAGATGATCTGCAGCTTTTCCTACAGTGCGATAGCAAGGATGGTCTCTCACTGTTCGATCTCACTTCTGGCGCCTCTCCTGCCCCTACTGCTGATGCTGACAGTACTGTTCGCTCGCAGTGGCTCACGCGCGATGCTGCTGCTCGTCTTGCTGTGCGCAACCACCTGCCGTCTACTGAGCGCGCGCACTTTAGTCAGTACAAGAGTGCTAGGGCTCTGTACGACGCAGTAGTTGCACGCTACTCCTCCCCTGCCACTGCTGCCCTCAGCCGCCTCATGCTACCGTACCTTTTCCCTGACCTTGCTGCCTTTGCCACTGTCGCTGACCTAGTTGCTCACCTTCGCACTAGTGACGCCCGCTACCGCACTGCCCTTCCCACTGAGTTCTGTGCCAAGAACCCCCCCCCCATGTACATCACCCTTTACTACCTAGTCACCCGCCTCCCTGACTCTCTTTCTTCAGTCAGGGACCACTTTCTCTCCCTTTGCCCCACGGAGCTGACTGTCGACTTGCTAGAGGAGCGCCTTGCTGCAGCTGAGAAGAGTATCTTAGCTGTTGGTGCTTCTCGCGGTGACCGTCGCACCCCCTTCTTTGAGGGGTGTTCCCCTGTCCCCCTTCTCCCCTCTGTTGCCTCTGCTGCTGCTGTCGACCTCGTTGGCACTGAGGAGGTCGGCGCTGCGTCTGCCCCTAGTGGGCGACGCCGCACTGGCAAGGGCAAGGGAAGCAGGGGTGGTGGTGGGGGCGGTGGAGGCAGCAGTGGAGGAGGTGGAGGAGGTGGAGGTGGTGGTGGGGGTGGTTCCGGGAGTGGGGGCGTAGGTGGCGGCAGTGGCGGCCGTGGCGGCGGTGGTGGAGGAGGTGGCGGCGGCGGCGGCGGTGGTGGAGGTAGCGGAGGAGGTGGTGCTGGTCGCGGTGCGGCCACGCAGCGTGGAGGCCTTGGTGGCAGCCAGCGTCTGCAGCAGTTGCGCACCCGTGAGACCCCGTCTGTTCAGCAGCTTCGTGAGTGGTACGCTGGCCGTGGGAGGTCTGGGGGTGCAGGTCCCTGCGCGTACGTTCTTCGCACCGGCACTCGTAGTGGGGAGGTGTGTGGTCTCCCACACACCACGCAGCGCTGCTTTGGCCGCTTGACTGACGCTTGGCGTACCCAGTTTCCTGACGCTGTTGATCTTCCTCGTTGGCATGATCTGCTTCTGCAGAATGTGCCTATCTTTGATCTAGATTTTGATGCTATCCTTGCGGCCATGTATGCTCTTGCTGATATTACTGAGGGTGACTGTTACCTGCGTGTCCCGCCCGACCCGGGCACTGTCGCTGCTGCTCTAGGTGCTAGTGCGGCTGCTGCTCTAGGTGCTAGTGCGTCTGCTGCTCCAGGTGCTGGTACGTCTCCTCCCTCTGGTCCTGCACCTACTGAGTCCTTTCACACCTTCACACTTGACTCTGGTGCTTCGCGCTCTTTCTTTAGAGACAGCACCACGCTCACGCCGCTCCGTCGGCCTGTTGCGGTCTCCCTTGCTGACCCCTCCGGGGGACCAGTCCTTGCACACTCCTCCACGGTTCTACCGTGTCCTGCGGCCCCGTCGGGCTTGCTGTCGGGACTCCACCTCCCCTCGTTCTCTACGAACTTGGTGAGTGGAGCTGACCTCCAGGACGCGTGGGTTGACCAGTTCACCCCTGGAGGTCAGCGTGTGACCCACTGCACTTGCTCTCAGACGGGCCGCCACCTGGCCACGTTCACCCGTCGGCCAGGATCGAGTCTGTACACACTGACTACTGCGCCTCCTCCGGTCCCTGCGTCTGGTCAGGTAGCTGCGTCCAGTCAGGTGTTTGCTGCTGCGTCCAGGTCTAGTCCGGCGTCTGCCCCCTGCTCGTGTCGTCCTCTGGCGCACGAGACTCTCCTCTGGCACCACCACCTTGGTCACCCCTCCCTGCCTCGTCTTCGAGGTATGGCCTCCCGTGCCCTTGTCACGGGTCTACCCCGGTCCCTCCCTCCCCTTCCTCCCGGGCCTGCCCCCACCTGTGTTCCTTGTGTCGAGGGCCGGCAGCGCGCCGCTCCTCACTCCTCCTCGTTTCCTCCGACTGAGGCCCCTCTGCAGACTCTTCACATGGACGTGTGGGGCCCAGCCCGCGTTCGTGGACAGGGTCACGAGCGTTACTTCCTGCTGGTCGTTGACGACTACTCGCGTTACACCATAGTCTTCCCCTTGCGCAGCAAGGGTGAGGTCACTAAGGTGTTGATCGACTGGATCCGCGGTGCTCGTCGCCAGCTTAGTGAGAGTTTCGGCTCCGACCTTCCTGTTTTGCGTCTGCACTCAGACAGAGGCGGGGAGTTTTCCTCCGACCTTCTGAGAGCCTTCTGTCGGTTGGAGGGCATCCGCCAGACGTTCACGCTTCCGGCCTCCCCGCAGCAAAATGGGATTGCTGAGCGCCGCATTGGCATGGTCATGGATGTCGCTCGTACGTCCATGATCCATGCGGCTGCTCCCCACTTTCTGTGGCCGTTCGCGGTTCAGTACGCTGCGCATCAGATCAACCTTCAGCCTCGTATCTCCTTACCGGAGACCACACCTACTCTGCGGTGGACGGGGAAGGTTGGCGATGCGTCCGCGTTCCGTGTCTGGGGATCTCGAGCTTTTGTCCGCGATACTACAGCGGACAAGCTGTCCTCCCGTGCCGTTCCCTGTGTCTTCCTTGGCTTCCCTCCTGACGCACCCGGGTGGCAGTTCTACCACCCCACCTCGCGTCGTGTTCTGTCCTCTCAGGACGTCACGTTTGACGAGTCGGTGTCGTACTACCGTCTCTTTCCCTACCGCACTGCCTCTCCCCCTCCCCCGCCGCTCTTCCTTGCCCCAGGTACTCCTCCGGTAGACCCCCTCCCCCCCCAGGGTCCTGCCCCCTCAGGTGTGTCCCAGGTAGACCCTGCCGAGCCGGTCGAGGTAGCTGTCGACTCAGGTGCTGCTAGGGGTGCTGACCCTGCGGGTGCGGGGACCGGGGGTGCTGAGTCTGGGGGTGCTGAGGCTGGGCGTGCTGAGCCTGGGGGTGTGGCGCCTGAGGGTACTGTGTCTGGAGGTGCTGAGCCTGCGTGTGTTGAGTCTGGAGGTGCTCTGGGTGTCCCGTCGCGGCGGGAGCCCCTCTCTCCACAGCAGCTTCGTGAGTGGTACTCTCGGCGCTCTCGGGTTGCTGCTGGAGATGCTGCTGGTGCGGGTGCTGCTGGAGGTGCTGGCGCTGCTGGAGGTGGTGCTGGTGCTGGAGCTGCTGGAGGTGCTGCTGGTGCTGGAGCTGCTGGAGGTGCTGCTGGTGCTGGAGGTGCTACTGGAGCTACTGGAGGTGCTGGCACTGCTGGCGGTGGTGCTGGTGCTGGAGCTGTTGGAGCTGCTGGAGGTGCTGGAGCTGCTGGAGGTGCTGCTAGGACTAGAGACCCTGAGGCTGAGGGTACCGGTTCTGTCTCTGCTGTTTCTCGAGGCGCTGCGCGGCCGCGGCCGTACTACCTTCCACTTCTTCAGCAGGTTCTTGGCTCCCCACCTTCTCTTGGTCCTCCTCCTCCTTCCCTGAGTCCACCGCCTGTCCCGTCTCAGTCGCAGTTACAGCCGGCCTCTCCGCTGCATGGTCCTTCTCCTTACTTTGGTCCGACTAGAGGTCTTACGGAGCGTCGTGAGTCTGAGTCGCGTCCTGTGTCACCTGCGTCTCGTTCTACGTTGCCTGTCCGTTCTGTTCGCGCTGGTCGTGTTTCGCGTCCGTGTCTTCCTCCTGTCCCTGGCACTCACTCTATGACTTTGTGTCCTTCCACTGCTCCACAGCGTGTCCCTCTGCCCTCTCCTCCTGCGTCCTCTCTTCGTGACGGTCCGGACCCGGAGTCTGACTCCCTTCGTGCTGCTAGTCCTACTGTCACGCGCTTTCTGGCCACTGCTGTCAGTGACCCCCTGTTTGAGTTCTCTGCTGCGTCTGCTCTTGTTGCTGAGCTTGTTGACTTTGCTGCAGCCTGTCGCCTAGACTACGCCGCTAGTCTTGTTGCTGAGTCTGCGTCTGAGTCTGTGTGTCCTCCGTCCGTTGGGGGTGAGTGTGCTCTTGGCACGGACGTCCTTGAGGACAGGCAGGAGGACCTTGAGTGCTTTGCTGCTGCTTCACCTCATCTCGTGTCCATGCTGCTTGCCCCTGAGGGAGACCCGGATGCACTAGACATCCCGACCCCGCGCTCTTACGCAGAGGCGATAGAGGGTCCCTACTCCTCCAAGTGGCAGGCAGCCATGGACGCAGAGATGGCTTCCTGGAAGTCCACAGGCACCTACGTAGACGAGGTTCCCCCACCTGGGGCGAATATCGTCAGTGGCATGTGGATCTTCAGGGTGAAGCGGCCGCCGGGTTCTCCGCCTGCCTTCAAGGCGCGTTACGTTGCACGTGGCTTCAGTCAGCGACAGGGAGTTGACTTCTTTCAGACCTTCTCCCCTACCACGAAGATGACCACTCTTCGGGTACTGCTGCACGTTGCTGCTCAGCGTGACTACGAGCTCCACTCGCTTGACTTCAGCACAGCCTTCCTACAGGGCAGCCTGCACGAGGAGATCTGGCTGCGCCGCCCACCTGGCTTCACTGGGTCGTTTCCTGCTGGTACCCAGTGGAGCCTCCGGCGGCCAGTCTACGGTCTCCGCCAGGCGCCCCGTGAGTGGCACGACACGCTCAGGACGACTCTTGCTGCTCTTGGTTTTGCTCCTTCCACTGCTGACCCTTCTCTGTTTCTACGCACTGACGCTACTCTGCCGCCGTTCTACGTTCTTGTGTACGTAGACGACCTTGTCTTTGCTACTGCTGACACGGAGGCACTCGCCCACGTGAAGTCCGAGCTGCAGAAGAGACACACGTGCACAGACCTGGGTGAGCTGACAAGCTATCTTGGCTTGCGGATCACCCGGGACAGAGCACAGCGCACCATTACCTTGACTCAGTCACACATGGTGCAGCAGGTCCTTCAGCGCTTCGGCTTCACGTACTCCTCGCCACAGTCCACTCCTCTGCCTACCGGTCACTCGCTCTCAGCTCCACCTTCGGACGAGTCCGTAGAGCCGAGTGGCCCGTATCCAGAGCTTGTGGGCTGCCTCATGTACGTGATGACTTGCACACGACCTGACCTTGCATACCCTCTCAGCCTTCTGGCTCGCTACGTGGCTCCCGGCAGGCACCGAAAGGTGCACCGAAAGAGGGTGTTGCGATACTTGTGCAGTTCATCGGGCATGGGGCTCGTGCTTGGAGGACGGGCTCGAGTTGTCCTCACTGGTCACGCTGACGCCTCCTGGGTTGACGACTTGGCTACGCAGCGGTCGTCACAGGGATACACCTTCAGCCTTGGCTCCGGTTCTATCTCCTGGCGGTCTACCCGCTCTTCTTCTGTTCTCAGCTCCAGTTGTGAGGCTGAGATCTACGCTGGGGCCATGGCTGCACAGGAGCTTCGCTGGCTCACCTACCTGCTGACCGACTTGGGAGAGGCGCCTCGTTCTCCTCCAGTGCTGTACGTCGACAACAAGGCCATGCTTGCCTTGTGTCAGGAGCACAGACTGGAGCACAGAACGAAGCACATTGCTCTGCGCTACTTCCTTGCTCGAGAGTTGCAGCAGCGTGGCCAGCTTCGTCTTGCTTACGTGGCCTCTCAGGCCAACACTACTGATGTTTTCACCAAGGCACTTCAGCCTTGTGATCATCAGCGTTTCTGTACTGTGTTAGGCCTTGTACCCACTGTGCCTCACTTGCTGACTTCTTGACTCTGCTTGTACTGTACTCTATATACTTATACCTGCATGCTTATACTTGCTAGGTTGTGTTCACTGTATTGTTTGCTTTCCTTTATATAACTCTGCATGTGAACTGGCCTTCTGGCCCTTTGCTTGTGCTCAGACTGTGTGGTGACTTTGTGATCCACCCTGAGTTTGCTTTGTCTTTCTTGACTGGTCTTGTGACCCCTTGTTCTCCCCCACTTTGCCTATGGGGGTGTGTCAAACATATATTTACTATAGTCTGTTTAGGCTGTAGTGGGGTAGTCCTTAGAGGGTACAACACTTATGTGTTTCCTACTTGTACCCTTCTCACTTCCTAATTCAATCATTCTTTCGTCTTTCTCACAAAGAGTGGCAAGAGGAGCGACAGCAGCGAGAGGAGATACAGGAGGAGCAGGAGCATGACTGCTTGCAGCTGTGGCTGACGTTGCAGTTGCATGCTGAAGCGCGGGAATGGGAGAGAAGGGGAGAAGAAAGAGAAGATAAAATGGGAATCAAAGGGGGGCGCATGGACGCAAGAATGGATGAATGAGTTCTGATCATAACAGTAAGAGTGACTTGCATGACTTGCATTCCTTCAAAGTGCAAATGCAACCTCATGTGCTGAATGCATTTGGGTGAATGCACCTGAGTACAAGGTATCTAGCCGCAGCTCCCAGCAATGGACAGATATGGCTAGTCTCAGAGGTTCTCACTGAATTTTTGGCAACACAAACTTCTAAGCAGCACTAGGAGGAAGGCAAGTTAGAAAATGGACTCACGTGGTTGGCATGGTCACGGGTGGCAACTTCCCCGTCGTTATCCCCATTCTCCATGCCTTGCAGTATCCTCTCCTCCATCCCCTCCTCACCGTCCCTTCCCTCCTCTGCCACCTCTGGTCGTGTTCCATTGGCTCTCGTGTCTTTGCTATAATACTCCCTTTTTACAGAGTAAATATGTCCCTGCAAGGAGCGCAATGGCCAGTTACAAGAGATGTTGCGAACTCGAGATAAAAAAAAGGTCGGTATCGTTGTGAAAAAAAAAACATTTCTCTTGTTAAGTATGCCAAATACAATAGTTATGGTACCAATTGAGAGAAAACTATGTTACCAAAGTTGGTGGTAGGACGCACTCGAGTGCATGTATATTGAAGCACAAATTCGGTGTCAGATCCACAGTAACTGTCAGCTATGTCCCAGACCTGTCAAACAATTTAAACAGTGTTTTTTATGGCACAGAGAAGAAAAACGAACCGATGTAGATGGGAAAGTTCAGGTTCTTCTCTGCCGAACGACTAGTGAATTGAACACACCTGCGATGAGCAGAAATGGCAGAACTCATCCTGTATGAAGGAGCGCTCAGAATGTGAATGTTGCAACCTGATGACAAGGCACAATCGTGAGAATATGGAAACAGTGACAATAATTGAATAAAACTCCTGTTTGGACCAGCATTGGTGAATACCATGCCGACCAAGGAAATGTGGTGTGGCATACGATGTCACAACTTCAGCTTAGAACCGATGCATTAGTAATGAGCTAGAAGCTCTTTAAGTACATCCAAGGCGGGCAAGGATTGGATGGGGAAGGGAATCGGGGGAAATCTCTAGGGATTGGGGGTAATCCCAAGACAATCTTCAATTGGTGGGTTGGTGATTGCTTGGAGATTACATTTGGGTTTGGTTGGGATATAGGTGTACACCCAACCAAACACAAAGTGTAATCTACACTACACTACGCTAGGATATATAAGGTAAAAAATACAAAGTGTGAGATTGAGGGCTAACACTAACACCCCCCCATAGACGTCAATCGAAATCAGGGCAGAGAAGGTGGAGCACAGAGCCCCATGGTGTCAAGGAGATAGTGGTGAGGAACTTTCCCAAGGAGCTTGGTGAACAGATCGGCCAAGTTGCAGTCATATGCAACGTACTCCAAGTTCAACTGCTCTCGCGGGACAAGGTCACGGATGAGGAAGTGTCGGATTTCGATGTGCTTGGTGCGAGTGTGATACACGTGGTCTTGGGAGAGGTGGATGGTGCTCTGATTGTCACACCATATGGTGGGGGTGGACTGAGGGTAGTCAAGCTCCTGGAGGAGGAAGGTGAGCCAACGGGCCTCTTGAGCAGCCATGGTGCCAGCGTAGAGCTTTGCCTCACAGGAGGAGAGGGAGACCGCAGACGACCTGGTGGAGCGCCAGCTGACAATTCCGTTTCCAAGGGTGAAGCAGTAGCCCTGAGAGGAGCGTCGGTCGGTCTGGTCATCAGCCCAAGAGGAATCAGAGTAACCTTCCAGTCGAGGAGGGGAAAGCCCACCAAGTGTGAGAACATGAGACTTGGTGCCCTGAAGATAACGCAGTACCCGCTTCGCCGCCTTCGAGTGATGATCAGTGAAGCGTCCAGGTGCCACGTAACGAGAGAGGACACTGACAGGATATGCCAGGTCAGGTCGGGTACACATCATGGCGTACATGAGGGACCCAACAAGCTCCGGGTATGGCTCACAGCAGGCCTCTGGTGTGGGTACAGCTGGGGCTGAGAGGAGGTGTTGCAGCGGCATTGGGATGGCAACAGGAGTGCACAGCTCCATCTCAAACCGCTTGAGAACATTGTTGATGTAAAACTCCTGGGAGAGTGAAATGGTGCGAGCCTGACGATCACGAGTGATTTCCATCCCTAGGTAGTGCTTGAGGTCACCAAGGTCTTTCATCAGGAGGGCCTTGCTCAGGGCCGCCTGGAAAGAGGTCATCTGGGCTGAGTCCTTGGCAACGAGGATGAAGTCATCGACGTAGACAAGGATGTAGAATGGCTCAGAGTGACGGCGAATGAAGAGAGTCAGGTCAGCAGATGATGGATGAAAGTCCAATGAGAGAAGGACTTCTTTCACTTAGTTGTGCCATTCACGAGGGGCTTGCTTGAGCCCGTAAACAGGGCGATTCAGCTTCCAAACAGTGTTGGGAGGGAACTCTCCTGGGAAGCCTTCAGGTCGATCCATGAACACTGTCTCCTTGAGGTGACCTTGCAGAAAGGTCAATGAGGCGTCCATAGATTTGATCTTGAAGTCTTCTTGTGCGGCTACATCCAAGAGCGTACGAACGGTGGGAGGTTTGGATGTGGAAGAGAATGTCTTGAAGAAGTCAAAGTACTAATGCTAAGTGAATCCCTTGGCCACGTAGCGCGCTTTGAACACTAGGGTCTCGTCCGGAAGCTGTTTCACTCGAAACAGCCACTTGCCCCCAACGATGTTGACTCCTTGCGGTGGAGTTTCGTCGTCGAAAGAGTGGTTGCAAGTGAAGGCTTCACATTCATTTTCCATGGCAGCACGCCACTCGGCAGCATGGGGACCCGAGAGAGCCTCTTGAACGGTGAGAGGGATGGGGATGGTCGGATTCTCCGAGAAGTTTAGTGAGGGTGAGTCAGTGATATCGGGGAAGATGTGCGAGAGCTGATGAATGATAGCATGGAGATCACATAGCTCCTCATGCCTATCTTCCAGAAGGGTAGAGGGCACATCCCCGCCAGCAGGAGGAGTCGGAGTGATCATTGAGCATCAAATGGCAAGTGCCAGTGGAGGAGCAGCCCCATGCGACCGACTGCCATGAGCCACCGGAGAAGAGGGTGGAGCAGGCGTGGTTGGAGGGGACGGTTTAGGAGGCTTGGGGGGAGGGATCGGCCGTCGCTGGTACGTGATCAGTTTGCTTGGTTGTGGGAGAGCAGATTCCTGAGTGGATGAGGGAACAGGGGGAGGAGGTGGGGCTGGATGGTTCGACCGCCGATGGTATGTGATTGGTGCGCTTGGTAGTGAGGGCGCAGTAGGCAGAGTGGTAGGGGGGGGGGGGATAGAGGAGCAGCTGCCGAGGACACCGGAGAGGTCGGGTCAGAGACCTCAGACGGAGATGGTGCGATGGCAGGAGAGGTAGGAGGTGAGGGAGCTGGTGCTGGCGGATGGTCAGAAGGAGCATCAAAGTCAGCCCACACGAGTGAGGGTGGTCCGGAGGGAGGATCCCCCCCCCCCCCCCCCCCCGAGGTGGAGTAGAAAGGGCGGGTCTCGTCAAAAACCACGTCATGGGTTCAGACTAGCTGTTTGGGTGGAGGGGTTGAGGAAGAGGTAGCCAGGAGAGTCGGCGTTGTGCCCAAGGTAGATGCATGTTTGAGTCTTGAGGCCGAGTTTGCCGCCTTGCTGTCGCCGAGCCTGAGGGTTGAGGAGGACGTAGGCGATGCACCCCGAGACACGAAGGGGGCGAGCAGTGGGCGTTTTCCCGAGCCAGAGTGTGGTGGGAGTGGTGTCAAGAAGAAGCGGGTGGGGGTAGAGGCTGTAGAGGAGGGCGACATGGTAGAGGGCGTTCCCCCAGAGTGAGAGTGGTGCATGGGAGTGACTGAGGAGGCAGCGAGCAATCTGCACCAGTGTGTGTTTGCGGCTCTCTACTATGCCGTTCTGCTGCGAGCTATCGGGAAGGGTGAAGTTTTGCATGATGCCTTCTGAGCAAAATTCACCACCACCATCTGAATGGAGGCGCTTGACTTTGCGGCCAAAGCTGGTCTGTGCCTGATTAACCTACGCCAGGTCCAGTGGGGCTGCTGCGACGGAGGGTGAGGAAGGGTGCAGCTGTTGGCGCAGCTTGCTCTTGGTGCAGTCAAGGCACGAGGGCGCAGGGGAGTCAGGTGGTGGGGGAAATGAGGCTGGTAGACCGAGAAGTAGTTTCTTGGAAGCCATGTCAGCAAGTGTGCGGAAGTTTGGGTGCCCGAGCCGATGATGGTAGAGGATGGTCGGATTAGTGAAACCACGACACGAGCATGGTGTGATGACCACCTGCGCTTGGGTGGTTGACACCTGTGGGATATGTACACATAACGTGTAGAGATTGTTTTTGTTGAGGGTGAAGCGAGCAAGGACCTTGTTGGTGACAGGGTCAATGATGTCACAGTAGTCCATGAATTCCGAATGTATGGTGCGGAGCCCAGCCTTCTGAATTTCTTGTTGAGCCAATGGATTGTGGCGTAGTGTCGGCACGCACATCCCAGTGACAGTGCCGGATGGGAAGGCGGGGCATGGGACAGTGGATGAACCCTTGGCATAGGTGGTGAAGCTTGAGTCAGCTCCCAAGAGAGGAATGGGTGTAGGGTAAGGTTTGAAGGAGAATGTCTCCTTGAGCACTGTGTGAGTGGCCCCATTGTCGAGTGTGAATTCTATGTATTGTAGTGCTTGTGATGAGCCAATGTACTGGGAGGCTTAGTAGGAGTGTACACGCTTCGCGTTTCATACGCTAGCGTTTTAACGCTAGCGTTTAAACGCTGTACGCATCTTTGGGGGGGTCCGATACGCAGTGAAAACGCAGGGCCAGGCAGGGGTAAAAAAGGTTTTGGGCAGGTGAAAAATTTGGGTTAAGAGGTGGGGAAGGGGGTGATGCAAGGCACCATCATCTCCCTTTCCCTTTTATTATAGGGCAGGTTACATTCACACAACATTTTGGCTACATTAAGAAAGCTTGCTTTCTGGTTCTGGCAAGGCAACGTGCTTCATTTAAACTGGGTAATTACAACATTCTCGTCCCACTGAAACATTACATTACATAATTATCAACTAGGGGTGGGTGGGGGGGAAGCGGAACTGTAAAGTTCCAAAAATGAAGACGTGGGTGGAGGCCAAATGGCCTCCATCCCTCATTATGTACTTGGGAATAGGCATTCGCAGTTGTCTTGCTTCGATACAGTCACCTGCGCTTTCATAATACATATTTTGAGAAAGTGTTACACACTTTCAAGAAAAATCATATCACTAGCCCCCCTACCCCACCTCCCTTTCCCTTCCCTTTCCCATCCCATCCCATACCACCCCCTCCCCACATGCACGTCTATGCATACTCATCCTCAAGAACCATGTCCTCCTCCTCCCCATCCTCCTCCATGTTGTAGCCCTCAGGAAGTGGCGCCTCAGGAATGTTGTCGTTGACCACCCCCTGCCCCTCAGGGACCTTGTACCAGTTGTGCACAACCTGCCAGTTGTGCGCAATATATACGAGGTCCCTGCACTTCTCGGACCCGAGGCGGTTGCGCCTTGCCGTGTGGACCGCGTCCCACATGGACCAATTGCGCTCATAGGGCGACGCGGACACCGGCTGCGAAAGATTGCAGATTGCGCACGTAGCAAGGTGGGGCGCATCCGTGCCGTGCCAATTCCACCACTGGACGGCCGTCATCTTCCCCGCCTTCATGGCCGCGCGGTCTTCAATGGCGGTGGGCAGCCCGAAACTTCCTTGCAGGGTCAGGTACGCCGTCAGCTCCTCCTGCAGCACAAGGGAGGCACGGCGCTCCTCGCCGTCGCTATCGGTGATGGTGAGGCTGTCGTAGTGCTTGGCGATGTAGGCCTTCAGCACGCGCGTGCATTCGACGTCGTTCCTGAAGATGCCCTCCTCTTGGTTGGCGGGATTCAAGATCCTGCCAACCACGTGCAAGGGGCACGCCAAGGACTTGTCCCACCGGTCCTTCACGATGAGGCGGATCTCCTTAACCTCCGCCCTCGTCAGGTACCCCGCGGAGTGCTTATCGAGGATGTCATCCACGTCCTCGGTGAGCTGCAGCATGGAGTCGTAGAGGCGCCCCATCATCCCTTTTGTCATGGCATCCGTAGCCCGCATGACGGCGAACGGCTTCGCCATGAGCTTGGTGAAGAACTCTAAGAGGTGCGATAATGTCGTGCGATAATGAGTACAATTTGCAGTGCTTTCCGGTGGGTAAAGCGAGTAGCCATGTGTGAATGAGACTTGGAAGGTCGCCCACTCCACCTCCACCACATCCGCCTGCAGGGGTGGATGATGCGAGACGGCCAGGTGTGCGTGGCAGAGAGGGGGGCCACTGATTGAGAGAGACAGAGGAAGACTGCCCACTCCACCTCGGCTACATCTGTTTGCAGCAATTGACGATTTGCAGCGCTCTGGTGATTAAACCGTTTGCAATGCTTAGTGGCAACATAGGGAGTGGCAACAATGGAGCTGCAAAAGGGGAGCGGAGAAACAGGGAGCGGAGAAACAGGGAGCGGCGGAACACGAGGTACTGAAATAAGGCTCAAGGAGACGCTTTTGGGAATTCTGTAGGGTGGACGATTTGCAAGGCAGCACAGAGATGCAGCAGCTTACAAATGCATGCATGCAGATAGCACACGCACATGCACGCAGAGCACGTACATGCAGGCAGCACACATACATGAAAGGCAGCACACATACATGAAAGGCAGCACACATACATGAAAGGCAGCACACGTACATGAAAGGCAGCACACATACATGAAAGGCAGCACACATACATGAAAGGCAGCACACATACATGAAAGGCAGCACACATACATGCAAGTAAGTCTGCAGGCTGGTGGCGATTTGCAGCATCTCCTTGAGCAGCATGCATGGAAGCAGCACACAGTAGCAGCATACGTGTACATGAAAGCAGATAAAACAAATGCATGCATGCATGGCGTGGCAGCACACACATACATGCAGGTACGTCTGCAAGCTGGTGACGATCTGCAGCATCTCCTTGAGCAGCATGCACAGCATCAAATGCTCCTTGTGCTCCCCAAGTGATATGCGCAGCCGCCACACTTGTGCTTCTAGTGAAACCAGCAGCACCAGCAGCACCAGCAGCAGCAGCAGTAGCAGCAGCGGTAGCAGGGCCAGCATCAACGCCACCGCTCCTGACAGCCTCCCCACTGCCAGCTGGCAGCGACCAAGTCCGCTTCATCTGCCCCTCCTCCTCGCCCCTCCCGCTCCCCACCACCTCCCCTCTACCTTTCCCCTGAACCCCTCCCACCCCTGCCTCTCTCAAACCCCCTTCTCCACCCCTCACCCCTTCACCCCTCCCAGCCACCACCCCACGCGCCCCTTTCTGAGGCAGCCCTCGCATCCTGGCGCCCTCGGGTCTGACCTTACACAGCAGCAGCCAGGCCAGCTGCAGCTCCAGCACCACGCGGCGCAGGCGGAAGAGGAACGCCGCCACGCTGTTGTAGCGCTGCAGGGCGGTGGGCGACAGCACCAGCTGTAGCGGCCACGCCACACCCGTGTTCATCTCCAGCCGGTCCCACCAGTTCACACTGCCGCTGCTGCCACTGCTTGATCCCCCTGACTGTTTGCTCTGACTTTGCCCCCGCCCCTGTTGCTGCGCCTGCCCCTCCACCCTCCCCTGCCCCTGCCCTTGCCCCTGCGCTTGCCATTGCCCTTGCCCTTGCCCCTGCCCCTGCGCTCCCCCCTGTGCCCGTCCCAGCCCCTGCTGCGGTGTGGGCAAGCCAGCCTGCACCACCCCCGGCACGCGTCGTTCACCTGTCTCCACGCCCCTGAGCCATGAAGCAGACGGGTCGAATGGGGTCACCACCAACCCTGTACCCCCACCACTTCCTCTTGCTAATGCTGCTGCTCCTGCCCCTGCTCCTCCTACTGCTGTCCCTGGTGTTCCAGATGCTATGTCGGCTGCTACTCCCAGTCTTGACAGGGCGGCTGCTGCTACCTCTACTGCTGGCGCTGTAGCAACTGGTGTGGCAGGCGGGGCTGATGGCTGAGCTGATGCCTGTGTGGATGATTGAGCGGATGGTTGAGGCCTTGCCAGGTCAGGGGGGATGAACCTGGATGCATGCAAGTTGCACACCGTTTGATGCCATGCCACACCATGCCACACCATGTCATACCACGCCATGTCACACCATGCCATGCCCATGATAAGCAATACAAACCAAGGCCATCCTTGGCTATCAGCGCCACAACTCATTGACTGCACCACAACTGCACTCATGCTAGATCCTTCGTTCCTCTAGCATGTCCGTGCATTGCTGAGGTTCAAGGAAGGAAAGGTCAAAGAGCAACATGCTTACAAGGGACGAGAGACAAGAGCTCGCTTGAAAGAAATTGTGAAAAATACTTGCGTGCAGACTGCTTATGAGAATGCTGGACCACATGGAGTGGGAGCTGTGATAATATTTGAGGAAGAACCAATAGCTTGATTAGGAGGTATGGGGGTATACATAGTGCTAGGATGAGGGGTTTGGTTGGGAACCTAGCCAACATTATTGGCCCCCACAAATAAGTTGGGTTGAGGGATTATTGGGGGACCAATAATGCTGACCAAGTAATTTGGCCAAGGTTGAGATCCAACCCCCAACTAGGGTTAACCCTAGTTCTACACCCAAGCTAAGTTTGGGTGTCTATCTCTGACCTAGACTTATATGATTGATGTAGGTTACAATGAGGATAGTAATCTGACACAACCCCTTAACCTACATAAATCCATAAGCTTGGGAAGAGAGAGTAACAACCCCTGAATCAGCCACCGCTGGGAGCAAGTCCCTGGAGACGCAGAAGCGCAGAGTGGTTAGAGCGGTGGAGAGCCTTGGTGAAGAGGTCGGCGAGGTTGTCGGAGGAGCCGATTTTGCGAACGGTGATGTGACCATCTTGGACAAGGTCGCAAACGAAGTAGTAGCGAAGCTCGATGTGTTTGGAGAGACCATGAAAGACGGCTTCCTTGGTGAGGTGAATGGTACTGTCGTTGTCACACCACAGGGTGGGGCAGGGTTGTGGGGAGCCAAGGTCGGTGAGTAGATAGCTGAGCCAACGTGCCTCTTGAGCCGCCATCGTGACCGCGTATAGTTCGGCTTCGCAGGATGAGAGGGCGACGGAGGAGGAGCGGGTGGAGCGCCAGCTGATGAGACCGCTCCCGAGTGTGAAGCCATATCCTTGGGAGCTGCGATGGTCGGGCTGTGCGTCGGCCCAAGATGAGTCGCTGAAGCCTTGAAGAATGGGCGGGTTCACACCACCAAGAGTGAGGACATGGTCCTTCGTGCCCTGAAGATAGCGAAGAACACGCATGGCCGCCTTCCAATACTCGTCACCATTCCTGCCGATGCCAACGAACTGCGCCAGAACACTGACTGGGTATGCAAGGTCGGGACGAGTGCAGACCATGGCGTACATCAGGGCCCCAACAAGTTCTGCATAGGGATGAGGGGAGGTGACGGGAGTGGTGGGAGGGGAGAGCCGATGCCCAAATGCAAATGGTGTGGAGATGGGTTTTGAGGTGGACATGCCAAACCTCTCAAGAATCTTCTCGATGTAAAAAGACTGAGAGAGGGTGATGGTCTTGGCAGTGAGGTCGCGGGTGATCTCCATGCCGAGGTAGTTGCGGACCTCCCCCAGGTCTTTGCAAGCGAGGCATTTCTGCAGCTCATCCTTGACCTCTTGGAGTTCAGCAGTTGTGTTAGCGGCCAGCAGCATGTCGTCGACGTAGACGAGGATGTAGAAGGGTGATGGGGCCAGGCGGAGGAAGAGGCAAGAGGCGGCACGGGAGGGGCGAAAGCCAAGTGCGCGAAGGGTGGAGGAGAGTTTGGCGTGCCATTCCCGAGGTGCTTGTTTGAGCGCGTAGACAGGGCGTAGCAGCTTCCAAACAGTGGCAGGGTCGTGAGGAGCGTGGAAGCCTTTGGGACGTTCCAGGAAAATGAGCTCATGAAGGTCGCCTTGCAGAAAGGCGGTGGTGACGTCCATGGAGTGAAGGATCATCCCGCGTCTGCCAACAAAGTCCAAAAACACGCGAATGACCGGCGGAGTGGCGGTGGGTGAGTAGGTCTCGAAGAAGTCTGAGCCATAGGTCTGTGTAAAACCTTTTGCCACATATCGAGCCTTGTAGACCGGAGCGTTGCCAGGGAGCAGTTTCACTCGGAAGAGCCACCTGCCTTTGACCACGTTGTGCTTAGAGGGACGAGGAATGTCGAGAAAGGAGCGATTGCTGATGAAGGCGTTGCTCTCCTTGACCATGGCCTCGATCCAGAGAGGTGCGTCAAGACAAGCAAGTGCTTGCTCATAGGTGGTGGGTTCGTAGATGGTGGGGGTGGTGGAGAAGAGAAGGACAGTAGTGCCAGCCATTGTGCGGACGACGGGGGCGATGGTGGGCGAGAGGAGATGGAGGAAAAGAAGCTCATCGTGAGAGTCTTCAGAGAGGTCCGGAGAGAGCAGAGGAGGAAAAGGAGGCAGTGGAGTTGCAAGACAGCTGCGCTGGAGGGTCGGGCCGATGCGGGGACACAGCTGCACTGGTGCTCTGCTGCGCTGAGGGTCGGGGCGGGGAGACAGCTGCATTGCAGCTCGGCTTCGCTGAGTTGCCGTGAGGGGCAAGGAGACGGGAGCGCGACTGCTAAGAGAACCTAAGGGGCTGGTGCGGGGGAGAGGGGAGGTGCTATGGTGGCGGAGAAGGGGGATGGATGTGAGAGATTGGAGGGAGGGGGGGGTGGACCTTGGGGTACCAAGAACGGGGACCGTGGAGCGGGTGTGAGGGTAGTGGCGGAGTATGAGGGGGGGAGTGGGAAGTAGGGGCCGGGAGGATGGAGGTGGAGTGAGTGGGGGAGGGCGTGGGGAGGGGGGAGGTGGGGGATGTTGTGCAGGGAGGGAGGGAGGGGAAGGAGGGGGAGGGGGTGGGGAGGGATGGGGAGGGGCAGCGGGTGGGGAGGGAGGGTAAGGGGCAGCGGGTGGGGAGGGAGGGTGGACGGGGTCAAGGATGTCTCCTGACGAGGCGGGGGGAGAGGGGGGAGGGGGTGGGGGTGCAGGGGGAACAATGGTGGGGGGGGGGGAGAAGGGAAGGGGAGGGGAGAGGGGGTGGGGGGGGAATGGTGTCAGTCCAGAGGAGGGGACAGGTGGTTAGAGGGAGGGGGTTAGGGACTTTGGGGGAGGTGTAGTACGGGTGGGCTTCATCGAACTCTACATCCCGACTACGAATGAGGCGACCTAAGGGGGGATGGAGGACGAGATAGTCCGGGGAGGAGGTGTTGTGACCAAGGAAAATGCAGGGGAGAGTGCGGGAGGCTAGCTTCCTAGCTTTACGTGAGAGGTCGACAGGGTGTATGAGAACATACGCCTTGGAACCCCACACGCGCAGGGGGGTGATGTCGGGCTTTTTGGACGTCCAGAGTGCAGTGGGAGTGGTGGTGGGCCGGGAGGGATGAGGGTACAGGTTAGTGAGGATGGCAGCGTGGAGGATGGCATAACCCCAGAGAGAGGGCGGACAGGAGGCATGGACCATGAGGCACCGAGCAGTCTTGGTGACCTCATGGACTCTGCTTTCCGCCATGCCATTCTGCTAAGGGGAATGAGGTAGTGTGTAGGTGTGAATAATGCCATGAGTGGTGCAGTAGGATGAGAGCATGTTATTAAGGAACTCACCACCGACATCAGAGTGGAAGCGGGAGACAGGGCGTTTGAAATAGGTGCGTGCTTGGTCAGCCCAGGCAATAATAGCAGCCGGGGCCTCCGCCTTCGTGCGAAGGAGGGAGACTGAGTACCGGCTGTGGTCATCCACCAGGATGAGCAGGTATTTATGACCTTGCCTGGTGGGGGAAGGATTGGGGCCCCAGAGGTCGCGCTGGCCGTTTCGACAGTCGATGTGGCCGTCCCAACAGTCGATGCGTTCGTGAGAGAGGGGGGAGGGGAGGGCCGTGGGGAGGGGGGCGCTGGAATTAGCGCGAGAGGAGGGGCACCGTGACGGCGTAGGAGCGCACTAGGCGCGATGAGCGACTTAGTGTTCGTGAGGGAGGGGGGCGTGATACGGCACGCGTTAGGTGTGGTCCTTAGGATTGAGAGACGGTGTTAACCGTTGTAGCTCTGATTACAATGTGATAATATTTGAGGAAGAACCAATAGCTTGATTAGGAGGTATGGGGGTATACACATAGTGCTAGGATGAGAGGTTTGGTTGGGAACCTAGCCAACATTATTGGCCCCCACAAATAAGTTGGGTTGAGGGATTATTGGGGGACCAATAATGTTGACCAAGTGGTTCAACATTATTGGGGGGACCAATAATTCCCAACCCAACCTTGGGGGCCGAGTAATTTGGCCAAGGTTGAGATCCAACCCCCAACTAAGGTTAACCCTAGTTCTACACCCAAATTAAGTTTGGGTGTCTATCTCTGACCTAGGCTTATATGATTGATGTAGGTTACAATGAGGATAGTAATCTGACAGGAGCAGAGAGGGACAGGGCCTCACTTGAAGGAGAATGTGCGGAAGTACTTGAGAGTCGCCTCCTCCCCAATGCATGCTGATGCCTGGCAGGTAGGCGAGCGGTGGGCATGAAGGAAGGCATGGGAGATAGGGAACTAAGGCATGGACGAGGGGGAAAATGAAGAGCGGAAATTATGGGTCACCACCACTCACACCACAGACACTATGGGTCGGAACGGAATGTTTTTCCCTCTCATGCCACACGCCGGAATGGTCCGTTTTCAGCGGCCGATTCCCGCGCTAATGCCATACCACGCGAGGTGAGCATCAATCTTGTGGGTCTGTCTGTGCTTGCAGACTTTTCTTTCTCAGACCCACAAAATTAATGCTCACCTCGCGCGGTACGAGCATTGGCACGGGAAGCAGCCGCTGAAAACGGACCATTCCGACGTGTGGCATGAGAGGGAACAGCCATTCCGTTATGATTCACCGTGTCTGTGGTGCGATAAGAAGTGACGCTGTTGGTACGTGCAGCAGTGGTACGGACCAACAGCACCACCGTCCACCGCTTGCTACTGGCTGGCCTGGCCACACAGGACGGAATATGCCAGACAATGCCAGACTTCCCCACCTTCTCAACAGCCAGCTGCAGCTTGTCGTTGGCAACCCTGGCCCTCACGTCTGGCTGTGCCAGCACCTCCCTCAACGACTGCCACACACTCTGAGACACAGCACAGGTAGGGGCACAAGGGGGAACGCAGCGGGTTTTGAAAGATCGCAACGCAAGTCTGCTTTCACACGTCCTCACGTCTGGCTGTGCCAGCACCTCCCGCAGTGACTACCACACGCTCTGAGGCACAGGGAGGGGCAGAGAGGGGAAAGGTGGGGCGGGTTCTGAAACGTCTCTATGCAGGTCTTTCTTCACCTGCGCCTCTCTGAGTTTTGAGACATGAGCCCACCTGCATGAGCCCCCCCCCTCTCCCCGCCCAGCAGAAAGCAGCAGTGCATTTAGTGAAAAAGAGGTGACTCAATAAAGTCAACCCACAAGAAGTGCTCCTCGTCCTCGTGCTCACCTGCATGAAGGCCCCCCCTCCGCCCAGCAGGAAGTAATGCACCGCGTGCAGATGGCCGAATATGTCACTCTGCCTCACCACCAGCTGCCAGGGGGACAGCATGGAGACACGGAGCAACAAAGGAGGGGGGCGAAGGGAGGGGGAAGAAAGGTTTGATGAGAAGAAGGGTGGTAGGGTGATGGCATGACAGCTGGCGTGCAGATCACAAAGATGTCACTCTCCGTCACCACCAGCTGCCAAGAGAGGCGAAAAGAAAGGAGAAGAAAAGAAGAAGAAGAAGAAGAAGAAGAAGAAGAAGAAGAAGAAGAAGAAGAAGAAGAAGAAGAAGAAGAAGAAGAAGAAGAAGAAGAAGAAGAAGAAGAAGAAGAAGAAGAAGAAGAAGAAGAAGAAGAAGAAGAAGAAGAAGAAGAGGAAGAGGAAGAAGAAGAGGAAGAGGAAGAGGAAGAGGAAGAGGAAGAGGAAGAGGAAGAGGAAGAGGAAGAGGAAGAGGAAGAGGAAGAGGAAGAGGAAGAGGAAGAGGAAGAGGAAGAGGAAGAGGAAGAGGAAGAGGAAGAGGAAGAGGAAGGGGAAGGAGAAGGGGAAGGAGAAGGAGAAGGAGAAGGGGAAGGAGAAGGGGAAGGAGAAGGAGAAGGAGAAGGAGAAGGAGAAGGAGAAGGAGAAGGAGAAGGAGAAGGAGAAGGAGAAGGAGAAGGAGAAGGAGAAGGAGAAGAAGAAGAAGGAGAAGGAGAAGGAGGAGGAGAAGAAGAAGAAGAAGAAGAAGAAGAAGAAGAAGAAGAAGAAGAAGAAGAAGAAGAAGAAGAAGAAGAAGAAGAAGAAGAAGAAGAAGAAGAAGAAGAAGAAGAAGAAGAAGAAGAAGAAGAAAAAACAAACAAACAAACAAACAAACCCGAAAACGCCTCAGCACACATGTTACAGTGTGCTGCCGAGAGATGGCCGCTTTGCTGCCAGCCTCAAAATATACATACATATGCATAACTTTTATATACATAAAAAGAAACATATATACCTGCCATAGGCGGTGCGCTGCTCTTTTTCTAGCTGCCTCCACCACCTCGTGCACCCGCTGCTCGTCCCACGCATGCTTCGTGCGCCCCTTCTGCTCGCACCCGGTGATTCAAATGGAGACAGGAAAGAGGGGGCGGAGGCGGGAGGTTGAGACGTTGATTCTAAAATTTTGCCCTGTTGGACCCACATGGTGCTTCGAATGGAAGGAAAACGAGGGATGGCTCTCAAAGGCACAAGCTAGAGCAGACCTGTAGGAACGGCATGCGGTGACATCACACTGCATGCATGTGCATGCATCCCTATGGTATGGTACCATAGCTTTTATCGTGACGGATGATGGAAATGGAAGCTGGAAACTGAAACGCGGAGATCAGGATGGAAACGAGGGCAAAACAACTTAAAAAAAGCAACACAGCCATCGCAGCCTTGTCGTGACTGAATGCCTCACGGACGGTGAGTATCAGACTCACCTGGACCGCCACCACTGCACACTGCTGCATTCTATCTCATTGACAACTCGTGTTTGCCGTGCCCACTGCTTGCCCCTTCGCTTGCTCCGCACAACACTCACGCGCACTGCAAGCACAGTGTCGCATCCCCCCTCATTGTCTCTCGACTTTGAAACACTCACGCGCAATGCAAGCACGCTGTCGAGGATTCTCTTCACGTCTTCCTCGTGCTTCCGCTGCCTGTCGCTGCCTGCCTCTCGCCCACTCAGCACAACCCAGAGGGCGCACACATTGTTAAGTTTTTAGACGTCTCACAACTTTGAAACACTCACACGCAATGCAAGCACGCTGTCGAGTATCCTCTTCACGTCTCCCTTGTGCTTCCTCTGCCTACTGCTGCCCGCCCCTCGCCCGCTCAGCTCGCTCTCACTGCGCCGCCCCACCTCCTGCAGCAACAGCATGGCTCGCCCCACAAACAGCGCCGCCTCCGCTGTTTCAGGTGCAAAGTCAGGCGGCAACTGGTCCTGGTGACGGGGGTGGGAAGGGGAGGAACGGGGGAAATGGGGTTTGGGGGGTGGTGGTATTTGTAACTTGTAAGTGTTCTCCCCTCGCCCCACAAACAGCGCTGCCTCCACTGTTTCACGTGCAAAGTCAGGAAGCAGCTGAGCCTGGGTGGGGGTGGGAGGAGGTGGGGAAGTGGATTGGGGGTAGGCAGTATTTGAAACTGTTGGCCACGGGGTGGTTGAATAGACGTTGGCACACGAGGAGTAAATGCTTTGCCCAAGCGCCCATGCACCCACCACACGCCCATCCGTCCACCCGACCACACGGCCATCCGCCCCACCTCATTGCTGCTGTACTCGTCCCAGGAAACTATGCATGTGTCCGAACCCCTCTCCTCCCTCCTCTCTGCTCTGCTCTCCGCCACTGCACCGGGCCGAGGTGCTGGTGCAGCCCTGTAGATACACATACACATACACATACACATACACATACAGAAATGCGCAGGCACATACACATGCACATGCACAAGCACACACGCACATGCACATCACACACAAACGATGGATAAGAAAAAAAACAAGATTCAGTAATCAGAGGGCAACAAATGGGGGGGGGTCGCAGCAGGGAGGGCAGGCCTCCTTGTGTTTGATTTGAACACATATCACGCCTCTCGAGAGTGGGGAGACGGAAACGGAAGTGCACTACTGAACGAGAGAAGGGGGGCATGGAAGGGGAGGGGACTGGATGGTATGGGCTGGGTGGGGAGTGGAGGGATGGGAGGGGACAGGAGGGGTGGGGAAGGGAGGGGAGCGGACAGAACGGGAGGGGATGGGAGGGGAAGGGAGGGGAGGGGATGAGAGAGGAAGGGAGAGGAGAGGAGGAAAGGAGGGGAGGGCGGCAGCACCTGGAGATGAAGAACTCGGCCCCGCCATCGGGGGGCAAGGTGCCAAACGCCATCCAGTGCGCCAGCTGCCCCAAGCTCACGGGGGCACCGGGGCCAACGGGGCCGAGGTGCGCGGCTAGGGGCGACGGGGTCGACGGGGTCGAGGTGCGCGGCTAGGGGCGACGGGGCCGACGCTAGGGGCGACGGGGTTGACGGGGCCAACGGGGCCGAGGGGCGCGGCTAGGGTCGACGAGGCCAACGGGGCCGAGGGGCGCGGCTAGGGGCGACGGGGCCAATGGGGCCAACGGGGTTGAGTGGCGCGGCTAGGGGCGACGGGGCCAACGAGGCCGAGGGGCAGCGACGGGGCCGAGGGGCCGTGAGCGTCGGGGCCTAGGGGCCTGGATCGAAGGGGCCGCGGGGCCGTGAGGTGGCGCGACGGGCCTAAGGGGCGCGACGGGCCTAGGGGGTTACTAGCAGCGTAGCAGGTGGTGGGCCCAAGGAACCTGCTCTGATTCCATGTCAAAGTAACGAACAAGAATGAATGCATTGAGCACAAGTTGGGTACAAGTACTAACCCTAATTGGGTTGTACCCCTTATGGGCTACCCCACTATAGCCTACACAAATGTAAGCACTATAACATTTTGACAAGTTAGGCAGTCGAACAAGTCATACCGTCAGCCCCCGGATAGAAGCGCCCCTGGGGGTATAAAAAAAACACTGTTTTTTAGGGGGTGGGCTTATAATTGAGGATTTATATAAGCGCCGGGGCTTATATAATGACATATATGAAATCTAGTTTTTTTACACCAAAGTGTTCATCTCGTCCTTGCGATTTGAATCGAATCGATATTGTAGAGGGCAATGAATGTGAATTTCGCGTAAATTGGCAGTGGCTGATTCCGTGCCAACACACACAGTCAGAATGAGTCAGATTGACCCCATGACAGCTCATTCTGACTGGACGCAAAGGCATTGAGCCGCGCGAGGGTGAAGGGATTCGAAATTCTGAATGTGGGGATGCAAAATTGTGTTTCGTTACAGAGTTTCCAGTCAAATTATAAAAACTACTACAGAGGGTGGCGCTTATAATCTGTAAGTTGTTAGGGGTGGGCTTATAATCGAGGACCGGATATAAGCGCCATAAGCATTTTATAAGCGCCGGCGCTTATCATAGGCCTGCGCTTTGTTGGGCTGATAAAAGCCCTTGGGATCTTTTCAAGGCTAAGACTTTGAGTAGAGATGTTGTAATTGCAGAAGCGTATCGTAAACTTGTTGAACCACCTTGCACTAGTGTGTGAGAGCAAGATGAATTGATTAGAGCAAAGAGATACAAGGATATATATATGATTACAAGGAATACGAAGAGGTGCAACTAACTGTTTTGCTGTTGCGGTTCGATACAGTAACGACTCGGGCAACTGCTCAATACCGAGTCAGTTGTTTGTCCTTGCTGTCGCGCTGTATTTCGTTGAGTCAAAGGTCGCTGACCTTTGATCTTCGCGTAACCTCCAACTGTTACGTTTTGTTAACCTCCTTGGTTGAATCGCTTGTTCCTTCACTGTAGTATGCTTCGTTCGTGTTATTACTTCGATACTTCAGAAGCGCCAACTATGTGTTTCTAACACTCCCCTTTGCTTCTGGAGTGTCATCACCCTTGTTGCTCGTGACGTGGCCTTGTCCAGTCAGCAGCATGCAGTACTCGAACTTCTGCTTCCCAAGTTTCTTGGTCAAGTAATCTGCTGCCATCTCGGACGTGGGGCAGTAGGATAGCTCGAGTGTTCCTTTCTTGATCTCGTCCTTCACGAAGAAATACCGAAGGGCGATGTGCTTCGTTCGATTCGCGAACCCGCTCTTGTTCGCTATGCGAATTGCGGATTGATTGTTGCAGAAGAGGGAGAAGCTGGGTAACAGTGTGAAAGAACGAGAATGGATTGACTAAGGAATGAAAGTGATACAAATGTGAAACCCTAGAATTGTGTACCCCTTAGTATCTAACCCGCTACAGCCTACACAGGCTAGATCATATAAGTTTAGCACACCCCCATAGGCAAAGTGGGGGAGAACAAGGGGTCACAAGACCAGTCAAGCAAAGCAAGGCAAAGCAAGCTCAGGGTGGATCACAACGTCACCACACATTCTGAGCACAAGTTCAAGGCCACAAGGCTAGTTCACATGCATGAGTACACACATCTATATAACGCTAAACAAGCAAGAGCAGGTATATATATATGTAACAGTACAAGCAAGGTCAAGAAGTGAGCAAGTGAGGCAAGGTAGGAACAAGACCTAACAGAGTACAGAAGCGCTGATGGTCACAAGGCGCAAGTGCCTTGGTGAAGATATCAGCAGTGTTGGCCTCACAGGCCACGTAAGCAAGGCGCAGCTGACCTCGCTGCTGCAGCTCACGAGCAAGGAAGTAGCGAAGAGCGATATGCTTCGTTCTGTGCTCCAGTCTGTGCTCCCGACACAAGGCCAGCATAGCCTTGTTGTCTACGTATAGAACTGGAGGAGAACGAGGCGGCTCTCCTAGGTCAGTCAGCAGGTAGGTGAGCCAGCGTAGCTCCTGTGCAGCCATGGCCCCTGCGTAGATCTCAGCCTCACAACTGGAGCCGAGAACAGAAGACGAGCGGGTAGACCGCCACGAAACAGAGCCGGAACCAAGGCTGAAGGTGTAACCCTGTGACGACCGCTGCGTAGCCTGGTCGTCAGCCCAAGAAGCGTCTGCGTGACCAGTGAGGACCACTGGACTCCGCCCTCCAAGCACAAGCCCCATGCCCGACGTACTACACAAGTAGCGCAACACCCTCTTCGCTGCAGCCATGTGCTCTGGTCTGTGTCTCCCAGGAGCAACATAGCGTGCCAGAATGCTAAGAGGGTATGCAAGGTCAGGTCGAGTGCAGGTCATCAGGTACATGAGGCAGCCAACAAGCTCTGGGTACGGGCCACTCGACTCTACGGACTCATCCGAAGGCAGAGCTGAGAGCGAGTGGCGAGTAGACAGAGGAGTGGCCTGAGGCGAGGAGTACGTGAAGCTGAAGCGCTGAAGGACCTGCTGCACCATGTGTGACTGAGTCAAGATAATGGTGCGCTGTGCTCTGTCCCGGGTGATCTGCAAGCCAAGGTAGCTGCGCAGTTCACCCAGGTCTGTGCACGTGTGTCTCTTCTGCAGCTCGGACTTCACGTGGGCGAGTCCAGCAGTGTCAGCTGTGGCAAAGACCAAGTCGTCAACGTACACGAGGATGTAGAACGGCGGCAAAGAAGTGTCGGTGCGCAGAAACAGCGACGGGTCGGCAGTAGAAGGAGCAAAACCAAGAGCCGCAAGTGTAGTCCTCAGTGTGTCGTGCCACTCACGAGGTGCCTGGCAGAGACCGTAGACTGGCCGCCGGAGGCTCCACTGGGTACCAGGAGGAAAAGACCCAGTGAAGCCAGGTGGGCGGCGCAGCCAGATCTCCTCGTGCAGGCTGCCCTGCAAGAAAGCAGTGCTGAAGTTAAGAGAGTGAAGCTCGTAGTCACGGTGAGCGGCTATGTGCAGCAGTACCCGAAGAGTGGTCATCTTCAGGGTGGGATAGAAGGTCTGAAAGTAGTCAACTCCCTGCCGCTGACTGAAGCCACGAGCCACGTAGCGCGCCTTGAAGACAGGCGGAGAACCCGGCGGCCGCTTCACCCTGAAAATCCACATGCCACTGACGATGTTCGCCCTAGGAGGGGGAACCTCGTCGACGTAGGTGCCTGCCTCTGAGAGGAGGCCATCTCCATGGCCATCTCTGCATCCATGGCTGGGGCCACTGAGAGGAGTAGGGACCCTCTATCGCCTCCGCGTAAGAGCGCGGAGTCGGGATGTCTGGTGCATCCGGGTCTCCCTCAGGGGCAAGCAGCATGGACACGAGATGAGGTGAAGCAGCAGCAAAGCACTGGAACTCCTCCTGCCTGTCCTCAACGACGTCCGTGCCAAGGGCACACTCACCCCCGACGGACGGAGGACAGACAGACTCAGACTCAGCGACAAGACTAGCAGCGTAGTCTAGGCGACAGCGAGCAGCGAAGTCGACAAGCTCAGAAACTAAGGCAGACGCAGCAGCGGACTCAAAGGAAGGGCCAATGACGACAGTAGCAAGGAGACGCATGACAGCAGGACTGGCAGTACGAAGGGAGTCCGACTCCGGGTCAGCAAGAACAGGAAGAGAGGACTCAGGAGGAGAAGGCAAAGGGGCACGCAGCGGAGCAGTGGAGGGACGCAGAGACATCTGGTGCGTGCCGGGGACAGGGGGAGGACGCTGACGCGAACCACGACGACTAGTGCGAGCAGCACGGACAGGCGACGCAGGACGAGACGCAGGCTCACGACGCTCAGCAAGACCTCCAGTAGGACCAGTGTAGGGAGAAGGAGCAGGCAGAGGAGAGGTAGGCTGTAACTGTGACACGGACTGGACAGGCAGTGGACACTCTAAGGGAGGAGCCGGACTAGCAGAGGGCGGAAGACCAAGAACCTGCTCAAGGAGCGGAACGAAGTACGGCCGCGGTCGCTCAGCACCACCAGCACCAGAAGGGATAGCACCAGCACCCCGAACGACAGCACCAGCGCCAGCAGCACCCCCAGCTCCAGCAGCGCCAACGCCAGTACCCTCAGAGGCACCAGCACCAGAGGCACCCTCAGCGCCAACACCCCCAGCAGCTCCAGCTCCAGCTGGACCACCAGAAGACGCAGCGGGTCCAGCTCCAGCACCCTCAGTAGCACCGACGCCCGCAGCACCACTAGCTCCATTACGAGAAGCACCCGCAGGCCCAGCAGCTCCAGTACTCCCAGTTTTAGCACCTCCGGGACCCGCGGCACCAGCACCCTCAGCAGCAGCAGAACCTCCAGCACCCGCAGCACCTCCAGCTCCAGCAGTTCGCCTCCAGCGCCGGGCAAACCACTCACGCAGCTCCTGTGGAGAGAGTAGCTCCCGCCGGGACGAAGCACCCGAAGAACCTCCAGGCCCAGCACCGCCAGACGCCACACGAGCAGGTCCAGTACCCTCAAACTCCGCACCCCCAGACGCAGCACCCCCAGGCGTAGCACCCCCAGGCTCAGCACCCCCAGAGTCAGCACCCGCAGGCTCAGCACCCCCAGACCCAGCACCCGCAGGCTCAGCACCCCTAGCAGCACCAGAGTCAACAGCTACCTCGACAGGGTCAACTGCGTCTACCTGAGACACACCTGAGGGGGCAGGACCCTGAGGGGGGAGGGGGTCTACCGGAGGGGGACCTGGCGTAAGGAAGAGCGGCGGGGGGGGGAGGGACGCAGTGCGGTAGGGGAAGAGACGGTAGTAGGGAACCGACTCGTCAAACGTGACGTCCTGGGAGGACAGAACACGGCGCGAGGTGGGGTGGTAGAACTGCCAGCCCGGCGCGTCAGGGGGGAAGCCAAGGAAGACGCAGGGAACAGCACGAGGGGACAGCTTGTCCGCAGACAAGTCGCGGACAAACGCCCGAGATCCCCAGACACGGAACGCAGACGCATCGCCAACCTTCCCCGTCCACAGCAAAGCAGGGGAGGTCTCCGGCATGGAGACCCGGGGCTGAAGTTTGATCTGATGCGCCGCGTACCGAACCGCAAACGGCCACAGAAAATGGGGGGCAGCCGCATGGACCATGGACGTACGAGCGACGTCCATGACCATGCC
Organism: Closterium sp. Naga37s-1; assembly: GCA_947471745.1. NCBI lineage: Eukaryota > Viridiplantae > Streptophyta > Zygnematophyceae > Desmidiales > Closteriaceae > Closterium > Closterium sp. Naga37s-1. The sequence continues at coordinate 623,802 of CANJKZ010000036.1, read as the reverse complement.
AATGCGGCGCACAGCAATCCCATTTTGCTGCGGAGAGTCCGGAAGCGTGAAGGTCTGGCGGATGCCTCGTGCACGACAGAAGGCTCGTAGAAGGTCAGAGGAGAACTCTCCGCCTCTGTCAGAGTGCAGATGCAGAACAGGAAAGTCCGAGCCGAAACTCTCTCTGAGCTGGAGACGAGCTGCGCGGATCCAGGCGATCAACACCTCAGTGACCTCACCCTTGCTGCGCAAGGGGAAGACTGCGGTGTAACGCGAGTAGTCGTCAACCACCAGCAGGAAGTAACGCTCGTGACCCTGTCCACGGACACGGGCTGGGCCCCAAACGTCCATGCGAAGCGTCTGCAGCGGAGCCTCTGTTGGAGGAAACTCGGAGGAGTGAGGAGCAGCGCGCTGCCGCCCCTCGACGCAGGGAACGCAGGCGGGGGCAGGCCCCGGAGGAAGGGGAGGGAGGGACCGGGGGAGACCAGAGACAAGGACACGGGAGGCCATGCCTCGAAGACGAGGCAGGGAGGGGTGACCAAGGCGGTGGTGCCAGAGGAGAGTCTGGTGAGACAGGAGACGACACGAGCAGGGGGCAGACTCAGGACCAGACCTGGACGCCGCAGCAAACACCTGACCCGACGCGGCTACCTGAGCAGACTCAGCGACCGGAGGAGACTCAGTAGTCAGTGTGTACAGGCTCGACCCCGGCTGACGGGTAAACGTGGCCAAGTGACGGCCCGTCCGAGCACAGGTACAGTGGGTCACTCGCTGACTCGCAGGAGTGAACTGGTGAACCCCTCCATCCTGGAGGTCAGCACCACTCACCAAGTTCGTAGAGAACGAGGGGAGGTAGAGACCTGACAGGGTGCCAGAAGGGGCCGCCGAACACGGTAGAACAGTGGAGAAGTGAGCAAGGACAAGACCCCCAGAGGGGTCTGCCAGGGAGACTGCCACTGGCCGACTAAGCGGCGTAAGCGTGGTGCGGTCTCGAAAGAAGGAGCGGGAAGCACCCGAGTCAAGAGTGAAGGTGTGGGTGGCCGGAGCCGACGCGGTACCTGAGAGCGCAGACTCACCAGCACCTGGGGCAGCAGGCTCACTGGCACCTAGAGCAGCAGCCTCACCAGCACCTAGAGCAGCAGCCTCAATGCCCGGGTCAGGCGGAAAACACCGGTAACAGTCACCCTAATCACTAATAGTCACAGCATACATGGCAGCAAGAATAGCATCTTAATCAAGATCAAAGATCGCAACACCCGCCCTAAACAGCTCGCCCCAGCGAGGGATCTCAGTAGCGTCGGGGAACTGGTGACGCCAAGCGTCCGTCAGGCGGCCGAAGCAGCGCTGGGTGGAGTGCGGACCCCCACACTGCTCACCCGTGCAGTCGCCTGTACGTAGAACGTAGGTGCAGGGGCCAGCACCCCAACCCCGCTGACGAGCAGTGTACCACTCACGAAGCTGCTGGGGGGAAGGGGTCTCACGAGTGCGCTGCTGCTGCTGCTGCTGGCGCTGACCACCACCGGAGCCGACCCTCTGCGAAGAGCCGCCCCGACCAGCTCCACCTCCGCCGCCGCTACCTCCACCACCGCCTCCACCTCCACCACCGCCTCCACCTCCACCACCTCCGCTCGCACCGCCACCGCCGCCGCCTCCTCCGCCTCCACTGCCGCCACTAGTGCCCCCACTCCCGCCACCACTCCCACCGCCACCCCCACCCCCTTCGCCGCCTCCACCGCCGCCTCCACCGCCCCCGCCAGCTCCTCCAGCGCCCTTGCCCCCCTTGCCCTTGCCTGGGCGGCGTCTCCCGCTAGGGGCAGACGCCGCGCCGTCCGACGCAAGAGCAACGAGGTCGGCCGCAGCAGCAGAGGCAACAGAGGGCAAGAGGGGGGAGGGGGAGCACCCCTCAAAGACAGGGGTACGAGGGTCACCACGAGAGGCTCCTACAGCGACTATACTCTTTTCTGCTGCTAGGAGGCGCTCCTCGAGGAGGTCAACGGTGAGGGTGGTGGGGCAAACAGAGAGGAAGTGGTCCCGGACCGAGCGAAGGGTGTCAGGGAGCCGGGTGACTATGTAGTAGAGGGTGAGGTACATAGGGGGGGGGGTTCATGGCGCAGAACTCAGCAGGAAGCGCAGCGCGGTAGCGAATGTCACTAGTGCGAAGGTGCGTAATGAGGTCAGCGACTGTGGGAAAAGCGGCGAGGTCAGGGAAGAGGTACGGCAGTATGAGGCGGCTAAGGGCAGCAGTGGCAGGGGAAGAGTAGCGTGCAACGACAGCGTCGTACAAGGTCTTAGCACTCTTGTACTGACTAAAATGCGCGCGCTCAGCGGTCGGTAAGTGGCGGCGCACAGCAAGGCGAGCAGCAGCATCGCGCGTGGCCCACTGTGAGCGAACAGTGGCGTCAGCATCAGCAGCAGGGGCAGGGGAGGCACCAGAGGTGAGGTCAAACAGAGAGAGACCGTCTGCCCTATCGCACTGTAGGAAAAGCTGCAGATCATCTACCCAGACCTCAAAGTCAACAGCCCGACCCTCAGCGTCAAAGGTGAGAACACTGGGGGTGGCCATGACAGCAGTAGACTGGCAGAGAGAGCAGCGGGGTAGGACCAAGGGATGTACCGACTTACGAAGGGTACTGACTATATTCTACTCATCGTCTACGTAGACGACCTCCTCTACATAGGCTCCACCGACGACATAACAACCTTGTTTGAAGGGGAGCTGCAGCAGGATCTCACACTCACCGTTGCAACTACCGTGACACAGTACCTGGGACTAAACATTCAAGACGGCGACAACACAATCCACCTCAGCGCCGAAAAATACACTGACACTATCGCTAAACGATTCGGACTTACTCCAACCGTCATCTCCACGCCATACCGCTACACCGACGGAAATCGAAAAGTCTCGGCTCTACTCAAACCCGCCGGCATTCGCGACAACCAACGAAAGTTAGGCTGCCTACTCTTCGCAGCCGTTACCTGCCGACCGGATCTATCCTACTCAGCTAGTCAACTCGCTACCTACCTCAAGAAGCCTGAAGCAGAACACATGCTTGAACTCGACCGAGCACTTCACTACCTTGTCAGCACTCCGACGATTGGACTAACCTACCACAAGACCAGAACTACTACACCTAAGTTAATCGGCTACGTCGACTCCGATCACGCTGGAGACTCCGACAACAGACGATCACGAACTGGCTACATCTACAGACTCGAACCTATCGGGCATATCTCATGGCAGTCGAACAAGCAAGAGCTAATCGCTCTCTCCTCAGCAGAAGCAGAATATATCGCACTCTGCTCAGCCACCAAGGAAGGGCTATATCTTCGCGAATTACTGGAGGAAGCAAAATTGGCTCAGTTACCCAGCTTCTCCCTCTTCTGCGACAACCAATCGGCCATTCGCATAGCGAACAAAAATGGGTTGCGCGAATCGAACGAAGCACATCGCCCTCTGGTACTTCTTCGTAAAAGACGAAATCGAGAGGGAAAGACTCGAGCTATCCTACTGTCCCACATCCGAGATGGCAGCTGATTACTTAACCAAGAAACTCAGAAAACAGAAGTTCGAGTACTGCATGTTGCTGACTGGACAAGGACACGTCATCAGCAGCGACACTCCAGAAGCGAAGGGGAGTGTTGGAAACAAGTAACTTAAAACGCTTCTGAAGTATCGAATGTCAGAGGTCCACTGGTGATCCCCGATTGATCCTAGGGAAGGGTTACAGGCTCTTTGTCCTGGGGGGTTATGTGCGCACTGACCCACTACTTAACAAGCCCTTTTATCCCAATGGTCTAGTGGTTGGGATTCTGACATGTTATCAGAGCGAAGGTCTCGGGTTCAAATCCCAGTGTGTGCACTTCGGGCATCCCAGTGCGGGGGGGTGTCAGAGGTCCATTGGTGATCCCCGATTGATCCTAGGGAAGGGTTACAGGCTCTTTGTCCTGGGGGGTTATGGGCGCACTGACCCGCTACTTAACAAGCCCTTTTATCCCAATGGTCTAGTGGTTGGGATTCTGACATCGAAGTATCGACACGAAACGAAGCGGACTACAGTGAAGCAATACGAGTCAACAAAAGCAACCGCTGGAGGTTATGTGAAGGTCAAAGGTCGCTGACCTTTGACTCGACGAAAATACAGTGCGACAGCAAAGACACATAACTGACTCAATACTTAGCAGTTACCCGAGTCGGCACTGTATCGAACCGCAACGGCAAAAACAGTTGAAGTATAACTTTTCATATTCCTTTGTAATCATATAAAAGCTTTGTATTTCTCTGCTATTATCAACTTATCTTGTTCTCACACATTAGTACAAGGTGGTTCAGTAACTCTGATATTAAAACGCTTCCGCAATTACAACACTAGCCTTGAAAGATCCTAAGGGCTTCTTCTCAGCCCAACACACGTCACCTCTTGCAAATTCGCACGATATATCCTACAAAAATGATATTTTTTTAATATTTTCGATATTGTTCTCTTTTTTAGACATGCTTGTTACTTCAATAATATTTAGAACTGTTTTCAAATCCGTGAAAAAACGATCCTGTGCAGGATCGATCGTGCAAAATCGCTAGAGGTGACGCGTCCTAAAATTTGGTGACCAATAGTTCTAGTTAATGTGGTTTCGTAACCGTTCCTTGACTTGACTGTGAAGTGTACTTTGGCTGCATGCAACCATGTTTTCCTTTGCTGGCGACGCGTGAAATTCAGGGAAGCGGCGCAGTCGAATGTGGCTGCAGGTCTGTGATTGCGAAGGTGCTGCCGGGTGAAGGTGGGGTGCATTTGGGACACAACGAGCGCAACTAGAATCCCCCCCTTCTCCACCTTGTTGCGCAACTCAAACATTCTTCCCCCCCTGTCTGCCACCGACCCTCCTCCCCACCTTGTTCTACACGAGGCGCGGTGATAGTAGCGTCCAAAAGCGGGGCCAACTAATCCATTGAAATAGTAGCCCTCGCTTTCTCACATTTCATAATGCTAGCAAGTTTTTGTTCCGGCCTATTTGCTCCCCATATTCTTCCGCCCTATGCGCTAACTTCCGTATTTATTTCAGATTAGAGAAAGAAAACCGTGACGTACCTGAATCTGGTAATTTCTGACGTTCCGGCTGCGACGCTTTAGCATGGTTCGCAGAGGGAACCATAATCTAGTTGGTGAAACTATATTAAGTAGAAATAACGTAGTAAGCTGTACTATCCCATACTCCCGACATTCTTGGTTGCAACTCTTTTTCCTGAGAGCCATGGCGACGGTTCGGAGCCGCCTCCTGTTTCTGGTCGCCCTGCTCGCGTGCGCCGAACTGAGCAGTTAACCGAGTCGGCACTGTATCGAACCACAACAGCAAAAACAATTAAAAGTAGAAATTGAGAAAGCTTGCTTTCTTGTCCTTATAATTTGGCATCGTTCTCATTGCAACTGGGCATCGTTCTCATTGCAACTGGCTTATTACAACATATGCATCGTTCTTAAACACATGCTAGTACATGCAAATATTACTAGCTATGGAGTCGTCCGTCCAAGCAGCTGTGGTCTTGTAGTTGGTCCGGGGTGGGTGGTGGGGATGTTGATTGAGCCGTTGGAAAACGAGAAACGTGGGTGGAGGGAATGAACCCCAACCCACGGTTTTTGTAGCTGGAGAAGGGCGTTTAGCGCGCTTCGACGCTGCCAAATATTCGGTACAGGCAGCTTCGCTTTCACAATACACAATTTTGAAAAACATCAATGTGTTTAAAAATTCTAATATTGAGAAAGCTTGCTTTCTTGTCCTTATAATTTGGCATCGTTCTCATTGCAACTGGGGCCTCTGAGACATGGGCAGCGGTGGCTTCCGGTTGCGTAAGAGTGCCTCTGCGTGCTGTTCTGGGGGCAGTGCGTGTGTCGGGTCCTGTAGGTCGCGGGATGCCTTGATAAGATGTCCGACGAGTGGTGTAACGTACATCTCTTTGGCTGTGTCACTTCGCCACCTGCCCATCTTTTTGAAGATCCTGTCCGGCACGCCGATGTTGGCTGCTACGGTTGCCGCGCCCTTTCGGAAGGAGTGCGTGCCGAGCTGCTGCTCCCCAAGTCCAACCTTTGCGAATGCTTCTTTACACCAGTTCCGGATCGTTGTGTACGAGGGTGGCTTGGCCTGACCCTTGTTGGCTGAAGCGTGACAAAAAACGCGAATCAGCGACCCCTCTGAATGCGGGCCATAGCCAGCGAGTTGAAGGAAGCGTTGGGTGCAGCGCACGGGGCAACAGGGGTCCGTTGTTGCTGCGATGGGAATCCAAGTTCCACGACCGGCCTGGTCCGTTTTTTAGCGTGGGATGAGGATCCACATGACTTCGTCGTCGAATTGGATGTCTTGCCACTGGATGGCCACCAGGTCGGAGTATCGCAAAAATCCGGAGTACATGAGGATAGGGATCAACCCCTTCTGAAATTCAGCAGGATTGTCCGACTGCAAGTAGTTCGCGGACATGTCCCGAACTTGTTGGATTGATACGGGCTCCTTCATTCGACTAGGGCGAGGGCAGTGTCGTTTCGCGTAGTCCCGCACTTGAGTGGTAAACGGTCCGACAGTCGGGCATTTGCTTCCAGTCATGCGATGGGCGAAGCTGACTGCCGAGCACGTGAGCTGCACTACAGACAAGGTTGCTCTTCGTTGGATTGCATGTACCAAGTATAGCGCGAGGGCCATGTCGGATGCGGGAAGAAATGGGAGATCCACCTTTGTGCAGAAAGCCCGAAACTTGGCCCAGTACGGTTCGTATGTACGGATCGTTGAATTAGCTCGCGATTGTGTGAGCATGTTGATGAGTTGGTTGTGTAGCTTTGGGAGCAGATCTGGACACAAGGCGCGTACACTCTCAATTAGTCAAAAACCACCCGAAGTGCAATTATTGGGCTGTGTGGTAATCCAGTGCCTGAAAAAGCAGCGGAATGTGTTCCAACTGCCAGACATTGGCTGCCGTGTGTCAAAGGAATGTGCGCGTGGATGTACGGTGCCCAGTTGCGTGGGGAAGGTTGTAGGAGTGGCCACCAGTTTGCACCCGGCCAATGTGGGATGATCAGTGTGAGCGACGCATGGGTGCGCTGTGCGTGATGGAGGACGGCCGGTACTAAATGGGGCGGGGGGAAAGCAAAGCTATTTTCTGATGTCCATGCGAGCGAGAATGCATCTACTGCGGTGGCTTGTGGATGAGGAATTTTCGTGCAGAAGCGTGGCAGCTGAGAGTTGCGGGAGTTTGCAAAGAGGTCGATGGAATGGGGACCCCAACGTCGTTCTAAGATGCGGAACCACGGCGTCTTCAACGAGTAGTCGTCATGATCGACTGCTTTTGAGAGCTCATCGGCGTGTGAGTTTAGCTCGCGTGGGATCCATTCGATGATTAGACGCGTGCCGTGCTCCATGCATGTCCGAATGATGCCTTGGCAGGCCGTGGTAAGGTCGGGGCTGCGCGAGCCACCTTTGCGAAGGATGAAGAAGACGCCCTGATTCTCCACCCGCACAAGAACATGTTTGTGCGTGATCTTGCTGGAGTATGTTTGGAGTGCCCAAAGCACTCCTTCGATCTCCCTCCGTGTGCTGGACGTCGCTCGCAGCGGCTCTGGCATTGTTGCGCTAGCTTCTTCGAGGCCGCCAGGGAATGTGGTCAAAGTGGCGCCCCAACTGTGAGCGCTAGCATCCACATGGATCACAGCATCGTAGCTGTTTCGAACGTGAAACGGTGCACCGTTGAACCTATCAAACTCCTCAAGCCAGAAGTTTAGCTCCTCAGCCGCGGGTGGGGGGATGATCACGCTGCTTTTCCATGAAGGTGCGTCATTGATCACTTGTAGCATGGCGTGGCTGAAAGCACGAGGTGTTGCGCCCAGCGCGACGCCCATTGACGCGAGCATGCCTGTGATTCTGGCCACTTGGCGGACTGGGACGGGTCGACATGCCTTGCTTGCACTCAACAGGTTCCGAACGGTTGCATGTAGTGAGGCTCGTCGTTCGGGACCGATGGTAAATCGACCGGTGGCCGTGTCCAGCTCCACACCCAAGAATCGAAGGTGTTGCGATGGTGACAGCTGTGATTTCTTCGCATTTATCACCAAACCCGCTGCTTTAAGGTCCAGTATTACACGGTGGCAAGTGGCCTGCGCGTGGGCTTTTGACTGGCAGAGGAATAAGATGTCGTCCACGTATGGTACTACTCGAATGCCTTGCTCCCGCCAGCGACGGGCTAGCTGCTTGATGAGTTGCGTGAAGACGAATGGGGCTGTCGCAAGACCGAACGGCAATGAACGAAAGGAGTAAGTGCGCCCATCGAATCCAAAACCGAGAAACTTCCAGCATGAGGGATGGATGTCGATGTGATGGTACCCGGATTTGAGATCAATAGAAAACATCCAATCCCCAGCGCGTGCCACGTCTGCCACGCGGCTGAGTCCTTCGTACTTGAATTTTGGAACTATGAGGTTTGCGTTGACTTTTCTCAGGTCGAGGATGAGCCTGCATTTTTCTCTTTGCTCGACCACGTTAAGCTCGCTTGCGGTTGTCTCGACTGCTGCTCCAGTCTCTGCGAGTTCTTGGATGGCAGTACGTGTGAACGTAGCATGCGCGTATGCACCAGCGTGGTTACGCTCCCGGAAGGCCTGTGGTGGACCGTGGCTCCATGGGAGCCAGTAACCGTTGGCGATTATGGATAGGATGAGGTTGCAAGGGCACCATGAGCTCCACCACGCAAAGGTCGAGCGAAGCCGACCGCACATCCGTGTGACGGTTTTGTCCGTGACGGCGAATTCGTATGGGCCATCGTCGCGAGGCACCTCGTATTGTTGTGCTCCTGTATGTACGACAAGGAAATGAACGGGACCAATCAAGTTACACGCCTTAATTAGTGAATGCGTGTGACATATACATGCATGCGCGAAAGATGAACCGTCAACAGTGAGAACCATACGGACGGTTTGTCCTCATTCCATATAGGGCGTCCGATCGCACCTTTGCAAACTCTTTCCCATACTCTCTCCCGTTCCCTCCCCTCTTCGTTTTTGTTTTTGTTTTTTGTTTTTTTTTTTTTTTTTTTTTTCTTTTTTACCTTGCTGTAGGATTGATGCTTGGGACCATGATCATGCTCCCCTCTTGATCTCTCTCTCTCTCTCTCTCTCTCTCTCTCTCTCTCTCCCTCTCTCTCTCTCTCTCTCTCTCTCTCTCTCTCTCTCTCTCTCTCTCTCCCTCTCCCTCTCTCTCGCCCTTTTTGGTTTTCCAAAGGTTGAACCAGAGCTGCCCATCCTTGCCATGCATGGTGGCGGTTTGAGTGAGGAACGTGCGTACTCTCTTTTTCGCCCCCACCCTTTTGTTTCTTGTTGTTGTTTTTTTTTTTTTTTTTTTTTTTATCCTTCACAAACCAGAGGGGGCCTTAAATAAAATCCCTATCTCTCATGGTCATACATTGTCATGCCTACTAGCATGCTTCTCCTCCCGTCAATTGGGGCATACGGGGGACCGAGAGGCATTCTTCCTCTTCCCCAAAGCTAGGCCTACGGCCATACTTTATATCCTTATCCTAGGGGACCGAGAGGCATTTTTCCTCTTCCCCAAAGCTAGGCCTATGGCCAAATTCTACCACCCTATCCTAGGGCTGGCCATGGCCATCGCAAGCCCTACTAGGCTGCCCACGGTCTAAGCACTCAAGAGTGCACCGTGCATCGCGGCTAGTGGCGCGCTTCGCCATAGCCCGAACCCTACACAACCGGTGCGGGTCCTTGGCCCCCATGCCCATTCCGAGGGCAGGCATTGGCGACGTGGCCTGGCTGGCCGCAGCGGAAACACGAACCACGAAAGCCTTGGAAGTTGCCCGAGGTTGGAGGGCCACGTTTTGGAGCGAACGCCATGGCGCCGTGGTTTCCACCACGGTGGGAGCGAGCGTGAGCGCCCGCCGCTCGGTCCATGGCAGCCACGTCTGCGACGGCTTGCTTGAACGGCCGCGAGGTGAGAAGACTTTTCTGCACGTACATTTTGTAGCGCTTGGCCACGCGGTCGTCGGCGGCGTCTTCGACTTGAAACATGTCGAAGCGCGCGGAAATGTCGTCGAGGGCGGCGACGACCATTTCGAGTCCGCCCGCCAAGTCGCCGTGCTGCAGCTTGTACTCTGCGTGTTTCAGGTAAGCCCGCATGTCCTCCAGAATTTCCGCTTTCGCCCGCACGTGCGCGTCGTTGAACGTCGCCGCCGACCAAGTGGTGTTAGTAGTAGAGGGGAGGGGGGGAAGATGCTCCATGGAATTAAAATTTGTGGTATGGACCGGAGCCTCACCATCATCGTCGTCGGAGCCGTCGGTGTCGTTGTCGGCCGCTGGCGCAGGTGGGATGCTGGCCGGTGCTTCCTTGTCGTGCCGGTTCGCCGTTGTTCCTCGCACTCCTTTTTCTCCTTTTGCGTTTTCCTTTTTAGCAGATGCAGAGGCCGTAGGTTGTGCGATTTCCGTAGCTGTAACGCTGGCGGGCTGTTGCTGTAACAGGGACAGAAGCGCGGCGACCTGGTCCGGAGTCAACGCGTTGGTCAACGTCGGGGTCGTCGCGTCAGAGGAAGTCGCTGTTCGGCGCCTCTGGCGCTGACGCGACGGTCCAACCACAGGCGCCGGCGTGTGCTCCGCGTCAGGCGCGTGTGGCACCACAGGTGTTGCAGGTGCCGTCGTCGCCACTTGCGCCACACGCGCCTCAGGCGCCACAGGCGCCACAGGGACCGAGGGGTGCTGCTGCTGAGGCGGGCTCGAGTTTTTGTTGACCTCGAGCCCGCCCAACAGCACGTCCACGGCAGTTGGGGCGGGCGATCCTTCCTCTGCCCGCCGCTTGTTACGGCGATCGACCGTCATTTCTCGGGCGTTACGATCGGTGTCGGAACTCGGCGCAGACGAATTGCCGCGGTTAAGTGCCGGCGTAGACGCCATTGTAGAGCGATTGTGGTTGAAAATGTCTTGCAGAAGTGTTGAGGGTGACTGGCCTCTGGGAAGAGTGCGAGTTCTAGCCAGCTTGGACGGGGAAAAGAACTACTCGAACGGAAATGTTGATTGAGCCGTTGGAAAACGAGAAACGTGGGTGGAGGGAATGAACTCCAACCCACGGTTTTTGTAGCTGGAGAAGGGCGTTTAGCGCGCTTCGACGCTGCCAAATATTCGGTACAGGCAGCTTCGCTTTCACAATACACAATTTTGAAAAACATCAATGTGTTTAAAAAAATATAATATTTTCATATTCCTTGTATCTCTTTGCTATTTGTCAAACTTATATGCTATAGTCTATCTAGGCTGTAGTGGGGTAGTTCATATAGGGTACAACACTTTTAGGTTTTCTACTTGTACCCACCTGCTTCGTAGTTCATTCATTCCGTTCCTGATTCTAACATGGTATTCTGAGCAGGTTCCCTCGTGGGAACGTTTTTTTAGGGCCCACCAGGAATTTTTTTTTTCCTGCCCTGCCTGAAGCGCATTTTGCGCCAGCCTCACCCTGCCGTCGCGGCCCCTACTGCCGTCGCGGCCCCTGCTGCCGTCGCGGCCCCTACTGCCGTCGCGGCCCCTGCTCTCGTCACGGCCCCTGCTGCCGACGCGGCCCCTGCTGCCGACGCGGCCCCTACAGCCGTTGCGGCGCCTGCTTATGCCTGTAACCCTTCCCTAGGATCAATCGGGGATCACCAGTGGACTTCTGACACCCCCCCGCACTGGGATGCCCGAAGTGCACACACTGGGATTCGAACCCGAGACCTTTGCTCTGATACCATGTCAGAATCCCAACCACTAGACCATTGGGATAAAAGGGCTTGTTAAGTAGCGGGTCAGTGCGCCCATAACCCCCCAGGCCAACATGCCTGTAACCCTTCCCTAGGATCAATCGGGGATCACCAGTGGACTTCTGACATTTGTACGACGCTGTAGTTGCGCGCTACTCCTCCCCTGCCACTGCTGCCCTCAGCCGCCTCATGCTGCCGTACCTTTTCCCTGACCTTGCCGCCTTTGCCATAGTTGCTGACCTCATTACTCACCTCCGCACTAGTGACGCCCGCTACCGCGCTGCCCTTCCCACTGAGTTCTGTGCCAAGAACCCCCCCCCCCCATGTACATCACCCTTTACTACCTAGTCACCCGCCTCCCTGACTCCCTTGCTTCAGTCAGGGACCACTTTCTCTCCCTTTGCCCCACCGAGCTCACTGTCGACCTGCTAGAGGAGCTCCTCGCTGCATCTGAGAAGAGTATCTTAGCTGTAGGTGCTTCTCGCGGCGACCGTCGCACCCCTTTCTTTGAGGGGTGTTCCCCTGTCCCCCTTCTCCCCTCTATTGCTTCTGCTGCTGCTGTCGACCTCGTTGGCACTGAGGAGGTCGGGGCTGCGTCTGCTCCTAGTGGGAGGCGACGCAACAGTAAGGGCAAGGGGAGCAAGGGTGGTGGAGGGGATGGCGGGGGCGGCGACGGAGGCGGTGGAGGAGGCGGAGGGGGTGGCGGTGGAGGTGGGGGTGGTGCCGGGAGTGGGGGCTTCAGTGGCGGCGGCGGAGGTGGTGGAGGCAGCGGCAGCGGTGGTGGAGGCAGTGGCAGCGGTGGTGGAGGTGGCGGCGGCGGTGGTGCTGGTCGAGGTGCAGCCGCGCAGCGTGGAGGCTTTGGTGGTAGCCAGCGCCAGCAGCAGCCGCGTTCCCTTGAGACCCCGTCGGTCCAGCAGCTTTGTGAGTGGTACGCTGGGCGTGGGAGGTCTGGGGGTGCTGGTCCCTGCACTTACGTTCTTCGCACCGGCGGGCGCCGTGGGGAGACGTGCGGGCTGCCGCACACTGCGCAGCGCTGCTTCGGTCGCTTGACTGACGCCTGGCGCGCCCAGTTTCCTGACGCTGTTGAGCTCCCTCGCTGGGGTGATCTGCTTAGGCAGAATGTGGCTATCTTTGATCTTGATTTCGATGCTATCCTTGCTGCCATGTATGCTTTGACTGATAGTGCTGAGGGTGACTGTTACCTGAGTGTCCCGCCCGACCCGGGCATTGAGGCTGCTGCTCTAGGTGCTACTGCGTCTGCTGCTCCAGGTACTGGTGAGTCTGCTGCGCAAGGTGCTGGTGAGTCTGCTCTCTCTGTTACTGCACCTACTGAGGCCTTGCACACTTTCATACTTGACTGTGGTGCTTCGCGCTCTTTCTTTCGCGACAGCACCACACTCACGCCGCTCAGTCGGCCTGTCGCAGTCTCCCTGGCTGACCCCTCTGGGGGCCCAGTCCTTGCGCACTCTTCTACGATTCTACCGTGTCCTGCGGCCCCGTCGGGCTTGCTGTCGGGACTCCACCTCCCCTCGTTCTCTACGAACTTGGTGAGTGGAGCTGACCTCCAGGACGCGTGGGTTGACCAGTTCACCCCTGGAGGTCAGCGTGTGACCCATTGCACTTGCTCTCGGACGGGCCGCCACCTGGCCACGTTCACCCGTCAGCTTGGGTCGAGTCTGTACACACTGACTACTGCGTCTCCTCCGGTCTCTGCGTCTGGTCAGGTAGCCGCGTCTGGTCAGGTGTTTTCTGCCGCGTCCAGGTCTAGTCCCGCGTCTGCCCCCTGCTCGTGTCGTCCTCTGTCGCACGAGACTCTCCTTTGGGACCACCGCTTTGGTCACCCCTCCCTGCCTCGTCTTCGAGGCATGGCCTCCCGTACCCTTGTCTCGGGTCTACCCCGGTCCCTCCCTCCCCTTCCTCCAGGGCCTGCCCCTACCTGCGTTCCTTGTGTCGAGGGCCGGCAGCGCGCCGCTCCTCACTCCTCCACGTTCCCTCCGACAGATGCTCCTCTGCAGACTCTTCACATGGACGTGTGGGGCCCAGCCCGCGTCCGTGGTCAGGGTCACGAGCGTTAATTCCTTCTGGTCGTTGACGACTACTCGCGTTACACCACATTCTTCCCCTTGCGCAGCAAGGGTGAGGTCACTGAGGTGCTGATCGACTGGATCCGCGGTGCTCGTTGCCAGCTCAGCGATATTTTTGGCTCGGACCTTCCTGTTCTGCGTCTGCACTCAGACAGAGGTGGTGAGTTTTCCTCCGACCTTCTGAGGGCCTTCTGTCGTGCGGAGGGCATCCGCCAGACGTTCACGCTTCCGGCCTCTCCACAGCAAAATGGGATTGCTGAGCGCCGCATTGGCATGGTCATGGACATCGCTCGTACGTCCATGATCCATGCGGCTGCTCCCCATTTTCTGTGGCCGTTCGCGGTTCAGTACGCTGCGCATCAGATCAACCTTCAGCCTCGTGTCTCCTTGCCGGAGACCACACCTACTCTGAGGTGGACGGGGAAGGTTGGCGATGCGTCCGCGTTCCGTGTCTGGGGATCTCGAGCTTTTGTCCGCGATACTTCAGCGGACAAGCTGTCCTCCCGTGCCGTTCCCTGTGTCTTCCTTGGCTTCCCCCCTGACGCACCCGGGTGGCAGTTCTACCACCCCACCTTGCGTCGTGTTCTGTCCTCTCAGGACGTCACGTTTGACGAGTCGGTGTCTTACTACCGTCTCTTTCCCTACCGCATTGCCTCTCTCCCCCCCCCCCGCCACTCTTCCTAGCACCAGGTGCTCCTCCGGTAGACCCCCTCCCCCCTCAGGGTCCTGCCCCCTCAGGTGTGTCTCAGGTAGACCCTGCCGAGCTGGTCGAGGTAGCTTTCGACTCAGGTGCTGCTAGGGGTGCTGAGCCTGCGGGTGCAGGGACTGGGGGTGCGGAGCCTGGGGGTGCTGAGCCTGAGCATGTGGAGTCTGGGGGTGCTGAGCCTGAGCGTGTGGAGCCTGGGGGTGCTGAGCCTGGGGGTACTGCGTCTTGGGGTGCTGAGCCTGGGGGTACTGCGTCTGGGGGTGCTGAGCTTGCGCGTGCTGAGTCTGGAGGTTCTCCGGGTGTCCCATTGCGGCGGGAGCCCCTCTCTCCGCAGCGGCTTCGTGAGTGGTACACTCGGCGCTGTCGCCGTGCTACTGGAGCTACTGGTACTGGAGGGGCTGCTGGAGCTGCTGGAGGTGCTGCTGGAGTTGCTGGAGGTGCTGCTGGTGCTGGAGCTCCTGGAGGTGCTGCTGGTGCTAGAGCTGCTGGAGGTGCTGCTGGTGCTGGTACTGCTGGAGGTGCTGCTGGTGCTGGAGCTACTGGAGGTGCTACTGGTGCTGGAGCTGTTGGAGGTCCTGCTGGTGTTGGAGCTGCTGGAGCTGCTGGTCCTGGGGGTGCTCGTACTGGAGGTACTGGAGCTGCTGGGGCTGGTGGTGCTGCAGGCGTTGGAGCTGCAGGTACTGGAGCTGGTGGTGCTGCGGGAGTTGTTACTGGAGACCCGGGAGCTGAGGGTACTGGTCCTGTCTCTGCTGTTTCTGGAGGCGCTGCGCGGCCGCGGCCGTACTACGTTCCGCTCCTTCAGCAGGTTC
Source organism: Closterium sp. Naga37s-1 (assembly GCA_947471745.1). Classification (NCBI taxonomy): domain Eukaryota; kingdom Viridiplantae; phylum Streptophyta; class Zygnematophyceae; order Desmidiales; family Closteriaceae; genus Closterium; species Closterium sp. Naga37s-1. Next base: position 608,466 of record CANJKZ010000036.1, on the reverse strand, counting down.
TTGGTCTACCGCCTTTTCCTGGTCCTACTCCTCCTTTACTGAGTCCACCGCTTGTCCAGCCACAGTCGCAGTTACAGCCGTCCTCTCCACTGCCGGGTCCTTCTCCTTACTCTGGACCGACTAGAGGACTTACGGAGCGTCGTGAGCCTGAGTCGCGTCCTGCGTCCCCTGTGTCTCTTTCTACGTCGCCTGTCCGCACTGGTCGCGCTGGTCGTCGTGTCTCGCGTCCGCGTCCTCCTCCTGTCCCTGGCACTCACTCTATGACTCTGCGTCCTTCCTCTGCTCCACAGCGTGTCCCTCTGCCGTCTCCTCCTGAGTCCTCTCTTCCTGACGGTCCGGACCCGGAGTCTGACTCCCTTGGTGCTGCTAGTCCTACTGTCACGCGTTTTCTGGCCACTGCTGTCACTGACCCTTTGTTTGAGTCCACTGCTGCGTCTGCTCTCGTTGCTGAGCTTGTTGACTTTGCTGCCGCCTGTCACCTAGACTACGCCACTATTCTTGTTGCTGAGTCTGCGTCTGCGTCTGTCTGTCCTCCGTCCGTCGGGGGTGAGTGTGCTCTTGGCACGGACGTTCTTGAGGACAGACAGGAGGAGTTCCTTTCCGCTGCTGTACCTCATCTCGTGTCCATGCTGCTTGCCCCTGAGGGAGACCCGGATGCACCAGACATCCCGACCCCGCGCTCTTACGCAGAGGCGATAGAGGGTCCCTACTCCTCTCACTAACAGGCAGCCATGGACGCCGAGATGGCTTCCTAGAAGTCCACAGGCACCTACGTCGACGAGGTTCCCCCGCCTGGGGCGAACATCGTCAATGGCATCTGGATCTTCAGGGTGAAGCGGCCACCGGGTTATCCGCCTGTCTTCAAGGCGCGTTACGTTGCACGTGGCTTCAGTCAGCGACAGGGAGTTGACTTCTTCCAGACCTTCTCCCCTACCCCAAAGATGACCACTCTTCGGGTACTGCTGCACGTCGCCGCTCAGCGTGACTACGAGCTCCACTCGCTTGACTTCAGCACAGCCTTCCTACAGGGCAGCCTGCACGAGGAGATCTGGCTGCGCCGCCCACCTGGCTTCACTGGGTCGTTTCCTGCTGGTACCCAGTGGAGCCTCCGGCGGCCAGTCTACGGTCTCCGCCAGGCACCCCGTGAGTGGCACGACACACTCAGGACGACTCTTGTTGCTCTTGGTTTTGCTCCTTCGACTGCTGACCCGTCGCTGTTTTTATGCACTGACACCACTCTGCCGCCGTTCTACATTCTCGTATACGTAGACGACTTGGTCTTTGCTACTGCTGACACTGAGGCACTCGCCCACGTGAAGTCCGAGCTGCAGAAGAGACACACGTGCACAGACCTGGGTGAAATGACAAGCTATCTTGGCTTGCGGATCACCCGGGACAGAGCACAGCGCACCATTACCTTGACTTAGTCACACATGGTGCAGCAGGTCCTTCAGCGCTTTGGCTTCACGTACTCCTCGCCACAGTCCACTCCTCTGCCTACTGGTCACTCGCTCTCAGCTCCACCTTCGGACGAGTCCGTAGAGCCGAGTGGCCCGTATCCAGAGCTTGTGGGCTGCCTCATGTACCTGATGACTTGCACACGACCTGACCTCGCATACCCTCTCAGTCTTCTGGCTCGCTACGTGGCTCCCGGTCGACACCGATAGGTGCACTGCGATGCTGCGAAGAGGGTGTTGCGCTACCTCTGTAGTACGTCGGGCATGGGGCTTGTGCTTGGAGGACGGGCTCGATTTGTCCTCACTGGTCACGCAGACGCTTCCTGGGTTGACGACTTGGCTACGCAGCGGTCGTCACAGGGTTACACCTTCAGTCTTGGTTCCGGTTCTGTCTCTTGGAGGTCTACCCGCTCTTTTTCTGTTCTCAGCTCCAGTTGTGAGGCTGAGATCTACGCTGGGGCCATGGCTGCACAGGAGTTACGCTGGCTCACCTACCTGCTGACCAACTTGGGAGAGGCGCCTTGTTCTCCTCCAGTTCTGTACGTCGACAACAAGGCCATGCTTGCCTTGTGTCAGGAGCACAGACTGGAGCACAGAACGAAGCACATTGCTCTGCGCTACTTCCTTGCTCGAGAGTTGCAGCAGCGTGGTCAGCTTCGTCTTGCTTACGTGGCCTCTCAGGCCAACACTGCTGATGTTTTCACCAAGGCACTTCAGCCTTGTGATCATCAGCGTTTCTGTACTGTTCTGGGCCTTGTGCCTACTGTGCCTCACTTGCTTACTTCTTGACTTTGCCTGTATTGTACTCTCTACACATATACCTGCATGCTTACACTTGCTAGGTTGTGTTCACTGTATTGTTTGTTCTCCTATATAAAACTCTGCATGTGAACTGGCCTTGTGGCCATCTGTTTGTGCTCAGACTGCGTGGTGACTTTGTGATCCACCATGAGTTTGCTTTGCTTTTTTTGAGTGGTCTTGTGACCTCTTATTCTCCCCCACTTTGCCTATGGGGGTGTGTCAAACTTATATGCTATAGTCTATCTAGGCTGTAGTGGGGTAGTTCATATAGGGTACAACACTTTTAGGTTTTCTACTTGTACCCACCTGCTTCGTAGTTCATTCATTCCGTTCCTGATTCTAACACTATTATCAACTTATCTTGTTCTCACACACTATTACAAGGTGGTTCAGCAACTCTGATATTAAAACGCTTCCACAATTACAACATTCCTACTTCAACCCCGATCTTAGCCTTGAAAGATCCTAAGGGCTTCTTCTCAGCCCAACATGGTATTAGAGCAAACAGGGCAAGATCAATTTCCAAAATCTCTACGACAACACAAGACATGGCAACACAGAACGAGAGGAGCTCCTCCAACGGATCCCTTGGCACTACTCCTACTCCACCTCCAGCCTCTGGCCTACAGACAGAGGAAGGCATAGCAACAAGACCAGATGCGGAGTCAACCGAAACTCTCGGGAATCAAGCGGCAGGCTTCGATCCAAGTATGATGGAGAAGTTCTTCTCCTTCATGTCCTTCTACGAGCAACACCAGCAAGCAGCTCCTGCACAATCAAACAACAGCGACAACAACAACAGAGCAACACCGATGAGCCTTGACGGTTCCTCTTATGCGCGCGGAAATCAGCAGCAACCCACCTTTGCTCCGTACGAGCCTCAACGTGGCTCCATCAGCTTCGCGCCACAACCACAGTCTTCACCTGGACAAGAGAAGACATTGGACGCACTTCAAGTTCAATCACAATTCGCACACGTGTTAAAAGTGCAAACGTCAACGCTCTTTGACGGAAAGGACTTTTATACCTTGTCACTCGAGTTCGAACTGATGATGGAGGGCGCGCAAATTCTCGGATTCTTCGACGGGTCCCTGCCATATCCAGCACATGGGACACAGTATGACAAACAGCAGTACACGTATCAGTCGCTGATGGCGTACACGATACTTCTTCGAAATTTAACGCCAAACGAGCAGCAGAACATTCAGTCTTATCGAGGATACGGCAACTTCGCCGAGCTGGCGTACAACCACCTGAAGAGCCTATATCAAGCAACAGACAGTGTTAACCAAAGTCGTCTCATGGCATAGCTGACAACAGTGGAAATGAAACACGGCGAAAAGGGAATGGCGTATATCAGCCGTTGTCGTGGACTGCGCGACAGACTCCTCCGATGCGGAGGAGCAATATCCGAAGAAGCCTTTCTAACAGTCATCATCGCCGGCCTCGGTCCTCATTGGCGCTCCACTCGAGCAATCATTCGAGCTCACAAGAAGATCTCCGAAGCAGCACTCTGCGCCGAAATTCACGCTGAACAACAGGATATGGATCTGCACGAGGAAAGACACAAGAAGAAAGCGCCAGCACCAGAATTCGCGTTCCACACTCAACGACGCTACAACAACAATAGCAATCGACAAAACAACCGTCAGACTCAACACTACGTCCCACCATTTTGTCACCTCTGCAAGACGTCTGGACATCCTCGCACACACTGCCCGAATCAGCAGCAGTCGACAACGCCGCAACGTCAACTTCGGCCCTCAAGCAGTCAAGTAGCTTCTACACAGCCGCATCCCACCAGTCAAGTGCAGTCTTCAACATCTTCAACGACAAAACCTGCACAAGGAACAAGAAACATCGTGAGCTGCATGATAAGAACAACAGACTCCTGCATCACCGGATCACCACCCCACTACTCACCAGAAGAACAGCTCGATGAGAGAACTCCTTGCCGCGAATCACTGGAGCCAAACCGACGTATGCAGCCATCGCCCAGAGCGAGCCGTCCGGACAAGACACCTGGTTCTTGAACAATTGCTGCGGACAGCACATGTGTTCCTCGGGTCGCTTCGTTCAACAAGAACATCAACTTCAGCGCGAAGTTGTCATCATCGTGGCCAACAACCAGAACCTGCACACTCGACGACAAGGGATAGTACAACTTCAGTCTCGAGAAACAAACGTCATCTTACAAATGTCCAAAGTTTGAATTGCAGAAGAACTCGGCTACAACTTACTCAGCGTCAGTCAACTGATGGCGAAGGGTATCCCATCTCGAAGCAGACAGCACCACTCAGGAGTTCAAATTATTCCACGAAAAAGGCGGACTTTACATTGGCAGAGCAGTCTTAAAAAACAACGTCTTCGTTCTTGACTTCGTCCCGGACCAAGGTACCGCCGAGAGCGACGCCATCGTCAACTTCACTTCTTTGACACATCCACCGGACCTCGATCCCGACTTCAGTCCTGGAGGATTCTGGTATTCACATACCATACCTGAAGCAGAAAGGACAAGGGCATTAGCAACAATCTGACAAGAAGTAACAACATCGACAACAGCAGAGACAACCTGAGCAACAGCAGCAACACCTACGGCACCAATCACGGGCTCTTCAACGGCACCAGTTCCCATCGACGACACTCCACCGACTCCTGCGCAGCAGTTAACTCCCACTCCACGTGAAGTTCACAGAAGCGCCAACTTCACCGCGGGTTTTTACTCCAACTCCGACCTGTACAGGCGCTCACCAGGACATCGTGCGAGCGAATCACTGTGGCACGAAAGACTGGGACATCCAAGCAACACAACGTTAAATAACACGATCAAGGCAGCAGTAGTCGACAAAGATTCACTCCTTCTACCCGACGGCAGAGAACTCCAACGAGTTTGAGGCACATGCTTTACGTGCCCCGAAGCTGACTTACCTCATCAACCATTTGTCCCTCACCACAATCCAAGCGCGCCAGCCTACGCACCACTCGAGAAAGTATACAGCGACATCATGTATACTCGCGAACAAGGACAAGGAGCATATAATTACGTGATTACTTTCATCGACGCCGCCACCCGTTACGTCTGGCATCTTAATCTCCCAAGTCGCGACATGGCCTTCGAAGCCTTCGTCGCCTGGCTACCTATGGCAGAACGAGAATCAGGAGCAAAGCTGAAAAGCTTCCAGTCAGACGGAGGAGGGGAATATCAGTCACAAAGGTTCCGGCAGTACCTCGCAGAACGAGGCATCAAGCGACTCATCTCGCTTCCCTACGCCCATCAACAGCAAGGCGTGGCAGAACGGATGAACAGAACTCTCCAGAACACCATGCGCAAACTGTTGCGTGGCATGCGACTGCCCAACCAGCAGTGGCCTGAGGCGATGGACCATGCTGTCATGCTGCACAACTTGCTCTCGTCATCATCGCTCCCGAACAACGCATCACCGCACCTGCTGTGGACAGGAAAATTGGGCAACACAAAAATGTTACGAGTTTTCGGGTGCATGGTACAGTACCGACCGCACACTGCGAAAGCTGGACGATTTTCTCAACGCGCACAGTGGGGACTACACCTGGGCATCGAAAAGCATTACAACGCATGGAAGATTTTCGACATCCACTCGAAGGAAACATTAGCAGGACGTGATGTTATCTTCTACGAGCGACTCACACTTCAAACGTACCTGGATAACCTGGCAGCAAATCGAGACCTCACAGGCGGCTTCCGTGGCAACCGAGCCTTCGCTTCAGCAGCAGACGAAGCTGACAGGGATGAGCAGAACGTGGACGTAGCTTCAGAAGAAGCCGGACCTCTCCCGTATTGCTCCGTGCCCATCCCGATGGATGACGAAAACCCTCGCGAAAGTGTCAACGCTGAAACCTACTTCGACTTCGCCGACACAGGTTACGTTACACCCCAACCGGTTGACACCAACGTCTCCGAACGCATAGGACCAAATTTCTTACCGGATCCAGAAGCAGGAGATGAAGCAGCTTGTCCCGAGGACGCAACTCTCCCCCGCTACACACAGAGTGGACTACAGATACTGGGACTCGTCACCGCTGTCCACGGAGTAGCACCGCCTAAGGAGCCTGCCAACATTCAGCAGGCTCTGGGGGGAGAACACAGGGAAAAATGGCGAGAAGCCATGGACAGAGAGTTAAAGGCGCTGCAAGAACGCAACACCTGGAAAATTGTGCCTATCGGAGTGGTACATAACAAGACCATTCTCACGGGAAAATAGGTTTTCCACGTGAAAACAAAAGCCGACAGAACAATCGACAAATTCAAAGCACGCTGGGTTGTGCGTGGCTTCGACCAAGAGCAAGGGCGAGACTTCACGGAAACTTTTGCACCAGTAAGCCGACATACCTCACTGCGGATTCTCCTCGCGATAGCAGCCATGAACCGGAAGAAGCTTCGGCAAATCGATGTCGCCAATGCCTTTCTCTACGCCCCCGTCGATGCTGAGATCTTCGTCGAACTCCCGCACGGGTCTAACGCAGACCCCAACCAAGTTTGTCAGTTGGAAAAATCTCTACACGGCATCAAACAAGCCCCGAGACTGTGGCAGCAGCATCTTCACGCCCGCTTAATCCGCATCGGATTCCTTCAACTACCGCACGACCAAGGGATGTACCGATTTACGAAGGGTACCGACTACATTCTACTCATCGTCTACGTCGACGACCTCCTCTACATAGGCTCCACCGACGCCATAATGACATGGTTTGAAGGGGAGCTGCAACGGGATCTTACACTCACCGTCGCGACTACCGTGACACAGTACCTAGGACTGAACATTCAAGACGGCGACAACGCAATCTACCTTAGCGCCGAAAAGTACACAGACACTATCGCTAAACGTTTCGGACTCACTCCAACTGTCATCTCCACGCCATATCGCTACACCGACGGAAATCGAAAAGCCTCCGCTCTACTTAAACCTGCCGGCATCCGCGACTACCAACGAAAGTTAGGCTGCCTACTCTTCGCAGCCGTTACCTGCCCACCGGATCTATCCTACTCAGCTAGCCAACTCGCTACCTACCTCAAGAAGCCTGAAGCAGAGCACATGCTTGAACTCGACCGAGCACTTCACTACCTCGTCAGCACTCCAACGATCGGACTAACCTACCACAAGACCGGAACTACGACACCTAAGCTAATCGGTTACGTCGACGCCGATCACGCTGGAGACTCCGACAACAGACGATCTCGAACTGGCTACATCTACAGACTCGAACCTATCGGGCCTATCTCATGGCAGTCGAACAAACAAGAGCTAATCGCTCTCTCCTCAGCAGAAGCAGAATATATCGCACTCTGCTCAGCCACCAAGGAAGGGCTATATCTTCGCGAATGACTGGAGGAAGCAAAATTGGCTCAGTTACCCAGCTTCTCCCTCTTCTGCGACAACCAATCAGCCATTCGCATAGCGAACAAAAATGGGTTCGCGAATCGAACGAAGCACATCGCCCTCCGATACTTCTTCGTAAAAGACAAAATCGAGAAGGGAAGACTCGAGCTATCCTACTGTCCCACATCCGAGATGGCAGCTGATTACTTGACCAAGAAACTCGGAAAACAGAAGTTCGAGTACTGCATGCTGCTGACTGGACAAGGACACGTCATCAGCAGCGATACTCCAGAAGCGAAGGGGAGTGTTGGAAACAAGTAACTTAAACGCTTATGAAGTATCGAAGTGTCGACACGAAACGGAGCGGACTACAGCGAAGAAACACTTGAGTCAACAAAAGCAGCCGCTGGAGGTTACGCGAAGGTCAAAGGTCGCTGACCTTTGACTTGACGAAAAGTACAGTGCGACAGCAAGGACACATAACTGACTCGTTACTGAGCAGTTACCCGAGTCGGCACTGTATCGAACCGCAACAGCAAAAACAGTTAAAGTATAACTTTTCATATTCCTTGTAACCATATAAAAAGCTTGTATCTCTTTGCTATTATCAACTTATCTTGTTCTCACACACTAGTACAAGGTGGTTCAGCAACTCTGATATTAAAACGCTTCCGCAATTACAACATTCCTACTTCAACCCCGATCTTAGGGGCAGCCGTGAGCTTGGGGCAGCGATGGTCACTACCACCACTCCTGGGGGTCAGCGTGTGTCGATCTGCACGTGCACGCGGACGGGGCGTCACTTGGCTACGTTCACTCGTCGGCCAGGGTCGAGTCTGTACACGCTGGCTACCGAGCCTCCTCAGGTTGCTGCGTTTGCTCAGGTGTCCGCGTCAGGTCAGGTAGCCGCCTATTGCTCGTGTCGCCTCCTGTCGCACCAGACTCTTCTGTGGCACCACCGCCTGGGTCACCCCTCCCTGGAACGTTTTTGTGGCACGCACTCTCGTCTTCTTGTCTCTTGTCTTCCCAGGTCTCTGCCTCCCCTGCTGCCCTCGCCTGCCCCGCCTTTCTTTCCTTGCGTCGAGGGGCGGCAGCGCGCCTCTCCTCACTCCTCATTTCCCCCGACGACTGCTCCCCTGCATACTCTCCACATGGACTTGTGGGGCCCAGCCCGCGTCAGTGGTCAGAGCCGCGAGCGCTACTTTTTGCTGGTTGTTGACGACTACACGCGGTACACCACGGTCTTCCCCTTGCGCAGCAAGGGTCAGGTCGTTGATGTCTTGATCCCTTGGATCCGCACTGTCCGTCTTCAACTCTGCGAGGGCTTCGGCCAGGACCTTCCTGTCCTGCGTCTGCACTCTGACAGAGGTGGTGAGTTCTCCTCCAACCTCTTGAGGGGGTTTTGTCGTGGGGAGGGCATTCTCCAGTCGTTCATGCTTCCGGACTCCCCTCAACAAAATGGGATTGCTGAGCGCCGCATTGGCTTAGTCATGGAGGTCGCTCGTACCTCCATGATCCATGCGGGTGCTCCCCATTTTTTGTGGCCGTTTGCGGTCTAGTACGCTGCGCATCAGCTCAACCTCTCGCCCCTTGTCTCCTTGCCGGAGACCTCGCCCACACTGCGTTGGACGGGGGAGGTTGGCGATGCGTCGGTGTTCCGGGTCTGGGGATCTCGTGCCTTTGTTGCGATACATCCGCAGACAAGCTCTCCCCCCGTGCTATCCCCTGCATCTTCCTTGGCTTTGTCCCTGACGTGCCTGGCTGGCAGTTTTACCACCCCACCTCACGCCGTGTCCTCCCATCTCAGGATGTCACGTTCGACAAGTCGATTCCCTTCTACCGTCTCTTCCCCTACCGCTCTACCCCTCCCCCGCCCCCGCCGCTCTTCCTTGCTCCCGGTCCCCCTCCGGTAGACCCCCTCTCGCCCCAGGGTCCTGCTCCCTCAGGTGTGTCTCAGGTAGACCCTCTCCTTGGTCCTGCGCCTGTTCAGGTAGCTGTCGGCTCACTTGCTGCTCGAGGTACTGCGTCTGGGGGTGCTGCGTGTGGGGGTGCGGAGCCTGGGGGTGCGGGGTCTGAGGGTGCTGAGACTGGGGGTGCTGAGCCTGGTGGTGCTGGGACTGGGGGTGCTGAGCCTGAGGGTGTTGAGCCTGGGGGTGCTGCGTCGGAGGGTGCGGAGTTTGGGGGTGCTGAGCCTCAGGGTGCTGCTACGTCTGGAGGTTCTGCTGGTACTTTGCCGAGACAGTCTCCGCAGCAGCTGCGTAAGTGGTTTGTTCGACGCACAAGCCTTTGGAGTGGAGCCACCGGGGCTGGAGGTGCTGGAGCTCCTGGAGCTGGAGGTGCTGGAGTTACTGCTGGGGCTAGCGGTGCTGGAGGTGCTGCAGCCACTAGTTTTGGAGGTGCTCATACCCGGGGTACTGGAGCTGCCGGGACTAGTGGTGTTGAGGGTGCTGCAGTTGTAGGCCCTGGCGCAGGAGGCGCTGGAGCTGCCGGAGCTGGAGCTGGAGGCACTTGAGCTGGAGGCACTAGAGCTGTTGACCCTTGCGCTGGAGGTGCTGGAGGCATTGTGCGGCCGCGACCGTACTTGTTCCCCTGCTTCAGCAGGTTCTTGGTACCCCGTCTTCTACCGGCCTTACTCCTCCTCTCCTTTGTCCTCCGCCTGACCAATCTCAGCCGCCGTTACAGCCCACCTTCCCACTGCCTGCTCCCTCTCCTTACACTGAGCAGTCCGGCAGTCTTACAGAGCGTCGTGAGCCAGCGTCTCGTCCTGTCTCCCCTGTTCGCACTACTCGTCGCGCTCCTCGTTTGCGTCCTCCTCTTGTCCCCGGCACGCACGCTATGGCACTCCGTCCTTCCTCTGTTCCACTGCGTGTTCCTCTGCCTGCTCCTCCTGAGTCCTCTCTTCCTGAGATCCCTGACCGTGAGTCTGACGGCGCTCGTGCTGTTAATCGTGCTGTCTCTTGTCTTCTTGCCACTGCTGTCACAGACCCTTCTTTTGAGTCTGCTACTACGTCTGCTCTCGTTGCTGAGCTGCTTGACTTTGCTGCTGCTTGTCGTCTCGACTACGCCACTGCTCTTGTTGGTGAGTCTGCTTCTGCCAGTCCTCCGTCCGTCGGGGGTGAGTGTGCTCTTGGCACGGACTTCCTTGAGGACAGGCAGGAGGACTTTGAGTGTCTTGCAGCTGCTGTACCTCGTTTCGCTTCCATGCTGCTTGCCCCTGAGGGAGACCCGGATGCTCCAGACATCCCGACCCCGCGCTCTTACGCAGAGGCGATTAAGGGTCCTTACTCCTCTTAGTGGCAGGCAGCCATGGATGCCGAGATGGCATCCTAGAAGTCCACAGGCACCTACGTCGACGAGGTTCCCCCACCTGGGGCGAACATAGTCGATGGCATGTGGATTGTCAGGGTGAAGCGGTTGCCGGGTTCTCCGCCTGCCTTCAAGGCGCGTTACGTTGCTAAAGGCTTCAGTCAGCGATAGGGAGTTGACTACTTCCAGACCTTCTCCCCCACCCCGAAGATGACTACTCTTCGGGTGTTGCTGCATGTCGCTGCTCAGCGTGACTACGAGTTGCACTCTCTGGACTTCAGCACAGCTTTCTTGCAGGGCAGCCTGCACGAGGAGATCTGGCTGCGGCGACCACCTGGTTTCATTGGGACGTTTCCTGCAGGTACCCAGTGGAGCCTCCGCCGGCCAGTCTACGGTCTCCGCTAGGCGCCTCGCGAGTGGCACGACACGCTGAGGACTACACTTGCAGCTCTTGGGTTTGCTCCGTCTACTGCGGACCCATCGCTGTTTCTACGCACCGTCACCTCTCTGCCGCCGTTCTACATCCTCGTGTACGTCAACGACCTGGTCTTTGCCACTGCTGACACTGAGGCACTGACTCTTGTGAAGTCGAAGCTGCAGAAGAGACACACCTGCACTGACCTGGGTGAACTGCGCAGCTATCTTGGCCTGCAGATCACCCGGGACAGAGCACGGCGCACCATCACACTGACTCAGTCACCCATGGTGCACCAGGTCCTTCAGCGCTTTGGCGTCCAGTTCTCCTCGCCACAGCCCACTCCTCTGTCTACCAGCCACTCGCTCTCAGCTCCACCTTCGGCCGAGTCCGTAGAGCCGAGTGGCCCGTACCCCAGAGCTTGTGGGTTGCCTCATGTACCTGATGACTTGCACACGACCTGACCTCGCGTTCCCTCTTAGCAATCTGGCTCGCTACGTGGCTCCCGGTAGGCACCGAAAGGTGCACTGGGATGCTGCGAAGAGGGTACTGCGTTACCTGTGCAGTACGTCGGGCATGGGGCTCGTGCTTGGAGGACGGGGTCCAGTTGTTCTCACCGGTCACGCAGACACCTCCTGGGTTGACGACTCAGCTACGCAGCGATCCTCACAGGGTTACACCTTCAGTCTTGGTTCTGGCTCTGTGTCGTGGCGGTCTACCCGCTCGTCTTCGGTTCTCAGCTCGAGTTGTGAGGCTGAGATCTACGCTGGGGCTATGGCTGCTCAGGAGCTCCGCTGGCTGACCTACTTGCTGACCGACTTGGGAGAGCAGCCTCGTTCGCCTCCAGTTCTGTACGTAGACAACAAGGCCATGATTGCCTTGTGTCAGGAGCACAGACTGGAGCACAGAACGAAGCACATCGCTCTGCGATACTTCCTTGCTCGAGAGTTGCAGCAGCGTGGCCAGCTTCGTCTCACGTATGTGGCCACTCGGGCCAACACTGCTGATGTCTTCACCAAGGCACTTCTGCCTGGTGATCATCAGCGCTTTGCTACTCTGTTAGGCCTTGTGCCCACTTTGCCTCACTTACTTACAGCTTGACTCTGCTTGTACTGTGATCTATATATATCTATGCATGCTTGCACTTGTTAGGGTATGATCATTGTATTGTTTGTTCCCTTTTTATAACTCTGCATGTGAACTGGCCTTGTGGCCCTTTGCTTGTGCTCGGACTGTGTGGTGACCTTGTGATCCACCCTGAGCTTGCTTTGCTTTTCTTGACTGGTCTTGTGACCACTTGTTCTCCCCCACTTTGCCTATGGGGGTGTGTCAGAACATATAGCTTTTACATTTGTGTAGGCTATAGTGGGGTAGGCCATAAGGGGTACAACCCAATTAGGGTTAGTACTTGTACCCAATTGTTTCATAGTTCACTCATTTTCTCGTTCGTTACTATGACAGAACGGGCAACGACCGGGCCCCCAGAGGGGTCAGCCAGTCGGACCGGGACAGGTGCAGGGAGAGGAGTGAGAGTGGTGCTGTCTTGAAAGAAATAGCGCGAGGCGTCGGAGTCCAACGTGAAGGTGTGCAAGGCCTGAGCAGGCGCAGAACCAGAGAGAGTACCACACTCACTAGCACCTAGAGCAGCAGCAGCTATACCTGGGTCAAGCGGCACACACCGGTAACAGTCACCCTCAGCACTAGCAGACAAAGCATACATAGCAGAAAGAATAGCATCAAAGTCTAGGTCAAAGATTGGAATCCTAGACCTAAGCAGATCTGCCCAGCGAAGGAGCTCAACGTCGTCACCAAACTCAGCACGCCAAGCGTCGTGAAGGCGGGAGAAGCAGCGGTGCTGAGTGTGAAGTTTCCCGCATGTCTGACCAGCACGAACACCCGTGCGAATGACATACGGGCAGCTATCACTAACCCCAGACGTCCCACGCTGAAACAACCACTCACGGAGCTGCTGGGGCGACTGGGTCTCGCTCCGACGCTGCTGCTGCTGTCGCTGGCCACCACCAGGGCCTCCATGTCGAGGTCCAGTCCTACCACCTCCAGTCCCACCGCCTCCGCTGCCGCCACTCCCACCGCTGCCTCCGCCGCCGCCACCAGAGCCCCCACTCCCGCCACCAGTCCCACCGCCGCCACCACCTCCACTGCCTCCGCTACCTCCACTGCTGCCCCCACCACCACTCCCGCTGCCACCTCCACCACCACCGCTGCCACCTCCACCACCCCTGCCACCCTTGCCCTTGCTGCTTCGGCACTTCGCACTAGCAGAAGCAGCCCCGACGTCCTTAGCATCATAGACGTCTGCAGCAGCAGCAGAGGCGTAGGAGGGGGCAAGGGGGGAGGGGGAGCACCCCTCAAAGAAGGGCGGGCGCGGAGTGCCACGAGCACCACCTACAGCAACTGCACTAGTCTCAGCTGCTAGGAGATGCTGCTCGAGGAGGTCACCAGTGAGGGAGGTGGGGTCAAGGGAGAGAAAGTGGTCCCTGACAGAGCGAAGAGAGCCAGGGAGGCGAGTGACTATGAAGTAGAGGGTGATGAACATCGGGGGATGGTTCCTGTCAAGGAACTCAGCAGGGACGGTAGCGCGGTAGCGAGCGTCGCTAGTGCGCAGGTGGGAAACCAGGTCCTCTACTGTGGCAAAGGCTGACAGCTCGGGGAACAGGTAGGGCAGAAGCAGGCGGCCTAGAGCAGCAGTGGCAGGCGAGGAGTAGCCGGCGACTATAGCAGCGTACAGTGCCTGGGCTGTCCTGTGCTGTCCAAAGTGGGCGCATTCGGCTAACGGCAGGTGGTTGCGAATGGCCAAGCGGGCAGCAGCGTCGCGAGTAAGCCACTGTGAGCGAGTCGCATTGTCAGCTGTGGCGGGAGGGGCAGGAGTGGTGCCTGACGCAAGGTCAAACAGCGAATCACTGTCCTTAGAATCGCTCAGTAGATACAGCTGCTGATCGTCGAGCCACGTGTCAAACTGAATCGGTCTGTCTCGTGATCGAACGCGAGAACCCTAAGCGAAGCCATAGTGGCGCAGCACGCAGGAGCAGTAGTAGCAGCAGTAATAGCAGCAGTAGCAGCAGTAGCTGTAGCAGTAGCAGCAGGAGCAGTACCAGCTGTAGCAGTAGTAGTGGCTAAGGGGTCGAGGGGCCTGTGGCCTAGAGGCCGAGGTGCGAGGGGCCTAGGGGCCGAGGTCAAATGGGCCGCGGGGCCAGGGGAGACGGGGCCGAGGGGCCTGGGGCCTAGGGCCGTTGGGGTCGCGGGGCCAGGGGCAACGGGGCCGAGGGGCCGGGGGCCTAGGTCGACGGGGCCGCGGGGCCAGGATAGTAGGGGCCAAGGGGGGGGGGGGGGGGCTAGGGGCGAATGGGCCACGGGGCCATGGGAAACGGTGCCGAGGGGCCTGGGGCCTAGGGGCGCCGGGCCACGGGGCCAGGGGCGACGGGGCCGAGGGGCCGGGGGCCTAGGTCGACGGGGCCGCGGGGCCAGAATAGTAGGGGCCAAGGGGCCGGGGGCCTAGGGACGAATGGGCCGCGGGGCCAGGGGAAACGAGGCCGAGGGGCCTGAGGCCAGGGGAAACGAGGCTGCTGAGCCAGGGACTAAGGGGCCGAGGGTCGAGGGCCGAGGGGCCGCGGAGCGAGGGCCAGGGGCCTAGGTCGACGGGGCCGCGAGGGGCGACTGGCGACGAGGGTCGCGACGGGCCTAGGGCGACGGGGGTCGCGACGAGCCTAAGGCGACGTGGGTCGCGACGGGCCTAGGGCGACCAATGGGTCGCGACGGGCCTAGGGCGACCGAGGGGCCGGGCTAGGGGCGACGCCAAGGGGCGACGGGCCGGGCTAGGGATGGCGACGGGCCGGGGCCTAGGGGCGACGGGCGCGAGGCTAGGCTAGCAGGGCAGCAGGTGGTGGGCCCAAAAAACGGTCATAGGAAGGGACCTGCTCTGAAACCATGTCAAAGTTACGAACGAGAATGGATGAACTAGCAAAGAGTTGGGTACAAGTACTAACCCCAATTGGGTTGTACCCCTTATGGGCTACCCCACTACAGCCTACACAATGTAAGCTATATATAAGTTTGACAGGTAACACCTCTCGAAGAAGAAAATATTTGAGCAATAGCTGAAGTCTTGTCGAAGGCGCGACAACTAAGCTCTGTCGAAGACAGGAAAGTCGCAGAAGACAAGTGCAAACGCCCTGTCAAATATAGAAGTTCCTGTCGAAATATATATAAAAAAACTTTCTCAATGGAAAGCGGTGAGGTGAACTACGCTTCCCGTCGAAAAGTCCCGAACTTGCATTAGTACGGCTGACATATACCGTATATGCGCATAAGAATCCGACATTGAACCCGCGGGTTTCCGCGGGTTTTTTCGTTTGGCTAGGAGGGATTTTCGGGGTGACCTGCGGGATTCTGTAGGTTTTTCGATTTGCCCCAATTTCCTTCTGTGCCAGGAACCGTGGGGCGGCATGTGATGACGTCACTCGTCCCTATGTAAGTGGTGCAGAACACAATTACGACGTGCTAGAAATGGGCAGAAACGGGATTCTGAGCATCGAATTCGAACATTTTGGCTGTGCGATGCGCTGAACGACGTCTGCGATCCTACGACACGCACAATGAGTATGCTGAGTTGGCGGGAATAACATCGCAGGCGAATTTCCCCCTTTGTGCAAGTACTTTTGTTTCTCTTTGTAGCAAGCACCCCTTTGGAGGCATCGCTTGTGCGACTTTGAGGTGTATCACTGTTGGAAGTTTGAAATTTCGAACACAATCTGACTCATTTGTGCCAGATCGCAATTTTTGCTTTTAGCAGTTCATATTTATCGGAATCTCAGAAATTGAATAAATCGTTTATTTGCTCCAGCCGAGAAAAGGGACGCGCCCTTACAGCGCAGCAGAGCGGATCCTAGATAGAACATACCTCCGTGCAAAAAGCTACTTTCCCGACTTAGCTTTCAAACTTTCAAGTTTTTCGTAGAACGAGTCTCCGCCGCACCCATTTGAACCCCGTGTTTCCCCGCCTGGATGATCTCGTCGCGGCAGGAGCTGCTGATGGCTCTTCGCGGCCAGCCACGAGAGCTCGCAGCGAATTCGAACGCTTCGCAGCGCGATGCTGCCTCTTGGACCCAGCCAGCGCATTCGCCGTTCGTTTCGGAAGACTCGTTTGATCCAACGGACGAGCTGTGAGTCGCTCACCATCATCGTGTCCCTGCGACGAATCCGGGGACGCTCGCCTGCGCCATCTTTATTACGCCCGTTTCGCCAATCTCACTCCGGGTCAATTCTCCTCTTCTAGTTGGATTTCAGTGTCATGAGTCGAGTTTTGGAGCGCTTCAGAAATGGAATCCAGAGTCATGAGCGGCCGCACGTGAAGCATGTGGCCATTACAGCGTTATTGGATTCACTGTTCAGATATCCAAAAAGAATCTGATCCACTTCTGAGAGATTGAATAAAGGATTCAAAGTTCTCAAGGTTTTCGGATTCACTTTTGAGAATTAGCATTGGATTCATCTCCACGTCACGCCCGTGGAATCCTTGCATGCAACCTATACGTCCTCCAGGCATCCACGTCATCCATACGTCCTCACCCCAAACGTCCTCACCCCAAACGTCCTCATCCCACACGTCCTCATCCCATTCGTCCACGTCACAGTCCATGGGTGGAGAAGCTTCTCCAGCTGGCAGCGTGCGTCACGGAGATCCACCGCTTCTCCCGCCGCCTCCTGGACGCCCGCAGCGCCGCCATCAGCGCCGCCGCTAGAGCCTCTCTCGCAGCCTCTCTCGCAGCCTCTCTCCCAGCGTCAGCACATTACAGCCTGGCTGGAGCGACGGGCGGAACCACCACCTCAGTGTCAGAGAGTGGCCGGGATGCATCGCATAGGGTGCTGGCAGGGGCGGCGGGGGGTGCGAGCGGTTTGCAGTGTGCGTTGGCGACGTGTGTGGAGGAGGAGGCACTGCTGCCGTACACACACGAGGTGGATCGCCTCTTCTCCTCGCCGCTCCCTGTGCGAACCATCTGGGCCAAGCTCTTTGTGGTAAGATCAACGGAACTGCTCCCACTGCTCGCCTGACAGACACTCTTGACCATTCTCGTAACCGCCTCTTCTCCTCCCACCATCCCGTGCGTACCGCCTGGGCCAAGCACTCCATGTTAAACTGAGTCTTCCCTGTTGAAGTCACTCCTGAAAGGATTAAGAACCCTGAAATTTCTCGAAAGCACCACTTTTCCACTTTGCCTCTCCACTCTGCCCCTCCACTGGTTCGTCGTTCCTAAACTTGTTCTTGGCTGATGTTTGTTTCTCCGTCTCCCTTCACTTCACCTTTCTGCAGTATGAGCAGCTGCTGACAGGCCTCGTTAGAGTCACATGCGCCATAGAGCAAGGCAACCTCACAGGCGCGCATCTGCTTCGCTTTCTCGAGCAGGAGAGCAGCTTCGGGCCCTGCCTGCTATCGATTGCTCTTGACACGTAAGCAATTAGTCAATTTCTCTGTAGAACGCTCGAGTTGCCATTTTGTCTCTGTAAACTCCACCCAGTCGTGTTCTCTCTATATACTCACCAAGTCACTTTCATGTCACAACCACATGTGCCACATGAGACCGCTCGTTTTCGGCGTCAGTCAGCCACTATTGGCGTCAGTCAGCCACTATTGGCGTCAGTCAGCCACTAATGGCGTCAGTCAGCCACTATTGGCGTCAGTCAGCCACTATTGGCGTCAGTCAGCCACTATTGGCGTCAGTCAGCCACTAATGGCGTCAGTCAGCCACTATTGGCGTCAGTCAGCCACTATTGGCGTCAGTCAGCCACTATTGGCGTTTCTGCCCCCTGCCGCCCACTTCCCCACCCCTTGCGTGCGTCTATCCCCACAGGTGCATCCGCCACTGTCAGCGGTACTCACCAAGTTCGTAGAGAACGAGGGGAGGTGAAGACCTGATAGTGAGCCGGACGGAACCGCCGGACACGAGAGGACAGTGGAGGAACGGGCCACGACTGGTCCCCCGGAGGGGTCAGCTAGCCTGACCGGGACAGGTGCAGGAAGAGGAGTGAGGGTGGTGCTGTCACGAAAGAAACAGCGCGAGGCGCCTGAGTCCAGCATGAAGGTGTGCAAGGCCTCACCAGGCACAGTACCAGGGAGAGTACCAGACTCACTAGCACCTAGAGCAGCAGCGGCTATACCTGGGTCAGGCGGCACACACCGGTAAGAGTCACCCTCAGCACTAACAGACAAAGCATACATAGCAGAGAGAATAGCATCAAAGTCTAGGTCAAAGATCGCAATCCTAGACTTAAGCAGATCTGCCCAGCGAGGGAGCTCGACGTCGTGTCGCACTGCTCGTGCTCGCCAACACATCGATCTCCTCCACGTTCCATAGCTCCCTCACCACCGCCTGCACGGCATGGGGTCATCGCAAGAGCAAGAGAGGAGTGTCGGGATATGAGATATTGTGTTACATGAATCCTTGTGAGTCCCTTCCCATCTACTCCACGTTCTATAGCTCCCTCACCACTGTCTGCATGGCATGGGGTGTTTGACAGCAACAGCAAGAGGGGTGTGTGGGAAAGGGGATAGTAGAGGGTGATAACCTGAAGAAGGGCTCGTTACATCCATCTCATGTATCGTGGGAGGAAGGACCACGATGTGGCCAGCACGTGGCAAGGTGATGTGCACGAGCTAATGAATGAGGACGAGGAAGAGGAGTAGTACGAGGAAGAGGAGTAGTACGAGGAAGAGGAAGAGGAGTAGTACGAGGACGGAAAGGAACGACTCAGGAGCAAATGAATGGAAATCAGTGGGGTGGGGAGAAGCAGATGAAAGGAGTGACAGATAGGGTACAAGGTGTGCGATGGGAGGCAATGAAGAAGAGGCAGAGCGCAGGAGTGGAGTAGGGGAGAGTGAGAAGTGAAAAAGGTAAGGAGGAGGGCGAATGACGGCTCCCCGTTTGCGGCAGAGCTTCTGGTTGAGCTCGCTGACTATGGAGTGGAAGATTGGCATCGCTGACTCGGCATTGTGTGCTAGTGTCCGGTGCGTTTGAGACATGGACGGTTCATTGAATGGCACGTGAGCTGTGGGAAATGAGGAATGAGGAATGAGTATAAGAGTGTTTTGTATGCAATATGGATGAGATGACAACAGTTGAAGGTTAGAAAAACACGACATTGAAAGGCAGCAAGTTGCAGCATGAAAAGAGATGAACATAATGCCAAAGCTGCTGCTTCCCTCTCAGCGTAACAGAGTAACATCCGAAGCGGGATACGTTGATGCAGCACACATGCCCCGTCAGTCCACGTGAGCGGTGAAAGTTTTGGGAAGTCTCAAAAGAGGGATACGTTGGTGCAGCACACGTACATACCCCGTTAGGCCACGTGGGCGGTGCAAGAATCCTGGCCACGTGTGCAGCATGACCCGGTTGTACTGGGGGAGGGGGGAACGAGCAGGTGGGTGAAAAAAACAGGGTAAAAATGGGATTACAGGAAGTGCAAAGGGAAAAGGAGTTAGGAGGAGGGATGTGGGGTGCTGCCAGACAGCACAAAGCAAGGCACCAGCAATGGGGTCGGCAAACAAAGTAGATTCAACTCTCTCAGCCATCTCTCAGCTTGCCTCTTCGTTCTGAGTCAACTCAAAACACACACGCAAATCAGCAACTGCTGCTTGGGAGCGCGCGGCAGAGCCTCCTTGAGCTCGTCCCTCAGCTCTGTTGGATCCGTGCCCTCCACCACCTGGTGCAGTGCGGTGGGTGGGTGGGATGCGGTGCAGTGCGGTGCGGATTGGTGAGGTGCGGTGTGATGCGGGAAAGAGCAATTGCTTCCATATGTGCATCACTCATGCCTTGCACCACTCAGCATGGTGGACACAGACCGCAGGTGCCTTCGACACTCATGCACACACAGACACCCACGTGTGTGCAAGAACATACGAACGGGAGCCAGAGTGGGGATTCACCTGCTAACAGAGCACGCGAGCAGCACCTCAGTGGCTGCGAGGATGACCGACGCCACCCAGCGAGAAGGGCAGCGGGTAGCGCACAACCACACATACGAAATCAGATTGTTTTGAGAGACCAGAAAAAACCAGAAAATATATAACCACTTCAAATCAGATTGTATTTGAGACGTCGCGAAAGCACGCGAGCAGCGCCCCAGTGGCAGGCAGTGAGGGTGACCGGCGCCATCCAGCGAGCGTCGCAGCGGGTAGGGCACACACAACCACACATGCACCTTCGACACACGGCTTTGACGCTCGTACACACACATGAATGCAAGCAATCCGACAAAAGTAGTGCTTCACCTGCCAGCATGCCAGTAGCGCGCCAGCGGCGGTGAGAATGACCCGGTCCAGAGAGACTCGCATCGGGCACAGGCGCATGCTCACGCCCTTCACTGCCCGCACCTCGTCCGCTAGCTGGCAGGGCAGGGGGGAGAGGGCAGGATGGTTGGACGGAAGGGAGGGGAGAGAAGGCGGAGCAAGGGCAGGCGATGGGAGAAGTAAAAGTCGCGAGGTCGACAGTTGATGAGGAGGGCACAGTCGCTTGACTGCTCAGATTTTCACTGCCCACACCTCGTCCACTAGCTGGTAGGGCGGAGGGAGTGCAGAAGGGCAGGGTTGGAGGGGAGGGTGCGTGCACCGGAAGCAGGTGTGGTGGGGGGGAGGGAGAAAGGATGAGGAGGAGTCGGAAGGGGGGTCCAAAGAGAGGTGCAATGCAAAAGGTGAAATAGGTGGTGCAGACCTCTCTGTAGCATCCCCCCTGGGGTGGATGGAGCATGAAGATGCGTAATGGGGTACGAAACCAGACTGAATAACATGTGGAACACACAAAAGACTAGGATGAAATGGGCAATGTGCAGAGTGCTGCAGCTGCAACAAAACTTCTGCCCAAACCTGTTTGGTCGTACCTGCTTGGCCGGCCATACCTGCTTGGCCGGCCATACCTGCTTGGCCAGACCTGCTAGGCCAAACCTGCTTGGCCATACCTGCTTGGCCATACCTGCTTGGACATACCTGTTTGGCGGTGGCAGGTACGGGCGAGAGATGGTGTGAGGCGTGGAATATTCTCATGTGGTACAGGCCAGGGTCCTGTAACCACACGCCTGGGGGTGGGTGCGGTTAGGTGGGGATGGGGACAGGGGAGGCTGTGGAAGGAATAAGCAGCAGATGAGGCGTGGACGATGCTCAGGAGGGTCCTGTAGCCACACGCCTCGTGGGAGGGCGGGACGGTATGGGGATAGGTGTGCGGATGGGCGGAGGTGTGTGGGGGAGACAGTGAAGGGAAAAAGACCAATTAAATGGTGCAAGCGAGGCGTGGAGATGTATCATGAGGAAATAGAACCTTTAGAGGCCTGGTTTCGAAATAGCCACTTGCACGAAGGGAGGGGCGGGGATAAAGGGAGGGGCGGGCGAGGCATCCAGAGAAGGCAAAGTGAGTGAGGCGTGGAAGAAGCTAAGCCGCACACGAGGTGGAGAGCGGTGCCCTACTTTAGAGGCGCCTCAAAGGAGAGCGGTGCCCTGCAGGCTGCAGCCCGCCACTGTCCCAAGATTCTTTGCCCCACTAACCCCACTGCTTTCCTCACACCTCTCATTCCCCTCCTTTCATCATCGCGCCTCACCCACCTCCTTGGAAGTGGTGAAAAACGATGCCCTTCACTGTCTCCTTGACATCTCCTTGCCTCTCCGCACCTCCCACTACCCACCCTCACCTCCTCTCATCACATTCCCCCCTTCACATCGCCACACATCACCTCCTCCCATTTCCCCCCTCACATCACCACACCTCACCTCCTCGGAAGTGGTGCAGAATGTTGTCCTTCACCCTCTCTCTGACTCTCTAACCTACTAATCCGCACCTCCCCCCACCCCCCCGATTTATCGCCACGCCCCTGCTGCCGTGCTGCTGCGGTTGCAAGCAGCTGCCTCGACTGCTGCACAGCTGCTGCTTCTTCCTACGCTTCTGCGCCTTCCTGCTGTTCCTTCTTACGCTTCTGCGCCTCGTTTTGCTGCTGGGGCTAATGTTGAGGCCGCTGCTGCGAGTGCTGCCGCCCCTGATCGTGGTTCAAGGAGGGAGTGCCATCAGCGCCACCACCACATATGCTATCCCTGCCCTCTGCTATGACAGCAACCGACGCGGTGCTTTTCAGGACAGCAGAAACGCTGTATCTGGTCTTAAGGTTCGTCTCGCTGTCCAGATTCATCGTTTCCACAAACGCGCGACCCGACCGATCGCTAGACGCCAAATGAACGATGCCGCACAGGACCGCCGTGTCCCACCGTACATGCACCAGCTCCCCCACGCGAATGCTCTTCCACGTGGCAGAGCACCACTGGCCCCCGCAGTGGCCCATTCTCGCGCGCCCATTCTCGCGCGCGTCGGTGCGGTGGCGTCGCCAGCACTCGAAAGGGGTCTTTAATCGTCATTACCGTCAGCACGGAGAGCAGCGGAATGACAGAGATGTAACGGCCGAAGGTCGTGAGCTGAGGGATCTGCATCCCAAAATGTGTGGGGTCGGGGTGGCATGTTTTTTAGGGTTTGCGAGAGAGTAACTCTCCAGAACTTACCCGCAGGTGGCATTTCGGGGTTCGCGGCTCGGGACTCAGTGGGCTGCATCATCTACGAAGTTTCGACCGGATCCTCGCAAGCGATTTTATTGGTCGAGCCCTTTCCACCAGATCCGCGAAACTTCCTTCAAACCCTTTGATCGATTTCTATTGGACATTCGATTCGAACCTACTGGTCGGTAAGTTTAGGTTTTCGAAATACTCCTTCCAAGAAGCAGCGGGTTTGCGAAGGTTTGGCACAAATCCAGATACGTGACCCGCACAAGAGCATTTCCGTTCCAGTGTACAGTGATGATTGTTATTGAAATTTGTTGTTATGTGCATCAAATTTGTACACAGCTTATATTGAAACCAAAGTATTCAATTGGGTTGATTTGCATTCGTAATTAAAGCAGATAAACACTCTGCATAGTGGATTTTAATTCACTACATAATTATTTCTGTTACTGATATCTAGTTGCATTGTTAGGGAATGGTGAAAACAAGGTGGAAACAACCGGGGTAAGGGGGCCATGGCTTTGGACAGCGAGTTGTAATAAATGCGACTACTTTTCCAAATAAATATTACTGCACTATAGTAGCTGGTATAGAGTATCAGAAGCTACCGCAGCATCCAGTGAAGCATTTTCATCACCACGCATACGTGTTCAATAGTTTCAGCGTGGTCCTCTTAAAGAGAGGAACTATGTGCTCGGCCCTCAAGATGGCATCAATGTGCACGACGCGATAGGCATCTGCCCTACGAAGGCAAGCCAATTTTACGAAGGCTGTGTCATCGTCCTCTCCTCTCACGTCCAATAGCTTCACGTACGCCAGTGGCTGTTTCTCTATCTCCCGTCCAGTTCTGGTTTGGACATGGAAAAGCATGAGGAGCTGGGCATAAACAACATCTGACCCCCCTTGAGTACG
Source organism: Closterium sp. Naga37s-1 (assembly GCA_947471745.1). Classification (NCBI taxonomy): domain Eukaryota; kingdom Viridiplantae; phylum Streptophyta; class Zygnematophyceae; order Desmidiales; family Closteriaceae; genus Closterium; species Closterium sp. Naga37s-1. The sequence continues at coordinate 584,676 of CANJKZ010000036.1, read as the reverse complement.
GTTACTGACCAGTCTTCCGTCCAGAGCTACATAGGAAAACCATGGATTTCCATGGAAAGCCACGGTTGCCCTTGCATAGTGAGCATCGTTCAAATCATTCCCTGGGAGTGCAACTGCAGAATGCACCTGCATGTGACGAGAAAGTTTGGGATGGCGAATGCAAAAGGTTCGTACTTCGGGAAATACAGACTTGAACGCCGGCAATATAAAAGTGGCAGAGTTTGGAATAAGACTGTGCGTAATGGTGGTCGTAGTAGGTTAGGTGTTTTTCTTACATGGACAATGTCATTTCGAATGCCATGTTCAGCGAGGGCTATTGTGATATCGTTCATGACGCTGCCGTGTTGCTCCAACAGCCCTTGCCAGAGCTTCTCCGCTTTTCGACCATCAACAACATGTGGAAGTGTCATGGCTGTGCTTGTCGCCGTGAGAACAGGGTTTTTGTTCCTTTCAGCCTGGAGGTTGAAAAAAAGGGATAGGGGAAGTTGCACATGTATGGCATGATGTCTGTTTGTGAACGTGGCAAGGCATGCCTTGCTGGCCTTACAACCAGCCGTGCATGCAATGATGCATGTGTGTGAAGTGAATGGCAAGGCATGCCTTGCTGGCCTTACAACCAGCCATGCATGCAATGATGCATGTATGTGAAGTGAGTGGCAAGGCATGCCTTGCTGGCCTTACAACCAGCCATGCATGCAATGATGCATGTTTGTGAAATGAATGGCAAGGCATGCCTTGCTGGCCTTACAACCAGCCATGCATGCAATGATGCATGTGTGTGAAATGAATGGCAAGGCATGCCTTGCTGGCCTTACAACCAGCCATGCATGCAATGATGCATGTGTGTGAAATGAATGGCAAGGCATGCCTTGCTGGCCTTACAACCAGCCATGCATGCAATGATGCATGTGTGTGAAGTGAATGGCAAGGCATGCCTTGCTGGCCTTACAACCAGCCATGCATGCAATGATGCATGTGTGTGAAATGAATGGCAAGGCATGCCTTGCTGGCCGTACAACCAGCCATGCATGCAATGATGCATGTTTGTGAAATGAATGGCAAGGCATGCCTTGCTGGCCTTACAACCAGCCATGCATGCAATGATGCATGTGTGTGAAATTAATGGCAAGGCATGCCTTGCTGGCCTTACAACCAGCCATGCATGCAATGATGCATGTGTGTGAAATGAATGGCAAGGCATGCCTTGCTGGCCTTACAACCAGCCATGCATGCAATGATGCATGTGTGTGAAATGAATGGCAAGGCATGCCTTGTTGGCCTTACAACCAGCCATGCATGCAATGATGCATGTGTGTGAAATGAATGGCAAGGCATGCCTTGCTGGCCTTACAACCAGCCATGCATGCAATGATGCATGTGTGTGAAATGAATGGCAAGGCATGCCTTGCTGGCCTTACAACCAGCCGTGCATGCAATGATGCATGTGAATGTAAATGGCAAAGAATGTCTTGCTGGCCTTACCTCCAACCATGCATGGCATCATGCATGAGAGACGACACGGGCAAGGCATGTCATGCTGGCCTTACCACCAACAACGCATGGGATGATGCATGAGACACGACACGGGCATGTTGGTGCAACCCTACGGTTTGCACTCGGCTTGTTGTCCGTGTGCGTGCATGTGTGTGTGTATGGAATGGTATGAGGGCATGGGATAATATATATTTCATGCTTATAATTGTGTGTGAATGTTGAGTCATGATGTCGAGTGTGTGTGTCGAGTCAATAGCGAGTTATCGCTAGACGCGTGTTACGCGGTCGTTTGTGTCTCGCGCGCGGTTTCTATTTTGTCGTGCGCGGTTTCTATTTTGTCCTGTGTCGAACGTTCAGCGTGTCGCAGGTGTGTGCAGCAGACCCATCAAGAACTCAAGGATGAGTTTGTGATGAAGAGCCCGAGCCTTGGTGTCAAGCCTCAAGTGATTTCGAAGCTCGCCAAAAGGGTACACCTCAAGATATTGAAGATAGTTACATTACTTTGTGTAGTGTAACATTTCACTTGGTGTAGGCCCTAGTGAAGGGTAGTTTCGAGACCCTTCGTGGTTGGGGACAGTGTGGCACTGTTCCACATCACTGTACCTCGGCTCCTGGGGTTTGTAGGAGCTGGGAGTCATTCCCAACTCGTAACTCTTCCTAACTCTTCCTATCTTGTGTTCTAAGACTATAGTGGCTGCCATAGTACCGTTCATTCAAACCGACGCTGTGTCGTCAATTCTTTATCAAATCGTGCAATCTAAATTGCTAATTGTAGACGACGTGAAGACGCTCCAGATCCAATTTGAATCAAGTCATTTGCAGCTATGAGCAGAACGCTATCAACGTTTGAAGCCGCTGTGCAGAAATCCGTCTGTGCTCTCTATCTTTCGTTTTAGGCACATTCAAGCCTATTGTGACTATAACAAGTGGTATCAGAGCCCCTTGGAGCAGTTTCGACAATGTCTGGACCTGAGGAAAGGGGTGGCAGAGGTGCTGGTGGCAGTGGAGAAGCTCAAGTTCAAGGCCAACCCCGTGATTCAGCCATGGCGCCCATGCAACCAAGTCTTGGCCCACCTAGGGATGAGCCTAGGGTGTTTGGGCTTGACAAGTTCAACGGTGACAACTTTGCTGAATGGTCCTTCAAGATGGAGAACATCTTTGACCACTATGACCTGCTGGAGGTGATGGAAGGAACGGAGAAGCGCCCCGAGAACGACCCGGAGAAGAGCCCGTGGGTGCGGAAGAGCGCACAAGGCTATCTCTTACTTGGGCAAGCGTTGGGGAGCAGTCAGATCCGTCACATCAAGCCATTCCAGCGTGAACCAGAGAAAGGACCAAAGGCATGGGCTGCTCTCAAGGGTGTACATGCTCCTGCAACAGCGGCGGTAGCGGTGGTGTTGGAACGGCAAATGGCGGCACTACGAATTGAAGAAGACGAAGCGGTTGAAGAAGGGGTGCAGAAATTCTTCGACTTGTTGACGCGGCTTGAGGGAGCTGATTTGAACTACAGTGAGCTCCAAAAGAAGACCAAGTTGCTGGCCTTACTCCCAGAGTCATGGTCCTCGCTCATCATCAACCTTAATCGCGACTTGCCCCGCCTCTCGCTTGAAGACGTGAAGCGAGCTATCCTTCAAGAGGATTTCCGCCGCCGTGAGTTGGCGAGTGCGGATGGCGCTGGGGCAGCGAGCATCGGCCGTGGATATGGTCGAGGAAGAGGCAAAGGACGAGGGGGAGGAAGGTTTGGTGGCAGCAACTTCGGCGGAGGCCGCAGGAGTGGCGGTTACGGCAGCGACGACAAGAGCTACGGACGCGGTCGCGGCCGATTCGACGGCGAGTGTCACTATTGCCACAAGAGCGGACACATGTGGCGCGACTGCTACAAACTCCCTGATGGTTGGACCCCTGCTCAAGGCCAAGAGGGTAGAGGAGCAGGAGGAGGGAGAGGACGAGGCCGTGGAGGCCGTGGCGGTCGCGGTGGCGGAGCTGCAAACATGAAGAGCGGAGACAACGACAAGGACCCAAGTGACGATCGATACCCGGGCCTATTCTACTTCGTGTCGACGCAAGTACCGGCTGGTCCAGAGAAGGATGAAGGCTTTGAGGAGCCAGCAGCTGTGGGGAAGGTGACCCTACACCCCCTGGACTATTGGGTGATTGATAGTGGCGCTACCTATAGCATGACACCTCGCCCGGACTTGCTCACCGAACTCGAGCCGTCACCGGTGAAGCATGTCACATCGGCTTTGGGGCAGCGAGCAGAGGTGAAAGGCATGGGCAAGGCCATGTTCAAGGGTGCTGATGGGAAGATGGTGGGCCTCAAGAACGTGCTTTGGGTGCCCAGCCTTGCTGCAAACCTGATTTCCGTGCGGCGGTTGGCAAAGGCCGGCATGGACACGAACTCGAAGGGAGCCAAGACCTACACCGCAAGGCTTGGCGATCGAATTCTTTGGGACCTTCATGAGGACAGGGATGTCTACAACGAGATGTGGCAGATCCCAGTGGTCCCTATGCCTAAGGAGAGGCAAGTGGCAGCAAGCATCAGCTCCAAGGATGGAGCGGTCGGTAGCGACGATGGCGCGAACGGTCGCGCTAAGGAGAATGAGCTCAAGAAGAGCAAACCTGGAGGGACCAGCAAGTTCAGTGAACCTAAGGAGAGTGGTGCAGCAACCAAGGAGCAGCAAAAGGGTGAGGAGAACCCAGAGGCAGCAGCGGAGGAGGACTACGGAGAGAGTATGTGGGGCGCTATTGCGAGCGCGGCATTCTCCAATCCAACTTCGGCTACGGGGGAGTGTGATTGGCTCACCTTGCATCGGCGCATGGGGCATGTGGCCCTGCCCATCTTGCAGCAGCTAGTGAAGAATGAGATGGTTGCTGGCATACGTGTGAAGGGGGAGCCCGATGAGGTGCTTGGCTGCCCGACGTGCATTCAAGCCAAGTTCACCCGGTTTCCGTTCCCTAGTTCGGAGGCAACGGCAAAGGCACCGCTTGATGAGGTGGTGATGGACGTGGTGGGCCCCCTGAAGCTTGGAGCTGCTGGAGCTGAGTATTTTCTCACCATTGTCGACGTCTACACCCGCATGACTTGGGTGTACGTGCTGGCCAAGAAGAGCGACGTGGCTGAAACGATGAAGACGGATTGGTTCCCGATGGTGGAGCGGCAACAAGACCGTCTAGTCAAGTCAATCCGCACCGATCGAGGGGGAGAGTTCCTGAGCAAGGAGTTTGGGTTGTGGCTGAAGAAGAATGGTATTCGGCACTCCCTCACCATGCCATACTCCCCTGCAATGAACGGCATCGCCGAGCGAGCGAACCGCACAATCACGGAGGCGGCACGCGGGTTGCTCATTGAAGCCGGGCTACCCGACTATTTCTGGCCTGATGCGGTGCGGAGCGCGTGTGTGGCCAAGAACAGAGCCTTGACTCATGTGGGAGCAGACAAATGGGTGCCCTATGTGGAGTGGCTAGGAAGGAAGCCAAAGGTGGATATGCTTCGGGTGTTCGGGTGCATGTGCATGGCGCTCGTGCCTAAGCATCTTCGGCACAACAAGCTTGGTGCCAAGGCGGTGTGGGCCGTGCACTTGGGCATGGCTCAAAACAGCAAGGGATGGCTTCTTTGGGACCCATTCACCAAGAAGTTCTTGGTGAGCAGGGACTGCAAGTTCATGGAGAACTTCATGTACAAGGATTGGAAGGCGGAGAATGAGGCGAAGACAGGCGTGCGGTTTGGGGAGGTGAAGAGTTCCGGTTTGGAGCATGTGGAGCTGCCTTTGGAGCTGAGCAGCGGCAGCACAACCACAAGGCAATCCTCCCTTGTGAATGGGGGAGAGGAGGCCAATGATGCAGAGGAAGAAGAGGAGGAGGTGCAGCAAGTGAGCGAGCGTGCACCGTCACTCCCTTCCCGTACTACGAGTGCTCCACGGATTCGAGCCACACCGCAGCAACGCCAAGGCCTTCAAGTCCCTGCAGCTGAGGAGGAAGGAAGGGGGAAGAGGAGAGTTCAACCCCCTAATAGGCTGACCTATGATGCGCCGGGAAAGCAGGGCAAGACAGCCCTGGCCGGAGCGGCAATGATGGTCGGAGACGACGAGGAGAGTGACTACGAGGAGTGTGCCTTCGCGTTCTTCTCTCTGGTGGAGATGCCGGGAGAACCAGCAACTCTCAAGGAGGCTTTGGAGAGTAGTGATGCTGAGGAGTGGAAGAAGGCCATGGAGAGTGAGCTGAAGAGCATCGAGGAGAATGACACGTTTGAATTGTTGGAGCTACCGGAGGGGCGTACGGCGATAACGTCCAAGTGGCTCTTCAAAATCAAGTCGGATGCCGACGGCAAGATCGAGCGCTACAAGTCTAGGCTTGTAGCCAAGGGGTACCAGCAGAAGGAGAAGGTGGACTTCAAGGAGCTGTTTGCCCCTGTGGTGAAGCCGACGACGCTGCGAACCCTATTCGCAGGAGCCGCCATCAAAGGATGGGTAGTAAAGCAAATGGACATCGTAACGGCATTCCTTAACGGCATCCTTGAGGAGGAGATTTTTATGGCGCAGCCAGAGGGGTTTGATGATGGTAGTGGCAGAGTGTAGAAGCTGAAGAAGGCCCTCTATGGGCTGAAGCAGGCCCCTAGGCAATGGTACATGAAGCTGCGCGAAGTGTTGGAGGGGATCGGCTTCACTCCCTCAACGGCCGATCACTCCTTGTTCATGCTTGGCGAGGGGGAGCAGAGGAGTTTCATGGTGGTTTATGTGGATGACATCCTCATTTTCTCACCCTCTTCTGACCTTGTGAAGGAGGTGATGCTGAAGCTTCAAGACAAGTTCAAGTGCAAGGCCCTTGGTGACGTGAGCTTCTACCTTGGGCTCCACATCGAACGAGATGTGGAGAAGCGGTGCATGCGGGTGCGTCAACGAAAGTACCTGGAGGCATTGGCTGCCAACTTTGGGCAGAGTGAAGGCCATGTGGCTACACCCTTTCCCTCTGGGTTCAAGTGTGTGAAGGGACCAGAGGAGGAGAGCGTTGGTGAAGAGGAGAGGCGCCGATTTCACTCGTTGGTGGGCAGCCTCATGTATGCGGCGGTAAACACCCGACCGGACGTCGCGTTTGCTACCGGGCAGCTGGCTAGGGTTGTGCAATGCCCTAATGAGGAGCAGGTAGCAGCTGGAATGAGGGTGGCCAAGTATCTTGGCCAAACACCGACCGTTGGGCTGCAATACTCGGCGGCGGCACAAAGGCGCCAAAAGGGCGCGGATGGTGTTGAACCTGGGCGTTTGTTCCTCACCGCCTACTCGGATGCTTCATATGCATCAGAACCAGAGGACATGACAAGTGTGGGAGGCTTCATATGCTGTGTTGGTGGAGGCCCAACTGCTTGGGAGAGCAAGAAGCAGGTTGACCAAGCTTTGAGCTCGGTGGAGTCCGAGTACATGGCACTCTTCCGTGCCGTACGGGAGATTGTGTGGCAGCGGCGTTTGTTGGCTGAATTGGGGGAGGAGCAGCAAGGACCTACCCCACTGTACTGTGACAGCCAGGGTGCCATTGCTCTTGCTAAGAACCCTGTGTTGCATGGACTCACGAAGCACATGAGGGTGAAGTGGCATTGGACGAGGAGCATGGTAACCGCGGGTGAAGTTGAGTTGCGCTACGTGAAGACCACGGGGCAGCCGGCTGACATGATGACCAAGAGGCTGGTGGACCAGCAGCATTGGAAGTGTTGCAAGCTGGCTGGGATGGCTCTGAACTGAGAGAGCAACATATCCTAAGGCCAACAATCCGAGGGGGAGTTTGTTGGTGCAACCCTACGGTTTGCACTCGGCTTGTTGTCCGTGTGCGTGCATGTGTGTGTGTATGGAATGGTATGAGGGCATGGGATAATATATATTTCATGCTTATAATTGTGTGTGAATGTTGAGTCATGATGTCGAGTGTGTGTGTCGAGTCAATAGCGAGTTATCGCTAGACGCGTGTTACGCGGTCGTTTGTGTCTCGCGCGCGGTTTCTATTTTGTCGTGCGCGGTTTCTATTTTGTCCTGTGTCGAACGTTCGGCGTGTCGCAGGTGTGTGCAGCAGACCCATCAAGAACTCAAGGATGAGTTTGTGATGAAGAGCCCGAGCCTTGGTGTCAAGCCTCAAGTGATTTCGAAGCTTGCCAAAAGGGTACACCTCAAGATATTGAAGATAGTTACATTACTTTGTGTAGTGTAACATTTCACTTGGTGTAGGCCCTAGTGAAGGGTAGTTTCGAGACCCTTCGTGGTTGGGGACAGTGTGGCACTGTTCCACATCACTGTACCTCGGCTCTTGGGGTTTGTAGGAGCTGGGAGTCATTCCCAACTCGTAACTCTTCCTATCTTGTGTTCTAAGACTATAGTGGCTGCCATAGTACCGTTCGTTCAAACCGACGCTGTGTCGTCAATTCTTTATCAAATCGTGCAATCTAAATTGCTAATTGTAGACGACGGGAAGACGCTCCAGATCCAATTTGAATCAAGTAATTTGCAGCTGTGAGCAGAACGCTATCAACGTTTGAAGCCGCTGTGCAGAAATCCGTCTGTGCTCTCTATCTTTCGTTTTAGGCACATTCAAGCCTATTGTGACTATAACATTACCTACTCATGATACCATCTTAAAAGTATAAGCAACGGAATGTTTGCATTAGGGTTGAGAAGCAATACAAGTAGCAACCCTAACTGAGTTGTGTTGGGCTAAGAAAAGCCCTTAGGGTCGTTTTCAATACTAAGACTCAGAGTAATGATGTAATAGCGGAAGCGTATTAATGAACTGGTTGAACCACCTTGCACTGGTATGTGAGAACAAGATAAGTTGATAATAGCAAAGAAATACAAAGCTTTATATGATTACAAAGGAATATGAAAGGTTTAACTAACTGTAACTGCTGTTGCGGTTCGATACAGCGACGACTCGTGTAACTGCTCAATAGTGAGTCAATTATGTGTCCTTGCTGTCGCGCTGCTTTTCGGCGAGTCAAAGGTCGCTGACCTTTGACCTTCACTTAACTTCTTGCTGTTGTCTTCATGTTAACCGCTTTGGTTGACTCGCTGTTACTTCGCTGTAGTTCGCTTCGCTTACGTTGTAGTGCTCAACACGTCAGAAGCGCGAACTATATGTTTCCAACAAGTTGTACTCTCTAGGGAGCAGGGCCTATTTTATCAGTGTAAATCACACTAATATACTGATGAGAAGGGTGAAAGTTAGGGCCTATACTGATGTGTTTGGGTAATTTTTTTGAAACCTAGTGTTACACTGATTTGACAGTGAAACGATTTAGGCCACACTGATGCTCTGGGGTAAATTTTCCCTTAGCGAAGATTACCCTTAAGGGCGTACAGGGCACCCTCTTCGAAACTCTACTTATCGAGACGAAGTTTCCTAGAAATTTCGTAACGATACACTCAATTTCGTAATGATGCACTACGACGCCAGCACGTGAGTACTGACAACCAACACCGCGTCACTGCATGTCTGCTTGCAACCTACTGTAGAGGCGATGCAGCCTGGCCCGCTTGGTCCTCCCCAGGTCCCCTCCCCTCTCCCAGCCTGGCCTGCTTCCCCATGTCCCCTCATCGCGTCGAGTCTCGCTCACAGCCCAGCGCCCTCCGTCCCTTGGGGTCCCTCCACCTGCAACTGGCCCTTGTCTTGGTTCCTCGCAACTCCTGATGCCACGTGCATACAATTCCCCAACAGCCCCTCTCCCCGCCCAATTTGGCACACGCCTGTCAGCTAGCCAACACTTAGCGACGCGCAAGTGGTGTGTTCATTAACCAGGAAAAACATGTGATTATGCTCGACAAGTGTGTTAGCTAAATCAGACCACGCAAATAAATTAGTCTGGAAAAACAGACAAAGCTCCAACATTATTAGTCTGAAAAATCAGACCATAAAAAATTGCCTGTCTGAATGCCAAACAGAACGATTTTTTACTTTGGCTTTTTCAGACGGGCCTAAATCCTAGCAAGAGCCCTGCCCCAAACCCACGTTTCCCCCGGGAAGCTTGCTGACTCGGCGAAAAAACAAATGTTGCAGCGAAACCAGACAAGCCACTGCACTCAACTTTTGAGTTCACAACCCCCACCCACCAGCGCCCAATTTGGGCCTCGAGCTTGGTTGCTGCCAGCACATACTGAGCTGCCTACATTACAATCAGGGTAAAAAAAATACCTGCACTGATGCCTCTGGGTAAAGTTTTCAAAAGTTCAAGTTACACTGATCCATCAGTGTATCCAAAAAGGGCACACTGCTCAGAAGGGTTTTGAAAAAGGCTACACTGCCAATCGTGAGTAGCCAAAAACCAAACATAGGCCCTGCTAGGGAGTACCTCACTGCAGCCTATAATAATTATATGCATTTGACATCACTTTTGTCACTTCATATACACTCTGACAAGCGTCATTTGTCGAACATAAATCACATAGCTTGTTTAGGCTGTAGTGGGGTAGACACTATGGGGTACAGTTTCTTAGGGTTTCATATTTGTACCCAACTCATTTTCTAGTCAATCATTCATTCCTAGATTCTCACATGGTATAGAGCGGGTTCCCTACTGGGACCGTTCCTAAGGGCCCACCGTTAAAAGTTTTTTTTTACCTACCTGCCCGAAGCGCGTTTTTCGCTCTGCCCTACCCTTCTTTTTCGCGGCCCCCTAGTGGCCCTTTCTGCCGTACGCGGCTCCTTTGCGGCCCGTTGCGGCCCCCCTTTGCGGCCCCGTCAGGCCCCGTTTGCGGACCCGTCAGGCTCCGTCAGGCCCCGTCAGGCCCCGTTTGCGGCCCCGTCAGGCCCCGTAAGGCCCCGTCAGGCCCCGTCAGGCCCCGTTTGCGGCCCCGTCAGGCCCCGTCAGGCCCCATACGGCCCCGTCAGGCCCCGTCAGGCCCCCTTTGCGGCCCCCGTTGCGGCGCGACCCCCTCCCTGCCCCGTCGCCCATTGCGACCTTGTCGCGGCCCGGCCCCGACCCTGCCCCGGCCCCGTCGCGGCCCCGTCCCGGACCTGCCCCGGCCCTGACCCTGTCCCGGACCTGCCCCGGCCCTTCCCCGACCCTGCCCCGACCCTGTCGCGGCTCTGTCCCGGACCCGCCGCGGCCTCGCCCCGGCTCTGTCCCGGCCCTGCCCCGGCCCTGCTCCGACCCTGCCCCGGCCCTGCCCCGGACCTGTCGCAGCCCTGCCCCGGCCCGGCCCCGGATTGTTTGCGGCCCGGCCCCGGCCCTTCCCTGGACCTGTCACAGCCCTGCCCCGGCCCTCCCTTGGCCCTGCCCCGGCCTCGCCCCTGGTAAGAGCATAGCCGGGCCGAGCCGCGCTGCCGAGCCGCCCTGCCGAGCCTCGCCGCCGAGCCGCGCCGCGCTGCCGAGCAGCCCTGCCGAGCCGCGCTACCCTGCCTAGCTGCGTCGCTTAGCCGAGTTGCACTGCCACTGCTGCTAGCCTGCTGCTGCTCCTATCATGGCTAGTCCCAGTGTTCTTACCTTTGATGCTGAGGGTCGAGCGGTTGACTTCGATGTCTGGCTAGATGATCTGCAGCTTTTCCTACAGTGCGATAGCAAGGATGGTCTCTCACTGTTCGATCTCACGTCTGGCGCCTCTACTGCCCCTGCTGCTGATGCTGACAGTACTGTTCGCTCGCAGTGGCTCATGCGCGATGCTGCTGCCCGCCTTGCTGTGCGTAGCCACCTACCGTCTACTGAGCGCGCGCACTTTAGTCAGTACAAGAGTGCTAAGACTCTGTACGACGCTGTAGTTGCACGCTACTCTTCCCCTGCCACTGCTGCGCTTAGCCGCCTCATGCTACCGTACCTGTTCCCTGACCTCGCCGCTTTTGCCACAGTCACTGACCTCATTACGCACCTCCGCACTAGTGACACTCGCTACCGCGCTGCACTTCCTGCTGAGTTCTGCGCAAAGAACCCCCCCCCCCCCATGTACATCACCCTCTACTACCTAGTCACCCGACTTCCTGACACTCTTCGCTCGGTCAGGGACCACTTCCTCTCTCTTTGCCCTACCACCCTCACCGTTGACCTCCTCGAGGAGCGCCTCCTTGCAGCAGAGACTAGTATTACCGCAGTAGGAGCCTCTCGTGGAGACCCCCGTACCCCTTTCTTTGAGGGGTGCTCCCCCGTTCCTCTTTTGCCCTCCGTTGCCTCTGTTGCTGCTGTCGACCTTGTTGGCACCGAGTCGGTCAGCGCTGCGTCTGCTCCTAGTGAGAGGCGCCGCCACAGCAAGGGCAAGCGGGGCAAGGGCGCTGGAGGAGGTGGTGGGGGAGGCTGTAGTGGCGGTGGAGGCGGAGGAGGGGGTGGGGGTGGGGGTGGTGGCAGAGGTGGGGGCTTCGGTGGCAGCAGTGGAGGTGGAGGCGGCGGTGGCGGTGGCGGTTGGGGTGGAGGAGGCGGTGGCGGCGGCGGCGGAGGTGGAGCTGGTTGAGGCGTAGCTGTGCAGCGGGGACCCCAGCACCAGTCACGCTCTCGTGAGACCCCGTCGCCCCAGCAGCTTCGTGAGTGGTACGCAGGGCGCCAGGGGTCTGGGGGTGCTGGTCCCTGTGCCTACGTCCTGCGCACCGGCGACCGCACTGGAGAGCAGTGTGGCGGTCTGCACGCCACCCAGCGCTGCTTTGGCCGCCTGACAGACGCCTGGCGTACCCAGTTCCCCGACGCCACTGAGATCCCTCGCTGGGGTGATCTGCTCAAGTCGGGTGTAGCTATCTTTGATCTTGACTTTGATGCTATTCTTGCTGCCATGTATGCTGTGTCTATTAGTGCTGAGGGTGATTGTTACGTGTGTGTTCTGCCTGACCCGGGCATTGAGGCTGCTGCTCTAGGTGCTAGTGAGTCTGCTGCTCCAGGTGCTCGTGAGTTTGCTGCTCCAGATGCTGGTGAGTCTGCTCTCTCAGGTACCGCGTCGGCTCAGGTCTTGCACACCTTCACCCTAGACTCGGGTGCTTCCCGCTCCTTCTTTCGAGACCGCACCACCCTTACGCCGCTCAGTCGGCCGGTTGCGGTCTCCCTGGAAGACCCCTCTGGGGGTCCTGTTCTTGCTCGCTACTCCACTGTCCTCCCGTGTCCGGCGGCCCCGTCCGGCTCCCTGTCTGGTCTCTAACTCCCCTCGTTCTCTACGAACTTGGTGAGTGGTGCTGACCTTCAGGATGCCGGGGTTGACCAGTTCACTCCTGCGAGTCAGCACGTGACCCACTGTACGTGTGCTCAGACGGACTGCCACTTGGCCACGTTTACCCGTCGACCGGGGTCGAGCCTGTACACACTGACCACAGAGTCTCCCCCGGTTCCTGCGTCTGGTCAGGTAGCTGCGTCGAGTCAGGTGTTTGCTGCAGCGTCTCGGTCAGGTCCTGAGTCTGCCCCCTGCTCGTGTCGCCTCCTGTCCCACCAGACCCTCCTCTGGCACCACCGCCTTGGTCACCCCTCCTTGCCTCGTCTCCGAGGCATGGCCTCCCGTGTCCTTGTCTCTGGTCTCCCCCGGTCCCTCCCTCCCCTTCCCCCGGGGCCTGCCCCTACCTGCGTTCCCTGCGTCGAGGGACGGCAGCGCGCCGCTCCTCACTCCTCCGAGTTTCACCCGACAGAGGCTCCGCTGCAGACTCTCCACATGGACGTGTGGGGCCCAGCCCACGTCCGTGGACAGGGTCACGAGCGTTACTTCCTGCTGGTGGTTGACGACTACTCGCGTTACACCATAGTCTTCCCCTTGCGCAGCAAGGGTGAGGTCACTGAGGTGTTGATCGACTGGATCCGCGTTGCTCGTCTCCAGCTCAGAGAGCGTTTCGGCTTGGACTTTCCTGTTCTGCGTCTGCACTCCGACAGAGGTGGAGAGTTTTCCTCCGACCTTCTGCGAGCCTTCTGTCGTGCGGAGGGCATCCGCCAGACGTTCACGCTTCCGGCCTCTCCACAGCAAAATGGGATTGCTGAGCGCCGCATTGGCATGGTCATGGATGTCGCTCGTACGTCCATGATCCATGCGGCTGCTCCCCATTTTCTGTGGCCGTTCGCGGTTCAGTACGCGGCGCATCAGATCAACCTTCAGCCCCGGGTCTCCCTGCCGGAGACCTCCCCTACTCTGCGGTGGACGGGGAAGGTTGGTGATGCGTCTGCGTTCCGTGTCTGGGGATCTCGAGCTTTCGTTCGAGACTTGTCTGCGGACAAGCTGTCCTCCCGTGCTGTTCCTTGCGTCTTCCTCGGCTTTCCCCCTGACGCGCCTGGTTGGCAGTTTTACCACCCCACCTCGCGTCGTGTTCTGTCCTCTCAGGACGTCACGTTTGACGAGTCGGTTCCGTACTACCGTCTCTTCCCCTACCGCACTGCCCCCCTCCCCCCCCCGCCGCTCTTCCTAACTCCCGTCCCCCCCCCGGTAGACCCCCTCCCCCCTCAGGGTCCTGCCCCCTCAGGTGTGTCCCAGGTAGATGCAGTCGAGCCTGTCGAGGTAGCTGTTGACTCTGGTGCTTCTGGGGGTGCTGAGCCTGAGCGTGCGGAGCCTGGGGGTGCTGGGTCTAGGGGTGCTGAGCCTGAGCGTGCGGAGCCTGGGGGTGCTGGGTCTGGGGGTGCTGAGCCTGAGCGTGCGGAGCCTTGGGGTGCTGCTTCTGGGGGTGCTGAGCCTGGGGTTGCTGAGAGTGGGGGTGCGGAGCCTGCCGGTGCTGGACCTGGAGGTCCTTCGGGTACTTTGTCCCGGCGGGAGCTTCTCTCTCCACAGGAGCTGCGCGAGTGGTTTGCTCGGCGCTGGAGCCGTGCTGCTGGAGCTGGAGGTGCTACCGGTCCTGGAGGTTCTGCTGCTGCTGGAGGTACTGGATATGGAGGTGCTGCTGGCACCGGTGCTGGAGGTTCTGCTTCTGCAGGGGGTGCTGGAGCCACGGGTCCCAGAGGTGCTCGTACTGGAGGTAGTGGAGCTGCTGGGCCTGGTGGTGCTCCTGGTGCTGGAGGTACTGGTGGAGCTGGAGCTGGTGGTGCTGCTGGAGTGGGTGCTACTGGAGGTACTGGAGCCGGAGCTGCTGTGTCTGCCGGTGGTCCTGCTGGAGCTGGAGCTGCTGGAGGTACTGGAGCTGGTGGTGCTACTGGAGTTGGAGCTGACGCTGGGGGTGCTGGTGTTGTCCCTGCTGGTTCTGGAGGTGCTGCGCGGCCGCGGCCGTACTTCGTTCCGCTCCTTGAGCAGGTTCTTAGTCTTCCGCCTTCTTCTGGTCCTGCTCCGTCCTTAGAGTATCCACCGCCTGTCCAGTCCGAGTCACAGTTACAGCAGGCCTCCCCTCTACCTGCTCCTTCTCCCTACGCTGGTCCTACTGGAGGTCTTGCTGAGCGTCGTGAGCCTGAGTCGCGTCCTGCGTCACCTGTTCGTACTGCTCGCACTAGTCGTCGTGTTCCGCGTCAGCGTCCTCCTGCGGTCCCGGGCACGCATCAGATGGCACTGCGTCCTTCCACTGCGCCACAGCGTGTCCCTTTGCCGTCTCCTCCAGAGTCCTCTCTTCCTGCTCTTGCTGACCCGGAGTCTGACTCTCTTCGTGCTGCCAGTCCTACTGTCACGCGTTTCCTAGCCACTGCTGTCACTGACCCTTCCTTTGAGTCCGCTGTTGCGTCTGCCTTAGTTGCCGAGCTTGTCGACTTCGCTGCTCACTGTTGTCTGGACTACGCCACTTGTCTTGTTGCTGAGTCTGGGCCTGTCTGTCCTCCGTCCGTCGGGGGTGAGTGTGCTCTTAGCATGGACGTCCTTGAGGACCGACAGGAGGAGTTCCAGTGTTTTGCTGCTGCTTTACCTCATCTCGTGTCCATGTTGCTTGCCCCTGAGGGAGACCCGGATGCACCAGACATCCCGACCCCGCGCTCTTACGCAGAGGCGATAGAGGGTCCCTACTCCTCTCAGTGGCAGGCAGCCATGGATGCAGAGATGGCTTCCTAGAAGTCCACAGGCACCTACGTCGACGAGGTTCCCCCACCTGGGGCGAACATCGTCAGTGGCATGTGGATCTTCAGGGTGAAGCGGCCGCCGGGCTCTCCGCCTGTCTTCAAGGCGCGTTACGTGGCTCGAGGCTTCAGTCAGCGGCAGGGAGTTGACTACTTCCAGACCTTCTCCCGGATCCCGAAGATGACCACTCTTCGGGTTCTGCTGCAAGACGCTGCTCAGCGTGACTACGAGCTTCACTCCCTTGACTTCAGCACTGCTTTCCTACAGGGCAGCCTGCACGAGGAGATCTGGTTGCGCCGCCCACCTGGCTTCACTGGGTCATTTCCTCCTGGTACCCAGTGGAGGCTCCGGCGGCCAGTCTACGGTCTCCGCCAGGTGCCCCGTGAGTGGCACGACACACTGAGGACTACGCTTGCGGCTCTTGGGTTTACTCCTTCTACTGCTGACCCGTCGCTGTTTCTTCGCACCGACACCTCCCTGCCGCTGTTCTACATCCTCGTGTACGTCGACGACTTGGTGTTTGCTACAGCTGACACTGCTGGACTCGCCCACGTGAAGTCCGAGCTGCAAAAGAGACACACGTGCACAGACCTGGGTGAACTGCGCAGCTATCTTGGCTTGCAGATCACCCGGGACAGAGCACGGCGCACCATTACCCTGACTCAGTCACACATGGTGCAGCAGGTCCTTCAGCGCTTCGACTTCACGTAATCCTCGCCTCAGGCCACTCCTCTGTCTACTCGTCACTCGCTCTCAGCTCTGCCTTCGGATGAGTCCGTAGAGCCGAGTGGCCCGTACCCAGAGCTTATTGGCTGCCTCATGTACCTGATGACCTGCACTCGACCTGACCTGGCATACCCTCTTAGCATCTTGGCACGCTATGTTGCTCCTGGGAGACACCGACCAGAGCACATGGCTGCCGCGAAGAGGGTGTTGCGCTACCTGTGCAGTACGTCGGGCATGGGGCTAGTGCTTGGAGGGTGGAGTCCAGTGGTCCTCACTAGTCACGCAGACGCGTCTTGGGTTGACGACCTGGCTACTCAGCGGTCGTCACAGGGTTACACCTTCAGCCTTGGTTCCGGTTCTGTTTCGTGGCGGTCTACCCGCTCGTCTTCTGTTCTCAGCTCCAGCTGTGAGGCTGAGATCTACGCAGGGGCCATGGCTGCACAGGAGTTACGCTGGCTCACCTACCTGCTGACTGACCTCGGTGAGCCGCCTCGTTCTCCTCCAGTTCTGTACGTAGACAACAAGGCCATGCTGGCCTTGTGTCGGGAGCACAGACTGGAGCACATAACGAAGCACATTGCTCTTCGCTACTTCCTTGCTCGTGAGCTACAGCAGCGTGGTCAGCTGCGTCTTGCTTACGTGGCCTCTCAGGCCAACACTGCTGATATCTTCACCAAGGCACTTCAGCCTTGTGATCATCAGCGTTTCTGTACTATGCTAGGTCTTGTGCCTACTTGGCCTCACTTGCTTACCTTTTGACTTTACCTGTACTGTGATCTATATATACCTGCACCTGCTTGTTTACCTTTTATATATAATCCTGCATGTGAACTGGCCTTGTAGCAGGGCTGATTTTATCAGGGTAATTACCCTGATTTCAGGGTGATTTCAGGCTTTCCACTTCGTGGAGACTGAAATTTCAGAGTTATTGAATTTCCAGCCCTGATCCAATCAGAGTAATAGTTTAGCTATCCCTGATTTTGAGTACAGTGTAACAGACTAGGCTGTTAGTGGACCCTGACTTAACAGAGTATCGACTGTGTGGACCCTGACTTATCGAGAGGAAGTTTCTCGGAAGTTTCCTTCCGATGACCCCGCCTTGGATTGATCGCAGTGATCCCCCTACATGTGCGTAATCCCCCCCCTTCCCGCTTTATCGAGACGAAGTTTCTTCGAAACTTCGTTCTGATCGAAACTTCGAGACTTTATGGAGAGTGGGGATATTTTCCCCGACTTATCGAAAGGAAGTTTCTCGGAAGTTTCCTTCCGATGACCCCGCCTTGGATTGATCGCAGTGATCCCCCCACATGTGCGTAATCCCCCCCCCTTCCCGCTTTATCGAGACGAAGTTTCTTCGAAACTTCGTTCTGATCGAAACTTCGAGACTTTATGGAGAGTGGGGATATTTTCCCCGGTAACAAAGCGCGCGTTACTACTCTGATGTTCAGTTCTCGACCCTGAACAATCAGTGTTAACTACTTTACAACCCTGAGCAATCAGTATACTGGAAAATGTGCACCCATAATAGAGGGGGAAAATTTTCCCCGGAATCAAGGAAGCTTAAAATGAAAAGTCAGCCCTGCCTTGTGGCCTTTGAACCTGTGCTCGGAATGTGTGGTGACGTTGTGATCCACCCTGAGCTTGCTTTGTTTTGCTTTGCTTGACTGGTCTTGTGTACCCTTGTTCTCCCCCACTTTGCCTATGGGGGTGTGTCGAACATAAATCACATAGCTTGTTTAGGCTGTAGTGGGGTAGACACTATGGGGTACAGTTTCTTAGGGTTTCATATTTGTACCCAACTCATTTTCTAGTCAATCATTCATTCCTAGATTCTCACATCATTTATTCACTCCCGCCGCGAATCACCCTGCGATCAATTCTGAGCAAGATCCTGACTGAGTCTCAGGTGCGATTGTAACAGTACCGTACATAAGTACCGATATCGGATTTTTATTTGCCTATATATTGCTTATTTACAGTAAATTCATGACAGCGATGGGGCACAAGCAAAGTAAGTAAAGCATGGAAGTGAACTTGAACTGGAGGTACTAGTTCAAGAAAGTGTTAATTTGTTGTGTATGGTTAGAATATGCTGTAGAGATTGTGCATAAGAGAACGTTCTGTAGAGTACAGTTCTATACATAAGCTAATGTGGAGTCGCCATGTCCTTCCCTTACATTCACTTTGTCCCAACCCTGGATCTCCTTTACAGATCATTTCCGTACACGCTAAATTAGGAACATTTACGCGACGCACGCAAACCAACCCTTGGCCCTTGCCGCGCCGCTATGCCATTCCATACCATTCCCGTAAGCACATGCGACGCGGCTTAACCCGTTTCCGAGTCGCGCTGCATGTTACTCCAGCAACATTTTACAGAGCAGGGTGGTGGGTGGTTGTGTGAGGAGGTACAAATTTGTTGGTCCTTCACTTAGTATTCAGCAACACATTCCCGACACGTGACTCAACATTCCTCGAGAGTTCCTTGCCTAGTGATCGATATATTTACCCACGTCTGCCTGCTCAGTAATGGCTTCCTCAGCGCATCCCAAGATGGCGGGGCTGCTCGCCCTCTGCCTGCTCTCGCTGATTGCGGTGTCAATAGCTGCGCCCCTCGCTGGCCCCAAGTGCAAGAACCGGTTCCCCAAGTACCCGCTCTGCAAGTTCGTCAACGACATGGCGACTTCGTTCACGCCCACCGTCGTCGACGCTGCCAGCGGGAAGACGCTTCAGATTAGCGCCTACCAGATCTACCACGTGAGTAATACCACGGAAAAGCCATTCTCTACAGTGAAGCACCCTGTTACGGTAAAACCTTGCGATCCTGACGAAATAATTTTCCCCTCATTCTTGATTTCCTGGGTTTCGAATGCGCAGAAATTTCACCGCGTCCTGCCCGCGACAAAGCAGTACGCGTACGGAATGGACGCGAAGACGGAGTCGTATCCGGGGCCCATCCTGATCGCGAAGAAGGGCGTGCGCACCAAGGTGTACTGGCAGAACAAGCTGCTGGACCGCCAGCACATGTTCACCAACGACTTCACGCTCATGCCCGGCATGGCCAAGCCCAAGATGGGCGGAATTCCCATCGGTGCGTCGCAACAGGAATTGCCTTTGCACGGCTACCAATCTTCTCCCCATTTCCGCCCGCGCGGAGCTAGCCGTTACTCACGCATTGTCTTACCATTTTGCGTCGGCATTTCCCCTCCGCAGTGGTGCACAGGCACGGAGGCGAGCAGATGAGCGATTTTGACGGGCACCCCGACGCGTGGTTCACGCAGTTCGGCGAGGTTGGCCCCACCTTCAAGTCGCGCCTCTACCGCTACGGCAACATGCAGAGCGCGTCGCTCATTTGGTTCCACGACCACGCGCTCGGGTGGACGCGCCTCAACACGGTGGCGGGGCTGGCAGGCGCGTACATCATCGTGGATCCCAAGGGCGAGGAGAAGAACCTCCAGTTCCTCCCGCAGCCCGGCAGCGGCCGCTACGTGCCTCTCGTTCTCGCCGACCGCTCGTTTTTCGCCAACGGGTCGATCGACTACCCGAACGTGGGGATCGTGCCGAAGGTGCACCCGAACTGGGTTCCCGAGTACTTTGGTAACCACATTCTGGTGAACGGCATCATGTGGCCGTACCTCAAGGTCCGGCGTGCGCTGTACCGCTTCCGCGTGCTGGGCGGGTCGAACGCGCGCTTCTACAACCTCAAGTTCACGTGCGCGGGACGCGGAGACTACCCCAACTTCACGCCCCCGCTCAAGGGCCCCAGCCTCGAGATTATCCAGGTAAACTGCTGCTTGTATGAAGCGCTGTCCACTAGGTCGTCTGAAATTCCTGTTCTAATAGTGTACATGCCGGTACATCCTTTATTTTTTTTGCGTTTTCCCATCTCATCACTTGTTTTTCCATCTGTTTCGGCGGTTCAAATCGGTTCGGATGGCGGGTACCTGGCGGCGCCGGTGCGGATGTCGTCGCTGCTGGTGATGCCGGGCGAGCGGATGGACATTCTGGTGGACTTCAACGGCGCGCCCGGGCACTGCAAGGACGTCATTCTCACCAACGACGCGCGCGCCCCCTACCCTGCCGGCGAGCCCGCCGATGCCAACACGGGCGTCAACATGCGCTTCGTGCTGAAGAAGACCAAGATACCATCCCCGCCCATCCCTAGCTCCCTCGTCGTACGCCTCCAATCCCCTCCCCGCCTGTCACTACCACCCTCGTCGTACGTCTTTGCTCTTTGAAACAGACCCTCTCGCCTGTCACTATTTTCTTGCTCCTTGCTCCTTGCTGGTTTTCTCGTCCCTTGGTTCATTCCTTTTTTTAACCCTTCCCCACACCCCGCCGAGACGGAGCAGAGCATTCCTCGGGTGGATGTTGCTAGCGCGGTGCGGTCGCGGTTCAACACGCTGGTGGAGATCATGGACCCCGCGACGCAGCTGCCCATCCGCGTGACCATCGACGGCAAGATGCACCACGACCCCGCCACCGAGATCGCCAAGGAGGGCACGGCGGAGCTGTGGAACATCATCAACCTCAGCGCGGACGCGCACGCCATGCACCTGCACCTCATCCAGCACCGCCCCATCTCGCGCCGCCCCTTCGACATCGCCAAGTTCCAGGCGGGCAAGTGCTCGTTCAAGGACAAGACCAAGCCCAGCTGCTACACTGGCCCCGCTGTTGAGGTGAACGCGAATGAGCGTGGGTGGAAGGACACGACCATGTCGCAGCCCGGCCAGGTGCTCACGATTTACACTCCGTTCTACCAGCAGTCGGGGGTGAAGACCTTCGAGTTTGATGCGAGCCGTGGACCAGGCTATGTGTGGCATTGCCACATGCTGGAGCACGAGGAGAACGACATGATGCGGCCGCTCATCATCACAAAATGAGGTATAACCTCGAGTGGTATTCTTTTCTTAGGCTAAGACGTGCTAGCTACTAGAATCGTGCTCCTTTTGTTGCTCTGAGAATAGACTGTTTAGAACCACGTTAGTAGGTTTCGTGTATTGGATTAGGTCCTAGAAGATTGATTTGGCCACATATCATCCTCTTGTGAATCCCCCCTTGAATTAACCTAATATGTAGTTCTGTATGCTATTGCGTCAGCCCATCTGAGAGAGATCTGGGCTGTGACACACTTGTCTTCTCAGCCACTAAGTTTGATCTTAATGGCCACAATGTGCTGATATACTTTTCTGAAAAATGCTAATTATGTTAACTACCTTGCCTTATTACCTTCACAGGTTCCTTATTTTTTTACTTGGATCCTTGCTTTGATTAGATAATGGAAGACACAATCTGCGACAGGAGTTTAGCACAAGCTACCGTACTAACTCTACAGTGTTGAGATAATATCGAGACTTAAGCACTTCAAGGAAATTCGTGTAGTACAGTATCGTACCGATATGCTGACGTCAGCAAAGCGCTACGCGCCCTAGGATGACGTCACCACGTAGCTATAGCCCTCGCGCACGTACCGTTTCAGAATAGGAATAGCGAGAATAGCACAGTACAATAGGCGAAAAGGTACTTTACTCTAGCTATATATTTTGTATGCTTGTCATTTTATAACATATCTGATTTCAGAGACATTGATCCTGAAACATATCACTACATGTGCTATTATTAGTCCAGACAAAGCCTCCTACAACTGGCTTTAACTCATACAAGACTCCTGCTATGACAGGAAGCTACCATCCTAAGTATTACGATCCTACTCAATCATTTCAAATTCTAACATGGTATTGCGAGCGTCTTAGGATTCTACAAGCTTTCAACTACATACTCTGCAACTATGTCTGGCTCTCCATGTCGAGATAGAGGCATAAGTGAAGGCTAGGTTCAAGTGAGGGCCTAGGCTTAGTAGCCTAGGCCAAGGGAGTCGAGGTAGTTTGTGCCAAGGAGAGGGGAATGGGAATGATGTTCACTATAGCACTAGGGTACATATAGCAAACAAAGAGGTGCACCACCTATAAAGTTAATATCTACACTACAGCTAGAACTACATGCAGGTATAAGAATATAATTCTGACATCCCCCCATAACTGCATGCAGGAATAGCTAAGTGCAGAACACAACCTGCAGAGGTACACCAGAGTGGTCTTGGGCCCATCACGATCCAACAACGGCTCTTCTGTTACGAGCCCATCATGCCCAACAGCATCTCCAGCTGCTGACAATTCTTATCTGCAGCAACAACATCAACAACAACAATATCAGCAACAACCGATGTACGGCATGCCACTGAGCAATCAGCCTGTACACACAACCGCAGCAGCGGCATCATCGGCAGCAGCCGCAGCAACAGCGGCATCAGCAGCCACAACAGCTGCAACTGCAGTAACTGGTTCTACTAATCAACCAGGACAACAGTCTAGTTTCGTACCGACTAGACCATATCAATATCAAGGTGCTTACCAGCCAACAAATCTTCAACAGCGTGTCAATGCTGCCATCTTGTCACTTAAACAGATGTTTCCAATTCCTATGAGTCTTGATGGCTCCAGTTATCAGCATGGACAGATGCCACAAGGGAGCGACGGGTCAAACAACTCCTTCTCTTTTGTTCCTGCCGGACAAGGACAACAAACACCACAAGGGTTACAGATGCCATCACTTTATCAGTTACAGTCAGCTGACGGCACCGGAAACTATCTTCCGGCTACTGCAAATCCAACAAAGATTAAAACGACAATACCATTTAACGGTCAAGACTTCTATACCTGGAGTTTCGAATTCGAGCTTCTTGTTCAGACCCCGGGATTCTGGCAATTGTTCGACGGTACAGCACCCTTTCCATCTCACGGCTCACCACTTCAACAAGCCACTTTTCGATCGGCGTCGCTGACTGCATACACAGTTCTCGTTCGTAATATGACACCGACTGAACAGCTTGGTATTCGTCATTTTCGTAACAGTAACGCTCCCGCTGAAGCAGCTTGGTTATACCTGCAAGGGGTTTACATGGCAAATGACACCATCAACCAGAGTAGAATCTTAACGCAACTGTCAAATATACAGATGATAAACGGCGAGAAGGTGACGCAGTATATCAACCGCGCTCGAAATCTACGCGACCAGCTTAAGAAGTGTGGAGGATACTTCCCTGACGCTATGTTTCACACGGTGCTACTCGCGGGTCTTGGACCAGAATGGCGACAGTGTCGCTCTATTCTTCGGATGCAAGCACAATTGTCTAAGGGGGCACTCTGTGCCGCTCTCATCGCCGAGCAGCAGGATATGGACATGCACAATGCTAGAGGAGGGAAAAAGGTGGTAAACAGCACAGTCAGTTTTTATTCTACTCCACGTCACAAGCCCGTTTGTTCCTTTTGTCGCAAAGCAGGTCATACTATCGATACCTGCTGGTCGAAGGATAAACCATCTTGGAAGCGGTCTGCATCGAAACACACCAAAGATTCTTCAATTGAAGCTGAGA
The DNA here is from genome assembly GCA_947471745.1 of Closterium sp. Naga37s-1. NCBI lineage: Eukaryota > Viridiplantae > Streptophyta > Zygnematophyceae > Desmidiales > Closteriaceae > Closterium > Closterium sp. Naga37s-1. The sequence continues at coordinate 561,147 of CANJKZ010000036.1, read as the reverse complement.
AGCCGGAAGCTGAGAAGCCGGAAGCTGCGAAGCAGAACTCTGCGAAGCCGTCTACTACACCTGTCAAGACACAAGCGAAAGAAGTTATTAATTGCATGACGTCAGTTTCTACTGTCTATGATCATAACGCTGAAGACCGTATTCACAGTAACTTCAACGATGAACTCAATACGCCCATACCACCTGAGGTCTACGCCAATCTTGCACGTACCTTGGAAGGTCCCAACACATGGTATCTCGACAGTTGTTGCGGCCAGCATATGTGTTCCTCAGAAAACCACTTCGTCATCAATCAGCGTCGTCTTCAGAACCCATGCGTTGTAACCGTCGCCAACAATCAACGTCTTATAGCACACTGGATGGGTAACATAATTCTTGATTCCGTTGAAGAAGAATTCAGTCTTCACCTTACAATGTACTTCTCGTTCCTCGACTTGGCTTCAATCTGATGTCATCCGCACAGCTCATGAGGAATGGGATTACTCTTCTTGGCGAACCTGGAAAATTTACTTTGAAATATGGAGACAGGAAACTCGGCACGGCAATCGAACAGAACGGTGTATTCGTTCTCAACTTCGTACCTGAACGCACCACTGCCGACTCCGACAATATTCTCTCTCTCTCGGCCCATGGGAACATCGTGATGACATCGATTACACCGATGATACCGTTCCTCGTGAAGGAGTCGTACCCATGTCTTCAACCACGGCTGCCGCTGTCATGCTGACCTTCGACAATCAAGGCTTGAATGACGTCCAGAACTCCCGAGATTTTCTTGCTCAAGTTGGTGGTTTGGGAGATACGACGAATATGCCCACAGATGAAGGCACTTGGGGGTCACAGGAACCTGACGAGACCACTTGGGGAGAAACACTGTGAGAGAATTGACAAATGAATGAATGAACTAGAAATGAGATGGGTACAAGTAGAAAACACAAAAGTGTTGTACCCTCTAAGAACTACCCCACTACAGCCTAAATAGACTATAGCAGATATAAGTTTGACACACCCCCATAGGCAAAGTGGGGGAGAACAAGAGGTCACAAGACTAGTCAAGAAAAGCAAAGCAAGCTCAGGGTGGATCACAAAGTCACCACACAGTCTGAGCACAAGCAAAGGGCCATAAGGCCAGTTCAGATGCAGAGTTATATAAAGGAAAGCAAACAATACAGTGAACACAACCTAGCAAGTGTAAGCATGCAGGTATAAGTATATAGAGTACAGTACAAGCAGAGTCAAGAAGTCAACAAGTGAGGCACAGTAGGTACAAGGCCTAACACAGTACAGAAACGCTGATGATCACAAGGCTGAAGTGCCTTGGTGAAAACATCAGCAGTGTTGGCTTGAGAGGCCACGTAAGCAAGACGAAGCTGGCCACGCTGCTGCAACTCTCGAGCAAGGAAGTAGCGCAGAGCAATGTGCTTCGTTCTGTGCTCCAGTCTGTGCTCCTGACACAAGGCCAGCATGGCCTTGTTGTCGACGTACAGAACTGGAGGAGAACGAGGCGCCTCTCCCAAGTCGGTCAGCAGGTAGGTGAGCCAGCGAAGCTCCTGTGCAGCCATGGCCCCAGCGTAGATCTCAGCCTCACAACTGGAGCTGAGAACAGAAGAAGAGCGGGTAGACCGCCAGGAGACAGAACCGGAGCCAAGGCTGAAGGTGTAACCCTGTGACGACCGCTGCGTAGCCAAGTCGTCAACCCAGGAGGCGTCAGCGTGACCAGTGAGGACAACTCGAGCCCGTCCTCCAAGCACGAGCCCCATGCCCGATGTACTGCACAAGTATCGCAACACCCTCTTCGCAGCATCCCAGTGCACCTTTCGGTGCCTGCCGGGAGCCACGTAGCGAGCCAGAAGGCTGAGAGGGTATGCGAGGTCAGGTCGTGTGCAAGTCATCAGGTACATGAGGCAGCCCACAAGCTCTGGATACGGGCCACTCGGCTCTACGGACTCGTCCGAAGGTGGAGCTGAGAGCGAGTGACCGGTAGGCAGAGGAGTGGACTGTGGCGAGGAGTAGGTGAAGCTGAAGCGCTGAAGGACCTGCTGCACCATGTGTGACTGAGTCAAGGTAATGGTGCGCTGTGCTCTGTCCCGGGTGATCCGCAAGCCAAGATAGCTTGTCAGCTCACCCAGGTTTGTGCACGTGTGTCTCTTCTGCAGCTCAGACTTCACGTGGGCGAGTGCCTCCGTGTCAGCTGTAGCAAAGACAAGGTCGTCTACGTACACAAGAACGTAGAACGGCGGCAGAGTAGCGTCAGTGCGTAGAAACAGAGAAGGGTCAGCAGTGGAAGGAGCAAAACCAAGAGCAGCAAGAGTCGTCCTGAGCGTGTCGTGCCACTCACGGGGCGCCTGGCGGAGACCGTAGACTGGCCGCCGGAGGCTCCACTGGGTACCAGCAGGAAACGACCCAGTGAAGCCAGGTGGGCGGCGCAGCCAGATCTCCTCGTGCAGGCTGCCCTGTAGGAAGGCTGTGCTGAAGTCAAGCGAGTGGAGCTCGTAGTCACGCTGAGCAGCAACGTGCAGCAGTACCCGAAGAGTGGTCATCTTCGGGGTAGGGGAGAAGGTCTGAAAGAAGTCAACTCCCTGTCGCTGACTGAAGCCACGTGCAACGTAACGCGCCTTGAAGGCAGGCGGAGAACCCGGCGGCCGCTTCACCCTGAAGATCCACATGCCACTGACGATGTTCGCCCCAGGTGGGGGAACCTCGTCTACGTAGGTGCCTGTGGACTTCCAGGAAGCCATCTCTGCGTCCATGGCTGCCTGCCACTGAGAGGAGTAGGGACCCTCTATCGCCTCTGCGTAGGAGCGCGGGGTCGGGATGTCTAGTGCATCCGGGTCTCCCTCAGGGGCAAGCAGCATGGACACGAGATGGGGTGAAGCAGCGGCAAAGCACTCAAGGTCCTCCTGCCTGTCCTCAAGAACGTCCGTGCCAAGAGCACACTCACCCCCGACGGACGGAGGACAGACAGACACAGACGCAGACGCAGCAACAAGACTAGTGGCGTAGTCTAGGCGACAGGCTGCAGCAAAGTCAACAAGCTCAGCAACAAGAGCAGACGCAGCAGAGGACTCAAACAGAGGGTCAGTGACAGCAGTGGCTAGAAAGCGCGTGAGAGTAGGACTAGCAGCACGAAGGGAGTCAGACTCCGGGTCCGGACCGTCAGGAAGAGAGGACGCAGGAGGAGAGGGCAGAGGGACACGCTGTGAAGCAGTAGAAGGACGCAGTGTCATAGAGTGAGTGCCTGGGACAGGAGGAAGACGCGGACGCGAAACACGACCAGCGCGAACAGTGCGGACAGGCGACGCAGAACGAGACGCAGGCGACACAGGACGAGACTCAGGCTCACGACGCTCCGTAAGACCTCTAGTCGGACCAGAGTAAGGAGAAGGACCAGGCAGCGGAGAGGCCGGCTGCAACTGCGACTGGGACTGGACAAGCGGTGGACTCAGGAAAGGAGGAGGAGGACCAGGAGAAAGCGGGGAGCCAAGAACCTGCTGAAGGAGCGGAACGTAGTACGGCCGCGGCCGCGCAGCGCCTCCAGAAACAGCAGAGACAGAACCGGTACCCTCAGCCCCAGGGTCTCCAGTCTCAGCAGCACCTCCAGCAGCTCCAGCACCAGCACCACCTCCAGCAGCGCCAGCACCTCCAGGAGCTCCAGCAGCTCCAGCACCAGCAGCACCTCCAGCAGCTCCAGCACCAGCACCACCTCCAGCAGCGCCAGCACCTCCAGCAGCTTCAGTAGCAACTCCAGCACCTCCAGCACCAGCAGCTCCAGCACCAGCACCACCTCCAGCAGCGGCAGCACCTCCAGCAGCTCCAGTAGCACCTCCAGCACCTCCAGCACCAGCAGCTCCAGCACAAGCACCACCTCCAGCAGCGCCAGTACCTCCAGTAGCTCCAGTAGCACCTCCAGCACCTGCAGCACCTCCAGCAGCTCCAGCACCAGTACTCTCACCAGCAGCAACTCGACAGCGCCGAGAGTACCACTCACGAAGCCGCTGCGGAGAGAGGGGCTCCCGCCGCGACGGGACACCTAGAGCACCTCCAGACTCAGCACCCTCAGGCGCCACACCCCCAGGCTCAGCACGCCCAGTCTCAGCACCCCCAGACTCAGCACCCCCAGGCTCAGCACCCCCAGTCCCCGCACCCGCAGGGTCAGAACCCCGAGCAGCACCTGAGTCGACAGCTACCTCGACCGGCTCGGCAGGGTCTACCTGGGACACACCTGAGAGGGCAGGACCCTGGGGGGGGAGGGGGTCTACCGGGGGAGTACCTGGTGCCAGGAAGAGCGGCGGGGGGGGGGGGAGAGGCAGTGCGGTAGGGAAAGAGACGGTAGTACGACACCGACTCGTCGAACGTGACGTCCTGAGAGGACAGAACACGACGCGAAGGTGGGGTGGTAGAACTGCCACCCGGGTGCGTCAGGAGGGAAGCCAAGGAAGACACAGGGAACGGCACGGGAGGACAGCTTGTCCGCTGTAGTATCGCGGACAAAAGCTCGAGATCCCCAGACACGGAACGCGGACGCATCGCCAACCTTCCCCGTCCACCGCAGAGTAGGTGTGGTCTCCGGCAAGGAGACACGAGGCTGAAGGTTGATCTGATGCGCCGCGTACTGAACCGCGAACGGCCACAGAAAATGGGGAGCAGCCGCATGGATCATGGACGTACGAGCGACGTCCATGACCATGCCAATGCAGCGCTCAGCAATCCCATTTTGCTGCGGGGAGGCCGGAAGCGTGAACGTCTGGCGGATGCCCTCCGAATGACAGAAGGCTCTCAGGAGGTCGGAGGAAAACTCCCCGCCTCTGTCCGAGTGCAGACGCAGAACAGGAAGGTCTGAGCCGAAACTCTCACTAAGCTGGCGACGAGCATTGCGGATCCAGTCGATCAACACCTCAGGGACCTCACCCTTGCTGCGCAAGGGGAAGACTGTGGTGTAACGCGAGTAGTCGTCAACGACCAGCAGGAAGTAGCGCTCGTGACCCTGTCCACGGACGCGGGCTGGGCCCCACACGTCCATGTGAAGAGTCTGCAAAGGGGCCTCAGTCGGAGGGAACGAGGAGGAGTGAGGAGCGGCGCGCTGCCGGCCCTCGACACAAGGAACACAGGTGGGGGCAGGCCCCGGAGGAAGGGGAGGGAGGGACCTGGGGAGTCCAGAGACAAGAGCACGGGAGGCCATACCTCGAAGACGAGGCAAGGAGGGGTGACCAAGGCGGTGGTGCCAAAGGAGAGTCTCGTGTGCCAGAGGACGACACGAGCAGGGGGCAGACGCAGGACTAGACCTCGACGCGGCAGCAAGCACCTGACTGGACGCAGCTACCTGACCAGACGCAGAGGCCGGAGGAGACGCAGTAGTCAGTGTGTAGAGACTCGACCCTTGCCTACGGGTGAACGTGGCCAGGTGGCGGCCCGTCCGAGAGCAAGTGCAGTGGGTCACACGCTGACCTCCAGGGGTGAACTGGTCAACCCACGCGTCCTGGAGGTCAGCTCCACTCACCAAGTTCGTAGAGAACGAGGGGAGGTGGAGTCTCGACAGCAAGCCCGACGGGGCCGCAGGACACGGTAGAACCGTGGAGGAGTGTGCAAGGACTGGGCCCCCTGAGGGGTCAGCAAGGGAGACCGCAACAGGCCGACTGAGCGGCGTGGTGCTATCTCTAAAGAAAGAGCGCGAAGCACCAGAGTTAAGTGTGAAAGTGTGCAAGGACTCCGTAGGTGCAGTATGAGAGGGAGGAGACGTACCAGCACCTGGAGCAGCAGACGCACTAGCACTTAGAGCAGCAGCTGCACTAGCACCAAGAGCAGCAGCCACAGTGCCCGGGTCGGGCGGGACACTCAGGTAACAGTCACCCTGCATAAGCAGATCATGCCAACGAGGAAGCTCAACGGCGTTAGGAAACTGGGTACGCCAAGCGTCAGTCAAGCGGCCGAAGCAGCGCTGCGTGGTGTGTGGGAGCCCACACACCTCCCCACTACGAGTGCCGGTGCGAAGAACGTAGGCGCAGGGACCTGCACCCCCAGACCTCCCACGCCCTGCGTACCACTCACGAAGCTGCTGAACCGACGGGGTCTCACGGGTGCGAAGCTGCTGCTGGCGCTGGCTGCCACCAAGGCCTCCACGCTGCGTGGCTGCACCGCGACCAGCACCACCTCCTCCGCTACCTCCACCACCGCTGCCGCCGCCTCCACCTCCTCCGCCACCGCCGCCACGGCCTCCACTGCCGCCACCGACGCCCCCACTCCCTGTGCCACCCCCACCACCTCCACCGCCTCCACCTCCTCCACCGCCTCCCCCACCGCCCCCTCCACCACCCCTGCTACCCTTGCCCTTGCCGGTGCGGCATCGCCCACTAGAGGCAGACGCAGCGCCGACCTCCTCAGTGCCAACGAGGTCGACAGCAGCAGCAGAGGCAACAGAGGGGAGAAGGGGGACAGGGGAACACCCCTCAAAGAAGGGGGTGCGACGGTCGCCGCGAGAAGCACCTACAGCTAAGATACTCTTCTCAGCTGCAGTAAGGCGCTCCTCTAGCAAGTCGACAGTCAGCTCGGTTGGGCAAAGGGAGAGAAAGTGATCCCTGACTGAAGAGAGAGAGTCAGGGAGGCGAGTGACTAGGTAGTAAAGGGTGATGTACATGGGGGGGGAGTTTGTGGGAAGGAACTCAGTGGGAAGGGCAGCGCGGTAGCGGGCGTCACTGGTGCGAAGGTGAGCAACTAGGTCAGCAACAGTGGCAAAGGCAGCAAGGTCAGGAAATAGGTACGGCAGCATGAGGCGGCTGAGGGCAGCAGTGGCAGGGGAGGAGTAGCGTGCAACTACAGCGTCGTACAGAGTCTTAGCACTCTTGTACTGACTAAAGTGCGCGCGCTCAGTAGACGGTAGGTGACTACGTACAGCAAGGCGGGCAGCAGCATCGCGCGTGAGCCACTGCGAGCGAACAGTACTGTCAGCATCAGCAGCAGGGGCAGTAGAGGCGCCAGACGTGAGATCGAACAGTGAGAGACCATCCTTGCTATCGCACTGTAGGAAAAGCTGCAGATCATCTAGCCAGACCTCAAAGTCAACTGCTCGACCCTCAGCATCAAAGGTAAGAACGCTGAGACTAGCCATGACAGGAGCAGCAGCAGGCTAGCAGCAGCAGCAGTGCAACTCGGCTAAGCAGGCTAGGTAGGGCAGCGCGGCTCGGCAGGGCGGCTCGGCAGGGCGGCGCGGCTCGGCAGCGCGGCTCGGCTCGGCTCGGCTCGGCGGTGCTCTTACCAGGGGCGAGGCCGGGGCAGGGCCGGGGAGGGTCGGGGCAGGACTGCGACAGGTCCGGGGTAGGGTCGGGGCCGGGCCGCAAAAGATCCGGGGCCGGGCTGGGGCAGGGTCGCGACAGTGCAGGAGCAGGGCAGGGGCAGAGCCGGGGCAGGGCCGGGGCAGAGCCGGGGCAGGGCCGGGGCAGAGCCGGGGCAGGGTCGGAGCAGGGCCGGGGCGAGGTCGCGACAGGTCCGGGACAGAGCCGCGACAGGGTCGGGGCAGGGCCGGGGTCGGGGCAGGTCCTGGACGGGGTCGTGACGGGGCCTGGGAAGGGCCGGGGCCGAGGTCGGGGCAGGTCTGACGGGGTCTGACGAGGCCGGGGAAGGGTCGGGGCCAGGCCGCGACAAGCGACGGGGGGCCGGGGCGGGGCCGCGACGGGGCCGGGGCAGAGCCGGGGCCGGGGTAGGTCCCAGGCGACGGGGCTCCGGGCGACGGGGCGTCGCGACGAGCCGCGACGCGGCGGCTTAGGGCCGCTACGGGCCGCAAAGGAGGGGGCCGCGACGGGCCGTGAAGGGGCCTCTACGGGTCGTGAGGGGGCCGATACGGGCCGCGAAGGGGGCCTAACGGGCCGCGAAGGGGGCCTAACGGGCCACGAAGGGGGGCCTAACAGGCCGCGAAGGGGGGGGCCTAACGGGCCGCGAAGGGGGGGGGCCTAACGGGCCGTGAAGGGGGGGGCCGAACGGGCCGCGAAGGGGGCCTACCTGGCCGTGAGGGGGGCCGCTACGGGCCACGAAGGGGGGCCTCGAAGGGCAGGCGCGACGCGCGCGTCGGGCAGGTAAGGAAAAAAAAAATCTTTTAGTGGTGGGCCCTTAGGAGAAGATCGAACTAGCTCTATACCATGTGAGAGAATTGTCAAATGAATGAATGAACTAGAAATGAGATGGGTACAAGTAGAAAACTCAAAAGTGTTGTACCCTCTAAGAACTACCCCACTACAGCCTAAATAGACTATAGCAGATATAAGTTTGACAAACACCTGCTGGTCGTGATCGATGTCTTCTCACTGAAGCAGAGCAGCGTGTCGCTGACATGGAAGTCCTTGACTCCGGACGACTTGTCGGCGTTGAGCCTAAACCTGCAGCATCAGATTAAGAGAGCGGGGAGTTAGTTCTTTCTCCTGGCAAATACGTCGACGTTGACATAAAAGTTCCACCACCTAACCTTACCAGGTTTATCTCACCTATCACAGATCATGTTCGCGCTGACGGACATCGGCTGCTGTTATCTTTCTTCGCTAACGCCGATTATTATCTGCGCGCCCAGGGACACAAAGCAACTGCAGACACATGGCATAAGCGTCTTGGTCATCCGTCGCAGTCTACGCTCAACAACACAATCAAAGCTGCTGTTCTTGACAAGAATTCGCTTCTCTTACCTGGCGGCCTCGAAATGAAACCAGTCAATCGTCCGTCACCCTGCTTGATCTGCCTAGCAGCAAATCTACCGCACGAACCATACCCGACTCATTTTCCTGGCGCTGAGGATTATCGCTTGATGGAAAAAGTCTACAGCGATATTTTAAATGTCAGAATGTTATTCTCTAGCCTGTAGTGGGGTGCTCTATAGCGAGTACAACCCATCTAGGGTTTGCTATATGTATCCTCATTGCTGCTAGTGAAACTCACCTTCTTCTCCTATTTCTCTTTCATATAACCTAAAACCTAGCTATGGCTTCTTAGCTTAAGCTCCTATCTTCACATGGAATCAGAGCTGTTACGCTCTTGGCCTGTGAGCCCATCTGCTTCCGCTGCTACTACTCTGCCTAACGCGCGCCTCGAGCGCGCGCCTGCCTGCCGCGCGCCTATGGCGCGCGGCCCTTTTTTCTTCCCGCCGCGCGCTCGTGGCGCGCGGCGGTTTTCTGACCGTCGGGCGCCCCGTGGCGCGCGGCGGTGCCTCGCCCCGGCCCTGCCCCGTCGCCCGCCGCGGCTCTGTCGCGGCCCCACGTCGCGGCCCCCCCCGTCGCGACCCCCCGTCGCGGCTCCCGTCGCGGCCCCCCGTCGCGCCCTCTCGTCGCCCGACGCCGCCCCGTCGCGGCCCTGTCGCGGCGCCGCCCCGGCCCTGCCCCGTCGCCCGCCGCGACTTTGTCGCGGCCCCGTTGCGGCCCCGTCGCGGCCCTGCCCCGACGCCTGTCGCGGCCTCGTCTCGGCCCCGTCGCGGCCCCGCCCTGGCCCTTTTCCCGTCGCCCGTCGCGACGCCCTGGGGGGCCGGGGGCCCGCGCGTCGCCCCTTCTGCCGCCTGCTCTGGCGCCCGGGGGCAGGACCGCGCCTCGGCTCCTCCTTTCTTCGTCGCGGCCCTACCCCCCCCCCCCCCCCCCCGTGCATTCCGTGGTGCTGGGGGTGTGGGGTGCAGAGCGTGGGGGTGGCGGGTGTGGGGGTGGCGGTTATGTGTTCCTCCCCTTGCTCCTCCTCCTCCCTTGTCTCCCACTGCTGCAGCTGTCGCTGAGGGGGGTGGGTGTGTGGGAGCCTAGGGTTTAGGGCTTAAAGGGGGTGCTGTGGGAGTGGAGCTAGGGTTTGAACAGGGGGTGTGTGAGAGGGGAGTGGGGCAGTTGGAGGAGGTTGTGTGAAGGTAGCTGTCTTGTCGCCTGCAGCGCCTGTAGTCCGTCGCCCTTGCTTCGGTAGCCAGTGAGCCTGTTGCACCAGTCGCCAGTGGGTCCGTTGCTCCTGCCGCTCGTCTATAGCCGCGGAGCCAGTCACTCCAGTAGTCCGTCGCCCTTGCTTCGGTAGCCTCTGAGTCAGCCGCTCCTGTGCCCGTGCCTCTGCAGCTTCAGTCGTTGCCTCCCATCTTCTCTCCCTCCACAGTCTCTCCTCCTCCTCACTTGCCCTCTGTGATTAGCTCTAACTTTGCTTACCTTTGTGAACTCCTGCTCTATACCTGCTTGCTCATTGTACTGATTACACCCCACTTTGGCTATGGGGGTGTGTCAGAATGTTATTCTCTAGCCTGTAGTGGGGTGCTCTATAGCGAGTACAACCCATCTAGGGTTTGCTATATGTATCCTCATTGCTGCTAGTGAAACTCACCTTCTTCTCCTATTTCTCTTTCATATAACCTAAAACCTAGCTATGGCTTCTTAGCTTAAGCTCCTATCTTCACATTAAACTGACCCGCGGAGGGTTTCAATGGCGATAAATACGTCATCACGTTCACTGAAGCTTCTACTCGATACGTCTGGACTGGTAACATGACTAACCGTTTTCTTGCCTTCACAGCGTTTCGAACATGGGTGCCTCTCGCAGAACGCGATTCCGACACCAAACTCAAAACCTTTCAGTGTGACGGAGTTGGGGAGTATCGCAGTCTCGAGTTTACAACGTACCTATAAGAAAGAGGCAAGTTATCTCACTTCTTCACGCTCACCAACAGAGCGGTGTAGCTGAACGCCTCAATTGCACTATGCAAGAAAAGATGCGAGCACTACTCGCCCAATCTCAACTCGGCCCACTCTACTGGCCCTTCGCAATGGACCATGCAATACTGTTGCATAACCTCCTGTCTTCATCGGCTCTACCCAACAACGCATCACCTCACTTGTTGTGGACAGGAAAGTTGGGCACTACAAAACTTCTTCGAGTTTTTGGGTGTGTCGTGCAATATCGTCCTCCCACCGATCCGCTCGGAACGTTCGATCAACGTGCTCAGTGGGGCCTTCATCTCGGCATTGAGAAGCAGTTTTCTGCCTGGCGTATCATGGATTACCGCAGTCGCCTTTTAATTCCTGCCCGCGACTGTATCTTCGACGAAAATCTGACCCTTCCCGTCTTCGAACAATATCTCGCCATGCAGCGTGACCCTGCTACTCTTTTCCACGGTGTTCGTTCATTCGCCAGCGCTGACGCCGAACTCGCTGCCAGCGAAGAACCTGACCTTGACGGTGCACGTGAAGCTGCTCCTGATCCACCTATACCAACCACTTCTTCCGGATTTCCGGAATTCATTCCTCTCGTCGACACTCATCCGGAGGACGTTCGTGAAGTTCATCATACTTACCTGGTGGACGAACAACGACGTCCCATGCCAGCTGTAACTGACAGCAGCATCCGCGTCGATCCTGACGAAATTGAGGGGGCAAGTGGTGAACAAAGTGAACCTGTCAATTTCGCAGGACGGACCGAAGACAGTCCTAACTATCAAACTGGGCTTCAGATACTAGGACTCGCAGCAGCAGTACAGCACAATTCTACAGAAGTCGCAGAACCGAAAACTGCCCGACAGGCTCTTTCAGGACCACATCGCGAAAAATGGCGTGAAGCCATGGATCGTGAACTGGCTGCCCTGGAAAAACGGGAGACTTGGGATCTCATACCCATCGAAAAAGCCGTAAATAAAAATATTCTTACCGGAAAATGGGTCTTCAGGGTGAAGACGAAAGCTGATGGCTCTTACGAAAAACATAAGGCAAGGTGGGTTGTTCGCGGTTTTGACCAAACTCATGGGGTAGACTATACGCTAACTTTCGCCCCGGTCAGCCGACACACAAGTGTTCGTCTCGTCATCTGCGAAGCAGCTGCGAAGAATTTTCCGCTTCGACAAATTGACGTTTCCAACGCGTTTCTGCACGCTGACGTCGATGCTGAAATCTACGTAGAATATCCGCATACCTACCCGACAAATCCGCCAAGTGTCTGCAAGCTCAAGAAGTCACTGTACGGTATCAAACAAGCACCGCAACTGTGGCAGCAGCATTTGAACAGGAAACTTACAGAAGTTGGGTTCCGACAACTGCCGCATGATCCCGGAATGTATCGACTAGATGACAAGGGGAGCTACGCGCTGCTCGTGGCATACGTGGATGATATTCTCTACGTCAGTTCTTCGGTTTGCTTGGGTGATCGCATCGAAGCAAATCTGAAGAAATCTCTTGATTTAACCGTCTCCACCGAAGTAACCCAATTTCTTGGGTTAAACATTTCGCGAACCTCCTCCGCCATCCACCTCACAGCATCGAAGTATGCTGAGTCACTCGCTAAACGTTTCAAGATTTCTACAAATTACGTCGCTACACCCTATCGATCTACACCCACTGGGCATATCCTAAACAACACCAAACTTTCGGCAGCTGGTCTACAACTGTACCAGCAGCAACTCGGGTGTCTTCTCTTCGCAGCAGTCACGTGCCGTCCCGACCTTGCTTACGTCGCAAGCTATCTCGCACAATTTTTACGCTGCCCAAAAGAAGAACATCACCTCGATCTTCAGCACGCTCTACACTACTTTGTTGCAACACCAACAGTCGGGCTGATTTTCAACACAGGAAAACCGACCGACAAAATGTACCTCAGCGGATATGTCGACGCAGACCACGCTGGTGACACGTCAGATCGACGGTCACGAACAGGCTACATCTTCCGTCTCGAGCCAATTGGCCCGATCTCATGGAACTCATCGAAACAGGAACTCGTGTCACTTTCCTCGGCTGAAGCAGAATTCATTGCCGCGTGTGCTGCAACTCGAGAAGGACTATACTTACAGGAACTGCTCGACGAAGCGAAGTTCGTCACACCGAATCAGTTTACGTTGCAGTGCGACAACCAGAGTGTGATTACCATCGCCAACAAACCCGGCTTCGTCAATCGCACGAAACATATTTCACTGCGTTACTTCTTCGTCAAGGATGCGATCGACAAGGGGAGAATGCGATCGACATTTTATCTACTGTCCCACTGGTGACATGGCAGCTGACTCACTTACCAAGAAGCTGACACGACAGAAAATCCACCACTGCAACCAGCTCAGCGGAATTTTTGAGACAACTGGGTAACTACACCGAACTCCTAGAAGTGAAGGGGAGTGTTGAGATAATATCGAGACTTAAGCACTTCAAGAAAATTCGTGTAGTACAGTAAAGTACCGATAGGCTGACGTCAGCAAAGCGCTACGCGCCCTAGGATGACGTCACCACGTAGCTATAGCCCTCGCGAATAGTCACGTACCGTTTCAGAACAGGAATAGCGAGAATAACACAGTACAATAGGCGAAAAGGTATGCTTGTCATTTTATAACATATCTGATTTCAGAGACATTGATCCTGAAACATATCACTACATGGGCTTTTATTAGTCCAGACAAAGCCTCCTATAACTGGGATTTGTCAAACATATGTGTATATTTGTTATAGTTTGGTTAGGCTTAGTGGGGTACTCACTGTGGGGTACAACCCCTTAGGTTTCTCCTTTGTATCTTCCCCTTTCCATAGTCGACAAACAACTTTCCCGTAAGATTCTAACATGGTATTAAGAGCTAGGACGTTCCTAGCCTAGGACGGATTTTTTTTAGGGCCCACCGTTAAACCTTCCGTGTTCCTGCCCGAATCTCGTTCTCTGCTTTTTTCTGCCCGAAATGCGCCCTTAGGTGCATCAATTTTCGCTCCCCAGTGGCCCTGCCCTGTCCTGTCGCGCGTAGCCAGCGAGCAGCCCATACAGCCCCCGTCTGACCTTCGCGCCGCCCGTACAGCCCGCGCCACGCCCGCGCGCGGCCCGTATAGCCTACGTTAGGCCCGCGCGCGGCCCGTACAGTCAGCGCTAGGCGTTAGCGCAGCCCGTACAGGCCGAGTCAGGCCCGAGAGCGGCCCGTACAGTCAGCGCTAGGCGTTAGCGCAGCCCGTACAGGCCGAGTCAGGCCCGAGAGCGGCCCGTACAGTCCGCGCTAGGCATTCGCGCAGCCCGTACAGGCCACGTCAGGCCCGCACGCGGCCAGTACAGCCCACGCCAGGCCTACACGCTGCACTGCGCCTGTGTTGCTGCCTCTACTTGCTGCCGCTGCTGCTACTTGCTGCAGCCGCCCCTGCAGCAGCCGCCCCTGGCCCCTGCAGCAGCCGCCCCTGGAGCAGCCGCCCCTGGACCCAGAGCAGCCGCCCCTGGCCCCTGCAGCAGCCGCCCCTTGAGCAGCCGCCCCTGGACCCTCGAGCAGCCGCCCCTGTACCCAGAGCAGCCGCCCCTGGCCCCTGCAGCAGCCGCCCCTGGAGCAGCCGCCCCTGGACCCAGAGCAGCCGCCCCTGGCCCCTGCAGCAGCCGCCCCTCGAGCAGCCGCCCCTGGACCCAGAGCAGCCGCCCCTGGCCCCTGAAGCAGCCGCCCCTGGTGCAGCCGCCCCTGGACCCTCGAGCAGCCGCCCCTGGACCCAGAGCAGCCGCCCCTGGCCCCTGCAGCAGCCGCCCCTCGAGCAGCCGCCCCTGGACCCAGAGCAGCCGCCCCTGGCCCCTGCAGCAGCCGCCCCTGGAGCAGCCGCCCCTGGACCCTCGAGCAGCCGCCCCTGGACCCAGAGCAGCCGCCCCTGGCCCCTGCAGCAGCCGCCCCTCGAGCAGCCGCCCCTGGACCCAGAGCAGCCGCCCCTGGCCCCTGAAGCAGCCGCCCCTGGTGCAGCCACCCCTGGACCCTCGAGCAGCCGCCCCTGGACCCAGAGCAGCCGCCCCTGGCCCCTGCAGCAGCCACCCCTGGACCCCGAGCAGCCGCCCCTGGCCCCTGAAGCAGCCGCCCCTGGTGCAGCCGCCCCTGGACCCTCGAGCAGCCGCCCCTGGACCCAGAGCAGCCGCCCCTGGCCCCTGAAGCAGCCGCCCCTGGTGCAGCCGCCCCTGGACCCAGAGCAGCCGCCCCTGGTGCAGCCGCCCCTGGATCCCGCGACGCCGCCCCTGGACCCGCGACGCCGCCCCTGGACCCCGTGCAGCCGCCCGCCGAGCGCCGGCCCTGCTCGCCCGGCGAGCGCCTGCTCTACCCGACACTGGTGAGCACCTGCCTTGTTAGCGCGCTACCGCGCCATCTGCCTGCCTGCCTGCCTGCCAGCCTGCCAGCCTGCATGCCTGCCTGCCTGCCTGTCTGCCTGTCTGCCTGCCTGCCTGCCTGCCTGCCTGCCTGTCTACCTGTCTGCCTACCTACCTGCCTGCCTGCCTGTCTGCCTGCCGCGCCTGCTCTGCTAGGCTACTGCTACTGGTACTGGCGGTGGTCAGATGCAGCTCCAGCGACGTCCGCGCGAGTCTCTCACGCCCCAGCAGCTTCGTGAGTGGTACGCTAGTTGGGGTTGTGGCGGTAGTCGTCGTAGCTGTCGCCCTAGAGCTGGTCAGTTGGGAACGTCTGGCGGTGGCCGGCTGTAGCTGCAGCCGCGTCCACACAAGGCACTTACGTCCCAGCAGCTTCACGAGTGGTACGCTCTGAGTAGAGGGTCTTTGAGTACCGTTCGCTGCCCGTACGTCATTCGCACAGGAGATCGGACGGGTCAGACTTGTGGGACGCTTAGTCACACCCAGTCCCGCTGCTTCGCCCGTCTGAGTGACGCCTGGCGTACCGAGTTTGGCGACGAGGCTGAGCTCCCCGACTGGGTGGAGCTGCTTGGGCAGAGGGTAGATATATATGCTCTTGACTATGCTGCTATTCTCACTGCTATGTATGCCTTGTCTGTTAGTGCTGAGGGTGACTGCTACTTGTGTGTGCCGCCGGATCCTGGTATAACCCCTGGTATAGCCCCTGCAGCACTAGGTGCTTGTGAGTCTGCTCCCCTTGGTACTGCGCCTGCACAGGCTTTGCACACCTTTACACTTGACTCTGGTGCTTCCCGCTGTTTCTTTCGCGACAGTACCACAGTCACTCCCCTCCCTGCACCTGTTCCTGTCTCACTGGCTGACCCCTCTGGGGGCCCAGTGCTTGCACGGTCTTCCACTGTGCTTCCGTGTCCGGCGGTCCCGTCTGGTGAGCTGTCTGGTCTCCACCTCCCCTCGTTCTCTACAAACTTGGTGAGTAACGCTGTCCTCCAGGATGCGGGGGTTGACACCTTCACCCCTGGCCGGCAGCGTGTGACGATTTGCACGTGCTCCCAGACTGGTCGCCACCTGGCCACGTTCGCTCGTGCGCCGGGGTCCAGTCTGTACACCCTCACCACTGCGTCACGCTCCGCCCCTTTGTCTCCCCGGTTGCACGCGTCTGCTCAGGTAGCTACACAGTGTGAGTGTCGCCGGCTGTCGCACGACACTCTCCTGCGGCACCACCGCCTTGGTCACCCCTCCCTGCCTCGCCTACGCAGCATGCACTCCCGCCTCCTGGTTTCTGGGCTTCCCAGGTCTCTGCCTACCCTCCCTCCCTCGCCTGCGCCGCCCTGCATTCCCTGCGTCGAGGGGCGGCAGCGCGCCGCTCCTCACTCCTCCTCGTTCTCTCCCACAGAGGCTCCACTGCAGACTCTCCACCTGGACGTGTGGGGCCCAGCCCGCGTCCGTGGACAGGGCCACGAGCGGTACTTCCTGCTGGTTGTCGACGACTACACGCGCTACACCACGGTCTTCCCCTTGCAGCGCAAGGGGGATGTCCCTGATGTTTTGATCCCCTGGATCCGCGCTACTCGTCTCCAGCTCCGCGAGCGGTTCCAGTCGGACTTTCCTGTCCTGCGTCTGCACTCTGACAGAGGTGGTGAGTTCTCCTCAGACCTCTTGGCAGCCTTCTGTGCGGAGCACGGCATCCGCCAGACTTTCACGCTTCCGGCCTCTCCTCAGCAGAATGGGGTTGCTGAGCGCCGCATTGGCTTAGTCATGGAGGTCGCTCGTACCTCCATGATCCATGCGGCTGCCCCCCATTTTCTGTGGCCGTTTGCGGTCCGGTACGCCGCGCATCAGCTCAACCTTTGGCCCCGTGTCTCCTTGCCGGAGACCTCGCCCACACTGCTGTGGACGGGGAAGGTTGGCGACGCGTCGCGTTTCCGGGTCTGGGGTGCTCGTGCCTTTGTCCGCGATACCACCGCGGACAAGCTCTCCCCTCGCGCCATTCCTTGCGTCTTCCTTGGCTTTGTCCCTGACGCGCCTGGCTGGCAGTTTTACGACCCCGCCTCGCGCCGTGTCTTTGCGTCTCATGACGTCACCTTTGACGAGTCCGTCCCCTTTTACCGCCTCTTCCCCTACCGCACTGCTCCTCGCCCCCCCCCGCCGCTCTTTCTTGCCCCAGGTCCTCCCCAGGTAGACCCCCTCCCCGCGCCAGGTCCTGCTCCTTCAGGTGTCTCTCAGGTAGACCCCCCCGCGCCTGCGCCTGTTGAGGTCACTGGTGACTCCGGTCCTGCTGCGAGTGGTGCTGTCCCTGGGGGTGCGGAGCTTGGGGGTGCTGAGTCTGGGGGCGCTGAGCGTGAGGAGCCTGGGGGTGCTGCGTCTGGAGGTGCTGCGTCTGGGGGTGCTGAGCCTGCGTGTGCGGAGCCTGGGGGTGCTGAGTCTGGGGGTGAGTCGCCTGAGGGTTCTGCGACTGCTTTTCCGCGGTCTCCTTGGAGTAGCCGTCTTCTTCCGCGTGTGCCCCTCACCTCCCAGCAGCTGCACGACTGGTACGGTCGCCGTCAGCGTCGCGCTTCTGCACCTCAGGGCTCTACTGCTGGGGGTTCTTCTGCTGGTGTCGCTGGTCCCGGCGGTGCTCGTACTGAGGGTACTGGAGCTGCTGGGGCTGGCGGTGTTGTGACTGAGGGTACTGGCGCTGCAGAGGGTGCTGGAGCTGCTGGAGGTACTCGAGCTACTAGCGGTGCTGGAGCTGCTGAGGGTACTGGAGCTGCTGGAGGTGCTGGACCTGCTGAGGGTCCTGGAGCTACTGGCGGTGCTGGAGCTGCTGGAGGTGCTGGAGCTGCTGGAGGTGCTGGAGCTGCTAGAGGTGCTGGAGCTGCTGGTGCTGGTGGCACTGCTCAGCAGCGCCTGTTCTTCGCTCCGCCGTCTCCGTCGTCTCAGCCACCACCTGACTCTGCACTTCGTCAGGTTCTCAGTCTTCCCTCGTCTACTGGTCTTCCGTTACAGCCTGGCTCACCGCTGCCTGCTCCTTCTCCGTACACAGAGATGACTAGGGGCCTTGCTGAGCGTCGTGAGCCTGCGTCGCGTCCTGTCTCACCTGTCCGTTCTGGTCGTTCCGGTCGTCGTGTTCCTCGTCAGCGGCAGCCGGCTGTCTCCGGCTCTCACCTTGTAGTTCGTCGTCCTTCCTCTCCTCCGCTGCGTGTTCCTCTGCCGTCTCCCCCTGCGTCCTCTCTGCCTGTCGTTGCTGACCCTGCGTCTGACCAGTTTCGTGCTGAGCACTCTACTGTCACGCGTCTGCTTGCCACTGTTGTCACTGACCCGTCGTTTGAGTCTGCTACTGCGTCTGCCTTAGTCGCTGAGCTTGTTGACTTTGCTGCTGCCTGTCGTCTCGACTACGCCGCCAGTCTTGTTGCTGAGTCTGAGTCTGTCTGTCCTCCGTCCGTCGGGGGTGAGTGTGCTCTTGGCACTGACGTCCTTGAGGACAGACAGGAGGACCTTGAGTGTCTTGCAGCCGCTGCGCCTCATCTCGTATCCATGCTGCTTGCCCCTGAGGGAGACCCGGATGCACCAGACATCCCTACCCCGCGCTCTTACGCTGAGGCGATCGCGGGTGAGTACTCCTCTCAGTGGCAGACAGCCATGGACGCAGAGATGGCATCCTGGAAGTCCACAGGCACCTACGTCGACGAGGTTCCCCCTCCTGGGGCGAACATTGTCAGTGGCATGTGGATTTTCAGGGTGAAGCGGCCGCCAGGTTCTCCGCCTGTCTTCAAGGCTCGGTACGTGGCTCGAGGCTTCAGTCAGCGAGAGGGAGTTGACTTCTTCCAAACCTTCTCCCCCACCCCGAAGATGACCACTCTTCGGGTGCTGCTGCACGTTGCCGCTCAGTGTGACTACGAGCTTCACTCTCTTGACTTCAGCACAGCCTTCTTACAGGGTAGCCTGCACGAGGAGATTTGGCTGCGCCGCCCTCCTGGCTTCACTGGATCGTTCCCTGCTGGTACCCAGTGGAGCCTCCGGCGGCCGGTCTACGGTCTCCGCCAGGCGCCACGTAAGTGGCACGACACACTGAGGACGACACTTGCGGCTCTTGGGTTTGCTCCGTCGACTGCTGACCCGTCGCTGTTTTTGCGCACCGACACTTCTCTGCCGCCGTTCTACGTTCTCGTGTACGTCGACGACTTGGTCTTTGCCACTGCTGACACTGAGGCTCTCGCCCTGGTGAAGTCGGAGCTGCAGAAGAGACACACGTGCACAGACCTGGGTGAACTGCGCAGCTACCTTGGCTTGCAGATCATCCGGGATAGAGCACGCCGCACCATCACACTGACTCAGTCACACATGGTGCAGCAGGTCCTTCAGCGCTTCGGTTTCACCTGGTCCTCAGCACAGGCCACTCCTCTGGCTACAGGTCACTCGCTCTCAGCTCCACCTTCGGTCGAGTCCGTAGAGCCGAGTGGTCCTTACCCAGAGTTAGTGGGTTGCCTCATGTACCTGATGACTTGCACTCGTCCTGACCTTGCGTACCCTCTTGGCCTTCTGGCTCGCTACGTGGCTCCTGGTCGGCACCGAAAGGTGCACATGGATGCTACCAAGAGGGTACTACGCTACTTGTGCAGTACATCGGGCATGGGGCTCGTGCTTGGAGGACGGGGTGACGTTGTCCTCACAGGTCACTCGGACGCCTCTTGGGTTGACGACCAGGCTACGCAGTGGTCGTCACAGGGTTACACCTTCAGCCTTGGTTCTGGTTCAGTTTCCTGGCGTTCTACACGTTCGTCTTCAGTTCTCGGCTCCAGCTGTGAGGCAGAGATCTACGCCACAGCCATGGCTGCACAGGAGCTGCGCTGGCTCACCTACCTGCTGACCGACTTGGGAGAGAGGCCTCGTTCTCCTCCAGTTCTGTACGTCGACAACAAGGCCGCCATTGCCTTGTGTCAGGAGCACAGACTGGAGCACAGAACAAAGCACATCGCTCTCCGTTACTTTCTTGCTCGAGAGCTGCAGCAGCGTGGCCAGCTTCGTCTTACCTACGTGGCCACTCGGGCCAACACTGCTGATATATTCACCAAGGCGCTTCCGCCTGGTGATCATCAGCGTTTCTGCACTTTGTTAGGCCTTGTGCCCATTGTTCCTCACTTGCTGTAGGCCTTGTTTGTACCATGATTTATATGTATTCCTGCATGCTTGTTCTTGTAGGTAGATATCACTGTACTGTTGTTGTTACATATATATTTCTGCATGTGAACTGGCCTTGTGGCCTTCTTGCTTGTGCTCAGACTGCGTGGTGACGTTGTGATCCACCCTGAGCTTGCTTTGCACTTCTTGACTGGTCTTGTGACCCTCTGTTCTCCCCCACTTTGCCTATGGGGGTGTGTCAAACATATGTGTATATTTGTTATAGTTTGGTTAGGCTTAGTGGGGTACTCACTGTGGGGTACAACCCCTTAGGTTTCTCCTTTGTATCTTCCCCTTTCCATAGTCGACAAACAACTTTCCCGTAAGATTCTTAACAGCTTTAACTCATACAAGACTTCCGCTACGACAGGAAGCTACCATCCTAAGTATTACGATCCTACTCAATCATTTCAAATTCTAACATACAGAACCAATCTTCTACAGTAGCGCTCGTGCTTGCCATCCCGAGAGCAAAGCCTGAACTGCAGCAACATGCAGATTTCTGCAAGGAATTGCCACTGGAGCAGGCCTCCTTCCACACGTGCAATTCTAACTCTACCTGTCACATCCCTCACCAAAGGAGCACTCCATAGTTGCCTCTCCGCACCTAGTAAACATATCGCCTTTCGCATTCAGGAGGCTCGATTGGAGCTCATGTCCTTCATCCCCTACCTGGCATCATCAGGCACAGTCTTTCCCCACAGCAGCACGTCTTCTCCAACAGTTCTCAGCTTCAAATCCCTGGATTGGATTTTCTTACTGGTACTTCCCCTGCCCCTTCTAGTTGCCCCTACCACAGCTTCCATCACCCCAGGTGCATCTCCCACTGGCAACGTTTCTCCTATTCATGCCACCATTCAGAGCACAGGCACACACCACGCGCCTCCTAATCAGGTAGCGACCACGACCGCGCCGTCTCCTATAATCTGTTGAGATAATATCGAGACGTAAAGCACTTCAAGGAAATTCGTGTAGTACAGTAAAGTACCGATAGGCTGACGTCAGCAAAGCGCTACGCGACCTAGGATGACGTCAGCACGTAGCTATAGACTTCGCGAATAGTTACGTACCGTCAGCACAGTACAGTAGGCGAACAGGTACTTTATTCTAGCTATATATTTTGTATGTTTGTCAATTTATAATATATCTGATTTCAGAGACATTTTGATCCTGAAACATATCACTACATAGACTTTAAGTCTAGACAAAGCCTACACAACTAGCTTAACTCATATAAAGACTTCCGCTACGACAAGAAGTTCCCATCCTAAGTAGTACGATCCTTCAAACTCATTTCAAATTCTAACATAATCTAGCCCGTCAGTGGTTTGACCCGCCTCTTGAATCGCTCCAAGTATGGCTCCAAATCACGTCTCAGCTTGCTGTCTCAGCTCCACAGATAGAGGAATACTGCTTTCTAAGTTCCACCATCACCACCGAATGAACCACCCCAACTTCACATATAGCCCTACCGCTTTGACCCTACCGCCGATTCCAGTTCCAGTTCTTCTGCCCAGAAAATATCAACCTATGCTAGTGCTGGCTTGTGCTACATAGTGCGGGTTAGTGCTGCTTGTAGCAGCCCCACCACCTTGCCCCTACCGCCGCTGCCAGTGCTCCAGCTACAGCTCCCACATGCAAGTCTTCTGCCCAGGGAAGCAATAATCCTTCCTCGGATCCGTCACTGTGAAATTCCAAAACCCCGGCGGCGCGTTCTTCGCCTCAAGGCCCCTCATTCTAAACTCCATCTCCGTCTTACCCTCATTCCTCAGCCAGCACATCTGCTGCAGACTCTCCGGCATGGTATCATGCATGGCCCACCACCTCTTATGAGCTGCTTCGTTAGCGAATTTATGGTCCCACGGGTACAGCCACGTGCAGTCAAAGTCGCGGTAGCACTGCCAGGGCTTGCGGCCGAGGTAGTGGATTGTGTGGATCTCCGCTGGCTCCTCTGAGAACCACCGGTTCTTCATTTCCAGCTCGAGAGCTCGGTCGTGGGGGTCGGACGCCCAGATGTGCTTCAGAGTGTTGTATGAGTTGGGCAGGCGGTGCCACCATGTGAATATGTTGTTAAGATAGCCCTGAGAGGTTGAGAGGGGTGGGGATGGGTGAAAGAGGGAGTGATTGAGCAAGTGGTGCCACAGGAATTTGGCCGGGAAGGGAACCAGGAATTAATTACCAAACATCCCCAACCATGCCCAACCGTTCCCAACCGTCCCAACACGACAGCCATGCATGTTCGCACCTGGTCACCCCCGTTGGGCGAGCGGATGGTGTGCACGTTGGCGAGCAGCTCGCGGAAGGTGCAGAGGGAGGGTCGCAGCAGCATGAGGCCCGAGTTGAAGTCCGTCTTATCGTTGCCTCGCGCCGACACGTCAGGAAAGGCGAAGAGATGATCGAGATTGCGCAGCACCAGCAGATCCGCGTCCACGAATATGACCGACGAGTACTCCACCAGCTGCCACAACCGCAGCTTGCTGGAAGCATGGAGGGTGGGGGTTGGGGGGGGGGAAGAGAAGGTGGAGGGTGTTGAAGGGAGGAAGCAGATTGCACAAGCGCAGCTTGCTGTTGGGGGGGGCAAGAGAAGGTGGAGGGTGTTGAAGGAGAGGAGAGTTGTTGGTACTTTGTCAGCTGCCACAAGCGCAGCTTGCTGTTAGCATAGGGGAGGGAAATGGGGGAGAGGAAGGAGAGGAGAGTTGTTGGTACTTTGTCAGCTGCCACAAGCGCAGCTTGCGGTTAGCATAGGGGAGGGAAATGGGGGAGAGGAAGGAGAGGAGAGTTGTTGGTACTTTGTCAGCTGCCACAAGCGCAGCTTGCTGTTAGCATAGGGGAGGGAAATGGGGGAGAGGAAGGAGAGGAGAGTTGTTGGTACTTTGTCAGCTGCCACAAGCGCAGCTTGCTGTTAGCATAGGGGAGTAAAATGGGGGAGAGGAAGGAGAGGAGAGTTGTTGGTACTTTGTCAGCTGCCACAAGCGCAGCTTGCTGTTAGCATAGGGGAGGGAAATTGGGGAGAGGAAGGAGAGGAGAGTTGTTGGTACTTTGTCAGCTGCCACAAGCGCAGCTTGCTGTTAGCATAGGGGAGGGAAATGGGGGAGAGGAAGGAGAGGAGAGTTGTTGGTACTTTGTCAGCTGCCACAAGCGCAGCTTGCTGTTAGCATAGGGGAGGGAAATGGGGGAGAGGAAGGAGAGGAGAGTTGTTGGTACTTTGTCAGCTGCCACAAGCGCAGCTTGCTGTTAGCATAGGGGAGGGAAATGGGGGAGAGGAAGGAGAGGAGAGTTGTTGGTACTTTGTCAGCTGCCACAAGCGCAGCTTGCTGTTAGCATAGGGGAGGGAAATGGGGGAGAGGAAGGAAAGGAGAGTTGTTGGTACTTTGTCAGCTGCCACAAGCGCAGCTTGCTGTTAGCATAGGGGAGGGAAACGGGGGAGAGGAAGGAGGAGAATTGTTGGTACTTTGTCAGCTGCCACAAGGGCAGCTTGCTGTTAGCATAGGGGAGGGAAATGGGGGAGAGGAAGGAGAGGAGAGTTGTTGGTACTTTGTCAGCTGCCACAAGCGCAGCTTGCTGTTAGCATAGGGGAGGGAAATGGGGGAGAGGAAGGAGAGGAGAGTTGTTGGTACTTTGTCAGCTGCCACAAGCGCAGCTTGCTGTTAGCATAGGGGAGGGAAACGGGGGAGAGGAAGGAGAGGAGAGTTGTTGGTACTTTGTCAGCTGCCACAAGCGCAGCTTGCTGTTAGCATAGGGGAGGGAAATGGGGGAGAGGAAGGAGAGGAGAGTTGTTGGTACTTTGTCAGCTGCCACAAGCGCAGCTTGCTGTTAGCATAGGGGAGGGAAATGGGGGAGAGGAAGGAGAGGAGAGTTGTTGGTACTTTGCCAGCTGCCACAAGCGCAGCTTGCTGGAAGGGGAGAAGAGAAGGGGAAGAACGAGGGGAGGGCGGTAAGAAGAGTACTCAGCCAGCTGCCACAAGCGCAGCTTGCTGGAGGCAGGAAGGGGGGGCGCGGATAGAGAAAAGAGAGGTGTTGGTAAACCGTCAGCTGCCACAGCCGCAGCTTGCTGCTACAAATATTGTTGAACGGGGAACGTTGTAAGGGAGATGCAGCAATTCATATCGTGGGGTATATATTCTAAGAGGAAGACCTAAAAAAAAACAAATTTCCTTTCAGGGGTGCTTAACATCGCCCTTTCTTAAATTGTATCTGTAGTTTCACTGAATCTACTGTACCTGTAGTTGTACTGGTTGTACGATGTCTTGCTGCCGTAAGGGTTTCTGATCCGTTCGATCTCCTTCACGATCCAACCCGCCTCGCGCAGCGCGTCGCGGCTGCGGTTCCCGATTTCCGGCGAAACCAGCGCCACCATGTCGTAGCGGCTTCCGCTGCGCCGAATGCTGTGGCCCAGCACGATCGCGCCGCACACGTAGTTCTCCTTTGAATGCAGCACCGTTGCGTACGCCACTGTGCCTATAGCGGGCAGATCTGGCGTGGGGAGAGGGACACGGGGAAAGGATAAGAGAGGGGGGGGGAGCGGGGGGAGGGGGGGTAAGGGGAGGAAAGTGGGCCGGGGAAAAATAAGCAAGGGTGGGGTAGAACAAGCGGAATGTTGCGAATGCTGTGCCCCAGAGCGGTCGCCCGCATGCAGCATTGTCAAGATTTTGGAGGCGCCTCATAAAGAGCCGTCGCCCGGATGCGGCACTGTCGCTTACGCTGCGGGATGACTTTTGAGTCGACTCAAAAGACTACTCAAGAGTCAAGAGGAGCTGTCGCCCGGGTGCAGCATTGTTGCTTCACTTACAATGCGGGATGACTTTTGAGTCGAGTCAAAAGACTGCACAAGAAGAGCTGCCGCCCGGGTGCAGCATTGTACCGTACGCTGCGGAACACGAATCCTTTTCAGTGTTTCTAATGCCGAACGTTTCACTCACCTTCAGCGGTCAATGTTGGTTGCGCCATGCCGCATGATCCTGCCGGTTGCAGCCGGGTTCGGAGATCGCTGGCCGTTAGGTTGTACAGCCAGACCGGCCCGTCCCGTTTAACCAGCCGGTCGCACGGCAAGAGGTTTAACGGAGGCCGGCACTCGGAGATGAGGACAAGCGGCATCCACGGCTTATCGGCCTGACGACAGAAAGGGGGTGGGGGTGGGTGGTACGAAGAGGGAACCCCAAATGAGTGAGGTGGGGGTGGGTGTGGGGCAGGGATGGGTGAGGAAGGATGGAAGTAGGGGGAAGGGGGGGAAAGCGGGACTCCGTGTGGCGTGCAGGGGAGGCGAGGGAGGGAAGAGAGGCGTGCTTAAAATGATTGGCAATGCGTGACCGTTGATTTCAAGGCATGGTGATATGCGTGCAGACCGGCACCTGCACGAAACGACTTGCCTGAACGACGAGGTTCGCCAGCGACAGTAACATGTGCTGCCACTCCACGTCCTTCGCCCATCCGGTTACCGGCTCGCGACATTCCACGCGAGCCAACAGCGCGTCCGCCTGCTTTCGCCCGCTCTGCCAGCGGGCCTCGGGCAGATACGGGCAGCTGTTTGGTGTCGTTTCGTTAACCCACTCTGGGTACAACTGATTCCAGTCTAAATGGTCCGGCGCGTGCGGAACCGCCAACGGGATTAGGCGACGCGTCGCATTGAAACGCGCGACTTCCTCTTCCTCCATGTTGACCACTGCCACATTGGCGAAGCGCACTCCGGAGTCCCTCTCCCACGTGGAGAGCACGCGCAAGCCACGCGCGTACACGCTTTCGCGCGAGAGCACGAAGAGGAACTCGATTCCAACGGTCGCGGATTGTAACAGTAACATGTGATTCTTTCGCAGCATGTCGGCGAGGAGAAGCAGCGAGAGGAAGGAGAGGAGAACGACCCAGATTTCCCGGGAGCTCGCGAGCCGCTTCTTTCCACAGACAGAACCGGCAGTACTGGTGAAGGAATTAATTTTAGTGAAAGACGAGAGAGAAGATGAGAGAGAGGACGACGGAAAGGAAAATGCAGCGCCATTGGTCAGGGAGCCAGGGGTTCCGACGGGAGACGGGCAGCCTTGAAACCCAGTGAGCTTCGTTGCGAGCGCCAATGAGCGGTTGGCGTGCTCATGCCACGTGTCGCGCAGCCATGCGACGGAGGAGGCGCCGGGACTGTCGCCGAGCAGGACGGCGTGCGCGGCGGGACCGGAGGTCGAGCGCTTGGGGCTGTGTGACGGTGGTTTCGCCGGTGCGGCTTGCCCGGAACTGGCTGATCTTTTAACGGGGCTGGATGTTTGCAGCTTGTCGGGGATGCTTATAGCGGCGTCAGAGGGGGGTTGAGAGGAAGACAGGAGAGGATGCGAGGAGGGGGACCGGGTGGGTGGCATCGACATGGCGAGGTGCTCCTATGAAGGTGGATTATTATGGTAGTTAGACAACTCTTTTCCCTGGCGGCGGTTTAAAGACCTATGGAGACTGGGTGGTGAGAACTACGGGAGGTTGCGAGCGCGTCTGAGTCCGAAGCTTGGGTTTACTGACAAGGTGGTGATGAGAGTATGATAGCAGGGACGTACTGCATTTCCGTGGTATGTGCCTAAGGCCAGGGACTCGGTCGCTTGGAGGTGAAGCGTGACAGGACAGAGTCTGCTGGTTTTCCGGAATGTTACTGTGGAGATCCAGCGGCTGACTTATCACCTAGGGGTTGGTGAGAACCTGCTTGGGAAGAACCGAGGTTGCGATGTTCCCAAGGTCGACTTGGCATGGTCGGGATGACATTTCCGCGATTTATTGTCGAGTCGACTCGACAGATCTGGTTCATTACAGCCGATGGGATGGGAGAGGGGGAGTTGGAGGTGGGGGGAAGTGGAAAGGTGGGGATGAAGGGGATGAGGACAGAAGGGGATGAAGGGGGTGATGGAGGGGGGTTGCTGGTGCTGCTGAGTGCCGGGGCCGCTGATCCCCCGCATTGTGAAAGCTGTTCAAATTCCTGCACCTGATTGGGTGAAAGCGGGGCTAGCTTTGAGGGCACCGCATGCGCCTCTCGAATCGGGGATGGACAGATTGACTAATGGGTCGAACCGCCTAGATTGCTGCGTCACTGTCGCGGTGTCGCATGATGTGCACGTTGCCCCTCAAGAATGGTGTTAGGCGTGTTAGCGAGCGAGACAGTAATGAGGGTGAGTGTACTTCTGAGCACTAAGCCAGGAGTGTATGTCACTCTGGTAACAGAAGCTATGCACTTCGTGGCGTCCACGTCGGAGAGCTCAATATGGAGTATTGACTGGAGCTCAATTGTTGTGCGATTGGTGAAAAGGTTCCATCCGTACCTGTACAGTGCACACAAGTCTCGGGATTGTGACCTACACAAACGTGTCAGCCAGTCTCATGTCTTGATTTGACTTCAGCAGAGGTTCACTGGAACTGTTCCCGCACCTCCTCGGGAATGCAACGGAGTCGCGCACTCGCTTGTGTCACATCACATCACATGTGGTTCGCTCGACTCAACACAAGCAGGCAGCCGCCATCCTGCCGAAATTCTAAAAAGAACACAGTGGTGTCAGAGTCGTTTCCAGGTTTATGCATGAGGTTATCCCCTGCTTGTCAACGCTACTTTGCGGCGACCTCTCAGAATCCAGAGAAATGCTTCAAAGCGAGTGTCAGCACCAGGGTGGAAATTATTTATTCCCTCGTTCCCAAATGGGTGTTGTGAAGGAGATTACTGTCAGGAACCTAATGGGAGCCGAAGCATGCAAGAAGCGTTCGTGTCTGTGAGGGTCCAGTACCAACAACCTCGTATACATTTTCTGGAACCTTAAATTTGTTAGGGAACTTCCTCAACACTGGGGGTGCATTTCCGTCTCAACCGAGGCTTCAATCACATTCCTCTCACTACTAGGCGCGCTCCCCACTTCTTTCATATGGTTCTTTTGTTGCCCCCAATCAAGCACCATCTTTTCACCTCTCGCGCCCTAGCAAGTTACACACAGCTCGTTTCGCTTGCGTTCGCCTGCTCCCTATGTCTTTACGCAGCAAGATTGGCCCTTCTTTACGTCCTTGTTGGTCTTCTGGGGGTGCCAACAGAATACTCACTAGCTTACCACTGCTAGAAAAAACACGTTTAGTTATATCGGCAGAAGAGCTTGTTAAGAAAAACCACTACGTCTAGACGTCTTACTCGGTCCATGATCGCTTTCTGATTCTCAAGCAATGAAGTCCCCTCCTGGATATCGATTGACCAATGGAACCCCGAGCTCGTCTCCTATGATAAGACCCACTGATTCTACTGGTCCTCAATCCTGCAAAGGAATAAGAATGTCTCCGTTGATCTCTCCGAATATTAGGCCACGATTCGCTACGTCTGTCTTTCGTTTACTAGATGTCACGGTAATCAGTGCTGCGAGTACCGGTGTTGGAAATAGCGGGAAGCGCAAATCTGGACTGTTCCTAATTCTTCTGGCGGCGCTGATTGCCCTTTTTCTTTGCAAAACATGCAGCACCACCACCTGCCGTTCGATCCTTCAAGATATCCTTCCCATCCGACCGTTGGTTTCCTCTCCGGGTATCGACGGACGGCACGCGCTGTCGATTCTTAGTTCATGGGACCGTCAACACGGATTGAAATTACGTCGCATCGCGTCGCTTAATCTGGATGATGGTACCGGCTTACGATCGTACGCGTCTCCGTACGAGTTTCTTTCAGTACCTGTAACGTCCGTACCGGATAATCTCCAATGGAAGGACGCTTACCCTGAATGGGTCAACCAATCGCTGGCGACGTCCTGCCCGGAAATTCCGCAGCCTGAAACGCCCTCGTGGTTGGGCGACGTGGATGCGATCGTCGCACGCGTCCCGTGCGAAAAGCCGATCGACACGCTGGCGAAAGATATTCGCTGGATGCATCAGATGCTTCTGCTTGCCGAAATGGTTACCAAGGTGCGCAGTATACGAGTAACCACTGGTGATATTCGTCACGCTTCGAAACTAGAAA
Source organism: Closterium sp. Naga37s-1 (assembly GCA_947471745.1). NCBI lineage: Eukaryota > Viridiplantae > Streptophyta > Zygnematophyceae > Desmidiales > Closteriaceae > Closterium > Closterium sp. Naga37s-1. The sequence continues at coordinate 532,016 of CANJKZ010000036.1, read as the reverse complement.
AGTGTTTAACATTTTTTAAAATAAATTTATCAATTGGTGGCTCACCCAGGCGCGCTGTCTCTCCGTCTGTCTCTCTGCCTGTCTCTCCGCCTGTCTCTCCTCCTGTCTCTTCGCGTTGTCTCTCCGACTATTTGTGCCTGAGCCAGATGAACAAGCCATGGGTGCCGCTGCTGCTCATCTCCCCGTGTCGCCCGCCGCCGAATCTCTTCCACTGCAGCCGATTGGTCCGCAACCAGGGGTCCGTGTGGCTCTTCAACATGTCCGCTGCTGACGTGGCACCGAAAATACAGCCGCTCGGGTCTTGCGGCATGGCTCAACCAACCAGACAAGGTAAAGAAAAGTAGCCTTTGGATTAAACCCCTTTGGATTAACCTTCGGGTGAAGTGCCTTGAGAGGTCACCATCCATGTCCGCCGCCTCTCTCCGCGTTTCACTCGTTTTTTGTCTTCCTCCCCTCTTTCCCGCCTCCCCCTCACCCCCTTGTCCCCGCCTTCCTCTGTTCTTCCGTCTCTCCCCACCTCTCCTCCACTTGTCCTTCACCACTACGCCACTCCGCTTCCGCTGACAGACCCGCCTGCTGTGGGCACAGTGACGTACGCCACCGTTCTGCACACCTCGGAGTGGTATGCGGTGCGATCGTGCTGGGGCACAGCACTCCTCTTACTCTACTCTCTACCACACCCCCTTCCCTCCCTCCTCAAGACCCGCCCGCTGTGGGCTCAGTGGCGTACGCCACCGTTCTGCACACCTCCGAATTCTACGTGTGCGGCGCGATCGTGCTGGGGCACAGCATTCGGCGCAGCGGCAGCCGCCACGACAAGGTGGCGCTGGTGTCGCGCGAAATCAGCAACCGCAGCCGCGACGCGCTCGGGGAGGCCGGGTGGATCGTCAAGGAGATTGAGCGGATCCGAAACCCGTTTGCGCAGGAGAACACCTATAACGAGTGGAACTACAGGTGCGTGTGTGTGTGGCCTTGTAACGAGGTAAGGTCTTAGGCTCCATAGGAAGAGCTCTTATAACGAGTGGAGCTGAAGGTTTGCTCTGTGTGACATTATTATCCAAGTTTTGCAGTGTTGGCTTCTCAGCAGGCCGTTTGAGAACACCTACCTTCTGATTGGTACGATGCACTGTTGGTGTGAGTAGCCAATCATTATCTCCACCTCTTCGCTCCCCCCCTCCCCCATTGCTGCTTCCGGTAAGCTGCGGCTGAGGCGGCTGACGTACCAACACCTCTCTCCCCTCTCACTTCCTTACCGCACCCACTTCCCCTCACCCCCTGCTTGCAGCAAGTTTTGAGACGTCTCACCCCCTGCTTGCAGCAAGCTGCGGCTGTGGCAGCTTGTGGAGTACTCGTCAGTGGTGCTCGTGGACGCGAATCTGCTGGTGCTGCGCCTCGCTTACCTCCCCTCCTCCCTTACCTCCCCCCTTTCCCTCCCCCCATACCTCCAGCAAGCTGCGGCTGTGGCAGCTTGTGGAGTACTCCTCAGTGGTGCTCGTGGACGCGAATCTGCTGGTGCTGCACAATCTGCTTCCTCCCTTCAACACCCTCCACCCTCTCTTCCCCCCCCACACCCCCACGCCTCATGACTCCAGCAAGCTGCGGCTGTGGCAGCTGACAGAGTACCAATACCTCTCCTTTCTCTCCTTTCTCTCCTTTCTCTCCTTTCTCTCCCCCTCCCCACGCCCCATGACTCCAGCAAGCTGCGGCTGTGGCAGCTGGTGGAGTACTCGTCGGTCATATTCGTGGACGCGGATCTGCTGGTGCTGCGCAATCTCGATCATCTCTTCGCCTTCCCCGACGTGGCGGCACGAGGCAACGATAAGACGGACTTCAACTCGGGCCTCATGCTGCTGCGCCCCTCCCTCTGCACCTTCCGCGAGCTCCTCGCCAACGTGCACACCATCCGCTCGCCCAACGGTGGTGATCAGGTGCGATGATGGGCGCTTGGGAAGGATTGTGGACGGCTGAGTGGGTTGGGGCGGTTGGGGATGGTTGGGGATGGGTTTCTTAATGCCCCTCCGCATGCACCTTCCGGGAGGTTCTCGCCAACGTGCACACCATCCGCTCGCCCAGCGGCGGTGATCAGGTGGGAGCATGCTTGCTTGGGCGCATTCACGCTTGGGGATGGGTGAAATTGATGGGTGGAAATGGTTGGGGATAGTTTCGGGATGGTCAACGATGGTCAACGATGGTCAACGATGGTCAACGATGGTCAACGATGGTCAACGATGGTCAACGTGCACACCATCCGCTCGCCCATCGGCGGCGATCAGGTGGGATTGTGTGCTTGCACTGCACGTACACACGCACGCACTCATGGTCAGGGTTGGTTCGTGCCCACTTTCCTGCCCAGACTCTTGCATTCACCCATCTCAACTGCTCTCAACTCAACCCAGGGCCGCTTAAACAACTACCGAACGTGATGGCACGGCCTCCCTGACTTGGTCAGCATTCTGAAGCACGTCTGCTCACCCCTTTCAACCCCCTTTCCCCATTCCTCCCTCTTTTCGCCCCTTTCCCCAATTCCCCCACGGCTACCAGAACAACGACTCCACATGGTGGCACTGCCTGCCCGACTCAGTCAACGTTTTGAAGCACGTGGTTCTAAGAGGAGGCACGTCCGGAGGAGGTGCGCAGACAGATCCCTCCAGCTGGCGACCAAGAGCCGTTGTTTCTAAGAGGAGCCCACTCAGATCCACACCTCTCAATCCCACAGCACTACTGCTCTCTTTTTCACCCGTCTCCTCCCCTCTCAATCCCCCAGGGCTATCTCAACAACTACTTTACCTGGTGGCATCGCCTGCCCGACTCGGTCAACATCCTGAAGCACGTCTGGGCAACAGATGAGCCCCGCAGATCTCGCGAGCTAGAAATGAAGAACCGGTGGTTCTCGGAGGAACCAGCTGAAATCCACACCATTCACTACCTCGGCCGCAAGCCCTGGCAGTGCTATCGCGACTTTGACTGCACGTGGCTGTACCCATATGACCACGCATACGCTAATGAGGCGGCGCACCAGAGGTGGTGGAAGATCCATGATGAGATGTCAGAGGGTCTGCAGGAGCACTGCTGGCTGTGGAACATTCACAAGGCGGAGATTGAGTTCCGCATGAGGAAGTTGAAGAGTCAGAATGTGCCGGCGGCATTTTGGGATTTTGAGGTGAAGGACCCGAGGCGGGAGGCGTGCATGCCCGGGCAGATCTCATGTGACTGGATGGACTATCTGAACCACTGGAAGGACGTGGATACGTGAGCGTAGATGGTGAGCTGACGACCTCTGAGTGTCTGACTACAGGGTCACCCCGTGTGGTGTGACTGGATGGATTGTTTGAACCACTGGAAGGATGTGGTCTAGCAATGGCGTATCTCATGCCATGCAAGGTGCCTTGCTCCCACCCTTCCCTCCTGAGTGCAGTGCCCCCACCCCATCCTCCCTCCAGAGTTTGTAAAGCTAGTTCTAGTTTTTATACTAGCTAGAGAGTGCACAGCACATGATCAGATGTACAATCTCTCACGATAAGGCTGCTAGATTTCAGTTTTCTTTGTATATAACCCTGTAATAGAGCTATCTACATATCATCCTGCGTCTGTTGGACTCAGGGTCAGGCTGTACGACTCAGTTCCTGTGCAGTGTTGGTTCACTGCTAAACATAATCTTCCAACATCCTCCACATCTCTATCAACTGGTTCACGGTAATGAGTATGGAACCGAAACTGCTGGTCCTTCTGGTTGCAAAACTGCACAGCGCAGTGGAATTGGCTTGTCTCAACTCTACAGCACCAGGAAGGGATTTGACAACCAGAGTGTGACCGTGAGTGGGGATGAAACCTGTGAGTAGTCGGCACAGCAGGTGCTACTGAGTCGGCTCACATCTACACCCCAACAGCACCCGGAGCGGACTTGACAACCAGAGTGTAGTTGCGGGTCGGGCTGAAGAACCTGTAGTAGACGGCACAGCCAATGGCAATGGCGACAATGACCACAGCTGCGAGAGCAGCAGCAGCCAGCCACCCGGAAATCACAAGGCCTGTGTCGTGAGGGACCACCCTCCCTCCGTCTGCTGTTGTCGCTGCTGTTGCAGCCTCCTGTAGCTGCTTGGAGAGGGAAAGGGGAGGGGAGGGAGGGGAGCACATGGAAAGGAGCAGGAGGCAGGGAGGTGTTGGTGTTAAGTGCTTGGCTGAGTTCAGGGCAACCGGGCTGAAGAGCCTGTGGTAAACGGCACAGCCGATGGCAATGGCGACAATGACCACAGGTGTGAGAGCAGCAGCAGTCAGCCAGCCGGAAATCACAAGGCCTGTGTCGTCAGCAACGATCCTCCCGCCGTCTGCTGTTGTTGCCGCTGCTGCTGCCTCCTGTAGCTGCTTGGAAGAGGAAGGGGATGGGTAAGAGTGGCGGATTGGTGGATGGTGATGGTGTTTAGTGATTGGAACAGTGGGGCTCAAGAACCTGTGGTTGACAGCGCTTCTGCGATGTTGAAATCACTTATGAGAATTCTCAAAAGTGATTTCGTGAACCTGTGGTTGACAGCGCTTCTGCAACACCAGGCACTGCCTGTACACGCCCATCACACCACCAATTTTCACCGCACCACACCCCACTGCACTACATCCCACCCCATGCTCCGAAGAGCCTCAGCCTCACTGCCTTGAGCTTCATGAGGGTCTGTTCGAGCTTGTTGGGGTCCACAGTGCTGCCCACATACGCGCCCATCACACCACGGTTCACTTCATCCCGTCCCACCGCAACCCACCGCACCCAGCACCAGACCGCACCGCACCTACACATACGTACACATCAATCACACCCCATTCCACCGCACTGCATCCCGTCCCATGCACCCAGGGGCCTCACCGCCTTGAGCTTCATGAGGGTCTCCTCCAGCTTGTTTTGGTCCACGGTGCCGCCCACATATGCGCCCTCCTTGGCCACCAGCTTCACTAGCGTGCGGCACTCCTCCGGCAGGCGCTGCCGCTTCTGCGACACGAGGCACTGCCCGTACACACCGATGACAGCGCCGTTGATCTCTTTGACGGGCGTGGTGGCAGCGGCAGCACTGCCGGTGTTGCAGAGCTCTTCAACTGCTGTGTCGCACGGCTGGGTGAGTGCTGCTCCCTTGTGGTACTGGAAGAGGGCCATGCGCACCGCATAGGACACCTGAAAGGGAGGAGAGAGGGGGAAAGGGGGGAAAATGGGGGGAGAGGGGAGTGATGGAGAGGAGGTGGGGCTTCCCATGCAGCCAGTTTCCATATACGATCACTCCATACTGTGCTCCACCTTTGATCATGGACGAGAGCCATTTTTGAGACGTCTCAAAAGTCCATACTGTGATCCACCTTGTGATAATGGACGAGCGCCATGCGCACCACATAGGACACCTGAGAGAGGAGGGGGAGGACCGGGAGGAAAGAGGTGGCAATTTGGGTTGAGCTCACCTGCTGTCGTTTCCCTTCCAAACGCAGGGAGGGACGCTCCTCGGACTGGCAGGACACACCTCGGACTGGCAGGACGCACCTCGGACTGGCAGGACGCGGAGAGGCTCTTGAAGCTGCCGACCATGCACTTGAGCACAAGCGCATGCCCCTCCTGCCCCGCGTCCACGCCATTGCAGAACTTGGTGACATCGTCCTCGCACTCCTTGCGCACGCGCACGTCGAGGCGGTAGTTGGAGGCGTGCCGTGCCTCCTGCAGGTTGACCTCGCCCTTGCACGCGGCGCCCATGCCCACGTCCTGCAGGTGCTCCTGCAGACACTTGAACGCCTGCCCCTCTGTGGGGGGCGCATCGCGGCACAGGCTCTGCAGCTCTGTGGGTGGGAGGACCAGGTACGTGTGTGGGGGGAGAGGGGAAGCAAAAGGTAAGTAAGAGCGAGGGGACAGTTTTTTCTTGGGGAGGGGGACGGGAGAGGGGGGGCGAAAGGAAAAGGGGGAGCGGGGCGGGGGTTGGATGTATACTCAATAAGAAGCAAACAAAGCAAACAACCACAGTCGTAACAGAGGGGGGGGAGGGGGACAGGTTCTGTGAGGGGACATGCAGCTCAACAGGCTCTGGAGCTCTGTGAATAGGACGGGGAGAGGGGAGATGGGGAAATGAGCAGCGAGGACCCAAAGGGCAAGAGGAGTTGGCGTGAACGTAGGAGGAGCAAGTGGTGAAGTGAGCGCATGCGTGCAGGGTGAGCACATGGTTTGCCTGCCAAATAGGTGGACTGCATGCAGGATGGCTTGTGGCACGGCGTTCATGAGTGATGGTGTGAGGCGAATGTCCGATGCCTGGCACAAGTCGACTCACGTCACCTGCCAGTGGCTCACCTTGGCCCTATCTGTGCCAGTGGCTCACCTTGGCCCTATCTGTGCCAGTGGCTCACCTTGGCCGCATGCGTTCATGAGGGATGGTGTGAGGCGAATGTCCGATGCCTGGCACACGGAGCAAACAGAACAGACGGGGAAGGAGATGGAAGAGGGAGAAGGGGACCGGAAGAACAATGAGGTGTAAGTCTACCAGAGCAACAACGCCTCAGCGAACAGAGAAAACCTGCCACCATCCAGATTCCACACCCACACCATGATGCCACCATACCCAACACCCTCTCCTGGCACAGCATCAACAGCTTCTGCTTCCTAATCCTCAGGCACTTGATGGAAGAAGCAGTATGACTATCGTACCAACACCTCCACACACCCAGTCATCGCACAGAACCACCACCCACCCCACCACCCAGGACCCACCTCCATGATGCTGAATCGCATCTCCTCCTCCCGGCACGAGGTTGACAGCTTCTCCCTTTTAGTCCGCAGGCAGGAGAGCGTGCGAGCATGGTCCCGGCTCACATCGGGACACAGCTTGACCAAATCCCCCTGGCACGCCTTCTGCAGCGGCACATCCAGGGACAGCGGGTCCTTGGACTGGATCACGCTGAAGGAGTCGACCTCCTGGGTGCAGGAGGGGGACTGCAGCTTGGCCTTGTTGTCCTGCAGGCAGCGCAGCACCATGCCGCCGCACGTGGCTGTGCCGTTGGCCGAGGCGGCGTCGCACGCATGCAGGCACTGCTGCTGGATGTCCGGCAGACACGCCTTGTGCAGCCGGTAATTCAGCCGGTAGTCTGGGGAGGGAGGGGGGTTGGGTGATAGGGTAACAGGTGGGTGAAGGGCAGTTGGAATCCATGAGTGCAGTGCAGACACTGCTGCTGGATGTTGGGTAAACACACCCGGGACGCCTCCCCAAAGTTGCTTTGTGAACCTGACTGTGTGCGTGTGCGCCATTGTCAAGAATCATCATACTGCACAGCCAAGAGAGCCCTCACCTTGTGCCGAGCGCACGAGGACGAATTTCACCTCCTTGCGGCATGCCTCTCCAAAGTCGCATCGCGAACCTGACTGTGTGCATGCATTTACCGTCAGGATTTTTTAGGCGCCTCAATATTTTACCGTCAGCACCATATTGCATATCCCAATGAGCCCTCACCTTGTGCTGATCGCACGAGGTCGGATTGCACCTCCTTGCGGCACGCCTCCCCAAAGTCGGCATCGTCAATGTGGTCCTGCAGACACTTGATGCGTGATGCGTGGCCTGCAAGAGGGTGATGGGCGCATGGGGGGCAGGAGAGAGGGAAGGTGGGTGAGGATGTGAGAGGAAGAGCAAAGGAGGAGATGTGGTCATGCAGACACTTATGCCCGATGCATGGCCTGGTGGTGGGTGATGGGCGCATGGGGGGCAGGAGAGAGGGAAGGTGGGTGAGGATGTGAGAGGAAGAGCAAAGGAGGAGATGTGGTCATGCAGACACTTATGCGCGATGCATGGCCTGGTGGCGGGTGATGGGCGCATGGGGGGCAGGAGAGAGGGAAGGTGGGTGAGGATGTGAGAGGAAGAGCAAAGGAGGAGATGTGGTCATGCAGACACTTATGCGCGATGCATGGCCTGGTGGCGGGTGATGGGCGCATGGGGGGCAGGAGAGAGGGAAGGTGGGTGAGGATGTGAGAGGAAGAGCAAAGGAGGAGATGTGGTCATGCAGACACTTATGCGCGATGCATGGCCTGGTGGCGGGTGATGGGCGCATGGGGGGCAGGAGAGGGAAGGTGGGTGAGGATGTGAGAGGAAGAGCAAAGGAGGAGATGTGGTCATGCAGACACTTATGCCCGATGCATGGCCTGGTGGTGGGTGATGGGCGCATGGGGGGCAGGAGAGAGGGAAGGTGGGTGAGGATGTGAGAGGAAGAGCAAAGGAGGAGATGTGGTCATGCAGACACTTATGCGCGATGCATGGCCTGGTGGCGGGTGATGGGCGCATGGGGGGCAGGAGAGAGGGAAGGTGGGTGAGGATGTGAGAGGAAGAGCAAAGGAGGAGATGTGGTCATGCAGACACTTATGCGCGATGCATGGCCTGGTGGCGGGTGATGGGCGCATGGGGGGCAGGAGAGAGGGAAGGTGGGTGAGGATGTGAGAGGAAGAGCAAAGGAGGAGATGTGGTCATGCAGACACTTATGCGCGATGCATGGCCTGGTGGCGGGTGATGGGCGCATGGGGGGCAGGAGAGAGGGAAGGTGGGTGAGGATGTGAGAGGAAGAGCAAAGGAGGAGATGTGGTCATGCAGACACTTATGCGCGATGCATGGCCTGGTGGCGGGTGATGGGCGCATGGGGGGCAGGAGAGAGGGAAGGTGGGTGAGGATGTGAGAGGAAGAGCGAAGGAGGAGATGTGGTCATGCAGACACTTATGCGCGATGCATGGCCTGGTGGCGGGTGATGGGCGCATGGGGGGCAGGAGAGAGGGAAGGTGGGTGAGGATGTGAGAGGAAGAGCAAAGGAGGAGATGTGGTCATGCAGACACTTATGCGCGATGCATGGCCTGGTGGCGGGTGATGGGCGCATGGGGGGCAGGAGAGGGAAGGTGGGTGAGGATGTGAGAGGAAGAGCAAAGGAGGAGATGTGGTCATGCAGACACTTATGCCCGATGCATGGCCTGGTGGTGGGTGATGGGCGCATGGGGGGCAGGAGAGAGGGAAGGTGGGTGAGGATGTGAGAGGAAGAGCAAAGGAGGAGATGTGGTCATGCAGACACTTATGCGCGATGCATGGCCTGGTGGCGGGTGATGGGCGCATGGGGGGCAGGAGAGAGGGAAGGTGGGTGAGGATGTGAGAGGAAGAGCAAAGGAGGAGATGTGGTCATGCAGACACTTATGCGCGATGCATGGCCTGGTGGCGGGTGATGGGCGCATGGGGGGCAGGAGAGAGGGAAGGTGGGTGAGGATGTGAGAGGAAGAGCAAAGGAGGAGATGTGGTCATGCAGACACTTATGCGCGATGCATGGCCTGGTGGCGGGTGATGGGCGCATGGGGGGCAGGAGAGAGGGAAGGTGGGTGAGGATGTGAGAGGAAGAGCAAAGGAGGAGATGTGGTCATGCAGACACTTATGCGCGATGCATGGCCTGGTGGCGGGTGATGGGCGCATGGGGGGCAGGAGAGAGGGAAGGTGGGTGAGGATGTGAGAGGAAGAGCGAAGGAGGAGATGTGGTCATGCAGACACTTATGCGCGATGCATGGCCTGGTGGCGGGTGATGGGCGCATGGGGGGCAGGAGAGAGGGAAGGTGGGTGAGGATGTGAGAGGAAGAGCAAAGGAGGAGATGTGGTCATGCAGACATTTATGTGCGATGCATGGCCTGGTGGCGGGTGATGGGCGCATGGGGGGCAGGAGAGAGGGAAGGTGGGTGAGGATGTGAGAGGAAGAGCAAAGGAGGAGATGTGGTCATGCAGACACTTATGCGCGATGCATGGCCTGGTGGCGGGTGATGGGCGCATGGGGGGCAGGAGAGAGGGAAGGTGGGTGAGGATGTGAGAGGAAGAGCGAAGGAGGAGATGTGGTCATGCAGACACTTATGCGCGATGCATGGCCTGGTGGCGGGTGATGGGCGCATGGGGGGCAGGAGAGAGGGAAGGTGGGTGAGGATGTGAGAGGAAGAGCAAAGGAGGAGATGTGGTCATGCAGACACTTATGCGCGATGCATGGCCTGGTGGCGGGTGATGGGCGCATGGGGGGCAGGAGAGAGGGAAGGTGAAGGAGGTTGTCACAAAGAAGAGCGATGGACGCAGGGGCGGGGCGGCACTGGGAGTGCAGTGAGTGGCCATGGAAGGAAGACAGGCGTGTTTGGAGAACTCTAGAACATCGCCTGCAAGGGGGGAATGCGGTCCTGCAGACACTTGAGGCATGAGGCATGGTCTGGGGGCGACAGGTGAACATTTGACGGAGGGAGGGAGAGATGATGGGAAGGATTGGGCAGATTGCCTTAGGATATCAGCACGAGTTTGACTTATCGTGAGTTCAAGCATGGCTTTCGTCGTGAGTTCAATAATCGAGTATAACTCACCGTGCGGCACGTCCTTGCAGAACTTGTCGAGCTCCGAGTGGCATGCCTTCTTCATGGGAAACTTGAAGTCTATGTCCTCCGCCATGCGCACCAGCTGGGGAGAGGAGGGGGGTTCGTTGGGCGCAGAGGGGTGGAGAGGAGTGTGAAGGGGTGAATGAATGCGTACAAGTCAATCTCCTCTGCCAAGCTCCGACTGGCACGCCTTCTTCATGGGAAACTTGAAGTCTATGTCCTCCGCCATGCGCACCAGCTGGGGAGAGGAGGGGGGTTCGTTGGGCGCAGAGGGGTGGAGAGGAGTGTGAAGGGGTGAATGAATGCGTACAAGTCAATCTCCTCTGCCAAGCTCCGACTGGCACGCCTTCTTCATGGGAAACTTGAAGTCTATGTCCTCCGCCATGCGCACCAGCTGGGGGAGTTGAAAGCGGTGGAGAGGGGTGCAAAAGGGAATCACGGAGTTGCGGCACGCCTCCTTGAGCTGGGGCATGTGGTCCTGCAGCAGGTCTGCTCATTGCTGTGCGAGTGAGCTATCACTACCACCTGGCCTGACGCATGTGGCACAGCTCTCTCCTCACCTGTTCAAAGACGGAGTTGCGGCATGCCTCCTTGAGCTGCGGCATGTGGTCCTGCAGGCACATGAAGACCGACGCCTGCCCGTCCGGTGCGTCCTTGCACACCGTGGTGCGATCAGCTGGGCGCGGCGGGATGGGGGTATGGGCGCGGCGGGATGGGGGCATGGGCGTGTGGAGACGAAGGAGGACAGCAATTTAGGACGTGGATACATACACACGAAACTTAACAAGAATCCAGAACAAAACGGGGGAAAGAAGAACAACGCAATGCAACAGTTAGAGCCAGCCTTAGTTGCGGAAGACGCTTGGGCGAAATTTTTTTGGGCAGTTCCATTTCGATGCGAAATTCAATTTCGCGCCATTAGTACCCCTTCCCACCCGTTTCGACCACAAAAACCAGCCCCCTAAGCAAATTTGAATCCCCCCCAACCAAAATTGAACACAAACCACACTTCACCGCTTGGTATCTAGAAAACCCAACCTCTATGGCTAACCACCAAGAGGTTGGGGAGCACAAATCCCTCATTTGTGCTCCCCTACCTTCATTTCTTCCAAATCTCTTTCGAAAACCCTTAGGGTTTAGCTACTTCCGCCGCATTTAGGAGGCGTAGTGATAGGAGAGAGATGTAGTAGTAGTAATGTTCTTCAAGTTTGCTACTACTAGAGAGACATGGAAACCCAACTATATATGATGAGATGTGAAGATTTTTGTGAAGTCTAAGAATGGGGAAAAAATTATGGTACGGGGAAAAATTCACCCCATTGTGACATAGGTGCATGTCCCCCACCCTCCCCATGCCCCATAGAACTTTTTTTGGTCTGCCCGAACATTTTTTTTAGGCCTGCCCGGGTTTTCGTCTAATACTGCGTCTAATCTACACTGTCTAGCGTCTTAGTCGCTGCGTCTAGACGGACGCGTCTAAGACGCTAGACGCGTCTTCCGCAACTAAGGAGCCAGCCAGACTGAGCTCATAAAGAGAAAAGGGGACGGGAGATGAGGAAAAGTCACTGCAGCCCTTGACAGGCATTCTCGACAAGATTCTTAACGCGGATGCTAATGACCAGCCCAGTCCATTTAAGCACCTGTCTGCGCTGTCTCTCAAGGCGTCTAGCAGACTCACTCACCTTCGCAAGCGTCAAAGATGACTTTATTGACACAGATGTCGACCTCCCCCTCATATGTCGATTCATAGGCTCAACTTGGCAGGGAACAACCATGAACTTGGCAGGCGAGCAGCACAGACAGACTGACCTTGGCAGGCGTCGGCGAGGGGTTTGTTGAAGCGAATATGAATCTCCCTCTCCGTGAGCTTGTGCACCTGCCTGCGCTAATTCTTAAGGCGCCTCACAGATGCGCCTTAGCAGCATAACCACTCACATTCGCAGGCATCAGCAAGGGGCTTGTTGAAGCGGATGTCGATCTCCCTCTCCGTCAGCTTGTGCACCTGCGCCTTGCACTTGGGGTCCTTGAGCTCGTCTCGGTAGTCCTGCAGACACTGGATCACCTTGGCATCGTAGTTCGCCACGTCTGATATGTCCTCCGCATCCGGGTAGCAGATCTGGAGAGAGGTGGGGGGGTTGGCGGGAGAGAGGGAAGGAGGGAAGACGAGTGTGAGGGAGGAGAGGGAGGCAAGGCGTTGCAATTGGCCAATTCTGATATGGACTCTGCATCAAGGTAGCAGATCTGGGAGAGGGAAGGAGTGGAGAACGGAGAGAGGGCGTCGCAGTTGGCCACGTCCAGAATGGGAGGGAGTGGGGGGGGGGGAGTGGGAAGGGGGGAGAGGGGAGAGAGGGCGTTGCAGTTGGCCACGTCCTAAATGTCGCCACGTGTGCACACCACCTCCACCATGGCCACCCACCCACGCACCTCTGCAATGCTCCTCTTGCATGCACCTCTTCCCTCTACCTCCTCCTAACGCAAAAAGCTGCACTGCCCCCTCCCCTTGCATGCACCTCTGCTCTGCACTGTTTCGTCACCCCCCCTCCCAACCCACGCGTGCCCGCGTGCACCTCTGGCATGCCTCTCCACACACGCACCTCTGGCATGCCTCTCCACACACGCACCTCTGGAGTGTCAGTACTTGCTCAGGCGCGAATCCAGCCTCAAGTCTGCTCTTTCCCCCACCTTCCCTTGCACGCACCTCTGCTCTGCACTTTCCCCCACCTTCCCTTGCACGCACCTCTGCTCTGCACTTTCCCCCACCTTCCCTTGCACGCACCTCTGCTCTGCACTTTCCCCCACCTTCCCTTGCACGCACCTCTGCTCTGCACTTTTCCAGACCTTCCCCAACTCATGCACCTCTGCTCTGCACACACTGCCCCACCCCCCCACACGCACCTCTGCAATGTCGCCCTTGCAGTACTTGCGCAGGCGCGAATCTAGCCTGAAGTCCGTGGCCCTCCGCGCCATCATCTTCTCAAACTCCGTCTTGCTGCCCGGGGAGAAGGTTAGGGCAGGAGAGGGGGGGAAGAGGGGAACGCGGAGAATGGGAAACAGGGATAAAAAGGGGAGAGGGGGTGAGGTGAGGCAGGGAATAAAGCAACAGATCTCACATGGAAGTAAACGAACGGCAGGATGCATAGAGAACAGATTCGGAAGCATACCAGCCAGGGGAGAACTCGTCGTCGAGACGGTGGTCCTCCAGGCAGTCCTTCACACGCGCATCCCCATACTTCACATCCGCACAGAACTTGCGCTGGTCGTTCAGGCACGCTGCAGATGCAGGGAAGGGGACACGGAAAGGGAGGGAAGGAAAATCATTTTGAGGCGCCTCGAACAGCAGTCCCTCACACGCGCATCCCCATACTTCACGTCCGCACAGAACTTGCGCTGGTCGTTCAGGCATGCTGCACACGCAGAGAAGCCGCAGAGAAGCGGAGATCGAAGGGGGGGAGGGGTGGTGGTGTGTTGGGGAGGTTGGAGGGGTTAAGGGTGGAAAAAAGGGGGAACATTGTGGTAAAAGGGCAGCAGAAGGCAACACATATAGGGACGGAAATAGGGACAGGTTGAGGCTGGGAAAGCCCAACTGATGGCTGGGAAGCCGTACCTGATGGGTGGAAAGCCATCCCTGCTGGCTGGGAGGCCATACCATACCTGCTGGGTGGGAAGGCTCACCTGGAGGGTGGGAAGGCTCACCTGGAGGGTGGGAAGGCTCACCTGGAGGGTGGGAAGGCTCACCTGGAGGGTGGGAAGGCTCACCTGGAGGGGTGAGAAGGCGCACCTGGTGGGCGGGAAAGCTCACCTTGGAAGAGGCGCACGTTCAGGCGGATGTCATCAGCGTTCTCCACCTCCTGGAGGAACAGCTCCGCCTGTTTTAAGACATCTCAGTGATCGAGTTCTAAGATGTCCTGGCGGGTGGGTGGGAAGGGGGCGCACCTTGGAAGAGGCGCACGTTGAGGCGGATGTCGTCGGCGTTCTCCACCTCCTGGCGGAACAGCTCCGCCTGGCAATCCCACGCCAGCTTCGTGCGGTGCTCCCTCTGCACCACAGCGCAACCACACCACCACAACCCCACTATTAGCATGCTCTAAGAAAGAAACAATCACCACTAAAAGACAAACAATCTTTCTGTCCGTCTGTGGACTTGTGACAGTCTGTCCGTCTCCGTCTGCCAGCCTGACTGTCCGTCTACCTGTCCGTGTCCGTCTGTCTGTCCGTCTGCCTGTCCGTCTGACTGTTCGTCTGTCTGTCCGTCTGCCTGTCCGTCTGCCTGGTCGTCTCTGTCCGTCTGCCTGTCCATCTACCTGTCCTTCTGCCTATCCGTCTAAACGTACGTCTCCAACGTCTGCCTGTCCATCTACCTGTCCTTCTGCCTATCCGTCTAAACGTACGTCTCCAACGTCTGCCTGTCCATCTACCTGTCCTTCTGCCTATCCGTCTAAATGTACGTCTCCAACGTCTGCCTGTCCATCTACCTGTCCTTCTGCCTATCCGTCTAAACGTACGTCTCCAACGTCTGCCTGTCCATCTACCTGTCCTTCTGCCTATTCGTCTAAACGTCCGTCTCCCTGTCTGCCTGTCCGTCCGTCATCCCTGTGAGCCAAACTGACCAGGAAGTTCTGAGCGGCCTTCCCCAAGTTCGCGCCCTCGCCATTTCTAAGGCGCCTAAAAACTAGTCTCCCTGTGTCTGTGTGCCACACTGACCAGGAAATTCTAGACGCGCCCTTCCCCGAGTCCCGTGCCCGAGCTATTTCTGAGGCGCCTAAAAACTAGTCTCCCTGTGAGCCACACTGACCAGGCAGGTCTGAATGCGACCTTCTCCCGGGCTCGACGCCCTTGCTATTTCTAAGGCACCTCCCAATGCGCCACACTGACCATCGCAGTTCTGCACGCGGCCTTCCCCGGGCTCGACGCCTTTGCAGAGGCGGTCGGCCTCGCCGCTGCAGAGCTCGCGCAGCTGCGGGTCCATCACGAAGTCGTCCGCCGCCTCCATCTGGTGCCGCAGCACCTCCGCCAGACACGCGTCCTGAACAAAACGTCATGATCGTCCGTCCGTCTGTGCGTCCGTCGTTCCGTCTGCCAGTCTGCCTGTCCGTCTCCCTATCCGTAAATCTCCCTGTGTGCCACCACATCACTCACCAGGCAGTTCTGCACGCGGCCTTCCCCGGGCTCGACGCCCTTGCAGAGGCGGTCGGCCTCGCCGCTGCAGAGCTCGCGCAGCTGCGGGTCCATCACAAAGTCGTCCGCCGCCTCCATCTGGTGCCGCAGCACCTCCGCCAGACACGCGTCCTGCAGCTTCTCCACCTGCTTCACCTCCCTGAACAATATTTCAGCACATTTTGTTATCGTTAAATTAATCGTTTTCCAATAAGCGCATCCGGTCACACGTCCGCATTCAACTGGATTGGTGGTAATAAAAATAATAATAAAAAAAAAATAGCATACCCTTCGTTTCCGTGCTCACGTCAGCATACTCGACTGTGCGTTGGAAAAAACGGTTGTGTATTCGCCTGTCTTCGCATGAGCATTCGCGTACCTGAGGCAAGCAATGATGTTGCCGGGTTCCGGATAGAGGAAGTCGTCGTCGCAGAACTTGGTGATGTCCGCCTTGCACGCCGTCGCTGCCAGCCAGCCACGCAACGAACCGGATCCCAAATCCCCCCAAATACAGTCATAAGGACACGAGGGAGTCATAAAAAAAAATGAAACGCAAGCACATATTTAACGCGGCGGAACAAAGGATGAACGTGATTTTGGACAGGGAGGTAGGGGTTGTTCATCCTTCACAGGAGCGAGAGAAGCTTGGGATAGGGATACGCACACATGGCCTTGTCCATGGAGAGGTCCCTGTACATGTCGGATCGAAACTGCCGGATCTCTGCTCGGCACTTCTTGGACACCATGATCGCTGCCAACCGCACGAGAGGTGGAGGGAAGGAGGGAGCATCAGGCAAATGAACGGTTTACGATAGACAACACGGCGGAAAACCGTTCTCGGAATCCTACGCTCCGAATCGCGAAACGGCTGGTGTTTTGAAACGACGGTTGGAAAGAGTTTGCAACAACGGAGATTGATTCTCGCGCGGAGCTTACTGGCGACTTCGTTGCCGGCCTTCTCGTTCTTGATGTGGAAGACGAGGCACAGCGACAGCTGAGCCTCGCCGGGCGTAATCCCCTGGCAGTGAAGCGTGATGTCCCGCTTGCAAGCACCTGAATCGCAAAAAACATAATCGTGATAAAAAAGGATGCTTTGAGTCGTCTCAAACATCCCCTGGCAGTGAAGCGCAATGTCCCGCTTGCAAGCACCTGAATTGCGAAAAAATAAATTCGTTTCAGTTTAAATCCTACCGCGTCGGCCGTACGATCTTGCTACAAAGGATCTAAGAGGTGAGGTGAGTATCAATGCGGTCGCGTCAAAGCAATCTCGAGAATGCGAACCTTGCGGATCAATGTCGTCGCGGGTCTGGTTTTTCGACTTCCACGCCGTGGCTGGGACTTTCGCCGACTCCATAGGAGGCTCCTTAGAAACAGCCGTGACGCCGCCCTTCGCAGCTTTCGGTTTGTCCTCATCGGCTGTAGTCGCCGTAACCTTCTCGCTTTCTGCTTCCTCGTCCTCCCCGGAATCCGTTTCTTTAGCGCTAGCGGCCTTAGCTACAGCGGCCTTGCTCGGCTTATCCTCCTCCTCGGCTGCTTCATCTTCACCTGCTTCCTCCTCCGCGGCGGCAGCCCTCTTTTTTGCTGCAGGCTTCTTTTTCGCCGCAGGAGCTTCCTCTTCGTCTTCCGTTTCCGCGGAAGATTCCTCGTCGTCCGCTGCAGCGTTTTTCTTAGCGACAGGTGCAGCGTCTGCGTCCTCCTCTTCGTCGTCGCTCGCCTTCTTCGCAGACTTTACCTTTTTCGGAGCAGGGGCATCGGCCTCGTCAGCGTCTGCTGCTGCTTCCTCCTTCTCTTCCCCCTCGTCCTCCTCCGCTGCCTTCTTGAGCTTGCTGGCTTTTTTCGACGACTTCAAGGGTTTCGCAGGCGGCTCTGCGTCTTCATCCTCTGAAACTTCAGCTTCTGCTTTGGAAGCTTTGCTGGTGGTTTTCTCATCTGCGTCGCCCTCGTCGCTCGGCTCAGCCGCGGCGGTTCCCTCATCTGCTGCCTCCTCTTCCTCCACTACTACCTTTTTCTTTTTCTTCGCGTCGGCGGAGTGAATGGACGCACATATTAGGAGCGCGATCACGAAAAGGCACCACAATTTCCTACCCTGCAAAGACGAAAGAAAGCAAATAAATAGCAGAGCACACAATGTATTAGTGACAATCGAAATAACCTACCAGAAAAGAGCCATTTTCACGACTCGGAGCGGCAGATGAAAGGTAAAGACGCACCATTGTCGCCGATCTGCTATCAGCAACTCTGGGTGGGCTGGATTAGCAAGAACGGTAGGAGAAAGCTGAGCCAGTTCCCAAGGGACTAATTTGAGACTCCTTGAATTTATGGCCAGCCAGAAGGTGGGCTTGGAATGGAAGATCTGGAAGGAAGGGAAACTGTAGAACATTGGAGTAAACTGTACGACGGTGGAGAGGAGACCCTGCGACCCGTGCGAGCGGAAAAATAATTCGTAATGGAAGCCAGCGCGATGCCTTCAAAGTCGAGCAAAACAGCTGACCAGCACTACCGTCACCAACCTCTGTTCGGCGACGAGGGGAAGTGTTCACGAGTCTGGTATGTCGCACTGCGATGAGTTCCCAACCAACCCCAAGGCGGGGTGGTGTGAGGGAAGACTCGCTTCGAGAACTCCAGTCTGCACCAGCCAGTGATTCCAAGTCGAGCCAGCATTGCTGGCCAATCACAGAAAACCTGGGCGGTCGGTTGGGAAGGGTGAACCCGCTCCTTTACAAAACCAGGTGCAGACTCGCAATTGCAATCGTGATTCCTTCATTACATTCAAACCTAAAAGCAACTCACAATTCTGAACTTGCACTGCACTGTACTTAGCTAGAAACACATTAGTACGGTATTGACTCATTTTTAGTCTATCGGGCATCTCCATCATCTAGTACGGTTTGAACAATCCATCTCCGACATACTATTTTGTACCGTATATCTAAGCCTTGTCTAAAAAGGGTCCTTTTGTCGATTAGCGCGATTACTTCACGCCATCCAGTGGCGTTATCTCCCCAGTTCTTGTCGCCTTCTCCCAGAGCTCCTCAAATTCGTCGAACGCCGCTTCACCTCCAACGGTAGAGGAAGACGACACAGCAGTATTCGAACCCATTAGCTCATTTCCACTACCAAACGCCTTCTTATGGCTTGAATAGCCTTGTTCTTGAAAGCCTTGTTGAGATAATCCTTGGGAAACTCCTTCCGCATGGCCCCTTGCTCTCTCACTGCCGATGTCAGTGTCACTCTCATGCCAGTCTCCCTCACTCCCACTGCCACCATCTCTGCTGCTACCATCCCTAATCCCTCCCTCCTCTCCCCACCTCTCCTCATCTTCCCAATCATCCCCATCCACACCACCACCAATTTCCTCCCCCCCTTCCTCCTCCCCCTCCTCCCCACCCACCACCAGCACGCCATCTGCATCCACACTCAAACTCACCTCCACCTCCCCCTCATCCTCCACATCAAACTTCCACACACCCTCCCACTTCCCCTCCTCCCCTCCTTCCATCCCAGCCCCCATGCCCACCTTCCCACCTCCCACCAACCCGCCTGCAATTTCTCCTGCCGGATTGTTCCCTCCCCCGTCTGCCACTGAACCTGCAATGGCTGATTCTGCCTGTGCCACTGTGGAAGTTTCCGAGGTTACTTCTGGGGAAGCTTCAGGAGAAGGTTCCTGCGAGTCCAGCCCACGCCACATGAGGATCTGCTCCTTGTCGAATGAGAGCAGGACACATGGCACCAGGTCCTGGTGGGGTCCAATCACAGCGAAGGGGATGAGAAGAAGCAAAGGGGTTAGAGGAGGCAAGGATGTGGGGAGAAAGCAAGGGGTGAGAGGACGCAAGAGGGTGAGAGGACGCAAGAGGGTGAGAGGAGGCAAGTGGGTGAGAGGAGGCAAGAGGGTGAGACAGCCAATGAGAGGGCCTGATTTTTCAGACATAGAAATGTTACAAGGTGTGATTGAAGCACCGTTTTTTGAGACGTCTCAAAAGTCATAGAAATGTTACAAGGTGTGATTGAAACACCGTGTCAAGCAAAGCTCCCCAACCACTCACCCTTTGTTCTGCGCCGATCTTCTTGTCAGTCGCTTCTGTTCATCCCCGCGCAGTCCACTCGCACCAGGTGCGCCGCCTCAAACCGTTATTGCATCACCTCACCGCCGATACACCCACTCACCCTGAGCTTTGCGCCGATCTTCTTGTAGTCGCTCTTGTTCATGCCCTTGCAGTCCACCCGCACCAGATCTGCCTCCTCAAATCCTGCCCGCACCAAGCCCACCAGCCGGTGGTACACTCCGTTCTTGCCTGGGGTGGGCAGAGAGGGGTGGGTGGTGAGGGGATGGGGACGGATGGGGCGGAGGAGTAGGAGAGAGGGGATGGGAGTTGAGTGAGGGGCGAGAGGCAAGGGCAGGGACTCAGCAAGTTCTTAGCTTGTGCATTCACACGTCCCCAGCTTTCACAGAGGCTTGATCTTCCTGCCAATGCGCCGCTGCCCCTGCGCCTGCCTCAAGGTGAGAGCGGTACAGGTGAGAGCGGTACAGGTGAGAGCGGTACAGCTGAGAGCGGTACAGCTGAGAGCGGTACAGCTGAGAGCGGTACAGCTGAGAGCGGTACAGCTGAGAGCGGTACAGCTGAGAGCGGTACAGGTGAGAGCGTCTGTGTGTCTGTGGCTGTATGCATGCACACACGCACCTAGCTTGCACAGGGGCTTGATCTTCCTCCCAATGCGTCTCAGCTCTTGCGCCTGCCTCAGAGTCAGCCCCCCAGGGGCGTCTTGGATGAGCTTGGGGTAGATGGGCGCAGGGGGCTTCCACAGCATGAGCGGCAGGCGCGGGCGCAAGCGGTAGTTGTAGTTACGCCCTCGGAACACATAGAGGGTGCCGCCCTGCCTCTTGATGATCCTGCCACCCGTCTTGTCCTGCTTGGGTGGGAAATTGCACAAAACAGAACAGGGAGAGGACAGAGCAGGCGGGTGAGCAGGCGGTAGTTGTAGTTGTGCCCTCGGAACACGTACAGGGTGCCGCCCTGCGTCTTGATGATTCTCCCACCCGTCTTGTCCCGTACGAGTGAGAAAGGACACGAAACAGAGCAGGGAGAGCACGAAGGCGGTAGTTGTAGTTGGGCCCTCAGAACACATAGAGGGTGCCGCCCTGGCGCTTGATGACTCTCCCACCCGTCTTGTCCTGCTCAAATGAGGAAGGACATGAAACAGAACACGGAGAGGACAGAGCGGGCGCGGGCGCAGGCGGTAAATGTAGTTGCGCCCTCGGAACACGTAGACCGTGCCTCTCTGCCTCTTGATAGTCCTGCCTCCAGTCTTGTCCTGCTTGGTTGGGAACGGAGGGAACGGAAGGAGTCATGAGGTGAAGGAGTCCTGAAGGGAAGGAACATGAGAGGCAGGCACGGGGGCAGGCGGTAGTTGTAGTTGCGCCCTCGGAACACATAGAGGGTGCCGCCCTGACGCTTGATGGTCCTTCCACCTGTCTTGTCCTGCTTGGGTCGCAGGGAAAAGGCAAGAGAAGAGTGTGAATCTTGTCCCTTATCGGCATGCCCTTTTGAAATCTCCCCAAACTGTCCCCTGTCACCATGCCCTTCTGTCTCCATATGCCCTTTCGCTGCACTTTCACACACCATGTGCGTGCACTCGCGCTCCCCATGGCTGCGTGTGTTCATGCGTGTGCGTCCATGCCCAGGCACTGGTGCTCCCTCCACACCCCACGCAACTCCGCAAGCCACGCACCTCAACAGTCTCAGCAAGGCACGCCACTCCACCCCCCACGCCTCCACCACGTGGCACACGTTGTCCATGTCAACAGTTGGCACGCCCTTACACTTCACCTTCACACAACCAAGAAACCCACCACAGTCCACCAGTGTGTTGCTTTCCATGCACTAGCCCTCGTGCTCACTTCACAAGCAAGGCCACGCACCTCCACCACGTGGCACACGTTGTCCATGTCAACAGTTGGCACGCCCTTACACTTCACCTTCACACACCGCCGCCGCTTCCAGTGCGTGTGAATGAGCTCTAGCATGTTGTGAATAAGCCCGTCGCGACCTGGCAGGGGAGGGGGTTGAAAGGGGTGATGGGAGGGAGGGAAGAGCTATGAGAAGGGGAACAGAACACACCGCCGCCTCTTCCAGTGCGTGTGAATGAGCTCCAGCATGTTGTGAATCAGCCCGTCGCGACCTGGCAGGGGAGGGGGTTGAAAGGGGTGATGGGAGGGAGGGAAGAGCTATGAGAGGGGGAACAGAACACACCGCCGCCGCTTCCAGTGCGTGTGAATGAGCTCCAGCATGTTGTGAATCAGCCCGTCGCGACCTGGCAGGGGAGGGGGTTGAAAGGGGTGATGGGAGGGAGGGAAGAGCTATGAGAGGGGGAACAGAACACACCGCCGCCTCTTCCAGTGCGTGTGAATGAGCTCCAGCATGTTGTGAATCAGCCCGTCGCGACCTGGCAGGGGAGGGGGTTGAAAGGGGTGATGGGAGGGAGGGAAGAGCTATGAGAGGGGGAACAGAACACACCGCCGCCTCTTCCAGTGCGTGTGAATGAGCTCCGCTCCAGCATGTTGTGAATCAGGCTGTCTCGACCTGTGAGGGCGTTGATGGGGTGGATGGGGTGGATAGGTGTGATAGGTGTGATACAGGGGAAAGAGAGTCATGGTGACCTGCCAAATGGCAACACCGCCGCCGCTTCCAGTGCGTGTGTCTGATCTCTAGCATTAGCTCATCTCACCACCTGTCGTCGCCCCTTATTGCAATCAGCCACCATCACTTCCTCCTCCTCCCTCGTTAACGGAACCCCAGGCGCCTCTCAGTGAGCCCCATCACAACCCACCACACCCCACCGCACTCCACCACACTACGGATAGGCTCACCTGCCGCCTGCCTTTATTGCAGTTTGCCACCATCTCCTCCACCTCCTCCCTTGTCAACGGAGCCCCCAGCACGCAAGAGCCAACCATAAACCACCCTAACTCACCACACCACACACACACGCTCACCTAGATTCACCTGCCGCCTGCCTTTGTTGCAATCAGCAACCATTTCCTCCACCTCCTCCCTCGTCAGCGGAGTTCCCAGCACCCATTAGTCAATACCACCACAACCCCACCACACCCCACCGCTCCCCACCCCACCCCACCCCACCACACGTGAGCTCACCTAGGTTGACCTGTCGCCTTCCCTTGTTGCAGTCAGCAACCATTTCCTCCACCTCCTCCCTCGTCAGCGGCGCCCCCAGCACCTCCTCTCTAGTCCGCACATACCGTGGCCCCTCCCCCTCGCCAAACGGCCCTGGGGGCTGCACACCCTTCATCCCCCTCTTCCGCCTCGGCGCCACAAACGAGTCAAACTCCGGAATCACCCGGGGTAAATTACCCACCCCGCCCCCTTTTTTCGCCTTTTTCAGCGGGGCGCGCCCGGTCCAGGGGCGGGACATGGTGGCAGGGCCGAAGGGGGAGAAGGGGGGTTCACGGTAACCGATCGGAGGGGTGGTGGGGGTCTCGGAGTAGCTGTACTGGAAGGGGAAGTGCGGATCTTGTGGGGCGATTTCGGGATCGCCTTCGGGCGGCGTGACGTTGAAAAACTAGTCTTTCTGGGCGGCGGAGAGCGGTTTTTTCCGACCGGATAAGCCCAGCCAGTTCTGTCTTTCAGAGGCAGTGGAATACGACGCGGAGGGAGAGGAGGAGGGTAACGTTGCTACGTCTTCCTCCTGCCCCTGCCCCTGCTCCTGCTCCTGCCGCCACTGCTGCTGCTGCCGCCATTGCTGCCGCTGCTGTTGAGAGAGCGCATCCACATACTGTCCTTCCCACTCCTCCTCCTCCTCCTCCTCCTCCTCCTCCTCCTCCTCCTCCTCCTCCTCCTCCTCCTCCTCCTTCTCCTCCTCCTCCTCCTCCTCCTCCTCCTCCTCCTCCTCCTCCTCCTCCTCCTCCTCCTCCTCCTGCTGCCGCTCATGCTGCTGCTGCCGCTCCTGCTGTCCCCGCTGTTGTTGCTCCTCCTGCTGATACTGCTCCTGCCTAGCTCCTTGCTGACCTTGCGATTGCCCCTGCACTTGTCTCTGCTGCTGCTGCAACCCTCTGGGGGCCCTTGCCCGTGGGACATACACGGACCTATGCTCCTCGCGCTGCAGCTGCGCTTCCAAGTCATCAGCAGACGACCACCCAAACAGCTCTTCCTCATCATACCCCTCCCCGTCCCCACTGCCCGCACTACCTTCGCTGCCTTGGCTCCCATACCCCCCTTGTCCCTTCCGAGCCCACTCAAACTCCTCCTCTTCTCCTCCTCCTGCTCCCCTGCGCCCTGGCGTTTGAGAGTTCTCAAGAAACGACCGGCCTCGTGCCTTTTGGGGCCTCTCAAACACCGCTTCTCCTTCTCCTTCTCCTTCTTCTTCTCTTCCTTCTCCCACTCGCCCTGTCCATCTGTTAGGAGCATCCAGGCGGTCAGGCATGGAGGGTGAATCGTATCTCCCCACCCTGCTCTTATCATAATCCCCTCGCTCCCCCAACCGTGAGGCGCCCCTGTTGGATTGAGAACTTGAAACCCTTCCCTGGTTTCTTCCAAAACCCTCAACCTCGCCTGCACCCTTCTTGAACCCTCCACCAGAATTCTCCCCTCGCCATCTCCCTTCGCTGGTTGTCCGCCTCCTCTCCCCCGCAATCCCCTCCCTTCCTCCACTCCATCTCTCCCCCTCCCTCCCCTCCCAATCTCCCCTCCGCCGCTCTCTCTCCCCCTCCCCTCTACGCCCACTGTCGTCACTATAACCACGCTCTCTCCCCTCCCAAGAGCTGCCTCGCCCCCTCACATCACCATACGACTTCTGAGTCGACTCAAAAGTCGCCCCCCCACGCCCACTGTCGCCACTGACACCGCGCTCTCTCCCCTCCCCGTACCTGCCTTGCCCCCTCACATCCCCATACACCTCATACGCGCCCCGCCCCGCCCCCCTGTCGTCCCCACGACCTCTTCTCTCCCCTCCGTCCCTCCCGCCCCCCCGGTAACTCCCCCTGTTGCCCTCCTCCTCCTCTCGAACTTTTGATCCCCTCTGCGACGGCGCTGCAGACTCCCACGGGGCTTGTAACGAAGCACCTGTTAACGAGGACGAGTCTCGCCGCGAGGGTCTCGAGTCTCTCGAGGATACTCCACGTGTCGCTTCTCCGTCACCGCCTACTTGCTGCCATTGGTTGGATCTATCATTCCGAACGTCCCGGCTACCGGGCCTGTCCCGAGCCTGCTTCCGAGGTTCGGCATTCGAACGAGACTGACGAGGAGCGTCGGCATCGTCCGACCCTGCGGATTCTCTCTTGCTTATCGGACTGCTATTCCCCACCCACCGTTTCCAAACCTCCTGTCGCTTTGCAAAAAAGGGATCCACGTCAGCGGTTTCCGGCGCGTCCGCGTTAGCAGCCGCATCTGACAATTGCTGCCGCCCATAAGATCTGCCTCTCTGCGACGGCCCATTCTGCCCGCTGGCACATAAAACCCGAAACCCTGAACCGCCCTGCCTACGACTGGTCTGGCTGAAGCCGTTTTGCCCAAGACTATCTGACCCAAAAATGCTGCTGAATCTTAGACCGTTGTGATCTGACCTACTCGTTCTGAATCTGGTTACCCCTAGGCCGCTCCGGTTCTGACCAGTATGTTGGGGCGACTGCAGCGAAACCGTCAACGGGAGTGCTACTAACGGAATTGCGGGGTTGGTGAATATGACGGATGTTGGCGGCACATGCGTACGAGCACGGGGAGCGACGTGCAGTGCGGATGGGTACGCAGAGCCTTGCGCAAGGGCGCGGGGCGGATGCCCTTGCGGAAGCATCCGGGGAAGCGCTGAGGGGCAATGGGCAGCTGGAGGAAGTACGGATGCGCGGAGCGGGTGGGCGGAACACGGACGCGCGCACACGGAGAAACTACGCGATGAATCTCGGCGTAACAAAGAAATCGATTTGACGGAAACCAGCTCTTGACCGAATCGCCTTAGGCGCAATAAGCGCCGCATACGACGGCTCTAGGTAAGGGTGATATATCCAGAACGGTGAAGTGCGGCAGTTGCTCAATCAGAGAGTCAGCTCTGCTATGGTTTCGGGCTGAATGACCCACGAACACTGGATGACTTCGATGAACTTCGGTTTAATATCAAATTTGTACGCTGCTGCGCGTTGCAGATAAGTCTTACTTTATCTGACTGACAATATAGCAGTTCCTAGAGAACCAGTATCTGAATTTGTTATATAATTTACCAATCAGAGCAGGGCCTATTTTATCAGTTTAAATAACACTTACACCCTGATTAGAAGGGTTAATTTTAGGGGTCAAACTGATGCCTCTGGGTAAAAAAATTGGAGAATACAATTACCCTGATTCGTAAGGGTAATGGTTTAGGTGACATTGATGGTGTAATGTAGATTTTCCGTTAGCGAGTATTACCCTGAACAGCGTACAGCACCACCCCCCCACCCCCCCCCCCCCCCCTGACTGCAGGATCAGGGAAGGGCTAATGCCACCATCAGGCCAGAGTACGTACACGTCCGTGAATTCAAGCGGGCCTGCTGCCGACGTCGACTTCTGTTGGGCTGAAAAAGGCCCTTAGGATCTTTGCAGGACAGAATTCAAAGGTAGGACAATGTAATAGTGGAAGCGTTAAGTAAAGACTTGTGAACCACCTTGCGCTTGTATGTGAGGGCAAAGTTGATTGATTAAAATAAAGAGATACAAGCTTTTATAAGGATACAGGAAATATGAAAGGATAAGGTTAATAACTGTTTTACTGTTGCTGTTGCGGTTCGATACAGTGTCGACTCGGGCAACTGCTCAGTATCGAGACAGTTGTTTGTCCTTGCTGTCGCGCTGCATTTGTCAGGTCAAAGGTGAGAAGAAACAAGAGTGGATGAACTGTGAATGAAGTGGGTACAAGTACTAACCCTAATTGGGTTGTACCCCCTATGGGATACCCCACTACAGCCTACACAAAAGTATAAGCTATAACGTTCTGACACACCCCCATAGGCAAAGTGGGGGAGAACAAGGGGTCACAAGACCAGTCAAGCAAAGCAAAGCAAGGCAAGCTCAGGGTGGATCACAACGTCACCACACATTCTGAGCACAAGTTCAAGGCCAGAAGGCCAGTTCACATGCAGGAGTACATATATATATAGATAAGGCTAGACAAGCAAGAGCAGGTATATATATATGTAACAGTACAAGCAAGGTCAAGGGGTGACCAAGTGAGGCAAGACAGGGACAAGACCCAGCTGAGTGCAGAAGCGCTGATGATCACAAGGCGGAAGAGCCTTGGTGAAGACATCAGCAGTGTTGGCCTCAGAGGCCACGTACGCAAGCCGCAACTGACCACGCTGCTGTAGCTCACGAGCAAGGAAGTAGCGAAGAGCAATGTGCTTAGTTCTGTGCTCCAGTCTCTGCTCTCGACACAAGGCCAGCATGGCCTTGTTGTCTACGTACAGGACTGGAGGAGAACGAGGCGGCTCTCCAAGGTCGGTCAGCAGGTAGGCGAGCCAGCGAAGCTCCTGGGCAGCCATGGCCCCAGCGTAGATCTCAGCCTCACAACTGGAGCCGAGAACAGAAGACGAGCGAGTAGCCCGCCACGAAACAGAGCCGGAACCGAGGCTGAAAGTGTAACCCTGTGACGACCGCTGCGTAGCCTGGTCGTCAGCCCAAGAAGCGTCCGCGTGCCCAGTGAGGACCACTGGACTACGCCCTCCAAGCACTAGCCCCATGCCCGACGTACTGCACAAGTAGCGCAACACCCTCTTCGCAGCAGCCATGTGCTCTGGTCGGTGTCTCCCAGGAGCAACATAGCGTGCAAGAATGCTAAGAGGGTATGCAAGGTCAGGTCGTGTGCAGGTCATCAGGTACATGAGGCAGCCAACAAGCTCTGGATACGGGCCACTCGACTCTACGGACTCATCCGAAGGCAGAGCTGAGAGTGAGTGGCGAGTAGGCAGAGGAGTGGCCTGAGGCGAGGAGTACGTGAAGCCGAAGCGCTGAAGGACCTGCTGCACCATGTGTGACTGAGTCAGGGTAATGGTGCGGCGTGCTCTGTCCCGGGTGATCTGCAAGCCAAGGTAGCTGCGCAGTTCACCCAGGTCTGTGCACGTGTGTCTCTTCTGCAGCTCGGACTTCACGTGGGCGAGTCCAGTAGTGTCAGCTGTGGCAAAGACTAAGTCGTCGACGTACACGAGGATGTAGAACGGCGGCAGAGAGGTGTCGGTGCGCAGAAACAGCGACGGGTCGGCAGTAGAAGGAGCAAACCCAAGAGCCGCAAGCGTAGTCCTCAGTGTGTCGTGCCACTCACGTGGCGCCTGGCGGAGACCGTAGACTGGACGCCGGAGACTCCACTGGGTACCAGGAGGGAAAGACCCAGTGAAGCCAGGTGGGCGGCGCAGCCAGATCTCCTCGTGCAGGCTGCCCTGCAAGAAAGCAGTGCTGAAGTCGAGAGAGTGCAGCTCGTAGTCACGGTGAGCAGCAACGTGTAGCAGTACCCGAAGAGTGGTCATCTTCGGGGTGGGGGAGAAGGTCTGAAAGTAGTCAACTCCCTGCCGCTGACTGAAGCCACGAGCCACGTAACGAGCCTTGAAGACAGGCGGAGAACCCGGCGGCCGCTTCACCCTCAAGATCCACATGCCACTGACGATGTTCGCCCCAGGAGGGGGGACAGCGTCAACGTAGGTGCCTGTGGACTTCCAGGAAGCCATCTCTGCATCCATAGCTGCCTGCCACTGAGAGGAGTAGGGACCCTCTATCGCCTCCGCGTAAGAGCGCGGAGTCGGGATGTCAAGTGCATCCGGGTCTCCCTCAGGGGTAAGCAGTACGGACACGAGATGAGGTGAAGCAGCTGCCAGACACTGGAACTCCTCCTGCCTGTCCTCAAGGACGTCCGTGCCAAGGGCACACTCACCCCCGACGGACGGAGGACAGACAGACTCAGACTCAGCAACAAGACTAGCAGCGTAGTCTAGGCGGCAGCGAGCAGCAAAGTCGACGAGCTCAGCAACTAGGGCAGACGCAGCAGTAGACTCGAAAGAAGGGTCAGTGACGACAGTAGCAAGGAGACGCGTGACAGTAGGACTGGCAGCACGAAGAGAGTCCGACTCCGGGTCGGGAAGAGCAGGAAGGGAGGACTCAGGAGGAGAAGGCAAAGGGGCACGCAGAGGAGCAGTGGACGGACGCAGAGACATCCGGTGCGTGCCAGGGACAGGAGGAGGACGCGGACGCGAACCACGACCACTAGCGCGAGCAGTACGGACAGGCGACGCAGGGCGAGACGCAGGCTCACGACGCTCAGTAAGACCTCCAGTAGGACCAGTGTAGGGAGAAGGAGCAGGCAAAGGGGAGGTAGGCTGTAGCTGTGACTGCGACGGGACAGGCTGTGGACCCTCCAAGGGAGGAGGAGGACCAGCAGAAGGCGGAAGACCAAGAACCTACTGCAGGAGTGGAACGAAGTACGGTCGAGGCCGCGTAGCGACGCCAGAAACAGCAGGGACAGCACCAGTACCCCCAGTAGGAGCACCCGCTCCAGCAGCACCTCCAGCAGCTCCACCAGTGGTAGCCGCAGCGCCAACACCCTCAGCAGCACCAGCTCCAGTCGAACCTGCAGGCCCAGCAGCTCCAGTACTCCCAGTACGAGCACCTCCGGGACCCGCAACAGCAGCACCCTCAGTAGCCGAAGAACCTCCAGCACCAGCAGCACGGCTCCAGCGCCGGGCAAACCACTCGCGCAGCTCGTGTGGAGAGAGTGGCTCCCGACGAGACGAAGCACACGGAGAACCTCCAGGCGGAGGACCTCCAGGCTCAGCACCCCCAGACCCAGCACCCCCAGGCGTAGCACCCCCACACTCAGCACCCCCAGGCTCAGCACCCCCAGGCTCAGCACCCCCAGGCGTAGCACCCCCAGACTCAGCACCCCCAGGCTCAGCACCTCCAGGCTCAGCACCCCCAGTCTCAGCACCCCTAGGCTCAGCACCCTCAGCAGCACCAGAGTCACCAGTGACCTCGACAGGCTCGACTGCGTCTACCTGGGACACACCTGAAGGGGCAGGACCCTGAGGGGGGAGGGGGTCTACCGGGGGGGGACCTGGTACAAGGAAGAGCGGGGGCGGGGGGAGGGACGGAGTGCGGTAGGGGAAGAGGCGGTAGTAGGGGACCGACTCGTCGAATGTGACGTCCTGGGAGGACAGAACACGGCGAGAGGTGGGGTGGTAGAACTGACACCCAGGCGCGTCGGGGGGGAACCCCAGGAAGACGCAAGGAGCAGCACGAGGGGACAGCTTGTCCGCAGACAAGTCGCGGACAAACGCCCGAGATCCCTAGACCCGGAACGCCGACGCATCGCCAACCTTCCCCGTCCACAGCAAGGCTGGGGAGGTCTCCGGCGTGGAGACCCTAGGGTGAAGGTTGATCTGATGCGCCGCGTACCTCACCGCAAACGGCCACAGAAAATGGGGGGCAGCCGCATGCATCATAGACGTACGAGCGACGTCCATGACCATGCCAATGCGGCGCTCAGCAATCCCATTTTGCTGCGGAGAGTCCGGAAGTGTGAAGGTCTGACGGATGCCTCGTGCACGACAGTAGGCTCGCAGAAGGCCAGAGGAGAACTCCCCGCCTCTGTCCGAGTGCAGACGCAGAACAGGAAAGTCGGAGCCAAAGCTCTGCCTGAGCTGGAGACGAGCTGCGCGGATCCAGTCGATCAGCACCTCAGTGACATCACCCTTGCTGCGCAAGGGGAAGACTGCGGTGTAACGCGAGTAGTCGTCAACAACGAGTAGGAAGTAGCGCTCGTGACCCTGCCCACGGACGCGGGCTGGGCCCCACACGTCCATGTGAAGCGTCTGCAACGGGGCCTCTGTCGGAGGAAACTGGGAGGAGTGAGGGGCAGCACGCTGGCGCCCCTCGACATAGGGGACACAGGTAGGGCCAGGGCCCTGAGGAAGGGGAGGGAGGGACCGGGGGAGACCAGACACTAGAAGACGGGAGGCCATGCCTCTGAGCCGAAGCAGAGAGGGGTGACCAAGACGGTGATGCCAGAGGAGAGTCTCGTGAGACAGGAGACGACACGAACAGGGGGCAGACTCAGGACCAGACCTGGACGCTCCAGCAAACACCCGACCCGACGAAGCGACTCTACCAGACTCAGTAACGGGAGGAGACGCAGTGGTCAGTGTGTACAGGCTCGACCCCGGCTGACGGGTAAACGTAGCCAGGTGTCGGCCTGTGCTAGCCTCTGTACAGTGCGTCACCCGCTGACGCGCAGGAGTGAACTGGTGTACACCCGCATCCTGGAGGTCAGCACCACTCACCAGGTTCGTAGAGAACGAGGGGAGGTAGAGACCAGACAGGGTGCCAGAGGGAGCCGCCGGACACGGGAGGACTGTGGAGAAGCGAGACAGGACAGGACCCCCAGAGGGGTCAGCCAGAGACACTGCAACCGGCCGACTCAGCGGTGTGAGTGTGGTGCAGTCCCGAAAGAAGGAGCGAGACGCCCCAGAGTCAAGGGTGAAGGTGAGGGAGGCCGAAGCCGACGTAGTACCTGAGAGCGCAGACTCACCAGTACCTGAGGACGCAGACACACGGGCACCAAGAGCAGCAGCGTCGCAAGCACCTAGGGCAGCAGCCTCACCAGGACCTAGCGCAGCAGTCTCAATGCCCGGATCGGGCGGGAAACACCGGTAACAGTCACCCTCATCACTAATAGACACAGCATACATGGCAGAGAGAATAGCATCAAAGTCAAGATCATAGATGGCAACACCCGCCCTGGACAGCTCGCCCCAGCGAGGGATCTCTGAGGCCTCCGGGAACTGGTGACGCCACGCGTCCGTCAGGCGGCCAAAGCAGCGCTGGGTGGGGTGGGCACCCCCACACTGCTCACCCGCACGGTCGCCGGTGCGCAAAACGTAGGAGCACGGACCAAAACCCCCACCCCGCTGACGCGCAGTGTACCACTCACGAAGCTGCTGAGGGGACAGGGTGTCACGACCACGCTGCTGCTGCTGGCGCGAGCCACCA
This sequence comes from Closterium sp. Naga37s-1, assembly GCA_947471745.1. Taxonomy (NCBI): domain Eukaryota; kingdom Viridiplantae; phylum Streptophyta; class Zygnematophyceae; order Desmidiales; family Closteriaceae; genus Closterium; species Closterium sp. Naga37s-1. The sequence goes on along the minus strand of CANJKZ010000036.1, from coordinate 500,492 downwards.
CCGGAGCCATTCCTCTGCGAAGACCCGCGACCAGCACCACCGCCACCCCCGCCGCCTCCGCCGCCTCCGCTACTGCCGCCGCCTCCGCCTCCGCCTCCACCGCCGCCTCCTCCGCCACCTCCGCTCCCACCGCCACCGCCGCCGCCACCTCCGCCTCCACTGCCGCCACCGACCCCTCCACCCCCACCTCCACTCCCACCGCCACCCCCACTCCCCCCACTGCCGCCACCTCCACCTCCACCGACCCCGCTCGCTCCTCCAGCGCCCTTGCCCCCCTTGCCCTTGCCAGAGCGGCGTCTCCCGCTAGGGGCAGACGCCACACCGACCGACTCAAGACCAAGGAGGTCGGCCGCAGCAGCAGAGGCAACAGAGGGCAGAAGGGGGGAGGGGGAACACCCCTCAAAGATGGGGGTGCGCGGGTCACCACGAGAGGCCCCTACAGCGACTATGCTCTTCTCGGCCGCTAGGAGGGACTTCTCGAGGAGGTCAACAGTGAGAGTGGTGGGACAGACAGAGAGAAAGTGGTCCCTGACTACGCGAAGGGAGTCAGGAAGGCGAGTGACTATGTAGTAAAGAGTGATGTACATGGGGGGGGGGGTTCTTGGCGCAGAAGTCAGGAGGGAGTGCAGCACGGTAGCGAGTGTCACTAGTGCGGAGGTGCGTAATGAGGTCAGCGACTTTGGGAAAGGCAGCAAGGTCAGGAAAGAGGTACGGTAGCATGAGACGGCTCAGTGCAGCAGTGGCAGGGGAGGAGTAGCGCGCAACTACAGCGTCGTACAAGGTCTGAGCACTCTTGTACTGACTAAAGTGCGCACGCTCGGAGGTAGGGAGGTGGCGACGCACAGCAAGACGTGCAGCAGCGTCGCGCGTGGCCCACTGGGAGCGAACAGTGGCGTCAGCATCAGCAGCAGGGGCATTGGAGGCTCCAGAGGTGAGGTCAAAGAGAGAGAGGCCGTCTGCCCTATCGCACTGTAAGAACAGCTGCAGGTCATCTACCCAGACCTCAAAGTCAATGGCCCGACCCTCACCGTCAAAGACGAGAACACTAGGGGTAGCCATGACCCTAGACGACTAGCAGCGCAAACAGTAGGGTGAGGGCAGTGCAGTGAAAAGGCGCTGTGCTCACCAGACTGGGCAGGTCGGGCGGCCCGGAAGGAGGGCGGCGCGGCGGCTCGGCGGCTCAGCTGCTGGGCGGCTCGGCGGGTCGGCGGCTCCGCTGCTGGGCGGCTCGGCTGCTGGGCGGCTCGGCTGCTGGGCGGCTCGGCTGCTGGGCGGCTCGGCTGCTGGGCGGCTCGGTTGCTGGGCGGCTCGGCTGCCGGGCGGCTCGGCTGCTGGGCGGCTCGGCTGCTGGGCGGCTCGGCTGCAGGGCGGCTCGGCTGCCGGGCGGCTCGGCTGCTCTGCTGTCGGGCGGCTCGGTTGTGCTGCTGAAGGGCGGCACGGCGGTCAGCTGCTCGGCCGGGTGAGACGGCTCGGGCGGCTAGGGTGGCGGGCGGCGCTGCAGCAGGTGACGGGGCGGAGAGCGAGGTGGCGGGGCCGTAGGTAGGGTGGCGGGGCCGCCGAGTGAGGCAGCAGGGCCGCTAGGTAGGGCGGCGGGGCCGCTAGGTAGGGCGGCGGGGTCGCAGGTAGGGTAGGGCGGCGACGAGCCAGGCGGCGACGGGCCGGGACAGGCGGCGCACGGGCCACAACGGGCGGCGACGGGCCAGGGGAGGCGGCGCACGGGCCGCGACGGGCGGCGACGGGCCGGGCGGCGACGGGCCGCGACGAGCGGCGACGGGCCGGGACAGGCGGCGCACGGGCCGCGTCGGGCCGCGTCAGGTGGCGACGGGCCGGGACAGGCGGCGCAGGGGCCGCGTCGCACGGGACGGGCGGCTCACGTGGCCGGGGCGGGCGTCAAAAGGGCGGCGGGCGGGCCGCGTAGGGTGGCGACGGGCCGCGAAGGGCGGCGACGGCCGAGCAAGGGCGGCTCGAGGGAGGCCGCGACGGTAGAGAGAGGACCCGAGGCGCGACTCGGGCCTAAGCGGAGCGCGCTTCGGGCAGAAAAAAAAAAAAAATCGATGGTGGGCCCTAGGATCAGTTCCCACTAGGGAACCTGCTCGATACCATGAGAAGAAACAAGAGTGGATGAACTGTGAATGAAGTGGGTACAAGTACTAACCCTAATTGGGTTGTACCCCCTATGGGATACCCCACTACAGCCTACACAAAAGTATAAGCTATAACGTTCTGACAAAAGGCCGCTGACCTTTGACTTTCGCGTAACCTCCAGCAGCTTGTTCAACTTCCGAGGGTTGACTCGCCGATGTTTCGATATGATCTGTTTCGTTTGTCTTGGTGTTTCGACACGACAGAGGCGCTTAGATCAGTTGTTTCCAACAACTTCGTCACATCTCTCTCCTCGGCTAGGATCAAGGCCACTGGCGGCTCGTCCTTCTGCACTGTCGGGGACATGACCGTTGCTGATGTCAATGTCGGGGGTCCGCCCTTCTGCACCTGTACGTAGGCGCCACCCCCCCCCCCCCCCCCCAAATCTTGACTTATTGTTACGAAAATTCCTTGAAGTTTCGTCTCGATAATGATGATTACGAAACCGGTCGACACCACCAAAACCAGGTCGACTCGACACCAACCAAATTTCCGCTCTTTTGCACCCAAACCAATTGCCCCGTGCCACTTGTACACTAACACCAGCCCAAACCAAACACCTTCACCAGCCTACATTTCCCCCCACCTCCATGTCTACTTGCAGCCCACCCGCGACATTTCTCTTGCCTGGGAAAAACAGGAATTGTGTCATAGATCGCGGTCCTGGGGTGTCCAGGACACCCGAACTCTGGACACGCACGTCATCATCAGCACGTGTTCGTGGCATGGCCTCCACTGACATGTGTTTGATAATATCTGCTCGATTACTTGTCGAAACATCATTCGCGAGAGGTCTAAAACCCCGAGTTTTTAGACCTACTTTTGTTGTACACGTAATTGTTGAATAACAGTTGCAAGTTAGAAACGAGAAAGAGAGGTTTCACTAGCAAGCAGTTGAGTACATATAGCAAACCCTAAATTGGGCTGTACTCACTATTGAGTACCCCACTGCAAGCTAGACAAAACATAACATTCTGACAGTAATCAGCTGCACACTCGAAGTGCACGAGTTTCCCACACCTGACGCTGAGCTGGAGGCCAGATGGGTGTCCAGGACACCTCAGGATCGCGACCATAGTTTGCTGCCAGCGCATCCTCAACAACCTTGAGAACAATCAGGGTTAAAAAAAAACCTGAACTGTTGACTCTGGGATTTTTTTTTTCCAAAAACTGGGGTTACACTGATGGTTAAGGGCAGGGCTTTTTTTTGTTTTCACTACTCGGATTTTCAGAGTTGTTTTTTTTGGAACTCTGAAAATCAGGGTTGATCATGAGCGTTACTCTGATTTCTCAGAGAAAACTTAACTTCTGAAAAAAAAAAATACTCTTGACAGTCAGTGTACATATGTTTCCAACTCTGAGTGTCCTTTCAAGTGTTGAACCCACGCCTTCCGCGCTCCAATAAGAATAATTATCGTTATGCTATCCGCTTGTCAGAAATAGAAGCTTAGGAGATAGTAGGTTGAATGCATGGCGTGTGTGACGAGAAGAACTAAGGCAAGAGAATCAGCCAAAAGAGGGTTGAATAATTGAGGGCATACAAGATATAGTCAAGGAAATATGCAAATGGTGCACCACCAAGCAGGAAACTAAGATAACTACACTAGGCTCTACTGTAGGCATTTATAAGTGTATACGAATACATTTCAACACACCCCCTAAATGCCTAACTGTACACCTCCTGCAGGGGTACACCAAGTGCAGAGAAAGCAGCAATAGCAGGCAAGAGCAGTGGCAACCGATGCAGTGGTGGCAGATTCAGTTGCACCAACCCCTCAGCCAAGGTAGAAGCAGCAGAAGCATGTGCATGTGGCGGCAGGGCGCCTGGAGAGCAGGTGCGTGCGGCGGCAACGTGCGGCGGCACAGCAGGGCTCAACGACAGCACCTGCCGCTCAACAGTAGCAAACAGCAAAAAAAACACCAGGTGGAGGCAGGGGCGGCAGTTGGAGGTGCCACGGTAACAGCGGGCGGCAGCTGCAGATGCCTGGCTGAATTCCGCCACCGCCTCACCCTCCCCCCCACAGTGGCACGCGCGGCTGTGAGAGAGAGAGGAGGAGGGGCGGCTGCTGGCTCGACAAAATCTCTCTCGCCACCCCCTCACACTCCCCCCCTTCCCCCACAACGATAGGCGCTGGAGGGAGAGATAGTAGAGAGGAGGGTGGCGGCTGGTTCCTTTGGGTACATTCCCGCCACCTCCTCAGCTCCCCCCTTAACCCATGGCGGAAGCCGCGGAAGGGAGAGGGGCAGCACACGCTGCTGTTGCTCGCGCTCTGGCGTGGGGCGGGCGCCGCTGCTGGTTGCGCTGGCGTGCGCTGGCGGGCTGCGCAGTGGCGTACGCGCTGGCGCACGCACTTCCGCACGTGCTGGCGCTGGCCGTTGGCGCACGCGCTGGTCACTGGCACGCTTTGGCGCTGGTCGCTGGCGCTCGCGTTCGCCACGGGCAGATCGTGACGAGAGAAAACTGACGGGCGCGACATAAAGGACGCGTCTGGTGGGCCCATAAGAACGGTCTAGAATCGGAACTCACTCTGATAGCAGGTCAGAAAAAGAAGCTTAGGAGATAGTAGGTAGAGTGCATGGCGTGTGTGACGAGAGGAACTAAGGCGAGAGAATCAGCTAAAAGAGGGTTGAATAATTGAGGGCATATAAGATATAGTAAAGGAAATAGGCAAATGGTGCACCACCAAGCAGGAAACTAAGATAACTACACTAGGCTCTACTGTAGGCATTGTCAGAAGAATGAACGAGAATGAATGAACTATGAAACAGTTGGGTACAAGTAGTAACCCTAATTGGGTTGTACCCCTTATGGGCTACCCCACTATGGCCTACACAAAGTAAGCAATATAACATTCCGACACACCCCCATAGGCAAAGTGGGGGAGAACAAGTGGTCACAAGACCAGTCAAGAAAAGCAAAGCAAGCTCAGGGTGGATCATGAAGTCACCACACAGTCCGAGCACAAGCAAAGGGCCACAAGGCCAGTTCACATGCAGTGTTATAGTGATCATAGCCTAGCAAGAGTAAGCATGCATGTATATATCTAGATCACAGTACAAGCAAAGTCACGCAGTGAGCAAGTGAGGCAAAGTAGGCACAAGGCCTAAAACAGTAGAGAAGCGCTGATGATCACCAGACTGAAGTGCCTTGGTGAACATATCAGCAGTGTTGGCCCTAGTGGCCACGTACGCTAGACAAAGCTGACCACGCTGCTGCAAATCTCGAGCAAGGAAGTATCGCAGAGCGATGTGCTTCGTTCTGTGCTCCAGTCTGTGCTCCAGTCTGTGCTCCTGACACAAGGCAATCATGGCTTTGTTGTCGACGTACAGAACTGGAGGCGAACAAGGCTCCTCTCCCAAGTCAGTCAGCAGGTAGGTGAGACAGTGTAACTCCTGTGCAGCCATGGCCCCTGCGTAGATCTCAGCCTCACAACTTTAGCTGAGAACAGAAGACGAGCGGGTAGACCGCCAGGAAATAGAGCCGGAACCAAGGCTGAAGGTGTAACCCTGTGACGACCGCTATGTAGCCAGGTCGCAACCCAAGAAGCATCTGCGTGATCAGTGAGGACAACTGGACCTCGTCCTCCAAGCACAAGCCCCATTCCCAATGTACTGCACAAGTAACGCAGTACCCTCTTCGCAACATCCCAGTGCACCATTCGGTGCCTACCGGGAGCCACGTAGCGAGCCAGGAGGCTAAGAGGGTATGCGAGGTCAGGTCGTGTGCACGTCATCAGGTACATGAGGCAACCCACAAGCTCTGGGTACGGACCACTCGGCTCTACGGACTCGTCCGAAGGTGGAGCTGAGAGCGAGTGGCTGGTAGACAGAGGAGTGGGCTATGGCGAGGAGAACTGGAAGCCGAAGCGCTGAAGGACCTGGTGCACCATGTGTGACTGAGTCAGGGTGATGGTGCGCCGTGCTTTGTCCTGGGTGATCTGCAAGCCAAGATAGCTGCGCAGTTCACCCAGGTCAGTGCACGTGTGTCTCTTCTGTAGCTTGGACTTCACAAGGGTCAGTGCCTCAGTCTCAGCAGTGGCAAAGACCAGGTTGTCGACGTACACTAGGACGTAGAATGGCGGCAGCGACGTGTCGGTGCGTAGAAACAGCGACGGGTCAGCAGTCGAAGGAGTACACCCCAGAGCCGCACGTGTAGTCCTGAGTGTGTCGTGCCACTCGCGAGGCACCTGGCGGAGACCGTAGACTGGCCGCCGGAGGCTCCACTGGGTACCTGCAGGAAACGACACAGTGAAGCGAGGTGGGCGGCGTAGCCAGATCTCCTCGTGCAGGCTGCCCTGCAAGAAAGCTGTACTGAAGTCCAGAGAGTGCAACTCGTAGTCACGCTGAGCAGCGACGTGCAGCAACACCCGAAGAGTAGTCATCTTTGGGGTGGGGGAGAAGGTCTGGAAGTACTCGACCCCCTGTCGCTGACTGAAGCCTCGAGCAAGATAACGCGCCTTGAAGGCAGGCGGAGAACCCGCCGGCCGCTACACCCTGAAAATTTACCTGCCATCGACTATGTTCGCCCGAGACGGGGGAAATGCGACGACGTAGGTGCCTGTGGACTTCCAGGGTGCCATCTCGGCGTCCATTGCTGTCTGCCACTAAGAGGAGTAAGGACCCGTAATCGCCTCTGCGTAAGAGCGCGGGGTCGGGATGTCTGGTGCATTCGGGTCTCCCTTAGGGGCAAGCAGCATGGCCACGAGATGAGGTACAGCAGCCGCAAGACACTCAAAGTCCTCCTGCCTGTCCTCAAGGACGTCCGTGCCAAGAGCACACTCACCCCCGACGGACGGAGGACTGGCAGACTCAGACTCAGCAACAAGAGCAGTGGCGTAGTCTAGACGACAGGCAGCAGCAAAGTCAAGCAGCTCAGCAACGAGGGCACACGCAGCAGTGGACTCAAAAGAAGGGTTAGTGACAACAGTGGCGAGGAGACGAGAGGCAGTGGGACTGGCAGCACGAGCGTGTTCAGACTCAGGGTCAGGGACGGCAGGAAGAGAGGACTCAGGAGGAGGCGGCAGAGGAACACGCAGTGGAACAGAGGAAGGACAAAGTGCCATAGCGTGGGTGCCGGGGACAGGAGGAGGACGCGGACGAGGAACCTTACGACCAGTGCGAACAGCGCGAACAGGCGAGGCGAGACGAGACTCAGGCTCACGACGCTCTGTAAAAGAGTCTGTCTGCTCAGCGTAAGGAGAAGGAGCAGGCAGTGGGAAGCCTGGCTGTAACTGTGGCTGCGACGTGCGAGGCGGTGGACTCAGTAAGCTAGGAGGAAGGCCAGTAGAAGACGGGAGACTAAGAACCTGGCGAAGCAGGGGAACAAAAAACGGTCGTGGCCGCACAGTGCCTCCAGCACTAGTACCGCCAGACACAGCACCCTCAGCTCCAGCATCTCCAGCTCTAGGGGCAACAGCTCCAGTGTCTCCAGCTCCAGCTCCTCCAGCTCCAGCGCCACCAGCGCTAGTGCCTCCAGCTCCAGCGCCAACAGCTCCAGTGTCTCCAGCTCCAGCTCCTCCAGCTCCAGCGCCACCAGCGCCAGCGCCACCAGCGCCAGTGCCTCCAGCTCCAGCGCCTCCAGCCCCAGCACCTCCAGGCTTCGCAGGGTCTCCAGCCCCAGCTCCTCCAGCTCCAGCGCCCCCAACACTACCAGTCCCGGCAGCTCCAGTGCCCCTGGTACGAGCACCTCCAGGACCAGCAGCTGCAGCACCTCCGGTACCACCAGCTCTAGCTGTAACTCCAGCACCTCCAAGACGAGTATCTCCAACACCTCCACCTCCAGTGTCTCCAGCGGTAGAGTCTCCAGCTCCAGCAGCTCCACTCCTAAGGCGAGTGCGCTGAGCAAACCACTCACGCAGCTGCTGCGGGGAGAGAGGCTCCGGCCGAGGAGACAACCATGGCGAAGCACCCGCAGAACCTCCAGAAGAAGCAGTACCCCGAAGCCCAGCACCCCCAGACTTCGCACCCTCAGACTCATCACCCCCAGGCTCCACACCCTCAGACTGAGCACCCCCAGGCTCAACACCCGCAGGCTCCGCACCCCCAGGCTCAGCACCCCTAGACCCGGCACCCTCAGACTCAGCACCTCCAGGCTCCGCACCCCCAGACGCAGCACCCCCAGACGCAGCACCTTGAGCAGCACCTGACTCGACAGCTACAACAGGCACAGTACTAGGGAGAGGGTCTACCTGAGACACACCTGAGGGAGCAGGACCCTGGGGGGGGAGGGGGTCTACCGGAGGGGGACCTCGAGCAAGGAAGATCGGCGCGGGTGGGGGAGGGGAAGAGCGGTAGGGGAAGAGACGGTAAAAGGGAACAAACTCGTCAAACGTGACGTCCTGAGAGGGGAAGACACGGCGCGAGGTGGGGTGGTAAAACTGCCAGCCAGGCGCATCAGGTGGAAAGCCAAGAAAGACGCAGGGAATAGCTCGGGCGGAGAGCTTGTCCGCGGACGTAATGCGAACAAAGGCACGAGAGCCACAGACCCGGAACACCGACGCATCGCCAACCTCCCCCGTCCAACGCAGTGTCAGCGAGATCTCCGGCAAGGACACACGAGGCCAGAGGTTGAGCGGATGCGCAGCGTACCGGACCGCAAACGACCACAGAAAATGGGGAGCAGCCGCATGGATCATGGAGGTACGAGCGATCTCCATGACTAAGCCAATGCAGCGCTCAGCAATCCCATTTTGCTGAGGGGAGTCCGGAAGCGTGAACGATTGGAGAATGCCCTCCCCACGACAAAAGTCCTGCAAGAGGTCGGAGGAGAACTCACCACCTCTTTCAGAGTGCAGACGTAGGACAGGAAGGTCCTGGCGGAACCGCTCACGGAGCTGGAGACGGACTACGCGGATTCAAGGGATCAAGAAATTAGGGACCTCACCCTTGCTGCGCAAGGGGAAGACGGTGGTGTAACGCGTGTAGTCGTAAAAAACCAGCAGAAAGTAGCGCTCGCGGCCCTGTCCACTGACGCGGGCTGGGCCCCACACGTCCATGTGGAGAGTCTGCAGGGGAGCAGTCGTCGGGGGAAACGAGGAGTGAGGAGCAGCGCGCTGCCACCCCTCGACGCAAGGAAGGCAGGGCGGGGCAGGCGAGGGCGGGAGGGGAGGCAGAGACGTGGGAAGACCAGAGACAAGGAGGCGGGAGTGCATGCCACGAAGGCGTGGCAGGGAGGGGTGACCAAGGCGGTGGTGCCAAAGGAGAGTCTGGTGCGACAGGAGGCGACACAAGCAAGGGGGTGCTACTTGACCTGACGCGGACACTTAGGCAGACGCAGCTACCTGAGGAGGCTTGGTAGTCAGTGTGTACAGACTCAACCCAGGAGGACGAGTGAACGTGGCCAGGTGACGACCGGTCCATGTACACGTGTAGATCGACACACGCTGACCCCCAGGAGTGGTGGTAGTGACCATCGCATCCTGGAGGGCAGCGGTACTCGCCAAGTTCGTAGAGAACGAGGGGAGGTGAAGACCTTACAGTGAGCCGGACAGAACCGCCGGACACGGGAGAACAGTGGAGGAACGGGCAAGGACTTGGCCCCCGGAGGGGTCAGCCAGTTTGACCGGCACAGGTGCAGAGAGAGGAGTCAGGGTGGTGCTGTCGTGAAAGAAACAGCGTGAAGCACCTGAGTCAAGTGTAAAGGTGTGCAAGGCCTTAGCAGGCGCAGCACCAGGGAGAGCAGACTCACTAGCACCTAGAGCAGCAGCTTTTGTACCTGGGTCAGGCGGCACACACAGGTAACAGTCACCCTTAGCACTAACAGACAAGGCATACATAGCAGCAAGGATAGCATCATAGTCTAGGTCAAAGATAGCAGTTCTGCCTAGCGGGGGCGCTCGGCCTCGTCACCAAACTCTGCGCGCCAAGCGTTGTCGAGGTGGGAGAAGCAGCGGTGCTGATTGTGAGGCTTCCCGCATGTCTGACCAGCACGGTCACCCGTGCGAATGACATACGGGCAGCTACCACTACCCCCAGACGCCCCACGCTGAGAAAACCACTCACGAAGCTGCTGGGGCGACGGGGTCTCGCTCCGACGCTGCTGCTGCTACTGCCTCTGGCCACCTCGAGAACCTCCCCTCGGAACTGCTCCAGCCCTACCACCACCACTCCCACTGCCGCCGCTACCGCCACCCCCACCGCAGCGGCCACCGCCGCCACCAATGCCCCCACTCCCGCCACCACTCCCACCACCGCCACCACCTCCATTGCCTCCACCACCTCCACTACTGCCCCCACCACCACCCCCGCTGCCACCGCCACCACCCCTGCCACCCTTGCCCTTGCTGCTGCGGCGCTTCCCACTAGCAGAAGCAGCCGTGACATCCTCAGCACCAAGGACGTCAACAGCAGCAGCAGAGGCGTAGGAGGGGGCAAGAGGGGAGGGGGAACACCCCTTAAAGAAGGGCGCGCGAGGAGTGCCACGAGCGGCACCTACAGCGACTACACTAGTCTCAGCTGCAAGGAGGTGCTGCTCGAGTAGGTCAAGAGCGAGGGCTGTGGGGTCAAGTGCGAGAAAGTGGTCCCTAACAGCGCGAAGAGAGTCGGGGAGGCGGGTGACTATAAAGTAGAGAGTGATGTACATCGGGGGCGGGTTCCTGTCAAGGAACTCTGTTGGGAGGGCAGCGCGGTAGTGAGCGTCGCTAGTGCGAAGTTGGGTAACTAGGTCCTCTACTGTGGCAAAGGCGGACAGCTCGGGAAACAGGTAAGGTAGTAGAAGACGGCCTAGAGTAGCAGTGGCAGGCGAGGAGTAACGGGCGACTACAGCGTCGTACAGTGCCTGTGCAGTCTTATGCTGTCCGAAGTGAGCGCATTCGGCTAACGGCAGGTGGTTGCGAATGGCTAAGCGAGCAACAGCGTCGCGAGTAAGCCACTGTGAACGAGTCGCACTGTCAGCTGTGGCGGGAGGTGCGGGAGAGGCTCCAGACGTGTGGTCAAACAACGAAACGGTGTCTCTAGAGTCGCTCAGTAGGTACAGCTGCAAGTCGTCGAGCCATGTGTCGAACTGGATCGGACGGCCCTCATGATCGAACTCTAGTACGCGGAGAGACGCCATAGCAGTGCAGCACGCAGAGTGGGCAGGAGCCGGGCAGCGCAAGGAACAGGGCAGGCAGCAGCAAGGGGCGGCAAGCGGGCTGCAAGTGGCAGCGCGCAGGCTGCAAGTGGCGGCGCGCAGGCTGCAAGAGGGGCGGCTCGCGGGCGTAGGTGTGGCGGGCGGGCCGCAAGGGGCGGCGCGCGGGGCTGCAGGGGCGGCTTGCTGGCTGCAGGGGCAAAGGGCGGGCCGCAAGGGGCGGCGCGCGGGGCAGCAGGGGCGACGGGCGGGCCGCAAGGGGCGGCGCGCGGGGCCGCAGGGGCTGCAAGGAGGGCAGCAGGGGCGGCGCGTGGGGCCTAAGGGCGACGGGCGGGCCACAAGGGGCGGTGCGCGGGGCCTAGGGGCGACGGGCGGGCCGCAAGGGGCGGCGCGCGGGGCACCAGGGTCGACGGGCGGGCCGCAAGGGGCAGCTCGCGGGGCCTAGGGGCGACGGGCGGGCCGTAAGGGGCGGCGCGCGGGGCCTAGGGGCGACGGGCGGGCCACAAGGGGCGGCGCGCGGGGCTGCAGGGTCGACGGGCGGGCCGCAAGGGGCAGCGTGCGGGGCCTAGGGGCGACGGGCGGGCCGCAAGGGGCGGCACGCGGGGCTGTAGGGTCGACGGGCGGGCCGCAAGGGGCGGCGCGCGAGGCTACAGGGGCGGCACGAGGGCAGCGCGCTGTTAGGGCAGGGCAGCTAGTGGGGCAGCTCTGTGGTGGGCCCTAAAAAAAAAAAAAAAAAAAAAAAAACCGGTCCTAGTGAAGGACCTGCTATGAAACCATGTCAGAAGAATGAACGAGAATGAATGAACTATGAAACACTTGGGTACAAGTACTAACCCTAATTGGGATGTACCCCTTATGGGCTACCCCACTATAGCCTACACAAAATAAGCAATATAACATTCTGACAGGCATTTATAAATGTATATGAATATATTTCAACACCGCTCACTGCACATGAAAGAGACGCATTTTCTATATACATATTTTTGTCTGCTCGTCATTTTCCACTAATTTAAGGGGGGGCTCGGTCGAAATCCCTTTACACTGGTCTATCAGAGTAGCTAAAATCAAAACCCTGGCAAATTAGAGAAAATTTATCTTCCAAATAAAATACCCAGAAACATTAGAGTGACCCTGTCAGAATATATTTCTGTATAACTGCATGTAGTTCTAGCTGTAGTGTAGTTATATCGCTGTCTTGCTTGTGGTGCACCCCCTCCTTAGTCTCTTGTATAACTTGGGCCTTAGGCCCTTTAGTGAAACATTCTTTCTCGACATTCCTTGCCTCAACACTCTCGACACCCTAGCATGGTTCTTACCTTCCTAGCTACTATTTTAACATGGTATTAGAGTGGTTACGACCCAATGGGCCCACCATATTTTAATCCTCGCATGACGTCCGCCTCGCTAGCGCCCGACGTTTTTTTTCTACCCGTCGCACGCCCCGGGCGTGTGGCGGTTTCTGCCCGTCGCACGCCCTGGGCATGCGTCGGTTTCTGCCCGTCGCGCGCCCCCAGCACGTGACGGTTTTCTGCCCGTCGCTCGCCCCCAGCGTGCGACGGTTTTCTGCCCGTCGCGCGGGGGCCCCGCTGCCCTACTTCCCGCCGTCCCCGCCGCCCACTTCCTTCTCCCTCTCCTACTTCGCGTGCAGCAGTTTGGGCGGGGGGAGGGGAGGGGGGGGGAGGGTGTTGGGGGGACGCAGGAGTGGTGTTGGGGGGGGGTTGCACCTCCAGCGCCCCGCTGCTCTGCTTCGTCACCAAGCCAGCAGCCCCCCTCCCCCCATTCTTCTCCATCCCCCTGCTGCCCGTGCAGCAGTGGGGGGAGGGTATGGGGGTGGCGGGTGTGAGTAGTCAGCCGCCCACCACCTCCTCCTCTCTCTCCCTGCCGCACTTGTCGCTGTGTATGGAGGAGGGAGGGAGCTTGGAGGTTAAGGGGGTGGCAGGGAGGGATCTGCAGCACCAGCCCCCCCGCCCCCCCCCTTCTCTTCCATCCCCCTGCTGCGGGTGCAGCAGTGGGGGGGAGGGGATCTGCAGCACCAGCCCCCCCCGCCCCCCCCCCTTCTCCTCCATCCCTCTGCTGCGGGTGCAGCAGTGGGGGGGAGGGGATCTGCAGCACCAGCCCCCCCGGCCCCCCCTTCACCTCCATCCCTCTGCTGCGGGTGCAGCAGTGGGGGGGAGGGGATCCGCAGCACCAGCCCCCCAGCCCCCCCCTTCTCCTTCATCCCCCTGCTGCGGGTGCAGCAGTGGGGGGGAGGGGATCTGCAGCACCAGCCCCCCCGCCCCCCCCCCCTTCTCCCCCATCCCTCTGCTGCGGGTGCAGCAGTGGGGGGAGGGGATCTGCAACACCAGCCCCCCCGCCCCCCCCCCTTCTCCTCCATCCCTCTGCTGCGGGTGCAGCAGTGGGGGGAGGGGATCTGCAGCACCAGCCCCCCCGCCCCCCCCCTTTCTCCTCCATCCCCCTGCTGCGGGTGCAGCAGTGGGGGGGAGGGGATCTGCAGCACCAGCCCCCCCCACCCCCCCCCTTCTCCTCCATCCCTCTGCTGCAGGTGCAGCAGTGGGGGGAGGGGATCTGCAGCACCAGCCCCCCCGCCCCCCCCCTTCTCCTCCATCCCCCTGCTGCGGGTGCAGCAGTGGGGGGGAGGGTATGGGTGTGGCAGGTGTGAGTGAACTGCTGCAGCCTCTCCTCCTCTCTCTCCCGATGCTGCACATGCCGCTGTGGGGGGGGGGGGAGAAGGAGGGTGTGGGGGAGATGAGGGAGTGGCGGTAGGGATGCTGAGGGGTGTGACAGGGAGGTTTGGGGGAATGGGGGAAGTTGTAGGGGGGTGGACGCTGTGAAGCCAGCAGCTCCAGTCGCCCGTGAGACCGTTGCGCCAGTTGCTCGTGAGCCCGTTGCTCCTGTCGCCCGTGAGTCAGTTGCTCCTGCCGCTCGCTTAGCCGCGGAGCCAGTTACTCCAGTTGCCCGTGTGCCAGTTGCTCCATTTGCCAGTGTGCCAGTTGCTCCAGTTGCCCGTGTGCCAGCAGCTTCAGCCGCCACCCACAACCTCCTCTCCTCTCATGGTCCATCCTCCTCTTCACTTGCCCTCTCCTTCCTCTGCTGCGCAGGGTGTACCCCTTCAGGGAGTGTTGTGCACATGGCTATTCCTGCATGCAGTTAAGGGGTGTGTCAGAATATATTTTTGTATAACTGCATGTAGTTCTAGCTGTAGTGTAGTTATGTCACTGTCCTGCTTGTGGTGCACCCCCTCCTTACTTGTCTCTTGTATAACTTGGGCCTTTGGCCTTTTAGTGAAACATTCTTTCTCGACATTCCTTGCCTCTCCACTCTCGACACCCTAACATGGTTCCTACCTTCCTAGCTACTATTTTAACAGACCCCCCAAAAATTACTCTGATTTTCAAAGAAACAAGGTAATTTACTCTGATGAAATAAGCCCTGGTTAAGGGTAACATAAAAACTTAGGCTGATAATCAAGGTTTCTGAAAACGCTACACTGCTAAACATTGATGGGCTGAAGAAGTCCTTAGGATCGTTTCAAGACTACACTCTCAGAGTGGTGATGTATGTAGCGGAAGCGTAATAGTGGATTAATTGAACCACCTTGCACTAGTATGTGAGAACAAGATGTGTTGATTATAGCAAAGAGATACAAGGTTTTATATGATTACAAGGAATATGAAAGGTTTAACTGTAACTGCTGTTGCGGTTCGATACATCGACAACTCCTTGGGTAGCTGCTCAATAGCGAGTCAGTTATTTGTCCTTGCTGTCGCGCTGCCTTTGTCAAGTCAAAGGTCGCTGACCTTTGACCTTCGCTTCAACCTCCTGCTGTTGTCGCCTTGTTAACCGCTTTGGTTGACTCGGTATTGCTTCGCTGTGAGTATGCTTCTCTTTTGTTATAGTGCTCGATACTTCAGAAGCGTAAACTAAATGTTTCTAACACCCCCCTTTGCTTCTGGAGTGTCATCGCCTTCGTTGCTGGTGACGTGGTCCTGTCCATTCAGCAGCATGCAATACTCTAACTTCTGCTTTCCAAGTTTCTTGGTCAGGTAATCTGCTGCCATCTCGGACGTGGGGATGTAGGATAGCTCAAGTCTCCCTTTCTCGATCTCGTCCTTCACGAAGTAGTAGCATATGGCAATGTGCTTTGTTCGGTTTGCGAACCCGCTCTTGTTCGCTATGCGAATTGCAGATTGTTTGTCGCAAAGAGGGAGAAGCTGGGTAACTGGGCCAGCTTTGCTTCTTCCAGTAGTTCGCGAAGGTACAGTCCTTCTTTGGTGGCTGAGCAGAGTGCTATGTATTCGGCTTCAGCAGAGGAGAGGGCAATTAGTTCTTGCTTGTTCGACTGCCACGAGATAGGACCGACGGGTTCAAGTCATTAGATGTAGCCGGTGCGTGATCGCCTGTTGTCAGAGTCGCCTGCATGGTCAGCGTCCACGTAGCCGATTAGCTTTGGAATACTAGTTCCGGTCTTGTGGTAGGTTAGGCCGATTGTAGGTGTGCTGACGAGGTAGTGTAATGCGCGGTCGAGTTCCGCCATGTAATCTGCTTCGGGCCATTTGAGATAGGTGGCAAGCTGGCTCGCTGAGTATGACAGGCCTGGTCGGCAGGTAACGGCTGCGAAGAGTAAGCATCCAAGTTTCCGCTGGTAGTCGCGTAGTCCGGCAGGTCCAAGCGGATTAGACTTTTCCTAGTGATTTCCGGCGGTGTAGCGGTAGGGCGTGGATATGATGACTGGCGATAATCCGAAGCGTTTGGCGATTGTGTCGGCGTATTTTGCGGCGCTGAGGTAGATCGCGTTCTCTTCTTCGAGTATGTTGAGTCCCAGGTACAGGGTTACGGTGGAAGAGACCGTGAGCAAAAGATCCCGTTGTAGCTCCTCTTCAAACCAGGTGGTGATGTTGTCGGTAGAGCCTATGTAGTGCAGGTCGTCTACGTACATGATCAGTAGGATGTATTCAGCTTCTTTCGTGAGTCTGTACATTCCTTGGTCGTGTGGTAGTTGCTGAAAGCTGATGCGGATTAATCGGGCGAGTAGGTATTGCTGCCACAGCCGCGGAGCTTGCTTGATGTCGTACAAGGACTTCAGCAGCTGACATACTTGATTAGGGTCTGTGTTGGATCTGTGTGGTTGCTCGACGAAGATTTAGGTGTCGACGGGGGCGTAGAGAAACGCGTTGGCTACGTCGATTTGGCGGAGCTTCTTCTGCTTCATGGCGGCTATCGCGAGGAGGATTCGTAAAGAGGTATGTCAGCTGACTGGCGCAAAAGTCTCGGTGAAGTCTCTTCCGTGCTCTTGATCGAAGCCACATACGACCCATCGTGCTTTGAATTTGTCAATTGTCCCGTCAGCTTTCGTTTTTACACGGAAGACCCACTTTCCCGTGAGAATGGTTTTGATGCGTTCCACTCCGATGGGTACTATCTTCCAGGTGTTTCTGTCTTCCAGTGCTTTTAACTCCCTGTCCATGGCTTCTTGTTAGAATCTTAGGTGAGGATGGTTGACTAGGAAGCAAGGGAGGGTACAAGTAGAATGTCGAGAGAATTGTGTACCCCCTAAGGCTAAACCCACTATAGCCTAGACAAATGTAAACACATGAACTAAGCCTGGATATAACTAAGCATATATGTTTGACACACCCCCATAGGCGAAGTGGTGGATAGCCAGAACAAGTAATGGTCACAAGACCAGTCAAGAAAAGCAAAGCAAGCTCAGGGTGGATCACAAAGTCACCACACAGTCCGAGCACAAGCAAAGGGCCAAAAGGCCAGTTCACATGCAGAGTTATATACAGTGAACAAACAATACAGTGATCATACTCTAACAAGTGCAAGCATGCAGGTATATAGATAGATCACAGTACAGGCAGAGTCAAGCAGTAAGTAAGTGAGGCAAAGTAGGCACAAGGCCTAACACAGTAACAAAGCGCTGATGGTCACCAGGCGGATGTGCCTTGGTGAAGACATCAGCAGTGTTGGCCCGAGTGGCCACGTACGCTAGACGAAGCTGACCACGCTGCTGCAACTCTCGAGCAAGGAAGTATCGCAGAGCTATGTGCTTCGTTCTGTGCTCCAGTCTGTGCTCCTGACACAAGGCTATCATGGCCTTGTTGTCTACGTACAGGACTGGAGGCGAACGAGGCTGCTCTCCTAGGTCGGTCAGCAAGTAGGTGAGCCAGCGTAGCTCCTGAGCAGCCATGGCTCCAGCGTAGATCTCAGCCTCACAGCTGGAGATGAGAACTGAAGACGAGCGGGTAGACCGCCAAGAAACCGAGCCGGACCCAAGGCTGAAGGTGTAACCCTGCGACGACCGCTGCGTAGCTGAGTCGTCAACCCAGGAGGCGTCTGCGTGACCAGTGAGGACAACAGGACCCCGTCCTCCAAGCACAAGCCCCATGCCTGACGTACTGCACAGGTAACGCAGTACCCTCTTCGCAGCATCCCAGTGCACCTTTCGGTGCCTACCGGGAGCCACGTAGCGAGCCAGAAGGCTGAGAGGGTACGCGAGGTCTGGTCGTGTGCAAGTCATCAGGTACATGAGACAACCCACAAGCTCTGGGTACGGACCACTCGGCTCTACGGACTCGTCCGAAGGTGGAGCTGAGAGCGAGTGGCTGGTAGACAGAGGAGTGAGCTGTGGCGAGGAGTACTGGAAGCCGAAGCGCTGAAGGACCTGGTGCACCATTTGTGACTGAGTCAGTGTGATGGTGCGCCGTGCTCTGTCCCGGGTGATCTGCAGGCCAAGGTAGCTGCGCAGTTCACCCAGGTCAGTGCAGGTATGTCTCTTCTGCAGCTCGGACTTCACTAGGGTCAGTGCCTCAGTGTCAGCCGTGGCAAAGACGAGGTCGTCGACGTACACTAGGACGTAGAAGGGCGGCAGCGAGGTGTCGGTGCGTAGGAACAGCGACGGGTCTGCTGTAGAAGGAACAAACCCAAGAGCCGCAAGTGTAGTCCTGAGTGTGTCGTGCCACTCGCGAGGCGCCTGGCGGAGACCGTAGACTGGCCTGCGGAGGCTCCATTGGGTACCTGTAGGAAACGACCCAGTGAAACCAGGTGGTCGGCGCAGCCAGATCTCCTCGTGCAGGCTGCCCTGCAGAAAGGCAGTACTGAAGTCCAGGGAGTGTAACTCGTAGTCACGCTGAGCAGCTACGTGCAGCAACACCCGAAGAGTAGTCATCTTCGGGGTGGGGGAGAAGGTCTGGAAGTAGTCAACTCCCTGTCGCTGACTGAAACCTCGAGCAACGTAACGCGCCTTGAAGGCAGGCGGAGAACCCGGCGGCCGCGTCACCCTGAAGATCCACATGCCATCGACTATGTTCACCCCAGGTGGGGGAACCTCGTCGACGTAAGTGCCTGTGGACTTCCAGGATGCCATCTCGACATCCATAGCTGCCTGCCACTGAGAGGAGTAAGGACCCGTAATCGCCTCTGCGTAAGAGCGCGGGGTCGGGATGTCAGGAGCATCCGGGTCTCCCTCAGGGGCAAGCAGCAAGGAGGCAAAACGAGGTACAGCAGCTGCAAGACACTCAAAGTCCTCCTGCCTGTCCTCAAGGACGTCCGTGCCAAGAGCACACTCACCCCCGACGGACGGAGGACTGGCAGGCACAGACTCAGCAACTAGAGCAGAGGCGTAGTCGAGACGGCAGGCAGCAGCAAAGTCAAGTAGCTCAGCAACGAGAGCAGAAGCAGCAGCAGACTCAAAGGACGGGTCAGTGACAGCAGTGGCAAGGAGACGAGCGACAGTGGGACTGGCAGCACGCGCTCGGTCAGACTCAGGGTCCGGGACCTCAGGAAGAGAGGACTTAGGAGGAGCAGGCAGAGGAACACGCAGTGGAACAGAGGAAGGACGGAGTGCCATGGTGTGCGTGCCTGGGACAGGGGGAGGACGCGAACGAGGAGCGCGACAAGCAGTGCGAACAGGTGAGACAGGACGAGACGCAGTCTCACGACGCTCTGTAAGACCTCCAGACTGCTCAGTGTAAGGAGAGGGAACAGGCAGTGGGGAGGCTGGCTGTAACGGTGGCATTGGTCAGGCGGTGGACACAGGAAGGGAGGAGGAAGACCAGTAGAAGACGGGACACCAAGAACCTGCTGAAGCAGGGGAACGAAGTACGGGCGCGGCCGCACAGGGCCTCCAGCACCTCCAGCACCAGGGTCAACAGCTCCAGCTCCTGCAGCTCCAGCGCCTCCTGCGCCAGGACCTCCAACTCCAGCTACTCCAGTTCCAGCGCCTCCAGCGCCAGCTGCTCCAGGCTCCCTAGGGTCCCCAACTCCAGTAGTTACAGCAGCACCTCCATCTCCAGCGCCTCCAGGCTTGCCAGCTCCGGGAGCCCCACTCCGACGGTGTGCGCGCTGAACAAGCCACTCACGCAGCTGCTGCGAGGACAGTCGCGGTGAAGCACCAGTAGGACCTCCAGACGAAGCAGCACCCCGAGGCTCAGCACCCCCAGACTCCGCACCCTCCGACTCAGCACCCTCAGGCTCCGCACCCTCCCACTCAGCACCCCCAGGCTCAACACCCGCAGGCTCAGCACCCCCAGACCCAGCACCCTCAGACCCCGCACCCCCCGGCTCCGCACCCCCAGACGCAGCACCCCCAGACGCAGCACATGGAGCAGCACCTGAGACGACAGCTACCTGAACAGGCGCAGTACCAGGGAGAGGGTCTACCTGAGACACTCCTGAGGGAGCAGGACCCTGGGGCGGGAGGGGGTCTACCGGAGGCGGACCGGGAGCAAGGAAGAGCGGCGGGGGCGGGGAAGGGGCAGAGCGGTAGGGGAAGAGACGGTAGAAGGGAACCGACTCGTCGAACGTGACGTCCTGAGAAGGGAGGACACGGCGCGAGGTGGGGTGGTAAAACTGCCAACCAGGTGCATCAGGGACAAAGCCAAGGAAGATGCACGGAATAGCGCGGGCGGAGAGCTTGTCCGCGGACGTATCGTGAACAAAGGCACGAGAACCCCAGACCCGGAACACCGACGCATCGCCAACCTTCCCCGTCCAACGCAGTGCAGGCGAGGTCTCCGGCAAGGAGACACGAGGCCAAAGATTGAGCTGATGCGCAGCGTACCGGACCGCAAACGGCCACAGAAAATGGGGAGCTGCCGCATGAATCATGGAGGTACGAGCGACCTCCATGACTAAGCCAATGCGGCGCTCAGCAATCCCATTTTGCTGAGGGGAGTCCGGAAGCGTGAACGACTGGGTGATGCCCTCCCCACGACAAAAGTCCCGCAAGAGGTCGGAGGAGAACTCACCACCTCTGTCAGAGTGCAGACGCAGGACAGGAAGGTCCTGGCCGAAACGTGCACGCGGCTGGAGACGGACTGTGCGGATCCAAGGGATCAAGACAGCAGAGACTTCACACCCTGCTCCGCAAGGGGAAGACTGCGGTGTATCGCGTGTAGTCGTCAACTACCAGCAGAAAGTAGCGCTCGCGGCCCTGTCCACTGACGCGGGCTGGGCCCCACACGTCCATGTGGAGGGTCTGCAGGGGAGCAGTCGTCGGGGGAAACGAGGAGGAGTGAGGAGCGGCGCGCTGCCGTCCCTCGACGCAAGCAAGACAGGGCGGGGCAGGCGAGGGCGGCAGGGGAGGCAGAGACCTGGGGAGACCAGAGACAAGGAGACGGGAGTGCATGCCACGAAGGCGTGGCAGGGAGGGGTGACCCAGGCGGTGGTGCCAAAGAAGAGTCTGGTGCGACAGGAGGCGACACGAGCAAGAGGCGGCTACCTGACCTGACGCGGACACCCGAGCAGACGCAGCGACCTGAGGAGGCTCGGTAGCCAGTGTGTACAGACTCGACCCTGGCCGACGAGTGAACGTAGCCAGGTGACGCCCCGTCCACGTGCACGTGCAGATCGACACACGCTGACCCCCAGGAGTGGTGGTACTGACCATCGCATCCTGAAGGGCAGCGGTACTCACCAAGTTCGTAGAGAACGAGGGGAGGTGAAGACCTGACAGAGAGCCGGACGGAACCGCCGGACACGGGAGGACAGTGGAGGAACTGGCAACGACCGGGCCCCCAGAGGGATCAGCCAGTCTGACCGGAACAGGTGCAGGAAGAGGAGTGAGAGTGGTGCTGTCACGAAAGAAACAGCGCGAGGCGCCGGAGTCTAACGTGAAGGTGTGCAGGGCCTCAGCAGGCGCAGTACCAGGGGGAGTACCAGACGCACTAGCACCTAGAGCAGCAGCGGCTATACCTGGGTCAGGCGGCACACACCAGTAACAGTCACCCTCAGCACTAAAAGACAAAGCATACATGGCAGAGATAATAACATTAAAGTCTAGGTCAAAGATAGCAACTCCCGACCTAAGCAACTCCGCCCAGCGAGGGCGCTCGACGTCATCACCAAACTCAATGCGCCAGGCGTCGTCAAGGCGGGCAAAACAGCAGCACTCAGTGTGAAACCTCCCGCAAGTCCGGCCCGCACGGGCACCCGTGCGAATGACATACGAGCAGGTCTCACTACCCTCGCCCGCCCCACGCCGAAACAACCACTCACGGAGCTACTGAGGCGTCCGAGTCTCGCTCCGACGCTGCTACTGCTGGCCCCGACCGCCACCAGGGCCGCCACGCTGAGGTCCAGAATGACTACCACTGGTCCCACCGCCTCCACTGCCGCCACCCCCTCCTCCGCCTCCACCGCCGCCACCAGAGCCTCCACCTCCGCCACCGGTCCCACCGCCGCTACCACCTCCACCGCGTCCGCCTCCTCTACCGCTGCCCCCACTGCCACGCCCACCGCCACCTCCACCACCACCGCTGCCTCCTCCACTACCCCGGCCACCCTTGCCCTTGCTGTTGCGGCGCTTCGTACTAGTCGAAGCAGCACCGGCGTCCTCAGGAACAGAGACGTCTGCAGCAGCAGCAGAGGCGAAGGAGGAGGAAAGGGGGGAGGGGGAGCACCCCTCAAAGAAGGGTGAGCGCGGGGTGCCACGAGCAGCACCCACAGCAACTGCACTAGTCTCAGCTGCGAGGAGATGCTGCTCGAGGAGGTCAACAGTGAGGGAAGTGGGGTCGAGGGTGAGGAAGTGGTCCCTGACAGAGCGAAGGGAGTCAGGGAGGCGAGTGACTATGAAGTAGAGGGTGATGAACATGGGGGGCTGGTTCGTGGGAAGGAACTCAGCAGGAACGGCAGCGCGGTAGCGGGCGTCGCTAGTGCGCAGGTGGGTAACCAGGTCCGCTACTGTGGCAAAAGCCGACAGTTCAGGGAAAAGGTAGGGCAGTAGCAGTCTGCCAAGAGCAGCAGTGGCAGGGGAGGAGTAGCGAGCAACGACAGCGTCGTACAAGGCCTGTGCTGTCCTGTGCTCGCCAAAGTGAGCACATTCTGTTGCGGGCAGGTGGTTGCGAATGGCCAAGCGGGCAGTAGCATCACGAGAGAGCCACTGGGAACGAGTCGAAACGTCAGCTGTGGCGGGAGGGGCTGGAGCGGCACCGGACACGAGGTCAAACAGCGAGACACTGTCCCGACTGTCGCTCAATAGGTACAGTTGCAGATCGTCGTGCCACGTGTCAAATGCTACAGGTCTGCCCTCCGGGTCGAACGGGAGAACTCGAAGCAACGCCATAGGGGCAGAGGAGCCTGGGGGCCGCGGGGCCAAACAGGGGGCCGAGGGGCCTAGGGGGCCGAGGGGCCAAACAAGGGGCCGGGGGGCCGGGTGCCAGTCTCTGAGGAGGGGCCGAGGGGCCTAGGGGCCGCGGGGCCAAACAAGGGGCCTGGGGGGCCTTAGGGGGGCCGAGGGGCCTAGGGGGCCGAGGGGCCAAACAAGGGGCCTTGGGGGGGGGCGCGGGGCCAAATAAGGGGCCTTGGGGGGCCGAGGGGCCAAAGTAGGGGCCGGGGGGGGCCTAGGGGGCCGAGGGGCCAAAGTAGGGGCCGGGGGGGCCTTAGGGGGGCCGAGGGGCCTAGGGGGCCGAGGGGCCAAACAAGGGGCCTTGGGGGGGCCGCGGGGCCAAAGTAGGGGCCGGGGGGGCCTAGGGGGCCGAGGGGCCAGAGTAGGGGCCGGGGGGGCCTAGGGGGCCGAGGGGCCAAACAAGGGGCCTTGGGGGGCCGCGGGGCCAAATAAGGGGCCTTGGGGGGCCTTAGGGGGGCCGAGGGGCCTAGGGGGCCGAGGGGCCAAACAAGGGGCCTTGGGGGGCCGCGGGGCCAAAGTAGGGGCCAGGGGGGCCTAGGGGGCCGAGGGGCCAGAGTAGGGGCCGGGGGGGCCTTAGGGGGGCCGAGGGGCCTAGGGGGCCGAGGGGCCAAACAAGGGGCCTTGGGGGGGGCCGAGGGGCCTAGGGGGGCCGAGGGGCCAAACAAGGGGCCTTGGGGGCCGATGGGCCAAAGTAGGGGCCGGGGGGCCTAGGGGGCCGAGGGGCCAAAGTAGGTGCCGGGGGGGGGGGGGGGGCTTAGGGGGGCCGAGGGGCCTAGGGGGCCGAGGGGCCAAAGTAGGGGCCGGGGGGCCTTAGGGGGGGGCCGAGGGGCCTAGGGGGCCGAGGCGACGGGCTACGTACGGGCCTGGCGACGAGCTAAGTACGGGCCGGTCGCGGGCGACAAAGTCGACGGGGCCAGCGGGGCCGAGGCGACGAGCTAGGTACGGGCCGGGCGACAGGCTAGGTACTGGCCGGGCGCGGGCGACAATGTCGACGGGCTAGGTACGGGTAGTGCAGTAGGTGGTGGGCCCATTGAGACTAGGTCCTAAGACTTAGTTGCTCTTAATACCATGTTAGAATCTTAGGTGAGGATGGTTGACTAGGAAGCAAGGGAGGGTACAAGTAGAATGTCGAGAGAATTGTGTACCCCCTAAGGCTAAACCCACTATAGCCTAGACAAATGTAAACACATGAACTAAGCCTAGATATAACTAAGCATATATGTTTGACACTTCTCGCCATTTCTCCCTGTGCTCCCCCCCCAGAGCCTGCTGAACCATGGCAGGCTCTCGCGGCATTGGTGCGCCATGGACTACGGTGACGAGCCCAAGAATCTGCAGCCCACGCTGTGTGTAGCGTGGGAGATTTGGGTCCTCGGGATAAACTGCTTCGTCTCCCGCTTCTGGATCAGTTAAGAAGTTGGGGCCTATGCGTTCTGAAACGTTTGTGTTGATCGGGTGGGGTGTAACGTAACCATTGTCGGCGAAGTCGTAGTAGACTTCGGCATTGACGCTTTCGCGAGGGTTTTCGTCGTCCATCGGAATGGGTACCGAACAGTAAGGAAAAAGTCCGGCTTCCTCCGATGCTCCGTCTACGTTTTTTTCATCCCAGTCAGCCTCATCTGCTGGCGAGGCGAAGGCTCGGTTGCCACGGAAGCCGCCCGTAAGGTCTCGTTCTGCTGCCAAGTTGTCCAGGTACGTTTGGAGAGTGAGTCGTTCGTAGAAAATCACGTCACGTGCTGCTACTGTTTCCTTCGAGTGGACGCCGAAAATCTTCCACGCGTTGTAATGTTTTTCGATGCCTAGGTGTAGCCCCCACTGTACGCGTTGTGAAAATCGCACGATGTGTGCAGTGTGGGGTCTGCTGTTTGAGTTCTCTGCTGCATCTGCTCTTGTTGCTGAGCTTGTTGACTTTGCTGCAGCCTGTCGCCTAGACTACGCCGCTAGTCTTGTTGCTGAGTCTGCGTCTGTGTCTGTCTGTCCTCCGTCCGTCGGGGGTGAGTGTGCTCTTGGCACGGACGTCCTTGAGGACAGGCAGGAGGACCTTGAGTGTTTTGCTGCTGCTTCACCTCATCTCGTGTCCATGCTGCTTGCCCCTGAGGGAGACCCGGATGCACTAGACATCCCGACCCCGCGCTCTTACGCAGAGGCGATAGAGGGTCCCTACTCCTCTCAGTGGCAGGCAGCCATGGACGCAGAGATGGCTTCCTGGAAGTCCACAGGCACCTATGTAGACGAGGTTCCCCCACGTGGGGCGAACATCGTCAGTGGCATGTGGATCTTCAGGGTGAAGCGGCCGCCGGGTTCTCCGCCTGCCTTCAAGGCGCGTTACGTTGCACGTGGCTTCAGTCAGCGACAGGGAGTTGACTTCTTTCAGACCTTCTCCCCTACCCCGAAGATGACCACTCTTCGGGTACTGCTGCACGTTGCTGCTCAGCGTGACTACGAGCTCCACTCGCTTGACTTCAGCACAGCCTTCCTACAGGGCAGCCTGCACGAGGAGATCTGGCTGCGCCGCCCACCTGGCTTCACTGGGTCGTTTCCTCCTGGTACCCAGTGGAGCCTCCGGCGGCCAGTCTACGGTCTCCGCCAGGCGCCCCGTGAGTGGCACGACACGCTCAGGACGACTCTTGCTGCTCTTGGTTTTGCTCCTTCCACTGCTGACCCTTCTCTGTTTCCACAGTCCACTCCTCTGCCTACCGGTCACTCGCTCTCAGCTCCACCTTCGGACGAGTCCGTAGAGCCGAGTGGCCCGTATCCAGAACTTGTGGGCTGCCTCATGTACCTGATGGCTTGCACACGACCTGACCTCGCATACCCTCTCAGCCTTCTGGCTCGCTACGTGGCTCCCGGCAGGCACCGAAAGGTGCACTGGGATGCTGCGAAGAGGGTGTTGCGATACTTGTGCAGTACATCGGGCATGGGGCTCGTGCTTGGAGGACGGGCTCGAGTTGTCCTCACTGGTCACGCTGACGCCTCCTGGGTTGACGACTTGGCTACGCAGCGGTCGTCACAGGGTTACACCTTCAGTCTTGGCTCCGGCTCTGTCTCCTGGCGGTCTACCCGCTCTTCTTCTGTTCTCAGCTCCAGTTGTGAGGCTGAGATCTACGCTGGGGCTATGGCTGCACAGGAGCTTCGCTGGCTCACCTACCTGCTGACCAACTTGGGAGAGGCGCCTCGTTCTCCTCCGGTTCTGTACGTCGACAACAAGGCCATGCTGGCCTTGTGTCAGGAGCACAGACTGGAGCACAGAACGAAGCACATTGCTCTGCGCTACTTCCTTGCTCGAGGGTTGCAGCAGCGTGGCCAGCTTCGTCTTGCTTACGTGGCCTCTCAGGCCAACACTGCTGATGTTTTCACCAAGGCACTTCAGCCTTGTGATCATCAGCGTTTCTGTACTGTGTTAGGCCTTGTACCTACTGTGCCTCACTTGTTGACTTCTTGACTCTGCTTGTACTGTACTCTATATACTTATACCTGCATGCTTACACTTGCTAGGTTGTGTTCATTGTACTGTTTGCTTTCCTTTATATAACTCTGCATGTGAACTGGCCTTATCGCCCTTTGCTTGTGCTCAGACTGTGTGGTGACTTTGTGATCCACCCTGAGCTTGCTTTGCTTTTCTTGACTGGTCTTGTGACCTCTTGTTCTCCCCCACTTTGCCTATGGGGGTGTGTCAAACTTATATCTGCTATGGTCTATTTAGGCTGTAGTGGGGTAGCTCTTAGAGGGTACAACACTTATGTGTTTCCTATTTGTACCCATCTCATTTCTAGTTCATTCATTCTTTCGTCTATCTTTCTCACACGGTACTGTACCATGCAACCAAAAACTCGTAACATTTTTTGTGTTGCTCAGTTTTCTTGTCCACAGCAGATGTAGTGATGCGTTGTTCGGAAGCGAGGATGACGAGAACAAGTTGTGTAACAAAACAGCGTGGTCCATCGCCGCAGGCCACTGATGGTTGGGTAGTCGCATGCCACGTAGCAGCTTGCGCATGGTATTCTGGAGGGTCCTGTTCATCCTTTCTGCCATGCCTTGCTGTTGATGAGCGTAAGGAAGAGATATGAGTCGCTAGATGCCTCTCTTTGCCAGGTATTGCTTGAACCTCTGTGACTGGTATTCTCCTTCTCTGTCTGACTAGAAACTTTTCAACTTCACCCCTGATTCCCTTTCTGTTAAGAGCCAAGAGACGAAGGCTTCGAAGGCCATGTCGCGACTCGGAAGGTTGAGGTGCCAGACGTATCTGGTGGCGGCGTCGATGAATGTGATAACGTAGTTGTATGCTCCGTGTCCGCTTTCGTGGGTGTACAGTATGTCGCTGTAGACCTTCTCCAGTGGTGCATATGCTGGTGTGCTCGGGTTGTGGTGAGATACGAATGGCAAATGAGGTAAGTTGGCTTCTGGACAGGTAAAGCAGGTTCCGCGGACTCGTTGAATTTCTCTTCCAGTCGGGTAAGAGTAGTGAATCTTTCTCAAGAACTCCTGCTTTTATCGTGTTGTTCAGTGTCGTGTTGTTGGGATGTCCTAGCCTTTGATGCCACAATGATTCGTCGGTGCGATGTCCAGGTGAACGTCCGTACAGGTCGGAGTTAGAGTAGAAACCTGCAGTGATGTTAGCACTTCTGTGGATGTCTCGTGGAGTGGGAGTCAGCTGTTGAGCGAGTGACGGTGTTGATGAAGAATTGGCGATTGGTGCTGGTGCTGTTGTTACTGCTTCTGCCGATGTTGCTGCTGCTGCTGTTGTTGTCTCTGCTGCTGCCGGTGTTGTTGCTGCTGCTGTTGTCTGTTGAATCAATACTGCTAACGCTCTTGTCCGTTCTACTTCAGGTATAGTGTGTGAGTACCAGAAGCCTCCGGGGCTGAAGTCTGAGTCGAGATCTGGTGGGTGCGACCAAGTGGTGAAGTTGACGATCGCGTCGTTGTCATCAGTTCCTTGATCTGGGACGAAGTCAAGAATGAAGACGTTGTTCTTCAGGACTGCTTTTCCGATGTAAAGTCCGCCCCTCCCGTTGTACAGTTTGAATTCTTGAGTGGTGCTATCGGCTTCAAGATGAATCCCTTTTGCCATGAGCCGGCTGACGCTTAGCAAAGTGTAGCCCAGTCCTTCTGCAATCAATACCTTCGACATTTGCAAAACGTCGTTAGTTTCGCGGGACTGAAGTTGAACTACTCTTGTCGTCGTGTGTGCAGGTTCTGGTTGTTGGCGACGGTGATCACAACTTCCCGGTTGAGGTGTTGTTCCCGTTGAACGAAGCGATTTGACGAGCACATGTGTTGTCCGCAGCAGCTATCCAAGGACCAAGTATCTTGACCGGACGGTTCGCTCTGTGCGATAGCTGCGTATGTCGGGTTTGGTTGCAGTGATTCCCGTGTCAGAATGTTATGTTTTGTCTAGCCTGCAGTGGGGTACTCAATAGTGAGTACAGCCCAATTTAGGGTTTGCTATATGTACTCAACTGCTTGCTAGTGAAATCCCCTTTCTCGTTTCTAACTTGCAACTGTTATTCAACATGGAATCAGAGCAGGTCGACCTTCACGGGTCGATCCTGTGGATGGGCCCACCCAATACTTCCGCTGCTGCTACTCTGTCTATCGCGCGCCTCGGGCGCGCGCTGCCTGCTTGCCTGCCGCGCGCCCAAGGCGCGCGGCCTTTTTTCTTCCCGCCGCGCACTCGAGGCGCGCGGCGGTTTTCTGACCGTCGTGCTGCCCTGGGGGCCGCGCGACGCCCTACTCTGCCCGTCGTGCGCCCCGTGGCGCGCGGCGGTGCCCTGCCCGTCGCGCGCCCCGGGGCGCACGGCGGTTTCGTCGCCCGGGGGGCTCGTGCGCGGCCCCCTCGTAGCCCGGCGCGCCCCCCCCCCCCCGGGTCGCCTCGAAAGGCGACGGGAGGGGCGACAGAAGGGGGCCGCGCGTCGGCCCCTCCCGTCTTCGTTGCGGCCCTGCCCGGCCCTGCCGTCCTGCCCTGGCCCTGCCCGGCCCTGCCCTGCCCGTCCCTGCCCCTGTCTTCGTCACGGCCTTGCCCAGCTGCCGCCCCTGCTGCGGCCCTACCCTGTGTTGGGGTTTGGGGGTGGCGAGTATGGGGGTGACGGATGTGTGCGGTCTCCCCTGCTCCTCCTCCTCCTCCGTCTCCCACTGCTGCAGCTGCCGCTGAGGGGGGTGGGTGTGTGTGAGTCGACGGAGTGGTGCTAGGGGGTGGAGTGTGAGTGAACCTAGGGGTGCAGCAGGGGGTGTGTGAAAGGGGGGGTGAGACAGTTAGAGGGAGGTTGGGCGGAGGCAGCTGTCGTGTCGCCAGCAGCGCCAGTAGTCCGGAGGCTACAATCTCCGGTAGCCCAGCGAGCCTGCTGCGCCAGTCGCTCGTGGGTCCGTTGCTCCTGCTGCTCAGAGTTAGCCGCAGAGCCAGTTACTCCAGTAGTCCGGAGGCTACAATCTCCGGTAGCCACAGTGCGCGCCGCTCCTGTTGCCCGTGTTTCTGCAGATTCACCTGTCGTCTCCTATCTCTTCTCCTCTCACAGTCCCTCCTCCTCCTCACTTACCGTCTGTGACTGCCTCTAGCTTTGCTTATATTTGTGAACTATAAACTGCTGCTTCTTGTACTTGTGCTCAGAATGTGTGGTGACGTTGTGATCCACCCTGAGCTTGTTTTGCTTTGCTTGTTGTGCTGATTACACCCCACTTTGGCTATGGGGGTGTGTCAGAATGTTATGTTTTGTCTAGCCTGCAGTGGGGTACTCAATTGCTATATGTACTCAACTGCTTGCTAGTGAAATCCCCTTTCTCGTTTCTAACTTGCAACTGTTATTCAACATCCCGACGAGGTGTGCTTTCATCGAGCAATTCTTCTGGTGAGTAGGTCGGTGGTGAACTGGTGATGCAGGAGTCAGTTCTTGTCATACAGCTTATGATGTTTCTTGTTCCTCGTGCAGGTTGTGACGTTGTCGTTGAAGACGGCGCCTGATTCGAAGGATGCTGTTGTGTGGAAGTCACTTGACTACTTGAAGGTCGAAGCTTGCGTGGTGATGGTGTCATTTGCTGTTGATTTGGGCAATGAATGCAAGAGTGTCCTGACGTTCGGCAGAGATGATAGAACGCTGGTACGTATCTTCGTGCTTAGTGCTCTTGTTGTCGGTTGTTGTTGTTGTTGTTGTTGTTGTTGCGCCCCTGAGTGTGAAAGGCGAATTCCAGTGCTGATCCTCTTTTCTTTTGTCGTTCTTCATGCCGGTCCATGTCTTGTTGTTCGGCATGAATTTCGGTGCAAAGATTTGCTTTGGAGATTCTTCCGTGGGCTTGGAGAATGGCTCGAGTGGAGCGCCACTGAGGACCGAGACCTGTGATGACAATAGTGATGAATGTTTCTTCGGATATTGATCTGCCGCATCAAAGGAGTCTATCTCGTCGGGTTGCATTTGGACCGTTGTTAATTGCGCCATGAGACGACTTTGATTAACGCTGTTGGTTGCTTGATACAGGTTCTTCAGGTGGTTGTACGCGAGCTCGGCGGAGTTTCCGTATCCGCGATAAGACCGGATGTACTGCTGCTCGTTTGTCGTTATGTTTTGCAGAAGTATGGTGTACGCCATAAGTGACGGGTACGTGTACTGCTGCTTGTCGTACTGCGTTCCGCGTGTTGGATATGGCAGGGAGCCGTTGAAGAAGCCAAGAATTTGAGCGCCTTCCATCATCATTTCGAATTCGAAGGACCAGGTATAGAAGTCCTTTCCATCAAACGGTGTTGATGCTTGCCGTTTCAGCATGTGTGCAAATTGTGACTGCAACTGAAGTGCATCTAGTATCTTCGTCTCTTGTCCAGGTGGGAGCCGATTCGGCATGAAGCTGACGGAGCCGAGTTGAGGTACATACGGTGCGAAGGTAGGCTGTTGATTTCCGCGCGCAAAAGATGATTCGTCGAGACTCATGGGAGTGAATCCGTTGTTGTTGTCGCTGTTGGTTGACTGCGCAGTGTCAGAACATATATATAGCTTATGCTGTTGTGTAGGCTATAGTGGGGTATCCCATAGGGGGTACAACCCAATTAGGGTTTCCTATATGTACTCACTTCATTCATAGTTCATCCATTCTCGTTCTACTTTTCTCATGGTATCGAGCAGGTTCCCTCGTGGGAACTGTTCCTAGGGCCCACCGTTTTTTTTTTCCTGCCCGGAGCGCACTCTGCCCCTACCCGAGTCGCGCTCCCCTCTCTCTTGGCCCCTAGTGGCCCCTTTAGCCGCCCGTCACGGCCCTTAGACGCCCGCGCGCCGCCCGTCCCGGCCCCTTAGACGCCCGCGCGCCGCCCGTCCCGGCCCCTAGACGCCAGTGCGCCGCCCGGCCCGGCCCCTAGACGCCCGCGCGCCGCCCGTCCCGGCCCCTAGACGCCCGCGCGCCGCCCGTCCCGGCCCCTAGACGCCCGCGCGCCGCCCGTCCCGGCCCCTCGACGCCCGCGCGCCGCCCGTCCCGGCCCCTCGACGCCCGCGCGCCGCCCGTCCCGGCCCCTCGCCGCCCGTGAGCCGCCCGTCCCGGCCCCTAGACGCCCGCGCGCCGCCCGTCCCGGCCCCTAGACGCCCGCGCGCCGCCCGTCCCGGCCCCTCGACGCCCACGCGCCGCCCGTCCCGGCCCCTAGACGCCCGCGCGCCACCCGGCCCGACCCCTAGGCGCCCGCGCGCCGCCCGTCCCGGCCCCTCGACGCCCGCGCGCCGCCCGTCCCGGCCCCTCGACGCCCGCGCGCCGCCCGTCCCGGCCCCACGCCGCCCTACCTGCGGCCTACTCGCCGCCCTACCTGCGGCTCGCCCGCCGCCCTAACTGCGGCCTGCCCGCCGCCCTACTTGCGGCCCTACCGCCGCCCTGCCTGCGGCCCGCCCACCACCCTACCTGCGGCCAGCCCGCTGCCCTACCTACGGCCCGACCGCCGCCCTACCTGCGGCCCAACCGCCGCCCTACCTGCGGGAGCCGCCTAGCAGCAGAACCGCCGGGAGCCGAGCCGCCCTGCCGCCGAGCCGCCCGGGAGCCGAGCCGCCCTGCCGCCGAGCCGCCCGGGAGCCGAGCCGCCCTGCCGCCGAGCCGCCCGGGAGCCGAGCCGCCCTGCCGCCGAGCCGCCCGGGCGCCGAGCCGCACTGCCGCCGAGCCGCTGAGCAGCCGAGCCGCCCTACTGCCGGGCCGCCCGACCTGCCCTGTCCGGTGAGCACAGCCCCACTGTCACTGCGTGCCCTTCCCCTACTGCTTGCACTGCTCGTCTGTCGTCGTCATGGCTACCCCTAGTGTCCTCACTTTTGACGCTGAGGGTCGAGCCATTGACTTTGAGGTCTGGGTCGACGACCTGCAGCTGTTCTTACAGTGTGATAGGGCGGACGGTCTTTCCCTCTTTGACCTCACCTCTGGCGCCTCTCCTGCCCCTGCTACTGATGCTGACCCCACTGTTCGCTCTCAGTGGGCCACCCGCGATGCTGCTGCACGTCTTGCTGTGCGTCGCCACCTGCCTACCACTGAGCGCGCGCACTTTAGTCAGTACAAGAGTGCTCAGACCTTGTACGACGCTGTAGTTGCGCGCTACTCTTCCCCTGCCACTGCTGCCCTGAGCCGCCTCATGCTACCGTACCTCTTTCCTGACCTAGCTGCCTTTCCCACTGTCGCTGACCTCATTACGCACCTCCGCACTAGTGACACTCGCTACCGCGCCGCCCTTCCTGCTGAGTTCTGCGCCAAGAACCCCCCCCCCATGTACATCACTCTCTATTACATCGTCACACGCCTCCCTGACTCCCTTCGCGTAGTCAGGGACCACTACCTCTCGGTCTGTCCCACCACTCTCACTGTCGACCTCCTCGAGAAGTCCCTCCTGGCGGCGGAGAAGAGCATCGTCGCTGTAGGAGCCTCTCGTGGTGACCCTCGCACCCCCATCTTTGAGGGGTGTTCTCCTTCCCCCCTGCTGCCCTCTGTTGCCTCTGCTGCTGCTGCCGACCTGCTTGGTCTTGAGTCGGTCTGCGCGGCGTCTGCCCCTAGCGGGAGACGCCGCCCTGGCAGGGGCAAGGGGGGCAAGGGCGCGGGTGGAGCTGGCGGGGGCGATGGAGGAGGCGGTGGAGGCGGAGGAGGGAGTGGGGGTGGCGGTGGGAGTGGTGGCGGGGGCGGTGGTGGAGGTGGCAGCAGCGGAGGAGGAGGCGGCGGTGGCGGCAGCGGTGGGAGCGGAGGCAGCGGTGGTGGTGGAGGTGGAGGCAGCGGTGGCGGAGGGGGTGGAGCTGGTCGGGGTGGTGCCCCGCAGCGTAGCGGCCCTGGTGGTGGCCAGCGTCAGCAGCAGCAGCAGCAGCAGCAGCGTTCGCGGGACATCCCCCCGCCCCAACAGCTCCGTGAGTGGTACACGCAGCGTCAGCGGGGTGGGGGTTTTGGTCCGTGCACCTACGTCCTTCGTTCCGGCGACCGCGCGGGTGAGCAGTGTGGGGGTGCCCACACCACCCAGCGCTGCTTTGCCCGCCTGACGGACGCTTGGCGTCAGCAGTTCCCCGAGGCCAGTGAGATTCCCCGTTGGGGAGAGCTGTCTAGGGCTGGCGTAGCTGTCTTTGATCTTGACTTTGATGCTATCCTTGCTGCCATGTATGCTGTGACTATTAGTGAGGAGGGTGACTGTTACCAGTGTCTCCCGCCCGACCCGGGCATTGGTACTGCTGCGCCAGGTACTTCTGCGGCTGCTGCTCTAGGTGCCAGTGCGTCTGCACTCTCAGGTACTGGTGAGGCTGCGCTCTCAGGTACTGCGTCGGCTTCGGCCTCCCTCACCTTCACACTTGACTCAGGGGCTTCTCGCTCCTTCTTTCGAGACCGCACCACACTCACGCCGCTTGGCCGGCCGGTTGCAGTCTCCCTGGCTGACCCCTCTGGGGGTCCTGTCCTCTCTCACTTCTCCACTGTCCTCCCGTGTCCGGCTGCCCCCTCGGGCACCTTGTCTGGTCTGTACCTCCCCTCGTTCTCGACGAACTTGGTGAGTGGTGCTGACCTGCAGGATGCGGGGGTTCACCAGTTTACTCCTGCGAGTCAGCGGGTGACCCACTGCTCGGATGCCCGCACAGGCCGACACCTGGCCACGTTCTCGCGTCGGCCAGGGTCGAGTCTCTACACACTGACCACTGCGTCTCCTCCTGTCCCTGCGTCTGGCCAGGTAGCTGCGTCGGGTCAGGTGTTTGCTGCTGCGTCCAGGTCTGGTCCTGAGTCTGCCCCCTGCTCGTGTCGCCGCCTGTCTCACGAGACTCTCCTGTGGCACCACCGTCTTGGCCACCCCTCCTTGCTTCGTCTTCGGGGCATGGCTTCCCGTGTCCTTGTCTCTGGTCTTCCCCGGTCTCTCCCTCCCCTTCCTTCGGGACCCGGACCTTCTTGTGTCCCCTGTGTCGAGGGGCGGCTCCGGGCTGCCCCTCACTCCTCCCAGTTTCCCCCGACAGAGGCTCCTCTGCAGACGCTTCACATGGACG
Source organism: Closterium sp. Naga37s-1 (assembly GCA_947471745.1). Lineage (NCBI taxonomy): Eukaryota > Viridiplantae > Streptophyta > Zygnematophyceae > Desmidiales > Closteriaceae > Closterium > Closterium sp. Naga37s-1. The sequence goes on along the minus strand of CANJKZ010000036.1, from coordinate 466,213 downwards.
TGTGGGGCCCCGCCCGCGTCCGTGGGCAGGGTCACGAGCGCTACTTCCTGCTGGTGGTTGACGACTACTCGCGTTACACCACAGTCTTCCCCTTGCGCAGCAAGGGTGATGTCACTGAGGTGTTGATCGACTGGATCCGCGCAGCTCGTCTCCAGCTCAGGAGGAGCTTCGGCTCGGACTTTCCTGTTCTGCGTCTGCACTCTGACCGAGGTGGAGAGTTCTCCTCTGGCCTTCTGCGAGCCTACTGTCGTGCACGAGGCATCCGCCAGACCTTTACGCTTCCGGACTCTCCACAGCAAAATGGGATTGCTGAGCGCCGCATTGGCATGGTCATGGACGTCGCTCGTACGTCCATGATGCATGCGGCTGCCCCCCATTTTCTGTGGCCGTTTGCGGTTCGGTACGCGGCGCATCAGATCAACCTTCACCCCAGGGTCTCCCGGCCGGAGACCTCCCCAGCTCTGCTGTGGACGGGGAAGGTCGGCGATGCGTCTGCGTTCCGTGTCTGGGGATCTCGGGCGTTTGTCCGCGACTTGTCTGCGGACAAGCTGTCCCCTCGTGCTGCTCCCTGTGTCTTCCTCGGCTTCCCCCCTGACGCTCCAGGGTGGCAGTTCTACCACCCCTCCTCTCGTCGTGTTCTGTCCTCCCAGGACGTCACGTTCGACGAGTCAGTCCCCTTCTACCGCCTCTTCCCCTACCGCACTCCTTCCCTCCCCCCGCCACCGCACTTCCTTGTGCCAGGTCCCCCCCCGGTAGACCCCCTTCCCCCTCAGGGTCCTGCCCCTTCAGGTGTGTCCCAGGTAGACGCAGTCGAGCCGGTCGAGGTTGCTGGTGACTCTGGTCCTGCTGCGGGTACTGAGCCTGGGGGTGCTGAGTCTGGGGGTGCTGAGCCTGGGGGTACTGCGACTGGGGGTGCTGAGCCTGGGGGTGCGGAGTCTGGGAGTGCTGAGCCTGGGGGTGCTGCGACTGGGGGTGCTGAGCCTGGGGGTGCGGAGTCTGGGGGTGCTGAGCCGTGGGGTGCTGCTACTGGGGGTGCTGAGCCAGGGGGTGCTGCGTCTGGAGGTGCTGAGCCTGGAGCTGCGGAGCCTGCGGCCACTGGACCTCCCCTTGTGGCGTCTGGCGGTGCGGGACCTGGCGGTTCTCCGGGTGCTTCGCCTCGGCGGGAGCCCCTCTCTCCACAGGAGCTGCGCGAGTGGTTTGCCCGGCGCTGGAGGCGTGCTGCTGGAACTGGAGGTTCTTCGGCTGCTGAGGGTGCTGGTGCCGCGGGTCCCGGAGGTGCTGGAGCTGGAGCTGCTGAGGGCGTTGGCGCTGAGGCTACTGCTGTCGGTCCTGGAGGCGGTCCTGCTGGGGGTGCTACTGGTGCTGCTGGAGGTCCTGGAGCTGGAGGTGCTGCTGGCGCTGGTGCTGCCGCTGGGGGTACTGGTGCTGTCCCTGCTGTGTCTGGAGTCGCCGCGCGGCCTAGACCGTACTTCGTTCCGCTCCTTCAGCAGGTTCTTGGTCTCCCGCCTTCTACTGGTCCTCCTCCTCCCTTAGAGTGTCCACAGCCTGTCCTGTCACAGTTACAGTTACAGCCGGCCTCCCCACTGCCCGCTCCTTCTCCCTACACTGGTCCTACTGGAGGTCTTGCTGAGCGTCGTGAGCCTGCGTCTCGCCCTGCGTCGCCTGTCCGTGCTGCTCGCACTAGTGGTCGTGGTTCGCGTCAGCGTCCTCCTCCTGTCCCTGGCACGCACCGGATGTCTCTGCGTCCGTCCACTGCTCCTCTGCGTGCCCCTTTGCCTTCTCCTCCTGAGTCCTCTCTTCCTGCTCTTCCTGACCCGGAGTCGGACTCTCTTCGTGCTGCCAGTCCTGCTGTCACACGTCTCCTTGCTACTGTCGTCACTGACCCCTCTTTTGAGTCCACTGCTGCGTCTGCGCTTGTTGCTGAGCTCGTCGACTTTGCTGCTCGCTGTCGTCTAGACTACGCTGCCGGTCTTGTTGCTGAGTCTGCGTCTGTCTGTCCTCCGTCCGTCGGGGGTGAGTGTGCTCTTGGCACGGACGTCCTTGAGGACAGGCAGGAGGAGTTCCGGTGTCTGGCTGCTGCTTCACCTCATCTCGCGTCCGTACTACTTGCCCCTGAGGGAGACCCGGATGCACTAGACATCCCGACTCCGCGCTCTTACGCGGAGGCGATAGAGGGTCCCTACTCCTCTCAGTGGCAGGCAGCTATGGATGCAGAGATGGCGTCCTGGAAGTCCACAGGCACCTACGTTGACGCGGTTCCCCCTCCTGGGGCGAACATCGTCAGTGGCATGTGGATCTTCAGGGTGAAGCGGCCGCCGGGCTCTCCACCTGTCTTCAAGGCGCGGTACGTCGCTCGTGGCTTCAGTCAGCGGCAGGGAGTTGACTACTTTCAGACCTTCTCTCCCACCCCGAAGATGACCACTCTTCGGGTGCTGCTGCACATAGCCGCTTAGCGCGACTACGAGCTCCACTCTCTTGACTTCAGCACAGCTTTCTTGCAGGGTAGCCTGCACGAGGAGATCTGGCTGCGCCGTCCACCTGGCTTCACTGGGACTTTTCCTCCTGGCACCCAGTGGAGCCTCCGACGGCCAGTCTACGGTCTCCGCCAGGCACCGCGTGAGTGGCACGACACACTGAGGACTACGCTTGCGGCTCTTGGGTTTGCTCCCTCTACTGCTGACCCGTCGTTGTTTCTGCGCACCGACACTTCTTTGCCGCCGTTCTACGTCCTCGTGTACGTCGACGACTTGGTCTTTGCCACAGCTAACACTGCTGGACTAGCCTACGTGAAGTCCGAGCTGCAGAAGAGACACACGTGCACAGACCTGGGTGAACTGCGCAGCTACCTTGGCTTGCAGATCACTCGGGACAGAGCACGCCGCACCATTACCTTGACTCAGTCACACATGGTGCAGCAGGTCCTTCAGCGCTTCGGCTTCACGTACTCCTCGCCTCAGGCCACTCCTCTGTCTACTCGCCACTCGCTCTCAGCTCTGCCTTCGGATGAGTCCGTAGAGTCGAGTGGCCCGTACCCAGAGCTTGTTGGCTGCCTCATGTACCTGATGACCTGCACACGACCTGACCTTGCATACCCTCTTAGCATTCTTTCACGCTATGTTGCTCCTGGGAGACACCGACCAGAGCACATGGCTGCAGCGAAGAGGGTGTTGCGCTACTTGTGCAGTACGTCGGGCATGGGGCTAGTGCTTGGAGGGCGGAGTCCAGTGGTCCTCACTGGGCACGCGGACGCTTCTTGGGCAGACGACCAGGCTACACAGCGGTCGTCGCAGGGTTACACCTTCAGTCTTGGTTCCGGCTCTGTCTCGTGGCGGGCTACTCGCTCGTCCTCTGTTCTCAGCTCCAGTTGTGAGGCTGAGATCTACGCCGGGGCCATGGCTGCACAGGAGCTTCGCTGGCTCACCTACCTGCTGACTGACCTTGGAGAGCCGCCTCGTTCTCCTCCAGTGTTGTACGTAGACAACAAGGCCATGCTGGCCTTGTGTCGAGAGCAGCGCTTGGAGCACAGAACGAAGCACATTGCTCTCCGTTACTTTCTTGCTCGTGAGCTGCAGCAGCGTGGTCAGTTGCGACTTGCGTACGTGGCCTCTGAGGCCAACACTGCTGATGTGTTCACCAAGGCACTTGCGCCTTGTGACCATCAGCGCTTCTGCACCCAGCTGGGTCTTGTACCTGTCTTGCCTCACTTGCTCTCTTCTTGACCTTGCTTGTACTGTCACATATATATACCTGCTCTTGCTTGTCTAGCTCTATATATATATGTGTACTCCTGCATGTGAACTGGCCCTGTTGCCCTGTCGTTGTGCTCGGACTGTGTGGTGACTTTGTGATCCACCCTGAGCTTGCTCTGCTTTGCTTGACTGGTCTTGTGACCCCTTGTTCTCCCCCACTTTGCCTATGGGGGTGTGTCAGAACATATATATAGCTTATGCTGTTGTGTAGGCTATAGTGGGGTATCCCATAGGGGGTACAACCCAATTAGGGTTTCCTATATGTACTCACTTCATTCATAGTTCATCCATTCTCGTTCTACTTTTCTCACGCAGGTGCCGCTTGTTGATGTTGCTCGTAGAACGACATGAAGGAGAAGAATTTCTCCATCATGCTTGGGTCGATGCCGGTTGCTTGGTTCGCAGGAGTCTCAGTTGACTCAGCAGCTGGTCTTTAAGTTGTGCCTCCTTCTGTCTGCAGTCCAGAGGCAGGCGGTGGAGTAGGAGTAGTACCAGAAGATCCAGTAGACGAGCTTCTTTCTTTTTGTGTTGCCATGTCTTTTGATGTTGCAGGAAGTTGAACAGAGTTGAGTTTTGTCTTGCAGGCTCTCATACCATGTTGGGCTGAAGAAGTCCTTAGGATCGTTTCAAGACTAAACTCTTAGAGTGGTGATGTATTTAGCGGAAGCGTAATAGTGGATTAATTGAACCACCTTGCACTAGTATGTGAGAACAAGATGTGTTGATTATAGCAAAGAGATACAAGGTTCTATATGATTACAAGGAATACGAAAGGTTTAACTGTAACTGCTGTTGCGGTTCGATACAGCGACGACTCAAGTAACCCACTCAATAGCGAGTCAGTTATTTGTCCTTGCTGCCGCGCTGCCTTTGTCAAGTCAAAGTTTGCTGACCTTTGACCTTTGCTTCAACCTTCTGCAGATGTCGCCTTGTCAACCGCTTTGGTTGACTCGGTGTCGCTTCGCTGTGAGTATGCTTCTCTTTTATTATAGTGCTCGATACTTCAGAGGCGTAAACCAAATGTTTCCAACAAACATGAGTAGTCAAAATCCAAACATAGGCCTTGAATCAGAGTCATATATTTTACACAATTGACAGGAATAGCTTATTCACTGGGATCGGAACTGCTCAATGCGACGAAGTGTGTCAAACTGTATGTTTGTGTTCTCTCTAGGCTATTGTGGGTTAGCCTACAAGGGGTATAACACTTTAGGGTTAGTACTTGTACCCAACTAATTCATAGTTCATCCATTCCTTGCCGGATTTCGAACCCTCCCTGGATAATCCCGTCCCTGCTGTTCCTTCTCCTGCCAAGCCTTCCGCCGAGCCTTTGCCCCAGGCTTGGCAAGACTGAAGCTTCCGAAGCACAGCATCGTCCTCTTCCATGATGGTGGGGTACCGAGCCAGCCGGTACTCCGCTAGAAGACGAATGGTGTCGGCCGCAGCGACCACGGCCGGCATAAGGGTGGAGTAGTTCGGCAGGAGGTGAAGGCAGGTCCTGTTGTTGGTAGAAGCAGATGCGTCCCATCCGTACAGCACAGAGCCCAGCGCCAGCTGAGAGTAGTTGGGCTCTGGAGGGGAAAAGGGGGAGTAGGGGAGGGGGAAGGGGAGAGGGAGTTTGGCAAGAGGTGCAGACAGGTGCTTTGTTGGCAGAGACGCCCCATCTGTACAGCACACAGCCCAGCGCCAATTGAGAACAGTGCGGCTCTTGTGGAGTTTGGTTCGGGGATGGGGGGAAGGAGTGTATGGGGGAAGGGAATATGGCAGGAGGTGCAGGCAGGTACAGTTGTTAGCAGAGACGCCCCGTCCGTACAGCACAGAGCCAGTGCCAGTTGAGAATAGTGCAGCTTTGGTGAGGAAAAAGGGGAGGAAGGTAGGGAAGGAAAGGGGAGGGGAGTTGGGTTGCAAGAGGTGCTGTTGCTAGCAGAGACGCCCCGTCCGTACAGCACAGAGCCCGTGCCAGTTGAGCATAGTGCAGCTTTGGTGAGGAAAAAGGGGAGGAAGGTAGGGAAGGAAAGGGGAGGGGAGTTGGGTTGCAAGAGGTGCTGTTGTTAGCAGAGACGCCCCATCCGTACAGCACAGAGGCCAGTGCCAATTGAGCGTAGTGCGGCTCTTGTGAGGAAAAGGGGGAGGGGGTATGGGGGGAGGGAAGGATGGGGAGAGGGGGGAGGGTGGACGGGGTAGTGGGGAAGGGGAAGGACAGGGAGTGAAAGTGTGTGGGAGGGTTGGGGGAATCGGGAGGGAGGACATCCAGACAGGATTGATTGGCGGATACACCCCAGTTGTAGAGCACAGAGCCAAGCGCCACGTCTGCATAGCACGGCTATGGCCGAGGGACAGGGGGAGGAAGGGACGGGAAGGCAGAGTGGGTACCCATCACCACAGAGTGTTCACGATGAGTGTCCACATGAAGTGTTCAAGAGTAGAGCTCGGGAACAGCATGCATGACAAAGTGCGCACCTTGCTTGTGGTGCATGAGGTGCAGCACATCTGCTAGTGACGCCAGGAGAGTGCGCTCTACCACCCACCCCATACGCCCACATGGCAACCTCTTGCTCCTCACCCATCTCCTCCTTACCTGAGGTCTTGGGACATGTTCTGCTTGGCCCTTCCCCTTGCCGTCGGTAGGAGCGTCAGATTTCTTCTTGCTCCTCACCCATCTCCTCCTCACCCATCTCCTCCTCACCCATCTCCTCCTTACCTGAGGTGCCTCAGAAGCCCTTTCGACCACACACGCACACACCTTGCTCGTAGTGCACGAGGTGCCACACAGCTGCCAGCGACGCCAGCAGAGTGGGCTCCACCACCCCGTACGCCCACACTGCCACCTCCTGCTCTTCACCCATCCATCCTCTCCTTACCTGAGACACCTCAGAAGCCCTCTCGACCAGGAATGCACGCACCTTGCTCATAGTGCACGAGGTGCCACACGGCTGCCAGTGATGCTAGCAGAGAGCTTAAGGCGAGTGTTCAAGAACAGCACTCTTTAAGAAACAATACGCACCTTGCTCGTAGTGCACGAGGTGCCACACGGCTGCTAGCGACGCCAGCAGAGTGGGCTCCACCACCCCGTACGCCCACACAGCCACCTCCTGCTCTTCACCCATCCTCTCCTTCTCATCTTTCTTCCTCCCCTCTCCCTCCTCCTCCTCCTCCTCCTCCTCCTCCTCCTCCTCCTCCTCCCCGTCGTCCCCACTCTCTCCCTCCACACCATCACCCCCACGCCCACCGTCAGAACCAGAAACACCAGAAGCACCACCACCGACGCTGCTCCCAGATGCTACCGTCCTTCTCCTCTCCCCCTTGCGCCTGCCCACTCGCTTCCACGCATCCTCATTCACGCGCTGCTTGAGGTTATACTGGGGCATTTTGAGCACGTCAGTGTAGTTGCCGTCCTCTCCCTCCGCCACCACCGCTGCTACTGCCTTGGCTGCCACGCGCAGCAAGTCACGGTACAGAGCCTTGCCTGATGCTCCTGAGGGTGTCCATTTGCTGGGAGTTGGGACGTGAGGGGTGCTGCTGCTCCTGCTGCTGCTGCTGCTCCTGCTGCTGCTGCTGCCGTCATTGCCGCCACTGCTGTTGGTGCTGTCGCCACCATTGCTGCCGCTGCTGGTGCTAGCCTCACCCCGACTGCTACTGCCACCATTGCTGCTACCATCACTGCTGCTACCATCACTGCTGCTACCATCACTGCTGCTACCATCACTGCTGCTACCATCACTGCTGCTAACATCACTGCCCCTGCCACCACTGCTGCTACTATCAGCACCATCGGCTGCCTGTGCGGCTGGAGGCTCTTCAGTCAGCCAGATCTCCTCCAGAGCCCTCTTCAGCTCCACCTCCCCCGGATACACCTCCCTCCTCCTTTTCCTCTCCTCTTCTCCCCCAATCTCCTCCAACTCCCTCGCCCCTTCACTTGCTAGCACGCCCGCCACCACACTACCGTCACCCTCGCCTTCTTTCCCGCTCCCTTCCCCTCTTCCCCCCCTCCCTCCTCGCCCACCACCCCCATTGGCCAGCAGCGCCGCCACCACACCCACCGCCTCAGTAAGGTTCTCAAAGAGAGGGGCACCGTCAAATGGGTTGGAGTCGAGAACAAAGCCGTAGGTGGCGAGCAGCTGGTCGTTGGTCTTGGGACCGTATGATGTGGCGAGCTCCGTTCCTGCTGAGACGTTAAGCATGGCTATGTACTCGAATTGGTGTGTTATCTGGAGGAGGGGGAAGGGAGGGAGGGAAGGAGAAAGAGGGTAATGAGTCAGAATGGGGTCAAGGACGAAGCTGTGGATGGAAAGCAGCTGGTCATTGGTCTTGGGGCCGTACAATGTGGCGAGCTCCGTTCCTGCTGAGACGTTAAGCATTGCAATGTAATCGAATTGATGTGTTGTCTGGAGAGTGTGAGGGATGGGGGACGCAGGAAGGAAGGACGAGGGGAGGTAAAGAGAAACAAAGTGAGGGAGTGAAAGCACAAACAAAGGGTTAGAGGTTGTGAAAGAGGGGCGTCCCGTCAAAGGGGTGGGAACATGGAGCACGAGGCCGTAGGTGGCCAGCAGTTGGTCGTTGGTCTTGAGACCGTACGATGTGGCGAGCTCCGTTCCTGCTGAGATGTTGACCATGGCAGCGTACTCTAAGTGGTGCGTTATCTGTGGGTGGGGAAGAGGGCAGGGGAGGGGGAAGCGAGGGAGTCCGAAGGGAAGCATAGGCGGTAGCAAAATGCGCTTCTGTGCCTGCTCAGATGTTGAGCAGGTCGTGTTCCCAAAGTGGTCAATAATGTGCCCCCGGAGGAGCGGGGGGTGACGACGGGATGAACTTACAGTGAGTACCAAACATAAGGTTAACTAACGAACTTACAGTGAGTGATAAACAAAATAGTAAAGCACATGTAGCGAGAACTAAACATAAGGTTAAGTAACGCACTTATGGAAAGTACCACGCATAAGATTAAGTAACACACTTATACTGAGTACCAAATTTAAGGTTAAGTAAAGCACTTACAGTGAGTACCACACGGCACGACGACTGCAGCAGCACCCCGTCGCTTCTCAAGATAAAAGTTGGGTTTTGAGGCGTCTCGAAACCCAAATTTTATCACGCGACTGCCGCAGCACCACCCCATCGCCTCTCGCCTTTTGAGGCACCTCAAAAGGAGCAGCACCCCGTCGCCTCTCGAGATACAAGTTGGGTTTGAGAAGATGGGTTTTAAGACGTCTCGAAACCCAACTTTTATCACACGACTGCCGCAGCACCACCCCGTCGCCTCTCGCCTTTTGAGGCGCCTCAAAAGGAGCAGCACCCCGTCGCCTCTCGCCTCTCCAGCTCGTCCGGTGCAAGAGAGACACCCTCGCCCATGTGTCCGAGGATGACCCTCGCCCATGTGTCCGAGGATGACCCTCGCCCATGTGTCCGAGGATGACCCTCGCCCATGTGTCCGAGGATGACCCTCGCCCATGTGTCCGAGGATGACCCTCGCCCATGTGTCCGAGGATGACCCTCGCCCATGTGTCCGAGGATGACCCTCGCCCATGTGTCCGAGGATGACCCTCGCCCATGTGTCCGAGGATGACCCTCGCCCATGTGTCCGAGGATGACCCTCGCCCATGTGTCCGAGGATGACCCTCGCCCATGTGTCCGAGGATGACCCTCGCCCATGTGTCCGAGGATGACCCTCGCCCATGTGTCCGAGGATGACCCTCGCCCATGTGTCCGAGGATGACCCTCGCCCATGTGTCCGAGGATGACCCTCGCCCATGTGTCCGAGGATGACCCTCGCCCATGTGTCCGAGGATGACCCTCGCCCATGTGTCCGAGGATGACCCTCGCCCATGTGTCCGAGGATGACCCTCGCCCATGTGTCCGAGGATGACCCTCGCCCATGTGTCCGAGGATGACCCTCGCCCATGTGTCCGAGGATGACCCTCGCCCATGTGTCCGAGGATGACCCTCGCCCATGTGTCCGAGGATGACCCTCGCCCATGTGTCCGAGGATGACCCTCGCCCATGTGTCCGAGGATGACCCTCGCCCATGTGTCCGAGGATGACCCTCGCCCATGTGTCCGAGGATGACCCTCGCCCATGTGTCCGAGGATGACCCTCGCCCATGTGTCCGAGGATGACCCTCGCCCATGTGTCCGAGGATGACCCTCGCCCATGTGTCCGAGGATGACCCTCGCCCATGTGTCCGAGGATGACCCTCGCCCATGTGTCCGAGGATGACCCTCGCCCATGTGTCCGAGGATGACCCTCGCCCATGTGTCCGAGGATGACCCTCGCCCATGTGTCCGAGGATGACCCTCGCCCATGTGTCCGAGGATGACCCTCGCCCATGTGTCCGAGGATGACCCTCGCCCATGTGTCCGAGGATGACCCTCGCCCATGTGTCCGAGGATGACCCTCGCCCATGTGTCCGAGGATGACCCTCGCCCATGTGTCCGAGGATGACCCTCGCCCATGTGTCCGAGGATGACCCTCGCCCATGTGTCCGAGGATGACCCTCGCCCATGTGTCCGAGGATGACCCTCGCCCATGTGTCCGAGGATGACCCTCGCCCATGTGTCCGAGGATGACCCTCGCCCATGTGTCCGAGGATGACCCTCGCCCATGTGTCCGAGGATGACCCTCGCCCATGTGTCCGAGGATGACCCTCGCCCATGTGTCCGAGGATGACCCTCGCCCATGTGTCCGAGGATGACCCTCGCCCATGTGTCCGAGGATGACCCTCGCCCATGTGTCCGAGGATGACCCTCGCCCATGTGTCCGAGGATGACCCTCGCCCATGTGTCCGAGGATGACCCTCGCCCATGTGTCCGAGGATGACCCTCGCCCATGTGTCCGAGGATGACCCTCGCCCATGTGTCCGAGGATGACCCTCGCCCATGTGTCCGAGGATGACCCTCGCCCATGTGTCCGAGGATGACCCTCGCCCATGTGTCCGAGGATGACCCTCGCCCATGTGTCCGAGGATGACCCTCGCCCATGTGTCCGAGGATGACCCTCGCCCATGTGTCCGAGGATGACCCTCGCCCATGTGTCCGAGGATGACCCTCGCCCATGTGTCCGAGGATGACCCTCGCCCATGTGTCCGAGGATGACCCTCGCCCATGTGTCCGAGGATGACCCTCGCCCATGTGTCCGAGGATGACCCTCGCCCATGTGTCCGAGGATGACCCTCGCCCATGTGTCCGAGGATGACCCTCGCCCATGTGTCCGAGGATGACCCTCGCCCATGTGTCCGAGGATGACCCTCGCCCATGTGTCCGAGGATGACCCTCGCCCATGTGTCCGAGGATGACCCTCGCCCATGTGTCCGAGGATGACCCTCGCCCATGTGTCCGAGGATGACCCTCGCCCATGTGTCCGAGGATGACCCTCGCCCATGTGTCCGAGGATGACCCTCGCCCATGTGTCCGAGGATGACCCTCGCCCATGTGTCCGAGGATGACCCTCGCCCATGTGTCCGAGGATGACCCTCGCCCATGTGTCCGAGGATGACCCTCGCCCATGTGTCCGAGGATGACCCTCGCCCATGTGTCCGAGGATGACCCTCGCCCATGTGTCCGAGGATGACCCTCGCCCATGTGTCCGAGGATGACCCTCGCCCATGTGTCCGAGGATGACCCTCGCCCATGTGTCCGAGGATGACCCTCGCCCATGTGTCCGAGGATGACCCTCGCCCATGTGTCCGAGGATGACCCTCGCCCATGTGTCCGAGGATGACCCTCGCCCATGTGTCCGAGGATGACCCTCGCCCATGTGTCCGAGGATGACCCTCGCCCATGTGTCCGAGGATGACCCTCGCCCATGTGTCCGAGGATGACCCTCGCCCATGTGTCCGAGGATGACCCTCGCCCATGTGTCCGAGGATGACCCTCGCCCATGTGTCCGAGGATGACCCTCGCCCATGTGTCCGAGGATGACCCTCGCCCATGTGTCCGAGGATGACCCTCGCCCATGTGTCCGAGGATGACCCTCGCCCATGTGTCCGAGGATGACCCTCGCCCATGTGTCCGAGGATGACCCTCGCCCATGTGTCCGAGGATGACCCTCGCCCATGTGTCCGAGGATGACCCTCGCCCATGTGTCCGAGGATGACCCTCGCCCATGTGTCCGAGGATGACCCTCGCCCATGTGTCCGAGGATGACCCTCGCCCATGTGTCCGAGGATGACCCTCGCCCATGTGTCCGAGGATGACCCTCGCCCATGTGTCCGAGGATGACCCTCGCCCATGTGTCCGAGGATGACCCTCGCCCATGTGTCCGAGGATGACCCTCGCCCATGTGTCCGAGGATGACCCTCGCCCATGTGTCCGAGGATGACCCTCGCCCATGTGTCCGAGGATGACCCTCGCCCATGTGTCCGAGGATGACCCTCGCCCATGTGTCCGAGGATGACCCTCGCCCATGTGTCCGAGGATGACCCTCGCCCATGTGTCCGAGGATGACCCTCGCCCATGTGTCCGAGGATGACCCTCGCCCATGTGTCCGAGGATGACCCTCGCCCATGTGTCCGAGGATGACCCTCGCCCATGTGTCCGAGGATGACCCTCGCCCATGTGTCCGAGGATGACCCTCGCCCATGTGTCCGAGGATGACCCTCGCCCATGTGTCCGAGGATGACCCTCGCCCATGTGTCCGAGGATGACCCTCGCCCATGTGTCCGAGGATGACCCTCGCCCATGTGTCCGAGGATGACCCTCGCCCATGTGTCCGAGGATGACCCTCGCCCATGTGTCCGAGGATGACCCTCGCCCATGTGTCCGAGGATGACCCTCGCCCATGTGTCCGAGGATGACCCTCGCCCATGTGTCCGAGGATGACCCTCGCCCATGTGTCCGAGGATGACCCTCGCCCATGTGTCCGAGGATGACCCTCGCCCATGTGTCCGAGGATGACCCTCGCCCATGTGTCCGAGGATGACCCTCGCCCATGTGTCCGAGGATGACCCTCGCCCATGTGTCCGAGGATGACCCTCGCCCATGTGTCCGAGGATGACCCTCGCCCATGTGTCCGAGGATGACCCTCGCCCATGTGTCCGAGGATGACCCTCGCCCATGTGTCCGAGGATGACCCTCGCCCATGTGTCCGAGGATGACCCTCGCCCATGTGTCCGAGGATGACCCTCGCCCATGTGTCCGAGGATGACCCTCGCCCATGTGTCCGAGGATGACCCTCGCCCATGTGTCCGAGGATGACCCTCGCCCATGTGTCCGAGGATGACCCTCGCCCATGTGTCCGAGGATGACCCTCGCCCATGTGTCCGAGGATGACCCTCGCCCATGTGTCCGAGGATGACCCTCGCCCATGTGTCCGAGGATGACCCTCGCCCATGTGTCCGAGGATGACCCTCGCCCATGTGTCCGAGGATGACCCTCGCCCATGTGTCCGAGGATGACCCTCGCCCATGTGTCCGAGGATGACCCTCGCCCATGTGTCCGAGGATGACCCTCGCCCATGTGTCCGAGGATGACCCTCGCCCATGTGTCCGAGGATGACCCTCGCCCATGTGTCCGAGGATGACCCTCGCCCATGTGTCCGAGGATGACCCTCGCCCATGTGTCCGAGGATGACCCTCGCCCATGTGTCCGAGGATGACCCTCGCCCATGTGTCCGAGGATGACCCTCGCCCATGTGTCCGAGGATGACCCTCGCCCATGTGTCCGAGGATGACCCTCGCCCATGTGTCCGAGGATGACCCTCGCCCATGTGTCCGAGGATGACCCTCGCCCATGTGTCCGAGGATGACCCTCGCCCATGTGTCCGAGGATGACCCTCGCCCATGTGTCCGAGGATGACCCTCGCCCATGTGTCCGAGGATGACCCTCGCCCATGTGTCCGAGGATGACCCTCGCCCATGTGTCCGAGGATGACCCTCGCCCATGTGTCCGAGGATGACCCTCGCCCATGTGTCCGAGGATGACCCTCGCCCATGTGTCCGAGGATGACCCTCGCCCATGTGTCCGAGGATGACCCTCGCCCATGTGTCCGAGGATGACCCTCGCCCATGTGTCCGAGGATGACCCTCGCCCATGTGTCCGAGGATGACCCTCGCCCATGTGTCCGAGGATGACCCTCGCCCATGTGTCCGAGGATGACCCTCGCCCATGTGTCCGAGGATGACCCTCGCCCATGTGTCCGAGGATGACCCTCGCCCATGTGTCCGAGGATGACCCTCGCCCATGTGTCCGAGGATGACCCTCGCCCATGTGTCCGAGGATGACCCTCGCCCATGTGTCCGAGGATGACCCTCGCCCATGTGTCCGAGGATGACCCTCGCCCATGTGTCCGAGGATGACCCTCGCCCATGTGTCCGAGGATGACCCTCGCCCATGTGTCCGAGGATGACCCTCGCCCATGTGTCCGAGGATGACCCTCGCCCATGTGTCCGAGGATGACCCTCGCCCATGTGTCCGAGGATGACCCTCGCCCATGTGTCCGAGGATGACCCTCGCCCATGTGTCCGAGGATGACCCTCGCCCATGTGTCCGAGGATGACCCTCGCCCATGTGTCCGAGGATGACCCTCGCCCATGTGTCCGAGGATGACCCTCGCCCATGTGTCCGAGGATGACCCTCGCCCATGTGTCCGAGGATGACCCTCGCCCATGTGTCCGAGGATGACCCTCGCCCATGTGTCCGAGGATGACCCTCGCCCATGTGTCCGAGGATGACCCTCGCCCATGTGTCCGAGGATGACCCTCGCCCATGTGTCCGAGGATGACCCTCGCCCATGTGTCCGAGGATGACCCTCGCCCATGTGTCCGAGGATGACCCTCGCCCATGTGTCCGAGGATGACCCTCGCCCATGTGTCCGAGGATGACCCTCGCCCATGTGTCCGAGGATGACCCTCGCCCATGTGTCCGAGGATGACCCTCGCCCATGTGTCCGAGGATGACCCTCGCCCATGTGTCCGAGGATGACCCTCGCCCATGTGTCCGAGGATGACCCTCGCCCATGTGTCCGAGGATGACCCTCGCCCATGTGTCCGAGGATGACCCTCGCCCATGTGTCCGAGGATGACCCTCGCCCATGTGTCCGAGGATGACCCTCGCCCATGTGTCCGAGGATGACCCTCGCCCATGTGTCCGAGGATGACCCTCGCCCATGTGTCCGAGGATGACCCTCGCCCATGTGTCCGAGGATGACCCTCGCCCATGTGTCCGAGGATGACCCTCGCCCATGTGTCCGAGGATGACCCTCGCCCATGTGTCCGAGGATGACCCTCGCCCATGTGTCCGAGGATGACCCTCGCCCATGTGTCCGAGGATGACCCTC
This sequence comes from Closterium sp. Naga37s-1, assembly GCA_947471745.1. Lineage (NCBI taxonomy): Eukaryota > Viridiplantae > Streptophyta > Zygnematophyceae > Desmidiales > Closteriaceae > Closterium > Closterium sp. Naga37s-1. Next base: position 451,199 of record CANJKZ010000036.1, on the reverse strand, counting down.
GCCCATGTGTCCGAGGATGACCCTCGCCCATGTGTCCGAGGATGACCCTCGCCCATGTGTCCGAGGATGACCCTCGCCCATGTGTCCGAGGATGACCCTCGCCCATGTGTCCGAGGAGGATGACCCTCGCCCATGTGTCCGAGGATGACCCTCGCCCATGTGTCCGAGGATGACCCTCGCCCATGTGTCCGAGGATGACCCTCGCCCATGTGTCCGAGGATGACCCTCGCCCATGTGTCCGAGGATGACCCTCGCCCATGTGTCCGAGGATGACCCTCGCCCATGTGTCCGAGGATGACCCTCGCCCATGTGTCCGAGGATGACCCTCGCCCATGTGTCCGAGGATGACCCTCGCCCATGTGTCCGAGGATGACCCTCGCCCATGTGTCCGAGGATGACCCTCGCCCATGTGTCCGAGGATGACCCTCGCCCATGTGTCCGAGGATGACCCTCGCCCATGTGTCCGAGGATGACCCTCGCCCATGTGTCCGAGGATGACCCTCGCCCATGTGTCCGAGGATGACCCTCGCCCATGTGTCCGAGGATGACCCTCGCCCATGTGTCCGAGGATGACCCTCGCCCATGTGTCCGAGGATGACCCTCGCCCATGTGTCCGAGGATGACCCTCGCCCATGTGTCCGAGGATGACCCTCGCCCATGTGTCCGAGGATGACCCTCGCCCATGTGTCCGAGGATGACCCTCGCCCATGTGTCCGAGGATGACCCTCGCCCATGTGTCCGAGGATGACCCTCGCCCATGTGTCCGAGGATGACCCTCGCCCATGTGTCCGAGGATGACCCTCGCCCATGTGTCCGAGGATGACCCTCGCCCATGTGTCCGAGGATGACCCTCGCCCATGTGTCCGAGGATGACCCTCGCCCATGTGTCCGAGGATGACCCTCGCCCATGTGTCCGAGGATGACCCTCGCCCATGTGTCCGAGGATGACCCTCGCCCATGTGTCCGAGGATGACCCTCGCCCATGTGTCCGAGGATGACCCTCGCCCATGTGTCCGAGGATGACCCTCGCCCATGTGTCCGAGGATGACCCTCGCCCATGTGTCCGAGGATGACCCTCGCCCATGTGTCCGAGGATGACCCTCGCCCATGTGTCCGAGGATGACCCTCGCCCATGTGTCCGAGGATGACCCTCGCCCATGTGTCCGAGGATGACCCTCGCCCATGTGTCCGAGGATGACCCTCGCCCATGTGTCCGAGGATGACCCTCGCCCATGTGTCCGAGGATGACCCTCGCCCATGTGTCCGAGGATGACCCTCGCCCATGTGTCCGAGGATGACCCTCGCCCATGTGTCCGAGGATGACCCTCGCCCATGTGTCCGAGGATGACCCTCGCCCATGTGTCCGAGGATGACCCTCGCCCATGTGTCCGAGGATGACCCTCGCCCATGTGTCCGAGGATGACCCTCGCCCATGTGTCCGAGGATGACCCTCGCCCATGTGTCCGAGGATGACCCTCGCCCATGTGTCCGAGGATGACCCTCGCCCATGTGTCCGAGGATGACCCTCGCCCATGTGTCCGAGGATGACCCTCGCCCATGTGTCCGAGGATGACCCTCGCCCATGTGTCCGAGGATGACCCTCGCCCATGTGTCCGAGGATGACCCATGGTCCGAGGATGACCCGCCATGTGTCCGAGGATGACCCTCGCCCATGTGTCCGAGGATGACCCTCGCCCATGTGTCCGAGGATGACCCTCGCCCATGTGTCCGAGGATGACCCTCGCCCATGTGTCCGAGGATGACCCTCGCCCATGTGTCCGAGGATGACCCTCGCCCATGTGTCCGAGGATGACCCTCGCCCATGTGTCCGAGGATGACCCTCGCCCATGTGTCCGAGGATGACCCTCGCCCATGTGTCCGAGGATGACCCTCGCCCATGTGTCCGAGGATGACCCTCGCCCATGTGTCCGAGGATGACCCTCGCCCATGTGTCCGAGGATGACCCTCGCCCATGTGTCCGAGGATGACCCTCGCCCATGTGTCCGAGGATGACCCTCGCCCATGTGTCCGAGGATGACCCTCGCCCATGTGTCCGAGGATGACCCTCGCCCATGTGTCCGAGGATGACCCTCGCCCATGTGTCCGAGGATGACCCTCGCCCATGTGTCCGAGGATGACCCTCGCCCATGTGTCCGAGGATGACCCTCGCCCATGTGTCCGAGGATGACCCTCGCCCATGTGTCCGAGGATGACCCTCGCCCATGTGTCCGAGGATGACCCTCGCCCATGTGTCCGAGGATGACCCTCGCCCATGTGTCCGAGGATGACCCTCGCCCATGTGTCCGAGGATGACCCTCGCCCATGTGTCCGAGGATGACCCTCGCCCATGTGTCCGAGGATGACCCTCGCCCATGTGTCCGAGGATGACCCTCGCCCATGTGTCCGAGGATGACCCTCGCCCATGTGTCCGAGGATGACCCTCGCCCATGTGTCCGAGGATGACCCTCGCCCATGTGTCCGAGGATGACCCTCGCCCATGTGTCCGAGGATGACCCTCGCCCATGTGTCCGAGGATGACCCTCGCCCATGTGTCCGAGGATGACCCTCGCCCATGTGTCCGAGGATGACCCTCGCCCATGTGTCCGAGGATGACCCTCGCCCATGTGTCCGAGGATGACCCTCGCCCATGTGTCCGAGGATGACCCTCGCCCATGTGTCCGAGGATGACCCTCGCCCATGTGTCCGAGGATGACCCTCGCCCATGTGTCCGAGGATGACCCTCGCCCATGTGTCCGAGGATGACCCCCGCCCATGTGTCCGAGGATGACCCCCGCCCATGTGTCCGAGGATGACCCCCGCCCATGTGTCCGAGGATGACCCCCGCCCATGTGTCCGAGGATGACCCTCGCCCATGTGTCCGAGGATGACCCTCGCCCATGTGTCCGAGGATGACCCTCGCCCATGTGTCCGAGGATGACCCTCGCCCATGTGTCCGAGGATGACCCTCGCCCATGTGTCCGAGGATGACCCTCGCCCATGTGTCCGAGGATGACCCTCGCCCATGTGTCCGAGGATGACCCTCGCCCATGTGTCCGAGGATGACCCTCGCCCATGTGTCCGAGGATGACCCTCGCCCATGTGTCCGAGGATGACCCTCGCCCATGTGTCCGAGGATGACCCTCGCCCATGTGTCCGAGGATGACCCTCGCCCATGTGTCCGAGGATGACCCTCGCCCATGTGTCCGAGGATGACCCTCGCCCATGTGTCCGAGGATGACCCTCGCCCATGTGTCCGAGGATGACCCTCGCCCATGTGTCCGAGGATGACCCTCGCCCATGTGTCCGAGGATGACCCTCGCCCATGTGTCCGAGGATGACCCTCGCCCATGTGTCCGAGGATGACCCTCGCCCATGTGTCCGAGGATGACCCTCGCCCATGTGTCCGAGGATGACCCCCGCCCATGTGTCCGAGGATGACCCCCGCCCATGTGTCCGAGGATGACCCCCGCCCATGTGTCCGAGGATGACCCCCGCCCATGTGTCCGAGGATGACCCCCGCCCATGTGTCCGAGGATGACCCCCGCCCATGTGTCCGAGGATGACCCCCGCCCATGTGTCCGAGGATGACCCCCGCCCATGTGTCCGAGGATGACCCCCGCCCATGTGTCCGAGGATGACCCCCGCCCATGTGTCCGAGGATGACCCCCGCCCATGTGTCCGAGGATGACCCCCGCCCATGTGTCCGAGGATGACCCCCGCCCATGTGTCCGAGGATGACCCCCGCCCATGTGTCCGAGGATGACCCCCGCCCATGTGTCCGAGGATGACCCCCGCCCATGTGTCCGAGGATGACCCCCGCCCATGTGTCCGAGGATGACCCCCGCCCATGTGTCCGAGGATGACCCCCGCCCATGTGTCCGAGGATGACCCCCGCCCATGTGTCCGAGGATGACCCCCGCCCATGTGTCCGAGGATGACCCCCGCCCATGTGTCCGAGGATGACCCCCGCCCATGTGTCCGAGGATGACCCCCGCCCATGTGTCCGAGGATGACCCCCGCCCATGTGTCCGAGGATGACCCCCGCCCATGTGTCCGAGGATGACCCCCGCCCATGTGTCCGAGGATGACCCCCGCCCATGTGTCCGAGGATGACCCCCGCCCATGTGTCCGAGGATGACCCCCGCCCATGTGTCCGAGGATGACCCCCGCCCATGTGTCCGAGGATGACCCCCGCCCATGTGTCCGAGGATGACCCCCGCCCATGTGTCCGAGGATGACCCCCGCCCATGTGTCCGAGGATGACCCCCGCCCATGTGTCCGAGGATGACCCCCGCCCATGTGTCCGAGGATGACCCCCGCCCATGTGTCCGAGGATGACCCCCGCCCATGTGTCCGAGGATGACCCCCGCCCATGTGTCCGAGGATGACCCCCGCCCATGTGTCCGAGGATGACCCCCGCCCATGTGTCCGAGGATGACCCCCGCCCATGTGTCCGAGGATGACCCCCGCCCATGTGTCCGAGGATGACCCCCGCCCATGTGTCCGAGGATGACCCCCGCCCATGTGTCCGAGGATGACCCCCGCCCATGTGTCCGAGGATGACCCCCGCCCATGTGTCCGAGGATGACCCCCGCCCATGTGTCCGAGGATGACCCCCGCCCATGTGTCCGAGGATGACCCCCGCCCATGTGTCCGAGGATGACCCCCGCCCATGTGTCCGAGGATGACCCCCGCCCATGTGTCCGAGGATGACCCCCGCCCATGTGTCCGAGGATGACCCCCGCCCATGTGTCCGAGGATGACCCCCGCCCATGTGTCCGAGGATGACCCCCGCCCATGTGTCCGAGGATGACCCCCGCCCATGTGTCCGAGGATGACCCCCGCCCATGTGTCCGAGGATGACCCCCGCCCATGTGTCCGAGGATGACCCCCGCCCATGTGTCCGAGGATGACCCCCGCCCATGTGTCCGAGGATGACCCCCGCCCATGTGTCCGAGGATGACCCCCGCCCATGTGTCCGAGGATGACCCCCGCCCATGTGTCCGAGGATGACCCCCGCCCATGTGTCCGAGGATGACCCCCGCCCATGTGTCCGAGGATGACCCCCGCCCATGTGTCCGAGGATGACCCCCGCCCATGTGTCCGAGGATGACCCCCGCCCATGTGTCCGAGGATGACCCCCCGCCCATGTGTCCGAGGATGACCCCCGCCCATGTGTCCGAGGATGACCCCCGCCCATGTGTCCGAGGATGACCCCCGCCCATGTGTCCGAGGATGACCCCCGCCCATGTGTCCGAGGATGACCCCCGCCCATGTGTCCGAGGATGACCCCCGCCCATGTGTCCGAGGATGACCCCCGCCCATGTGTCCGAGGATGACCCCCGCCCATGTGTCCGAGGATGACCCCCGCCCATGTGTCCGAGGATGACCCCCGCCCATGTGTCCGAGGATGACCCCCGCCCATGTGTCCGAGGATGACCCCCGCCCATGTGTCCGAGGATGACCCCCGCCCATGTGTCCGAGGATGACCCCCGCCCATGTGTCCGAGGATGACCCCCGCCCATGTGTCCGAGGATGACCCCCGCCCATGTGTCCGAGGATGACCCCCGCCCATGTGTCCGAGGATGACCCCCGCCCATGTGTCCGAGGATGACCCCCGCCCATGTGTCCGAGGATGACCCCCGCCCATGTGTCCGAGGATGACCCCCGCCCATGTGTCCGAGGATGACCCCCGCCCATGTGTCCGAGGATGACCCCCGCCCATGTGTCCGAGGATGACCCCCGCCCATGTGTCCGAGGATGACCCCCGCCCATGTGTCCGAGGATGACCCCCGCCCATGTGTCCGAGGATGACCCCCGCCCATGTGTCCGAGGATGACCCCCGCCCATGTGTCCGAGGATGACCCCCGCCCATGTGTCCGAGGATGACCCCCGCCCATGTGTCCGAGGATGACCCCCGCCCATGTGTCCGAGGATGACCCCCGCCCATGTGTCCGAGGATGACCCCCGCCCATGTGTCCGAGGATGACCCCCGCCCATGTGTCCGAGGATGACCCCCGCCCATGTGTCCGAGGATGACCCCCGCCCATGTGTCCGAGGATGACCCCCGCCCATGTGTCCGAGGATGACCCCCGCCCATGTGTCCGAGGATGACCCCCGCCCATGTGTCCGAGGATGACCCCCGCCCATGTGTCCGAGGATGACCCCCGCCCATGTGTCCGAGGATGACCCCCGCCCATGTGTCCGAGGATGACCCCCGCCCATGTGTCCGAGGATGACCCCCGCCCATGTGTCCGAGGATGACCCCCGCCCATGTGTCCGAGGATGACCCCCGCCCATGTGTCCGAGGATGACCCCCGCCCATGTGTCCGAGGATGACCCCCGCCCATGTGTCCGAGGATGACCCCCGCCCATGTGTCCGAGGATGACCCCCGCCCATGTGTCCGAGGATGACCCCCGCCCATGTGTCCGAGGATGACCCCCGCCCATGTGTCCGAGGATGACCCCCGCCCATGTGTCCGAGGATGACCCCCGCCCATGTGTCCGAGGATGACCCCCGCCCATGTGTCCGAGGATGACCCCCGCCCATGTGTCCGAGGATGACCCCCGCCCATGTGTCCGAGGATGACCCCCGCCCATGTGTCCGAGGATGACCCCCGCCCATGTGTCCGAGGATGACCCCCGCCCATGTGTCCGAGGATGACCCCCGCCCATGTGTCCGAGGATGACCCCCGCCCATGTGTCCGAGGATGACCCCCGCCCATGTGTCCGAGGATGACCCCCGCCCATGTGTCCGAGGATGACCCCCGCCCATGTGTCCGAGGATGACCCCCGCCCATGTGTCCGAGGATGACCCCCGCCCATGTGTCCGAGGATGACCCCCGCCCATGTGTCCGAGGATGACCCCCGCCCATGTGTCCGAGGATGACCCCCGCCCATGTGTCCGAGGATGACCCCCGCCCATGTGTCCGAGGATGACCCCCGCCCATGTGTCCGAGGATGACCCCCGCCCATGTGTCCGAGGATGACCCCCGCCCATGTGTCCGAGGATGACCCCCGCCCATGTGTCCGAGGATGACCCCCGCCCATGTGTCCGAGGATGACCCCCGCCCATGTGTCCGAGGATGACCCCCGCCCATGTGTCCGAGGATGACCCCCGCCCATGTGTCCGAGGATGACCCCCGCCCATGTGTCCGAGGATGACCCCCGCCCATGTGTCCGAGGATGACCCCCGCCCATGTGTCCGAGGATGACCCCCGCCCATGTGTCCGAGGATGACCCCCGCCCATGTGTCCGAGGATGACCCCCGCCCATGTGTCCGAGGATGACCCCCGCCCATGTGTCCGAGGATGACCCCCGCCCATGTGTCCGAGGATGACCCCCGCCCATGTGTCCGAGGATGACCCCCGCCCATGTGTCCGAGGATGACCCCCGCCCATGTGTCCGAGGATGACCCCCGCCCATGTGTCCGAGGATGACCCCCGCCCATGTGTCCGAGGATGACCCCCGCCCATGTGTCCGAGGATGACCCCCGCCCATGTGTCCGAGGATGACCCCCGCCCATGTGTCCGAGGATGACCCCCGCCCATGTGTCCCGTCCCCTGCTCCCGCATTCCCGCCGCCTCGCTCATCGTGTGCAAGCCACAGTCTACCAGCCACTCACACACTCACAAGCAGCCCCCACTCACGTTGTTCTGAATGGAGGAGTTGAATGGAGGAGTTGATTTGGTGATCCAGCAGCTCGGCTGCGGTGATGAGCGCCATGCCCACACCTCGCACCACAGCAGCACCACACAGTGCGACGACTGGCGCCGCCTGTGAATGAATCACCCACGCACTCATCCACTGGCACTCACGTTGTACTGGATGGAGGAGTTGATTTGGTGGTCCAGCAGCTCGGCCGCAGTAATAAGCGCCATGCCCACGCCGCGCACCACACGGCGGGGCGACTCGTGCAGCACCCCCACTGCGTCGTTCACTGCGTCCACCAGCTCGCTCGGTGCGTTTGCCATCGCCCTCCGCCGCTCCCTCGCCCTCCTCCTCTTCTTCTCACCCCCCTCACTCTGTCCTCTCTCCGCCTCCCCGTCGCCCCCCCCGCCCCCCTCGCTGCTCCTCGCTCCCTTTTTGCCCGACTCCCCTGCGGCGGCAACGGCAACTTCAAGGTCCAGGCCGGAGAGCTCCTTGAAGGGGACGGAGAAAGCGCGCGAGTCGAGGATAGAGTGCGCCCACATGTAGTCGTCGAATGATGCAAACGCCATGGCGGGTGGGCGCACCTGCTTGTACTCCATCAGTGCCACCTCCCTCTGCTGGTGGACCTGGGATTGGGGTCAGGATAGGGGAGAAGGATGGAAAGAGATGGTTAGGGATGGAAGGAGATGGGGAGAGGAGGCCGGAGAGTCCCCTGCGGCAGCAACTTCAATGTCCAGGCCGGAGAGCTCCTTGAAGGGGACAGAGAAGGCACGCGAGTCAAGAATAGAGTGCGCCCACATGTAGTCGTCGAATGATGCAAACGCCATGGCGGGTGGGCGCACCTGGTTGTACTCCATAAGAGCCACCTCCCTCTGCTGGTGGACCTGTGATTGGGGTCAGGGATGAAGGGAGGGATGGATAGGGATGGAGAGAGATGGAGAGAGATGGAGAGGGTTGGAGATGGATGGAAAGAGATGGGGAGAGGAGGCCGGAGAGTCCCCTGTGGCGGCAACTTCAAGGTCCAGGCCCGAGAGCTCCCTGAAGGGCACAGAGAAGGGGCGCCTGGTTGTACTCCATAAGTGCCACCTCCCTCTGCTGGTGGACCTGGGATTGATTGAGCATCTTTCAGGGAGTCATCACAGAAGCGGGAGGGTAGCGGCACATAGGGCGGCAGGATGAGCCACCTGCCTCTTGAGAATTTCCCTACATTCAACCACGCCAAGGCAGCACGGCACGCAAGGCAACACGGCACGGCACGGCACGCACCAGTAGCTTGAGGAGGTGGGACTGAGCCTCGTCCAGTGAGTCATCACAGAAGCGGGAGGGCAGCGGCACGTAGGGCGGCAGGATGAGCCACCTGCCTCTTGAGAATTTCCCTACATTCAACCACGCCAAGGCAGCACGGCACGCAAGGCAACACGGCACGGCACGGCACGCACCAGTAGCTTGAGGAGGTCGGACTGAGCCTCGTCCAGTGAGTCGTTGCGGAAGCGGGAGGGCAGCGGCACGTAGGGCGGCAGGATGTCTATGTATGGCCACCACTCCGACTGCCTCCCCCTCGCCTTCTCCCGCAGCAGCCACGCCACCATGGCCACCTGGATGTTCACCGGGCCTGTGAGGAGTGGCAGGGGAGGAAGAGTGGAGGAGGCAGGGAAGGCAGAGTGGAGACGGCAGGCTCGTACACAAGGGTTCTGCAAGCAAGCAAGCAAGCAAGCACCTTCTCCCGCAGCAGCCACGCCACCATGGCCACCTGGATGTTCACCGGGCCTGGTGGGTGTGCCACGGGAAAGCAGAGGGGGAATACACATGTTTTAAGCAAAACGTTTCGCAAGGAAGGGAGGCAAGTCACCTGCTTTACCTTCTCCCGCAGCAGCCATGCCACCATGGCCACCTGGATGTTCACAGGACCTGGTGTGCCATGGGGAGGGGAGGGGAAATGCACATGTTTGAAGCGCCTGTTTCACAAGGAAGGGAGGCGTGCCAGAGGGGAAACGAGGCGTGCCACCTGCTTTAAGTTCTCCCACAGCAGCCACGCCACCATGGCCACCTGGATGTTCACTGGCCCTGGTGTGCCATGGGGGAACGGAATGGAGGGGGGAATGGTGAGCAGCACCTCCCCCCTGCGGCTCCCTCCCTCATTCCAGCATGACTGTCAGTTCAATGCGGTGCAATGTGGTGCAATGTGGTGCGATTCGGTACCGTGCGTGCAAAGGGGAGTACCTGTGTGGGGCGGCATCTCCTCTGCTGCGACCTCTGCTGTGATCCACAGCGACTGCGGAATGGTCAGCAGCACCTCCCCCTCCTGCACGTCCCGCCCCGCCACCATGCTCATCTGGCGCCTGGCGTGACGTGACATGGCAGGAGACAGAGAGGTGGAAAGAGGTAAAGGAGGCGAAGGGTAGAGATAAGCAGGAATGACAGTGATCGGAAACGGGCAGCACCTCTCCCTCCTGCACGTCCCTCCCCGCCACCGTGCTCATCTGCCGCCTGGCACGGGCATGAGGAGACAGTGCAGCAGCAAGGAAAAAGGGGGTGAGGGGGGGTGAGTAAGAAGAAGGAATGCCGATAATCAGGGGTAAAAAGCACCTCTCCCTCCTGCATGTCCCTCCCCGCCACCATACTCATCTGGTGCTTGCTGGGTTACTTCTGAGACGTCTCAAAGCATGTTCCTCCCCGCCACAATGCTCATCTGGCGCTTGCTGGGCATCCCAGGCAGGACCACAGGTGGACGAGTTAAGACACGTGGCAAAACTCATACTATAAATGTGTCACACTGCACACCTGACACGTGGCAGCATCTTTAAGTGACATGTGATAGACTGCACACCTGACACGTGATGGAATGCTGACTGGAAATGTATCACGCCGCACACACCTGACACGTGGCAGAATGCTTAACCTCACGTGTGCCACACTGCACAGCTTACACGTGGCAGGATGCTTACCTGACACGTGTCACACTGCCCACCTGACACGTGGCTTGGCAGAGGCGTTGGTGGCAGCAGAGGGATCTGAGGTGTTACTCAGGGAGGGTGCCACGTCGCGATGGTCATAGAAATGAAACTGCCAATGAGGGGGATGGCATAAGGGGAAGAGCGAGGAGGAAAGTTGAGGAAGGAGAAAGCGTGTTACAAGGAACAGTGAAACGAAACTGCGGCAGGCTCAACCAGAAAACAACTTTGTTCAGAGGAAGTGAGTTTTGAAATGGTGGCCTGGACTGGATATCCCAACCAATAGCATGGAACGAGCTACGAACTCGCCTCGAGTGACTCTCTCACCTTGAGAGGTGATTCATCCATGCGAGGGGCTCACCTTGAGGTGCACTCACCTTCAGAGGGGAATCATCTGTGCCATACTCCTTGATGCCTCTCTGCTGCACCCACTCTATAAACGCCCTCAGCTTCCTCTCCTCGTCATCCTCCACCTCCCCTGCCTCTCCTCCCTCCTCTTCCACACCCCCTCCTCCTCCACTCCTCCCCTCCGCCTCCCCTTGCCCTCCCTCCGCCCCCACCCCCTGACCAGTGTCCCCGACACCCGCGCTCCCCTCCTCCCCCCCGCCCTCCACTCCCGCCCAGCTCCCCGTTCCGCCCAAGTGCAGGTCGTAGCGTGGGTCGCAAGAGAGCAGCAGCCAATCAGAGGCCTCCACGAGTAGCTGCTTGTTGTTGAGGTGGCGCTGCACCACGTGCTCCACCTCCTCCAATCCAGTCATCATCCACGGCTCACAGATCTGATGGGAGGGGGCGGGGAGGGTTGGGATTGGAGGCATTGGAGAGAGTGGGGGAGGGGAATGCTTGCTGCTGCACCACGTGCTCCACCTCCTCTAACCCCGTCATCATCCACGGCTCACAGATCTGATGGGAGGGATGGATACATGTATGAGTATGCATAAGGGGAATAGAGGTAGGGAGGGTGGTGGGATAGCTTGCTGTTGAGGTGGCGCTGCACCACGTGCTCCACCTCTTCTAACCCCATCATCATCCACGGCTCACAGACCTACCACGTGAGGGGCATTGCAGGGGGCGGGCGTGTGGACAGTAGGAAAGAGTGGGGGGGGGGGGGGTGGGGACAAGGGGTTGGGATTGGAGCCGTTAGAAAGAGTGGGGGAGGGGAATGCTTGCTGCTGCACCACATGCTCCACCCGCTCCAGACCCGTCATCATCCACGGCCCGCAGATCTGAGTGGGGAAGGGGAAGGAGGCATGTATAGAAGAGAGTGCTTGCTGTAGGAGAGCGACATCACGCCCTCCTGGTACTTAGCTAAGTGCGCCTCTTACCTCGCTCCCACTCCCAGCCCCCTTCACACATGCCCACCACATCAATCTACTCTTGTCCAGCTGCTGCCCTCCCCCTTGCTGCCACACGCAGCACTTGGCGCTAAACTCCCCCTCTCCCCTCCTCCAACCTCACGCACATCACCTCACCTTGACGATCTTCTCGGGCTGCTTCACTCCAGCGCGCTGCCACACGCGGCAGAAGGGCACGTAATAAAGCGACATGGCGTCCTCCTGCACCGAGTCCTGGTACTCGCGCACCCTTCTCCACCCCTCCCCACCCCTCCCCACGCCTCACCTTGACGATCTTCTCGGGCTGCTTCACTCCGGCGCGCTGCCACACGCGGCAGAAGGGCACGTAATAAAGCGACATGGCGTCCTCCTGCACCGAGCCCTGGTACTTAGCTAAGTGCGCCTCCACCAGCTCCCTCAGCGTGCTCGCCACGAGTCTCAACACAGGCGTGAGGGCGGAGAGCAGATGGTCCCGCTGGGGAAACTCGGCGAGGGAGATGTGGAGGGGATTGGAGGAATGGATGGAGGAGGAGGATGAGGGGGATGAGGGGAAGGAGGAGGAGACGAGAGGCATGTGCGTGCACGTGGTTTGGCCGTCGAGGTTCCATGCATAGGCGACGCTTACTCGAGCAAAGAAGCTGTAGTGCGGCTCTGGGGGGGGAAGTGGGAAGTGGGAAGTGGGAAGAAGAGGGGAAGCAAGGTAGGTGGGGGTAAGGACGTGCTGCCGTGTGTGTGGCAGATGCAAAAGCAGAAGCACTCACGCTGTTCTGTGCCGGCGTCGAAGGCAACTCACTCACCCTCCCTCTCTCCCCCATCACTATACCATCACCATATGACTGACTGACTGCACAGACACACTCACTCTTCCTTGCGGGGAAGACACACGCTGAGATGGTATAGTGAAGGGAGTGAGACACGGCAACGGCACTATACCATCACTATATGACAGACTGACTGCACAGACACACTCACCCTTCCTTGCGGTAAAGGCGAAGGTGAACGGCAACAGCACCACATCAGCCGGCTTTTGAGGATCCTCAAAAGGTGACCTTTGTCTCAGGCTTTTGTCTCAATCCCAAGGTGTGACAATGGAGCCGACTCAAAGCTCAACTCTCACCCTCCCCATGGCTGACCTGAAACGACTCCCATCATTCCTCCATGGCAGAAACACTCAGGATACGCCACCATCGCAGCATCCGTGAGGCCCAACGAATACACATGCAGCGGGAATGAGTAGGCAGCATTGCAGTGCGGCAGAAACAGCAGCTCGAAGACTCATCCCCGCCCTTGACACTCACCAACGCGTGCCTCAACACGCACCCTCCTTAGTGGCGAAGAAGTAGGTGAAGGCAGTGAGGTAGGCCACCATCTCGGGATCCATGAGGCCCAGCGAGTACACATGCAGCGCTGGCCCTTCCAGCCATGACACATCCACCCCCCCCTGCCCCTCCTGCCCCCCCTGCCCCCCCTGCCCCCCTTGCCCCTCCTCCTCATCCTCCCCTTCCCCACCTTCTTCCTCCCCTTCTCCCCCCCCACTACCCCTTTCGCTTCCTCCTCCCTGTTTCTTCTCCAACCCCATCCTCTCCCTCATCTCCCGCCTCATCTCCCACACTCTCACTTTCTCCACAATCTCCTCCCTCACCCCAAGCCTCTCCCTCTCCTCCCGCCCCCCCCACACCACCGCCTTTACCACCCTCCTCTTCACCCTCCGCACCGCCCGCAGAATCTTCGCGCCGATCTCCGCAATCTTGAGCTGGGATTCGATTGCGTCGGGGTCGAAATCGGGCGGCACTTCCGTGGCAGCCGCTTGCAGGGCAGCAAGAGGGGAGTCGAAGAGGGGGAACTGGGCGAGGAAGAGCGACTTGGGAGCCACTCCAAAGTAGGTGAATGCGTCGGTGTTGGAGAGAGGTGTGGCGTGGATCAGCGACGGTTGGGGAAGCCTCAGTGTCTTCGGTGACTCTCTCTTCTGCAGCTCTTGTTTCTCCTCCTTGCCCGCCTGTCCTGCTCCCTGCCACCTCTTGCTTTCCCTGGGCCAGCGCTGCTCTAAGTACTCTTCCTCCCCTGCATCTTCCGTCTCCTCCACCTGCTCCTCCTTTTCCTTTTCCTCCCCCTGCTGCTGCTGCTGCTGCTGCTTGTCTGTTTCCTTGGCCTGCTCTCTCCTCTGCCCTTCCTTCTCTTTGCTCCTCCTCTGCCTCCTCGCCTTCATCCTCCGCTCCCTGGCCTTCTGCGCCTCTCTGAAGTGCCCCGACAGCCTGCCATCCAGAGGCAGCAGCAGCGGCGCGTCGTTGGCAATGGGCTGCGTCGCAACCACACGGATCGACCCCCCCACCACCTCCCACTGCACGTTCGGCGCATCAACTTCCGCATCCACATCCCCATACCCATCCACATCCCCATACCCATCCACGTCCCCATCACCTCCCTTCTGCTCACTCCCAGTCCCCAACCCATTCTTCTCCCCCCCTTCACCATCCGCCAGCACTATATCTGCAACGGATCCTCTCCCTGCCCGCCCCAGCAGGTGCATGAGAGGCACAAATGCCAACTCATACCGCCCATCCCCCTCCCCCTCCGCTTCTCCTTCAACCTCCCCTTCCCCCTCGACATCGTCCTCCATCCCTTCCCACCTCCCCTCCCCTGAGCAAGTACGAGCACCAGAGGCATAGTCGCCCGCAGCAGCACCAGCACGGCACTGCCTCTCGCTGGGGGAGCTTGCAGCAGAGGGGTTGCTGGCATGGAGGGCGGCGGAGGGCAGGGGGATGGAAGTGACGAGGGCAGTGGTGACAGCACGGAGAAACTCCTCCTTGGTCACTGCACTCCCTGTAGCCCCCGTGGGGTTCTGAGCATTGCCGTCGTGCTGGGATGGGCTGGGCTTGGGCTTGCGGCGGGACTTATATGCTGGTGGCTTTTTGGAGGTGGCCTGCTGCCATGCGCTGTACTCGCCCTCGTATTGCTGCCTCAGTGCTTCTGCCTGGGTGGTGTGCGGGGGAGCGAGGAAGAGGGGAGAGAAGGGGAGAGGGCGAGGAGGTAGTGCGCCTTGAGATGGTCTGTCTGCCATGTGTCTTGCTTGCTCTCTCTTCCCCAAAGCAGGTGTGGGGGAATGTTGGAGAAAAGGGAGGATGGAGGATCGAGACAGACGGTTGAAAGGAGATGGGCCTGTTGAATGGAAAAAGGCGTGGGTGCGCATGAAGAACAAGAATAGCACCCTCATGCATGGCACTCACCTCCGCCACCTCCGGCTGCATGCCCACCCCATGGTGCAGCATGGGCAGTGTGTTGTGTGGCACATTCATCCCCATATCCAATTCAACTGCTCATGCAGCTGCCTGCACTCATGCAGCTGCCTGCACTCATGCAGCTGCCTGCACTCATGCAGCTGCCTGCACTCATGCAGCTGCCTGAACTCATGCAGCTGCCTGCACTCATGCAGCTGCCTGCACTCATGCAGCTGCCTGCACTCATGCAGCTGCCTGCACTCATGCAGCTCCCTGCACTCATGCAGCTGCCTGAACTCATGCAGCTGCCTGCACTCATGCAGCTGCCTGCACTCATGCAGCTGCCTGCACTCATGCAGCTGCCTGCACTCATGCAGCTGCCTGCACTCATGCAGCTGCCTGCACTCATGCAGCTGCCTGCACTCATGCAGCTGCCTGCACTCATGCAGCTGCCTGCACTCATGCAGCTGCCTGCACTCATGCAGCTGCCTGAACTCATGCAGCTGCCTGCACTCATGCAGCTGCCTGCACTCATGCAGCTCCCTGCACTCATGCAGCTGCCTGCACTCATGCAGCTGCCTGCACTCATGCAGCTGCCTGCACTCATGCAGCTGCCTGCACTCATGCAGCTGCCTGCACTCATGCAGCTGCCTGCACTCATGCAGCTGCCTGAACTCATGCAGCTGCCTGCACTCATGCAGCTGCCTGCACTCATGCAGCTGCCTGCACTCATGCAGCTGCCTGCACTCATGCAGCTGCCTGCACTCATGCAGCTGCCTGAACTCATGCAGCTGCCTGCACTCATGCAGCTGCCTGCACTCATGCAGCTGCCTGCACTCATGCAGCTGCCTGCACTCATGCAGCTGCCTGCACTCATGCAGCTGCCTGCACTCATGCAGCTGCCTGCACTCATGCAGCTGCCTGCACTCATGCAGCTGCCTGAACTCATGCAGCTGCCTGCACTCATGCAGCTGCCTGCACTCATGCAGATGCCTGCACTCATGCAGCTGCCTGCACTCATGCAGCTGCCTGCACTCATGCAGCTGCCTGAACTCATGCAGCTGCCTGCACTCATGCAGCTGCCTGCACTCATGCAGCTGCCTGCACTCATGCAGCTGCCTGCACTCATGCAGCTGACTGAACTCATGCAGCTGCCTGCACTCATGCAGCTGCCTGCACTCATGCAGCTGCCTGCACTCATGCAGCTTCCTGCACTCATGCAGCTGCCTGCACTCATGCAGCTGCCTGCACTCATGCAGCTGCCTGAACTCATGCAGCTGCCTGCACTCATGCAGCTGCCTGCACTCATGCAGCTGCCTGCACTCATGCAGCTGCCTGCACTCATGCAGCTGCCTGCACTCATGCAGCTGCCTGCACTCATGCAGCTGCCTGCACTCATGCAGCTGCCTGCACTCATGCAGCTGCCTGCACTCATGCAGCTGCCTGAACTCATGCAGCTGCCTGCACTCATGCAGCTGCCTGCACTCATGCAGCTGCCTGCACTCATGCAGCTGCCTGCACTCATGCAGCTGCCTGCACTCATGCAGCTGCCTGCACTCATGCAGCTGCCTGAACTCATGCAGCTGCCTGCACTCATGCAGCTGCCTGCACTCATGCAGCTGCCTGCACTCATGCAGCTGCCTGCACTCATGCAGCTGCCTGCACTCATGCAGCTGCCTGCACTCATGCAGCTGCCTGCACTCATGCAGCTGCCTGCACTCATGCAGCTGCCTGAACTCATGCAGCTGCCTGCACTCATGCAGCTGCCTGCACTCATGCAGATGCCTGCACTCATGCAGCTGCCTGCACTCATGCAGCTGCCTGCACTCATGCAGCTGCCTGAACTCATGCAGCTGCCTGCACTCATGCAGCTGCCTGCACTCATGCAGCTGCCTGCACTCATGCAGCTGCCTGCACTCATGCAGCTGACTGAACTCATGCAGCTGCCTGCACTCATGCAGCTGCCTGCACTCATGCAGCTGCCTGCACTCATGCAGCTGCCTGCACTCATGCAGCTGCCTGCACTCATGCAGCTGCCTGCACTCATGCAGCTGCCTGAACTCATGCAGCTGCCTGCACTCATGCAGCTGCCTGCACTCATGCAGCTGCCTGCACTCATGCAGCTGCCTGCACTCATGCAGCTGCCTGCACTCATGCAGCTGCCTGCACTCATGCAGCTGCCTGCACTCATGCAGCTGCCTGCACTCATGCAGCTGCCTGCACTCATGCAGCTGCCTGCACTCATGCAGCTGCCTGCACTCATGCAGCTGCCTGCACTCATGCAGCTGCCTGCACTCATGCAGCTGCCTGCACTCATGCAGCTGCCTGCACTCATGCAGCTGCCTGCACTCATGCAGCTGCCTGCACTCATGCAGCTGCCTGCACTCATGCAGCTGCCTGCACTCATGCAGCTGCCTGCACTCATGCAGCTGCCTGCACTCATGCAGCTGCCTGCACTCATGCAGCTGCCTGCACTCATGCAGCTGCCTGCACTCATGCAGCTGCCTGCACTCATGCAGCTGCCTGCACTCATGCAGCTGCCTGAACTCATGCAGCTGCCTGCACTCATGCAGCTGCCTGCACTCATGCAGCTGCCTGCACTCATGCAGCTGCCTGCACTCATGCAGCTGCCTGCACTCATGCAGCTGCCTGCACTCATGCAGCTGCCTGCACTCATGCAGCTGCCTGCACTCATGCAGCTGCCTGAACTCATGCAGCTGCCTGCACTCATGCAGCTGCCTGCACTCATGCAGCTGCCTGCACTCATGCAGCTGCCTGCACTCATGCAGCTGCCTGCACTCATGCAGCTGCCTGAACTCACCTCAGCACCCATACGCATCCTGAGCACTCAGATCCTGCTTTGTCTCACCTCTGCCATCTCTGGCTGCATGCCCACCCCCTCGTGCATCATGGGCAACGTGATTTACCACACATCTATCCAAGCACAATACCGCAACCATACGCATCCTGAGCACTCAGATCCTGCTTTGTCTCACCTCTGCCATCTCCGGCTGCATGCCCACCCCCTCGTGCATCATGGGCAACGTGATTTACCACACATCTATCCAAGCCCAATACCGCAACCATACGCATCCTGAGCACTCAGATCCTGCTTTGTCTCACCTCTGCCATCTCCGGCTGCATGCCCACCCCCTCGTGCATCATGGGCAACGTGATTTACCACACATCTATCCAAGCACAATACCGCAACCATACGCATCCTGAGCACTCAGATCCTGCTTTGTCTCACCTCTGCCATCTCCGGCTGCATGCCCACCCCCTCGTGCATCATGGGCAACGTGATTTACCACACATCTATCCAAGCACAATACTGCAACCATACGCATCCTGAGCACTCAGATCCTGCTTTGTCTCACCTCTGCCATCTCCGGCTGCATGCCCACCCCCTCGTGCATCATGGGCAACGTGATTTACCACACATCTATCCAAGCCCAATACCGCAACCATACGCATCCTGAGCACTCAGATCCTGCTTTGTCTCACCTCTGCCATCTCCGGCTGCATGCCCACCCCCTCGTGCATCATGGGCAACGTGATTTACCACACATCTATCCAAGCACAATACCGCAACCATACGCATCCTGAGCACTCAGATCCTGCTTTGTCTCACCTCTGCCATCTCCGGCTGCATGCCCACCCCCTCGTGCATCATGGGCAACGTGATTTACCACACATCTATCCAAGCACAATACCGCAACCATACGCATCCTGAGCACTCAGATCCTGCTTTGTCTCACCTCTGCCATCTCCGGCTGCATGCCCACCCCCTCGTGCATCATGGGCAACGTGATTTACCACACATCTATCCAAGCACAATACCGCAACCATACGCATCCTGAGCACTCAGATCCTGCTTTGTCTCACCTCTGCCATCTCCGGCTGCATGCCCACCCCCTCGTGCATCATGGGCAACGTGATTTACCACACATCTATCCAAGCACAATACCGCAACCATACGCATCCTGAGCACTCAGATCCTGCTTTGTCTCACCTCTGCCATCTCCGGCTGCATGCCCACCCCCTCGTGCATCATGGGCAGCGCGCGGCGCTGACCCGCCTTCAGGTGAATCAGCAGGTGGAGGAATGGCGCCCAGGCGAACGAGGAGGTGGAGGAGGAAGGAGAGGAAGAGGACGAGGAAGAGTGGAGGTGGGAAAGGGCGCAGACAGCAAGAGAGGCTTCAGCAGAGAGAGACGCGGAGAGGGATGGGGATGGGACCGAAAAGGGAGGAGAGGAGGCGCAGAGGGAGGAGGAGAAGGCGAGGCGTAGGGGCAGGGAGAAGAGCACTTGGCCGCGGCGAATGGGGCGGGTGGTAACCAGGGATGGCAGGAACCTGCATGGGAAGGAGGGAGAGGTTGGGAGGGTCGGGGAACAGAGGACGAGGTGACTTGGGAGGCGGGCGGTAACTAAGGAAGGAGGGAACCTGCATGGGATGGAGGGAGAGGTTGGGAGGACAATAGGGAAGATAGAATGAATGAGGTGCCTTGTGGGGAGCAGGCGCAGGGAGAAGAGCACTTGGCCGCAGCAAATGGGGCGGGTGGTAACCAGGGACTGCAGGAACCTGCACGAGAAAGAGGGAGAGGTTAGGAGAGTCGGGGAACAGAGAACGAGGTGACTTGTGAAGCGGCTCTGATATCATGGCGCAGCAGGAGGGAATTGAGCAGCTGCTTCTGAAGAATGGGCAGGTGGTAACCAGGGACGGCAGGAACCTGCATGGGATGGAGATGGGAGCACGCACGGGGAGCAGAAAATTAGGTGACTTGAGAGTTGCATTAGTAGGCGAGGCGCAGGGGAAGGGAGAAATAAAGAAAAACGAAACAACATCAACAAGAATGGTCATGTAACGGCAGGTGGAGCTACTCACATGTACTCATCCTCGTTAGAAGATTTTGCAGGCTTCTCATCCCCCTCCTGCTTTGTCTGTTGTGGCTTGGGCACAAACCGTTGCTTCAACATCAGCAGCTGCGTATTCATGCCATTCCATGCCATCAGATGCATCATATGCCATCACATGCCATCAGATGCATCATATGCCATCACATGCCACCACATACCATCGCATGCCACCACATACCATCGCATGCCACCACATAGCATCACATGCCACCACATGCACCACATGCCACCACATGCCATCACATGCCACCACATGCCATCACAAACCATTTCATTCCATCGATTACATGCCATTCAAACAGCCGCCAAGAGATGGCAAGCAGTGACATACAAATGCCATACATGCATGATGCGAACCATAAATGCCATACATGCATGATGCGTACCATAAATGCCATACATGCCAAGCAGTACAGGACATGCATGTTGAAGCAATGTTGCCCCAGGCAAGCCACAGAGGATATGCACAGTGGTTGGGGAGGAATCAGTTGACATCTACTCTTGAAAAAGCATTCTAAAGCAGCATAAAGGAAGCGACTGAACAAGGACATGCCTGGACACGCATGCTCACGATGGGCTTTGTTCTGACGGAACGGAACGGAACAGAACCAATCTGAAAGGATTGATCAAGGCTCTAAAGGTCACAGCTTGTTCAGCTGTCATCCAAACTGGTTACTTATCATTCGCCCAAACAACAGCCGTAGATGTGGAAATTTCTAATTAGACGGCCAACCACTAGATAGTCCAGAACGAGGGGCTACCCCACCTTTATGGGTCCTTTCCCCGTGGCTGCTCGAAGCGCCGTAGCCGCATTTCCCCCCGCCGAATCCGCAATCCACTTTAGATACGCCCCCCATCCAGCCTCCAGCAGCAGAGGATCCACGTCAGCGCTGATTTCATCCCACAGATCTTCGGCTGTCCACGTGTCACCTGATCCTCCGGAATCTACGTGGTCTTTGTGTTCATTGGTGGAAGCTAAATCTGCTTTCAGCGAGGATTCCAGTAACGAATCGTCCTCTTTATCATCATCAGAGATTCCCCCGAAGGAGGAGATCAGCCATCCGAGCGACTCTGGAACACCTCGCTTGGGTGTCGCAATCGAGCCCTGAACTGTAGCACTTCGTGCAACGTCGCTTCCTTGCGACGGCGTTGCGACGTTTTGCGACGCTGCGGCGACATTCTCTGTCGCTGCGTAGGAAGAATTATTGACGGTCAGGATTACGGCAATGCAAAGCAGGACGAGGCTGCAGCGCCGTCGACGGCGAGCTGTCACTGTCATGGCTTGCAGCAGCGGGACTTGCGAAGCGGACTTGGAATTCTTGATTTAGGCAACCAGGACAAATCGGAGTTGTGTTGTGATGTGATCATTCCAACCTCCTTACAAGTGCATCCGGTTTTCGACACCTTCACCCGGTCTTTCACAGATGCGAAGCGAACTAGCCTCAATACGCGGAAGGCGAAAATATGAAGTGGGGGAAATGATTTATATTCGATTTCCCATGCATCTCCACCACACAAAATTGACTTTTTTTATGCTTAATTGCTAGACCATCTCATCGAACTAATCAACTTCAAGGAAATAGCTACCAGGTACCTACATCCTACTTAGAATTCTCCATGGATCTAAAAATGATCTCGTACAGGCTAACACAGATTTCGCCTGCAATGAGCAGGATGATAATCCACTCAAGCGTGTCTGACTTCCGGTTTTGAAGAATATCCAAGAAGAACCGCACATTGTGCTGCCAGACGAAAAAAATCATATCAAGTAAACCCAACATAAATACCATCATCGCACGAAGCAAGGAATGACTGCAGCAGCAACAAACTCAGAAGACAAGAAGAAACTGAAGACACCAGCGTGAGAGAGAGACGGTGTGAAGGTCGTCACCTGGATGATGTTGAGTTTGAAGTCGAGGCTCTCAAAGCGCTCGTCCAGCTCAAAGTCGTCCCGCAGGAACTCCCAGATCTTGGAATACTCCGCATGCCGCCACGCCGTGTCCGACCTGGCCACGCACGAGAAACGGAACACAAATAAAGCAACAAGTACGACAGCAACAACAAAAAAAAGTGTACGCTGAGCGAGTCGAGAGCTCCTTTAACAGGGGCAGGATTCAGTAACAACATGTGGAGTGGAACGACGAGACTAGCAAGGCAAGAGGACAGACACAAGAGTCCTCATCGCACCTCTCCAGCAGCCCTATTCTGAGGATGACGTCAGCCAGGGTGGTGTTGGCGGCAGCAACGAGCTGGAAGAGCTTCTTGCGAGTCATGGTGAATGTGCCGCTCTGCTCCATGCCTCTGTTCAGCTCACTGAACGTGTTCACCATCTCGTCCACCTGCGAGTGGGAAAGGAATAGAGGGTTAGTAAAGGCAGAAGTGAGCAATTCAGCAGTCATAGTGACCCGAACGTGCTGCTCTGCCCCATCCCTCTGCTCAGCTCACTGAAAGTGTTCACCATCTGGTCCACCTGCGAGTGGGGAACAGCACAAGGCAACACAGCGCATAGTACTGGAAACAGGGGTCATGGTGAACGTGCCGCTCTGCTCCACGCACTCCTGTTCTAACCCACTGAACGTGTTCACCATCTCGTCCACCTGAAGGCAGGGAGGGGGAGAAGGTAGTGGCCGTTCAAGCATGGTTCGAACGATCTTGGATGTGCCACTCTGCTTCTTGCCTCGATTCAGCTCACTGAACGTGTTCACCATCCCATCCGGCTGCGGGAGAAGAGGGAGGGGAATTAGGGAAGGCAGAGGGGAGGAAGAAGGGCATCAAGGTGGGATTGCCGCTCTGCTCCATGCCCCTGAACGTGTTCACCATCTCGTCCACCTTCCAATGTAAAGGAAAGGCGCAGTGAAGTCAAAAAGGTGTCGTTTCCCGTACGCAGCGGTTGAGAGTTGTGACGCCAATGGCCCAGACGCGCCCACCTTGCATCACTCCATTCCATCCACCACACTCCACCGCATTGCACCCACCTTGCGTGCATAATGATCAAGAGCCACGCTCTGCCCGAGGATGCTGGAGATGACTCGAATGTTGTTCACGTCCAGCTGCCTCACCACAGATGAACCCAGACACACACTCCTTCCAATACACAGCAGCTAGAATATACCCTCCGGAATACACACCCAGCACACAACCCTTCAGTTCACTCCCTTCAACTCCACACCACCCACCTTGAGACCCTCCTTCCCACTGCACCCACCTTGCGAGCATAGTGGTCAAGAGCCACGCTCTGCCCAGGGATGCTGGAAATGACTTGAATGAGTCATGTTTTGAGTCGACTAAAAACAGTGCACCCACCTTGCGAGCATAGTGGTCAAGGGCGACGCTCTGTCCGAGGATGCTGGAGATGACTCGGATGTTGTTCACGTCCAGCTGCCTCACCGCCACGTAGTCATGGCCCCCCTCGCTCCACCCTTTCAGACCGGCACGCGCGATCACACTGTACTCTGTGTGGTATAAGAAGCACAAGGGGACACTTGCAGGGTGTTGGGTAGCTGCCTCACCGCCACGTAGTCATGGCCCCCCTCGCTCCACCCTTTCAGACCGGCACGCGCGATCACACTGTACTCTGCGTGGAGCGCACATGTGGGAGCAACCATAGATATGTGCTTCAAAGATATGCCAAGAACACGTGACTATCAAGAAAAATGAACGAACCATTGATGTGTGCCTCTAAACAGCACAGCATTGTGTGACTATATCGAGGTCACAGCAACCCACCGTCGCTGTGCGCCTCCTTGAACGCCCCAGTGCAGTGCTGGGTGACAATATCGAGGGCGAGCGCCTCCTCTGTGCGGTCAAATTTGAATACGACGGAGCCGTAGTGAAACGCCACCATGTAGCGCTCTGGTGCTGGCACACATGCCTCCATGCCCTGAGGACGGGGGTAGAAACCCATGGGATGGAATGTATTGCGAATGGGAATGCGGTCAAAGTAAAAGAAGACCACGAAGCTGTAGTGAAACGCCACCATGTAACGCTCAGGTGCTGGTACACATGCCTCCATGCCCTGAGGGTGGTGACAGGGGTGTATGGGAATGGGGTGCATGGAAGGAAGGGGAGGGAACATGGGGAGGAAAGACCACGGAGCCGTAATGAAACGCCACCATTTAGCGCTCCGGTGCTGGTACGCATGCCTCCATGCCCTGGCGAAACAGACGGGCATGGGATGGGATGTATGGTAGGAAGGGGAGGTAGCAGGATGGGGGGCGATAGCACGGAGCCATAATGGAACGCCACCATGTAGCGCGCTCAGGTGCCCCACCACACATGCCTCCATGCACTGTGCGCCGCCAGCGCCGGCATACAACGCAGAGGAGTGGGCCCTCCAAGGAGACAGAGAGTGTGGGCTTGCAGACGATTGCCATCACGGTGGATGAAGTTTCGGGTCTGGACGGGGATGCTGGCAGAAAAGCAGCAGCAGCCGCAGCAGCAGCAGCAACCGAAGCTTACATGCATTGCAACAGCTAAACGCCTCTTCTCAACATGCAATGCCAGAAGCACCCACACCCCACTGACACGCCACCCACACACACACCACTGAAATGGCACTCACGGGTTTGGACAGCGCAGCATGGAGGGGAAGAGGCAGGGAGCGGTTGGGGAAGCGGATGATGACATTGTTCTTGGCTGGCTGCAGCTGCATACCCCCGAACCCGCTGGGACCCGCCAGCCCCCTCACGTCCAGACTGGGGGTGCGTGGGGGATGGATTGCAGACAAAAAGAAGGGGGGCGGTTGGGGACGCGGATGATGACATTGCTCTTGGCTGGCTGCAGCTGCATGCCTCCCGAACCCACTGGGA
Organism: Closterium sp. Naga37s-1; assembly: GCA_947471745.1. Classification (NCBI taxonomy): domain Eukaryota; kingdom Viridiplantae; phylum Streptophyta; class Zygnematophyceae; order Desmidiales; family Closteriaceae; genus Closterium; species Closterium sp. Naga37s-1. Next base: position 426,329 of record CANJKZ010000036.1, on the reverse strand, counting down.
CCTGCCAGCCCCCTCACGTCCAGACTGGCAGCGGCAAAGTGGGATGGATGGGAGCAAGATGGGAGCAAAGTGGGAGATTCTTGAAACACCGCACAGACAACATACTAAACCCCAAAACCCCTGTAGGCCTCACCCGCACCCTACTTCTCAAAACGGGCGGTGTATATAGAGATGAGAATTCAGGCAGGCACATACAGAAGATGACAGTGGACTCTAGGATGCAGATGGAAAACAATGGTGAATAAATGTCACCTTAAAACCCAAACCCTGAACCTCCGACAGCTCGGCTTAAGAGCAGGCATGGTGCATTGCAAACGCGTGCTGTATGTAAAATGGGTAAATGTATTTTGGTTCACGAGCATAAACGCTCAAGTTTTAAGAGTTAAGAATATTGAGGGTTTAAGAGTTAAGGTACCTTCTTGCCACGTAGACTGCCTTGACTGGTATGAACTGATCCGGTTGCTTGTTGCCTGCTGGAACAACACTGCCGTTCGGAGGGGTGGAACTGGGTTGACTGTTGAGACTGGTGGGGCTGGTGGGGCTGGTTTGACTGGTGGGGCTCGTTTGACTGGCCTGACTGTGTTGAAGCGTGGGGCTGGTGGGGCTGGTGGAATTGGTTTGACTGCTTTGACTGCTTTGGCTGACCGAGCTGGAGCTATAACAACGGCTTGAAGTGCGAGCATGGGTTGGCGCTGCAGAATGACTTGAGAGGACAGGACCAGGCGAGCCTGCTGTGCTGGTGTGACTGGGAAGACTGCTAGCTGAAGTCGTGAAGGCGGCTCTCTGGGCCACGTGAAGGTGCTGCTGCCAGTACTGCTGCTGCTGCTTCTGCCAGTGCTGCTTCTGCCAGTGCTGCTGTGGAGAGGCAAGCGCAGCAGAACTGGTTACAGAAGGAATGCGCTGCTGATGGCAAATGTGACTCCCGATGAATCTGGACACCTGGCTTGTCGACCCTTGGGATCTCCAGGGTTCTTGAGGGCCTTCAAAAAGCGATTCAACGAATTTGGACACCTGACCCGGCGTCTCTGGAGATCTCCACGGCTGCAACTGCTGCTGCACCGCCTGCTGCTGGACGCATTGAGCTGTCTCAGAACTCAGCGACTCCCGCAAACTAGTAGCTGACAAGGCTGTATCTGACGACGCTCTCCCGTGCGGCAGCCTTGACACCCCGCATCCGTCGCTCTCGAGCCCAGCCCGCCATGCTGTAACGCCGCGCGTTCCGGTGTGAGAAGCCTCGTGATGGTGGTGACGAAACGAATGGAACCCGTCGCGAGCCAGCCTGGAGATGCCATGGCGGACCCGCAGGAAATCGACACGTGGCATGGCGTCAGCGTTGCCAAAGGTGGTGCTGAAATGTGACGAAGGGTTCAAGACGAAGCAGGAGGAATCCTGAGAGTCTTGTCCTGTTTACGGATCAGCGAATCGCGGAATTACAGGTCGTTAGATAACAGGCGTGGGAGTCGAGGGTGGGGATGTTGTCACTGCAAAAAACACATGAAGACGCAAGCTGAAACGGGATGCGTTTCTGGTGCTGATCGTGCGACGGAGTGGAGGGGGGGGAGATGATCGTCTGAGACGCGAGGCGCAAGAGAGCGAAGATAGCAACGAGGTCAGCTCGTGCAGCCACCAGGGATCAATGATGAGAATCCACGAAAAAAGTGCGATCGAGGGATCAATGGTGGAGATCGGCGGTGCAGTATCCCTTCCCTGCAGCTACGCAGAGGCAGGCACCTTACAACAGCAGCTGCAGAGCAGCCGCCATGGCGTCAGTGTGAGTTACCGAGATGGTTTTTTATGATTCTGTAGGTGTTTGACGGCGATCATACGCGATATACGATGCTTGCCTAGCTTTGAACTTGTGTTGACCGTCATTCCTTGGAAGTTGAATCAAAACTTGCAACAGCGATTCATTTAAACTGGCCCAATACTGGAATAGCGGGAAACAACGTTGCAGATTGAGAATTGATTAAAAGGGGGACTGAAAATCGAAATACATTTTGCATGGCAACTCCATTGTAGGTTGCGATTATTTCAAGCCTTCTAGCAGCAACTCCGGCTGTAATCTATACAAAACATAATCTTCTGTTACACTCTACCTAGTCATCCCCTCCTCTTAGGAGGGAACAGATGCCCTTCATAAATTCTATGTGCAATGCATACTGCACAAGTGCGCTGATTTCTCCATGGCTAGGTGGCCATGGCAGTAGGCCTCCAATCCACCGCCCGCCACACCCAGAAATGACTGTCACCTCACCACCGCGCACAACGTCAACCATAGCTCTCATCCTCCAGGAATTTCTCAAACTCGGTGCCTTTGAGCTTCGCAGCCACGGCATCGTAGTTCTCAATCGACTCCCTCAGCGGCCGCGTGTGGATCTTCACCTGCTTGCTCGTCAGCTCCTGCGCCGGCACCCCCAAGAAGCGCTGCACATTCTCCAGGATCTGAAGTGGGGAGGAGAGGGGGGGGGAGGGGGGGGGGGGGGGGAGGGAAGGCGAGAGAGGGTGAGTGTAAGAAAGAGAGGCTTGCTTATCAGCTCCGTGCCGGCACTCCGAAGACGCGCCGCACATTCTCCAGGATCTAAATGGGAGGCAGCAGGGAGGGAAGGGAGGGGTGAAACGTGGGGAGAGGTGAGAGGTAGTAAGTGATTGAGAGAGAGGGCTGGATGACTGGCGGGGAAGAGGATTGAAGGAGATGTGTGAATGGAAGGTGGGAAGATGGAGCTCGGAGGGAGGAGGGAACAGGGAAGGCAGGGACGGAGGGAGGGAGGGAGGGGAGTTGGGGTTGTGGAATGACAGAGGAGGTAGAGGGGTGACGGGGAAAGGGACCAAGATCTACCAAACAAGGTTATTCCACAACAGATATGATTGAGTGACTGAGCATATTCGAGCAGCATTAGCAAATAACTGGCAGGTTGGCAGCACTCACCGTCTTGTTCTTGACCACGTCCTCGTAGTACACGAGCATCCGCCGCGTGCCGTTGAACGCTCGGAGCGCGTCGTCCACCATCTCCTGCACGCGCTGCAGGTTGCCCTCCAGGTGCTTCGCGTTCACGTTCGGCCGAAACGTTGCCAGCTTCTCCGCCTGCACCGTCGGACGAACCCACCCAGGGGTGAAAAACGCAGGAATGTTGGTTACACTAACGAAGGTGGCATGCGGAGGAATGGCGGTGAATGCTGGTGACAAATACATTCTTTTACGTTGACTAAATAATGAATGTTGGTGCCAGATAGCGGGGTTGTTTAGGACAGCGAGGGGAGGGAAAAGGTCAGAGAGACAGAGAGAGCGCGAGTAAAGAGTAGCTGTGCTACGGGTGCTTCTTCAGGGGGAGGAGGGGAACGGAAGGGCAGTGTGGGGAAGGGGTTCGGGTAGGGTGAAGGGAGGTGGGGTGTGTGGTGTGGTGTGGAGCAAGGGGAAGGGAGAAGAGGAGATCTGATTGAGCGCACGACGCACCTCTTCTTTGCTATGCGTGTGCGACTTGTGCACTCCCACTAGTTGCGTCTTGCGATCGTACGCATTCGCCAGGATGGAAATCAGCCGCCGCAGCACGTTCTTCCTGATAAGCAGGATGACGGACACGTGGTGCTTCTTGAAGTACTCTGCCACGTCACTGCTGAACTCCATCGCGCCCTGCGGAGCCAGAGGCAGCGGAAGTTGGCCCGGGGGGTAGGGAGTAGGAAAGGAGGGAATAGGGGAGAGAAATGAGTGAAGAATGGCGACCAAGCGGAAAGCAGGGGGTGGATGCGGGAGGAGGACGCAGGAGAGGAGGGAAATAGGGCAGAAGATGGAAATGAGGGACAAGAGGTTACTGGGAGGAGAAATAAGGGCAAACAAACCGAGAAGAAGCCACAAGAACAGCAACCAGGTTGTGAGTCAGGGCAAGACGGCGAACCCATGTGCTCATGCGACAACCTTCCAACCACCTCCCTCCTCCCTCCTTCCCACCCTGATCTCGTCAGACGCATGTCTCCCCCTCCTGAGTTACCGTCACTTAGCCGTCACTCCCTCACTCCCTCCCTTACTCTCTCCGATCCCTCTCCCCACCCACCCGTCGCCCTTCCTGCCCCGTCCTCCCTCCCTGCTCCATTCCTCCTTCCGCCTCCCGCTCGCTTTCCCCCCTCCCTATCCCTGGCCTCCTCTCCGTTCTCGTCCTTACTTCACTTCCCCGCCAGTCGTCAGGTTTTTACCTCCATCCCTCCCTCATCCTCTCCCCACCTGGTTGCCCATCCATCCCAATCCAACAGCTCATCTACCAAGAAGACCGTCCATCTGAAGTAGACGGTCCCCCCACCTAGCTAAACATGTTTCTCAATCCAACGGTCCCCCTCACCTGGTTGAGCATCCACTTGAATCCGACGGCGCTCGTGCACGAGTTCTTCGCGGCGCTGTTCGACCAATCCAGGTTGTACACGCGGTCAAGCGTCTCCGCGACCGCCGACGCGTTTTCGCGACGCGGCCTGACTATAAATATCTCGCCGTGACTACTAATGTTCGGGTGGGAGTTTAAGAACGTTTCAAACCACCCGCTGCCGGACCGCTGCATGGAAAGGACGACGAAGTTATGCACGGGTTTGCATAGGCATTCTCCTCGGCTATAATTAAGAGGGTTGGGATAATGTTGACCGAACCGCTCCAAGTCGCCATATTCTACGTCCGGGATCGCGGGACATTTCTCTAACTCCCTCGAATCTGCTTCTCTTTGCGCCTTCCGCACAGCTGCCTTCTCCTCCTCGCTTTCCTCGGAAGCGAGTGAGCGGGACGGCGAAGAAGTCGAGGAGGAGGAGGAGGAGGACGAGGTGGAAGAGGAGGAGGAGGACGAGGAAGAGGAGGAGTGGGGCGGAGATGGGGGATCGTATGGGGAATCGATGGGAACAGCTTCAATGGATAGCGACGCGAATAGGTCGAACGAGGATGCGGTGTGTGATATGGATTTAATGCACAGTGACAGACCACATATGGCCAGAAGAACCACTGTGCTGACTTTCCAGAAGTAGGAACTCCGTCGAGGGATTTTGGCTGGGGTTGGAGAAGGAGGAACGACCATCATAATGTCGGCTAACGAGAGCATCTGCAACGGGGATGGAAGGGGAGACGAAAATTGGATAAGAAGGCGGGTTAGCGGAAGCACCTAATCGCAACGCTTGAGGGAACCACGACAGCGGGAAACGAAGAAACTGAGATATCCGATGGTAAGGAAGCGTTGAGACGACTCAGTATCCACTCACGACACTTGCTGCAAGATAATCTTTAAAGACTGGCGCAGAAGCGCGGTTACCTTACTCGGTGTGTGCCAGAAGAAGATGGAAGTAGAAAGTATCTGCGCTCAGCGAACGTCGCAACAAAAAGCTTGAGTCGGCCTGTTCAACGTCGAAGGTCCTAGGGTTGACCTAGTCCCGGAAATGATCGATCGAGCCTAATGAGTCAAGATCGCGAATAATCTGCTGTCGTTCGTCGGGTTAACTGGTCGAAAAGCTGGAAACAAGATGATAAGGCAAATTGAATACTGCTGCACAAGCAATGCTCTGAGACACCAATAGCCTTACTCAGGACAATCACAAAAACAAGATATATATGTCTTTTCAAGAGAACGCATCTCCTATGTGTATGTAATCTCAAACATATTTTGCGGTAAAAGGAACGCGTTCCGCCGCCAAATACGCAGGAGTGAAAGAACTAGCACGAGGAGCCGCCTCCGTACAAATACCGGAGGTGACGAGGAAAGGCCAGCCGTAGATTCATGGGGTCAAAAACTCGGAGATGCGTTATGTGCAAAGCAGGTATGTGTTGGCTGGCTAGGAAACAGACCAGGGAGCATCGGAAATGTGGACACGAGATAGCAACCGATTACAGTACCGTACACCACAGAATTTTGGCGAGGCATTTCAGGGGCGGGGAGGGTTGGAACGCGATCTCCTTGCACGGTTCTTGTGCCAGAGCAGCCCAGCAGGTTCTGGATCAAACTTGGCGGGAATGTCGGAGGGGAACGGAAAGCTCGGTTTGCGGCCTCGGGAGCGGTTTGGCTGGCAGCGTAGGTAAGGAAGACTGGTTCGGTTTCCTCCGGGGTGGCCCGACTGCGCAGAGGTCCCGAGCGAATAGAGGTTCGCGTTTGACCCAACGGACAAAAAACGAGTCGGTCTAGTACTCGTTACACACATCCGCGATTGTTATGGTGGACCGCTGTCAGATTGATGTCAGGTATGGCAATGTCGGCGGGGATAGGTTCGGAAGGCTACCTGTCACGTTCGGACGTCAGGTGATGCCTGACAAGCCCAGCAATCCCTTGATTTTCACGGAAACGCCCGAATCGCATAAGCTGCTGCACACCACAGTTTCAATCGCCGAGCCTCGATGACAATTAGAACCGTACTGAACCATACTAGCCACAACAATATGTTCAGGTCAATCACCAACAACGGGCGGCATCGCGTCCTGGGTTTGTGTTGAGAGATTGAATTCAAGCTCGAACATACCCGGCCCCTCCAGAAACAACCTTGTATATTCCAAACTACCTCGACATCGACTTTGAGAGGTGATAGGGAAGCAACTTTTTTTGGGGTTTAGGCGAAGGTTTGGGAGGGGACCTATGGGCAGTCTGGGGGAGGTGGCAGGGCTCACTTCAAGTGACCTTGGGGTACTCTCTTTGTGGAGGGAGAGCGCAAGCTCTAAATCCCAAGTTCGAATGGTGAACTGAACACAGGTTTGAGGGAATGAGGCTTGATTTTTGCAAATATCGAGAAGAGCCTGACACGAGGGTGGAATTGTGGAGCTAGTTGGCAGACAGTCAGAGGCTGTAAGGGAATTACGCGAAGTGGCCCGAAAGGTCACCCAAGTATCTTGTTAACTACCTTTATCTCAGTCGAGGCAGGATGATTATCCTGAGAGTACACACACCCCAAGGCGACGAAAAGAACGTGACGCAATATGGTAACTTGCAGCCCAGAAAGATAGAAAACGATGAATACTAAAGTATACATTCAATTCTACGCCTGGAGGCTACTCACTCCTTTTTATCAGACTTCATGGCATTTTTCCAATTCCGTTAATATTTATCTGGTGAGAGCAGCCATCTAAGGTCAAATAATAAAATAGCAGCTATTTTATTTCTGTTTTTGTGTGATATTTACTACCTGACCCATGGAGCAGAATGGTGTTTACAGGCTACCTGGACGTGTATTGAGTTATAAATATAAGGGATCAAGGTAGGTCAGGAGATTCCGATATTTATTTAGCGGATAACCCGGCATGAGCTGTTACAATACAAGACAATGAATCAGCCGTCTTCATAAACCTCTTGAACTATTCAACCTGGAAGCTGTACGACAACCTTATTGTTGGGGAGAATATGCCACAAGTAACCAACTTGGGACTCGATAACGTGAATGGTAAGAAAAAAAACGCGTACGGTCACTGTATCGGGTTTTCTGACGGGTTTGGTAAGCGGGGTCACGGATTCAGTCACTAACAACAGGTAGAAAATCACGCGAATGGTCACACATGTAACTCCCGCCAAAAAAACTTGAAACTCAACAAAATTCCCGCTCGCGCCCAACCAATCTGCGAACTTGTAAAAAAACTAAAACCCAATCGGAATCGGAAGCGGTTTGGGAACGGATCAACCCTAAACACCTGGCGAGTTACGTGTTTAGGGTTGATCATCCGAAAATGCATCCAGGTTCTTTCTGGGTTTCATTTTGTTTTGGCGGGAGTTTCATCTGTGACCATTCGCGTTTTTTTTACCAGCTGATTGTGACTGATTCCGTGAAACGCTTTATCAGTCGCGTGAAAACACCCTTTGCATTGACCGTACCCTTTATTTTTTCACCAAAAATGTTTTCGAGTCCCATGATGGTTACGAACGGCATATTTTCCCTTATTGTTGCACCCGAATAAAATCCGGCTGACCAGTGGCCGTGAGACACCGGTGCCACATGCGACCGTTGGGATCCACGGGCCGCGCATGCCTGATAACTTCGGGGATCGGGATATACGCGTAGTGCGAGTTGACCAACCCGACGGTGATGCCGCTGTAGCCGGCGAATGCGCCGTGAACGGCGTTCTGCCCTAGCACGGCGCACATGACGCTGTCCGACGCGTTCGCGCGGCACGCTCGGATCATGTACGTCGGATCGATGTATTTGACGTCTGCTGGCCGTCCGATGGACTTGAAATGACGCCGCACCTATCAGCCAAAAATAGGTCACGAGCAGGAAGAGCGGGGAAAGGAGGATGAAAGGGAGATGTGGATTTCGAAGGCGAAATCGCACTGTGCAAGGTGAATGGTAGTACTCAAAGCTGTGTAGAGGAGAGTGAGTGAGAATGAGAAAGAGAAAGAAGCGATAATGGGAATGAGAATGAGAAAGATAGTGAGACCAATAATGGGAATGACGGGAATGACGATCGAATTGATTATGAGTCGGAATGATAAAGAGAATGAGAACGAGCCAATCCGTAGCAGCCTCCCCACCCGCACCTGCTTCAAGAGAAAGACCCCGATGTCCGACAGGATTGGATTTCCTGACGCATCCGTGCCACCCTCCCCTTGCACGATGTCCTGCACGCACACACAAGCGTGGAATGCTTGTGTTACTCTTGCGAAGTATCAAAATTGACAAGGGTGAAGATGCGCGCGCGCGCACACACACACGCACACACGCACACGCACGCGCACACGCACACACACGCGCACACGCACACGCACACGCGCGCGCGCGCACACACACACACACACACACACACACACACACACACACACTCCACACTTGGGTTCTTCCTTCGTTCCTGGAATTTTTGCATCCTTGTCAAACAAGTGGAGAACTATTCTTTCTCACCTGCCCTGCGCCCTCCGCAGAAGATGATGGCGTGGCCCTGGCGGGGCGGTCAAGAGGACTTCTGGTCAGCATACACTTCAACTGTCAAATTCACCTCAAACGTCCCCATGAAACCCCTCACCTGCCCTGCGGCCTCTGCCACGCAGATGATGCCGTGGCCCTGGCGGTCACGATGACTTATGGGTTGCCTGAACCATAAAAAAATCACTTCAACTGTCAGAATTCACCTCAACCGTCAAACTTCACCTCAACCATCGAACTTCACCTCAAACGTCCCAATGTGAACCCTCACCTGCCCTGCGCCCTCTGCCACGCAGATGATGGCGTGGCCCTGGCGGTCCAGGAGATACTCCAGATGCTGCAACACCCCGTTGGGCCCCTCCAGACAGAACGGCACCTGGCAGTTGAGAGCGCGGAGGCAGGGGCGGAGGCAGGAAAGGCAAGAGAGGAGGGAGGAGAGGGGTGCGGAGAGAAATTTGGTGACGTGAAGAAATTGACTTGGAAGTTGGTGGTGCAGTCCATTGGAGCCCACCAGGCAGAATGGAGCAAGTATGAGGAGGAAAGACGAGGTGAGCAGCTGAGACAGCAAGCGGTGTGGTGAAAGGTGTGAAAGGCTTCCCTCCCTCCCTTCCCTCGCTGCATACTTGGGGAATGGACGCCATGTTCACCTGCCCGCTGGCCAGCGGCGAGTGCATGTCAATCAAACCAACACGTTTGTCTCCCTCCCTTCCCTCCCCTCCTTTCCTTCCCTTCACCCCTTTCCCTGCGTTCCCTCCCTTCCACGCCACGCACCTCGGGTATGAGCGCCATGTCAACCTGCCCGCTGGCGAGCGAGGAGTGCATGGCAATGAAACCGCTCTGCCGCCCCATCAGCTTCACAATGCCAATGCCCCTGTACGCACTGGATGCCTGGTGTCACACGGGGGAAGGGGTGAGAGGGACGGGTGGAGGAGGGACGGGTGGAGGAGGGACTGATGCAGTGATTGGAAAGCTGAAGTGACATCACTCTGCCGCCCCATCAGCTTCACAATGCCGATGCCCCTGTACGCACTGGATGCCTGGTGTCACACGGGGGAAGGGGTGGGAAGGACGGGTGGAGGAGGGACTGATGCAGTGATTGGAAAGCTGAAGTGACATCACTCTGCCGCCCCATCAGCTTCACAATGCCGATGCCCCTGTACGCACTGGATGCCTGGTGTCACACGGGGGAAGGGGTGGGAGGGACGGGTGGAGGAGGGACTGATGCAGTGATTGGAAAGCTGAAGTGACATCACTCTGCCGCCCCATCAGCTTCACAATGCCGATGCCCCTGTACGCACTGGACGCCTGCAGCAGCAGTCACACCGGGGGGTTGGGAGGGATGGATGTGGTGATTGGGGAGCTGAGGTGACACCACTCTGCCGCCCCATCAGCCTCACGACGCCCATGCCCCTGTATGCGCTGGACGACTGCAGTCGAGCAGGTAGTGGGGAGACTGCAGAGATGGGAGAGATGGTCACAGGTGGCAAGTAGTGCGTGCAAGCAAGCCCATGTCCATGTCCATGCCCACGCCCGTGCCCATGCCTATGCCCATTCTTTCTCTCACCTCCACATAGGCTGCGTGCAGCGCCCGCTGTGGCTCCTCCACAGCCGTGTCCTAGCCAAACGTCTGGACCATCCCTGTTCTCACCTCACCCCATTCCACCCATCTCTGTGTCCACCTTACCTCTCTCCACCCATCTCTGTGCTCGCCTTACCCCCCTGCCCACATTCCTTCTCTCACCTCCACATAGGCGGCGTGCAGCGCCCTCTGAGCCTCCTCCACAGCCGCGTCAAACCCCAACGCCTGGTCCAGCAGCCCTTCTTCCCCCTACCCTCCCACGTCCCCCTTTTTCCACCCCTCCGCACCCCTTCTCCCTCTCACCTCCACATAGGCGGCATGTAGCGCCCTCTGAGCCTCCTCCACAGCAGTGTCGAAGCCAAACGTCTGGTCCAGCAGCAGAATGTCGTTGTCGATGGTCTTGGGCACGCCCACCACCGCCACCTTCATACCGCGCTTGTAGCACTGTGTAGGGTGTAGGGCAGGGGGGGGGGGGGGTGGGAGCGAGGGGTGTCTTTTGAGTGGAGTGGTAGTTCACTTCAAAGCCAAACGTCGGGTCCAGCAGCAGAATGTCATTGTCAATGGTCTTGGGCACTCCCACCACCGCCCCCTTCATGCCCCTCTTGTAGCACTGTGTAGGATGTTGGTAAGTGGGGAGGGAGGGGGAGGTGGGGGCAGGGGGGAGGGGGGGGGGGGGAATGGTTGGTGTCTTTTGAGTGGAGTGGCAAGTCACTTCAAACCCAAACGTCTGGTCCAGCAGCAGAATGCCGTTGTCGATGGTCTTGGGCACGCCCACCACCGCCACCTTCATTCCCCTCTTGTAGCACTGCACAACAGAAGGTAGGGTAGGGTACGGGGTTGCGATGGGTGGGATTGGAGGGGTGGTGGGTGGTTTGTTCCACGCACCTGTACAGGTTGCTGCCCTCACCTCCTCTCTCCTCTCTCGTCCTTCCTTCTCCTACCTCCTCATATTGTCTCTTTCTTCGTTACCCACGCTCACCTCCTTGTGAATGGCAAGAGCTCCGGCATGGGTGCCGTTTCCACCAATCACAAACAGCATGTTGATCCCCTCCTTCTGCAGTATGGAAAGAGCAGGGTGAGTGGGGGGGGCTAAGTGGGGAGAGGGGAAAAGCCAGAGCGCCAGCATGGGTGCCATTTCCACCAATCACAAACAGCATGCTGATCCCCTCCTTCTGCAGTGATGGTTTATCATGGAAAGGGCAGGCGGGGGAAGGGAGAGCGCGAAGTGGGGAGAGAGGACAAAGTGGGTGGGAGAGGGAAAGGACGATTACCGGCTGAACATGCCTTTTCATAGAACTCAATCCCATATCTTCCTTCCTCCCCCAGAGCCTCCCCCATCCCTCCCCCATCTGTCCCCCATCCCTACCATCCCTGCCCCATCCCTCCCCCATCTACCCACCTGAATGGAGTCGACAATATCAAGGGTGTCGGAGCCCCCTCGAGAAACTCCGAGAAACGATCCGCCCATGAGGTGAATGTTATCCACCACTGCTCGGTTCAGCTGGTGGGTTCACAGGGCGCCCGTGGCACATGGGAGGGACGGATGATGCTTCATGGCAGTTGGGGAGTGAGTGAGTGAGTGTGAGATCACGGACTTACAGGCATGCGTGAGATCACGGACTTACAGGCATGCGTGAGATCACGGACTTACAGGCATACGTGAGATCACGGACTTACAGGCATGCGTGAGATCACGGACTTACAGGCATGAGTGAGATCACGGACTTACAGGCATGCGTGAGATCACGGACTTACAGGCATGCGTGAGATCACGGACTTACAGGCATGCGTGAGATCACGGACTTACAGGCATGCGTGAGATCACGGACTTACAGGCATGCGTGAGATCACGGACTTACAGGCATGCGTGAGATCACGGACTTAGAGGCATGCGTGAGATCACGGACTTACAGGCATGCGTGAGATCACGGACTTACAGGCATGCGTGAGAGCATTGGCATGCACGAGATTTGCACAAGGTCTGGCGGGACTGACTCTGTGGGTGAGGCACTGACGTGTGTGAGTCAGGCACTGACCGGTATGTGCAGGGAGGAATCAAAGAAGCCCCGAAAGCCGTACTTGATGCCTCGAATGTCACTCACTCCGTACGTGTTGAGTGTCATCACCACCTGTGGGCAGAAGCACAAGGGGTGGGGCGAGGTGGGGTGCGGTGGAGTGAGGTGGGGCAGGAGGAGAAGAGAGGTCCGTGGCATGTCAGAAGCCGTACTTGATTTAACTTCGGATATCACTCACTCCGTACGTGTTGAGTGTCATCAACACCTGTTGCCAGAAGCACAAGGTGTGGGGGCCGGGGTGGGATGGGGTGCGGTGGGGTAAGGTGAGGAGAGGCGAGAAAAGGGAGGGGATCGAGGCATGTCGCCCACTTATTCCATGAGAGCCATACTTGATGCCTCCAGACGCACAGCGATTCACGGCATGATGATGTCATCATCTCGCCCCCCTCACCTGTCGGATGACGTCATTGAGTCCAGGGCAGAGCCCCCCGCACGTCACCACAGCAGCACGCACGTCCTGTGGCTTGAAGAATATGCGCGGCCTCGCCCCCGCTCGCACCAGCCTGGAAGGGAGGTGGAGAAGAGGTGGGGGAGAGAAGAAGGAGAGAAGAAGGAAAAAACGGAGGGTAGGTTCAAAGGTCACCACTGGGGCCAATAGGTGAGCAAGATCCTGAGGGGGGGGAATTAAGGGGAGGCCTAGCGTGACTTCTGAGACGTCTCAAAAGATTCTGAGGGGGGAAAGTTAAGGGGGGCCCTGGCTGGGCGTAGCGCGAAGAACCTTCTGATCGTCGCTCCCGCCTGCACTAGCCTGACTCTCTTCAAAGGGAAAATACCATTTAAAGGACCTGACTCTCTGAGACCTCCGAGGCCACGTCACCTCCCTCCTCCTTCCCGGTCTATTCGTTCGTTCCCTCTGTCCTCTCCCTTACCCTCCCCCTCCCCGCACCTCCCCTTCTCTCTCCCTCACACCTGTCTGCGGCCATGCAAGGCGAACGCACCAGTGCTGCACAAATTGGCAATCCTCCTCGGATGAGGCATCGGCTGTCATGGGATGCGAGTACTTGACGGTCTGAGGAACGCAGAAGGGGACAGAGAAGGTGGTGGTGGAAAGGGAGAAGGAGATGCTCTGGTTGCGGCTGATCCGCCTCACCAGTTGCCATCCTCCTCCGATGAGGCATCGGCTGTCACGGGATGCGCGTACTTGACGGTCTGCACGAGCAGGGGAAGGGGATGGGATGCGGAGTAGGTTGGAGGGAATGTGTGACCCCTGATGCGCCGCACTGGTGGCAGTCCTCCTCAAATGAGGCGTCGGCTGTCATGGGATGCGCGTACTTCACAGTCTGCACGAGCAGGGGGGGGGCGAGGGGAGAGAAGGCGGCGAGGAGAGAAAAAGAGAGGTGGGATTGGGATAGTTGGGGGCAGAGGAGAAGAGGAGAGGTGAAGGGTGGTTAGGAGTGGAAAAGGAGGAGCAGGGGTATGCGTCTTTTTTTTTTTTTAGGCGCCTCAAAAGTATGCACGTCAAGAAAGGGGTGGAGAGTGGGTTTGAATAGGGTGTGAGTGAGGAAGGCCAGGTCGTTACAGAGAACCGTTGGCGCTTATTGGTGTACGTTGAGCACGTGCCCGCCTCACCATGAGCACGTGGCCCCCCACCTCGAGCACGTGTCCACCCCACCTTGAGCACGTGCAAGCCCCACCTTGAGCAGCACTTTGTCGTTATCGTGCACGAAGAGCGACGTGGTGCCTGCATTACCTTGAGCACGCGTGCGCCGCACCTTGAGTCCCGCCCCACCTTGAGCAGCACTTTGTCGTTATCGTGCACGAAGAGCGACGTAGTGCCCAGCTCGTGCGTATCGTAGTCCACGAACGACGCGCCCTTGTCGAGTGGCAGCAGCGGACAGCTGCACGCAGGAAGAAGAGGGGAGGCGGCATGGCGTCAGGAAGATAAGAGGTGGGCTCGCAAGAAAATTCTGGTGGGACCGCCAAAACTCTGAGCGGTTCTATTCCCTTCCGAAAAGTAAGAACGCCCAGTTTAAAGTCTCCTCTCAAGGGGCGACTCGCATCTTTCGAAGATTCATTCCGCGCGAACCCCGTGAATGCACGAATTGGCAGCGGATCGCCATCATGGGTCCACAACTGTGATGCATATTTAGTCGGCTCAAGACGCAACTTAGTACGAGCCGCGTGAATGCACGAAATTCAATGCATAAGATTTCATGGGTCCTGTGGATAACAAAAAGGGAGCCCCCTTGCAGGTAAACGAACTACGCGCCCCTGTCGTCAGATTAGCAAAAATTGAGGCGTCGGACGGGAGGTGGTGAGGGGATTTACGTGCGGACCTTGTCTTTGTGCAAAACGTGGAGTAGAACGACGGTGAGTCGGGATCGATATCCGTGATGTGCGGCAGCCAGTAACGAGTCCGCAGCTCCGCTTCTAACGGGTCCGTAATCTTATCGAGATATTCTTTAAGAGTTGTCCGTGGGGGAATCGTCATTGTCGTATTCTGCGACGCCTCGAGAACCGTGTCGGACGGAGGGATGCGGCTGATCGTCATCGCGATTGTCGCACGTCGATTTCTCCCATTGTTGCGAATCTCGCGAGGTTGTAGCAGCTTACGTAAATGACTGTTTTTGCCAATGAAATATCCACCGGGTGGCGTTGCTTGCACGCCATATTTCAATTGGCAGTTTATCGGGTACGCGACGGAACGAGCGGCGGTTATAGCTCCAATGCCTATATTCGCCATGGCGTCTTAGGCAATTGAAATAATTACTCAATTGTCGTGGCTCGGCCAAAGCTGGCTTAAAAACTCTGTGCACAACCTTAGGTAGAGTCCTTTTAGCTTCTAATCGGTCAGTTGTTTTTAGAGTCGGAAGGGGTGACGAGATCGAGCACTTGCGAGCTGTGCCGTGGAACTCACAAATAGAGTTCACATAAATGCGACAAATTCAGGGAAGGGGGGTGCAGAAATCGAGACAGGAGAGGAATCACAGCCCACGACTCCACGAGATGGATAGGGGAGACACTGATGATCTGAGGCTAATCCCAAACGAGTATGGTTAGGTCAGGTGGAATGGGATATCATAGGGTGGAGTGGTCTGAGCTGAGCAGAGATGAAGTCGATTGGGTTTGGGTGGGGGGCGGCGTGGAAAATAAGAAATTCACCAATAAGGCGGCTCCGAACTCAAGCCGAAGGAGCCGCAAGCGGTTCGTAATGTGTGGTCTGGTGTAACTGAAAATCTTACACGTGTACACCAGGCTCTGGTCAGAAATAACCTTACTGCCCAATGATCTCTGCCATCTCCGAAGTCGGCGCGTGTGAAGTGGAAAAGCATCCAATCACACACTGAATACTGCCGCAAGTTCTGGCCAATGCGAGTTAGGCAATTGTTGCTGTGATGCAGTTGCTGTTACGAAAAGAAGATTCCACAAGGAAATACCTACTAGGATGGTATAAACCTACAGGAATGAATGAACTGCAAACTGACGTCTACTCCTAACATTCAACCTCTGACCTGATGCCCTTCCACTTGGTTATGCAGTAGAAGATATATGTTTCATCACCAATCATTAAGGGTAGCTTGATTGGTAAGACCTTCCAAAACCACCATTTTCTATTGTAGTTACCGTATCATAAGACAACGGGTCTAACTAAAGGTAGTATATCCGGGTGATTACGGTACGGTAAGAAACGAACTTAGGAGCCAGGAGATAGGACAATTGAACAAGAAGGAAGGTGTTTTTCTAGAAGGGGCACGAAAAGTTGGTACAAGCAAGAGCAAGTGAGAGGCAAAGATGCACCGCAGCACCAATCAGTTTATTACAGTAACTACACTGAATTCCATGCCAAGGCAGTTTATATAAAAAAGAGTGTACAAACATTTTGACACACCCCCATAACTGCCTGCAACGAGAACTGTTGCAGTCACACCAGTTCTCGCTGCAGGCGGGGGTGTGTCAAAATGTTTGTACACATTTTCTACAAGCTTTTTTTGGTAGTGTCAAGCCAGGGTTTAACGACCTAAACCCGAAACCCTGCCTAGTGTTGCCATGCAATGCAATATCATGCACCATCAGTCAGCATGTTCCTGCATCAGCATGTAACATTTGTGCAGCTCGTCCCACTAAATCATGGTCAGGAGAGCAGGGAGTGCAAACATCACAACCATCCAGGTTGCGCTGAAACGAGCAGAAGCCTTGGTCGCATTCTGCAAATACAAGCAACACAAGAATTATAACAAAAACAGCCCAAGGGGTATAAAGACGGCAGCAACACAGGAACCACTTATCTGGAAGGAAGAGGCGTTAGGGTACTGAAGACACATACCACATTGCCAATGTAGAATGAGAGGTTGTATGAGGCAGCAGCGGCACCAGGGGCAGCAGGGGGGATGATGCTGGCATTGAGAGTGAGCGACTGGTTGGCAGCAGCACTCATAGAGAGCGCAGGGAAGGCGGTGGGTGTGACTGTCTGCACTGTGTTGCTGCTGAATGGGGTAGTTGCGAGCGACGCCTGAGTGACCAGGGTGATTGAGAACACTAGCCCAACACCCACAGCCTGGAAGGTATGGAGGGGACGGGAAGTGGCACGGCTTGCTGTTGGTTATTGACTGGTAAAAGAGGCAATTGAACATGGCAAGAATACTAAGATATTACATTGAAAGGCGATGGTCATGCAGAGATATCGATGCTGCTTTTGCACAGGAAATCCCTGGCTGAGTGTTCGGCATTGGTTACTCTGGTCCCTCACCTTGCTGTCGTTGCCTGCAATGAAGGGCATGGCGTCAAAGGCCCCAGGGAGAGGAGTGGGTCCCTTGGATGGCACCATGATGTACCCAATTCCCTTTATGGCCCTGGTAGGATGCCACCATGCAGCCATACAAAAAACGCACGTGCACATGTACACGCGGACAAACACATGCGCACACATGCTCAAACGCACTCACATGCTCAAACGCACACACATGCATAAACGCACACACATGCGCGCTTGCTTACATCCACACACATGCACACACATGCAGCATATACATGCACGCTTGCACACATGTTCACATGCGCACATGGAAACACCAACTCGGAGTCACATACAGTAAAATGAAACTGCCAAGCAAAAAAAAAAAAAAAAAAAAAAAAAAAACAGTTGGAGCCTATTGTTCTTACTCACAGGGGATCCACTTGGACGGAGGGGAGGCGCATGGTGGAGCCAGCGGGCTGGCGCACAAACATCTCCGTGTAGAGAAACCCCACCGACGTCCCGCCGCCATTCACCACTGGCGGACTCCCAAACGCCTGCGCCTCCGTGACGTCAGCCCCCTCGTCCGTGGAGCAGATGTACCCGCGCAGCATGCCGTTGTCTGTTTCCGTGCAAATGCTGCCGATCTGACTCGCCGTGGCCTCGTCGAGGAAGGAGAAGGTGAGGTAGACGTAGCAGGAGAGGCAGATGTCTGATCCTGATGCAAGGTATGCGGGGACGGCCTGTTCAGGGGTTACTTTGGTGGTGTTGTCTGCAGGGTTGGAAGAGGGACGTGGGAGGGGAGGTGGAGAGAGGAGTGTGACTGGTCCAGGAATGGTGGGTCGAGAGAAGGAGAGAGACGAGAAGGGAGGGTGTAACTTGCATTTTTGCCGACGTTTGGTTTGGTACTGTCAAAGCCTGTCAACTGCATACGTGGTGCAGAATGTGGCATGGCGGCGTGTTTACACGTACAGATGGGGTAGCAGGAGGAAGGGCTGAAGGACATGATAATGTGCTTGACGTCCGTGAGGGAGGAAAAGCCTGCATATTGATGAAAAGGAAGCAAAAGAGAGGGGAGAGCATATTAATGGATGCTGTATGGGTGAAGTGTCTGGGCAAACGGAAAAGCCACTCAGGTGGCGGCAAATCGAACCGGAGGTCATAACTGAAGCACTGAGATCTAAGATGCTGTAATTGGTGTTGCATGATGGCACTCACTGGTCGGCAGAGTGTATTTTTCCACAATGTATTCTTGCTTGGGTGTAACTGACTTAATCCAGTCCGGTAGGTTCGCCTGCAGCAGAAACTCGCATCAGTGAGGAAGGGAGTTTGGAGTAAGAACATCACGATCTGTTGTTTCTGACAAGGAAATTGCTCAATGAGGAACACTGTCGTACACGTATAACGTAGAATAAAGATGAAATCAAACGCGTTACTGAGAATGTAGTAAGGCAATTGAACAAGGCTCGGGCCTGACGTGATCACGCCGCAACACAATTGAATGAACGAAACGAACGAACCAAATGTTGTACTGACAAACAAATCTATATGAACGAACCTGCACGCGGATCTGATTGCGATTGGGTCCGACATCAACGCGCAAGTAACCTCCGAAGAAGTTGGTGGTGAAATTCGCGTTCATGGTGCTCTGAGCCACACACCTGAAAGACGAAAGCTAGTACTGTCAGGAAAAAACAGGGAGTATGCAAATGAAGGTATGCGAGAAACTTTAAGACCATCTACATTGTCCAAAATATCTACCCGGAGGGAAGCAGTGCAGAGGCGGCGATGAGAACGAGGAGAGCCATGCTCGACGACGACGCGAGCTTCATCGACGCCATGGCTCCCCACTGACAGAGCTTAGCAAAACCAGGAATCAGAACAAAAAACTGCTGATGGAAAAATGCTGATCGCAGAATGAAGTATCTGAGCAACGAACGAACACAGGGCCCTGGTTCATGCACGGGTCATGGAATGGCGTCTGAATGCTTGCTCATAATCCAAGCTGGTTGGTTTGGTTCGGTAAGGTAAGGAGGAAGGAAAGCCACTGGTTTGTTTGGTTCGGATGCCGGACGTCCTCGCAGACCAACCAAGCATGTACGGCGGCACTGTTGCCGTGGGTGGCAGTGCCGCCCCGTGCGGGAGATGTTTTGTCCCCTCCCCGCATACTCGTGGTACAGTAATCGCTTGAACGTACATAGTAATAGGTGGAAAGGGCTAATAGCCACAAGATTCTAGGAAAAATCACCGCTGTTTAGGACCCTCGATTTTTGACTGACTGTCCTTGCTTTAGTGCTTTCGCCAACGATAATTTATATTCGCTTGCCGTCGCCGAGTTCCGCACGGGAGGGGAAGGGCAGGCGATGTCGCTATGAAAGTAACCCCCGTCCCCGCCTTCTATTTTGCGTTGGCCCTTCTACCCCCTGGTTTGTGGATGAGAAGGAAACGTACTGAGGGCGTGGAACATTGCCAACGATCAATGCAATGATCGCCCCAATGAATTTGCGAATTCTCAAAATAACGCAGGGCAAAGTTCCCACTGCCCTTCAAGTGGCTTGCTCAAAATGTCAAATCGCCTCCGACCCGATCGAGCGCTTCAAGGTCGGAAGCCAACTGTACAACGTCCTAATATAACCGAGAGATCCAGGTTCAAGTCCCAGCAACGGAACTAGCCTCGGGCCCGCCCTTCACTCTAGTGCACACTTTTGCTCCCCAACACCCAGTTTGCTCTCCAACATCGTTTTTGTAGATTCCCGCTTAGCCCTCAACCAAAACTCTCTACGCTTCCGCCATGCTAATGAAGAAACTTTCATGCAGCCACACGGGAATGACCAGCGAATTTCCGACTCTTTTCAACCCTCCATCGTGAAGGCCTCCAAGCCTCAAACCACCTTGTCAAGGCATGGCCGAGCCGGTGGCACAGGCTCGGCATATGCGAAAGCAGACGGAGGGGGAGTCAAGGCTCTTTGGTACAAACAGGGAGGGAAAAGAACGGGAAAACTGGTTGTCATTTCGTTCAGCGTTTATAGTGTTACTCGTTATATTAACTGGTTGTCGTTTCGATCCTGGTATTGGCCGGTAGACGGATAGCGAATCGACATGAAGCGAGGATACGGAAAGAGACTGCCTTTTCTGCCTCTGATCCACCAGCGTCGGATTAACAAGGAGTTCGACTGACGACAACGGTCAATTGAACGCGGATCGCGGAGACGCTGGTATCAGTGGTGGTGGCAGCGGAAGCAATGGTGAATCTTCCAGTGCTGCTGAGAATGGTGATGGTGACGCTGCTACCACCGCTGCTGTTGCTGCTCAAAATCGTCGGTCTGAATCAAGTGCTGATAGCGAGTACTCTTCTAACGAGGATGCAGCTGAGGTTGGCTCTAAAGATGGCGAACCTCCTCTCGCCATGGAGAAATATGTCAGTACGTGACCTTGTGCTGTCTGTCAGCTGTGTTATCATAATCTCCCAATGTCATGTAGCTATACTCGCACGTGGAGCGTTATCCTGTTTTTTTGTTTGTTTGGTTGGTTGTTTGTTTTTTTCTGCTTATGTTTTTGTTTTTGTTTTTAGAATATTGTCGCCCATAATGGTATGTCAATGGGACAGATGAATTTTTGCTCAGCTTGCATCTGATCTGACACAGAAGAAGCCTCGCATTGCTTATTCATTTCAAACACCGGCTGCTACTAATCCTCTTCGATGTCGTTTCAACACGGCACTGCTTTGCTCCTTTCATCTGCTCCATAAGCTTCCCCGTTTCCACCGTGGCTCCTCCGCTTGCTCTCCCTTCCCCTGCCACAGTGGAAGATGTTAAAGTTTAGAAGAAAGAAGAGAGAAGAAGAGGATTGCACTAGCAAGAATGGGGATACAAATAGGAAACCCTAGAAGGGTTGTACTCGCTATAGAGCACCCCACTACAGGCTAGAGCATAAGATAACATTCTGACACACCCCCATAGCCAAAGTGGGGTGTAATCAGCAGAGGAAGCAAAGGAGTACAAGCTCAGGGTGGATCACAATGTCACCACACATTCTGAGCACAAGTTCAAGAAGCAATAGTTTAAGTTCACAATTATGAGCAAAGCTAGTGGTAGTCACAACGGGCAAGTGAGGAGGAGGAGAGAGAGTGAGAGGAGAGGAGATAGGGGGCGACGGCTGAAGCTGCAGACACACGGGCAACAGGAGGCAGACTGGCACAGCGGCTACCGGACGAAGTCCCCGGAATACAGGAGTAACAGGCCCCGCGGCTAAAGTAGCGGCAGACGAGCAACGGACCCACGGGCGGCTGGCACAGCTGGCTACGACTGGGCTACCGGACGAAGTCCCCGGAATACAGGTGCTGCTGGCGACACGACGGCAACCTCCATTCAGCTTCCCCAAACTATCCCACTCCCCCTTGGCACACACCCGCTGCTACACCGCTAGCTCCACTCCCCCTTCACCCCCCCTTAGTACCACTCCACCGGCTCCAACACGTCCACCCCCCCTCAGCGGCAGCTGCAGCACAGGGAGACGGAGGAGGAGGAGGAGCAGGCGACGCCACACACTTGCCACCCCCCAACCGCCACCCCCCAACCGCCACCCCCCAACCACTACCCCCCAAACCCTAAAAACAGGGTAGGGAGGTAGGGGGGGGGGGGGGGGGGGGCAACGCGCGGCCCCCGGTGGCCCCCCCCAGGGCGCCGCGACGGGCGACGGGAGTTGGGCCGGGGCAGGTCGGGGCCGGGGCAGGTCGGGGACGGGGCGGGGCAGCAGGGGCCGCGCACGGCTCCCCTGGGCAGCGCGACGGGGCAGCAGGGCCGCGCGACGGGGCAGCAGGGGCCGCGCGCGGCTCCCCTGGGCGGCGCGACGGGGCTGCAGGGGCCGCGCGCGGCTCCCCTGGGCGGCGCGACGGGGCTGCAGGGGCCGCGCGCGGCTCCCCTGGGCGGCGCGACGGGGCTGCAGGGGTCGCGCGCGGCTCCCCTGGGCGGCGCGACGGGGCTGTAGGGGTCGCGCGACCCGCCGCGCGCCTCGGGGCGCGCGGCGGGCAGGAAACCGCCGCGCGCCTCGGGGCGCACGGCGGGCAGAAAACCGCCGCGCGCCTCGGGGCGCACGGCGGGAAGAAAAACTGCCGCACGCCACGAAGCGTGCGGCACAGAGAGTAGCAGTAGCAGTTGCAGCGGAAGCAACAAGGTGGTGAGCCCACCCACAGGATCGATCCAAGGGGATCGACCTGCTCTGATAGCATGTTAAAGTTTAGAAGAAAGAAGAGAGAAGAAGAGGATTGCACTAGCAAGAATGGGGATACAAATAGGAAACCCTAGAAGGGTTGTACTCGCTATAGAGCACCCCACTACAGGCTAGAGCATAAGATAACATTCTGACAGAAGAAGCAAGGAAGCTTATGGAGGAAATGGAGAAGCAGCAGGGGGATTCAGAGGAGGAGAAAGACGCAGAGGAGAGGGCAGAGAGAGCATGTCTTATGGATAGTGCTGCTGGTGGTGGTGGTGCGGGTCTTGATGCTGCTGGTGGGAAAAGAGATGCAGCAGGAGTAAGTGGTGCTCACAGAGTCGCTAGTCATGATGCCGCTGCTACTACGGCTGCCAGTGGTATCCATGCCAGTGGTAACCATGCCGGTGGTAACCATGCCGGTGGTAACCATGATGGTGGTAACCATGCCAGTGGTAACCATGACTGTGGTAATCGATACAGTAGTAACTCTGTCGTTGCAGGCAATGATGGCGATGCGGACGGTGCTAAAGTGCAAGCAGATCGAGAACGGTAGGAGAAAGAAGAGGAGAGTGAAGGGGAGCAAGAAGAGGAGGGCGAAGGAGAGCAGAAGCAGACAGGGGGAGGCAGTTCAGCAAGAGCAGATGAGGAGGAGAATAGAGCTGGT
The DNA here is from genome assembly GCA_947471745.1 of Closterium sp. Naga37s-1. Lineage (NCBI taxonomy): Eukaryota > Viridiplantae > Streptophyta > Zygnematophyceae > Desmidiales > Closteriaceae > Closterium > Closterium sp. Naga37s-1. The sequence goes on along the minus strand of CANJKZ010000036.1, from coordinate 403,281 downwards.
CGCATGGGAGAGTTTAGCCCTTCATCCCTAGACGCTGCATTGGATGATAACATAGCAAACAACACATCAAGCAAGCACACAGCAACAAGGAGAACGAGCAGCAGCAGCAGCAGCAGGCGAAGAACAAGAAAAGGAAAAAAGACAGCTATTACCTGTACTCAGGGCGGTGGGTCCTTGACTCCCAGCGGCAACACCCGCTGTATTCCGGCGGCTCCTGCCGGTTCCCTCTGCCCATGTGCCGCCGCGAGGGCCACTGTGAGGATCAATAGGATCGAGTTTAGAAAAAAGGAAATGTATTGAATGATTCACCTGGGTACACCACGAGGCTATATATAGCCTCGACACAAGGCCAGTAACCCAGGTGTTATGTGAATATTCTGAGGGTCGCGAAGCGTCCCGAACAAAACCTTCCCGAATCCCATAGAAGGCAATTCGGTGGCAACCGAAAGGCCTGGAATCCGGAACACGCAACCTTGTTCGGTGCTATAACTATAATAAGATAGAGAAATGCACCTAACCTAGGAAATCAAGCATAAGCATGCATGATAAAATAATCCCAAGCTAGAAATAGCATAATGAGCAAGCATAAGTCGTCGTACTCTCACACGTCCCCCCCTCAAAGCTGGGTGGCGTGAGGAACACCCTGCTTGACAAGATAGTCCTTGAGAGCATGGCGTGCGTTGCCCATATCAGCTTCTGCAACCCAACTGTCCTCCGATGGGTCATATTCCTTCCAGCGGATCAGGAATTTGAGGGTCTTGCTGCCGCAGCGCCGATGAGTGAGAACACTTTCCACCTCGTACTCTGGTTCATCCTGTATGAGAACAGATGGTGGTGGCGGAAGCTGTCATCCCTGGAACTGTTGGTTGGGGTCCTTGTAGGGCTTTGGTAGCTGAACATGGAAAGCGTTGTGAAGCTTCCACGTAGTAGGTAAGCGCAAGCGGAATGTTACTGGTGTCACCAGTGCCTCAACGTGAAAGGGACCACAGAAGCGAGGCCAGAGCTTGGATGGTAGGTGAGACAGGTTGAAGTTGCGAGTGTCGAGGAGAACCAGAGTTGTGAGTTGCGATTGGTATTGAGTGATCACGTCGCTGGCGATCGGCATACTGCTTCTCGAAGTTCTGCATCATGGTGAGGCGTCGCTGAGTCTTCTCCCATAGCTACTGCATGGTGGTGACGAAGTTATGTGCGGCTTGGACGTGTGCCGGTGTAGTCGGCTGCTGCGGTGTAAGTGGTTCTCGTCCGTAGCACTGGAAGAAAGGAGATTTCCTTGTGGTCGCATGTGATGTGTTGTTGTAACCGAATTCCAGTGTCGGTAATTGTGAATCCCAGTGGCTGATGTCGTCTTTGCAAGCTGTGCGTAGTAACCGTTCAACCACCTGATTGAGTCGCTCAGTCTGTCCGTTAGTCTAGGGGTGGTACGCTGAAGACAACGCAAGCTTTGTCCCCAACAATCCCATGAGTTCTTTCCAAAACTTACCAGTGAATTTTGGGTCTCTGTCTGTGATGAGTGTAGCGGGGATGCCGTGGATGGTGATGATGCGGTCAAAGAAGAGGCGAGCAGTTGCTTCAGCTGTAGCCGTGGCGTTGGTCGGTATATAGTGCCCCATCTTGGGGAACTTATCGACCACCACGGGTATAGCATCATGCCCTCGTGAGGTGGAAGAAAGCCCAGTGATGAAGTCGATGCTGACGACTTGCCATGGCTGCTCCGGTAGGGGTAGAGGCTGAAATAACCCTGTTTTTTTCTGCTTGCTACTCTTCATCCTCTGGCACGTGCTGCATGAGGTGACGAACTGTTGCACGTCTGCTGCCATCCGAGGCTAGTAGTAATACTTCGCTATCCCTGCTAATGTCTTGTTGCTCCCGAAATGTTCCGCGTATGCCACGTCGTAGAACTCCTCCAGTAAGAGTTGTCGGAGTGGGGCATAGTTCGGTACCCAAATCTTTCCTGAACCCTTCCTTGCAACTAAGCCTTTCTCCCAATGTAACAGCTTCTGTGTCTCTGCCGTAGTGATCTCTGCGTCCACGGAGTACCCATGTTGGAATAAACTCTTAAGCAGAGGGTTCATCCCGTCGAGCTGGATGCCTGCTACATGACCGAAGCGGCTCAACGCGTTTGCTTTGTTGTGTAGCCTGAGCTTGTAGACGATGTCGTAGTGGAAGTGGGTTTCCAAGAAGTCCACCCACCACACCTGTCGTCGTGAGGGCGTAGGCTGTAACTTCAGGTATTTGAGGCTGCAGTGGTTAGTATAAACTGTAGTCTTGGCTCCCTCTAGGTAACACCTCCACGCCTTGAAAGTTGTGACTATCGCTAAGGCTTCTTTGTCATGGATTGGGTAGTTCAGTTCAGCTCCGTGTAGCTTCTTACTGAGGTAGGCGATGGGCTGCAAATCGCGTCCGTGATCCTGCATCAGTACTGCTTCGACAACCTGCTTCCACCACATAGTCTCTGTCTGGATCCGGTAGGATGAGTACTGGCGCTGTAGTCAGTGATGTCTGTAACTTCTCCATGGCTTGCTGTTGAGGAGTATCCCATTTATAGGGCGTATCCTTTTTCACTAAGTTTATTAGTCGCACTGATATCTTAGAGTTTTGTGGCACGAACCTGTTGTAGTAGTTTGCAAAGCCTAGGAACTGCTGCAACTCCTTCACGTTCTCCGGTACTTTCCACATTTTGACGGCTTCGATCTTCCGCGGGTCCACGTGTACGCCCTCGGCACTCACCATGTGCCTGAGAAACTGCACCTTCTTCAAGGTGAAGTTGCTCTCGACAGCTTCACGTAAAACTTGTTCTCCCGCAGGATCTCGAAGACTTTCCGCAGATGCTCCACGCGCTCCTTCATGTTCTAGGAGTAGATGAGAATGTCGTCCAGGTACACCACCACGCACTCGTCCAGCAGGGGCCGTAGGATGTGATTCATCTCCACCTAGAACGCCGCCGGTACGTTGCAGAGTCCGAACGGCATCACTAAGTACTTGTAGGAGCCGTATCTGGTACGGAACGCCATCGTGTGGACTGAGTTGTCTTCCATCTTGATCTGCCAGTAACCCGACCGTAGGTCCAGCTTCGAAAACACCGTTGCACCACGCAGTTGGTCTAGAAGATCGTCTAAGCACAGTATGGTGTATTTGTTCTTAATTGTCTGTTTGTTCAGTGCCCGGTATTCGATGCACATCCGTAAACTACCGTCAGGCTTTGGAGTGAAGATAACTGGTGCACCATAGGGAGAGGTGGATGGGCGGATCAGTTGTCTGTCCAATAGATACTCGATCTGCTTCTTCATGTCTGTCAGTTCGGTCGGACTAAGGCGGTATGGTGCACGTGAGACAAGTTTCGCACCTGGTTCCTCCACAATCTCATGCTCGTGGGTTCGCGCTGGAGGTACTCCTGCAGGCAGGTCGTCTGGCATGATATCTCTGTACTACACCAACACTTTTTGTACTGCTGCAGATAGCTCCGAGTTCGACTCCTCCTCCTCTGCTGCTGCCATCATCAGTGCTAAGTAACCCATGTTACTCTTGTTCACCGTCCGTTCGAACCGTGCTAGCGTCGATTCAGGAACAGTCAGAATCCCAACCATTAGACTATTGGGATAAAAGGGCTTGTTAAGTAGCGGGTCAGTGCGCCCATAACCCCCCAGGACAACGAGCCTGTAACCCTTCCCTATGATCAATCGGGGATCACCAGTGGACCTCTGACACCCCCCCGTACTGGGATGCCCGAAATGCACACACCGGGATTCGAACCCGAGACCTTCGCTCTGATACCATGTCAGAATCCCAACCACTAGACCATTGGGATAAAAGGGCTTGTTAAGTAGCGGGTAAGTGCGCCCATAACCCCCCAGGACAACGAGCCTGTAACCCTTCCGATCAATCGGGGATCACTAGTGGACCTCTGACAGGAACGTCCCCTGTATCTGTCCAGCTTCGCAGCTCCACTTGATTCCCGTTATTGTAGATGCACGCCTTCCGGTTGACCCAATCAATCTCGGGGTGGAACCGCTTCAAGAAATCTCGCCCCAAGATGAAATCTAATCCCTTGATGTTCGTGATCAGCAACTTCGGCTTCCACCTCAACGCACCTATGTGCAGCTGCAGTGATGCTTTGCCGTGGATGGGAAGTTTCGTACCGTCCACTGTCGTTGCCGTGAAATGGGTCTCCTCCAAGGACTCTCCAATTTTCTCCAACGTCCCGCGGTCGCACACCGAGTGGGACGCACCACTGTCCACCAGTGCCTGGAGGCGTCGTGCTTTGCATAACACCTTGAGGAGTAGTGGTTTCTGCAGCGCTGAGTAGCCAAAGATAGTCTCGTTCATTGGATCATAGGGTACATCAAAATAATAATTACCCCTTGTCAGAATAGTGAACGAATGAATGACTGAACTAGCAAGCAGGTGGGTACAAATAGGAAACCTAAAAGTGTTGTACCCTATATGAACTACCCCACTACAGCCTAGATAGACTATAGCATATAAGTTTGACACACCCCCATAGACAAAGTGGGGGAGAACAAGAGGTCACAAGACCAGTCAAGAAAGGCAAAGCAAGCTCAGGGTGGATCACAAAGTCACCACGCAGTCTGAGCACAAGCAAATGGCCACAAGGCCAGTTCACATGCAGAGTTATATAAAGGAGAACAAACAATACAGTGAACACGACCTAGCAAGTGTAAGCATGCAGGTATATGTATAGAGAGTACAGTACAAGCAGAGTCACGGAAGCCAGAACAGTAGGCAAGGCCTAGAACAGTACAGAAACGCTGATGATCACAAGGCTGAAGTGCCTTGGTGAAAACATCAGCAGTGTTGGCCTGAGAGGCCACGTAACCAAGACGAAGCTGGCCACGCTGCTGCAACTCTCGAGCAAGGAAGTAGCGTAGAGCAATGTGCTTCTTTCTGTGCTCCAGTCTGTGCTCCTGACACAAGGCCAGCATGGCCTTGTTGTCGACGTACAGAACTGGAGGAGAATGAGGCGCCTCTCCCAAGTCGGTCAGCAGGTAGGTGAGCCAGCGTAACTCCTGTGCAGCCATGGCCCCAGCGTAGATCTCAGCCTCACAACTGGAGCTGAGAACAGAAGAAGAGCGGGTAGACCGCCAAGAGACAGAACCGAAGCCAAGACTGAAGGTGTAACCCTGTGACGACCGCTGCGTAGTCAAGTCGTCAACCCAGGAAGCGTCTGCGTGACCAATGAGGACAATCGAGCCCGTCTCCAAGTACGAGCCCCATGCCCGACGTACTGCACAAGTAGCGCAACACCCTCTTCGCAGCATCCCAGTGCATCTTTGGGTGCCTACCGGGAGCCACGTAGCGTGCCAGAAGGCTGAGAGGGTATGCGAGGTCAGGTCATGTGCAAGTCATCAGGTACATGAGGCAGCCCACAAGCTCTGGATATGGTCCACTCGGCTCTACGGACTCGTTCGAAGGTGGAGCTGAGAGCGAGTGACCTGTAGGCAGAGGAGTGGACTGTGGCGAGAAGTACGTGAAGCCGAAGCGCTGAAGGACCTGCTGTACCATGTGTGATTGAGTCAAGGTAATGGTGCACTGTGCTCTGTCCCGGGTGATCCGCAAGCCAAGATAGCTTGTCAGCTCACCCAGGTCTGTGCACGTGTGTCTCTTCTGCAGCTCCGACTTCACGTGGGCGAGTGCCTCAGTGTCAGCAGTAGCAAAAACTAAGTCGTCTACGTACACGAGAACGTAGAACGGCGGCAGAGTGGTGTCGGTGCGAAGAAACAGCGACGGGTCAGCAGTGGAAGGAGCAAACCCAAGAGCAGCAAGAGTTGTCCTCAGTGTGTCGTGCCACTCACGGGGTGCCTGGCGGAGACCGTAGACTGGGCGCCGGAGGCTCCACTGGGTACCAGCAGGAAACGACCCAGTGAAGCCAGGTGGGCGGCGCAGCCAGATCTCCTTGTGCAGGCTGCCCTATAGGAAGGCTGTGCTGAAGTCAAGAGAGTGTAGCTCGTAGTCACGCTGAGCGGCGACGTGCAGCAGCACCCGAAGAGTGGTCATCTTCGGGGTAGGGGAGAAGGTCTGGAAGAAGTCAACTCCCTGTTGCTGACTGAAGCCTCATGCAACGTAACGCCTTGAAGACAGGCGGAGAACCCGGCGGCCGCTTCACCCTGAAAATCCACATGCCACTGACGATGTTCGCCCCAGGCGGGGGAACCTCGTCGAGGTAGGTGCCTGTGGACTTTCAGGAAGCCATCTCTGTGTCCATGGCTGTCTGCCACTGAGAGGAGTAGGGACCCTCTATCGCCTCTTCGTAAGAGCGCGGGGTCGGGATGTCTGGTGCATCCAGGTCTCCCTCAGGGGCAAGCAGCATGGACACGAGATGAGGTAAAGCAGCGGCAAAGCACTCAAACTCCTCCTGTCTATCCTCAAGGACGCCCGTGCCAAAAGCACACTCACCCCCGACGGACGGAGGACAGACAGACGCAGACTCAGACTCAGCAACAAGACTAGCGGCGTAGTCTAGACGACAGGCGGCAGCAAAGTCAACAAGCTCAACAACTAGAGCAGACGCAGCAGTGGGCTCAAACGAAGGGTCAGTGACAGCAGTGGCCAGAAAATGCGTGACAGTAGGAATAGCGGAACGAAGGGAGTCAGACTCCGGGTCCGGACCGTCAGGAAGAGAGGACGCATGAGGAGACGGCAGAGGGACACGCTGTGGAGCAGTGGAAGGACGCAGAGTCATAGAGTGAGTGCCGGGGACAGGAGGAGGACGTTGACGCGGAACACGACGACCAGTGCGAACAGCGTGAACAGGCGACTCAGGACGAGACTCAGGTGACGCAGGACGAGACTCAGGCGACGCAGGACGAGACTCAGGCTCACGACGCTCCGTAAGACCACTAGTCGGTCCAGAGTAAGGAGAAGGACTAGGCAGTGGAGAGGCTGGCTGTAACTGCGACTGTGACTGGACAGGCGGTGGAGTCAGTAAGGGAGGAGTAGGACCAGTAGAAGGTGGGAGACCAAGAACCTGCTGAAGGAGCGGAACGTAGTACGGCCGCGGCCGCGCACCGCCTCCAGAAACAGCAGAGACAGCACTAGTACCCTCAGCTCCAAGGTCTCCAGCTACAACTCCCGCAGCACCACCAGCTCCAGTACCTCCAGCAGCTCCAGCTCCAGCAGCACCTCCAGTAGCAACAGCTCCAGCACCTACAGCTCCAACTCCTGCAGCACCACCAGCCCCAGCAGCTCCAGTACCTCCAGTACGAGCACCTACTGGACCAGCTGCTCCAGCACCTCCCGCGGCTCCAACACCAGCAGGACCTCCAACAGCGCCAGTACCTCCAGCACCAGCACCTCCAGGACCAGCGGCTCCAGCAGCTCCAGCACCAGCAGCACCTCCAGCAACTCCAGCTCCAGAAGCACCTCCAGCAGCAGGCCCCGTAGCTCCAGCAGCACGGCTCCAGCGCCGAGCGTACCACTCATGTAGCCGCCACGGAGAGAGGGGCTCCCGCCGTGACGGGACACCCGGAGGACCTCCAGACTCAGCACGCTCAGGCTCAGCACCCCCAGGCTCAGCACCCCCAGTCTCAGCACCCCCAGGCTCAGCACCCCCGGGCTCCACACGCTCAGGTTCAGCACCCCTAGGCTCCACACCCTCAGACTCAGCAACCCCAGGCTCAGCACCCCCAGGCCCCGCACCCGCAGGCTCAGCACCAGAGTCGACAGCTACCTCGACAGGCTCGACAGGGTCTACCTGGGACACACCTGAGGGGGCAGGACCCGGAGGGGGGAGGGGGTCTACCGGAGGAGCACCTGGTGCTCGGAAGAGAGGCGGGGGGGGGGAGAGGGGGAGTGCGGTAGGGAAAGAGATGGTAGTAAGATACCGACTCGTCAAACGTGACGTCCTGAGAGGACAGAACACGACGTGAGGTGGGATGGTAAAACTGCCACCTAGGTGCTTCTATTCAAGCCATGGCTCCTAAGCCTAACTTACTCTAGCTTCTTGACACCTGTAACCTTCGATACGGTTTGATAGTTGAAGCATGTCGTACCCTAAACCCTGGTCCAAGTTGATCAGTAGTCGCGCCAGTCGATCTGCGTGCTCTAAATGTTTCGATGCTTGCCAGTAGAAGGTGTGACGCTGTTACACCATTTTGGAATGAAAAATGTATATTTCGATTTCCTCCAACACTCCCCTTTATTCCTAAAGGTGTGCCATGTGGGACCTTTTGATGACTTCTGACAAATCTGCGCTGTACAAAAATTTCTGACGTGGCATGCTTTTCGTCAAAAAGTTCGCTGCCATTTTGCGAGTCGGGCAGTAGATGAGATGGACCTTGCCTTTGTCGATTTCGTCCTTCACTAATGGAGGGCGATGCGCTTCGTGCAGTTGACGAAGCCGAGTTTGTTCACAAAATTGATTGCGCTCTGGTTGTCACACAGTAATTTGAAAGACCCGTTCATTGTAACCGTCGTTTCCTGAAAGAGCTTCATCAGGTGGTGCCCTTTGCGACGGAGCTTCATCACGTCGCTGCCCTATGGCACTAGGTGGAGTCCTATGTTCGCCATGTGCTCCCCTCCAATGATTTTCGGAGGAGGCAGACGGCGGAGTCATCCTCCTCGAACGCGTGCGATCGTTCGACATAAATTATGGCATTGATGGTTGTTCAAGCGATCGAACGCGTTAGAGACGTTGATTTTCCAGAGCGGGCGCTGCTTTATGGCGGATATGCAGATTATAATCCGCACAGAGGTATGTCGTTCAGCAGGTGCAAACCTTTGATCGTAATATATGAATTGTGTTTGCTCGAAGCCGCGTACAACCCAGCGCGTCTTATACTTATCGATTGAGCAATCCGCCAGGGGTTTAATGCAGAAAACTCACTTCCTACTGAGAATCTTTATCTCCTTCGCTGATGATCGTGGCACTAACTTCCACGTACCATGTTGTTTTAGTGCAGCTACTTCGGTGACCATGGATGCTCTCCACTGTCCAATATCGGACCCCTACAGGGCTTGGTGAATTGTTGTGGGTTTAGTGGGATGCTGGTTCCTGCAAACTATGACGGCGAGACCGAGGATACGTAACCCGGTTAAGCCGAAGGCTGTCCTATGTTTATTGTTGGTGACTTCCACCACATCGTCGTCATCGTCGTCTGGAAGTTCGCGAATGCAGTCGCGTGAGTCATCGAGGTTTGGATATTTCTCTTTGGGTGATTGCATTTTAGAACTTTCGTAGTTGCGTTGAGCTTGTCGTGCCTCACTTGGATCGGTGCTAGTTGGGATGATTGTTGGTGTGCGGAAGTCTTCTGTAACGGAGATGAAGGGTGCCTTGCTTCCAATGGGGATGAACGGCCTCTTGTCCTCTCATTTCCCCATGAAGGACTTGGGGGAGGCTAAGTTCTATTTGGGGGTGCGGATTAAGCGTGATGAGAGTGGCATCTTGATTCATCAGGAGCGGTACATTCTCAACATGCTTGAGTCATTTGGCCTTTCTGAGGCTAACCTCATACGCACCCCTCTCTTTACAAGGTTTGACATGCATGCACATGCCGAGGAACCCTTGCTGAGGGATGAGCTGATTGAGCTTTATCAAAGCATTGTGGGGTCCTTCATGTGTATGCAAGCACGACTACACAACCCTAAATTTCTTATGCAGTGTCACAGCTGTCCTAGGTGGTGCCTTGCCCCAAACCATTCCACCTGCAGGCTTTTTAGAGAGTGTTGAAGTTCCTAAAAGGCCGTGTAAAGTCAGGTATCTTCTTCACCGTACGCAGTGAGCCTCGGGTCGTGCTGGTGGGCTTTAGTGATGCTGATTATGCTGGAGACTCAGCTAATCGCAAGAGTCACACCGGCTATGCCTATTGCCTCCATGGTGCAGCCATCTCTTAGCAAAGCAAGAGGCAGCCGGTGGCTGCATTGTCCACCACTAATAGTGAGTACTTCAGTCTGTGTCAATGCATTTAGGAGGGTATGTGGTTGAAGCATTTGTTTGGGGAATCTGAGCATAGGTTTGCTGATGTTGTGCTTGTGTTTGTGGACAACCAGTCCGCCATTGCCCTTGCACAGAATGCTTGCTTGCATGGCCACACCAAGCACATGCAGGGAGGCATTTTGTCCGGGAGATGGTGGCTGGTGGTGAGGTGATCCTCCAGTGGTGTCCGACCAACCGCCAAGCAGCCGACATTCTTACCAAACCTCTTCCTTTTGAGTGGCATGGTGTGTGCATGTTCTTGCTGGGGATGCCCCCCATGTTGGCATGGTTCCTGAGCAGGATGTGGAAGGTCTGGTGCTTTTCTCTCTCGACAACATCATGCTGTAGATGGCGCCCCTCCCTGGGCAAGGGGGAGTGGAGTGAAGGAGGATTTTGCCCAGTGGTGTTCAGCCACCTCTAGCACAAGCAAGGGGGGGTGTTGAGTGTGTTGGTGGTTGTGGTAATTTCCCTAGCTGGCGAGCTAAGGGCTTGGGCAAAATGTGAATGTTAGACTTGTTGGGGGCTGGAATTTTGGCTAACTCGTTCCCAACAACCACCAACAAACCTTTGCTTTTCACTACAACACCTTCAATGTTGCTAGTTTGACATTTTAGATTGTGGGGGATCGCTGTAGGGCGAGGGTTGGGATGATAGGGTTTGTAAAGCTCGTCACTTTTCAGATCTGAGCTCTTCCCAAAGCTATTCCTGGATCTAGTCCATGGCTTCCTAGGAATTCCGCCGGTATACCCCATCGCACTTAAATTGTGATAGTGATCGGCCTAGATCTTGGTTGAAGGCGTGCTTTGCCAATCTGGAAAGTAGATATTAAGACCTTTCCAATGCGTACCTCCTCACAGTTTAAGAAAAGTTGAGCTGCACGCAATGTTCCGTCGAAGTCGGCGCACTAAATCTCATAACTGCTTTAGGGTCTAATAATTGGACCCCGCTTGCACATGATGCAGCACACCCTTAACTCAAATCTTTTCACAAACTCGACATGGAAGAAAAAAATCCCAGCAAAGGCAGTCTAATTATTATAATAACCAAAGGATCTTTGTTGGAGAGGATAAGTATGCTAATTAGAGTAGTAGAGACATCGGAAGTAGTTTTAGGGTGACCGTGATCATAGTAAACGTGAATGACAATATGTAGAAGTTAAAACTGCGTTGCATGATATTATAATTTTTAAACACACATTGTGTTTTTTAAAATTGTGTATTGTGAAAGCGAAGCTGCTTGTACTGCACAATTGGCATCGTCGAAGCGCGCTAAACGCCCTTCTCCAACTACAAAAACCGTGGGTTGGAGTTCATTTCCCTCCACCCACGTTTCTCGATTTTCAAACGGCCCACTCAACATTTCCGCTCACGTAGTTTATCCCTCCGTCCAAGCTGGCTAGAACTAAATCGCTTCCTAGAGGCGAGTCACCTTCGACTTTACTCAACGACATTTTTAACTTCAATCGCTCAACGATGGCACCGACGCCGACACTTAACAACGGGAACTCGTCCAACCCCGCCTCCGACAACGACCGTAACACCCGCGATTTGGCGGGCGAACGCCGTAACAAGCGACGGGCAGAAGATGGACAGCCCGCCCCGACTGCAGTGGACGTGCTGCTGGGCGGGCTCGAGGTCAACAATTCGGCCAACGCCCAGCAGCACCCTTCGGCGCCAGTGGCGCCAGTGGCACCTGCGGCGCAAGTGGCGACGGCCGCGGGCGTGGCACACGCCACTGGCGCCGAGCACACGCCAGCACCCGCGGCTGGACCGTCGCGTCAGCGCCAGAGGAGGCGGATTGCGGTCTCCTCGTCTGACGCGACGACCGCCCCTGCGTTGACGTAGGCGTTGACCCCAAACCAGGTCAACGCGCTGCTGTCCCTTCTACAGCAGCAGCCCGTCAGCGTTACAGCCGCGGAAACTGCACTACCCGCTGCATCTGCGTCGGCTAAAAAAGAAAATGCGAAAAAGGAAAAAGGCGCGCGAGGAGCAAGGACCAATCGGCACGACAACGACGCAGCAACAGCAGCACCCCCCGCTCCAGCGGTCGACAACGACACCGACGACTCTGAAGATGAAGCCGGTGAGGCTCCAGTCAACAATGTTAATTTTAATGGCACGGAACACCTTCCCCCCCTCCCTTCTTCTAACCTCACTTTTTCGGCGGCAACATTCGTCAACGACTCCGTGCGAGAGCAAGCAGAGCTGCTGGAGGACTTGCGCGCGTACCTGCTGCACGCGGAATACAAGGCGCAGCGCGGAGACCCAGCGGGCGGACTCGAACTCATCTCGCACGCTCTCAACCTCATCTCGGGGCGTTTCGAGGTGCTTCAAGTGGAGGACGCCTCCGACTTCCGCACGGCGAAGCGCTTCAAGTTGTACCAGCAGAAGAGCCTGCTGACTTCTCGACCCTTCAAGCAGGCGGTCGCGGACATGGCGGCAATGGACCGTGCGGCAAGCGGATATGCTCGTGTCAACCGCGGCGGAAACAACGCGCCGTTGCCGTTTTTACCCAAGCGGGGCCCCCCGCCCACGGCCAATTGCCGCGAGTTTCGGGGCTCGTGCTTCCGCTGCGGCCAGCCGGGCCACGTGGCAAGTGCCTGCCCTAGGAACGGGCACGGCGGCGAAGGACCCGCTCCGGTGGTGTAGGAGCGGGCCATGGGAATAGGCGCTTGAGCGCTAGGCACGGTGCACTCTTGAGTGCGAAAACCGTGGGCAACCCTAGGGGTTTGCGATGGCAAGAGGCCAGCCCTAGTGAAGGGTAGGAATAGGCCTTGGGCCTAGGATAGGGAAGGGGAACAACAACCCCCTCGGTCCCATGTAGTCGGCCACTCGGTGGCGTGATGCATGCTAGGAGAGCATTGCTATGTGTGTTGGTGATTTAATAAAAACTACCATCTTAAAAGCCTACTGTTTTTGGCAAAGAGACTCTGAAACAATCAAGAGGAGGATCAGAGAGAGAGAGAGAGAGAGAGAGAGAGAGTGTGTGAGAGAGCAAAAGAGAGCGAGAGAGGGAGAGAGAGAAAGAAAGAGAGAAAGAGAAAGAACGAGATACAACATGGTGGGCACGCATGTCCATGATTCTAAGCACCAGCCCCCATGAACTACGAGTAAGAGAAAGCATGAAAGAGAGAGGGAGAGGGAGAGAGCGAGAGAGAGAGAGAGAGAGAGAGCGAGAGAGAGAGAGAGAGGGAGAGAGAGAGAGAGGGGGAGAGAGAGAGAGAGAAAGAGAGAGAGAGAACGAGAGAGAATAAGAGAAACACAATGGACAAGTGTGTCCATGGCCATAGGCATCAGCTCCCATGCACTAAGGGCAGGCACAACCACATCCTACCGAGTGCACGACGGGGCGAGAAAAAAAAAAAAAAAAAAAAAAAAAAAAAGAGGAGGAAACGAGGAGAAGAAGAAGCGTCGTTTCGCGCCCGACACATTCGTTGACATTTCTGTCGGTTTTTTATGTTCTTCACACATTTGATCAATGGTTGCCCGTACATGTACATGCACACGCATGCTTTAACATGGAATACTCAACCCGTACACCACTTGGCCTCCAATGTACAGGAGCACGACGGTGCGAGGCGGCATGCTACGATGACCCGTATGAATTTGCCGTTACAGACAGAACTATTACACAGATGCGCGGTCGTCTTCGCGCGACCTTTGCGTGGTGGAGCTCATGGTGCCCTAGCAGCCTCGTCCTCTCCGTCATCGCCAAGGGTTACTGGTTGGCATGGAGCCATGGTCCACCACAACCTTTCCACGATCCCAATCATGTCGGGGCAAACACGCATGCCACGTTCACACGTACCGCCATCCAAGAACTCATAGAGACGGGAGCGGCAGTTCCGATGGCCGCAACGGAGCTTAAGTGCATAAGTCCACTCAACGTGGTCGAGCAAAAAGACAAATGCAGGCTCATTCTTGATCTGAGGAAAGTCAATGTCAGAGGTCCACTGGTGATCCCCGATTGATCCTAGGGAAGGGTTACAGGCATGTTGGCCTGGGGGGTTATGGGCGCACTGACCCGCTACTTAACAAGCCCTTTTATCCCAATGGTCTAGTGGTTGGGATTCTGACATGTTATCAGAGCGAAGGTCTCGGGTTCGAATCCCAGTGTGTGCACTTCGGGCATCCCAGTGCGGGGGGGTGTCAGAGGTCCACTGGTGATCCCCGATTGATCCTAGGGAAGGGTTACAGGCATGTTGGCCTGGGGGGTTATGGGCGCACTGACCCGCTACTTAACAAGCCCTTTTATCCCAATGGTCTAGTGGTTGGGATTCTGACAGTCAACGCCAACTTGATTGTCCCCAAGTTCAAGTACGAGGGGCTCAGCCGTGTCGCCGACCTGGCGCGCGTTGGGGACTGGATGTTCTCCATTGACCTCAAATCTGGTTACCATCACATCGACATCCACCCATCGTGCTGGAAGTTCCTTGGCTTCGAATTCGATAGGCGCACATACGCATTTTGTTCACTACCATTCGGCCTCGCGACGGCTCCATTCGTCTTCACACAGCTCATCAAGCAACTAGCTCGGCGTTGGCGAGAACAAGGCATCCGAGTCGTACCTTACGTGGATGACATCTTATTTCTCTGCCGGTCGAAAGCCGATGCGCAAGCAATCTGCCAGCAGGTGATATTGGACCTCAAAGAGGCAGGCCTTGTGATAAACGCGAAGAAATCACAACTGTCACCATCGCAACATCTCCGATTCCTGGGCTTAGAACTGGAGACCGACACCGGCCGATTCTCCATCGGTCCCGACCGACGAGCCTCACTACATGCAACCATCCGGAACCTCCTGAGCGCAAGCAGGGCATGCCGACCAGTCCCGGTCCGCCACGTGGCCAGAATCACTGGCATGCTTGCATCGATGGGTGTCGCACTTGGCGCGACCGCTCGCGCATTCAGCCACGCTATGTTACAAGTGATCAACGAAGCACCGTCATGGAAAAGCAGCGTGGTTATCCCCCCATCTGCAACAGAGGAGCTCAAATTTTGGCTCGAGGAGTTTGACCGTTTCAACGGCGCACCTTTTCACGTCAGGAACAGCTACGGCGCGGTAATCCATGTGGATGCCAGCTCTCATGGTTGGGGCGCCACTCTGACCACATTTCCGGGCGGCCTCGAAGAAGCTAGCGCAACCATGTCAGAGCCGCTACGAGGAACGTCCAGCACGCGACGGGAGATCGAAGGCGTCCTTTGGGCGCTCCAAACATACGCGAACAAGATCAAGCAAAAACACGTTCTCGTGCGAGTGGACAACCAGGGCGTGTTCTTCATCCTTCACAAAGGCGGCTCTCATAGCCCCGACCTCACAACGGCATGCAAGAGCATCATCCGAACATGCATGGAGCTTGGCACACGCTTGATCATCGAATGGTTTTCCGCACGAGCTCAATACACACGCCGACGAACTTTCAAAAATGGTCGACCACGACGATTACGCGCTGAAAACGCCGTGGTTCCGCATCTTGGAACGTCGTTGGGGGCCCCACTCCATCGACCTCTTCGCAAACTCCCGCAACACCCAACTGCCGCGCTTCTGCACAAAGATTCCCCACACAGAAGCCATCGCAGTTGATGCGTTCTCGATCGCGTGGACACCCGAAATCAACTTCGCCTTCCCCCCGCCCCAACTGGTCCCAGCCGTCCTCCATCACGCACAACGCACCCATGCATCACTCACACTGATAGTTCCGCACTGGCCAGGCGCAAGCTGGTGGCCACTTTTGCAACCCTCCCCATGCACTTGGGCTCCACACATCCACGCGCACATCCCTCTGACACACGGAAGCCAATGCCTAGACGCAGGGTCCCATTCCAATGCTTTTTCAGGCATGGGACTACCGCACAGCCCAATTATTGCACTGAGAATGGCATTTGACTAATTCAAAATATTTACGCCCTGTGTTCAGATTTGCTCCCAAAGTTACACGACCAAATGATTAACATGCTCGCGCAATCTCGCGCCGATTCTACGATCCGGACATACGAACCATACTGGGCCAAGTTTCGAGCCTTCTGCACAAAAGTGAACCTCCCATTTCTTCCGGCATCCGACATGACCCTCGTGCTCTACCTGGTACACGCAATCCGACGCAAAGCCACCCTGTCCGTAGTGCAGCTGACGTGCTCGGCGGTCAGCTTCGCTCATCGCATGACTGGGAGCAAATGCCCGACAACCGGACCGTTCACCACCCAAGTCCGTGACTGTGCAAAACGACACTGCCCTCGCCCTACTCGTATGAAGGAAGCCGTATCGATCCAACAAGTCCGGGACATGGCCGCGAGTTACTTGCAGTCCGACGATCCCGCGACGTTTCAGAAAGGGTTGATCCCCATCCTCATGTACTCAGGATTCCTGCGATATTCTGACCTAGCAGCCATAAAATGGCAAGACATCCAATTCGACGACGAGGTCATGTGTATTCTCATACCACACTCCAAGACCGACCAGGCTGGTCATGGCACTTGGATTCCCATTGCAGCAATGGCAGACCCCTGTTGCCCAGTGCGCTGCACCCTACGCTTCATCCAACTAGCCGGCTATGGCCTACGGTCAGAGGGACCATTGATTCGGGTCTTCGGCCACGCTTCAACCAGCGAGGGCCAAGCAAGGCCACCTTCATACACCACGATCCGGAACTGGTGCAAGGAAGCCTTCGCAAAGGTTGGCCTTGGAGAGCTGCAGCTCGGCACACATTCTTTCTGAAAAGGTGCAGCCACAGTAGCAGCCAACACGGGCGTGCCAGACAGGGTCTTCAAACGGCTGGGCAGATGGCGAAGCGACTCAGCAAAGGAAATGTATGTTACACCATACGTCGAGCCTCTTATCGAAGCCTCTCGTAACCTACAAGATCCGACGCATGCCGCGTCATCAGCACAACACACAGAGGCACTCGTACGCAACCGGAGGCCCCCGCTGCCCATGTCTCAGAGACCCCATTTGTAATGAGAACGATGCCAATTGATATAGAATAAGAAAGCAAGCTTTCTCAATATTATAATTTTTAAACACACATTGTGTTTTTTTTAAATTGTGTATTGTGAAAGCGAAGCTGCTTGTACTGCACAGTTGGCATCGTCGAAGCGCGCTAAACGCCCTTCTCCAACTACAAAAACCGTGGGTTGGAGTTCATTTCCCTCCACCCACGTTTCTCGATTTTCAAACGGCCCACTCAACATTCCCACCACCCACCCCAGAGTAAACCGCCTTGCTAATGCCACTTGGATAGGGTACATCTTAGCTAGTGTTATTAGACTGCACTAGCTTTTATTCAACGTTGATGCAAATGTTGTAATAAGCCATTTGTAATGAGAACGATGCCCCATTTGTAATGAGAACGATGCCAATTGATATAGAATAAGAAAGCAAGCTTTCTCAATATAGTCCTAGATAGCCATGTACTCTAAGGGGCGCACTCCCTTATCAACGATAATACAGGTATCATTACAGTTGCAGTTGTCAAACTTATATGCTGTTGTCTTTGTAGGCTATAGTGGGGTAGATAATATGGGGTACAACACTTTTAGGTTTGCTACTTGTACCCACCGGTTTCCTAGTCCATTCATTCCCTCATACTTTTCTCACATGGAATAGAGCGGGTTCCCTAGAGGGACCATTTTTTTTAAGGGCCCACCACTAAATTTTTTTTATGCCCTGCCTGAAGCGCGCATCGCGCTATGCCCTACTGCCGCCGTAGCGGCCCTACCCTTTAGGCCCGTCGCGCCCTTAGCGGCCCGCCCTGCTGTCGCGGCCCTTAGCGGCCCGCCCTGCCGCCCTTAACGGCCCATCGCCGCCCTGCCGCGAACCGCCCTGCCACCCTTAGCGGCCCGTCGCAGCCCTTAGCGGCCCTTAGAGGCCCGCTCGCCCCGTCGTCGCGGCCCTGCGCGGCCCGCCCGCCCGTCGTCGCGGCCCTCCACGGCCCGCCCGCCTCGTCGTCGCGGCCCTACCCTACCCTGCCGCGGCCCTGCCTTGTCGCGGCCCTGCACTGCAGCAGCCGCCCGGCTCCCGCCCGGCCCTATCGCCTCGTCGCGACCCCCTGCACTGCCGCCACGTCGCGGCCCCTGCACTGCCTGACGCAGCCCTGCCTGACGCGGCCCTGCTCCTGCAGCCGTGTCGCGGCCCTGCTTGTCGCGGCCCCTGCCCCGCCGGCGCGCCACGGCCCTGCCCCACCAGTTGCGGCCCTTCCACCCCTCCCGCTCCTGGTAAGCACACCGCCGCGCCCGAGCCGCACTGCCGAGCAGCGCCGCCCTGCCGAGCCGCGCCGCCCTGCCGAGCCGCGCCGCCCTGCCGAGTCGCGCTGCTACTACTGCTTCTGCTGCTAGCACTGCTGCTACTACTAGCACTGCTGCTGCTGTTCCTGCTGTCATGACTACCCCGAATGTACTTACCTTCGATGCTGAGGGTCGAGCGGTTGACTTCGAGGTCTAAGTCGATGATCTGCAACTGTTTCTGCAGTGTGATTCTAGGGACGGAGTCTCACTGTTTGATCTCACGTCCGGCGTCTCTGTTGCACCTGCTGCCGATGCTCACAGTACTGTTCGATCGCAGTGGACCACGCGCGATGCTGTTGCCCGTCTTGCTGTTCGTAGTCACCTGCCGTCTGCTGAGCGCGCGCACTTTAGCCAGTACAAGACCGCTAGGACTCTGTACGACGCTGTTGTTGCGCGCTACTCCTCCCCTGCCACTGCTGCCCTTAGCCGCCTCATGCTGCCGTACCTGTTCCCTGACCTAGCTGCTTTTTCCACAGTCGCTGACCTCATTACGCACCTCTGCACTAGTGACACCCGCTACCGCGCTGCGCATCCTGCCGAGTTCTGCGCCAAGAACCCCCCCCCTATGTACATCACTCTCTACTACCTCGTCACCCGGCTCCCTGACTCCCTTCGCTCGGTCAGGGACCACTTCCTCTCCCTTTGCCCCACCACGCTCACCGTTGACCTCCTCGAGGAGCGCCTCCTTGCAGCTGAGAAGAGTATAGTCGCTGTAGGAGCCTCTCGTGGTGACCCTCATGCCCCTTTCTTTGAGGGGTGCTCTCCCGTTCCCCTTTTGCCTTCTGTTGCCTCTGCTGCTGCTGTCGACCTCGTTGGCACCGAGTCGGTCGGCGTTGCGTCTGCTCCTGGTGGGAGGCGCCGCAACGGCAGGAGCAAGGGGGGCAAGGGTGCTGGAGGGGATGGCCGGGGCGGCGGTGGTGGCGGTGGTGGCGGTGGAGGGGGTGGGGGTGCAGGTGGGGGTGGTGGTGGGAGTGGGGGCTTCGGTGACGGTAGTGGAGGTGGAGGCGGCGGAGGCAGCGACAGTGGGGGTGGAGGTGGCGGCGGTGGCGGCGGAGGTGGGGGTGGCGGCGGAGGTGGTGCTGGTAGGGGTGGTGCTGTGCAGCGGGGAGGCTTTGGCGGTGGCTAGCGCCAGCAGCAGCAGCGCCCTCGTGAGACCCTGTCGCCCCAGCAGCTTCGTGAGTGGTACGCTGGGCGTGGGAGGTCTGGGGGTGCTGGTCCCTGCGTTTACGTTCTCCGCACCGGCGACCGCAGTGGAGAGACGTGCGGCGGCCCGCACGCCATGCTCCGCTGTTTCCTAACGCCATTAAGATCCCTCGCTGGGGTGATCTGCTTAAGTCATGATGCTATCCTTGCTGCTATGTATGCTGTGTCTATTAGTGCTGAGGGTGACTGTTACCTGTGTGTTCCGCCCGACCCGGGCATTGAGGCTGCTGCTCTAGGTGCTAGTGAGTCTGCTGCTCCAGGTGCTGGTGAGGCTGCTCTCTCAGGTACCGTGTCGGCTCAGGTCTTGCACACTTTCACCCTTGACTCGGGTGCTTCCCACTCCTTCTTTCGCGACTGCACCACACTCTCGCCGCTCAGTCGGCCGGTGCCAGTCTCTCTGGCTGACCCCTCTGGGGGTCCGGTCCTTGCACACTCCTCCACGGTTCTGCCGTGTCCGGCGGTCCCGTCTGGCTCACTGTCTGGCCTCCACCTCCCCTCGTTCTCCACGAACTTGGTGAGTGGAGCTGACCTTCAGGACGCGTGGGTTGACCAGTTCACTCCTGGAGGTCGGCGGGTGACCCACTGTTCGTGTACTCGGACGGGCCGGCACCTGGCCCCCTTCACCCGTCAGCCTGGGTCGAGCCTGTACACCCTGACTACCGTGTCTCCTCCGGTTGCTGAGTCTGGTCAGGTAGCCGCGTCGGGTCAGGTGTTTGCTGCAGCGTCCAGGTCTGGTCCTGAGTCTGCCCCCTGCTCTTGTCGCCTCCTGTCTCACCAGACTCTCCTCTAGCACCACCGCCTTGGTCACCCCTCCGTGCCTCGTCTCCGAGGCATGGCCTCCCGTATCCTTGTCACTGGTCTTCCCCGGTCTCTCCCTCCCCTCCCCCCGGGGCCTGCCCCTACCTGCGTTCCTTGCGTCGAGGGGCGGCAGCGCGCCGCTCCTAACTCCTCCGAGTTCCCTCCGACGGAGGCTCCCCTGCAGACTCTTCACATGGACTTGTGGGGCCCAGCCCGCGTCCGTGGACAGGGTTACGAGCGCTACTTTCTGCTGGTCGTTGACGACTACTCGCGTTACACCACGGTCTTCCCCTTGCGCCGCAAGGGTGAGGTCACTGAGGTGCTGATCGACTGGATCCGCGCTGCGCGTCGTCAGCTCAGCGAGAGTTTCGGCTCGGACCTTCCTCTTCTGCGTCTGCACTCCGACAGAGGTGGGGAGTTTTCCTCCGACCTTTTGCGAGCCTTCTATCGTGCGGAGGGCATCCGCCAGACGTTCACGCTTCCGGCCTCTCCGCAGCAAAATGGGATTGCTGAGTGCCACATTGGCATGGTCATGGACGTCGCTCGTACGCCCATGATCCATGCGGCTGCTCCCCATTTTCTGTGGCCGTTCGCGGTTCAGTACGCGGCTCATCAGATCAACCTCCAGCCCCGGGTCTCCGTGCCGGAGACCACTCCTACTTTGTGGTGGACGGGGAAGGTTGGCGATGCGTCTGTGTTCCGTGTCTGGGGATCTCGAGCTTTCGTCCGCGACTTGTCTGCGGACAAGCTGTCCTCCCGTGATGTTCCCTGCGTCTTCCTTGGCTTCCCCCCTGACGCGCCTGGTTGGCAGTTTTACCACCCCACCTCGCGCCGTGTTCTGTCCTCTCAGGACGTCATGTTTGACAAGTCGGTTCCTTACTACTGTCTCTTCCCCTACAGCACTGCCCCCCTCCCCCCCCCGCCGCTCTTCCTCGCGCCAGGTCCTCCCCCGGTAGACCCCCTCCCCCCTCAGGGTCCTGCCCCCTTAGGTGTGTCCCAGGTAGACGCAGTCGAGCCTGTCGAGGTAGCTGTTGACTCTGGTGCTGCTAGGGGTGCTGAGCCTGCGGGTGCCGGGTCTGGAGGTGCTGAGCCTGAGCGTGCGGAGCCTGGGGGTGCTGAGTCTGGGGGTGCTGAGCCTGGGGGTACTGAGCCTGGGGTTGCTGAGTCTGGGGGTGCGGAGCCTGGGGTTGCTGAGCCTGGGGGTGCTGAGCCTTGGGTTGCTGTGCCCAGGGTTGCTGCGCCTGGGGGTGCGGAGCCTGCGGGTGCTGAGCCTTTGCGTGTGGAGTCAGGAGGTGCTGAGCCTGGAGGTCCTTTGGGTGCTTCGTCCCGGCGGGAGCCAGTCTCTCCACAGCAACTGCGCGAGTGGTTTGCTCGGCGCTGGAGCCGTGCTTCTAGAGCTGGTGGTGCTACGGGCGCTGGAGGTCCTGCTGCTGCTAGAGCTGCTGGGGGTGTTGGAGCCATTGGACCCGGAGGTGCTCGTACTGGAGGTACTGGAGCTGCTGGGCCTGGTGGTGCTGTTGGAGGTGGAGCTGCTGGGGCTTCTGGTGGTCCTCATGGAGCTGGATTTACTGGAGGTGCTGGAGCTGGAGGTGCTGCTGGAGGTGCTGCTGGAGCTGGTGGTGCTTGAGGTGCTGCTGGAGCTGGTGGTGCTGGAGTTGGAGCTGATGTTGGGGGTGCTGGTGCTGTCCCTGCTGGTTCTGGAGGCGCTGCGCGGCCGCGGCCGTACTTCGTTCCGCTCCTTGAGCAGGTTCTTGGTCTCCCGCCTTCTACTGGTCCTGCTCCTTCCTTAGAGTGTCCACCGCCTGTCCAGTCGCAGTCCCAGCTACAACCTGCCTCCCCACTGCCTGCTCCTTCTCCTTACACTGGTCCGACCAGGGGTCTTGCTGAGCGTCGTGAGCCTACGTCTCGTCCTGCGTCGCCTGTTTGTGCTGCTCGCACTAGTCGTCGTGGTTCGCGTCAGCGTCCTCCTCCTGTCCCTGGCACGCACCAGATGGCTCTGCGTCCTTCCACTGCTCCGCAGCGTGTCCCTCTGCCATCTCCTCCTGCGTCCTCTCTTCCTGTCGGTCCGGACCCGGAGTCTGACTCCCTTTGTGCTGCTAGTCCTACTGTCACGCGTCTCCTGGCCACTGTTGTCACTGACCCTTCCTTGAGTCTACTGCTGCGTCTGCTCTTGTTGCTGAGCTTGTCGACTTTGCTGCTCACTGTCGTCTAGACTACGCCGCTAGTCTTGTTGGTGAGTCTGAGTCTGTCTGTCCTCCGTCCGTCGGAGGTGAGTGTGCTCTTGGCACGGACGTCCTTGAGGACAGGCAGGAGGAGTTCCAGTGTTTTGCTGCTGCTTCACCTCATCTCGTATCAATGCTGCTTGCCCCTGAGGGAGACCCGGATGCACCAGACATCCCGACTCCGCGCTCTTACGCAGAGGCGGTTGAGGGTCCCTACTCCTCTCAGTCGCAGACAGCCATGGACGCAGAGATGGCTTCCTGGAAGTCCACAGGCACCTACGTTGACGAGGTTCCCCCACCTGGGGCGAACATTGTCGATGGCATGTGGATTTTCAAGGTGAAGCGGCCGCCGGGTTCTCCGCCTGTCTTCAAGGCGCGTTACGGTGCTCGTGGCTTCAGTCAGCGGCAGGGAGTTGACTACTTTCAAACCTTCTCTCCCACCCCGAAGATGACCACTCTTCGGGTACTACTGCACGTCGCTGCTCAGCGTGACTACGAGCTTCACTCCCTTGACTTCAGCACAACCTTCCTACAGGGCAGCCTGCGCGAGGAGATCTGGCTGCGCCGCCCACCTGGCTTCACTGGGTCGTTCCCTCCAGGTACCTAGTGGAGCCTCCGGCGGCCAGTCTACGGTCTCTGCCAGGCGCCTCGCGAGTGGCACGACACACTGAGGACGACTCTTGCGGCTCTTGGGTTTGCTCCTTCTACTGCTGACCCGTCGCTATTTCTACGCATCGACACTTCGCTGCTGCCGTTCTACATCCTCGTGTATGTCGACGACTTGGTTTTTGCCACTGCTGACACTGAGGCACTAACTCTAGTGAAGTCGGTGCTGCAGAAGAGACACACGTGCACAGACCTGGGTGAGCTGCGCAGCTATCTTGGCTTGCAGATCACTCGGGACAGAGCACGCCGCACCATCACCCTGACTTAGTCACACATGGTTCAGCAGGTCCTTCAGCGCTTCGACTTCCAGTACTCCTCGCCATAGTCCACTCCTCTGCCTACCGGTCACTCGCTTTCAGCTCTGCCTGCGGATGAGTCCGTAGAGCCAAGTGGCCCGTATCCAGAGCTTGTGGGCTGCCTCATGTACCTGATGTCCTGCACTCGTCTTGACCTTGCTTACCCTCTTAGCATCCTGGCACGCTACGTTGCGCCCGGGAGACACCGACCAGAGCACTGGAAGGCAGCTAAGAGGGTGATGCGCTACTTGTGTAGTACGTCGCGCATGTGGCTCGTGCTTGGGGGATGGGGTCCAGTTGTTCTCACTGGTCACGCAGACGCTTCTTGGGTTGACGACTTGGCTACGCAGCAGTCGTCACAGGGCTACACCTTCAGCCTTGGCTCCGGTTCTGTCTCGTGGCGGTCTACCCACTCGTCTTTTGTTCTCAGCTCCAGCTGTGAGGCTGAGATCTACGCAGGGGCTATGGCTGCACAGGAGCTACGTTGGCTCACCTACCTGCTGACCGACCTGGGTGAGGCGCCTCGTTCTCCTCCAGTTCTGTACGTTGACAACAAGGCCATGCTGGCCTTGTGTCAGGAGCACAGACTGGAGCACAGAACGAAGCACATTGCTCTGCGCTACTTCCTTGCTCGAGAGTTGCAGCAGCGTGGTCAGATTCGTCTTGTTTACGTGACCTCTCAGGCCAACACGGCTGATATCTTCACCAAGGCACTTCAGCCTTGTGATCATCAGCGGTTCTGTACTGTTCTAGGCCTTGTCCCCACTTGGCCTCACTTGCTCACTTCTTGACTTTGCTTGTACTGTGATCTCTATATATATACTTGCATGCTTACACTTGCTAGGTTGTGATCACTGTCTTGTTTGTTCTACCTTATATAACTCTGCATGTGAACTGGCCTTATGGCGGTTTGCTTGTGCTCGGAATGTGTGGTGACGTCGTGATCCACCCTGAGCTTGCTTTGTTCTTCTTGATTGGTCTTGTGACCTCTTGTTCTCCCCCACTTCGCCTATGGGGGTGTGTCAAACTTAGATGCTGTAGTCTTTGTAGGCTATAGTGGGGTAGATAATATGGGGTACGACACTTTTAGGTTTGCTACGTGTACCCACCTGTTTCCTAGTCCATTCATTCTCTCATACTTTTCTCACAGCAGTGACTATTGCGGTCCCTTCAGTTACCTCGTTGCATCGCAAAACCTCTGAGACGGTTGTACCCTGCAAAGCAATTCGCAACGTCTTGCTCCAGGTTGTTTGACAGTCGCGACAGTTGACTCGCAAGTGTTGAGCTAACATCGTAGTAGTGCAGGTGTGGGTTCGCGAGAAGAAGGTACAATAAGGTTAAACCTTCTGGAATGTTGAATACCTTTCAGTTATTCCAACAACAATAGACAACACAAAGAAAAAAAGTGCAAGGTGACGCCACTCGCTGCTATGTAGTTTTTTTGGAATATTTTTCCTTATGAGAAATTAGGGATGGATGCCTATACGTATAAGTTCTTAGACTAATTAGTGTAAGGAGTATATTAACCTAAACCTTGCCTTTTTATTATTATTTTTATTTTCCACAAAGAGTTGAAATCCTAGAACATAAACAAGACTGCGTAAAAATTTCACACTAATACGAGTGCACATGAGTGAGAGAACGAGGATTGCACAATCAAAGCAAGAATAGAATGAGCGAAGGAATGAGCGAACATTACATAGCAAAGCCTAGCGTGGTAATGGTAACACGCCAGTTGTGGGGTGCGCGACTGGCCTAGCGCCGAAATTGGGAATTGTCGAGGCGGAGGACCGGAGCGCGGGTTACCAACCGAATCGTGAGGTTGGGTCGCGATGTGAACAGTGGCAGGAACAGTGGTCGAGGCGAGTGTCGCGAGTGGTAACATTTTACGGTAGGGTGTTGTTGGCGAAACAGTCACGTACGCGGTAAGCAGGGGCGCAAAGTAACGAAAAGGTATTTTCGTTACACTACCCCCCTCCTCAGGCTCCCTTACGAGAGCGCGTGTACATCCCAAAAGCTGCGGCTGTGCAGATATTCGATGAGGACGGGGGGGGGTTTTGATTTTATCCAGGGGCACCTAGTTATCTTCTGTTGGGGTGCAGTCTTTCCAGCGAATCAGGAACTCGATCCTGGGGGCTCCACATGGATCACGAACTCGGTGGCTCAATTGTTTTCCGGGGGTGGTGACCGGCTCCGTGGGTGGTCGTGTCATGCTGTATGGTCAGCTGTGTGGCAGTTGGCTTGTTGAGGGGACGTAGGGGCAGAGGAGGCTGACGTGGAAGGATGGGCTGACGTACCAGTCGGCAGGTAGGAAGAGGTGGGCGGTGACGGGTGCTATCATGTGGCTGATGCGGAATGGCGCACAATATTGGGGGCAGAGTTTTGGGGTTATGGGCATGCGAAGGTTCAAGGTGTCGAGTAGTACCTAGATGTCTGGCTGGTAAGTGACGGGGCGGCGGTGGCGATCGGCGTTGTGTTTAGCGATGGCGTTTGATTTGTTTATGGCGTCTGCTGCTCGGGTCTGTGCTGCCTGTAAGATTTCGGCGGAATGTTGCGTAATTGGTAGTGGGTTATCGGGGTTCAGCATCAAGCGTACTGTAGGGTTCTGTCCGTAGTTGAGGTAAAACGGTAACTGCTACATTGTGGCTGATGTGGAATTGTTGTATGTGAATTCGATGAGTGGCAGCTGCTGTTCCCATGTTGTCCAGTTGTCGTACGTGGCTCGAATTAACTGCTCCATGGTCTAATTGGTCCGTTCTGTTTGACCGTCGGTTTCGGGGTGGTACGATGAGCTGAACTGTAGTAGTGTGCCACCGCTTCCGCAGGTTCCTCTGGAAGTTGCTGGTGAACTTCGTGTCATGGTTATTGATGATCGCCGCGGGTATCCTGTGCAGTCGAACGACGGTGGAGATGAAAAATCGGGATGTTTCTTTGGCTGAGATCGATTTCTTGTAGGCTGCAAAATGGCCAATCTTCGTTAGCTGATCGACGAAGACCAGGACCGCGTCGTTCCCACTTGCTCCAACCGATAACCCCGTGATGAAGTCCATCGTCACCTGCTGCCAAGCACGCTCTAGGGGTGGCATCGGCTACAACTGCCCCGCCAGTCGTTGCCTTGACGACTTCATGAGCTAGCAGGTGGGACACGATGCCACGTGTCGTTGCACGTCAGTTAGTATCCCGGGCCAATAGAAGTACCGCTGCATCTGGTGTCGCATTTTTTCGACCCCGAAATGTCCTGAGGTAACTCCGTCATGTGCCTCATGTAGCAGTAGTTCCCATAGGAGTGTGTAACCCGGTACTCTGATGCGATCGGTGCTGGATTTTACGTAATATATTGTCAAACATCATATGTTTATATTGTGTAGGCTATAATGGGTTTAGCCTTAGGGGGTACAACTTTGTTAGGGTTTCCTACTTGTATCCCCCTCCTACCTAGTTTCATCCATTCTTGTTCACATCTAGATTCTAACATGGTATCAGAGCCCCAGCAGCTTCGTGAGTGGTACGCCAGTTGGGGCTGTCGGGGTGGCCGTAGTGGTAGTCGCTCTGGAGTGGGTCGTTCGGGAGCTTCTGGTAGTGGACAGATGCAGCTGCCGTGTCCTCTTTCGCCCCAGCAGCTCCGTGAGTGGTACGCTCAGAGTAGAGGGTCACTGAGTACTGCTCGCTGCCCGTACGTCATTCGCACAGGTGTCCGGACTGGTCAGCCTTGCGGGACCCGTGGCCACACAGAGTCCCACTGCTTCGCCCGTCTGGGCGACGCTTGGCGTACAGAGTTTGGCGACGCCGCTGAGCT
This sequence comes from Closterium sp. Naga37s-1, assembly GCA_947471745.1. Taxonomy (NCBI): domain Eukaryota; kingdom Viridiplantae; phylum Streptophyta; class Zygnematophyceae; order Desmidiales; family Closteriaceae; genus Closterium; species Closterium sp. Naga37s-1. Next base: position 376,093 of record CANJKZ010000036.1, on the reverse strand, counting down.
CCCCTCCTGGGTGGAGCTGCTTAGGCAGAGGGTAGATATCTTTGCTCTTGACTCTGATGCTATCCTCACTGCCATGTATGCATTGTCTACTAGTATTGAGAGTGCCTGTCCCCTGTGTGTACCGCCTGACCCCGGTATCCAGTCTGCTGCTCTAGGTACTGGTGTGGCTGCCGCTCTAGGTGCTAGTGCGTCTGCTGCCCTAGGTCCTCGTGAGGCTGCAGCTCTAGGTGCTAGTGAGTCTGCTGCCCCAGGTACTCGTGCGTTTGCACCTGCTGGTACTGCGTCTACTGCGGCACTGCACACCTTCACACAGGACTCCGGTGCTTCCCGCTGTTTCTTTCGTGACCGCACGGCCCTTGAGCAGCTTGCTCGGCCGGTTGCAGTCTCCCTCGCTGACCCCTCTGGGGGTCCGGTCCTTGCGACCTCCTCCACTGTCCTCCCTTGTCCTGCGGTCCCGTCGGGCACACTGTCAGGTCTCTACCTCCCCTCGTTCTCTACGAACTTGGTGGCGGGTAGTGCGCTTCAGGACGGGGGTGTTCACTAGTTCACCCCTGCCTACGAGCGCGTGACACACTGCACGTGCGCTCGGACGGGTCGCCACCTGGCTACCTTCAATCGGCAGCCGGGGTCGGACCTGTACACACTGACCACTGAGTCCCCTCAGGTAGCTGCGTCTGCGTCTGCGTCAGGTCAGCTGTCGGCCCCCTGCTCGTGTCGCTCTCTGGCGCACGAGACCGTCCTCTGGCACCACCGACTTGGTCACCCGTCCGTGCAGCGCCTTCGTGCCATGCACAAACGGTACCTTGTCTCTGGTCTTCCCAGGGTTCTCCCTCCCCTCCCACCCTCGCCTGCTCCTCCCTGTCTTCCCTGTGTCGAGGGGCGGCAGCGCGCCGCTCCTCACTCCTCCTCGTTTCCCCCGACGACTGCTCCCTTGCAGACGCTCCACATGGACGTGTGGGGCCCAGCCCGCGTCCGTGGTCAGGGTCAGGAGAGGTACTTCCTGATAGTTGTTGACGACTACTCGCGCTACACCACAGTCTTCCCCTTGCGCACCAAGGGTGAGGTCCCTGATGTTTTGATCCCTTGGATCAGTGCTTCTCGTCTCCAGCTCAGCGAGCGTTTCCACTCGGACTTTCCTGTCCTGCGTTTGCACTCTGACAGAGGTGGTGAGTTCTCCTCCGACCTCTTGGCAGCCTACTGTGCGGAGCACGGCATCCGCCAGTCGTTCACGCTTCCAGCCTCTCCACAGCAGAATGGGGTTGCTGAGCGCCGCATTGGCTTGGTCATGGAGGTCGCTCGTACCTCCTTGATCCATGCGGCTGCCCCCCACTTTCTGTGGCCGTTTGCAGTCCGATACGCTGCGCATCAGCTCAACCTCTGGCCCCGTGTCTCCGTTCCGGAGACTTCGCCGACACTGCGTTGGACGGGAGAGGTTGGCGATGCGTCACGCTTTCGGGTCTGGGGATCTCGAGCCTTTGTTCGCGATACGTCCGCGGACAAGCTCTCCTCCCGCGCTGTTCCTTGTGTCTTCCTTGGCTTTGTCCCGGACGCGTCTGGTTGGCAGTTTTACCACCCCACCTCGCGCCGTGTCCTGCCTTCTCAGGACGTCACTTTCGACGAGTCCGTCCCCTACTACCGCCTCTTCCCCTACCGCACTGCCCCGCTCCCCCCCCCGCCTCTCTTCCTCGCGCCAGGTGCTGCTGTGGTAGACCCCCTCCCCCCTCAGGGTGCCGCTCCCTCAGGTGTGTCCCAGGTAGACCCGGTTGAGCCTGTCGAGGTAGCTGTCGACTCTCGTCCTGCTAGGGGTGCTGAGCCTGAGCGTGCGGAGCCTGGGGGTGCGGAGCCTGGGGTTGCGGAGTCTGGGGGTGCGGAGCCTGGGGTTGCGGAGTCTGGGGGTGCTGAGCCTGGGGGTGCGGAGCCTGGGGGTGCTGAGCCTGGGGGTGCGGAGCCTGCGGGTGCTGAGTCTGGGGGTGCTGAGTCTGGAGGTGCTGAGCCTGGGAGTGCTACACCTGGAGGAGCTCTCTCCTCACAGCAGCTGCGTGAGTGGTACTTACAGTACTGCAGCCTCAGGAGAGGTGCTTCTGGAGCTAGGAGTGCTGCTGGAGCTGGTGCTAGTGCTTCCCCTCCTAGGCGGGAGCTGCCCTCTCCCCAGCGGCTCCGAGAGTGGTACGCACGGCGCTGCAGTCTCCGGAGTGGCGCTCCTAGTGTCGCGGACCCAGCTGCTGGAGGTGCTGCTGCTGGCGGTGCTTCTGGCGCTGCTGGAGGTACTGCTGGTGCTGGAGCTGCTGGTGCTGCTAACGCTGATGGAGGTGCTGCTGGTGCTGCGGACCCTGGAGTTGGAGCTGCTGCTGGTGCTGAGGACCCGGGCGTTGGAGCTGCTGCTGGTGCTGCGGACCCTGGCGTTGGAGTTGCTGCTGGTGCTGCGGACCCTGGAGTCGGAGCTGCTGCTGGTGCTGCGGACCCTGGAGTTGGAGCTGCTGCTGGTGCTGAGGACCCTGGAGGTGGTGCTGCTGCTGGTGCTGAGGACCCTGGCGCTGGTGTCTCTGCTGGTTCTGGAGACGCTGCGCGGCCGCGGCCGTACTTCGTTCCGCTCCTTCAGCAGGTTCTTGGTCAGCCTCCTCCTCCTTGTCCTCCTCCCTCCTTAGAGTGTCCTCCGTCTGTCCAGTCGCAGTCACAGTTACCGTCTGCCTCCCCTCTCCTTGGTCCTTCTCCTTACACTGGTCCGACTGGAGGTCTTACGGAGCGTCGTGAGCCTGAGTCTCGTCCTGCGTCGCCTGAGTCTCGTCGAGCGTCGCCTGTTCGTCCTGCTCACACTGGTCGTCGTGTCCCGCGTCAGCGTCCTCCTGCTGTCCCAGGCACTCACCAGATGGCGCTTCGTCCTTCCACTGCTCCCCAGCGTGTCCCTCTCCCGTCTCCTCCTGCGTCCTCTCTTCCTGCTCTTGCTGACCCTGAGTCTGACTCCCTTCGTGCTACCAGTCCTACTGTCACGCGTCTCCTGGCTACTGTTGTCACTGACCCTTCCTTTGAGTCCACTACTGCGTCTGCCTTAGTTGTTGAGCTTGTCGACTTTGCTGCCGCTTGTCGTCTAGACTACGCCGCTAGCCTAGTTGCTGAGTCTGAGTCTGTCTGTCCTCCGTCCGTCGGGGGTGAGTGTGCTCTTGGCACGGACGTCCTTGAGGACAGGCAGGAGGAGTTTGAGTGCTTTGCCGCTGCTTTACCTCATCTCGTGTCCATGCTAGTTGCCCCTGAGGGAGACCCGGATGCACCAGACATCCCGACTCCGCGCTCTTACGCAGAGGCGATAGAGGGTCCCTACTCCTCTCAGTGGCAGACAGCCATGGACGCAGAGATGGCTTCCTGGAAGTCCACAGGCACCTACGTCGACGAGGTTCCCCCACCTGGGGCGAACATCGTCAGTGGCATGTGGATTTTCAGGGTGAAGCGGCCGCCGGGTTCTCCGCCTGTCTTCAAGGCGCGTTACGTTGCACGAGGCTTCAGTCAGCGAGAGGGAGTTGACTTCTTCCACACCTTCTCCCCGACCCCGAAGATGACCACTCTTCGGGTTCTGCTGCACGTCGCCGCTCAGCGTGACTACGAGCTCCACTCTCTTGACTTCAGCACTGCTTTCCTACAGGGCAGCCTGCACGAGGAGATCTGGCTGCGCCGCCCACCTGGCTTCACTGGGTCGTTCCCTCCTGGTACCCAGTGGAGCCTCCGGCGGCCAGTCTACGGTCTCCGACAGGCGCCACGTGAGTGGCACGACACACTGAGGACTACACTTGCGGCTCTTGGGTTTGCTCCTTCTACTGCTGACCCGTCGCTGTTTCTACGCACCGACACCTCGCTGCCGCTGTTCTACATCCTCGTGTACGTCGACGACTTGGTCTTTGCCACTGCTGACACTGCGGCACTCGCCCACGTGAAGTCGGAGCTGCAGAAGAGACACACGTGCACAGACTTGGGTGAACTGACAAGCTATCTTGGCTTGCGGATCACCCGGGACAGAGCACGGCGCACCATCACCTTGACTCAGTCACACATGGTGCAGCAGGTCCTTCAGCGCTTCCGCTTCACGTACTCCTCGCCTCAGCCCACTCCTCTGCCTACTGGTCACTCGCTCTCAGCTCTGCCTTCGAATGAGTCCGTAGAGCCGAGTGGCCCGTATCCAGAGCTTGTGGGCTGCCTCATGTACCTGATGACCTGCACTCAACCTGACCTTGCATACCCTCTTAGCATCCTTGCACGATATGTCGCTCCTGGCCGTCACCGGAAGGAGCACATGGATGCCGCTAAGAGGGTGTTGCGCTACTTGTGCCGTACGTCGGGCATGGGGCTAGTGCTTGGAGGACGAGACCGAGTTGTACTCACTGGGCACTCAGACGATTCTTGGGCTGACAACCAGGCTACTCAGAGGTCGTCTCAGGGTTACACCTTCAGCCTTGGCTCTGGTTCAATTTCTTGGCGTTCTACACGCTCGTCTTCTGTTCTCAGCTCCACTTGTGAGGCTGAGATCTACGCCACAGCCATGGCTGCACAGGAGTTACGCTGGCTCACCTACCTGCTGACCGACTTGGGAGAGCGGCCTCGTTCTCCTCCAGTGCTGTACGTCGACAACAAGGCTGCCATTGCCTTGTGTGAGGAGCACAGACTGGAGCACAGAACGAAGCATATCGCTCTGCGCTACTTCCTTGCTCAAGAGCTGCAGCAGCGCGGTCAGCTTTGTCTGCGTTACATGGCCACTCGGGCCAACACTGCTGATGTGTTCACCAAGGCGCTTCAGCCTTGTGACCATCAGCGCTTCTGTACTGTTCTAGGCCTTGTGCCTACTGGGCCTCACTTGCTTACTTCTTGACTCTGCTTGTACTGTGATCTCTATATATATACCTGCATGTTTACCCTTGCTAGGTTGTGATCACTGTATCTCTTGTTATATTATCAACCTGCATGTGAACTGGTCTTGTGACCACTTGCTTGTGCTCAGAATTTGTGTGGTTTCCTTGAGATCCACCCTGAGCTTGCTTTGCTTTGCTTTGACTGGTCTTGTGACCATCTGGTTGTCTCCCACTTAGCCTATGGGGGTGTGTCAAACATCATATGTTTATATTGTGTAGGCTATAGTGGGTTTAGCCTTAGGGGGTACAACTTTGTTAGGGTTTCCTACTTGTATCCCCCTCCTACCAAGTTTCATCCATTCTTGTTCACATCTAGATTCTAACATATATCCCCTTTGCTGCTGCGAACTGCTGCGAATTTCCTCATGTGAAGAACGGGTCTGTCTGATATCCATGGATAAATAGTCCTGTGAGGAGTGGGGTTGTTTAAGCAAGTAGTATCGCGTGTATTTGGGCAATCGGGCGGGTCAGTGCGTTGGCGATGTTCAGGCTCCTTTTTTGTAAGTGGCCCTGTAATGGAAATTGGACTCAAGGAAATCAAGCCAACGGACCTTTCGTGGGTTGAGATGGGGCTGTGCGCAAAGGTACTGTAGTGATTTATGGTCCGTCCGTACCGTCACGTCGGCGCCGGTCAAGTAACAGTGCCATTCTTTGAACGCATGTAGCATTTCGCGGTCGTGTATCGGGTAATTCTTGTCGGGCGGATGCAGTTTCCGTGACTCGTATGCGATGGGCTGTAGGCCGTTGCCAAAGTCCTGTAGCAGTACGGCTCCAATGGCGATGTCGCTGGCATCGGCAACCACTTCGAATGGGCGGCGTAGGTCGGCGATGCGTAGCACGGGTGGTAAACAAAAAACATTTTTCTGGGCAGAGAAGGCAGCATGCTCTTTCTCCCCCCATGTAAAAGCGCCCCCCTTCCGTAGCGAATCCGTGAGCGGGGCGGTTAACTGTGCCATGTCGGGGACGAACGGACGTACATAGTTAACGAACCCTAAATTACTCTGCATCTCCGTGATGTTTGTCGAGGGGTGCCATGCCTTGACGGTATCCGGTTTTTTTTTCGGGTCTATTTCAACCCCAGCGTCCGAAATGATGTGCCCCAGAAACTTAGCCTGTCCTAAAAAAACTCGCACTTCGAACCCTTGGTCAATAGCAGATGTTTGTCTAGATTTTTTTAGACTGCTTCCAGATTTGCTAAGTGCTGCTGCTTGTCCCGGCTGTAAACTAAAATGTCGTCGAGGTGAACTATGACGCATTTATCTAAAAGTGGTCTAAACGTCTCGGTCATTGTCATTTGAAAAGTTGCGGGTGCGTTGGTCAGCCCGAATGGCATCACATTGTACTCGAAGGAACCATATCTAGTTCTGAAGGCAGTCTTGGCGCAGTCTGTCAGCTCGACTCGAATCTGGTGGTAATCGCCATATAAGTCGATTTTCGAAAACACCCTAGCTGTTCGCAATTGGTCGATCAGTTCGTCGGCGTGGGGGATGGGGTATCGTGATTTGTCTATCACACTGTTCAGTGTGCTATCGTCAATACACATGCGAAACCCTCAGTCTTTTTTCGGTGTGAACAGTATCGGTGCAGCGAACGGTGATGAGCTTGGTCGAATGAACTTTTTCTCCTCTAAGTAATCTAGCTGCTTCCTCAGTTTCTCGAGTTCGGGCTGTGTCTGTCGGAACTGTCGCTGTACGGTTGGCTGTTCCCCCGGCTCTAACTCTACGCGGTGGTCGTGTGCTCGCTGAGGTGGCAGTCCTTCCGGTAAGTCGTCGCAAAAAATCCCAGGGTACCGTTTCAGTAGTTCCTGTAGTTCGGGCGGTACGGCTGCTAGCAGTTTTCAAAAATCACTCGTGTGTAAAGGTCGAGGAATGAGATTGACTAAGGGAAAGTTGGGTACAAGTACAAACCCTAGAAAAATGTACCCCATATGTGCTACCCCACTACAGCCTACAGCAGCTATGTCATATAAATCTGACACACCCCCATAGGCAAAGTGGGGGAGAACAATGGGTCACAAGACCAGTCAAGCAAAGCAAGGCAAGCTCAGGGTGGATCACAAAGTCACCACACATTCCGAGCACAAGTTCAAGGCCAGAAGGCCAGTTTACATGCAGGATTACATATATATATAAGGCTAGACAAGCAAGAGCAGGTGTATATATATATGAAACAGTACAAACAAGGTCAAGGGGTGAGCAAGTGAGGCAAGGCAGGCACAAGACCAAGCTGAGTACAGAAGCGCTGATGATCACAAGGCGCAAGTGCCTTGGTGAAGATATCAGCAGTGTTGGCCTGAGAGGCCACGTACGCAAGACGCAGCTGACCACGCCGCTGTAGCTCACGAGCAAGGAAGTAGCGAAGAGCAATGTGCTTCATTCTGTGCTCCAGTCTCTGCTCCCGACACAAGGCCAGCATGGCCTTGTTATCTACGTACAGCACTGGAGGAGAACGAGGCGGCTCTCCAAGGTCAGTCAGCAGGTAGGTGAGCCAGCGAAGCTCCTGTGCAGCCATGGCTCCTGCGTAGATCTCAGCCTCACAACTGGAGCCGAGAACAGAGGACGAGCGGGTAGCCCGCCACGAAACAGAGCCGGAACCAAGGCTGAAGGTGTAACCCTGTGACGACCGCTGCGTAGCCTGGTCGTCAGCCCAAGAAGCGTCTGCGTGCCCAGTGAGGACCACTGGACTCTGCCCTCCAAGCACAAGCCCCATGCCCGACGTACTGCACAAGTAGCGCAACACCCTCTTCGCTGCAGCCATGTGCTCTGGTCAGTGTCTCCCAGGAGCAACATAGCGTGCGAGAATGCTAAGAGGGTATGCAAGGTCAGGTCGTGTGCAGGTCATCAAGTACATGAGGCAGCCAACAAGCTCTGGGTACGGGCCACTCGACTCTACGGACTCATCCGAAGGCAGAGCTGAGAGCGAGTGGCGAGTAGGCAGAGGAGTGGCCTGAGGCGAGGAGTACGTGAAGCCGAAGCGCTGAAGGACCTGCTGCACCATGTGTGACTGAGTCAGGGTAATGGTGCGGCGTGCTCTGTCCCGGGTGATCTGCAAGCCAAGGTAGCTGCGCAGTTCACCCAGGTCTGTGCACGTGTGTCTCTTCTGCAGCTCGGACTTCACGTGGGCGAGTCCAGCAGTGTCAGCTGTGGCAAAGACCAAGTCGTCGACGTACACGAGGATGTAGAACGGCGGCAAAGAAGTGTCGGTGCTCAGAAACAGCGACGGGTCGGCAGTAGAGGGAGAAAACCCAAGAGCCGCAAGTGTAGTCCTCAGTGTGTCGTGCCACTCACGCGGTGCCTGGCGGAGACCGTAGACTGGCCGCCGGAGGCTCCACTGGGTGCCAGGAGGAAAAGACCCAGTGAAGCCAGGTGGGCGACGCAGCCAGATCTCCTCGTGCAGGCTGCCCTGCAAGAAAGCAGCGCTTAAGTCAAGAGAGTGCAGCTCGTAGTCACGGTGAGCAGCTATGTGCAGCAGTACCCGAAGAGTGGTCATCTTCGGGGTGGGAGAGAAGGTCTGAAAGTAGTCAACTCCCTGCCGCTGACTGAAGCCACGAGCCACGTAACGCGCCTTGAAGACAGGCGGAGAACCCGGCGGCCGCTTCACCCTGAAAATCCACATGCCACTGACGATGTTCGCCCCAGGTGGGGGAACCTCGTCAACGTAGGTGCCTGTGGACTTCCAGGAAGCCATCTCTGCGTCCATGGCTGCCTGCCACTGAGAGGAGTAGGGACCCTCTATCGCCTCCGCGTAGGAGCGCGGAGTCGGGATGTCAAGTGCATCCGGGTCTCCCTCAGGGGTAAGCAGTACGGACACGAGATGAGGTGAAACAGCAGCCAAACACTGGAACTCCTCCTGCCTGTCCTCAAGGACGTCCGTGCCAAGGGCACACTCACCCCCGACGGACGGAGGACAGACAGACTCAGACTCAGCAACAAGACTAGCAGCGTAGTCTAGACGACAGCGAGCAGCAAAGTCGACGAGCTCAGTAACTAGGGCAGACGCAGCAGCGGACTCAAAGGAAGGGTCAGTGACAACAGTAGCAAGGAGACGCGTGACAGTAGGACTGGCAGCACGAAGAGAGTCCGACTCCGGGTCGGGAAGAGCAGGAAGAGAGGACTCAGGAGGAGAAGGCAAAGGGGCACGCAGAGGAGCAGTGGACGGACGCAGAGACATCCGGTGCGTGCCAGGGACAGGAGGAGGACGCTGACGCGAACCACGACCACTAGTGCGAGCAGCACGGACAGGCGACGCAGGGCGAGACGCAGGCTCACGACGCTCAGCAAGACCTCCAGTAGGACCAGTGTAGGGAGAAGGAGCAGGCAGTGGGGAGGCCGGCTGTAACTGTAACTGTGACGGGACAGGCTGTGGACACTCTAAGGGAGGAGGAGGAACAGGAGAAGGCGGGAGACCAAGAACCTGCTCAAGGAGCGGAACGAAGTACGGTCGAGGCCGTGCAGCGACTCCAGACACAGCAGGGACAGCACCAGTACCCCAAGTGGTAGCACCAGCGCCAGCAGCACCTCCAGCTCCAGTACCTCCAGCAGCACCAGTAGCACCCCCAGCAGGACCGCCTCCAGGACCGACAGCAGTAGCCTCAGCGTCAACACCTTCAGTAGCTCCAGCTCCAGTCGGACCACGAGAAGACGCAGTAGCACCTGCTCCAGTAGTACCCGCAGGCCCAGCAGCTCCAGTACTCCCAGTACGAGCACCTCCGGGACCCGCGGCACCAGCACCCTCAGCAGCCGAAGAACCTCCAGCTCCAGCAGCACGCCTCCACCGCCGGGCAAACCACTCGCGCAGCTCCGGTGGAGAGAGTGGCTCCCGCCGAGACAAAGCACCCGGAGAACCTCCAGGCACAGTACCGCCAGACGCCACGCGAGCGGGCCCAGCTCCCTCAGGCTCCGCACCCCCAGGCTCAGCAACTCCAGGCGTAGCACCCCCAGGCTCAGCACCCCCAGGCGTAGCACCCCCAGGCTCAGCACCCCCAGTCGTAGCACCCCCAGGCTCAGCATCCCCAGTCGTAGCACCCCCAGTCGTAGCACCCCCAGGCGTAGCACCCACACGCTCAGCACCCCCAGAGTCAGCACTCCCAGGCTCAGCACCCTCAGCAGCACCAGAGTCACCAGCAACCTTGACAGGCTCGACTGCGTCTACCTGGGACACACCTGAAGGGGCAGGACCCTGAGGGGGAAGGGGGTCTACCGGGGGGGGACCTGGCACAAGGAAGAGCGGTGGCGGGGGGAGGGACGGAGTGCGGTAGGGGAAGAGGCGGTAGTAGGGGACCGACTCGTCAAACGTGACGTCCTGGGAGGACAGAACACGGCGAGAGGTGGGGTGGTAGAACTGCCACCCTGGCGCGTCAGGGGGGAAGCCAAGGAAGACACAAGGAGCAGCACGAGGGGACAGCTTGTCCGCAGACAGGTCGCGGACAAACGCCCGAGATCCCCAGACACGGAACGCAGACGCATCGCCAACCTTCCCCGTCCACAGCAAAGCTGGGGAGGTCTCCGGCATGGAGACCCTGGGCTGAAGGTTGATCTGATGCGCCGCGTACCGAACCGCAAACGGCCACAGAAAATGGGGGGCAGCCGCATGCATCATGGACGTACGGGCGACGTCCATGACCATGCCAATGCGGCGCTCAGCAATCCCATTTTGCTGTGGAGAGTCCGGAAGCGTGAAGGTCTGGCGGATGCCTCGTGCACGACAGTAGGCTCGCAGAAGGCCAGAGGAGAACTCTCCGCCTCTGTCAGAGTGCAGACGCAAAACAGGAAAGTCCGAGCCGAAGCTCTGCCTGAGCTGGAGACGAGCTGCGCGGATCCAGTCGATCAACACCTCAGTGACATCACCCTTGCTGCGCAAGGGGAAGACTGTGGTGTAACGCGAGTAGTCGTCAACCACCAGCAGGAAGTAGCGCTCGTGACCCTGTCCACGGACGCGGGCCGGGCCCCACACGTCCATGTGAAGCGTCTGCAGTGGGGCCTCTGTCGGAGGAAACTGGGAGGAGTGAGGGGCAGCCCGCTGCCGCCCCTCGACACAGGGGACGCAGGTAGGGGCAGGCCCCGGAGGAAGGGGAGGGAGGGACCGGGGAAGACCAGAGACAAGGACACGGGAGGCCATGCCTCGGAGACGAAGCAGGGAGGGGTGACCAAGGCGGTGGTGCCAGAGGAGAGTCTCGTGAGACAGGAGGCGACACGAGCAGGGGGCAGACTCAGGACCAGACCTGGACGCCGCAGCAAACACCTGACCCGACGCAACTACCTGACCAGACGCAGTGACTGGAGGAGACGCACTGGTCAGTGTGTACAGGCTCGACCCCGGCCGACGTGTAAACGTGGCCAGGTGTCGGCCTGTCCGAGCGTCCGTGCAGTGGGTCACCCGCTGGCTCGCAGGAGTGAACTGGTGAACCCCCGCATCCTGTAGGTCAGCACCAGTCACCAAGTTCGTAGAGAACGAGGGGAGGTAAAGACCAGACAGGGTGCCAGAGGGGGCCGCCGGACACGGGAGGACAGTGGAGAAGTGAGCAAGGACAGGACCCCCAGAGGGGTCTGCCAGAGAGACTGCAACTGGCCGACTAAGCGGAGTGAGTGTGGTGCGGTCTCGAAAGAAGGAGCGAGAAGCCCCCGAGTCAAGGGTGAAGGTGTGGGAGGCCGAAGCCGACGCAGTACCTGAGAGAGCAGACTCACCAGCACCTGAGGAAGCAGACGCACTAGCACCTAGAGCAGCAGCCTCGCTAGCACCTAGAGCAGCAGCCTCACCAGTACCTAGAGCAGCAGTCTCAATGCCCGGGTCGGGCGGAAAACACCGGTAACCGTCACCCTCATCACTAATAGTCACAGCATACATGGCAGCAAGAATAGCATCAAAGTCAAGGTCAAAGATAGCTACTCCCGCCCTAGACAGCTCGCCCCAGCGAGGGATCTCAGTGGCCTCAGGGAACTGGTGACGCCAAGCGTCCGTCAGGCGGCCAAAGCAGCGCTGGGTGGAGTGCGCACCCCCGCACGGCTCACCCGCGCGGTCGCCGGTGCGTAGGACGTAGGTGCACGGACCAGTACCCCAACCCCTCTGGCGTGCAGCGTACCACTCACGTTGCTGCTAAGGGGGGGGGATGTCCCGAGTGCGCTGCTGCTGCTGCTGCTGGCGCTGACCACCACCGGAGCCAACCCTCTGCGCAGTGCCACCCCGACCAGCTCCACCTCCCCCGCCGCCGCCTCCTCCACCGCCGCCACCTCCGCCACCTCCGCTCCCACCGCCACCGCCGCCTCCGCCTCCGCCTCCGCCTCCACTGCCGCCACCGACACCTCCACCCCCGCCACCACCCCCACCGCCACCCCCACCCCCTCCGCCGCCTCCACCGCTGCCTCCACCGCCCCCGCTAGCTCCTCCAGCGCCCCTGCCCCCCTTGCCCTTGCCAGGGCGGCGCTTCCCGCTAGGGGTAGACGCCGCACCGACCGACTCAAGACCAACGAGGTCGGCCGCAGCAGCAGAGGCAACAGAGGGCAAGAGAGGAGAGGGGGAGCACCCCTCAAAGACAGGGGAGCGCGGGTCACCACGAGAGGCTCCTACAGCGACTATGCTCTTCTCTGCTGCTAGGAGGCGCTCCTCGAGGAGGTCAACGGTGAGGGTGGTGGGGCAAACAGAGAGAAAGTGGTCCCTGACCGGGCGAAGGGTGTCAGGGAGGCGGGTGACTATGTAGTAGAGGTGCTGTTCTTACCGGGCAGGCGAGACGGACCGAGGGTAGAGGGCAGGGCGGCTCGGACGGCTCGGCAGCTCGTCGGCTCGGCAGCACCAGCAGCTCGGCAGCTCAGCGACTCGGCGGCTCGGGTGGCTCGGCGGCTCGGGCGGTTCGGCGGCTCGGCGGCTCGGGCGGCTCGGCGGCTCGGGCGGCTCGGCGGCTCGGGCGGTTCGGCGGCTCGGGCGGATCGGCTGCTGCAGGGGCAGCGGCGGCTGCTGCTCACAGGACGGCGGCGGCCGCTGCTGCAGCGGCGGCGGCAGTTGCTGCTGCAGGGGCGGCGGCGGCCGCTCCTGCAGGGACGGCGGCGGCCGCGGTTGCAGTGGCGGCGGGTGCTGCTGCTGGGGCGGCGGATGCTGCTGCTGCTGGGACGGCGACCGCGGCCGCTGTAGCGACTGCAGCTGCTGCTGCTGTAGAGGCGGCGACGGCGGGCCGAGAGAGGCCGCAAAGGGCGGCGGACGGGCTGTGAAGGGCAGCACGAGGGGCCGCGGAGGGCGGCGACCGGCCGTGAAGGGGGGGGCCGCGAGTGGCCGCGGAGGGCGGCGACGGGCCGTGAAGGGCGGCGCGAGGGGCCGCGGAGGGCGGCGACCGGCCGTGAAGGGGCCGCGGGTGGCCGCGGAGGGCGGCGACGGGCCGTGAAGGGCGGCTCGAGGGGCCGCGAAGGGCGGCGACGGGCCGTAGGGGGCCGTAAGGGCGGCGCGAGGGGCCGGAAGGGCGGCGCGAGGGGCCGTAAGGGCGGCACGAGAGGTCGTAAGGGCGGCTGGAAGGGCCGTCAGAGGAGCCGCTAAGGGCGACGCGAAGGGGCCGTAAGGGGCCTAGAGAGGGCGCGACGGTAGGGAGGGCACGCGGGGCGCGACTCGGGCAGGAGCGAAGCGCGCTCCGGGCAGGAAAAAAAAAATTTCGATTGGTGGGCCCTAGGAAGCGTTCCCACGAGGGAACCCGCTCTATACCATGTGTAAATGTCGAGGAATGAGATTGACTAAGGGAAAGTTGGGTACAAGTACAAACCCTAGAAAACTGTACCCCATATGTGCTACCCCACTACAGCCTACAGCAGCTATGTCATATAAATCTGACAACTCGGCCCCTCTGCTTCTCCCACTTCCATGATATCTACTGTGTACACGTCAGCTGCAGCGGCAACGGCCCGTTCCATCGTGATGTCGTTGACGTGGACCGTTGAAGACCTAGGCGACTGCCAGCGAGGTAGCGCGACCCCGTTACCGTGCATCAATCTCTAGTAAACAGCGGCTAAGTCTCACTTGCAGCTTCCGTGCGGTTGCGGTGTTAACTAAGCCATGAATTGCTTCTCTGTCAATAAAAACCTTCACTACTGTCCCCTGTATTTTCCCATAAATCAGTATTGGGCAATCTGTTGCTGTACCCTCCTTATTCATCCGAGCCTGAGCGATTGCGTGAATCGGTACTCACTCAGTGAGGGTCAGTGAGGTCGGGCGAGCAGTGATTCTCGTCAGTAGTGGGCCCATACTCTACTGATTGCTGGCGTTTCCCTGCCTTATAGACTCGCTCCGCTTCATGCATGTAGACGACATGCTCGCACAGTGCGAGAAAACCGTTGATGTAGTCCTGGACCGGCCCGAGCTAATACCAAGTGCGAAGTTTCTAGCGTGCTGAGATCGAAGCCGCGATCGCCCGTAGCCCTTCGCACCACACTTCCCATGTGCTGTATTGGGCGATCTCGCAGAATTAGCTCCAAGTTACGGCTGGGCCCGTAGTGTCAGAGGTCCACTGGTGATCCCCGATTGATCCTAGGGAAGGGTTACAGGCTCGTTGTCCTGGGGGGTTATGGGCGCACTGACCCGCTACTTAACAAGCCCTTTTATCCCAGTGGTCTAGTGGCTGGGATTCTGACATGGTATCAGAGCGAAGGTCACGGGTTCGAATCCCAGTGTGTGCACTTCGGGCATCCCAGTGCGGGGGGGTGTCAGAGGTCCACTGGTGATCCCCGATTGATCCTAGGGAAGGGTTACAGGCTCGTTGTCCTGGGGGGTTATGGGCGCACTGACCCGCTACTTAACAAGCCCTTTTATCGCAATGGTCTAGTGGTTGGGATTCTGACACGTAGGCCTTTCTCTTAGGACAGTGGCTCGTAGGCGCTTGGCGAGGTCACAATGACTCGCCACCAGTCCATGGCGGGGCCCCGCAGCAATGACACGGCGTACCGGATCTTCGCTGCATCCGACGTGGCGTTATTCGCGTACAGAAACACGTTCATCGTGAAAGTTCACTATTGAACCGTCGGACCTCCACGCTGGCTAGGATCGAAGCAGGGCGGGCGCTGCGGCTTGAGTGGCATCGGGTTTGAGTGCAGATTTTTCGAGTTGGCGCATTCGACGAGGCGTTCCTGCGTCGATGTCGCGATTGGAATGCGGCCGGATTCGTCCATGGCGGGGGTGTCGGTCTAGTTTCAGCGAGAGCCTCAGTCGTGGCTGAGTGTGCTTACGGGAGAGCACACTAGCAGTGGTGCTTGGTCGCTAAGAGACGTCTACCCCCAAAAAAATTGAGATAATGGTGAAAGCGAAGGTGTGGGCGCGGTCCGAGAAAGGAACTCTGAATACCAAGTCTTACGAGTGCAACCGAGTGAGCGAACGAGGATTGTGCTATCGAAGCATGAATACAATGAGCGAACGAATGAGCGAACATTATATAGCGAAGCCTAGAAATGTAATGGTACGCGCGAATTGTGGGGTGCGCGACAGGCCTGGCGCCGAGCTTGGGAATTGTCGAGGCGGAAGGCTGGAGCACAATTTACCAACCGAACTGTGAGGTTGGGTCGCGATGTGAACAGTGGCGGCAATAATGGCCGAGGCGAGTGTCGCGAGTGGTAATGTTTTACTGTAGGGTGCTGTTGGCGGAACAGTCATGTACGCGGTAAGCAGGGGCGCAAAGTAAGGAAAAGGTATTTTCCTTACACATACGCAATGTAGTCCTTGATCCAAAGTGGCCTTGAGCTTGTCATGGTGTGGTTTTGGGATACATGCACTAGGCATAACCTAGAAAGGAGACTTCAAAAGGGAAAGGGGTTCACTTGTAACGAATCGTGTGTGAGGAGGTAATTTACTCAAATACCTCACTACTCCCCCGTCGCGGCCAAGCGCCTATCTGTCGTCACTTGTTACCTACTCCTACAGCGAACTCTCTTCGCCCAGTTTTCTCCTGTCACTCTCTTCGCCCAGTTTTCTCCTGTCACTCTCTTCGCCCAGTTTTCTCCTGTCACTCTCTTCGCCCAGTTTTCTCCTGTCACTCTCTTCGCCCAGTTTTCTCCTGTCACTCTCTTCGCCCAGTTGTCTCCTGTCACTCTCTTCGCGTCAAATGCGAGTGCTTGGCGGCGTCAATCTCGCCTCGACGCCCTCGCTTCCCCTGCCCGTCCCTCTCGCGTTCCCTGCCCGCCTCGCTTCCCCTTCATCGCCCTTCTCATCGCACAGTTACTCCCGTCATCAAGTGTCGCAGAACTTTCGCACACCCGTTAAGCGCTCGCGTCCCACCTTCCCGTCGTTTACACGTGTCATTCTCTTCTCTTTCTTCTCCCATTAATGTCCCTTCGACACCCAACTTGCCACCCTCCTTCGTTCGCTCTCTTCAGTCACTAACCCTCGCAGCACTCCCGCACACTCGCCGTCTTTCCTTCCCTCCCCTCACTTAGTACAGCCCTCCTTCCCCCCACTGACCCCCTGCCTTCCCCCCACTGATCCCCCGCCTTCCCCCCACTGATCCCCCGCCTTCCCCCCACTGATCCCGCGCCTTTTCCCCGCTTACCGCAATAGCTAAGAGTCCGCAGCTCCGGTCACTTCCCCGCTCTGTTCAGTTCGGGCACCTAAGCGAATCGCGCTAGCAACGATTCGACGGGGAAAGTTAGGCTCACCGATCCAAGGCAATCCAGAGTGCGTTTTGTTCACATTTACTGTAGCGTAACCACTGGTAACCCCAGCTTTCGTCGAAATTCCTCCGCGACAGCACGCGGAAAAACGGCTAGAGAGACCCCGGTAGTGACGTCAGTGCCATCAGTGACGTCAGTGACGACGTCAGCATGGCGGATCTGCTCCGCGATCTCGACAGCTGGCAGCAGCTGGCAGAGGCGGCGCGTCCGAGCGGCGGAGGTGGGGGTAGAGGCCGAGAGGGGCGCGACTCCGGGAATGGGAGGAAGACGGGTAAAGCGGCGGGGAAGACCAAGGTAGGGACGGGTCCGCTTGATGTATCTAGCGTGCTATGTTGAAGGGTAGAGCGAGATGGGTGGATCGACCACTAGAATTGTATCAGTCTTTAGAAATCGCAAGAGCGATATGTGTATAGACTACCAGAATTTCAGCGCACAGCTATTTGAGGGTAACAGCTCTCACGATATTGCGTTTCAACTTCCCTCTGTTCCCTGTGCATGCTCCTGCCATGTGGATGATCTGTGGGTGCATGCGTACATGTGCTGTGTATGTGCATGTGCATGTTGCTGCCATGTGCATGTTGCTGCCATGTGCATGTTGCTGCCATGTGCATGTTGCTGCCATGTGGATGATCTGTGGGTGCATGGGGCCATGCATTATGCATGCATCATGGTACTGTCAGGACGGCACGGTAGCAGCAGCAAAGAAGAAAGCAAAGGGCAAACTCAACAGCGCGAATAACACGGCAGCACAAGCCACATCAGCGGCACCATCATCACCATCATCATCATCATCATCTGCAGCAGCAGCAGCATCAGGAGAAGGGCGGCCGATCAGGCACACAGTGGACTACTTTCGAGAGCACTGGGTTCCGCCTCCCTCTCCTGTGAGTTGGTTAGAGTTGAAAAAAGGGGTGCTATAGGGAAGGGAATAGGGGGGGATTGGGGAGGAGGCCGGTCGATCAGGCGCACAGTGGACTACTTTCGAGAGCACTGGGTTCTGCCTCCCTCACCTGTTTTTGAGTTGACTCAAAGACACGCTCCTGTGCGTTGGCTAGATTCTCAGCGAGGGGAAGGGGAGGGATGGTCCGTGTGGGGGGAAGGGGGGTATGGGAGGTAAGGGGGGTATGGGAGGTAAGGGGGGTATGGGAGGTAAGGGGGGTATGGGAGGTAAGGGGGGTATGGGAGGTAAGGGGGGTATGGGAGGTAAGGGAGGGGGGTATGGGAGGTAAGGGAGGGGGGTATGGGAGGTAAGGGAGGGGGGTATGGGAGGTAAGGGAGGGGGGTATGGGAGGTAAGGGAGGGGGGTATGGGAGGTAAGGGGGGTATGGGAGGTAAGGGAGGGGGGTATGGGAGGTAAGGGAGGGGGGTATGGGAGGTAAGGGAGGGGGGTATGGGAGGTAAGGGAGGGGGGTATGGGAGGTAAGGGAGGGGGGTATGGGAGGTAAGGGAGGGGGGTATGGGAGGTAAGGGAGGGGGGTATGGGAGGTAAGGGAGGGGGGTATGGGAGGTAAGGGAGGGGGGTATGGGAGGTAAGGGAGGGGGGTATGGGAGGTAAGGGAGGGGGGTATGGGAGGTAAGGGAGGGGGGTATGGGAGGTAAGGGGGGTATGGGAGGTAAGGGGGGTGTGGGAGGTAAGGGGGGTATGGGAGGTAAGGGGGGTATGGGAGGTAGGGGGGTATGGGAGGTAAGGGGGGTATGGGAGGTAAGGGGGGTATGGGAGGTAAGGGGGGTATGGGAGGTTCAAGACTCTCGCTCCGCCACACAGTGGACTACTTTCGATTCGAGAGCACTGGGTTCCGCCCCCCCCTCCTGTGAGTTGGCCATAGCTGAAAACGGTGGTAGCATGGGGAAGGGAAAGGGGAATGGGGGAAGGGGGAGGGGGGAGGGGGGAGGGGGATTCCGCGTCCCTCCTCCTGCGAGTGTGGTTGGGTGTGTTTTGTGCATGGCTGGGGGGGGAAGAAGGGGGAGGGAGAGGGTGAACCGTTTGTGGTAAGGGGAGTTATAGGACAGGGGGTAGCATCGTGAAGGGGGTAGCATCGTGAAGGGGAGGGGAGAGGACAGTGGATTGCTCTCAAGAGTTTGGACGTTGAATCGCACCCCCCACCCTCCTGTGCATTGGTTGTGGTTGAGCAAGGGGGTCGCATGGTTTCGAGCAAGGGGGTCGCATGGTTTCGAGCAAGGGGGTCGCATGGTTTCGAGCAAGGGGGTCGCATGGTTTCGAGCAAGGGGGTCGCATGCTTTCGAGACGCCTCAAATTTCCTACTCCTGTGCGTTGGTTGTGGTTGCTAAGGAGAAGGGAGGAGGAAGAAGGAGGGGGTGAGGGGGGTGGAGGAGAGGGGGGCGCAGTTGGTTGGAAGTTCGGTGTAGTGTGGTGTTGTGCGGTGTGTGTGCTTTGTGGTGTTATGATGGTCTGTGTGGTGGGTTTCACAGTGCAGCAGAGTCTGCTCTTACCTCCAGTAATCTAAACCCAAAATTTTAACTGTACTAAACTGCACTACACTCCCGCCTTCCCTGCACTAAAAAACCCCTGAACCTTCACCTTAAACCCGAATCTCCAAATCTCAAACCTTGGCAATCAACCAGAGACTTCACCAAATCGCCATGTCGGTTGCAGAAAGTTCTTAGAAACACCTTCTTTCCAACAACTATCAAAATTTCCCCCAACTCCTCGCATCTCTCACTCACTGCCAGGTCAACGCCGAGCCGTCCACGTCAGCGCCAGGCTGGAACGTCGGTTTCTTAGGTGGCGGTAGCAAGAAACCATCAGGTCAAGCCAGAGCAACAGGAGCAGCATCAGGCGGGGCAGCAGGTGGGGGAGCAGATGGAGCAGCAAGAGGAGCGGAACCAAAAGCAGCAAGAGCAGGGGGAGGAGCAGGGGCGGTTGGGGAAGCAGGGGGGGCTGCAGAGCTTGTTAGCAGGCTGGCAGCAGCAGCTGATGTTGGGGGGGAGGGGGATGGAGACGAGATTGGGGGTGTGGGGGGGAGGGAGAGGGGGAATGGAGGCAGCAGCTGCAGCAGAGAAGGAAAGGGTGAGTGGGGAGAGAGGGTGGGGAGGAATGGAGTGAGTGATGGGGATGGGAGAGAGGTGAGTGATGGGGATGGAGGTGCGTGAATGGGAGGGAGGGGGATGCGGACGAGATTGGGGGGCAGGGAGGGTAAGGGAGACATAGAAGCAGCTTCTGCAGCAGAGAAGGAAAGAGCGAGTGAGTGGGGAGGGAGAGAAGGGAGTGGCAAGAGGTGAGGAAGGCGAGGTATTGTGAGGGAGATGGGAGATGTGGGGTGTTGGGGCAAAGGTTGAAAGTGGTAAGAGGGGGCATGGAGGTGAGTTCTAAGGCCGGTCGCTTGGAACAACCGTACTAATAAAATGTTGTCTACTCTGCTTCCGTGCACGCACACGTATATGAGCTTATGTGCATATGTCCTTGTGTGCGTGTGTTCTGTGCGCTCATCATCAGGGCAACGAGCATTTCAAGGCCGGTCGCTTTGAGGACGCCCTCTCCTGCTACTCCCAGAGCATCGCCCTCCATCCCACCGCTGTCGCATTCGCCAACCGAGCCATGGCTGCACTGAAACTTGGCAGGTGAGGCAAAGGGGAGAAAGGGAGGGTTATCAGCCCCTGTTACTCCCACACCATCGCCCTGCATCTCACTGCTGTCGCCTTCGCCAACCGTGCCACGGCTGCACTGAAGCTGGGCAGGTGAGGAGGTCGGGGGGTTGAGGGGTGAGACAATGGAGAATTGTCTTAGTCCTTTCATCCCACCGCTGTCGCCTTCGCCAACCGTGCCACGGCGGCACTGAAGCTGGGCAGGTGAGGAGGTCGGGGGGTTGAGGGGTGAGACAATGGAGAATTGTCTTAGTCCTTTCATCCCACCGCTGTCGCCTTCGCCAACCGTGCCACGGCGGCACTGAAGCTGGGCAGGTGAGCGAGCGACAAAGGACAGAGGGCGAGGGGTATCAGCCCCTGTTACTCCCACAGCATCACCGTCCGTCCGCCCCATCGCTGTTGCCTTTTCCATCCGAGCTGGCTGCACTAAATGAAGCTCGGCAGGTGAGCGCAAAAAGGAAGGGAGCAGAAAGGGAGCGGTGGGGCAGAAAGGGAGGGGTATCAGCCCCTGTTACTCCCACAGCATCACCCTCCATCCATCCCGCTGCTGTTGCTTCTTCCAACCGAGCTGCCTGCACTAAATGAAGCTCGGCAGGTGAGGGTCGAGACAAGGCCAGACAGTAGGTTTGGAAGGCGCGAGGAGGGGGGAGGCGCATCAGCCGTCCATCCATCCGTCCGTCCCACTGCTGTGTCCTGTGTCAAGTCAACAGAACCATGGCAGCACTCAATTCAACCTGGGCAGGTGGGGACGAATGGGGAAAGGGGTCGGAAGTAGGCAAGGTCGCACAGTGGGGCTGAAATGGTGGAGGAGAGGAGCTGGATCAGCCATTCATCCGTCCGTCCCACTGCTGTGGCCTGTGTCAACGGAACAGAACCACGGCAGCACTCAACCTGGGCAGGTGGGGACGAATGGGTGGTGGGTATTGCTGATGTATAGCTGCAAGAGCTGTAGCTTGTTTTCCTGTGAATTGCTATTTGGCAATGGAGCGAAAAGGCGTCATTAAAGCCCCGCTTCTGCTCCGAGTCATCGAATTGCCATGTGGCGTGAGTTTATGCAACGTCCTTGTTCCAAATGTGCTTGTATCGAATGTGCCTGTATCAGGTACGAGGAGGCTGAGGCGGATTGCACAGAGGCGTTGGATCGGGACGACGAGTACGTGAAGGCATTGGCAAGGAGGGCTACTGCGAGGCTGAAGCTCAGTCGACCCATTGATGCACTGCAAGGTGGGTGGGGTGCGGTGGAGTGCGGTGGAGGCTGAGGCGGACTGCACAGAAGCTTTGCATCGGGACGATGAGTATGTGAAGGCGCTTGCAAGGAAAGCCACTTGCTCGTTTCAGACTGAGTCGGCCCATTGACGCACTGCAAGGTCGGGTGCGGTGGGGTGCGGTGGTGTGTGGTGTGTGGTGATGCTTTCTGCGGTGCTGCTGCTGCCAGTGTGTGCGATCTTGCCCTGTTGGAGCGGGACGATGAGTATGTGAAGGCATTTGCAAGGAGGGCGACTGCAAGGAGGGCGAATGCAAGGAGGGCGACTGCAAGGAGGGCGACTGCAAGGAGGGCGACTGCAAGGCTGAAGCTGAGTCGATCCACTGAGGCACTCCAAGGTGAGGGGTCGTGCCTTGTTGCACAGAAGCGTTGGGTCGGGACGACGAGTACGTGAAAGCGCTTGCACGGAGGGCCACTGCTAGACTCAAGCTCAGTCGACCCATTGACGCACTACAAGGTGAGGGGGGGTGCGGTGGAGACTGAGTCGACCCATTGACGCGCTGCAAGGTGAGGGGGGGTGCCTTGCCTTGTTGTTGCACAGATGCATTGCATCGGGACGATGAGTATGTGAAGGCACTTGCACGGAGGGCCACAGCCGGGCTCAAGCTCAGTCGACTCATTTATGCACTGCTAGGTGGGGTGTTTCGAGTTGACTCAAAAGCAGAACCTTGTTGCATTGGGTTTTGAGAATTCTCAAAAGTCGCACTTTTGAGAATTCTCAAGGGTCGGGACGATGAGTATGTGAAGGCACTCGCAAGGAGAGCTGCTGCGAGGCTGAGACTGAGTCGACCCATTCAGGTGCTGCAACATGGATGGAGTGTATGAAGTCAACTCAAAAGAAGTCCAACATGGAGCGCTGAATCATGGCAATGAGTATGTGAAGGCACTCGCACGGCGGGCTACTGCAAAGGCTCGGGCTGAGCTGACCTATTGACGCGCTGCAAGGTGGGGTGCGGTGGGGTGCGGTGATGCTGGTGGCGGCGCTGCTACTGCAAGTGTGTGCAATCTTGCCTCGTTGAGTATGTGAAGCAAGTGGGGTCTTGAAATGGGGTACCCCACCCCACCTCCACCACCATGCAATCTGGTGGAGGGCTATTGCCAGGCTCTCTCTGAGCTTACCCATTGAAGCAACTCAACGTGAGATGCATGCGGTGGGGCACAATGGGGTGTTGCATCATAATGATGAGTATGTGAAGGTGACTTTTGAGTCGACTCAAAATGTTGGGGTGTTGCATCATAATGATAAATATGTGAAGACGCGTGCACAGAGCGCTGCGGCCCCGCTCAGGCTCAGTCAGGTGGTGGTTGGCAGTGGTCAAGCTGCGGCCTTGCAGTGGGGCATGCCATGGTGGTGGTGATGTTGCCACTGCTGTTGCAAGTGTGCTGTGCACGGTCCTGCCCTGTGACTTGTGAGTCGACTCAAAAGTCACCTTGTCACTGCTGTTGCAAGTGTGCTGTGCACGGTTCTGCCCTGCTTGATCGATACGATGAGCATTTGAAGGCGCTTGCATGGAGCGCTGCGGCAAGGCTGATGCTGAGTCGACCGATTGGGGCACTGCAAGGTGAGGTGTGGTGATGTGTGGTGATGCGTGGTGTGTGGTCGTTGTGCTGTTGTTGCCCCCTGCTGCTCCCCTACTGATTCTCTACTGATTCCCTGTCCCTCCTCTGCTGCTACTAAACACGGCATGCTGAAGCAATAGGCAGGGGCATGCTGCAGCAATAGGCAGGGGCATGCTGAAGCAATAGGCAGGGGATGCTTTCTTGTCCACCAGAGGCAACGGCTCTTCCCTTCTCTCCTCCATCCTCCCTCCATCCCCCATTCCCACCACGGACATAAGTCAAGGCCTCCTTCTTTTATCCCAGCAACAAGGACTTGCTAAAGCAGCAGGCAGAGGCGATGCGAGCGCTATTATCCACATTCCAACCTTCCCTCCTCCCCCCCATCCCTTCTCCCATCCCTTCTCCCATTTCGACTCCCACTCGCCGGCCACAGACATAAGCCAAGGCCCGTCCCTTGAACCCGGCAACAAAGACTTGCTGAAGCAGCAGGCGGAGGCACGCACTCTTGTCCACCAGAGGCAAACGTTCATCCTCCCTCTCCTCCATGCGTCCTCCAACCCCCCCCCTCCGCCCCCTTCCCCACAGACATAAACCAAGGCCTGTCCCTTGATCCCGGCAACAAAGACTTGCTGAAGCAGCAGGCACAGGCGAACGCTCTACTGCAGAAGCAAGCCAAGGAGGTGGGTGCAGAGGGGTGGAAAGCAGTTCGACACGGTGCTTAGTGGGTGGTGAGTGGATGGTGAGTGAATTCCTATAATGTTATTGAGATCTGTACCTAAACGGGAGGGACAGCAAGTGGCAAGGTAGTATTGCCTGGGGTGGGGTTTGAGATGAGCTGGAGATGATATTCATCATTATGCACCTCGGGGTTTGAACCCACCACGCTCGTGACCTCTTGTTTTCGCCCCTATGGTATGAACTACAGTGATCCATATCAGTCAGGGCGTGGGTGTGATTGCCAAGGTCTTCAAGCGACGAACAGCAAGCTGCCCACTCACAGCGCCTGGGATGGTTTTTCACTCGACTAAAAAAGACGTCTTATGAATCACCTTGCTTTTCAATTTACCACGCTCATATTTCTCTTGTTTTCCCCCTATGATCAACTACCGCGATCCATATCAACTAGGGCGTGCGTGGGTGTGATTGCCAGGGCTCTCAAGAGAGGGACGGCAAGTGGCTAGGTTGTATTGCATTTGGAGTGAAGGTGAAACTCGCCTTGCTTTGGGTGTTCTATATCCCGCCCTGTGGGCCTGTGTTTGAATGAATCCCCTGTATCATCCAGGGAGTGGGTGTGATTGCGAGAGCGCTCAAGGCAGGGGCAGCAGGCTGCCAGGTTGTTGTGCCAGGGGTTTCAGGGATAGCGGGAGGAGCAGGAGCATCAGGAGCCGCTGCTACTGTTTCAGGGCTTGCTACGGACGTTACAGGAGACAGAGCGGTTGAAAGGATTACGGAGGTTCAGGGCGTGAAGGGTGCGAGGGAGATTCAGGAGATGAAGGAGGTTAAGGAGGCTAAGGAGGCTAAGGAGATTAAGGGGTTTCAGGAGGAGAAGGCAGTTACAGAGGTTGAGAGGGGTGCAGAGAGTTCAGAAGCCACGGAAGTTGGTGGGGTAATAGGGGACAGAAGGGTAACAAGGGCTGCAGAGTCGGAGGGAGGTGCTGGGGAGGGTGAGGGGGAAGGTGGGGGGGGATGTGCGGGGAGTGTAAGGATCAGTGAGGTTACAGAGGGGGATACACAAGGGGAAGGACCCATTTCGTCGGGAGCAGAGAAAGGGGGAAAGGCAGAACACGAGGAAAAGGAGGAGGAGACATTAGGAAGACAACGAGAGGGAACGGAGGAGGTCAGGGTGTGGACTGCCGCTTTCCATGGCCCTGCTCCTCTGCTGCCCACTGCCCTCGCTCCCTCTGCCCTCGCTCCCTCTCCTTCCCCTGCAAGCGCGACTGCTGTCACTGCCGCCCCTGCCACCGCCCACCCCGCGCTTATAACTGCACCTGGTGCTGTTCCCGGTCGGCAGAGCGTTGACCTCACATCCACACATGAGGCAGCAGCAGTAGAACGTAGTTGTGAGTCGACCCACAAGCCATCGCCGGGCATAGAGCTCACATCAGCACATAACACGGCAGTGCCAGGGACGTCTGAGTCGACTCGAAAGTCATCCCCAGGTGTTGAGGTCACATCAGCACATGACGTGGCAATTGAGGGGACTTACGAGTCGACTCACAAGTCACTGCGGGGTGTCGAGCTGACGTCAGCGCATAATGCAGCGGTGTCTCGAGCGGCGGAGATTCTGCGAGAAAAGGCAGCTGCAGCTGAGATGATGGCGGTGAGGCAGAAGGAGGGGGAGGGGGAGGTGAGGCAGGAACCGGGGGTAGGGCAGCAGCAGGAGCAGCCAGCAGTGGCAGCAGCAGCAGAAGCGACACCACGACCAGCAGCAACTGTAACAACAGCAGCAGCAGCTGCAGTGGCCCCTCCCCAGTCAGCATTGGAGTTTGAGAGGCGGTGGCGGCGACTGCAGGGGTGTGATGAAGCACAGGCTGCCTTGATCAAGGTGGGCAATGGGAATGATACAGGCTCACGTAACAGCTTACAGCAAGCATGCTTAGGTAGGTGCAGTCGATCCCTCCCGCAGTGGCCCCTGCTACCAGTCAGCATTGGATTTTGAGAGGTGGTGGCGGCGGCTGCAGGGGTGTGATGACGCACAGGCTGCCTTGATCAAGGTGAGTGCTGAGTGGCGAGTGCTGAAGGTGGGTAGCGAATGGTGAAGGTGGGCAATGAGTGGTACCAAGAGGTGAAGGTGAGTGGAATGCAAAATTTCTGCTGGTTTGACCTACAAGGCATGGAAAGCGGGAGGAAAGGAGACTATGCAGTGCTGGCTATGAGTGAGGGGGATGTAGGGTTGAGTGTGAGTGGTACCAATAGGTGGTGGTGAGTTGTGAGTGGCACCGGAAGCGGGAGGAAAGGAGATCATGCAGTGCTGGCTATGAGTGAGGGGGATGCAGGGTTGAGTTGACTTCGAGGGGCTGTGCAGGGTTCAGCACTGCTTGGTCAATTGAAGTGTTCAACACTGACTATGTCAGTGCAGGGTTCAGCAGTACTGGCTGCATGCTAGGACACTACTTGGTCACTTCAAGTGGAGTCAAGAGCCACCCCTCGCCTCACCCCTGCCCCCATTCCGCGCTCCTGCAGTCCCTCCCTCCCGCCTGCCCGCCTGTCCCTCCGCCCTCTCACCTCCCCTCTCACCTCCCCTCTCACCTCCCCTCTCACCTCCCCTCTCACCTCCCCTCTCACGTCCTCTCTCACCTCCCCTCTCACCTCCCCTCTCACCTCCCCTCTCACGTCCCCTCTCACCTCCCCTCTCACCTCCCCTCTCACCTCCCCTCTCACCTCCCCTCTCACCTCCCCTCTCACCTCCCCTCTCACCTCCCCTCTCACCTCCCCTCTCACCTCCCCTCTCACGTCCCCTCTCACCTCCCCTCTCACCTCCCCTCTCACGTCCCCTCTCACGTCCCCTCTCACCTCCCCTCTCACCTCCCCTCTCACCTCCCCTCTCACCTCCCCTCTCACCTCCCCTCTCACCTCCTCTCTCAATCCATCCCATCCCCTCCCTTCAACCCATTCTCCCCTCTGCAGTCCCTCCCGTCTGCGTGCCTGTCGACCATCTTCAAGGACTCTCTCTTTCCGGCCTTTCACCTCCCCTCTTGCCTCCCCTCTCACCTCCCCTCTCAATCCATCCCATCCCCTCCCTTCCCTCCATTCTCCCTCCTGCAGTCCCGCCTCTCAACCATCTTTAAGGACTCACTCTCCCGCCTCTCCTCTCTGCCTGCTGCTAACCTCCCCTCTCACTCCATCCCGTGCCGCCCCTACCTCCTGTGTTCCTAATGCTTCCCCCCCCCCACCTACAGTCCCTCCCGCCTGCCCGCCTGTCAACCATCTTCAAGGACTCACTCTCTCCCGCCTTTCACCTCCCCTCTTACCTCCCCTCTTACCTCCCCTCTTACCTCCCCTCTTACCTCACCTCGTACCTCCCCTCTTACCTCCCCTCGTACCTCCCCTCCCCTCTTACCTCCCCTCTTACCTCCCCTCGTACCTCCCCTCTTACCTCCCCTCGTACCTCCCCTCTTACCTCCCCTCGTACCTCCCCTCTTATCTCCCCTCGTACCTCCCCTCTTACCTCCCCTCTTACCTCCCCTCGTACCTCCCCTCTTACCTCCCCTCGTACCTCCCCTCTTACCTCTCCTCGTACCTCCCCTCTTACCTCCCCTCTTACCTCCCCTCTTACCTTCCCTCTTACCTCCCCTCTTACCTCCCCTCGTACCTCCCCTCTTACCTCCCCTCTTACCTCCCCTCGTACCTCCCCTCTTACCTCCCCTCGTACCTCCCCTCTTACCTCCCCGCGTACCTCCCCTCTTACCTCCCCTCGTACCTCCCCTCTTACCTCCCCTCTTACCTCCCCTCGTACCTCCCCTCTTACCTCCCCTCGTACCTCCCCTCTTACCTCCCCTCGTACCTCCCCTCTTACCTCCCCTCTTACCTCCCCTCTTACCTTCCCTCTTACCTCCCCTCTTACCTCCCCTCGTACCTCCCCTCTTACCTCCCCTCGTACCTCCCCTCTTACCTCCCCTCTTACCTCCCCTCTTACCTCCCCTCTTACCTCCCCTCTTACCTCCCCTCGTACCTCCCCTCTTACCTCCCCTCGTACCTCCCCTCTTACCTCCCCTCTTACCTCCCCTCGTACCTCCCCTCTTACCTCCCCTCGTACCTCCCCTCTTACCTCCCCTCGTACCTCCCCTCTTACCTCCCCTCTTACCTCCCCTCGTACCTCCCCTCTTACCTCCCCTCGTACCTCCCCTCGTACCTCCCCTCTTACCTCCCCTCTTACCTCCCCTCGTACCTCCCCTCGTACCTCCCCTCTTACCTCCCCTCGTACCTCCCCTCTTACCTCCCCTCTTACCTCCCCTCTTACCTCCCCTCTTACCTCCCCTCTTACCTCCCCTCTTACCTCCCCTCTTACCTCCCCTCTTACCTCCCCTCTTACCTCCCCTCGTACCTCCCCTCTTACCTCCCCTCTTACCTCCCCTCGTACCTCCCCTCTTACCTCCCCTCGTACCTCCCCTCTTACCTCCCCTCATACCTCCCCTCTTACCTCCCCTCGTACCTCCCCTCTTACCTCCCCTCTTACCTCCCCTCTTACCTCCCCTCTTACCTCCCCTCTTACCTCCCCTCTTACCTCCCCTCTTACCTCCCCTCTTACCTCCCCTCTTACCTCCCCTCGTACCTCCCCTCTTACCTCCCCTCGTACCTCCCCTCTTACCTCCCCTCTTACCTCCCCTCTTACCTCCCCTCTTACCTCCCCTCGTACCTCCCCTCTTACCTCCCCTCGTACCTCCCCTCTTACCTCCCCTCGTACCTCCCCTCTTACCTCCCCTCTTACCTCCCCTCTTACCTCCCCTCGTACCTCCCCTCTTACCTCTCCTCGTACCTCCCCTCTTACCTCCCCTCTTACCTCCCCTCTTACCTTCCCTCTTACCTCCCCTCTTACCTCCCCTCGTACCTCCCCTCTTACCTCCCCTCTTACCTCCCCTCGTACCTCCCCTCTTACCTCCCCTCGTACCTCCCCTCTTACCTCCCCGCGTACCTCCCCTCTTACCTCCCCTCGTACCTCCCCTCTTACCTCCCTCGTACCTCCCCTCGTACCTCCCCTCGTACCTCCCCTCGTACCTCCCTCTTACCTCCCCTCTTACCTCCCTCTTACCTCCCTCTTACCTCCCCTCTTACCTCCCCTCTTACCTCCCCTCTTACCTCCCCTCGTACCTCCCCTCTTACCTCCCCTCTTACCTCCCCTCTTACCTCCCCTCTTACCTCCCCTCTTACCTCCCCTCGTACCTCCCCTCTTACCTCCCCTCTTACCTCCCCTCTTACCTCCCCTCTTACCTCCCCTCGTACCTCCCCTCTTACCTCCCCTCGTACCTCCCCTCTTACCTCCCTCGTACCTCCCCTCTTACCTCCCCTCTTACCTCCCCTCGTACCTCCCCTCTTACCTCCCCTCGTACCTCCCGCGTACCTCCCCTCTTACCTCCCCTCTTACCTCCCCTCTTACTCCCCTCGTACCTCCCCTCTTACCTCCCCTCGTACCTCCCCTCTTACCTCCCCTCTTACCTCCCTCTTACCTCCCCTCTTACCTCCCCTCTTACCTCCCCTCTTACTCCCCTCTTACCTCCCCTCTTACCTCCCCTCTTACCTCCCCTCGTACCTCCCCTCTTACCTCCCCTCTTACCTCCCCTCGTACCTCCCCTCTTACCTCCCCTCGTACCTCCCCTCGTACCTCCCCTCTTACCTCCCCTCGTACCTCCCCTCTTACCTCCCCTCGTACCTCCCCTCTTACCTCCCCTCGTACCTCCCCTCTTACCTCCCCTCTTACCTCCCCTCTTACCTCCCCTCTTACCTCCCCTCTTACCTCCCCTCTTACCTCCCCTCTTACCTCCCCTCGTACCTCCCCTCTTACCTCCCCTCTTACCTCCCCTCTTACCTCCCCTCGTACCTCCCCTCTTACCTCCCCTCTTACCTCCCCTCGTACCTCCCCTCTTACCTCCCCTCGTACCTCCCCTCTTACCTCCCTCGTACCTCCCCTCTTACCTCCCTCGTACCTCCCCTCGTACCTCCCCTCTTACCTCCCCTCTTACCTCCCCTCTTACCTCCCCTCTTACCTCCCCTCTTACCTCCCCTCTTACCTCCCCTCTTACCTCCCCTCTTACCTCCCCTCGTACCTCCCCTCTTACCTCCCCTCGTACCTCCCCTCTTACCTCCCCTCGTACCTCCCCTCGTACCTCCCCTCTTACCTCCCCTCTTACCTCCCCTCTTACCTCCCCTCTTACCTCCCCTCTTACCTCCCCTCGTACCTCCCCTCTTACCTCCCCTCGTACCTCCCCTCTTACCTCCCCTCGTACCTCCCCTCGTACCTCCCCTCTTACCTCCCCTCTTACCTCCCCTCGTACCTCCCCTCTTACCTCCCCTCGTACCTCCCCTCGTACCTCCCCTCTTACCTCCCCTCTTACCTCCCCTCTTACCTCCCCTCTTACCTCCCCTCTTACCTCCCCTCTTACCTCCCCTCTTACCTCCCCTCGTACCTCCCCTCTTACCTCCCCTCGTACCTCCCCTCTTACCTCCCCTCTTACCTCCCCTCTTACCTCCCCTCGTACCTCCCCTCTTACCTCCCCTCGTACCTCCCCTCTTACCTCCCCTCTTACCTCCCCTCGTACCTCCCCTCGTACCTCCCCTCTTACCTCCCCTCTTACCTCCCCTCGTACCTCCCCTCGTACCTCCCCTCTTACCTCCCCTCGTACCTCCCCTCTTACCTCCCCTCTTACCTCCCCTCTTACCTCCCCTCTTACCTCCCCTCTTACCTCCCCTCTTACCTCCCCTCTTACCTCCCCTCTTACCTCCCCTCTTACCTCCCCTCGTACCTCCCCTCTTACCTCCCCTCTTACCTCCCCTCGTACCTCCCCTCTTACCTCCCCTCGTACCTCCCCTCTTACCTCCCCTCGTACCTCCCCTCTTACCTCCCCTCGTACCTCCCCTCTTACCTCCCCTCTTACCTCCCCTCTTACCTCCCCTCTTACCTCCCCTCTTACCTCCCCTCTTACCTCCCCTCTTACCTCCCCTCTTACCTCCCCTCTTACCTCCCCTCGTACCTCCCCTCTTACCTCCCCTCGTACCTCCCCTCTTACCTCCCCTCTTACCTCCCTCTTACCTCCCCTCTTACCTCCCCTCGTACCTCCCCTCTTACCTCCCCTCGTACCTCCCCTCTTACCTCCCCTCGTACCTCCCCTCTTACCTCCCCTCGTACCTCCCCTCGTACCTCCCCTCTTACCTCCCCTCTTACCTCCCCTCTTACCTCCCCTCTTACCTCCCCTCTTACCTCCCCTCTTACCTCCCCTCTTACCTCCCCTCTTACCTCCCTCGTACCTCCCCTCTTACCTCCCCTCGTACCTCCCCTCTTACCTCCCCTCGTACCTCCCTCTTACCTCCCCTCTTACCTCCCCTCTTACCTCCCCTCTTACCTCCCCTCGTACCTCCCTCTTACCTCCCCTCGTACCTCCCCTCTTACCTCCCCTCGTACCTCCCCTCTTACCTCCCCTCGTACCTCCCCTCGTACCTCCCCTCTTACCTCCCCTCTTACCTCCCCTCTTACCTCCCCTCTTACCTCCCCTCTTACCTCCCCTCTTACCTCCCTCTTACCTCCCCTCGTACCTCCCCTCTTACCTCCCCTCGTACCTCCCCTCTTACCTCCCCTCTTACCTCCCCTCTTACCTCCCCTCTTACCTCCCCTCTTACCTCCCCTCTTACCTCCCCTCTTACCTCCCCTCTTAC
The DNA here is from genome assembly GCA_947471745.1 of Closterium sp. Naga37s-1. NCBI lineage: Eukaryota > Viridiplantae > Streptophyta > Zygnematophyceae > Desmidiales > Closteriaceae > Closterium > Closterium sp. Naga37s-1. The sequence goes on along the minus strand of CANJKZ010000036.1, from coordinate 344,783 downwards.
CTCCCCTCTTACCTCCCTCTTACCTCCCCTCGTACCTCCCCTCTTACCTCCCCTCGTACCTCCCCTCGTACCTCCCCTCGTACCTCCCCTCGTACCTCCCCTCTTACCTCCCCTCGTACCTCCCCTCTTACCTCCCCTCGTACCTCCCCTCGTACCTCCCTCTTACCTCCCCTCGTACCTCCCCCCTCTTACCTCCCCTCTTACCTCCCCTCGTACCTCCCCTCTTACCTCCCCTCGTACCTCCCCTCTTACCTCCCCTCGTACCTCCCCTCTTACCTCCCCTCTTACCTCCCCTCTTACCTCCCCTCTTACCTCCCCTCTTACCTCCCCTCTTACCTCCCCTCTTACCTCCCCTCTTACCTCCCCTCGTACCTCCCCTCTTACTCCCCTCGTACCTCCCTCTTACCTCCCCTCGTACCTCCCCTCTTACCTCCCCTCGTACCTCCCCTCTTACCTCCCCTCGTACCTCCCCTCTTACCTCCCCTCGTACCTCCCCTCTTACCTCCCCTCTTACCTCCCCTCTTACCTCCCCTCTTACCTCCCCTCTTACCTCCCCTCTTACCTCCCCTCGTACCTCCCCTCTTACCTCCCCTCTTACCTCCCCTCTTACCTCCCTCTTACCTCCCTCGTACCTCCCTCTTACCTCCCCTCGTACCTCCCCTCTTACCTCCCCTCGTACCTCCCCTCGTACCTCCCCTCTTACCTCCCCTCGTACCTCCCCTCTTACCTCCCCTCGTACCTCCCCTCTTACCTCCCCTCGTACCTCCCTCTTACCTCCCCTCGTACCTCCCCTCTTACCTCCCCTCTTACCTCCCCTCGTACCTCCCTCTTACCTCCCCTCGTACCTCCCCTCGTACCTCCCCTCTTACCTCCCCTCTTACCTCCCCTCGTACCTCCCCTCTTACCTCCCCTCGTACCTCCCCTCTTACCTCCCCTCGTACCTCCCCTCTTACCTCCCCTCTTACCTCCCCTCTTACCTCCCCTCTTACCTCCCCTCTTACCTCCCTCTTACCTCCCCTCTACCTCCCCTCTTACCTCCCCTCGTACCTCCCCTCTTACCTCCCCTCTTACCTCCCCTCGTACCTCCCCTCTTACCTCCCCTCGTACCTCCCCTCTTACCTCCCCTCGTACCTCCCCTCTTACCTCCCCTCGTACCTCCCCTCTTACCTCCCCTCTTACCTCCCCTCTTACCTCCCCTCTTACCTCCCCTCTTACCTCCCCCCCTCCCCTCTTACCTCCCCTCTTACCTCCCCTCTTACCTCCCCTCTTACCTCCCCTCTTACCTCCCCTCTTACCTCCCCTCGTACCTCCCCTCTTACCTCCCCTCGTACCTCCCCTCTTACCTCCCCTCTTACCTCCCCTCTTACCTCCCCTCTTACCTCCCTCGTACCTCCCTCTTACCTCCCCTCGTACCTCCCCTCTTACCTCCCCTCGTACCTCCCCTCTTACCTCCCCTCGTACCTCCCCTCGTACCTCCCTCTACCTCCCCTCGTACCTCCCCTCTTACCTCCCCTCTTACCTCCCCTCTTACCTCCCCTCTTACCTCCCCTCTTACCTCCCCTCGTACCTCCCCTCTTACCTCCCTCGTACCTCCCATCTTACTCCCCCTCTTACCTCCCCTCGTACCTCCCCTCGTACCTCCCCTCGTACCTCCCCTCCCCTCTTACCTCCCCTCTTACCTCCCCTCGTACCTCCCCTCTTACCTCCCCTCGTACCTCCCTCTTACCTCCCTCTTACCTCCCCTCTTACCTCCCCTCTTACCTCCCCTCGTACCTCCCCTCTTACCTCCCCTCGTACCTCCCCTCTTACCCTCCCTCGTACCTCCCCTCTTACCTCCCCTCGTACCTCCCCTCTTACCTCCCCTCGTACCTCCCCTCTTACCTCCCCTCTTACCTCCCCTCTTACCTCCCCTCTTACCTCCCCTCTTACCTCCCCTCTTACCTCCCTCTTACCTCCCCTCTTACCTCCCCTCGTACCTCCCCTCTTACCTCCCCTCGTACCTCCCCTCTACCTCCCCTCTTACCTCCCCTCGTAACTCCCCTCTTACCTCCCCTCGTACCTCCCCTCTTACCTCCCCTCGTACCTCCCCTCTTACCTCCCCTCGTACCTCCCCTCTTACCTCCCCTCGTACCTCCCCTCTTACCTCCCCTCTTACCTCCCCTCTTACCTCCCCTCTTACCTCCCCTCTTACCTCCCCTCTTACCTCCCTCTTACCTCCCTCTTACCTCCCCTCGTACCTCCCCTCTTACCTCCCCTCGTACCTCCCCTCTTACCTCCCCTCTTACCTCCCCTCGTACCTCCCCTCTTACCTCCCCTCGTACCTCCCCTCTTACCTCCCCTCGTACCTCCCCTCTTACCTCCCCTCTTACCTCCCCTCGTACCTCCCCTCTTACCTCCCCTCGTACCTCCCCTCGTACCTCCCCTCTTACCTCCCCTCTTACCTCCCCTCGTACCTCCCCTCGTACCTCCCCTCTTACCTCCCCTCGTACCTCCCCTCTTACCTCCCCTCTTACCTCCCCTCTTACCTCCCCTCTTACCTCCCCTCTTACCTCCCCTCTTACCTCCCCTCTTACCTCCCCTCTTACCTCCCCTCGTACCTCCCCTCTTACCTCCCCTCTTACCTCCCCTCGTACCTCCCCTCTTACCTCCCCTCGTACCTCCCCTCTTACCTCCCCTCATACCTCCCCTCTTACCTCCCCTCGTACCTCCCCTCTTACCTCCCCTCTTACCTCCCCTCTTACCTCCCCTCTTACCTCCCCTCTTACCTCCCCTCTTACCTCCCCTCTTACCTCCCCTCTTACCTCCCCTCTTACCTCCCCTCGTACCTCCCCTCTTACCTCCCCTCGTACCTCCCCTCTTACCTCCCCTCTTACCTCCCCTCTTACCTCCCCTCTTACCTCCCCTCGTACCTCCCCTCTTACCTCCCCTCGTACCTCCCCTCTTACCTCCCCTCGTACCTCCCCTCTTACCTCCCCTCGTACCTCCCCTCGTACCTCCCCTCTTACCTCCCCTCTTACCTCCCCTCTTACCTCCCCTCTTACCTCCCCTCTTACCTCCCCTCTTACCTCCCCTCTTACCTCCCCTCTTACCTCCCCTCGTACCTCCCCTCTTACCTCCCCTCGTACCTCCCCTCTTACCTCCCCTCGTACCTCCCCTCGTACCTCCCCTCTTACCTCCCTCTTACCTCCCCTCTTACCTCCCCTCTTACCTCCCCTCTTACCTCCCCTCTTACCTCCCCTCGTACCTCCCCTCTTACCTCCCTCGTACCTCCCCTCGTACCTCCCTCTTACCTCCCCTCGTACCTCCCCTCGTACCTCCCCTCTTACCTCCCCTCTTACCTCCCCTCGTACCTCCCCTCTTACCTCCCCTCGTACCTCCCCTCTTACCTCCCCTCTTACCTCCCCTCTTACCTCCCCTCTTACCTCCCCTCTTACCTCCCTCGTACCTCCCCTCTTACCTCCCCTCGTACCTCCCCTCTTACCTCCCCTCTTACCTCCCCTCTTACCTCCCCTCTTACCTCCCCTCTTACCTCCCCTCGTACCTCCCCTCTTACCTCCCCTCGTACCTCCCCTCTTACCTCCCCTCTTACCTCCCCTCGTACCTCCCCTCTTACCTCCCCTCGTACCTCCGCTCTTACCTCCCCTCGTACCTCCCCTCTTACCTCCCCTCTTACCTCCCCTCGTACCTCCCCTCTTACCTCCCCTCGTACCTCCCCTCGTACCTCCCCTCTTACCTCCCCTCTTACCTCCCCTCGTACCTCCCCTCTTACCTCCCCTCGTACCTCCCCTCTTACCTCCCCTCGTACCTCCCCTCTTACCTCCCCTCTTACCTCCCCTCTTACCTCCCCTCTTACCTCCCCTCGTACCTCCCCTCTTACCTCCCCTCTTACCTCCCCTCTTACCTCCCCTCTTACCTCCCCTCTTACCTCCCCTCTTACCTCCCCTCTTACCTCCCCTCGTACCTCCCCTCTTACCTCCCCTCTTACCTCCCCTCGTACCTCCCCTCTTACCTCCCCTCGTACCTCCCCTCTTACCTCCCCTCGTACCTCCCCTCTTACCTCCCCTCGTACCTCCCCTCTTACCTCCCCTCGTACCTCCCCTCTTACCTCCCCTCTTACCTCCCCTCTTACCTCCCCTCTTACCTCCCCTCTTACCTCCCCTCTTACCTCCCCTCGTACCTCCCCTCTTACCTCCCCTCTTACCTCCCCTCTTACCTCCCCTCTTACCTCCCCTCTTACCTCCCCTCGTACCTCCCCTCTTACCTCCCCTCGTACCTCCCCTCTTACCTCCCCTCTTACCTCCCCTCGTACCTCCCTCTTACCTCCCCTCGTACCTCCGCTCTTACCTCCCCTCGTACCTCCCCTCTTACCTCCCCTCTTACCTCCCCTCGTACCTCCCCTCTTACCTCCCCTCGTACCTCCCCTCGTACCTCCCCTCTTACCTCCCCTCTTACCTCCCCTCGTACCTCCCCTCTTACCTCCCCTCGTACCTCCCCTCTTACCTCCCCTCGTACCTCCCCTCTTACCTCCCCTCTTACCTCCCCTCTTACCTCCCCTCTTACCTCCCCTCTTACCTCCCCTCTTACCTCCCCTCTTACCTCCCCTCTTACCTCCCCTCGTACCTCCCCTCTTACCTCCCCTCTTACCTCCCCTCGTACCTCCCCTCTTACCTCCCCTCGTACCTCCCCTCTTACCTCCCCTCGTACCTCCCCTCTTACCTCCCCTCGTACCTCCCCTCTTACCTCCCCTCTTACCTCCCCTCTTACCTCCCCTCTTACCTCCCCTCTTACCTCCCCTCTTACCTCCCCTCTTACCTCCCCTCTTACCTCCCCTCTTACCTCCCCTCGTACCTCCCCTCTTACCTCCCCTCGTACCTCCCCTCTTACCTCCCCTCTTACCTCCCCTCTTACCTCCCTCTTACCTCCCCTCTTACCTCCCCTCGTACCTCCCCTCTTACCTCCCCTCGTACCTCCCCTCTTACCTCCCCTCGTACCTCCCCTCTTACCTCCCCTCGTACCTCCCCTCGTACCTCCCCTCTTACCTCCCCTCTTACCTCCCCTCTTACCTCCCCTCTTACCTCCCCTCTTACCTCCCCTCTTACCTCCCCTCGTACCTCCCCTCTTACCTCCCCTCGTACCTCCCCTCTTACCTCCCCTCGTACCTCCCCTCGTACCTCCCCTCGTACCTCCCCTCTTACCTCCCCTCGTACCTCCCCTCTTACCTCCCCTCGTACCTCCCCTCTTACCTCCCCTCTTACCTCCCCTCTTACCTCCCCTCTTACCTCCCCTCTTACCTCCCCTCTTACCTCCCCTCTTACCTCCCCTCTTACCTCCCCTCGTACCTCCCCTCTTACCTCCCCTCTTACCTCCCCTCGTACCTCCCCTCTTACCTCCCCTCGTACCTCCCCTCTTACCTCCCCTCGTACCTCCCCTCTTACCTCCCCTCGTACCTCCCCTCTTACCTCCCCTCTTACCTCCCCTCTTACCTCCCCTCTTACCTCCCCTCTTACCTCCCCTCTTACCTCCCCTCTTACCTCCCCTCTTACCTCCCCTCTTACCTCCCCTCTTACCTCCCCTCGTACCTCCCCTCTTACCTCCCCTCGTACCTCCCCTCTTACCTCCCCTCTTACCTCCCCTCTTACCTCCCCTCTTACCTCCCCTCGTACCTCCCCTCTTACCTCCCCTCGTACCTCCCCTCTTACCTCCCCTCGTACCTCCCCTCGTACCTCCCCTCTTACCTCCCCTCTTACCTCCCCTCTTACCTCCCCTCTTACCTCCCCTCGTACCTCCCCTCTTACCTCCCCTCTTACCTCCCCTCTTACCTCCCCTCTTACCTCCCCTCGTACCTCCCCTCTTACCTCCCCTCGTACCTCCCCTCTTACCTCCCCTCGTACCTCCCCTCGTACCTCCCCTCTTACCTCCCCTCTTACCTCCCCTCTTACCTCCCCTCTTACCTCCCCTCGTACCTCCCCTCGTACCTCCCCTCTTACCTCCCCTCTTACCTCCCCTCTTACCTCCCCTCTTACCTCCCCTCTTACCTCCCCTCTTACCTCCCCTCTTACCTCCCCTCGTACCTCCCGTCTTACCTCCCCTCGTACCTCCCCTCTTACCTCCCCTCGTACCTCCCCTCGTACCTCCCCTCTTACCTCCCCTCTTACCTCCCCTCTTACCTCCCCTCTTACCTCCCCTCTTACCTCCCCTCGTACCTCCCCTCTTACCTCCCCTCGTACCTCCCCTCTTACCTCCCCTCGTACCTCCCCTCGTACCTCCCCTCGTACCTCCCCTCTTACCTCCCCTCTTACCTCCCCTCTTACCTCCCCTCGTACCTCCCCTCTTACCTCCCCTCTTACCTCCCCTCTTACCTCCCCTCTTACCTCCCCTCGTACCTCCCCTCTTACCTCCCCTCGTACCTCCCCTCTTACCTCCCCTCGTACCTCCCCTCGTACCTCCCCTCTTACCTCCCCTCTTACCTCCCCTCTTACCTCCCCTCGTACCTCCCCTCTTACCTCCCCTCGTACCTCCTCTCTTACCTCCCCTCGTACCTCCCCTCGTACCTCCCCTCTTACCTCCCCTCTTACCTCCCCTCTTACCTCCCCTCTTACCTCCCCTCTTACCTCCCCTCTTACCTCCCCGATCACTCCATCCCATCCCCCTTCCCCCCCTCTCCCTCCCGGCAGTCTCTCCCGCCTGCCCGCCTGTCAACCATCTTCAAGGACTCACTCTCTCCGCCTCTCCTCGCTGCAGTGCTCTCCGTCATCCTTTCAACTCTCTTCAGGTAATGCCTGCCCCGCCGCCGCTTTCTCTCCTGTTCCCTTCTCACTCTCCCTCTCTCCACCGCTCCTCACTGCAGCTCTCTCCGTCATCCTTTCAACTCTCTTCAGGTAATGCCTGCCCCACCGCCGCTTTCTCTCCTGTTCCCTTCTCACTCTCCCTCTCTCCACCGCTCCTCACGGCAGCTCTCTCCGTCATCCTTTCAACTCTCTTCCGGTGAACACCAACTTACAAGTGTTTTGTTTATTTAATTTTAATGACAAATTGGTAAAGCTGCAGTGGAACCTACTTTAAGAAGGTTCGATTGCAATCCAGTCGAGCTGGCAGGGCACTGGGTTGTTGGAGCTCCCATGGTGGAAAACTGCATTGCCGGATACAACAGCACCATGTTCGCCTATGGCCAGGTGTGCCCTCCCCCAGGTGTGCCCTCCCCCAGGTGCGCCCTCCCCTTTGTGGCGCTTCTGGGAGATGGCACACCTGGCCATAGGCGAACATGGTGCTGTTGTATCCGGCAATGCAGTTCTCCACCATTGGAGCTCCAACAACTCAGTGCCCTGCAATGTTTTATGTCTTTTCATCTGATTGCATGCATCTGTCCATCTTTCCTCTCCGGGCACATCCATGCATGCCCTTTCCGGGCACATCCATGCATGCCCTTTCCGGGCACATCCATGGATGCCCGCTCTTTGCCAGCATCTCGCTAGCTCTCGCGTCACGTATCTTGACCATGTCCATGTTCACAATATTCTTAGTCGACTCAATTAATCGGCTCACTCTTTCGCACAGCACCACTGGCTCTGCTTCTTGCCCTCTCCTCACACCCCCATCTTCCTGCCCTCTCCTCACACCCCCATCTTCCTGCCCTCTCCTCACACCCCCATCTTCCTGCCCTCTCCTCACACCCCTCTCTCCCCTTCCCCTCCGCGCCCTCTCTCCCTCCCAGCTCCGATGCCCCAGCAGCAGTGGCTCGGCTCTCTGCCTTCCCATCTGTGCCGCGCTTCCCCATCCTCCTCGTCTGCGTGCCTGCCAATGACAAGAAACGTGAGTCTCTCAACTTTGGTGAAATCACCCCCTCTCAGCTTCCACCCCTGCCGCTGACACTTCCACAACCTTGCACCACATGCGCTCAGCTTAAAAAGCTCTCTCTCCCTCTCCTCCCCGTTCACCCCGTCTTTTCTGCTGCTGTCTCTCAGGTCTGTCGAAGCTGTGGGATGAAGCTCTTGCTGCGTCCACCCCTTCCACCGCCACTCATACCACTCTGCAGCAGCTTCGCTCAGCGTACAAGCTCTAGGCTATCCCCACACCCACCGACAAGTGAGGGGCTACTATAGTCTCACACCACTCTGGGCACGCCACTGCCACTCAGAGCACTATGCATCAGCTGCGCTCAGCATACCAACTCGAGGGGCTCCGCACATTCACCGACGACAATAGTAGACTACTGGTGGCTGGCATGTTCTCTGAAAACATTGCCAGTAACACATCCCAGTAGCAAGTTGCAGGCACACAATACAACGTTGCAACTGTATGCTGAGATAAAAGAGTAACGTATGTTTTTATTAGAAGTGGGTGTAGATAGGGCCTCAACAGGCAAAGCAAAGAATATTCGGCATCATATGTTTACAGAACCCTACCGCTGCTGCTTCCTGTCCAAATACACACATCCCCATCCCAGCCACACGATGCAACAACACATGGCAGTACAGGATGTGCGTCAGCTACACTACATACCCCTTCGTGAGCTACCGCTTCTCCTAAACAACATCCTTTCTTCCAGTCATAGTACACTACCTTCCCGTCAGCAGATCCCGATACAACTACACTCCCCTCATTACAAAAACCACAGCTTACAGCATAGCCCCCAACTTCATGGCTCCCCTCAAACCTCTTATATTTATTCAGCTTATAAGGAGCCGTACAAGAAAAGATTGCAATGTAACCACCATTTGATTGAGTGATGAAGTGCGATCCAGATGGATGGATGGCAACTGACGGACACGTGTATCCTTCCATGTAGATCTGATTTGATACCGATACGGCTTTCCGTAAATCCCATACTGTCAACCCCTTATCAAGGCCCCTTACCCGCGTGCAATCTGCTGATGTCACCATCAACGATCCAGATCGATCGAAGGCAAGATCGAGAAGATCTCCACCGTTTATTGGGAACTCCAGCACAGGTTTTGACGGCTCAGAAGAAGCGGCTGCTGTGCTGCTGCTGTGATTGGCCGTGCTGCCTCCATTCAAAATCTCGATACTATCACTCCTTTTACAGTCACTCTGTTCGTTACTCGCACCTCTCAGCATTCGCATGTCCCAGAATCTCAAACTGCCGACCTTAAATTCGCCTCCTGTGGCGAAGATCTGTGGGTTGGAGGGATCCGGGCGGCAAACTGACATGAAGCCACCCTGACGCACCTCTGCTACTGTAGCTCCTGATTCCACGTCAGCAACTTGCACTGTAGCATCCAGGCTGGCTGTCAGGAGCCGGGCGGCATCGTTCGTCCACGACGAGTCTTTCACTGCTGCTCGGTGACCGTTAAACACCCTAACCGGGCAGAGAGGAAAAGTTTTCCCAGAATCTGCCCGTTCTCCTGGGCTATCTTCAAAAGGACTCCACACTTTGACTGCCCCATCCATCCCTGCTGACGTCAACAGATGACCGTACTGTGGGGACCACCTGACACACGTGGCAGGACGTGAGTGGGCTGACTGGATCCTGGGGGATTGGGAAGAAAGCGGGGAGACAGGGGGAGATGGGGGGAGGAAGATAAGGGGAGATGAGTGGGGGGGGGGAGGGGGGGTTGAGATAGGAGGAGATGGGAGGAAAAAATAAGAAAGATCAGGGGATAGTGGGAGATAGGAGGAGTCAGTGGGAGATAAGGGGAGATAGGGTAAAAAGGGAAAAATATTATGAAAGAAAGTAACGTGTAACGGGGAGAGATGGGGGAGCCAGGGCGGAGTTGGGGGGTTGGGATTGGTGGGAGAGCGCGAAGGGGGGGTTGGGGTGGGGGAGGGTGGAAAGAGAGAAAGCTCAGCACGTCAGGCACCGCGGGGTTTGTGAGTCACCTTGAAAAAATGAGGAGGGTGGGGCAGGGACGGGTGGAAGCGGGAGGGAAGAAGGGGAGGGCAAGCCCACCGGCACATCAGGCGCCGCGGCGCAGCGAATCGCTCAGCAGCACCCTCCTGATTCGCCGCCGCGTTCTGTATCCAATCGGGCGCGTCCGAGAGGGCTTCCCCGCCGTACGCAGTTTCCCGCACAACATTTTTCGCCGAAATCTTGTCGATTGGCTGCCCGTGAGTGGATATGTTCCTTTTCTGCCCGTCCACCCTCAACCGCTCCCGCTTCGACACATAGCGCCCAGGAAGCCGAATTTCATCAGTGGCGTTTTCGGCTGCCCCATTCGCTTCTCTCGCTCCTGCTCCTGCTGTCCCTCCGCTCCGCGTAACAGCTTCTCGTGACCTCTTCCCGTGAAAGCCGCGCATGGCGCTCCTACGGGCTGGATTGGAACAGCCTAGTCCGCAAATGGTTCAATTGGGATAAATTTGGATACAGTCGGATAATTTCTGCTCTGGATTGTCGATACCGTCAACCAGAAATTCTTGAACTGTTGTACCGAACCGAGAATGATGTAATGGTGCAAAAAGGGAACAGTACGGAGCGATTATTCCAGAAATGGTCCTGCGCCGCGTCGGCGGAAGAACTATCAATTAGGTTCGCTTGAACTGATTTCGGTACCCTCTAAAAAAGTCGGGCCTTTTCCGGACCTCCCGTTTCTGCTGATGTCGTAAGTTTTCAAGGCCCTGTTTTCTGCGATGACGGCGACGAGAGTGAGCGCGACGGGGATTGGTGAGGCCAGGTTACCACCCGTGTCGTCTGCTCCCCCCGCCTAAAACTGTTCGCCCTTCCCCCGTTTCGTGTCCGTGGTTGAGAAAGTTCGTTGCGGTGGTGGCTGCTTCACAAACCACGCGCATTCGGAAAGCGGCTATTTCGCGAAAGAATAGCAGCGGGAGGCGAGAGGCGCAGCGCCAGCTGGAAGGAGAGAGGAAATCGACGCCATGGCTTAGGGATGGAAAACTTCGATGGAACAAAAAGCGGCAAAAGCGGGAAACAAAGAAATGCAGCTGTGATTCACGATTCGGATCACCAAAACACATGATCCTCGTCTCCTCTAAATAAATTCCGGATGGTTACGACCTGTATATAACCTCTACATGAACGCCTGCAGAAGAGCTACGAATCCCTGAGCCTGACAAGCACCTCCTAACAGGCGCGCACATTTTGGTCGGGAGGGAGAAGGACCAGGTGAGTCGCGAAAATATGATAGTGATTTCGCCAATGTCGCCTCGGCGCTAGCGAAGTTTACCAGCTACTTGCGAAAGAGTCGCGCAGCGACTCGTGTTTAGCTTTGGGCAGAGCAATCCCATCCCATCCCATCCCACCCCATCCCATCCCATCCCATCCCATCCCATTCCACCCCATTCCATCCCATCCCATCCCATACCGCTGCCAGCTTGTTCTCTACCATAACCCTACTTCGATAACTCCATATGAGGGCACCACTCGACATTACCCAGCTCCTTATGCACAAAATTCCAATACAAACAATTGCATTGCAACACTTTCAAATATCTGCTCCAATCTAATATGAAAGTGTTGCTATGCACCCTCTAAGAGCATCAATGCAGGCTATCCAGAGGAAGCCAAAGCTACCCATTTAACTACACTTTCTTAAACTTCCCACACAGTGCGTACGGAATCGCCGGGTAACCAACCTCATAGTAGCCGCCCGCCAGATTCTGCTGTATCTTTACACGCGCTTCGGCCAGAGTCAACGGCCCATTAACCACTCTCCCAACAAAGCTGTAACGCTTGGCGCGAAATCCCTTTTTTATGTTACGCCAAGTCACCTCAGTGCCATCCGGGGTGCCACCGCAGGCAAACGAGAAACCAGTGAAGGCAGGCAAAGGTGTACCCTATTGTAGGCGACAATAAGACGCTCCAGATCCAAGTTAAATCAAGTCATTTGAAGCTGTGACCAGAACGCTATGAACGTTTGAAGCCGCTGTGCAGAAATCCGGTTGTGCACTCTATCTTTCGTTTTAGGCACATTGGAGCCTACTGTGACTATAACAAGTGGTATCAGAGCCCCTTGGAGCAGTTTCGACAATTGCTGGACCTGAGGAAAGGGGTGGCAGAGGTGCTGGTGGCAGTGGAGAAGCCCAAGCTCAAGGCCAACCCCGTGACTCAGCCATGGCGCCCGTGCAACCAAGTGTTGGCCCATCTAGGGACGAGCCTAGAGTGTTTGGCCTTGACAAGTCCAACGGCGACAACTTTGCTGAATGGTCCTTCAGAATGGAGAATGTGTTCGACCACTATGACCTGCTGGAGGTGATGGAAGGAACGGAGAAGCGTCCCGAGAACGACCCGGAGAAGAGCCCGTGGGTGCGGAAGAGCGCACAAGGCTACCTCCTACTTGGGCAAGCGTTGGGGAGCAGCCAGATCCGTCACATCAAGCCATTCCAGCGTGAACCAGAGAAGGGACCAAAGGCATGGGCTGCTCTCAAGGGTGTACACGCTCCTGCAACACCGGCGGTAGCTGTGGTGTTGGAACGGCAAATGGCGACGCTACGAATTGAGGAAGATGAACCCGTGGAAGACGGGGTGCAGAAATTCTTCGACTTGTTGACGCGGCTTGAGGGAGCTGATTTGAACTACAGTGAGCTCCAGAAGAAGACCAAGTTGCTGGCCCTACTCCCCGAGTCGTGGTCCTCACTCATCATCAACTTGAACCGTGACCTGCCCCGTCTCTCGCTTGAAGACGTGAAACGCGCAATCCTACAAGAGGACTTCCGCCGCCGTGAGTTGGCGAGTGCGGATGGCGCTGGGGCAGCAAGCGTCGGCCGTGGATATGGCCGAGGAAGAGGCAGAGGACGAGGGGGAGGAAGGTTTGGTGGCAGCAACTTCAGTGGAGGCCGCGGGAGTGGCGGTTACGGCAGCGACGACAAGAGCTACGGGCGCGGTCGCGGCCGATTCGATGGCGAGTGCCATTATTGTCATAAGACCGGACACATGTGGCGCGATTGCTACAAGCTCCCTGATGGTTGGACCCCTGCTCAAGACCAAGAGGGTAGAGGAGCAGGTGGAGGGAGAGGACGAGGCCGTGGAGGCCGTGGAGGCCGTGGCGGCCGTGGTGGCGGAGCTGCAAACATGAAGAGCGGAGACAACGACAAGGACCCGAGCGACGATCGGTACCCGGGTCTATTCTACTTCGTGTCGACGCAAGTACCAGCTGGTCCAGAGAAGGATGAAGGCTTTGAGGAGCCAGCAGCTGTAGGGAAGGTGACCCTACACCCCCTGGACTATTGGGTGATCGATAGTGGCGCTACCTATAGCATGACACCTCGCCGGACTTGCTCACCGAACTCGAGCCGTCACCGGTGAAGCAAGTCACATCGGCTTTGGGGCAGCGAGCAGAGGTGAAAGGCATGGGCAAGGCCATGTTCAAGGGTGCTGATGGGAAGATGGTGGGCCTCAAGAACGTGCTTTGGGTGCCCAGCCTTGCTGCGAACCTGATTTCCATGCGGCGATTGGCAAAGGCCGGCATGGACACGAACTCGAAGGGAGCCAAGACCTACACCGCAAGGCTTGGCGAGCGGATTCTATGGGACCTTCATGAGGATAGGGACGTCTACAATGAGATGTGGCAGATCCCTGTGGTCCCCATGCCTAAGGAGAGGCAAGTGGCAGCAAGCGTCAGCACCAAGGGTGAAGCGGTTGGTAGCGGCGATGGTGCGAACGGTCGCGCTAAGGAGAACGAGTCCAAGAAGAGCAATCTTGGAGGGACCAGCAAGCTCGCTGAACCTAAGGAGAGAGGTGCAGCAGCCAAGGAGCAGCACAAGGGTGAGGAGAACCCCGAGGCAGCAGCGGAGGAGGAGTACGGAGAGAGCATGTGGGGCGCTATTGCGAGTGCGGCATTCTCCAATCCGACTTCGGCTACGGGGGAGTGTGATTGGCTTACCTTGCATCGGCGAATGGGGCATGTGGCCCTGCCTATCTTGCAGCAGCTAGTGAAGAATGAGATGGTTGCTGGCATACGTGTGAAAGGGGAGCCCGATGAGGTGCTTGGCTGCCTGACGTGCATTCAAGCCAAGTTCACCCGGTTTCCGTTCCCTAGTTCGGAGGTAACGGCAAAGGCACTGCTTGATGAGGTGGTGATGGACGTGGTGGGCCCCCTGAAGCTTGGAGCTGCTGGAGCTGAGTATTTTCTCACCATTGTCGACGTCTACACCCGCATGACTTGGGTGTACGTGCTGGCCAAGAAGAGCGACGTGGCTGAAACGTTGAAGACGGATTGGTTCCCGATGGTGGAGCGTTAACAAGACCGTCTAGTCAATTCAATCCGCACCGATCGAGGGGGAGAGTTCCTGAGCAAGGAGTTTGGGTTGTGGCTAAAGAAGAATGGTATTCGGCACTCCCTCACCATGCCATACTCCCCTGCAATGAACGGCATCGCCGAGCGAGCGAACCGCACAATCACGGAGGCGGCACGCGGGTTGCTCATTGAAGCCGGGCTACCCGACTATTTCTGGCCTGATGCGGTGCGGAGCGCGTGTGTGGCCAAGAACAGAGCCTTGACTCATGTGGGAGCAGACAAATGGGTGCCCTATGTGGAGTGGCTAGGAAGGAAGCCAAAGGTGGATATGCTTCGGGTGTTCGGGTGCATGTGCATGGCGCTCGTGCCTAAGCATCTTCGGCACAACAAGCTTGGTGCCAAGGCGGTGTGGGCCGTGCACTTGGGCATGGCTCAAAACAGCAAGGGATGACTTCTTTGGGACCCATTCACCAAGAAGTTCTTGGTGAGCAGGGACTGCAAGTTCATGGAGAACTTCATGTACAAGGATTGGAAGGCGGAGAATGAGGCGAAGATAGGCGTGCGGTTTGGGGAGGTGAAGAGTTCCGGTTTGGAGCATGTGGAGCTGCCTTTGGAGCTGAGCAGCGGCAGCACAACCACAAGGCAATCCTCCCTTGTGAATGGGGGAGAGGAGGCCAATGATGCAGAGGAAGAAGAGGAGGAGGTGCAGCAAGTGAGCGAGAGTGCACCGTCACTCCCTTCCCGTACTACGAGTGCTCCACGGATTCGAGCCACACCGCAGCAACGCCAAGGCCTTCAAGTCTCTGCAGCTGAGGAGGAAGGAAGGGAGAAGAGGAGAGTTCAACCCCCTAATAGGCTGACCTATGATGCGCCGGGAAAGCAGGGCAAGACAGCCCTGGCCGGAGCGGCAATGATGGTCGGAGACGACGAGGAGAGTGACTACGAGGAGTGTGCCTTCGCGTTCTTCTCTCCGGTGGAGATGCCGAGAGAACCAGCAACTCTCAAGGAGGCTTTGGAGAGTAGTGATGCTGAGGAGTGGAAGAAGGCCATGGAGAGTGAGCTGAAGAGCATCGAGGAGAATGACACGTTTGAATTGGTGGAGCTACCGGAGGGGCGTACGGCGATAACGTCCAAGTGGCTCTTCAAAATCAAGTCGGATGCCGACGGCAAGATCGAGCGCTACAAGTCTAGGCTTGTAGCCAAGGGATACCAGCAGAAGGAGAAGGTGGACTTCAAGGAGCTGTTTGCCCCTGTGGTGAAGCCGACGACGCTGCGAACCCTATTCGCGGGAGCCGCCATCAAAGGATGGGTAGTAAAACAAATGGACATCGTAACGGCATTCCTTAACGGCATCCTTGAGGAGGAGATTTTTATGGCGCAGCCAGAGGGGTTTGATGATGGTAGTGGCAGAGTGTGGAAGCTGCATAAGGCCCTCTATGGGCTGAAGCAGGCCCCTAGGCAATGGTACATGAAGCTGCGCGAAGTGTTGGAGGGGATCGGCTTCACTCCCTCAACGGCCGATCACTCCTTGTTCATGCTTGGCGAGGGGGAGCAGAGGAGCTTCATGGTGGTGTACGTGGACGACATCCTGATCTTCTCACCCTCTCCTGACCTTGTGAAGGAGGTGATGCTGAAGCTGCAAGACAAGTTCAAGTGCAAGTCCCTTGGTGACGTGAACTTCTACCTTGGGCTCCATATCGAACGAGACGTGGAGAAGCGGAGCATGCGAGTGCACCAACGGAAGTACCTGGAGGCGTTGGCTGCCAACTTCGGCCAGAGTGAAGGTCATGTGGCTACTCCCTTTCCCTCTGGGTTCAAGTGTGTGAAGGGGCCAGAGGAGGAGAGCGTTGGAGAAGAGGAGAGGCGCCGATTTCACTCGTTGGTGGGCAGCCTTATGTATGCGGCGGTAAACACCCGACCGGACGTCGCGTTTGCTACCGGGCAGCTGGCTAGGGTTGTGCAATGCCCTAATGAGGAGCAGGTAGCAGCTAGAATGAGGGTGGCCAAGTATCTTGGCCAAACACCGACCGTTGGGCTGCAATACTCGGCGGCGGCACAAAGGCGCCAAAAGGGCGCGGATGGTGTTGAACCCGGGCGTTTGTTCCTCACCGCCTACTCGGATGCTTCATATGCATCAGAACCAGAGGACATGACAAGTGTGGGAGGCTTCATATGCTGTGTTGGTGGAGGCCCAACTGCTTGGGAGAGCAAGAAGCAGGTTGACCAAGCTTTGAGCTCGGTGGAGTCCGAGTACATGGCACTCTTCCGTGCCGTACGGGAGATTGTGTGGCAGCGGCGTTTGTTGGCTGAATTGGGGGAGGAGCAGCAAGGACCTACCCCACTGTACTGTGACAGCCAGGGTGCCATTGCTCTTGCTAAGAACCCTGTGTTGCATGGACTCACGAAGCACATGAGGGTGAAGTGGCATTGGACGAGGAGCATGGTAACCGCGGGTGAAGTTGAGTTGCGCTACGTGAAGACCACGGGGCAGCCGGCTGACATGATGACCAAGAGGCTGGTGGAGCAGCAGCATTGGAAGTGTTGCAAGCTGGCTGGGATGGCTCTGAACTGAGAGAACAACATATCCTAAGGCCAACAATCCGAGGGGGAGTTTGTTGGTGCAACCCTACGGTTCGCACTCGGCTTGTTGTCCGTGTGCGTGCATGTGTGTGTGTATGGAATGGTATGAGGGCATGGGATAATATATATTTCATGCTTATAATTGTGTGTGAATGTTGAGTCATGATGTCGAGTGTGTGTGTCGAGTCAATAGCGAGTTATCGCTAGACGCGTGTTACGCGGTCGTTTGTGTCTCGCGCGCGGTTTCTATTTTGTCGTGCGTGGTTTCTATTTTGTCATGTGTCGAACGTTCGGCGTGTCGCAGGTGTGTGCAGCAGACCCATCAAGAACTCAAGGATGAGTTTGTGATGAAGAGCCCGAGCCTTGGTGTCAAGCCTCAAGTGATTTCGAAGCTCGCCAAAAGGGTACACCTCAAGATATTGAAGATAGTTACATTACTTTGTGTAGTGTAACATTTCACATGGTGTAGGCCCTAGTGAAGGGTAGTTTCGAGACCCTTCGTGGTTGGGGACAGTGTGGCACTGTTCCACATCACTGTACCTCGGCTCTTGGGGTTTGTAGGAGCTGGGAGTCATTCCCAACTCGTAACTCTTCCTAACTCTTCCTATCTTGTGTTCTAAGACTATAGTGGCTGCCATAGTGCCGTTCGTTCAAACTGACGTTGTGTCGTCAATACTTGGTGAAATCGTGCGATCTAAATTGCCTGTTGTAGGCGACAATAAGACGCTCCAGATCCAAGTTAAATCAAGTCAGTTGAAGCTGTGACCAGAACGCTATGAACGTTTGAAGCCGCTGTGCAGAAATCCGGCTGTGCACTCTATCTTTCGTTTTAGGCACATTGGAGCCTACTGTGACTATAACAGCTTTTTCTTGGTGTAGGATTTTTTTTTGCATTCCTTACCGCGTACATCGGCATATAATACCTCAGCGGACGAAAAATGCCACCCATTTTCGCAGTAGGGAAAGGACAATGCCCTTTCTCGGGGTTGTCGAATGCCCCGACGACCTACGCGTGGCAAGCTCGGGCGATTTGGCAGGGCTCTGGGCACGGGAGCCCTCGGGATTGTCGACGACCTGACGACCTAGGTTTCCGCTGAGACAATCCTGAGAAGTATGTCTCAGCGCGTGGCAAAATCACAGCTCGGCATGTCGAGCCGCGATTATCGCCACGCGGCCTCAAAGGGGCGTCCGAGATCGTCCCCAAGTTGGCCGGCCACCGAGGTCTGCCACGACTGCCACGACGGGGCCATGCGGCACATGTAGGGCCGAGGTGCTTTGCGTGGGAAAAAATCGCGCCGAACCGAAACCTGGTCGATGCGTACCACGCGGTCTCCATCCCACTGCTGCAGACTGAAGCTCAAGGCGACATCCGACTGTCCCCTTCACTGTCTAGGTGCAATGAATCTAGGCGGTGGGAACGTCGGCGTCGACCAAAAGAGCATCGTCGGTGTGCCACGCGGCCGTGCCTTACGCCCTCGAACTGCTGCGCGGCGGGTCTCCATCACGGTATTCAAGGAGTGAGGCACCATGTTTGGGCCATGCCACGTAGCGCACGCATGAGCCAGCGTGTAACAGCCATGAATAGCGCTCAATGGGCGAAGCGCGGCTAGCCAACAGCCATGCATGGCTCGTGGCACGTTGGACACGGCGCCGCCGCACGAGGGTACATGCATAGCGGCGACCTGCACAGGGGTTTGCGTGGAGCGTGGCAGGTGCGAAGTCGCTCACGACCATACCATTCCGTGTCCAGAGTGAAGGTCATTCTGACTGCCATTGTGTGTTCGTTCCTTCCGCTATCTGGCACTTAGTTTTCCTCCTCCCTTTCTATCTTCACACGTGTAGGAGTGTCGGCCGCCGACCAGACGTGGTCGTCGACGTCGCCATAGTAGCCAGATCGACTGATTCGAGACATCGCAGTTCATTGTTCAGGACACCGACATGTCAGTTACCGCCGACATTGACTTAGCAGGTTATACTATATCAACCAACCACGCCGATTTCCCATTTCCCGTCCCTAGGTCACCGTCGCAGGGCCAGAGGACAGCCTAGCGCAACACAGCTGCAATCCAACCCATCCCTTGCCGACACTATAGACGCCGACATTAAAGCACAACTGGAACGCGCGGAGATTGTCGCCGAGTTAAAGGCACTCACGAGGGAATTGAGCTTGACGGCTGCGAAGCTCATCGGATAAACACCGCCAACGGGACTCAGTACCGCCTGTTTTGGTCCGCCACGTCCCACATACAGGCTCACAGTAGACCAAACGCTTAAAATCGCATGGCCGACGTCGACATGACAGACGTTCCCCCCCCTGCGAGCCAGGGGGGTGCTGGCCGACCGGTAGACCGTACACTGACCAGTAACCCCTTGTCCACGCTGCCACTGCTTTACGATCTCGACGCCCTGTCACAAATCCCGGAAGGAGAGTTCACCAGGGACATTCCGCCCCCGCCCATAGGGGAGTTTACGAAACCACGCAATACGTCGGCACCGACGAATGTCGGAGAGGCCGGACCGTCGTCGGTGCCGGACGGAGCGGGCGACCACGATAAGGAAATCAAAGACGATTCATCGTCCAGCGACGAGGACGACGAAGACGACGTGCGGCCCCGACGTGGCACTGGTTCGTGCACATTGGAAAAAAAACTCAGAGGGGAACGTGCGTTCATAGAGGAACTGTTGGACGAGGACGAGCTTGAGGATCAGCTGAACACGGCGGTGCCACTAGAGCAGTGGAAGGCGGCAGACTTTGTCAAGGAAGATATGGTCTACGCGTGCGTCGACGTACTCGTGATGGAGGGAATACGCGACAAGCTTCTGGCAGAGCAAAAAATGAGGCACGTCGACGAGATCGGGCACTGGATCCACTGTAGCAAGAGCAAAGATTGGGACAACGAGGAAGTGGTCCCTCGGAAGTACATCTGGCTGCACGGCCCGCGGGTCACTGAAACGCGGCTGCGCGCCTACATTAAGTTCATGAGGCGAGAGGAGAAGCTCGATGCCGAGACGAACGCGCCGGTGAAAGCTAACACGGTACACATGATCCTCGGCCGCATCAAGGTTGGCCAGATGGCGGCGAGGGTGGAGGCGATGCTCTACAAGGAGAAAGAGTTGGGCATCATGCAGAAAATCTCGGTGGTCCGGTCGGAGGTTCGGGTCATGGTCCGCACTAAGAACCAGAGGGACCTCAAGTAAGTGGGCCGTGTCAACGGGAGTTAGGTGTGGCCCCGTCCTCGCTTGGGCGGAGCCGTCTTCGTGGTCGGGTCTGAGGGGAGCAGCCGACCTACAGCAATGGGTGAACAGGTCGACGGGGTTGGTCGACCTGCACGGGGTCACTGCAAGGGCGCCGACTTCGGCAGGGCGTCGACTTTGGGGAGGTCGTTTTGGGGAGGTCGACCTGTGTAAGGCGTCGACTTGGTGACGCCGACCTGGAGAAGCCGACTTGGGTGGTCGGCTGACAGCTGTGCTGGTCGGCGTGGAGCTGGTCGACCATGAGTGTTGTCGATCTGTTGGTCGACAAGGGCGGTGTGGTCGACGAAGGAGGGGCCAACGTCAACCTCGACAGAGGAGACTGGGGGGCGTCGAGGAGTCGGACGCCGAGCAGAGAGGCGTCGAACAGGAGGGCGCTGGGGTTGTGCAGCCGGCGGCCGACCGAACTGGTCGACTAGGCGTGGTTGCCCGGTCGACCGGGATACCCGGGTGATGTGTGCAAAGGTCGCCGGGGGTGGAGTCTGCGAGGTCGACGTGGCTGGTGGGAGCAGTCGCTGGCGTGGAGTCAGCCTGGACGTCTGCGCTGTGCACGTGACAAGGAAGAGTGCACCAACCAGCTGCGCGCACCTGCGAAGCAGGTGCACCGTTGTCCTGCGGGTGCAACGCTGTGCAGCCAACTTGCTGCAGCGTTGGCACACCGTGGACTTGCAACGTTGGCAAGCCATTACTTTGCTCTGCTGGAGCGCAGTCGACCAAGTCGTGCTGGCACGCGGTCGACCGTGTTGTGCTGGAGGTCGACCTGCAGCTTTACTAGGTTTGATGTAGTCTTGCATGACAATGTTGTTGCTATCATTGTTGTGAACTTTTGCTAGAGGAACTCTTGCCAAATTCCCCCGTGGACAAGCAAATAGTGCAAGCACGAGTAAACGACTAAGTGAACTAACGCAGAGATCACAAGAGCACCCGTGCCTAGCCCGCAGTCTAGCTCCCGTTGAACGAGTAATCTCCGCATGGTGTGGTGAGCGTGGACGGCACACGACTTACCTTTCATTTAGGTCGACGGAGTGGTCACTTACCTATTGCGTGTTGTAGGCCGGCAGCTGTGCGGTAGTCACTATGGTAGGCGCTGTAGGTGATGCAGGAGTGGTGGACACCCTGGAGGCACGGCTAGAGAACGCAAGGAGACGCCATGAGGTGAAGGAGTACGACAACCTCCCCTGGGCAGTCGTCGAGGCTGGCATCCGCGCCGTGTGGGCGCCGGAGCACCCTCCTTCTCGGCCTGCATCTCCTCGAGCGGTGAACACTGAGGGCGGCGTCGACGTGGGCGTCAACGCCAGTGGTGGCCAAGTCGGCAGCAGTGCGGGAGGCACGTTGAGGAAGCGATGTGTGATTCATGCCGATGAAGTCGGCGGCGTTCAGGCGCGAGGAATGCAGTCGTCGGCGGCTGCAGTCTCCTCGCACGGCGACGTTGGACGTCGACGAAGCGGATTGTCGCCGATGTCGGCGACCCATGTGACGGCGGGCGGGATTGCACAAAGCTACGGCTACTTCAAGTTTACGCCGGACAGCTACAAGTTGGTCGACCCGACATTCTCACCTGGAAGGAAGCCATCGAGCCCCAGCTGGAGATGGCCGGGCTGATTGGCTTTGCTCGAGGCACCGTAGCGACGCCGGAGGCCCCCAACTTGCGTGCGGAGTTTTGCGCTGTGCAGATGCTGACCTTCACGGTCATCTCGCGGTGCTGCTCACCGGGCATGCAAATCGCATTGAATTCGTGCAGGGAGCACCTTGATGCCGGCCACCGGGCGTGGCACTTGATCGAGTTGACTTACCAAGTCACTGACGACTTGTTCATCGCCCAGCTTGAGGGGCAGCTGACGCATCTGCGTATGGGTGACCAGGAGGCTGCGACTGACTACTGGTCAGGCGGTGGAGACAGTAAGGGAGGAGCAAGGTCAGTAGAAGATGGAAGGCCAAGAACCTGCTGAAGTAGTGGAACGAAGAACGGTCGCGGCCGTACAGTGCCTCCTGAACCAGCACCGACATCACCAGCACCCTCAGGGCCAGCACCTCTAGCTCCAGGGTCTCCAGCTCCAACGCCTGCAGCACTACCAGCTCCAGCAGCTCCAGCACCTACAGCAGCTCCAGCTCCAGCACCTCCGGCTCCAACTCCTGCAGCACCCCCAGCTCCAGCAGCTCCAGTACCTCCAATACGAGCACCTCCGGGACCAGTGGCTCCAGCGCCTCCAGCTCCAACTCATGCAGCACTCCCAGCTCCAGCAACTCCATTACCTCCAGTAGGAGCACCTCCGGGACCAGTGGCTCCAATGCCTCCAGCAGCTCCAGCTCCAGCACCTCCAGCGCGAACTCTTGCAGAACCCCCAGCTCCAACAGCTCCAGTACCCCCAGCTCCAGGGCCTCCAGCGGCAGACCCCCCAGCTCCAGTAGCGCCACTCCGAAGGCTCCAGCGCCGAGCAAACCACTCGCGCAGCTGCAGTGGAGAGAGAGGCTCCTGTCGCGACGAGGCACCAGTAGGACCTACAGGCTCAGCAGGCAGAGGCTCAGCACCCCCAGGCGCAGCACCCCCAGGCTCCGCACGATAAAGCCAAGGAAGACAAAGGGAATGGCGCGGGAGGAGAGCTTGTCCGCGGACGTATCGCGGACAAAGGCACGAGAGCCCCAGACCCGGAACATCGACGCATTGCCAACCTTCCCCGTCCAGCACAGTGTAGGCGAGGTCTTCGACAAGGAGACACGGGGCCAGAGGTTGAGCTGATGCGAAGCGTACCAGACTACAAACGGCCATAGAAAAAAGGGGGCAGCCGCATGGATCATGGAGGTACGGGCGACCTCCATGACTAAGCCAATGCGGCGCTCAGCAACCCCATTCTGCTGTGGAGAGGCCGGAAGCGTGAACGTCTGGCGAATGCCCTCCCCACGACAAAAGTCCCGCAAGAGGTCGGTGGCAAACTCACCACCTCTGTCAGAGTGCAGACGCAGGACCAGAAGGTCCATGTGGAACCGCTCGCGGAGATGGAGACGGACAGCGCAGATCCAAGGGATCAAAACATCAGGGACCTCCCCTTTGCTGCGCAAGGGGAAGACCGTGGTGTAACGCGAGTAGTCGTCAACAACCAGCAGGAAGTAGCGCTTGCGGCCCTGTCCACGGACGCGAGCTGGGCCCTACACGTCCATGTGGAGAGTCTACAGGGGAGCAGTCGTCGGGGGAAACGAGGAGGAGTGAGGAGCGGCGCGCTGCCGCCCCTTGACACAGGGAAGGCAGGGAGGGGCAGGCCAGGGTGGGAGGGGAGGCAGAGACCTGGGAAGACCAGAAAAAAGGAGACGGGAGTGCATGCCACAGAGGCGTGGCACGGAGGGGTGACCAAGGCAGTGGTGCCAAAGGAGTGTCTGGTGCCACAGGGCGCGGCACAAACAAGAGGCCGCTACCTGACCTGACGCGGACGCCGACGCAGCTACCTGAGGAGGCTCACTAGTCAGTGTGTACAGACTCGACCCAGGCCGACGGGTAAACGTGGCCGGGTGACGGCCAGTCCGGGAGCACGTACAGATCGCCAGACGCTGTCCTCCAGGGATAAAGGTATCAACCCAAGCATATTGAAGGACGGCGTTGCTCACCAAGTACGTAGTGAATGAGGGGAGGTGAAGACCTGAGAGTGAGCTAGACGGAACCGCCGGACACGAGAGAACAGTGGAGGAACGAGCAAGAACCGGACCCCTAGAGGGGTCAGCCAGAGAGACTGCAACCGGTGCTGCGAGTGGTGTGACTCTGTACCGTCGCGAAAGAAGCAGCGGGAAGCACCTGAGTCAAGCGTGAAGGTGTGCAAGGCCGCAGTAGGCACAGTACCAGAGAGCGCAGACTCACTAGCACCTAGAGCAGCAGCTTCTATACCTGGGTCGGGCGGCATACACATGTAACAGTCACCCTCATTACCAACAGTCAATGCATACATGGCAGCAAGGATAGCATCATAATCAAGAGCAAAGATATCCACACCCTGCCTAAGCAGCTCTGCCCAGCGAGGGAGCTCAGTCGCGTCGGGAAACTCTGCGCGAAAGGCGTTGTCAAGACGGAAGAAGCAGTGGTACTAGGTGTGAGGCTTCTCGCATGTCTGACCAGCGCGGTCACCTGTGCAAATGACATACGGGCAGCGAGTACTACCCCCAGACGCCCCACGCTGAGCAAACCACTCACGAAGCTCCTGGGGGGAAGGGGTCTCACACTGACGCTGCTGCTGCTGCCTTTGACAAGCGCCAGAACCGCTCCTCTGACCGGCTCCACCCCGACCTCCACCACCGCCGCCGCCACCACTCCCACTGCCGCCACCACTGCCGCCGCCACCACTCCCACTGCCGCCGCCACCGCCGCCACCAAAGCCACCATTCCCACCACCACTCCCTCCGCCACCACCGCCACCTCCACCGCCTCCACCGCCTCCACCGCTACCACCCCCACCACCCCTGCCTCCCTTGCCCCTGCCGCTGCGGCGCCTCCCACTAGGAGCAGACGCAGCTCCTACCTCCTCAGCACGAAGGTAGTCAACAGCAGCAGGAGGAGCGATTGAGGGGACAAGGGGGGAGGGGGAACACCCTACAAAGAAGGGAGTGCGAGGAGTGCCACGAGAAGCGCCTACAGCGACTATACCGGTCTCAGCTGCAAGGAGGTGCTTCGCGAGCAGGTCGACAGTGAGGTCTGTGGGGTCAAGGGTGAGAAGGAGGTCAGGGAGGCGGGTGACGATGAAGTAGAGAGCGATGTATATGGGGGGGAGGGTTCTTGTAGAAACTTGGTGGAAAGCGCGGCGCGGTAGCGAGTGTCACTAGTGCAAAGGTGAGTTACGAGGTCGGCAACTGTGGCAAATGCGGACAGCTCGGGAAACAGGTAGGGCAGTATGAGGCGGCCTAGAGCAACAGTGGCCGGGGAGGAGTACCGAGCGACTACAGCGTCGTACAGGGATCTAGCAGTCTTGTGCTGTCCAAAGTGAGCGCGTTCGGCTAACGGCAGGTGGTTGCGAATTGATAGGCGAGCAGAAGCGTCACAGGCAAGCCATTATGAGCGAGTCGCTCTGTCAGCTATGTCGGGAGGGGCGAGAGAGGCGCCTGACGTGATGTCAAACAATGAAACGCCGTCTCTAGAATCGCTCTGTAGATATAGCTGTAGGTCATCGAGCCACGCATCGAACTCGATCGGACGGCCCTCAGGATCGAATGTTAGTACGCTGAGGATAGCCATCGCGGGCAGAGCAGGGTGGCACACGAGCAGCAGGGCAGCATGCAAGCTCTAGGGGCGCAAACAGGGCAGGGCAAGGCGGCACACGGCCAGGGCAGAGCGGCGGCGCACAGGCAGGGCCTGGCGGCGGCCAGCAGGGCGGCGCGCAGGCAGGGCATGGCGGCGCGGCGGCGAGCGGCGCGCGGGCAGGGCAGGGCAGTGCGGCGGTGAGCGGCGCGCGGGGTGAGGTGCGGCGGCGAGCAGCGCGCGGGCAGGGCAGGGCGGCTGTGAGGTTCTGGTTTAGGAAAGATAAATCTATTGACTAGAGGTTTTCGTGCTGGAGGTACTGGAGCTGGAGGTGCTGGAGGTTATGGTGTTGGAGGTGCTGGGACTGGAGGTGCTAGAGGTTCTAGTGATGGAGGTGCTAGAGCTGGAGGTGCTGGAGTGTGAGGATCTGGTTCAGGAAAGATAAATCTATTGAATGATTCACCTGGGTACGAGGCGAGGCTATATATAGGCTCGACACAAAGGCAGTCACCCGGGTGTTACTAGATGGTTCTGCGGGTCGCGAAGCGTCCTGAACGGCTCCTTCCCGAATTCGGTAGAAGGCGATTCGGTGGCAACCGAAAAGCCTAGAATTCGGTGCACTCAACCTAGTTCGGTGCTATAACTATAGTAAAAGCAACAAACCTAGGGAATCAAGCAAAAGCATGCAAGATAAAATAAAGCTAAGCTAGTAATAGCATAATAAAGTCCAGGCAAGCTAGCAAAGCCAGCATAAGCCGTCGTACTCTCACACGTCTCCCCCTCAAAGCTGGGTGGCATGAGAAACACCCTGCTTGACAAGATAGTCCTTGAGAGCACGGCGTGCGTTGCCCATATCAGCTTCTGCAACCCAACTGTCCTCCGATGGGTCATATCCATTCCAGCGTATCACGAACTCGAGCGTGTTGCCGCGTCTGCGTCGATGAGCAAGCACTCATTCCACCTCGTATTCTGGTTCATCCTGTAGAACAGGTGGTGGTGGCGGTAGCTGGCATCCCTGGAACTGTTGGTTGGGGTCCTTGCAGGGCTTCAGTAGTTGAACATGGAAAGCATTGTGAAGCTTCCACGTAGTAGGTAACCGCAAGCAGAACGTTACTAGTGTCACCTGTGCCTCAACGTGAAAAGGACCACAGAAGCGAGGCTGGAGCTTGGATGGTAGGTGAGACAGGTTCAAGTTGCGCGTGTCGAGAAGCGCTTGATCTCCGACTGCTACGGTGTGATCACGTCGATGGCGATCAGCATACTGCTTCTGGGAGTTCTGCATCGTGGAAAGACGTCGCTGAGTCTTCTCCCATAGTTGCTGCATGGTGGTGACAAAGTCATGTGCGGCTTGGACGTGTGCCAGTGTGGTTGGCTGCTGTGGTGTAAGTGGTTCCCGTCCATAGCACAGGAAGAAAGGAGATTTCCCTGTGGCCGCATGTGACGCGTTGTTGTAAGCGAACTCAAGTATCAATAACTGTGAATCCCAGTGGCTGACGTCGTCTTTGCAAGCGGTGCGCAGAAAGTGTTCAACCACCTGATTGATTCGCTCTGTCTGTCCGTCAGTTTGGGGGTGGTATGCTGAAAACATTGCAAGCTTTGTCCCCAACAGTCCCATGAGCTCCTTCCAGAACTTACTGGTGAATTTTAGGTCTCTGTCTGAGATGAGTGTAGCGGGGATGCCGTGGATGGTGATGGTGTGATGATGCGTTTTTTTTCCTGCCCTGCCCGAAGCGCGCATCGCGCCCTAGCCAGTCGCGGCCCCTAGCCCTTGTGGCCCCTAGCCTGTCGTGGCCCCTAGCCCGTCGCGGCCCCTAGCCCGTCGCGGCCCCTTGCCCGTCGCGGCCCCTAGCCTGTCGCGGCCCCTAGCCCGTCGCGGCCCCTTGCCCGTCGCGGCCCCTAGCCTGTCGCGGCCCCTAGCCCGTCGCGGCCCCTAGCCCGTCGCGGCCCCTTGCCCGTCGCGGCCCCTAGCCCGTCGCGGCCCCTAGCCCGTCGCGGCCCCTAGCCCATCGCGGCCCCTAGCCCGTCGCGGCCCCTCGCCCGTCGCGGCCCCTAGCCCGTCGCGGCCCCTAGCCTGTCGCGGCCCCTAGCCCGTCGCGGCCCCTACGGCCGACGCGGCCCCTACTGCCATCGCGGCCCTAGCCTGTCGTGGCCCCTGCTGCTGGCGCGGCCCCCTACTGGCGCGGCCCCTACTGACGCGGCCCCCTGCTGTAGCGGCCCCACCTGACGCGGCCCCCTGCAGTCGCGGCCCCTGCTGACGCGCCCCCCCCCCCCTGCTGGCGCGACCCCACTGCTGACGCGGCCCCTGCTGACGCGGTCCCCTGCTGACGCGGCCCCCTGCTGGCGCGGCCCCTGCTGGCGCGACCCCTGCTGACGCGGCCCCCTGCTGGCGCGCCCCCCCCCCCCTGCTGTCGCGCCCCCCCCCCCTGCTACCACGGCCCCCTGCTGGCGCGCCCCCCCCCAGCTGTCGCGGCCCCCCTGCTGACGCGGCCCTCTGCTGGCGCGCCCCCTGCTGGTAAGCACCCGCGCCGCACAGCCAAGCCGCGCCGCCCAGCCGAGCCGCGCCGCCCAGCCAAGCCGCGCCGCCCAGCAGAGCCGCGCCGCCCACTGAGCCACGCCGCCCACTGAGCCGCACCGCCCTACCGAGCCGCGCCGCCCCACTGAGCCGCACTGCACTGCTATAGCTGCTACTACAGTTACTGCTGCTACTACTGCTCCTACTGCTACTATGACTAGCCCTACTGTTCTCACCTTTGATGCTGAGGGACGTGCAGTTGACTTTGACGTGTGGGTTGACGACCTGCAGCTTTTTCTTCAGTGTGATTCTAGGGATGGGGTATCCCTTTTCGATCACACTTCCAATGTTTCTACTGCTCCTGCTGCCACTGCTGACAGTACGGTTCGCTCGCAGTGGACCACTCGTGACGATGTTGCTCGTCTTGCTGTTCGTAGTCACCTGCCGCCTGCTGAGCGCGCGCATTTTGGCCAGTACAAGACTGCTCAGTCTTTGTACGACACTGTAGTTGCGCGCTACTCCTCCCCTGCCACTGCTGCCCTCAGCCGCCTCATGCTGCCGTACCTTTTCCCTGACCTTGCCGCCTTTGCCACAGTCGCTGACCTAGTTGCTCACCTTCGCACTAGTGACGCCCGTTACCGCGCTGCCCTTCCCACTGAGTTCTGTGCCAAGAACCCCCCCCCCCATGTACATCACCCTTTACTACCTAGTCACCCGCCTCCCTGACTCCCTTGCTTCAGTCAGGGACCACTTTCTCTCCCTTTGCCCCACCGAGCTCACTGTCGACCTGCTAGAGGAGCGCCTCGCTGCAGCTGAGAAGAGTATCTTAGCTGTAGGTGCTTCTCGCGGCGACCGTCGCACCCCTTTCTTTGAGGGGTGTTCCCCTATCCCCCTTCTCCCCTCTGTTGCTTCTGCGGCTGCTGTCGACCTCGTTGGCCCTGAGGAGGTCGGAGCTGCGTCTGCCCCTAGTGGGAGAAGCCGCAACAGCAAGAGCAAGGGGAGAAAGGGTGGTGGAGGGGGTGGCGGGGGAGGCGGTGGAGGAGGTGGAGGAGGCGGAGGGGGTGGCGGTGGAGGTGGGGGTGGTACCGGGAGCGGGGGCTTCAGTGGAGGCAGCGGCGGGGGTGGTGGAGGGAGCAGCAGCGGTGGAGGAGGTGGCGGCGGCGGTGTTGCTGGTTGAGGTGCAGCCGCGCAGCGTGGAGGCTTTGGTGGTAGCCAGCGCCCGCAGCAGCCGCGCTCCCGTGAGACCCCGTCGGCCCAGCAGCTTCGTGAGTGGTACGCTGGGCGTGGGAAGTCTGGGGGTGCTGGTCCCTGCACCTACGTTCTTCGCACCGGCACTCGTCGTGGGGAGGCGTGTGGGCTGCCACACACTACGCAGCGCTGCTTCGGTCGCTTGACTGACGCCTGGCGTGCCCAGTTTCCTGACGCTGTTGAGCTCCCTCGCTGGCATGATCTGCTTCTGCAGAATGTGCCTATCTTTGATCTTGGTTTCGATGCTATCCTTGCTGCCATGTATGCTTTGTCTCATAGTACTGAGGGTGACTGTTACCTGAGTGTCCCGCCCGACCCGGGCATTGCGGCTGCTGCTCTAGGTGCTAGTGCGTCTGCTGCTCCAGGTATTGGTGAGTCTGCTGCTCCAGGTACTGGTGAGTCTGCTCTCTCTGGTACTACACCTACTGAGGCCTAGCACACTTTCACACTTGACTCTGGTGCTTCGCGCTCATTCTTTAGAGACAGCACCACACTCACACCGATCAGTCGGCCTGTCGCAGTCTCCCTTGCTGACCCCTCTGGGGGCCCAGTCCTTGCGCACTCTTCCACGGTTCTACCGTGTCTTGCGGCCCCGTCGGGCTTGCTGTCGGGACTCCACCTCCCCTCGTTCTCTACGAACTTGGTGAGTGGAGCTGACCTCCAGGACGCGTGGGTTGACCAGTTCCCCCCTGGAGGTCAGCGTGTGACCCACTGCACTTGCTCTCGGACGGGCCGCCACCTGGCCACGTTCACCCGTAGGCCAGGGTCGAGTCTGTACACACTAACTACTGCGCCTCCTCCGGTCTCTGCGTCTGGTCAGGTAGCTGCGTCTAGTCAGGTGTTTGCTGCCGCGTCCAGGTCTAGTCCTGCGTCTGCCCCCTGCTCGTGTCGTCCTCTGTCGCACGAGACTCTCCTTTGGCACCACCGCCTTGGTCACCCCTCCCTGCCTCGTCTTCGAGGTATGGCCTCCCGTACCCTTGTCTCGGGTCTACCCCGGTCCCTCCCTCCCCTTCCTTTGGGGCCTGCCCCTACCTGTGTTCCCTGTGTCGAGGGCCGGCAGCGCGCCGCTCCTCACTCCTCCACGTTCCCTCCGACTGAGGCTCCTCTGCAGGCTCTTCACATGGACGTGTGGGGCCCAGCCCGCGTCCGTGGACAGGGTCACGAGCGTTACTTCCTGCTGGTCGTTGACGACTACCCGCGTTACACCACCGTCTTCCCCTTGCGCAGCAAGGGTGAGGTCCCTGAGGTGTTGATCGACTGGATCCGCGGTACTCGTCGCCAGCTCCGCGAGAGTTTCGGCTCGGACCTTCCTGTTCTGCGTCTGCACTCAGACAGAGGTGGTGAGTTTTCCTCCGACCTCCTGAGAGCCTTCTGCCGTGCGGAGGGCATCCGCCAGACGTTCACGCTTCCGGCCTCCCCACAGGAAAATGGGATTGTTGAGCGCCGCATTGGCATGGTCATAGTTGTCGCTCGTACGTCCATGATCCATGCGGCTGCTCCCCATTTTCTGTGGCCGTTCGCGGTTCAGTACGCTGCGCATCAGATCAACCTTCAGCCTCGTGTCTCCTTGCCGGAGACCACACCTACTCTGCGGTGGACGGGGAAGGTTGGCGATGCGTCCGCGTTCCGTGTCTGGGGATCTCGAGCTTTTGTCCGCGATACTACAGCGGACAAGCTGTCCTCCCGTGCCGTTCTCTGTGTCTTCCTTGGCTTCCCTCCTGACGCACCCGGGTGGCAGTTCTACCACCCCACCTCGCGTCGTGTTCTGTCCTCTCAGGACGTCACGTTTGACGAGTCGGTGTCGTACTACCGTCTCTTTCCCTACCGCACTGCCCCTCTCCCCCCCCCGCCGCTCTTCCTCGCACCAGGTACTCCCCCGGTAAACCCCCTCCCCCCTCAGGGTCCTGCCCCCTCAGGTGTGTCCCAGGTAGACCGTGCCGAGCCGGTCGAGGTAGCTGTCGACTCAGGTGCTGCTAGGGGTGCTGAGCCTGCGGGTGCGGGGACTGGGGGTGTGGGGAATGGGGGTGCTGAGCCTGAGCGTGTGGAGCCTGGGGGTGCTGAGTCTGGGGGTGCTGAGTCTGGGCGTGCTGAGCCTGGGGGTGCTGAGCCTGGGCGTGTGGAGCCTGAGGGTACTGTGTCTGGAGGTGCTGAGCCCGCGCGTGCTGAGTCCTGAGGTGCTCTAGGTGTCCCGTCGCGGCGGGAGCCCCTCTCTCCACAGCAGCTTCGTGAGTGGTACTCTCGGCGCTGTCGAGGTGCTGCTGGTGCTGGTGCTGCTGGAGCTGCTGGAGGTGCAGCTGGAGCTGCTGGAGGTGCTGCGGGTGCTGGTGCTGCTAGAGCTACTGGAGGTGCTGCTGCTGCTGGAGCTGCTGGTGGAGCTGCTGGAGCTGCTGGAGGTGCTGCTGGTGCTGGAGGTGCTGCTGGAGCTTCTGGAGGTGCTGCTGGTACTGGCGCTTCTGGAGGTGCTGCTGGTGCTGGAGCTGCTGGAGCTGCTAGAGCTGCTGGAGGTGCTGCTGGGACTGGAGACCTTTGGGCTGAGGGCACCGTTTCTGTTGCTGCTGTTTCTGGAGGCGCTGCGCGGCCGCGGCCGTACTACGTTCCGCTCCTTCAGCAGGTTCTTGGCTCCCCGCCTTCTCCTGGTCCTCCTCCTCCTTTCCTGAGTCCACCGCCTGTCCAGTCCCAGTCGCAGTTGCAGCCAGCCTCTCCACTGCCTGGTCCTTCTCCTTACTCTGGACCGACTAGAGGTCTTACGGAGCGTCGTGAGCCTGAGTCTCGTCCTGTGTTGCCTGAGTCTCGTTCTGCGTCACCTGTCCGTACTGTTCGCGCTGGTCGTGTTTCGCGTTCGCGTCCTCCTCCTGTCCCTGGCACTCACTCTATGACTCTGCGTCCTTCCACTGCTCCACAGCGTGTCCCTCTGCCGTCTCCTCCCGCGTCCTCTCTTCCTGCCGGTCCGGACCCTGCGTCTGACTCCCTACGTGCTGCTAGTCCAGCAGTCACGCGTTTTCTGGCCACTGCTGTCACTGACCCTTTGTTTGAGTCCACTGCTGCGTCTGCTCTTGTTAGTGAGCTTGTTGAGTTTGCTGCAGCCTGTCGCCTAGACTACGCCACCAGTCTTGTTGCTGAGTCAGCGTCTGCGTCTGTCTGTCCTCCGTCCGTCGGGGGTGAGTGTGCTCTTGGCACGGACGTTCTTGAGGACAGACAGGAGGAGTTTGAGTGCTTTGTTGCTCGTGTCCATGCTGATTGCCCCTGAGGGAGACCCGGATGCACCAGACATCCCGACCCCGCGCTCTTACGCAGAGGCGATAGAGGGTCCCTACTCCTCTCAGTGGCAGGCAGCCATGGACGCCGAGATGGCTTCCTGGAAGTCCACAGGCACCTACGTAGACGAGGTTCCCCCACCTGGGGCGAACATCGTCAGTGGCATGTGGATCTTCAGGGTGAAGCGGCCGCCGGGTTCTCCGCCTGCCTTCAAGGCGCGTTACGTTGCACGTGGCTTCAGTCAGCGATAGAGAGTTGACTTCTTTCAGACCTTCTCCCCTACCCCGAAGATGACCACTCTTCGGGTACTGCTGCACGTTGCTGCTCAGCGTGACTACGAGCTCCACTCGCTTGACTTCAGCACAGCCTTCCTACAGGGCAGCCTGCACGAGGAGATCTGGCTGCGCCGCCCACCTGGCTTCACTGGGTCGTTTCCTGCTGGTACCCAGTGGAGCCTCCGGCGGCCAGTCTATGGTCTCCGTCAGGCACCCCGTGAGTGGCACGACACTCTCAGGACGACTCTTGCTGCTCTTGGCTTGGCTCCTTCCACTTCTGACCCTTCTCTGTTTTTACGCACTGACACTACTCTGCCGTCGTTCTACGTTCTCGTGTACGTAGACGACCTTGTCTTTGCTACTGCTGACACGGAGGCACTAGCCCACGTGAAGTCCGAGCTGCAGAAGAGACACACGTGCACAGACCTGGGTGAACTGACAAGCTATCTTGGCTTGCGGATCACCCGGGACAGAGCACAGCGCACCATTACCTTGACTTAGTCACACATGGTGCAGCAGGTCCTTCAGCGCTTCGGCTTCACGTACTCCTCGCCACAGTCCACTCCTCTGCCTACCGGTCACTCGCTCTCAGCTCCACCTTCGGACGAGTCTGTAGAGCCGAGTGGCCCGTATCCAGAGCTTGTGGGCTGCCTCATGTACCTGATGACTTGCACACGACCTGACCTCGCATACCCTCTCAGCCTTCTGGCTCGCTACGTGGCTCCCAGCAGGCACCGAAAGGTGCACTGGGATGCTGCGAAGAGGGTGTTGCAATACTTGTGTAGTACATCGGGCATGGGGCTCGTGCTTGGAGGACGGGCTCGAGTTGTTCTCACTGGTCACGCTGACGCCTCCTGGGTTGTCAACTTGGCTACGCAGCGGTCGTCACAGGGTTACACCTTCAGTCTTGGCTCCCGTTCTGTCTCTTGGCGGTCTACCCGCTCTTCTTCTGTTCTCAGCTTCAGTTGTGAGGCTGAGATCTACGCTGGGGCCATGGCTGCAGAGGAGCTACGCTGGCTCACCTACCTGCTGACCGACTTGGGAGAGGCGCCTCGTTCTCCTCCAGTTCTGTACGTCGACAACAAGGCCATGCTGGCCGTGTGTCAGGAGCACAGACTGGAGCACATAACGAAGCACATTGCTCTGCGCTACTTCCTTGCTCAAGAGTTGCAGCAGCGTGGCCAGCTTCGTCTTGCTTACGTGGCCTCACAGGCCAACACTGGTGATGTTTTCACCAAGGCACTTCAGCCTTGTGATCATCAGCGTTTTTGTATTGTGTTAGGCCTTGTACCTACTGTGCCTCACTTGCTTTCTTCTTGACTCTGCTTGTACTGTAGTCTTCATACATATACCTGCATGCTTACACTTGCTAGGTTGTGTTCACTGTATTGTTTGTTCTCCTTTATATGACTCTGCATGTGAACTGGCCTTGTGGCCATTTGCTTGTGCTCAGACTGCGTGGTGACTTTGTGATCCACCCTGAGCTTGCTTTGCCTTTCTTGACTGGTCTTGTGACCTCTTTTTCTCCCCCACTTTGCCTATGGGGGTGTGTCAAACTTATATGCTATATAGTCTATTTAGGCTATAGTGGGGTAGTCCTTACAGGGTACAACACTTCTAGGTTTCATATATGTACCCACCTGCTTTCTAGTTCAGTCATTCATTCGCTCACATTCTAACACAGCCGCCCCTGTCGCGGCCCTATCCTGCTGCCGCCCCAGTCGCGGCCCTGCCTTAACCGCCCGTTGCGGCCCTGCCCTACTGCCGGCCCAGTCGCGGCCTCTGCCCTGCAGCCGCCCTGTCGTGGCCCTGCCCTATTGCCGCCCTAGTCGCGGCCCTTCCCTGCAGCCGCCCCTGTCGCGGCCCTGCCCTGCTGCCGCCCCAGTCGCGGCCCTGACCTAAACCGCCAGCTGCGGCCCTGCCCTGCACCCGCCCCTGGTAAGCACCCGCGCCGCCCTGCCGCACCGCGCCGCCAGGAACCGAGCCGCGCCGCCCTGCCAAGCCGCGCCGCCCAGCCGAGCCGCGCCGCACTACCGAGCCGCGCCGCCCTGCCGAGCCGCGCTGCCCTTCTGCTTCTGCTGCCATTGCTGCTACTGCTGCTACTGCTGCTACTGGTGCTACTGCTACTATGGCTAGCCCTACTGTTCTCACCTTTGATGCTGAGGGGCGTGCAGTTGACTTTGACGTGTGGATTGACGACCTGCCGCTCTTTCTTCAGTGTGACTCTAGGGATGGGGTATCCCTGTTTGATCACACGTCCGGTTTCTCTACTGCACCTGCTGCCACTACTGACAGTACGGTTAGCTTGCAGTGGACCACTCGTGATGCTGTTGCTCGCCTTGCTGTTCGTAGTCACCTGCCGTCTGCTGAGCGCGCGCATTTTGGCCAGTACAAGACTACTAAGTCTTTGTACGACGCTGTCGTAGCACGCTACTCCTCCCCTGCCACTGCTGCCCTCAGCCGCCTCATGCTGCTGTACCTTTTCCTTGACCTTGCCGCCTTTGCCACAGTCGCTGACCTCATTACCCACCTCCGCACTAGTGACGCTCGCTACCGCGCTGCGCTTCCCACTGAGTTCTGTGCCAAGAACCCCCCCCACCCCCCCATGTACATCACCCTTTACTACCTAGTCACCCGCCTCCCTGACTCCCTTGCTTCATTCAAGGACCACTTTCTCTCCCTTTGCCCCACCGAGCTCACTGTTGACCTGCTAGAGGAGCCCCTCACTGCAGCTGAGAAGAGTATCTTAGCTGTAGGTGCTTCTCGCGGTGACCGTCGCGCCCCTTTCTTTAAGGGCTGTTCCCCTGTCCCCCTTCTCCCCTCTATTGCTTCTGCTGCTGCTGTCGACCTCGTTGGCACTGAGGAGGTCGGGGCTATGTCTGCTCGTAGTGAGAGGCGCCGCACCAGCAGGGGCAAGGGGGGCAAGGGTGGTGGAGGGGACGGTGGGGGCGGCGGTGGAGGCGGTGGAGGAGGCGGAGGGGGTGGCGGTGGAGGTGGGGGTGGTGGCGGGAGTGGAGGCTTCGGTGGCGGCGGTGGGGGTGGTGGAAGCAGCGGCAGCGGCGGTGGAGGCAGCGGCAGTGGTGGTGGAGGTGGCGGCGGCGGTGTTGCTGGTCGAGGTGCAGCCGCGCAGCGTGGAGGCGTTGGTGGTAGCCAGGGCCAGCAGCAGCCGCGTTCCCGTGAGACCTCGTCGCCCCAGCAGCTTCGTGAGTGGTACGCTGGGCGTGGGAGGTCTGGGGGTGTTGGTCCCTGCACTTACGTTCTTCGCACCGGCGGGCGTTGTGGGGAGACGTGCGGGCTGCCACACACTGCGCAGCGTTGCTTCGGTCGCCTGACTGACGCCTGGCGCGCCCAGTTTCCTGACGCTGTTGAGCTCCCTCGCTAGGGTGATCTGCTTAAGCAGAATGTTGCTATCTTTGATCTTGATTTCGATGCTATACTTGCTGCCATGTATGCTGTGACTGATAGTGCTGAGGGTGACTGTTACCTGAGTGTTCCGCCCTACCCGGGCATTGTGGCTGCTGCTCTAGGTGCTAGTGTGTCTGCTGCTCCAGGTACTGGTGAGTCTGCTGCTCCAGGTGCTGGTGAGTCTGCTCTCTCTGGTACTGCACCTACTGAGGCCTTGCACACTTTCACACTTGACTCTAGTGCTTGGCACTCCTTCTTTCGCGACAGCACCACACTTACGCCGCTCAGTCGGCCTGTCGCAGTCTCCCTGGCTGACCCCTCTGGGGGCCCAGTTCTTGCGCACTCCTCCACGGTTCTACCGTGTCCCGCGGCCCCGTCGGGCTTGTTTTCGGGACTCCACCTCCCCTCGTTCTCTACGAACTTGGTGAGTGGAGCTGACCTCCAGGACGCGTGGTTGACCAGTTCACCCCTGGAGGTCAGCGTGTGACCCACTGCACTTGCTATCGGACGGGCCGCCACCTGGCCATGTTCACCCGTCGGCCCGGGTCGAGTCTGTACACACTGACTACTGCGTCTGGTCAGGTAGCCGCGTCTGGTCAGGTGTTTTCTGCCGCGTCCAGGTCTAGTCCAGTGTCTGCCCCCTGCTCGTGTCGTCCTCTGGCACACGAGACTCTCCTTTGGCACCACCGCCTTGGTCACCCCTCCCTGCCTCGTCTTCGAGGTATGGCCTCCCGTACCCTTGTCTCTGGTCTCCTCCGGTCCCTCCCTCCCCTTCCTCCGGGGCCTGCCCCTACCTGTGTTCCTTGTGTCTAGGGCCGGCAGCGCGCCGCTCCTCACTCCTCCGAGTTCCCTCCGACAGAGGCTCCCCTGCAGACTCTTCACATGGACGTGTGGGGCCCAGCCCGCGTCCTTGGACAGGGTCACGAGCGTTACTTCCTGCTGGTCGTAGACGACTACTCACGTTACACCACAGTCTTCCCCTTGCGCAACAAGGGTGAGGTCACTGAGGTGTTGATCGACTGGATCCGCGGTACCCGTTGCCAGCTCAGTGAGAGGTTCGGCTCGGACCTTCCTGTTCTGCGTCTGCACTCAGACAGAGGTGGTGAGTTTTCCTCCGACCTTCTGAGGGCCTTCTGTCGTGCGGAGGGCATCCGCCAGACGTTCACGCTTCCGGCCTCCCCACAGCAAAATGGGATTGCTGAGCGCCGCATTGGCATGGTCATGGACGTCGCTCGTACGTCCTTGATCCATGCGGCTGCTCCCCATTTTCTGTGGCCGTTCGCGGTTCAGTACGCTGCGCATCAGATCAACCTTCAGCCTCGTGTCTCCTTGCCGGAGACCACACCTACTCTGCGGTGGACGGGGAAGGTTGGCGATGCGTCTGTGTTCCGTGTCTGGGGATCTCGAGCTTTTGTCCGCGATACTTCCGCGGACAAGCTGTCCTCCCGTGCCGTTCCCTGCGTCTTCCTTGGCTTCCCCCCTGACGCACCGGATGGCTGTTCTACCACCCAACCTCGCGTCGTGTTCTGTCCTCTCAGGACGTCACGTTTGACGAGTCGGTGTCTTACTACCGTCTCTTTCCCTACCGCACTGCCTCTCTCCCCCCCCCCCGCCACTCTTCCTAGCACCAGGTACTCCTCCGATAGACCCCCTCCCCCCTCAGGGTCCTGCCCCCTCAGGTGTGTCCCAGGTAGACCCTGTCAAGCCTGTCGAGGTAGCTGTCAACTAAGGTGCTGCTAGGGGTGCTGAGCCTGCGGGTGCGGGGACTGGGGGTGTTGGGCCTGGGGTTGCTGTGTCTGAGGGTGCGGAGCCTGGGGGTGCTAAGCCTGAGCGTGTGGAGCCTGAGGGTGCTGAGCCTGGGGGTACTGAGTCTGGGAGTGCTGAGCCTAGGGGTGCTGAGCCTGAGCGTGCTGAGTCTGGAGGTCCTCCGGGTGTCCCGTCACGGCGAAGGCCCCTCTCTCCGCAGCAGCTTCGTGAGTGGTACACTCTGCGCTGTCGCCGTGCTGCTGGTGCTGGAGCTACAAGAGGTGCTTCTGGGGCTGCTGGAGGTGCGTCTGGAGCTGGAGCAGCTGGAGGTGGTGCTCGTGCTGGAGCTGCTGGAGGTGCTGCTGGATCTGGAGCTGCTGCTGGAGCTGGAGCTGCTGGAGGTACTGCTGGTGCTGGAGCTGCTGGAGCCGCTGGTCCTGGAGGTACTGCTGCTGGAGATACTGGTGCGGTTGGAGCTGCTGGAGGTGCTGGAGCAGCTGGTCCCGGAGGTGCTCGTACTGGAGGTACTGGAGCTGTTGGGGCTGGTGGTGCTTCAGGAGTTGGAGCTGCAGGTGCCGGAGCTGTTGGAGTTACTGGAGCTGGTGGTGCTGCGGGAGTTGTAGCTGGAGACCCTGGAGCTGAGGGTACTGGTGCTGTCTCTTCTGTTTCTGGAGGCGCTACGCGGCCGCGGCCGTACTACGTTCCGCTCCTTCAGCAGGTTCTTGGTCCTCCTCCTCCTTTACTGAATCCACCGCCTGTCCCGTCACAGCCGCAGCTACAGCCGACCTCTCCACTGCCTGGTCCTTCTCCTTACTCTGGACCGACTAGTCGGAGCGTCATGAGCCTGAGTCTCGTCCTGCGTCACCTGAGTCTCGTTCTGAGTCGCCTGTCCGCGCTGTTCGCACTGGTCGTCGTGTTCCGCATCCGCGTCCTCCTCCTGTCCCCGGCACTCACTCTATGACACTGCGTCCTTCCACTCCTCCACAGCATGTCCCTCTGCCGTCTCCTCCTGCGTCCTCTCTTCCTGACGGTCCGGACCCAGAGTCTAACTCCCTTCGTACTGCTAGTCCTACTGTCACGCGCTTTCTGGCCATTGCTGTCACCGACCCTTTGTTTGAGTCCACTGCTGCGTCTGTTCTCGTTGCTGAGCTTGTTGACTTTGCTGCAGCCTGTCGCCTTGACTACGCCACTAGTCTTGTTGCTGAGTCTGCGTCTGCGTTTGTCTGTCCTGCGCCAGTCGGGGGTGAGTGTGCTCTTGGCACGGACGTTCTTGAGGACAGACAGGAGGAGTTTGAGTGCTTTGCTGCTGCTTTACCTCATCTCGTGTCCATGCTGCTTGCCCCTGAGGGAGACCCAGATGCACCAGACATCCCGACCCCGCGCTCTTACGAAGAGGCGATAGAGGGTCCCTACTCCTCTCAGTGGCAGGCAGCCATGGACGCCGGGATGGCTTCCTGGAAGTCCACAGGCACCTACGTCGACGAGGTTCCCCCGCCTGGGGCAAACATCGTCAGTGGCATGTGGATCTTCAGGGTGAAGCGGCCGCCGGGTTCTCCTCCTGTCTTCAAGGCGCGTTACGTTGCACGAGGCTTCAGTCAGCGACAGGGAGTTGACTTCTTCCATACCTTCTCCCCTACCCCGAAGATGACCACTCTTCGGGTGCTGCTGCACGTCGCCGCTCAGCGTGACCACGAGCTTGACTTCAGCACAGCCTTCCTATAGGGCAGCCTGCACGAGGAGATCTGGCTACGCCGCCCACCTGGCTTCACTAGGTCTTTTCCTGCTGGTACCCAGTGGAGCCTCCAGCGGCTAGTCTACGGTCTCCGCCAGGCACCCCGTAAGTGGCACGACACACTGAGGACGACTCTTGCGGCTCTTGGTTTTGCTCCTTCCACTGTTGACCTGTCGCTGTTTTTACGCACTGACACCACTCTGCCGCCGTTCTACGTTCTCGTGTACGTAGACGACTTGGTTTTTGCTACTGCTGACACTGAGGCACTCGCCTACGTGAAGTCCGAGCTGCAGAAGAGACACACGTGCATAGACCTGGGTGAGCTAAGAAGCTATCTTGGCTTGCGGATCACCCGGGACAGAGCACAGCACACCATTACCTTGACTCAGTCACACATGGTGCAGCAGGTCCTTCAGCGCTTCGGCTTCACGTACTCCTCGCCACAGTCCACTCCTCTGCCTACCGGTCACTCGCTCTCAGTTCCACCTTCGGATGAGTCCGTAGAGCCGAGTGGCCCGTATCCAGAGCTTGTTGGCTGCCTCATGTACCTGATGACTTGCACACGACCTGACCTCGCATACCCTCTCAGCCTTCTGGCACGCTACGTGGCTCCCGGCCAGCCTTCTCGCATTCAGTCATTCCTTCCTTCACTATTCTAACAACCTAGTGCGGTTCATGCACGCTTACAGGGTCGAATGTTTGAAACCTACCCTCGTCGTTACATTCTGCATGGCCAGGAATTGTGTCATGATGTTCTAACCATTTCTTACGAGTGGAATTGAGTGAGCGAGCGAGAATGGCACTATCGAAGCAAAACAGTACATCGAGCGAAGTCATGAGCGAAGAATATAAAGCAAAGCTAGCGTGGTAACAGTAACGCAAGAAATTGGGGTGCGCTACGGGCCTAGCACCGAGGTTGGGAAATGTCGAGGCGGAGGACCGGAGCGCGGGTTACCAACTGAACCGTGAGGTTGGGTCGCGAGGTGTACAGTGGTGGGAACAGTGGTCGAGGCGAGTGTCGCAAGCAGGTAACGTTTTACTGTTGGGTGCTGGTGGTGAGAACAGTCATGTACGTGGTAAGCAGTGACGCGAAGTAAGGGAAAGGGATTTTCCTTACACTACCCTCCCCCCCCCCTAAAGAGGTCCTCCCTACAAAAGCGCGTGTACATCCCAGAAATTTTGGTTGCACAGGTAATCGGTGAGGGCGGGGTGATTCTCGATTCTATCGAAGGGAACCCAGTTGTCTTCGGTGGGTGTGCGGTCTTTCCAACAGATCGGGAATTCGATTCTGCGAGCTCCTCGTGGGTCACGAACTCGGCGGCTCAGTATTTTTTCGGTGGTCGTGTCATGCTGGCGGGGCGGTTGCAGGGCAGTTGGCTGGTGGATGGGACGTATGGGCGGAGGAGGCTAACATGGAAGGACGGGCTGACGTACCAGTCAGCAGGGAGGAGGAGGTGGGTAGTGACGGGGGTGATCATGTGGCTGATGCGAAATGGCCCACAATATCGGGGGTGGAGTTTTGGGGTAATGGGTAGGCGGAGGTTTTGGGTGTTAAGGAGTACGAGGTGGTCGGGTTGGCAGGTGACGGGGCGACGGTGGTAGTCGGCGTTGCGTTTAGCGATGATGTTTGATTTCTTGATTGCGTCTGCTGCCCGTGTTAGTGCTGCGTGTAAAAATTCTGTGAACTGTTGTGCACGGGGCACGGGGTTGTCGGGATTCGGGGTCATGGGTACTGTGAGGCCTTGTCCGTAGTTCAGGTAAGAAGGTGACTGTTTGGTCATGGCGGATGGCGAGTTGTTGTATGCGAATTCGATGAGTGGTAGTTGCTGTTCCCACGTGGTTGGGTCGTTATACGTGGCTCAGATTAGCTGGTTTAGTTTGTCAGTTTGTCCGTTCTATCTGTCCCTCAGTCTCGGGGTGGTACGATGAACTGAACTGTAGTCGCGTGCCGAACTGCTGCCACAGGTTCCGCTAGAAGTTGCTAGGGAATTTCGTGTCGCAGTCGCTAATGATCGCCACTGGTCTCTTGTGCAGTCGAACGACGGTGGTGATGAAGAGGCGGGCTGTTTCTTTGGCTGTGATATATTTTTTGCAGGCTGCGAAATATGCCATCTTCGTCAGTCGATCGACGACGACCAAGATCATGTTGTTCTCACTTGCCCCAACCGGTAACCCCGTAATGAAGTCCATCATCACCTGCTGCCAAGCATGCTCTAGGGGTGGTATCGGCTACAACTGTCCTGCTGGTCGCTGTCGTGACGACTTCATGAGTTCGCAAGTGGGACACGATGCCACTTGTCGCTGCACGTTGGTCAGCATGTCGGGCCAGTAATAATATCGCTGCAGCTGCTGCCGTGTTTTTTCTACTCCGAAATGTCCTGAGGTGATTCCGTCATGTGCCTCCTGTAGTAGTAATTCCCGTTGTAGGGTGTAGCTCGGTACCCGGATCCTATGGGTGCCGGCTTTATGTAATACACCCCCTTTGCTGCTGCGAACTGCTGGGAATTCCCTCCATTGAAGAACGGGTCTGTTTGGTAGCCGTGGGTAAATAGTCCTGTGAGCAGTGGGCTGGTCTGGGCAAGTAGTATGGCGTAGATTTGGGCAGTGGGGCGGGTCAGTGCGTCAACGAAATTTGATGAACCTTTCTTGTAGGTGACCGTGTAGTGAAAATTCGACTCGAGGAAATCGAGCCAACGAGCCTATCGTGGGTTGAGGTGGGGCACAGCGCGAAGGTACTGTAATGATTTGTGGTCTGTCCGTACTGTCAAGTCTGCGCCAGTCAAGTAACAGCGCCAGACCTTGAACGCATGCACGATCGCGAGCATTTCGTGGTCGTGTATCGGGTAATTTTTCTTGGGCGGATGCAGCTTTCGTGACTCGTAAGTGATGGGCTGTAAGCCGTTGCCGAAATCATGTAGCAGTACGGCTCCGATGGCGATGCCGCTGGCGTCCGTAACTACTTCGAATGGGCGGTGTGGGTCGGCAATGCGCAGGACGGGCGGTGAACAAAGAACATCTTTCAGGGCAGAGAAGGCAGCATGCTCTTTCTCCCCCCACGTAGAAACGACCCCTTCTGCAGCAAATCCGTCAGTGGGGCAGTTAACCGTGCCATGTCGGAGACGAACCGACGCACATAATTAACGAACCCTAAAAAACTCTGCAGCTCCGTGATATTTGTCGGGGGGCGCTGTCAAACGAATGAACAAGAATGGATGAACTATGAAAGAGTTGGGTACACGTACCCCTTATGGGCTACCCCACTATAGCCTACACAAATTCAGCAAGACCAAGTGGGGGAGAACAAGTGGTCACAAGACCAGTCAAGAAAAGCAAAGCAAGCTCAGGGTGGATCACAAAGTCACCACACAGTCCGAGCACAAGCTAAGGGCCACAAGGCCAGTTCACATGCAGAGTTATATAAAAGAGAACAAACAATACAGTGATCATACCCTACCAAGTGTAAGCATGCATGTATATATATAGATCACAGTACAAGCAGAGTCAAGTAGTGAGCAAGTGAGGCAAAGTAGGCACAAGGCCTAACACAGTACAGAACGCTGATGATCACCAGGCGGAAGTGCCTTGGTGAATATATCAGCAGTGTTGGCCCTAGTGGCCACGTACGCAAGACGAAGTTGGCCACGCTGCTGCAACTCTCGAGCAAGGAAGTATCGCAGAGCGATGTGCTTCGTTCTGTGCTCCAGTCCGTGCTCCTGACACAAGGCAATCATGACCTTCTTGTCTACGTACAGAACTAGAGGCAAACGAGGCTGCTCTCCCAAGTCAGTCAGCAGGTAGGTGAGCCAGCGTAGCTCCTGTGCAGCCATGGCCCCTGCGTAGATCTCAACCTCACAACTGGAGCTGAGAACCGAAGACGAGCGGGTAGACCGCCAGGAAACAGAGCCGGAACCAAGGCTGAAGGTGTAACCCTGTGACGACCGTTGCGTAGCTGAGTCGTCAACCCAAGAAGCGTCTGCGTGACCTGTGAGGACAACTGGACCCCGTGCCTCCAAGCACAAGCCCCATGCCCGACGTACTGCACAGGTAACGCAGTACCCTCTTTGCAGCATCCCAGTGCACCTTTCGGTGCCTACCGGGAGCCACGTAGCGAGCCTAAAGGCTGAGAGGGTACGCGAGGTCAGGTCGTGTGCACGTCATCAGGTACATGAGGCAACACACAAGCTCTGGGTACGGACCACTCGGCTCTACGGACTCGTCTGAAGGTGGAGCTGAGAGCGAGTGGCTGGTAGACAGAGGAGTGGGCTGTGGCGAGGAGAACTAGAAGCTGAAGCGCTGAAGGACCTGGTGCACCATGTGTGACTGAGTCAGGGTGATGGTGCGCCGAGCTCTGTCCCGGGTGATCTGCAAGCCAAGATAGCTGCGCAGTTCACCCAGGTCAGTGCACGTGTGTCTCTTCTGTAGCTCCGACTTCACAAGGATCAGTGCCTCTGTGTCAGAAGTGGAAAAGACGAGGTCGTCGACATAGACGAGGACGTAGAATGGCGGCAGCGAGGTGTTGGTGCGTAGAAACAGCGACGGGTCAGCAGCAGAAGGAGCAAACCCAAGAGCCGCAAGTGTAGTCCTCAGTGTGTCGTGCCACTCACGAGGCGCTTGGCGGAGACCGTAGACTGGCCGGCGGAGGCTCCACTGGGTACCTGCAGGAAACGACCCAGTGAAGCCAGGTGGGCGGCGCAGCCAGATCTCCTCGTGCAGGCTGCCCTGCAGGAAAGCTGTGCTGAAGTCCAGAGAGTGCAACTCGTAGTCATGCTGAGCAGCGACGTGCAGCAACACCCGAAGAGTAGTCATCTTTGGGGTGGGGGAGAAGGTCTGGAAGTAGTCAACCCCCTGTTGCTGTCTGAAGCCTCGAGCAACGTAACGCGCCTTGAAGGCAGGCGGAGAACCTGGCAACCGCTTCACCCTGAAAATCCACATGCCATCGACTATGTTTGCTCCAGGTGGGGGAACCTCGTCGGCGTAGGTGCCTGTGGACTTCCAGGATGCCATCTCGGCATCCATGGCTGTCTCCCACTGAGAGGAGTAGGGACCCGTAATTGCCTCTGCGTAAGAGCGCGTGGTCGGGATGTCTGGTGCATCCGGGTCTC
The DNA here is from genome assembly GCA_947471745.1 of Closterium sp. Naga37s-1. Classification (NCBI taxonomy): domain Eukaryota; kingdom Viridiplantae; phylum Streptophyta; class Zygnematophyceae; order Desmidiales; family Closteriaceae; genus Closterium; species Closterium sp. Naga37s-1. Next base: position 300,320 of record CANJKZ010000036.1, on the reverse strand, counting down.
CCTCAGGGGCAAGCGGCACGGAAGCGAAACGAGGTACAGCAGCTGCAAGACACTCAAAGTCCTCCTGCCTGTCCTCAAGGACGTCCGTGCCAAGATCACACTCACCCCCGACGGACGGAGGACTGGCAGACGCAGACTCAGCAACAAGAGCAGTGGCGTAGTCTAGACGACAAGCAGCAGCAAAGTCAACTAGCTCAGCAACGAGGGCAAACGCAGCAGTGGACTCAAAGGAAGGGCCAGTGACAACAGTGGCAAGGAGACAAGAGACAGTAGGACTGGCAGCATGAGCGCGGTCAGACTCACGGTCAGGGACCTCAGGAAGAGAGGACTCAAGAGGAGGACACGCGACGAGCGGTGCGAGCAGGGGAGGCAGAACGAGACGTAGGCTCACGACGCTCTGTAAGACCTCCGGTCTGCTCAGTGTAAGGAGAGGGAGCAGGTAGTGGGGACGCCGGCTGTAACGACTGCTGCGACTGGTCAGGCGGTGGACATAGTAAGGGAGGAGTAAGGCCAGTGGAAGACGGGACACCAAGAACCTACTGAAGTAGGGGAACAAAGTACGGTCGCGGCCGCACAGTGCCTCCAGGGTCAACAGCTCCAGCACCTCCAGCTCCAGCACCTCCCGCGCCAGTGCTTCCAACTCCAGCGCCTCCACCGCCATCGCCTCCAACTCCAGCTCCTCCATCTCCAGCGCCACCAACACCAGAGCCTCTAGCTCCAGCAGCTCCAGACTCCGTAGGGTCTCCAGCTCCAGCGCCCCCAACACCACCAGTCCCGGCAGGTCCAGTACCCCGGGTACGATCACCTCCAGGACCAGCAGCCGCAGAACCTCCAGGAACACCAGCTCCAGCAGTAACTCCAGCACCTCCAGCTCCAGCAGCTCCAGCACCTCCAGCTCCAATAGCTCCACTCCGAAGGCGTGCGCGCCAAACAAGCCACTCACGCACCTGCTGCGGAGATAGTCTCGTCGAATCACCAACAGAACCTCCAGACAAAGTAGCACCCTGAGGCTCAGCACCCCTAGACTCCGCACCCTCCAACTCAGCACCCCCAGGCTCAACACCCTCAGGCTCAGCACCCCCAGGCTCAGCACCCCCAGTCTTAGCACCCCCAGTCTCAGCACCCCCAGTCTCAGCACCCCCAAGCTCAGCACCCCCAGGCTCAGCACCCCCAGACGCAGTACCTCTAGCAGCACCTGAGTCTACAGCTACCTCACCAAGCACAGCACCAGAGGGTGGGTCTACCGGAGAGACACTTGAGGGAGCAGGACCCTGAGGAGGGAGGGCGTCTACCGGAGGGGGGCTTGGAGCAAGGAAGAGCTGCGGGGGAGGGAGAGGGGCAGAGCGGTAGGGGAAGAGACGGTAAAAGGGAACCGACTCGTCAAACGTGACATCCTGAGAGGGGAGGACACGGCGCCAGGTAGGGTGGTAAATCTGCCAGCCATGCGCATCAGGGACAAAAGCCAAGGAAGACGCAGGGAATGGCGCGGGCGGAGAGCTTGTCCGCGGACGTATCGCGGACAAAGGCACGAGAACCCCAGACCCAGTCCACCGACGCATCGCCAACCTTCCCCGTCCAACCCAGTGTGGGCGAGGTCTCCGGCAAGGAGACACGGGGCCAGAGGTTGAGCTGATGCGCAGCGTACCGGACCGCAAACAGCCACAGAAAATGGGGAGCAGCCGCATGGATCATGGAGGTACGAGCGATCTCCATGACTAAGCCAATGCGGCGCTAAGCAATCCCATTTCTTTGAGGGGAGTCCGGAAGCGTGAACGTCTGGAGAATGCCCTCCCCACGACAAAAGTCCCGCAAGAGGTCGGAGGAGAACTCACCACCTCTGTCAGAATGCAGATGCAGGACAGGAAGGTCCGCACGGAACCGCTCGCGTAGCTGGAGACGGACTGCGTGGATCCAAGGGATCAAGACATCGATGACCTAACCCTTGCTGCGCAAGGGGAAGACCGTGGTGTACCGCGTGTAGTTGTCAACAACCAGCAGAAAGTAGCGCTCGCGGCCCTGACCACTGACGCGGGCTGGGCCCCACACGTCCATGTGGAGAGTCTGCAGGGGAGCAGTCGTCGGGGGAAACGAGGAGTGAGGAGCGGCGCGCTGCCGCCCCACAACGCAAGGAAGGCAGGGCGGGGCAGGCGAGGGCGGGAGGGGAGGCAGAGACCTGGGTAGACCAGAGACGAGAAACCGAGAGTGCATGCCACGAAGGCGTGGCAGTGAGGGGTGACCAAGGCGGTGGTGCCACAGAAGAGTCTGGTGCGACAGGAGGCGACACGAGCAAGGGGGTGCTACCTGACCTGACGCGGACACCTGAGCAGACGCAGCTACCTGAGGAGGCTCGGTAGCCAGTGTGTACGGACTCGACCCTGGCCGACGAGTGAACGTGGCCAGGTGAGGACCCGTTCGTGTACACGTGCAGATCGACACACGCTGACCCCCAGGAGTGGTGGTAGTGACCATCGCGTCCTGGAGGGCAGCGGTACTCACCAAGTTCGTAGAGAACGAGGGGAGGTGAAGACCTAAAAGTGAGCCGGACGGAACCGCCGAACACGGGAGAACAGTGAAGGAACGGGCAACGACCGGGCCGCCGGACGGAACCGCCGGACACGGGAGAACAGTGGAGGAACGGGCAATGACCGGGCCCCCGGAGGGGTCAGCCAGTCTGACCGGGACAGGTGCAGGGAGAGGAGTGAGGGTGGTGCTGTCACGAAAGAAATTGGCAAGGCACCTGAGTCCAGGGTGATGAACATCGGGGGCTGGTTCTTGTCAAGGAACTCAGCAGGGATGGTAGCGCGGTAGCGAGCGTCGCTAGTGCGCAGGTGGGGAACCAGGTCCTCTACTGTGGCAAAAGCTGACAGCTCGGGGAATAGGTAGGGCAGTAGCAGTCGGCCTAGAGCAGCAGTGGCAGGCGAGGAGTAGCGAGCGACTACAGCGTCGTACAGGGCCTGTGCTGTCTTGTGCTGTCCGAAGTGAGCACATTCGGCTAACGGCAGGTGGTTGCGAATGGCTAAGCGGGCAGCAGCGTTGCGAGTAAGCCACTGTGAGCGAGTCGCACTGTCAGCTGTGGCAGGAGGGGTGGTAGCGGCGCCTGACGCGAGGTCAAACAGCGAAACACTGTCCTTAGAATCGCTCAGTAGTTACAGCTGCAGGTCGTCAAGCCACGTGTCAAACTGAATCGGTCTGCCCTCATGATCGAACGCGAGAACTCGAAGCAAAGCCATAGTGGTGCAGTACGCAGGAGCAGCAGTAGCAGTAGTAGCAGCAGCAGAAGCAGCAGTAGCAGTAGTAGCAGGAGCAGCAGTAGCAGTAGTAGCAGAGGGGCTGAGGGGCCGCGGGGCCAGGAACGAAGGGGCCGAGGGGCCGGGGCCGAGGGGCGACGGGCCGCGGGGCCAGGGGCGAAGGGGGGGCCTAGGGGCGTCGGGCCACGGGGCCAGGAACGAAGGGGCCGGGGGCCGAGGGGCCGGGGGCCTAGGGCGACAGGCCGCGGGGCCAGGAACGACGGGGGGGGGCGCTGAGGGGCCGGGGGCCTAGGGGCGTCAGGCCGTGGGGCCAGGAACAAAGGGGCCGGGGGCCGAGGGGCCGGGGGGGCGGGGGCCTAGGGGCGATGTGGCCGCGGGGCCAGGGGCGAAGGGGCCGAGGGGCCGGAGGCCTAGGGGCGTCGGGCCGCGGGGCCAGGAACGAAGGGGCCGGGGGCCTAGGGCGACGGGTCGCGGGGCCAAGGGCGAAGGGGCCAAGGGGCCAGGGGCCTAGGTGCGTCGGGCCGCGGGGCCAGGAACGAAGGGGCCGGGGGCCGAGGGGCCGGGGGCCTAGGGCGACGAGAGGGGCCGCGGGGCGACGGGGCCTAGGGCGACGGGGGGCCGCGGGGCAACGTGGTTTAGGGAGACGGGGGGCCGCTGGGCGACGGGGCCTAGGGCAACGGGGGGCCGCGGGGCGACTGGTCGTGGGCGACGGGGGGGCGCGGGGCCTAGGCTAGGGGCGACGTGGCGACGGGCCGTGGGGCCTGGGCCTAGGCTAGGGGCGACGGGTCGCGAGGGGCCGTGGGGCCGAGGGACCTAGGCTAGGGGCGATGGGCGATGGGCCGCGGGGCCTGGGCCTAGGCTAGGGGCGACGGGTCGTGAGGGGCCGTGGGGCCGGGGCCTAGGCTAGGGGCGACGGGGGACGGGCCGCGGGGCCTAGGCCTAAGCTAGGGGCGACGGGTTGCGACGGGCGACGGGCCTCAGGGCCGGGGCGACGGGCCTAGGGCGACGGGTCGGGGGTCGACGGGCCGGGGCAACGGGCCGGGGCGACGGACCTAGGGCGACGGGCCTAGGGTCGACTGGTCGCGACGGGCAGCACGGGCAGCACGAGGGCTGCAGCGGGTGGCTAGCGGGGTAGCGATGTGGTGGGCCCAAGGAAAAAAACGGTCCTAGTGAAGGACCTGCTCTGAAACCATGTCAAAAGAATGAACGAGAATGGATGAACTATGAAAGAGTTGGGTACAAGTACTAACCCTAATTGGGTTGTACCCCTTATGGACTACCCCACTATAGCCTACACAAAGTCAGCAAGATGACATTTTGGCAGGCGCCAGCTTTTTTGGGTCGATCTCAACTCCAGCCTCTGAAATAACGTGCCCCAAAAAATCTTACCTATCCTGGAAGAACTCACACTTGGAACCCTTGGTTAGTAGTCTGTGCTCGTCTAAAACTTTAAACACTACTTCCAGATCTGCTAAGTGCTGCTGTTTGTCGCGACTGTAGACTAGGATGTTGTCGAGGTAAACTATCACACATTTATCTAATAGTGGCCTAAACGCCTCGTTCATGGTCATCTGAAAAGTCGCTGGTGCGTTAGTCACCCCAAATGGCATCACTGTGTACTCGAATGACACATCCTAGTTCTTAATGCTGTCTTGGCGCAGTCCGATGGTTCGACCCTAATCTGATGGTAACCTCCTCGTAAGTCAATTTTCGAAAAGGCCCGTGCTGTTCGCAGTTGATCTATCAGTTCGTCGATGCGGGGGATGGGATATCGCGACTTGTCAGTTACCCGGTTCGGTGCACGGTAGTTGATACACATGCGAAACCCTCCTTTTTTCTCGGTGTGAACAGTATTGGTGCGGCGAACGGTGACGAGCTCGGTCGGATGATTTTTTTTCTCTAACAGGTAATCTTACTGCTTCTTCAGTTCGTCGAGCTCGGGCTGTGTCAGTCTAAACTGTCACTGTACAGGTTGGCTGCGCCCCCGGTTCTAGTTCTATGCGATGGTCGTGTGCTCGCTGAAGTGGCAACCCCTCCAGAAAAATCCCCGGGTACCGTTTCAGTAGTTCCTGTAGATCGGGCGGTTCAGCTGTCAGCAGTTTCTGAAAATCACTAGGTTGCTCTGCTTCTCCTATCACTGCGATGTCAACCACGTACATGTCAGCTCCAGCGACGACAACCCGTTTCATCGTGATGGCGTTGACGTGGACCGTCGAAGACTCAGGTGACTGCCAGCGATGTAGTTCGGCCCAGTTACCACTACTTCGCACAGTGCAGCTACCCGTCGTCCATTCAATTCGCTGGTTGTAGCATCGTAGCCAATCACGTCTAAGTAAAATGTCGTGCCCATCCAGTGTCGTCACGAGCATTTCTTGTGTAAACCCGAAGTTTCCCCCGCAGCGAACTTTCACCCTCTCCACTTTCTCCCGTATGGCCAGTGGCATACCGTCAACTAAACGTGCGTCGGTCTCCGGTAAGCAGTGCCTCAGTGTCAGTTGCAGCTTCCGTGCAGTTGCGGTGTTAACTAAATTGTGACTTGCTCCTCCGTCTATAAAAATCTTCACTGTTGTCCCCTGTAGTTTCCCGTAAATCAGTATTGGGCAATCCATCTTCGCTGTACCCTCCTTATTCATCCGAGCCATATCGATGGCGTGAATCAGTACTGTGACTCGGTGAGGGTCAGTAGGGTTGGGCGAGCAGCGAGTCTCGTCAGTAGTGGGCCCGATCTCTACAGACTGTTGGCGTTTCCCTGCCTCTGAGACTCCCTCCCCTACTCTGCTCCACGGCGTCTCAGCTCCTCTGGGCACTCACTCTTGCGGTGGCCCGGCCTATTGCAAGCATAGCAACGCCCCTTAAATGGCACAACAACTGTGTTTGCCGCAATGGCATGTACGGAGGCGTGCCTGATCGGTCGTCGAGGACGATGTCCGTGGTAGGACCCCGGTCTCGGACGGCGCAAAACGTTGATTTTCTCGGGGAGCGCGAGGATCTCGTTGAAGTTCGATAGCCCACGTAGCATGATTTCGTGCGAGATGTCCGGCTTTAGTCCTCCGACGTAACGGTCCACCCGCTCCGACTCGTGCATATAGCCGACTTGCTCGCATAGGGCGAGAAAACAGCTCGTATAATCTTGGACCGACCCAAGCTGTCGCCAAGTACGCAGTTTCTGACGCGCCGAAATAGAAGCCACGATCGGCTCGAAGCACGCCCAAAGTCCCGCGCACCACGCATCCTACGTGCTGCACTGGGCGGTTTCGCAGAATGAGCTCCACGTAAAGGCTAGACCCGTGGGCCCTTCCTCTTGCGATGGTGGCTCGTAGACGCGTGGCGACGTCACAATGACTCGCCACCAGTCCATGGCGGGGCCACGTAGCAGCGAAACAGCGTATCGTATCTTCGCGGCGTCCTACTCGACGTAATTCGCGTCGAAGAAGACGTTCATCATGAAGACCCACAATTGAAATGTCGGACCTCCACGTTGGGTGGGATCGAAGCAGGGCGGGCGCTGTGGTTTGAGCCGCATCGGTGCGATGATGTTGTTGCCGCTTGTCGCTGCAATTTCGACGTGACGATGGGCTACGCGATGCCCGCTCATGTTTGGTGCAGCCTTGTTCCTCTCCATGTCAGGCGTTGATTGGGCGGCGCCATCAATGGCTGGGCCTGAGCGCTGTACCACGCTGTCGTGATGTGACGGTGTGCCTGATGAGATGACAATCGGCTCGTCCGACTGCGCAGGTGCATTTGCAGATGCCGGTGCTGGTGATGGTGCACTCGCTGTTGATTGTTGGCGGGCGGAGTCACGTTCCGCCGTGAGTGTCGCAATTTTGAGCGCCGAATCCTCGAGTTGGCGTACGAGCCGGTTGAGCTGCTCCTGCGTCAACGTCGCGAGATTGAGTTCGACCATGGCAGGGGTGTCGGGCAAGCTCAGTGAGAGCCTCAGTCATGGCCGTGCGTGCTTTCGAGAGAGCACTTCGAGCGGCGGTGCCTTAACGCTGGGAGACGTCTACCCCCTCCAAAAATTGAGATGGCGGGGAAGCGAAGGTGTGGGTGCGGTCCGAGAAGAGATCGTAGGCTCTGAATACTATGTGTTGTTGGGCTGAGAAAATAGCCCTTAGGATCTTTCAAGGCTAAGACCTTTTGGTATGAATGTTGTATTTGCGGAAGCGTAGTAAAGTTTACTGAACCACCTTGCACTGGTATGTGAGAACAAGATGAGTTGCTAATAGTAGAGAGATACAAGGCTTTTATACGATTACAAAGGAATATGAAAGGTTTTATTTTAACTGTTTCTGCTGTTGCGATTGTCAAACATATGTGTATATTTGTTATAGTTTGGTTAGGCTTAGTGGGGTACTCACTGTGGGGTACAACCCCTTAGGTTTTTCCTTTGTATCTTATCCTCTCCATAGTCCACACAACTTCCCCGTAAGATTATGACATGGTATCAGAGCATAGGTCCTTAGGACCTACGATTAGGGCCCACCAAGATCGCCTGTCTTACCTAGTGCCTACGCGCGCCTCGGGCGGTCCTTTTTTTTCCCACGTGCGCCGTCTCAGCAGCCCGCGTAGCCCGTTTCGGCCCCGCCTGTGCGCCCCTTAAGCCGCCCGTGCGAAACCTGATTAGGCCACGCCAGCGCGGCCCGTCGCCCAGCGTAGCCCGTAGCGTAGCGACCAGCCCGCAGCCGCGCACGTGCGGCCCGTCACCCAGCGCAGCCCGCAACCGCGCGTAGAATGCAGTCGCGCACGCTGTAGCCGAGCACAGCCCGCAGCTGCAAGCAGCCCGCAGCTCGCGCAATCCGTCGCTGCGCGTAGCCTGCGGCCGCGCGCGCTGCCCGTAGCCACGCGCAGCCTGCAGCCTCGTGCAGCAAGCCGCCACACGCAGCCCTCAGGCCGCTCCTGCCTGCTGACTGCTGCCTGCCTGCTGCTTACTGCCTACAGCCTGCCTGCCTGCCTGCTTGCCTGCTTGCCGCCTGCCTTCCGCCTGTCTGCAGCCTGCCTTCTGCCTGCCTGCTGCCGCCTGCCTGCCTACTGCCTGCAGCCTGCCTGCCTGCCTGCTTGCTGCCTGCTGCCGCCTGCCTGCAGCCTGCCTGCCTGCTGCCGCCTGCCTGCTTACTGCCTGCAGCCTACCTGCCTGCCTGCTTACTGCCTACTGCTCTCGCCTGCCTGCTTGCTGCCTGCTGCTGCCTGCCTGCCGCCTGCCTGCCTGCCTGCTTGCTGCCTGCTGCCGCCTGCCTGCAGCTTGCCTCCTGCCTGCCTGCTGCTTGCTGCCCCTGCCTCCTGCCTCTGCCTCCTGCCTCCTACTTGCTGCTTGCTGCCCCTGCCTCCTGCCTCTGCCTCCTGCCTCCTACTTGCTGCTTACTGCCCCTGCCTCCTGCCTCTGCCTCCTGCCTCCTACTTGGTGCCTGCTGCCTCTGCCTGCTGCCTGCTGCCTGCTACCTCCTGCCTTAAGCCAATATGGCGACGCCTAACGTTCTAGCGTTTGAGCCTGACGGTCGTCCCATCAAGTTCAGTGTATGGTTAGACGATCTCCAACTGTTCCTTCTGACTGATGCCAAAGATGGCGTTTCCCTGTTTGATTACGTCTCTGGCTCTGCCGTTGCTCCTGCTGCTGATGCTCCTACTCTAGAACGTTCCCAGTGGCAGACTCGTGATGCTGCTGCACGTCTAGCTATTAGGAACCACCTGCCAATTACTGAGCGAGCGCATTTCAGCCAGCACAGAACTGCTCAGACACTGTACGACGCTGTAGTTGCGCGCTACTCCTCCCCGGCCACTGCAGCCATAGGTCGACTCATGCTACCGTTCCTGTTCCCCGATCTTTCCTCGTTCACCACTGCTGAGGACCTAGTTTCTCACCTGCGCGCTACTGACTCTCGCTTTCGTGCCGCCCTTTCAGCCGAGTTCTGCGCCGCAAACCCCCCCCCCCCCCCCCCCCCCCCGATGTACTTCACTCTCTATTTCCTCGTCACCCGCCTCCCTGACACTCTTAGCTCTGTCAGGGACCACTTCCTAGCGCTAGACCCCACCACTCTCACTGTAGACGACTTCGAGAAGCACCTCCTCGCAGCAGAGAAGAACATCCTCGCTGTAGGTGCTGCTCGTGGCACTCCTCGCTCTCCCCTCTTTGAGGGGTGCTCCCCCTCCCCTCTCACCCCCTCCTATGCCTCCGCAGCTGCTGCTCACGACTACCTTGGTGCTGAGGGGGTCGGAGCTGCTTCCGCTCCCAGTGGGAAGCGTCGCAGCGGCAGGGGCAGCAGGGGTGGCAGGGGCGGTGGGGGTGGAGGTGGTGGTGGTGGTGGAGGTGGTGGAAGTGGAGGCGGTGGTGGGGGTAGTCGTGGGGGTGGAGGCGGTGGAGGTGGTGGTGGGGGCGGCGGAGGCACTGGGAGTAGTGGAGGCGGCAGCACCGGAGGTGGGGGAGGAGGGAGCGGTGGTGGCAGTGGTGGTCAGGGCCAGCAGCAGCCGCAGCAGCAGCAGCAGCCGCAGCAGCCGCAGCAGCAGCAGCAGCATCAGCGTCAGCGCCAGACCCCCACTTCCCAGCAGCTTCTTGACTGGTATGCCGGGCGTGGGGCTTCTGGGGGTCCTGGTCGCTGCCCCTATATCATCCGCACAGGTCCCCGCGCTGGACGCCAGTGCACAGGTTTTCACACTGAGCAGCGCTGCTTTGCTCGGCTTAGCGACGCCTGGCGCACCAAGTTTCCTGATGCTACTGAGTTCCCCAACTGGGCAGACTTGCTTAGGCGTGATGTACCTGTCTTTGATCTTGACTATGAGGCAATTCTTGCTGCTATGTATGCCTTGTCTGTTAGTGCTGAGGGTGACTGCTACTTGTGTGTGCCGCCGGATCCTGGTATAACCCCTGGTATAGTCCCTGCAGCACTAGGTGCTTGTGAGTCTGCTCCCCTTGGTACTGCGCCTGTACAGGCTTTGCACACCTTTACACTTGACTCTGGTGCTTCTCGCTGTTTCTTTCGCGACAGTACCATTGTCACTCCCCTCCCTGCACCTGTTCCTGTCTCACTGGCTGACCCCTCTGGGGGCCCAGTGCTTGCACGGTCTTCCACTGTGCTTCCGTGTCCGGCGGTCCCGTCTGGTGAGCTGTCTGGTCTCCACCTCCCCTCGTTCTCTACGAACTTGGTGAGTAACGCTGTCCTCCAGGATGCGGGGGTTGACACCTTCACCCCTGGCCAGCAGCGTGTGGCGATTTGCACGTGCTCCCAGACTGGTCGCCACCTGGCCACGTTCGCTCGTGCGCCAGTCTGTACACCCTCACCACTGCGTCACGCTCCGCCCCTTTGTCTCCCCGGTTGCACGCGTCTGCTCAGGTAGCTACACTGTGTGAGTGTCGCCGGCTGTCGCACGACACTCTCCTGTGGCACCACCGCCTTGGTCACCCCTCCCTGCCTCGCCTACGCAGCATGCACTCCCGCTTCCTGGTTTCTCGTCTTCCCAGGTCTCTGCCTCCCCTCCCTCCCTCGCCTGCGCCGCCCTGCATTCCTTGCGTCGAGGGGCGGCAGCGCGCCGCTCCTCACTCCTCCTCGTTCCCTCCCACAGAGGCTCCACTGCAGACTCTCCACCTGGACGTGTGGGGCCCAGCCCGCGTCCGTGGACAGGGCCACGAGCGGTACTTCCTGCTGGTTGTCGACGACTACACGCGCTACACCACGGTCTTCCCCTTGCAGCGCAAGGGGGATGTCCCTGATGTTTTGATCCCCTGGATCCGTGCTACTCGTCTCCAGCTCCGCGAGCGGTTCCAGTCGGACTTTCCTGTCCTGCGTCTGCACTCTGACAGAGGTGGTGAGTTCTCCTCAGACCTCTTGGCAGCCTTCTGTGCGGAGCACGGCATCCGCCAGACTTTCACGCTTCCGGCCTCTCCGCAGCAGAATGGGGTTGCTGAGCGCCGCATTGGCTTAGTCATGGAGGTCGCTCGTACCTCCATGATCCATGCGACTGCCCCCCATTTTCTGTGGCCGTTTGCGGTCCGGTACGCCGCGCATCAGCTCAACCTTTGGCCCCGTGTCTCCTTGCCGGAGACCTCGCCCACACTGCTGTGGACGGGGAAGGTTGGTGACGCGTCGCGTTTCCGGGTCTGGGGTGCTCGTGCCTTTGTCCGCGATACCACCGCGGACAAGCTCTCCCCTCGCGCCATTCCTTGCGTCTTCCTTGGTTTTGTCCCTGACGCGCCTGGCTGGCAGTTTTATGACCCCGCCTCGCGCCGTGTCTTTGCGTATCAGGACGTCACCTTTGACGAGTCCGTCCCCTTTTACCGCCTCTTCCCCTACCGCACTGCTCCTCGCCCCCCCCCGCCGCTCTTTCTCGCCCCAGGTCCTCCCCAGGTAGACCCCCTCCCCGCGCCAGGTCCTGCTCCTTCAGGTGTCTCTCAGGTAGACCCCCTCGCGCCTGCGCCTATTGAGGTCACTGGTGACTCCGGTCCTGCTGCGAGTGGTGCTGTCCCTGGGGGTGCGGAGCTTGGGAGTGCTGAGTCTGGGGGCGCTGAGCGTGAGGAGCCTGGGGGTGCTGCGTCTGGAGGTGCTGCGTCTGGAGGTGCTACGTCTGGGGGTGCTGCGTCTGGAGGTGCTGAGCCTGCGTGTGCGGAGCCTGGGGGTGCTGAGTCTGGGGGTGAGTCGCCTGAGGGTTCTGCGACTGCTTTTCCGCGGTCTCCTTGGAGTAGTCGTCTTCGTCCGCGTGTGCCCCTCACCTCCCAGCAGCTGCACGACTGGTACGGTCGCCGTCAGCTTCGCGCTTCTGCACCTCAGGGCTCTACTGCTGGGGGTTCTTCTGCTGGTGTCGCTGGTCCCGGAGGTGCTCGTACTGAGGGTACTGGAGCTGCTGGGGCTGGCGGTGTTGTGACTGAGGGTACTGGCGCTGCAGAGGGTGCTGGAGCTGCTGGAGGTACTGGAGCTGCTGGAGGTGCTGGCGGTGCTGGAGCTGCTGAGGGTACTGGAGCTACTAGCGGTGCTGGAGCTGCTGAGGGTACTGGAGCTGCTGGAGGTGCTGGACCTGCTGAGGGTCCTGGAGCTATTGGCGGTGCTGGAGCTGCTGGAGGTGCTGGAGCTGCTGGAGGTGCTGGAGCTGCTGGTGCTGGTGGCACTGCTCAGCATCGCCTGTTCTTCGCTCCGCCGTCTCCGTCGTCTCAGCCACCACCTGACTCTGCACTTCGCCAGGTTCTCAGTCTTCCCTTGTCTACTGGTCTTCCGTTACAGCCTGGCTCACCGCTGCCTGCTCCTTCTCCGTACACAGAGCAGACTAGGGGCCTTGCTGAGCGTCGTGAGCCTGCGTTGCGTCCTGTCTCACCAGTCCGTTCTGGTCGTTCCGGTCGTCGTGTTCCTCGTCAGCGGCAGCCGGCTGTCTCTGGCTCTCACCTTGTAGTTCGTCGTCCTTCCTCTCCTCCGCTGCGTGTTCCTCTGCCGTCTCCCCCTGCGTCCTCTCTGCCTGTCGTTGCTGACCCTGTGTCTGACCAGTTTCGTGCTGAGCACTCTACTGTCACGCGTCTGCTTGCCACTGTTGTCACTGACCCGTCGTTTGAGTCTGCTGCTGCGTCTGCCTTGGTCGCTGAGCTTGTTGACTTTGCTGCTGCCTGTCGTCTCGACTACGCCGCCAGTCTTGTTGCTGAGTCTGAGTCTGTCTGTCCTCCGTCCGTCGGGGGTGAGTGTGCTCTTGGCACGGACGTCCTTGAGGACAAACAGGAGGACCTTGAGTGTCTTGCAGCCGCTGCGCCTCATCTCGTATCCATGCTGCTTGCCCCTGAGGGAGACCCGGATGCACCAGACATCCCTACCCCGCGCTCTTACGCTGAGGCGATCGCGGGTGAGTACTCCTCTCAGTGGCAGACAGCCATGGACGCAGAGATGGCATCCTGGAAGTCCACAGGCACCTACGTCGACGAGGTTCCCCCTCCTGGGGCGAACATTGTCAGTGGCATGTGGATTTTCAGGGTGAAGCGGCCGCCAGGTTCTCCGCCTGTCTTCAAGGCTCGGTACGTGGCTCGAGGCTTCAGTCAGCGAGAGGGAGTTGACTTCTTCCAGACCTTCTCCCCCACCCCGAAGATGACCACTCTTCGGGTGCTGCTGCACGTTGCCGCTCAGCGTGACTACGAGCTTCACTCTCTTGACTTCAGCACAGCCTTCTTACAGGGCAGCCTGCACGAGGAGATTTGGCTGCGCCGCCCTCCTGGCTTCACTGGGTCGTTCCCTCCTGGTACCCAGTGGAGCCTCCGGCGGCCGGTCTACGGTCTCCGCCAGGCGCCACGTGAGTGGCACGATACACTGAGGACGACACTTGCGGCTCTTGGGTTTGCTCCGTCGACTGCTGGCCCGTCGCTGTTTCTGCGCACCGACACTTCTCTGCCGCCGTTCTACGTTCTCGTGTACGTCGACGACTTGGTCTTTGCCACTGCTGACACTGAGCCTCTCGCCCTAGTGAAGTCGGAGCTGCAGAAGAGACACACGTGCACAGACCTGGGTGAACTGCGCAGCTACCTTGGTTTGCAGATCACCCGGGACAGAGCACGCCGCACCATCACACTGACTCAGTCACACATGGTGCAGCAGGTCCTTCAGCGCTTCGGTTTCACCTGGTCCTCAGCACAGGCCACTCCTCTGGCTATAGGTCACTCGCTCTCAGCTCCACCTTCGGACGAGTCCGTAGAGCCGAGTGGTCCTTACCCAGAGTTAGTGGGCTGCCTCATGTACCTGATGACTTGCACTCGTCCTGACCTTGCGTACCCCCTTGGCCTTCTGGCTCGCTACGTGGCTCCTGGTCGGCACCGAAAGGTGCACATGGATGCTGCCAAGAGGATACTACGCTACTTGTGCAGTACATCGAGCATGGGGCTCGTGCATGGAGGACCGGGTGACGTTGTCCTCACAGGTCACTCGGACGCCTCTTGGGTTGACGACCAGGCTACGCAGCGATCGTCACAGGGTTACACCTTCAGCCTTGGTTCTGGCTCAGTTTCGTGGCGTTCTACACGTTCGTCTTCAGTTCTCGGCTCCAGCTGTGAGGCAGAGATCTACGCCACAGCCATGGCTGCACAGGTTCTGCGCTGGCTCACCTACCTGCTGACCGACTTGGGAGAGAGGCCTCGTTCTCCTCCAGTTCTGTACGTCGACAACAAGGCCGCCATTGCCTTGTGTCAGGAGCACAGACTGGAGCACAGAACAAAGCACATCGCTCTCCGTTACTTTCTTGCTCGAGAGCTGCAGCAGCGTGGCCAGCTTCGTCTTACCTACGTGGCCACTCGGGCCAACACTGCTGATATATTCACCAAGGCGCTTCCGTCTGGTGATCATCAGCGTTTCTGCACTTTGTTAGTGTTGGTGCAACCCTACGGTTTGCACTCGGCTTGTTGTCCGTGTGCGTGAATGTGTGTGTGTATGGAATGGTATGAGGGCATGGGATAATATATATTTCATGCTTATAATTGTGTGTGAATGTTGAGTCATGATGTCGAGTGTGTGTGTCGAGTCAATAGCGAGTTATCGCTAGACGCGTGTTACGCGGTCGTTTGTGTCTCGCGCGCGGTTTCTATTTTGTCGTGCGCGGTTTCTATTTTGTCCTGTGTCGAACGTTCGGCGTGTCGCAGGTGTGTGCAGCAGACCCATCAAGAACTCAAGGATGAGTTTGTGATGAAGAGCCCGAGCCTTGGTGTCAAGCCTCAAGTGATTTCGAAGCTTGCCAAAAGGGTACACCTCAAGATATTGAAGATAGTTACATTACTTTGTGTAGTGTAACATTTCACTTGGTGTAGGCCCTAGTGAAGGGTAGTTTCGAGACCCTTCGTGGTTGGGGACAGTGTGGCACTGTTCCACATCACTGTACCTCGGCTCTTGGGGTTTGTAGGAGCTGGGAGTCATTCCCAACTCGTAACTCTTCCTATCTTGTGTTCTAAGACTATAGTGGCTGCCATAGTACCGTTCGTTCAAACCGACGCTGTATCGTCAATTCTTTATCAAATCGTGCAATCTAAATTGCTAATTGTAGACGACGTGAAGACGCTCCAGATCCAATCTGAATCAAGTCATTTGCAGCTGTGAGCAGAACGCTATCAACATTTGAAGCCACTGTGCAGAAATCCGTCTGTGCTCTCTATCTTTCGTTTTAGGCACATTCAAGCCTATTGTGACTATAACAAGTGGTATCAGAGCCCCTTGGAGCAGTTTCGACAATGTCTGGACCTGAGGAAAGGGGTGGCAGAGGTGCTGGTGGCAGTGGAGAAGCTCAAGCTCAAGGCCAACCCCGTGATTCAGCCATGGCGCCCATGCAACCAAGTCTTGGCCCACCTAGGGATGAGCCTAGGGTGTTTGGGCTTGACAAGTTCAACGGTGACAACTTTGCTGAATGGTCCTTCAAGATGGAGAACATCTTTGACCACTATGACCTGCTGGAGGTGATGGAAGGAACGGAGAAGCGCCCCGAGAACGACCCGGAGAAGAGCCCGTGGGTGCGGAAGAGCGCACAAGGCTATCTCTTACTTGGGCAAGCGTTGGGGAGCAGTCAGATCCGTCACATCAAGCCATTCCAGCGTGAACCAGAGAAAGGACCAAAGGCATGGGCTGCTCTCAAGGGTGTACATGCTCCTGCAACAGCGGCGGTAGCGGTGGTGTTGGAACGGCAAATGGCGGCACTACGAATTGAAGAAGACGAAGCGGTTGAAGAAGGGGTGCAGAAATTCTTCGACTTGTTGACGCGGCTTGAGGGAGCTGATTTGAACTACAGTGAGCTCCAAAAGAAGACCAAGTTGCTGGCCTTACTCCCAGAGTCATGGTCCTCGCTCATCATCAACCTTAATCGCGACTTGCCCCGCCTCTCGCTTGAAGACGTGAAGCGAGCTATCCTTCAAGAGGATTTCCGCCGCCGTGAGTTGGCGAGTGCGGATGGCGCTGGGGCAGCGAGCATCGGCCGTGGATATGATCGAGGAAGAGGCAGAGGATGAGGGGGAGGAAGGTTTGGTGGCAGCAACTTCGGCGGAGGCCGCAGGAGTGGCGGTTACGGCAGCGACGACAAGAGCTACGGACGCGGTCGCGGCCGATTCGACGGCGAGTGTCACTATTGCCACAAGAGCGGACACATGTGGCGCGACTGCTACAAACTCCCTGATGGTTGGACCCCTGCTCAAGGCCAAGAGGGTAAAGGAGCAGGAGGAGGGAGAGGACGAGGCCGTGGAGGCCGTGGCGGTCGCGGTGGCGGAGCTGCAAACATGAAGAGCGGAGACAACGACAAGGACCCGAGCGACGATCGATACCCGGGTCTATTCTACTTCGTGTCGACGCAAGTACCGGCTGGTCCAGAGAAGGATGAAGGCTTTGAGGAGCCAGCAGCTGTGGGGAAGGTGACCCTACACCCCCTGGACTATTGGGTGATTGATAGTGGCGCTACCTATAGCATGACACCTCGCCCGGACTTGCTCACCGAACTCGAGCCGTCACCGGTGAAGCATGTCACATCGGCTTTGGGGCAGCGAGCAGAGGTGAAAGGCATGGGCAAGGCCATGTTCAAGGGTGCTGATGGGAAGATGTTGGGCCTCAAGAACGTGCTTTGGGTGCCCAGCCTTGCTGCAAACCTAATTTCCGTGCGGCGGTTGGCAAAGGCCGGCATGGACACGAACTCGAAGGGAGCCAAGACCTACACCGCAAGGCTTGGCGATCGAATTCTTTGGGACCTTCATGAGGACAGGGATGTCTACAACGAGATGTGGCAGATCCCAGTGGTCCCTATGCCTAAGGAGAGGCAAGTGGCAGCAAGCATCAGCACCAAGGATGGAGCGGTCGGTAGCGACGATGGCGCGAACGGTCGCGCTAAGGAGAATGGGCTCAAGAAGAGCAAACCTGGAGGGACCAGCAAGTTCAGTGAACCTAAGGAGAGTGGTGCAGCAACCAAGGAGCAGCAAAAGGGTGAGGAGAACCCAGAGGCAGCAGCGGAGGAGGACGGAGAGAGTATGTGGGGCGCTATTGCGAGCGCGGCATTCTCCAATCCAAACTTCGGCTACGGGGAAGTGTGATTGGCTCACCTTGCATCGGCGCATGGGGCATGTGGCCCTGCCCATCTTGCAGCAGCTAGTGAAGAATGAGATGGTTGCTGGCATACGTGTGAAGGGGGAGCCCGATGAGGTGCTTGGCTGCCCGACGTGCATTCAATCCAAGTTCACCCGGTTTCCGTTCCCTAGTTCGGAGGCAACGGCAAAGGCACCGCTTGATGAGGTGGTGATGGACGTGGTGGGCCCCCTGAAGCTTGGAGCTGCTGGAGCTGAGTATTTTCTCACCATTGTCGACGTCTACACCCGCATGACTTGGGTGTACGTGCTGGCCAAGAAGGCTTTGAGGAGCCAGCAGCTGTGGGGAAGGTGACCCTACACCCCCTGGACTATTGGGTGATTGATAGTGGCGCTACCTATAGCATGACACCTCGCCCGGACTTGCTCACCGAACTCGAGCCGTCACCGGTGAAGCATGTCACATCGGCTTTGGGGCAGCGAGCAGAGGTGAAAGGCATGGGCAAGGCCATGTTCAAGGGTGCTGATGGGAAGATGGTGGGCCTCAAGAACGTGCTTTGGGTGCCCAGCCTTGCTGCAAACCTGATTTCCGTGCGGCGGTTGGCAAAGGCCGGCATGGACACGAACTCGAAGGGAGCCAAGACCTACACCGCAAGGCTTGGCGATCGAATTCTTTGGGACCTTCATGAGGACAGGGATGTCTACAACGAGATGTGGCAGATCCCAGTGGTCCCTATGCCTAAGGAGAGGCAAGTGGCAGCAAGCATCAGCACCAAGGATGGAGCGGTCGGTAGCGACGATGGCGCGAACGGTCGCGCTAAGGAGAATGAGCTCAAGAAGAGCAAACCTGGAGGGACCAGCAAGTTCAGTGAACCTAAGGAGAGTGGTGCAGCAACCAAGGAGCAGCAAAAGGGTGAGGAGAACCCAGAGGCAGCAGCGGAGGAGGACTACGGAGAGAGTATGTGGGGCGCTATTGCGAGCGCGGCATTCTCCAATCCAACTTCGGCTACGGGGGAGTGTGATTGGCTCACCTTGCATCGGCGCATGGGGCATGTGGCCCTGCCCATCTTGCAGCAGCTAGTGAAGAATGAGATGGTTGCTGGCATACGTGTGAAGGGGGAGCCCGATGAGGTGCTTGGCTGCCCGACGTGCATTCAAGCCAAGTTCACCCGGTTTCCGTTCCCTAGTTCGGAGGCAACGGCAAAGGCACCGCTTGATGAGGTGGTGATGGACGTGGTGGGCCCCCTGAAGCTTGGAGCTGCTGGAGCTGAGTATTTTCTCACCATTGTCGACGTCTACACCCGCATGACTTGGGTGTACGTGCTGGCCAAGAAGAGCGACGTGGCTGAAACGTTGAAGACGGATTGGTTCCCGATGGTGGAGCGGCAACAAGACCGTCTAGTCAAGTCAATCCGCACCGATCGAGGGGGAGAGTTCCTGAGCAAGGAGTTTGGGTTGTGGCTGAAGAAGAATGGTATTCGGCACTCCCTCACCATGCCATACTCCCCTGCAATGAACGGCATCGCCGAGCGAGCGAACCGCACAATCACGGAGGCGGCACGCGGGTTGCTCATTGAAGCCGGGCTACCCGACTATTTCTGGCCTGATGCGGTGCGGAGCGCGTGTGTGGCCAAGAACAGAGCCTTGACTCATGTGGGAGCAGACAAATGGGTGCCCTATGTGGAGTGGCTAGGAAGGAAGCCAAAGGTGGATATGCTTCGGGTGTTCGGGTGCATGTGCATGGCGCTCGTGCCTAAGCATCTTCGGCACAACAAGCTTGGTGCCAAGGCGGTGTGGGCCGTGCACTTGGGCATGGCTCAAAACAGCAAGGGATGGCTTCTTTGGGACCCATTCACCAAGAAGTTCTTGGTGAGCAGGGACTGCAAGTTCATGGAGAACTTCATGTACAAGGATTGGAAGGCGGAGAATGAGGCGAAGATAGGCGTGCGGTTTGGGGAGGTGAAGAGTTCCGGTTTGGAGCATGTGGAGCTGCCTTTGGAGCTGAGCAGCGGCAGCACAACCACAAGGCAATCCTCCCTTGTGAATGGGGGAGAGGAGGCCAATGATGCAGAGGAAGAAGAGGAGGAGGTGCAGCAAGTGAGCGAGCGTGCACCGTCACTCCCTTCCCGTACTACGAGTGCTCCACGGATTCGAGCCACACCGCAGCAACGCCAAGGCCTTCAAGTCCCTGCAGCTGAGGAGGAAGGAAGGGGGAAGAGGAGAGTTCAACCCCCTAATAGGCTGACCTATGATGCGCCGGGAAAGCAGGGCAAGACAGCCCTGGCCGGAGCGGCAATGATGGTCGGAGACGACGAGGAGAGTGACTACGAGGAGTGTGCCTTCGCGTTCTTCTCTCCGGTGGAGATGCCGGGAGAACCAGCAACTCTCAAGGAGGCTTTGGAGAGTAGTGATGCTGAGGAGTGGAAGAAGGCCATGGAGAGTGAGCTGAAGAGCATCGAGGAGAATGACACGTTTGAATTGGTGGAGCTACCGGAGGGGCGTACGGCGATAACGTCCAAGTGGCTCTTCAAAATCAAGTCGGATGCCGACGGCAAGATCGAGCGCTACAAGTCTAGGCTTGTAGCCAAGGGGTACCAGCAGAAGGAGAAGGTGGACTTCAAGGAGCTGTTTGCCCCTGTGGTGAAGCCGACGACGCTGCGAACCCTATCCGCGGGAGCCGCCATCAAAGGATGGGTAGTAAAGCAAATGGACATCGTAACGGCATTCCTTAACGGCATCCTTGAGGAGGAGATTTTTATGGCGCAGCCAGAGGGGTTTGATGATGGTAGTGGCAGAGTGTGGAAGCTGAAGAAGGCCCTCTATGGGCTGAAGCAGGCCCCTAGGCAATGGTACATGAAGCTGCGCGAAGTGTTGGAGGGGATCGGCTTCACTCCCTCAACGGCCGATCACTCCTTGTTCATGCTTGGCGAGGGGGAGCAGAGGAGTTTCATGGTGGTTTATGTGGATGACATCCTCATTTTCTCACCCTCTTCTGACCTTGTGAAGGAGGTGATGCTGAAGCTTCAAGACAAGTTCAAGTGCAAGGCCCTTGGTGACGTGAGCTTCTACCTTGGGCTCCACATCGAACGAGATGTGGAGAAGCGGTGCATGCGGGTGCATCAACGAAAGTACCTGGAGGCATTGGCTGCCAACTTTGGGCAGAGTGAAGGCCATGTGGCTACACCCTTTCCCTCTGGGTTCAAGTGTGTGAAGGGACCAGAGGAGGAGAGCGTTGGTGAAGAGGAGAGGCGCCGATTTCACTCGTTGGTGGGCAGCCTCATGTATGCGGCGGTAAAGACCCGACCGGACGTCGCGTTTGCTACCGGGCAGCTGGCTAGGGTTGTGCAATGCCCTAATGAGGAGCAGGTAGCAGCTGGAATGAGGGTGGCCAAGTATCTTGGCCAAACACCGACCGCTGGGCTGCAATACTCGGCGGCGGCACAAAGGCGCCAAAAGGGCGCGGATGGTGTTGAACCCGGGCGTTTGTTCCTCACCGCCTACTCGGATGCTTCATATGCATCAGAACCAGAGGACATGACAAGTGTGGGAGGCTTCATATGCTGTGTTGGTGGAGGCCCAACTGCTTGGGAGAGCAAGAAGCAGGTTGACCAAGCTTTGAGCTCGGTGGAGTCCGAGTACATGGCACTCTTCCGTGCCGTACGGGAGATTGTGTGGCAGCGGCGTTTGTTGGCTGAATTGGGGGAGGAGCAGCAAGGACCTACCCCACTGTACTGTCACAGCCAGGGTGCCATTGCTCTTGCTAAGAACCCTGTGTTGCATGGACTCACGAAGCACATGAGAGTGAAGTGGCATTGGACGAGGAGCATGGTAACCGCGGGTGAAGTTGAGTTGCGCTACGTGAAGACCACGGGGCAGCCGGCTGACATGATGACCAAGAGGCTGGTGGAGCAGCAGCATTGGAAGTGTTGCAAGCTGGCTGGGATGGCTCTGAACTGAGAGAGCAACATATCCTAAGGCCAACAATCCGAGCAACATACCCTACGGTTTGCACTCGGCTTGTTGTCCGTGTGCGTGAATGTGTGTGTGTATGGAATGGTATGAGGGCATGGGATAATATATATTTCATGCTTATAATTGTGTGTGAATGTTGAGTCATGATGTCGAGTGTGTGTGTCGAGTCAATAGCGAGTTATCGCTAGACGCGTGTTACGCGGTCGTTTGTGTCTCGCGCGCGGTTTCTATTTTGTCGTGCGCGGTTTCTATTTTGTCCTGTGTCGAACGTTCGGCGTGTCGCAGGTGTGTGCAGCAGACCCATCAAGAACTCAAGGATGAGTTTGTGATGAAGAGCCCGAGCCTTGGTGTCAAGCCTCAAGTGATTTCGAAGCTTGCCAAAAGGGTACACCTCAAGATATTGAAGATAGTTACATTACTTTGTGTAGTGTAACATTTCACTTGGTGTAGGCCCTAGTGAAGGGTAGTTTCGAGACCCTTCGTGGTTGGGGACAGTGTGGCACTGTTCCACATCACTGTACCTCGGCTCTTGGGGTTTGTAGGAGCTGGGAGTCATTCCCAACTCGTAACTCTTCCTATCTTGTGTTCTAAGACTATAGTGGCTGCCATAGTACCGTTCGTTCAAACCGACGCTGTATCGTCAATTCTTTATCAAATCGTGCAATCTAAATTGCTAATTGTAGACGACGTAAAGACGCTCCAGATCCAATTTGAATCAAGTCATTTGCAGCTGTGAGCAGAACGCTATCAACGTTTGAAGCCGCTGTGCAGAAATCCGTCTGTGCTCTCTATCTTTCGTTTTAGGCACATTCAAGCCTATTGTGACTATAACAGTTAGGCCTTGTGCCCACTCTTCCTCACTTGCTGTAGGCCTTTTTTGTACCATGATTTATATGTATTCCTGCATGCTTGCTCTTGTAGGTAGATATCACTGTACTGTTGTTGTTACATATATATTTCTGCATGTGAACTGGCCTTGTGGCCTTCTTGCTTGTGCTCAGACTGCGTGGTGACGTTGTGATCCACCCTGAGCTTGCTTTGCACTTCCTGACTGGTCTTGTGACCCTCTGTTCTCCCCCACTTTGCCTATGGGGGTGTGTCAAACATATGTGTATATTTGTTATAGTTTGGTTAGGCTTAGTGGGGTACTCACTGTGGGGTAGAACCCCTTAGATTTTTCCTTTGTATCTTTTCCTCTCCATAGTCCACACAACTTCCCCGTAAGATCATGACAGCGATTCGATACAATGACGACTCGAGTAACTGCTCAGTATCGAGTCAGTTATGTGTCCATGCTGTCGCATTGTACTTTTCGTCGAGTCAAAGGTCAGCGACCTTTGACCTTCGCGTAACTTGCAGCTGTTACTTTTGTTGACTCGTGTGTTGCTTCACTGTAGTCTGCTCCGTTTTGTGTCGATACTTCGATACTTCAGAAGCGTTAAGTTACTTGTTTCCAACAAGTGTTACGAGTGCCATTGAGTGAGCGAGCAAAAATTGCACCATCGAAGCAAAAGAGTGCATCGAGCGAAGTCATGAGCGAAGAATATATAGCGAAGCTAGCGTTGTAATGGTAACGTGAGAAATTGGGGTGCGCTACGGGCCTAGCGCCGAGGTTGGGAAATGTCGAGGCGGAGGACCGGAGCGCGGGGTTACCAACCGAACCGTGTGTACTGTGGCGGGAACAGTGGTCGAGGCGAGTGTTGCGAGCGGGTAACGTTTTACTGTTGGCTGCTGGTGGCGGGAATAGTCATGTACATGGTAAGCAGGGACGTGAAGTAAGGGAAAGGAATTTATCCTTACACCTTTCAAGTTCAGATATTAGACCAAGGTTACAACTGATTGTAAAGGACAAAAGACAAATTTACAGCTTCGCCTCAAATGGTGTGCATTCATATCAGCTCCGACCATACATGAGCTATGTTTGACCTGCTCACCATTTGGAGCAAGCCAGTGGTAGGAGCGGGAGAGTCCAGTCCAGACCAGACCAGACCAGAGTGGCATGGAGATGTGGGGCGTGACAGAAAAGTGATTGGTGCATAATCTCACCAATGAGACGTGAAGTACACTCGAACTAGCTGATCTGTGAAAATGCCGTCAATATTAGTGGTGGTGGGAAGGCTGTTCAATAAGCCGAATCAGTGAAGAACCCAATGGTTGTTCCGAAACATACGTGAGACAGGACAGTAGAGGTTGGGCGGTCCAGAAATGTCGTACAGGTCGCTGGAGCAGGCAGACACTGACACCAGCGTCCCATCCCACCTTTAATCAGAGCTTGTTTCCTGCTCAGAAATCTACCCAACAGTTCTCAAAGCTATGAAAGTCCTCCTCTGCTAGTTGTGTGTGGATGCTATCCAGCCAACCACCATTCTGCGAACCAAGCAGCCCTGGGCTGGGCATGTACGGTGCAAACGGCACAGCGCCCACGTGGCAAATGTGTACATGCTGTACACGCAATTGCACAGCCTGCCCGCTCCCACCATCTAGCTTCTGAACCTGACCTGACCCATGGCATACCGAGCCTGGCGGCCCGAATCAAACGAAGCCCAACCGTACAGGCCAAGCAGAACAAGGCAGCAGAACCAAACCGGGCCAGGCAAGACTCTGCAAGCCGAGCAACCTCTGGGGGTTGGTTTGGTTCAGCCACCACTCGCCAGACAAGATTGTAGGCTCACTCTTTTTTCCGCGTTCTTCTCCGCGAAACTAGCACTGCAAACTTGTGCTCCCAGTGGCCAGTTCACGATGGAGGTGCTGCGTCGAAAAGCTGCATATATAAAGCACACGCCTGTGTAGTCGATCAATCCAATTATTGTTCGTAACTGTGACCCGCAGTATCATAGGTCGTGAGGCTGGTGGTATAGCTCTCGTTCTGGACCGACTCTTAGCCAGTTAACCTGTGATCAGATTTTGTTTCGCTAGCTCGTGTGCCCGGGGCGGCACACGTTGCTGTCTCTAGCAAGCGACATCTGTAACAGCCGATACCAGCCGGTGGTAGGCGACAACCGTACGCGAAGGTCGCTAACACGCGAAACATTCTTACCACGCGAAAGTCGGTACAAGGCGACAGTCGGCCCGAGGATGGTATTCCGGGATCTGAATCCCGTGCTGCACTACTCGTCGCTGCTGCGCCTCGCGCTGCCCTCAATTCTCCTCCAGAGCGGCGCGCCGCTCGCCATCACCTTCCAAACCGCGCTCCTCGGTCGCAAGTCCACGGAGATCGTCGCCGCATGGGCCATCGTCGCAAGTGAGTCGCAGAGAGGAAGCAAGCGCTGCGGTCTGGTAGGAAGTTGCCGTCAGATGGACGAATGTCGTGGAAAGTGGGAGGCCTAGGCGGGACGGGGATGGAGCGGGGACGGGGGCGGGGGCGGGGGCGTGGGGACAGGATGTGGGGAAGGAGGTGCGCGGGAGAAGAGAGGGACGTGGATGTACATGATACGTGGTGTGCATGTGCGTTTCGTGTTGCGCGTAAGTACGCGAGTGAGGAGCGTGCATTGATAAATGTCGAAACTCGTAGACGTTTCGTTTCGTTTCGTGTCGTTTCGTGTTCAGCGCTTGCCCATGATGTGCGTGGCGGGCTGCGAAGGACGCATCCGTACGTACGCGCACTCGGAGGTGTCTGCTGCTCCTCGCCTCGCAGGCAGTTTTCTTTGACTTGACCCTACTATCGACGCGTCCGTAACTGAGCTTGGTTGGAGTTGACTGCACGTTGCGGATACGTTGGCTGTGCATCTCGAAGAAACGTTTTGCGTGCTTCGCAGAGGCTTCCCGACGCGATCTTCGCCGTCGCTTTGACGCGCCTCGTAGCTTGCAACAGCGGCCTGAGGGAAGGAAACGCATGGCGCAGTAGGATCGAACCTCGAGCCAACACGTGCTGGTTGAGGCGTCTCAGAACTTAAAGCCTTTATGAATTGGACCGGTTTACGAATCACGAAGGGAGCAAGCTTCTCCGCTTTCACGTGGCCGGGGCGATAGCTTGGAATTAAATAGACCTGTGAGGAAGAGCAGGAGGGGGAGAGAGAAAGAGAGAGCGGGGATAAGAGAGGGAAATGGGGAATGGAGAGGATGGATTCACCCCACTCACTGACTTTCCCTTCTCTATCCCCATCCCTCCTGTTTCTTCGTGACCTATGCCTGCTCCTTCTGCTCAACTGCCACGTGTCTCCTCCTGGCTTCCCGCTGCCACGTCATCGGCGATAGCCGCTACGAATGCCGCTACAGTCGTCTTCAACTTCCTCGTTGTCGGCGTCACTGCCAAGGTACTTCCCCTGCGCTTCCATTCTTTTCCTCCCCATCCCCGCGCCCTCTCTCCCTCGTTCCTTCCTTTTCCCGTCTGCTATCGGACTCTGTTCTATATGACGCATTGGCTGCAGTCGGCTTGATGGATTCTAACTGAAATCGACTTCGGCTTGACGGATTCTGGATCATTCCGCTTCCCTGTACACTCGCTCGCTTTCCTTTCTCCCTCCAATTCCTCCACCTTCCTCCCTCCCTCCACCCTTTCCGCCTTTCCTCCTCCCTGCCCCCTCCCCCAACCCCCCCGCAGGTGACTAAGGGGGTGGCGGTGGGGGCATGGCCGCAGGCGGGCGCGCGCATCCGCTTAGCCTTGGGGATGGCGCCGGTGATGGGCATGGTGGCGGTGGCGCTGCTGTTGGCGCTGCTTCCCCCTTCCCACCCTTTCCCCTCAACCCACTCCCCCTCTCGCTCCCGCCTTTCCGTATCCCACTTCACACACCCATCTCCACCCTTTTCCGTCGTTCCCCCTCTTTCCCCCCTTCTCCCTCCCCCTCCCGACCCCAGGAGTAAGGTGGTGGCGGTGGGGGCATGGGCGCAAGTGGGCGCGCGCATCCGCCTGGCTTTAGGAATGGCGCTGGTGATGGGCATGGTGGCGGTTGCGCTGCTGCTGGCGCTGCTTCCCCCCTTCCCACCCTCTCCCTCCCCGATCCCTCTTCACACACCCGCCCACACCCTTTCCTGTCCTTCTCCCTCTTTTTCACCTTCCTCCCCCTCCCCTCCTTACCCTCCGCAGGTCACTAAGGTGGTGGCGGTGGGGGCATGGGCGCAAGTGGGCGCGCGCATCCGCCTAGCCTTAGGGATGGCGCTGGTGATGGGGATGGTGGCGGTGGGGTTGCTGCTGGCGCTGCAGCAGCCGCTGTGGCTGCTATTGGCGGATACTCCCAAGGTGCTGCCCTTCGCGCGCAGCTACTTCTATCTCAGGGTCATTGGCGTGCCTCCCCAGCTGCTTGTCATGTGCACCTCGGGGATCCTGCAGGGCTACAAGGTACGTTCAATGCGGTTTAGTGCGGTGATGCTGGATGCTGCTATTGGCGGATACTCCCAAGGTGCTGCCCTACGCGCGCAGCTACTTCTATTTGCGGGTCATTGGTGTGCCGCTCCAGCTGCTCGTCATGTGCACCTCGGGAATACTGCAAGGGTACAAGGTACGTTATGGTTTGGAGGTGTGGAAGGTGTGGTTTAGGGCGGTTCTGGTGGGTGCTGTTGCTGGCGGATACTCCCAAGGTGCTGCCCTACGCGCGCTCCCACTTCTACCTCAGAGTCATTGGCGTGCTGCCGCAGCTGCTCGTCATGTGCACCTCGGGGATTCTGCAGGGGTACAAGGTGCGGTGCGGTTGAGAGCGGTGGACAGTCCGACTTACGTAGGGGATGGTGTCGGTTGGTCTGCTGCTAGTCATGTGTGCACGTCAGGCATGCATCAAGGATACAGAGCACAGTTCAATGCGGTACACAGGGATGCATAGGTGTTCAAGTCAATGCTGGACTGATTGGCAGCGAATGGTGCCCTACACGTGCTCGTTATAACTCCAAGTTCTGTGCTGTGACAGTCGGCACGATCGTCTCCCTCATCTCGTCTCTCGTTTTTAACGTTTCCACCCACACCTGGTCTTCTCTCCCCTTCCACCCCGCTCAGAGGGTGAACCTAGTGACGTGTCTGCAGGGCGGCAGGGTGCTGCTAGACGTCTGTGCCTCTCGTACATCGCCCTCTACGTGCTCCACTGGGGCTCAGACCATCCAGGAGTCAGCCTCGGGACCATCCTCTCTCTCATGTCATCTCATCCCCTCAACTCACACCCCCTCTCCCTTCCCATTTTATCCTCCCCTCTCCCCCACCGCTTCTCCTCCCCTTCTCCTCCGCCCCTTCTCCCCCCCACCTCCTTCCCTCCTCATCCGCCTCTACCCCCCTCCCCTCTCTTCCTCCAGAGGGTGAACCTAGTGTCGTGTCTGCAGGGCGGCAGGGTGCTGCTAGGCGTCTGTGCCTCCTACATCGCTCTCTACAAACTTGAATGGGGGCTTGTCGGCGTCGGCCTTGGCACCATCCTCGTGTCCTCCGTCTCATCTCATTTCCCCTCTCCCTCCTCCTCCGCCCTTTTTCCTCCACTTTCTCCCCGTCTCTGCCTCTTCCCCCCTCCCCTCCCCCACTCGCCCCCCCTTCCCACCCAACCCCCCTACCACAGCGGGTGAACCTAGTGGCATGTCTGCAGGGAGGTAGAGTCTTGCTAGACGTCTTTGCCTCCTACGTGGCCCTTTACGTTCTTGACTGGGGCCTTGTCGGTGTGGGCCTCGGCACCATCCTCGCCTCCTCCGTTGTCGCCGCCGCCGCTTTTGTCTGCATCCTGCTGCTGCCGCCCGCCGAGGGGCGGCACAAGATCCACATCTTCACTCCGCTGCTCAGCTCCCTTTCTGGCCGGGCGGCAGGGGGGAAACGTGGCGGGGGGTGCTGGAGTCCCTGGGGGAATGGGATCGCTGGTGGTGGTGGTGGCGGTGGTGGCGGTGGTGGTGGTGATGGGGAGGGAGAGGAGGCGTTGCATGTGCCTTTGTTAGATGAGCATGTGGGGGAGGGGGGGCAGCCGCAAAGTTGGCAGCAGAATGGGGGAAGGGCGGTAGGAGGGATGGTAGGAGGAGGGGAGGAGTTGACAGAGGAGGAGGAGAGGGTGAACGAGGTGTTGAATGAGAGCACGTGGAAGTTCATCTGGGATGGGCTCAGCACCATGCTGCGATCTGCACTTGTGCAGGTATGGATTGGTGCGGGCAGGTGCAGTGCGATGCAGTGCGGTACTGTTCGTTACAGTGCGATACGGGTGCTCCGTGTTCTATTTTGTTCCACGAGGTGGCAGAGGAGGAGGAGAGGGTGAAAGAGGTGTTGAATGAGAGCACGTGGAAGTTGATCTGGGATGGGCTCAGCACCATGCTGCGATCCGCGCTCGTGCACACGATGGCAGCCCTCCAACATCTACATCGCAGACGGCTTTGCCACGGCCGGCACCATCGTTGCCAGCAGCATCTCCATCGCTCACACTGCTCCTCTCCTCCTCCCCCCTTGTTGTTTTGCTCCGTTTCCTCCCCCCCTTCCCCTCCCCTCTCCCCCCCTGTGAACCACCAGGCGTCCTTCTTCCTCGTCTTGGCCTGTGCCACATCTCTTGGAATGCACGCGGTGGCAGCCCATCAAGTTCTAATGCAGCTGTGGATGATCAACATCTACATCGCTGACGGTTTCGCCACCGCCGGCACCATCGTCGCCAGCAGCGTCGCGGGGCACTTAGCTAAGAGCCGCACGCCCGCAGAGCACGCAATCCACTTAAGGGACCTGAGAGAGGCCTGCTGGAGGGTGCTGAACATGGGGGCGGTGGCGGGCGTGGCGATAGCTCTGGTGTACCTGGGGTGGCGCGAGCAGCTGATGGGTCTCTTCACATTTGACGAGGGGACCAAGCAGGAGCTCAGAGGCGCATGGCTGTACCTCGCGCTCATTCAGCCGCTCAACTCCATTGTAAGCCGCTTGCTGGTGCTGTTTCCCCTCTTTGAGCCCTGTGTGCCTCGTAAGGTGTGTGGGTTGGGGTTGCGGGAACAAGTGTGGGGTGTCTGCAGAAGCTCAGAAGCGCGTGCCCTCACCTGGTGCTTCTTCAACCGCTTAACTTCATTGTAACCCGCTTAGCCCTGCTGTTTTCCCTTTCTTGCCTCTCGCATGTCTATCCTGGCTGTAACCTGGCCGTACCTGGCTGAACCTGGCTGAACCTGGCCGTACCTGGCCGTACCTGGCCGTACCTGGCTGTACCTGGCTGTACCTGGCTGTACCTGGCTGTACCTGGCTGTACCTGGCTGTACCTGGCCGTACCTGGCCGTACCTGGCTGTACCTGGCTGTACCTGGCTGTACCTGGCTGTACCTGGCTGTACCTGACTGTACCTGGCTGTACCTGGCCGTACCTGGCCGTACCTGGCTGTACCTGGCTGTACCTGGCTGTACCTGGCTGTACCTGGCTGTACCTGGCTGTACCTGGCTGTACCTGGCTGTACATTATCCTACATGGACCTCTTCCTCACCATCGTCGTTCCCTTCCTTGGCGCCCCCCCTTCGCCCTCCTTCACCTCCTTCCATAAACCAAAGGTGTTTGTGTACGATGGGCTGATCTACGCAGCGCAGGCCTTATTCTACATGGCCGCCTTCCTCACTACTGGATTTCCCCCCTTGGCTCCCCGCCCCCTCCAAACCCCCACTCGTTTTTGGCTCCTCCCCTCCCCCTCTGCTCCTCACAACCAACAGGTGTTTGTGTACGACGGGTTGATCTACGCAGCACAGGCTTTCTCCTACATGGCCGCCTTCCTCACCATCGGCTTCTTCGCCCTCTTCCTCCCCTGCATCGGTGCGTTCCCTTCTGATGTTGCTGCTATTCCGTCCCCTGCATCGGTTCGTTGCAACCCCCACCTACCCCCCTCCCCTCCTGCCCTCCCGCCCTCCCGCCACCACCGTTTGTTGGCATGCTTGTGATTTCATGCGCTGTTCAGATTGCTTCATGTGTTTCCTCGCATTGCCGATCTTTGATACGTTTTAGAACTCGTTTCACTGATGAGTTGCCCATTAACCCCTATCCTCCATGCTGCCTGGTCCCTGCCAACCCACTCCCTACTCCCCACACTCAACACCCCACACCCCTCACCCCACACTCCTCCCCACGCCCCACTCCCACACCCCACACCCCATACCCTCTCGCTCCCCGTCTTCCCCACTTTGAATGCAGCGTTGGCGCACTTCTATTTCAAGACGCTGGTGGCGGCATGGGGCGGCATGGAGAGCCAAGGTCATTCATGCTTACTCACTGCCCCTCCTCCCACTCTCCCCCTCTCCTGCACTTGCCCCTCTTCCTCTCCCCCATCTCCCTTCCCCCTCTACCCCCCTTGTTATGCAGCATTGGCGCACTTTTATTTCAAGACGCTGGTGGCAGCGTGGGGCGCCAAGGGAGTGTTGAACGCGGTGCGCTTCTTCGTGGCCGGCTACAAGATCCACTTCGACTTCCTCTGCCCCACACGCAAGTTTCCCCCCACAACAAACCACCTCACCGCTCCCAACTCCTCCGCTTCTCCCGCTGCTGCTCCTGGAACCGTTCTGCACAGCGCAGCACCTCCTGCGTTGTCTTCCTGGGTTAATTCTCCCCAGGTTGCGTCCTCCTCCTCGTCTTCGTCCTCTTCGTCTGTTAGTGGATTAAAATGGACGGCGCCAGGGTATGTTGCTCCTCCGCATGTACCCGCCGGCCAGTCAGTGCACAGTAGCCGAGGAGGGTGTGAATGTGATTGTATTGGTGCCCGTGACTGTATGCGAGGGTGCAAAAGTGGGCTTCAGAGTGTGGCTGAGGAAGAGGAGTTGGCTGCAGCAGCGCGTGGGGCGGAGGACGTTTTGTTGCGGCCGTGTTCTGATAGAGGGCCGTTGCCACCATTCCCGGTTCTTAAAACGAAACGGGAGGAGCTAGATGGTGCGACGCACATTAAGTTGTAACGAGCTATGGTGATGGTAAGGTTCGGGCTTGGGGAGTGTGGAATCTTTTTGCTGGTGGTTTCAGGTTGGCTTATATCAGAGTCAGTACAATCCGCTGACCCTGGTAGTGCAACATACGGTATGTCTGGGGTGTTATGTTGAAGTTCATGTATATATTGTAGCCTGAACCATGTATACCTGAAGGAAATCAGGCTTGGGACATGCACTTCCATGGGGCCCAAGCAGACTAGTTTTGGCACATTCATGAACCTTCCAGCATAAACTTTTCAGCTCAGAAACCAAGGACAAATAAGGCAGTTTAGAACGGTATAACGGGGTAGCTTAAATCCATCGATTTCAACCCTCCTTCCCAACCTCCCATCCCACCCACACCCATCACCCCCTGGACAGGATTTTCAGCAACATGCAAACGCAGAACATCTCCCGCACGTTGCGGCACCACCACCGCTCAGCACTTCGCTGGTTGGTGTGCACTACAGTGCATGTTGTTCCTATGTACGGAGGGACACCCGCACAGCAAAAAGAATTTCGTACTTGAGTAGATTGTTCTCGAATGCAAGCCGATGGAAATTGGGATGTACTACACTCCGTCCCCTCGATTCGCTGGCTTGTGGAATGCGACTGATGAGACTAGCCATACGATTCAAATGTTCGCGTGTAGACGCAACCGTTGTCCATTTCGCGATTTGATAGAAACCTTCATGGTTGAGATTATCGGGGTGATTAGGCGTACAGCATGAGAAACACACCAATCAAGGCTCGGTTGTCCTTAGGAGGAACACAATTATAGTTGGTTCCTGAATCCTGATGACGCACGGCACCAGCAAGCGACACGACACCGCGATGCGGTGTCGATTCAGTCAGTTCAGCAGCTGGAGCTACGGATCACACACGTCGATAATTGTGGCTGTGTAGTAAAGTGGGTCCGCAGGAGCTCATGGACGCAACAATCTGTTTTCCTCTTTTTCTCCACAGATCCTTGCTAGGCTTATCTCGCTCTGTGACAAGCACCGCTCCTAACCATGGCGTCTAAGGTGAACCTCGTCTTGGCGTCGAGCCGGATTACTCTCATCGCCAGCTTCATCGCCGCCTTTATGCTAATGCCTTCTGGGTAGGCTTTCAGACGCTTGAGAGAACCTTTTTAACGCCGCGCTTTCCCCCATGTTCGCGAAAACCGCGATGCGCCATGTCGGACCGGATCCGACCGAAGTTGTTGCTTCAGCCACCAGCATCAGCTCTTCCCAACTGATTAATTAGTAACGATTTAAATACATTCACTTATCTCATGTGTCAGGTGTTGGGCTCAGAGCACCATGAGCACGACTGTCCACAGCGACTTTTTCGAAGGCGACGTGCGCATCGTCGTGGGTCCCAACCGCAACCAGATCCGCGTGCAGGTTCGTTCGTTCGTTCGCTCTTTCGTTCGTCTTCGTTTTCGATCGATTGTTCGCTCGTTCGTGTTCGTCGTACGTACGAACGTGCTGAATTGCCATCCTCGAGCCCTCGTCACAATGTGCCTATACGTCCTGACGTCCAATCGTCCTGCTTAAGCCTATCTACGTGTAGCAGTTCACCCGTCCACGCGGTTTTCCCTTTTGGCTGTTCTGATCGCTCTTTCTGTTTGCAAATTTTCCGGTGCAGGCGGACTTGCCGGGCTGGGCTAAGTCGGTCACACCCAAGAAGGAGTATCTCGTTGAAACGTACCCTTTTCCGTCCAGTGAGTAGCAGAAAGAAAAAGAGTAAAATCACGCAGACACGCAAAAACAATAATCAAGAAAGGCGAAAAGGTAAACTTCCAAGAATGCTTGGAATATGGGCTCCAGTGAGTGCCATCATTGCCGTCAGTTGCAATCCCCCGCACAGCACCCTGGAAAATCATGCTCCCTCGATTCCACCTCCTTGCTGCCTTCCCCTACCAGACAGTAATTAATCTGCCCGTTTAATTCCCCAACTTATTCTTCATCCTAACTTGTTTTCCGCCTGCCTGCTTTCGCCTGTCGACGTGCAGACTTCTCCTCTCTGACGGACGTCAAGCACGTCATTATGACCTTCGCCCCTTCCAACTGCTACCCCATCTGTGAGTGTGAAGTGAAGACCCCATCTGTGAGTGTGAAGTGAATACCCCATTTGTGAGTGTGAAATGAACACCTCATGCCCCCTCAGAACCGATTTCCTCTTGAAGCACGTCATCATCAAGACCCTCAGCCCTTTCTCCTGCCGTCCCATCTGTGACGGATGTGATGTGAAGCCCTTCCACGGGGCGTTGTTCTTATCGCCTCACGTTGCCTCCACGTTTTACACATGCACTTGAATGTTGTCAGCAATACTTATGCCATGTAGGTAGTATCGAGTTGACTGATGCCAACTTTATTGAAATCCCAGCGAAAATCAAGTCAAACCTCCTCGCCCTTTTTGCCCTCACCGCCTCAGCGACACCCTAACTTCCGGTTTTTACACCCTCTCACCTATACAAGTACCCTCTCAAAATACCCTCTCTCGCCCGCCTCCTTCCTCTGCAGACAACACCACCAACGTAGCCGTTGAACAAGCCGTTCCTGCATACCTCGACTCGGGCTCAGACATCTGCCTCTCCTGCTACGTCTACCTCACCTTCTCCTTCCTCGATGTCGACACGGCGAGTCAGATCGGCAGCGAGTGCACGGAAACGGACAACGGGAAGCTGCGCGGTTACATCTGCTCCACGGACGAGGGGGCTGACGTCACGGTGGCGCAGGCGTTTGGGAGTCCGCCGGTGGTGAATGGCGGCGGGACGTCGGTGGGGTTTCTCTACACGGAGATGTTTGTGCGCCAGCCCGCTGGCTCCACCATGCGCCTCCCGTCCGTCCGCGTCGATCCCCTGTGAGTACCGATGGCGCTTTCGTATTCTGCAGTCTGCATTTTTCTCGTTTCTGTTGGCTTAATTAGAACCCTCTGGTCCTCTGGCAGTGTTTTGCGCGCTTGGTATTGGTTGGGATTGCATGGATCAGCGTTTCTCTCTGCGTTTCCTTGCGTGTGTGTGCACGTGTGTACATGTGCTGCATCTGTACATGTGTGTATGGTTGCATGCGTGCCATGGATGCATCCTACCAGGGCCATGAAGGGAATCGGGTACATCATGGTGCCTTCCAAGGGACCCACTCCTCTCCCTGGGACTTTTGACTCCATGCCCTTCATTGCAGGCAACGGCAGCAAGGTGAGGGACCAGAGAAGCCAGGAATTGCTAAAGCAGCACTGAATCTTCTGTGCCTCTTTTGCACTTCACTTCACATATTATCACTTCCCTCCACAACCACTCAATTCCACACGAAACCATATGTGACAACATTATTTTTCTGGCCCCTTATATATTACCATATTGCCTCTTTTTTCTCATAAAGCTTTCTCAACTCCACTCAAAATCTTGCGACCCCACCTTGTCCTTCCCTCCTCATCCACACCCACCAGGCTGTAGGCATTGGTCTAGTGTTCCCAATTACCCTGATCACTCAGGCATCTCTCGCAACTACCCCGTTTAGCAGCAACACAAAGCAAACAGCCACGCCCACAGCTTTCCCTGCCCTCTCCATGAGTGCTCCTGCCAACCAGTCGCTCACTCTTAATGCCTCCATCGTGCCGCCTGCTGCTACCCCTGCTGCTGCCACCCCATACAACATCACGTTCTCCATCGGCAAGAATGCGATTTCGGTATGTGTTTTGTGTTCTTGACCTTGAAGAAGCTCACAGAAATCCAGGTGGATATTGATGGTTTGTTGCTTAGTGTATTTTATGTGCGTTTTTTGCTTTCGTTTTGCAGAGACCAAAGGCATCCTGGATGATGGTGACGTTTGCACTGCTCGTCCTGCTGCCTGTCCTGTAGTCCCGTGATCCAACCACACGTTCATGCAGGATGACATTATTCTGAGTATGTTACTAAATTGTATACGCAGAGCTCTTCTAGATCCATGCACCAAGTCTTCAAAAGGTTGATGAGAGTTACATGTTAGTTGTGTCCCCCAGGAAGCATGGACATAAAGGACAGGCAAGGCGTGTGCTAGATCTGGTGCACTGTTGATGGAGAGCACTGTCCAGTTTCTATCTTGTAGCGCATCAGCTGAGCATATGCTCATGCAGGGCAATATTGTTATCGCCCAAATAATATATCACCCCCTTGGTTTATAACACTGTGGCAGGAGAGCTTATCCAAACTGCGGATTATCAGTCCCCTAGGTTTATAAAACGGTGTGTATAATAATCAGTACTTCGAGATACCACATGACTTTGTAAAGGGGAAAGTAAGAATCTGGGCGGCAACCTCAGCCTGTTGGGGTGAGCCTGGGAAGAGGGAAACCGTGGCTTTGCTCTGGAACACACGTTACAGTTCATGAACATTTTCGTTTGACAAGGGAGCAAGGACAAAATCAAGGTGTGTTATGGCATGGCACCTACTCCTTCTAGATGCGCTTCCTTGTATCACGGTGCTTCCGGACGGGATTTCTGGCTGAATGAGTGGACAGAACATCTTCCGCACGGCGCGGCACCACCGATGTTCCAGATTGCTGGATCGTGTGCGCTACAGTGCGATGCGCTTAGTGTCCGACGACGTCCGGCACCCGACCCACACCAGCCAAAAAACCCAACCGTTAGGTTCGGTGTGAAGCCGAGAGCTCACTCGCTGGCACTAGCCAGTGACACCCTGTCCTGTCCGCGCGTCACAAGAAGGCCGTCAGCTCAGGAGGCGTTGGATCAATTGATCGAATCGCACACGTCGAAAATCGTGGCTGACGAGTACGAGTCACTATGAAAAGTGGGTCTGCTGCAGATCATTGCAACCATCTGCTTCCTTTCTCCCGTTGATCTTAGCTACTAGCCACATTTCTCACTGTGAATAGCACCACGATGGCTTCAGCTATGGCTTCGATGGCGAAGTTCGCGTCAGCGTCGGGCCGCATTACTCTCCTCGCCAGTTTCATCGCCGCCTCTGCGCTGATCCCTTCTGGGTAGGCCTTCCGAGATCACTTAGGGAATTTTTCGAATCTTCATTTTACTTGCAAGCGATTCGACGTGCCATGACGATCGTAACCGCAGTTATCATTCAACGATCTGATAGTATCAGTCTCTTCCCACCCGATCAACACATTACTGATTTGCATACACGTGTCAGGTGTTGGGCTCAGAGCACCATGAGCACGACTTTCCACAGCAACTTCCTCGAAGGCGACATCCGTGTCGTCGTGGGACCCAACCGTAACCAGATCCGCGTGCAGGTTCGTTCGTTCGTTCCTTCGTTCCTTCGTTCGTCGGTCGCTCTTTCGTTGTTCGTTCGTGTTCGTGCTCGTTCGCTCGAGCCGTGTCCGCAGTGATGCACCTACGTCCTGACATCCAAACGTCCTGCTTTTTCTCTACCTACATGTATAGCTCAGGAGTGCACGCGTTTTCCCCGTTTGTCGTCGTGATCGCCGCTACTGATGCAATTTTCCCCTGCAGGCCTATATGCCGGACTGGGCTAAGGCGGTCACCCCCAAGAAGGAGTACATTGTGGAGACTTACCCTTTTCCGTCCAGTGAGTGACAGCAACAGGAAAAGTAAAGCTAAGAAACGAAGATGTTGTTTTCATAATCGGCAGGGTCACTGTGAGTGTGGCCCTTCAGTGAGTGGCATTGCTGCCTTTTAGAATGTGATTCCTTCTCCATACCACCCTCCTTCCCTCTCCTCATCATCCCCTCTTCCAACCTTCCACTACCACGCGTTCATTTTCAGTCCGTTTCTTTTTTTACTCATTCTGTTTCTTCCTTGTTTTCCACGTGCCTGCTTTCGCCTATCTGCATGCAGACTTCTCCTCTCTCACGGACGTGAAGCACGCCATTTTGACCTTCGCCCCTTCCAACTGTTACCCCATCTGTGAGTGTGAAGTGAAGACCCCATCTGTCCCCGAACTGCGTAGGCCATGTATGCAATTGACTGTTGTCAGCAATTTTTTATCGTGTCAGCGACTGAACTCTCATCAAGAATCAAACCATAACCGTCTCTCTCAGTTTTTTCGCACTTGCCTCACTCGCTACACCCAAACGTCAATCCAACATTTTATGTATATATATATATATATAATCTGTTTAAATCGTCTCAATACTTCCCACTCTTACCCCCATCCTCCCACTCTGCAGACAACGGCACCAAAGTGACGGAGCAGCAGGCCATTCCCGCGTACCTCGCGTCAGGCCCCGACTTTTGCCTCTCCTGCTACGTCTACCTCACCTTCTCCCTACTGGACGTCGACACGGCCAGCCAGATTGGCAGCGAGTGCACAGAGACAGACAATGAGAAGCTTCGCGGTTACATCTGCTCCACAGACGAGGGAGCTGACGTCACGGTGGCGCAGGCGTTTGGGAGTCCGCCGGTGGTGAATGGCGGCGGGACGTCGGTGGGGTTTCTCTACACGGAGATGTTTGTGCGCCAGCCCGCTGGCTCCACCATGCGCCTCCCGTCCATCCGTGTCGATCCCCTGTGAGTATCAGTGGAGTCTGCACGTGGATCCCCTGTGAGTATCAGTGGAGACTGCATGTGGATCCGCTGTGAGTATATAATTCAGTCTCAGACTCTCTATGGAATCCTCTTGCTTGGTGATTTTAGCGGAACCGTCTGGTTCCTGCTTTTATGCAAAAAGCATTTCCCCTGTATGCCCATGTGTGTGTGTGTGTGCGTGTGTGTGTGTGTGTGTGTATGGTTGCATGTGTGCATGGATGCTATCCCACTAGGGCCATGAAGGGAATCGGGTACATCATGGTGCCATCCAAGGGACCCACCCCTCTCCCTGGGACCTTTGACGCCATGCCCTTCGTTGCAGGCAACAACAGCAAGGTGAGGGACACTCAAAAGCTCAATGTGAGCAACTCACTCAGCAGCAAAAAGGGGTTATAGTGCAAAAGCAGCAAAACGAGCAACTCCGCAGCATAAGGATGCAAAGCAGCACTGACATGTCTGGGCACGTCTCTCCTCCTGTCATTGTGTCTGTCATTTTGGCTCATCCATTCCCTCACTTCCCCCTCATTCAACCACACACCTGCATTGCTATGCGCCCCTATTTCTCCCCCCACGCCTTCCAGTCCGTCGGCGTTGGGCTAGTGTTCCCAATCACCCTGATGACTCAGGCGTCGCTCGCAACTACCCCGTTCAGCAGCAACACAGTGCAGACAGTCACACCCACCGCCTTCCCTGCGCTCTCCATGAGCGCTCCTGCCAACCAGTCACTCACTGTCAATGCCAGCATTATCCCCCCTGCTGCTGCCGGTGCTGCTGCTGGTGCTGCTCCCTCCTCGTACAACGTCTCCCTCTACATCAGCAAGGACGCGCTCCCGGTACGTGACTCTTTGGGGTACTCGTTTTTTTTTTTTTTTTTTTCTCAAGCTAGTTATGTTTTATGATGTCATTTTTTCTCATCTCGTAGATTGCTGCTGAGCATTTTTTTTCTTCCTGCTCTCGTGTGTGCAGAAATCCACTGTCCGGGCAGCTGCTGTCTGGAGTGTACTGTGTAACCCTGATGTCAGTGATGTTCGCTCTCCTCACCCTCCTGCCAGTCCTGTAGTTCCATGGCCGATCAGTTCCCATATAGGTTGATGCACAGCACATGCAACTGTCAAATGTTATAATGCTTACATTGTGTAGGTTGTAATGGGTAGCCCATAAAGGGTACAATCCAATTAGGGTTAATACTTGTATCAACTTTCTGCTCAATGCATTTCTTTCTCGCTCAGTATTCTCACATGGTTTCAGAGCAGGTCCTGTTCTAGGACCGATTTTTTTAGGGCCCACCACAGAGCGCTGCCCCACTAGTTGCGTTACCCTGCCCCGCCCTGCCCTGCTTGTCGTGCCGCCCTGCTAGCCGCCGCGCCGCCCTTAGCAGCCCGCGCGCCACCCTTTGCAGCCCGTGCGCCGCCCTTTGCAGCCCGCCGCGCCGCCCTTTTGCAGCCCGCCGCGCCGCCCTGCTGCTGCCCGCCCTACCTTACCCGCGCGCCGCCCTGCTGGCCGCCGCGCCGCCCTTTGCAGCCCCCGCGTTGCCCTTTTGCAGCCCGCCGCGCCGCCCTTTGCGGCCCGCTCGCCGCCCTTTGCGACCCGCTCGCCGCCCCTTGCGGCCCGCTCGCCGCCCCTTGCAGCCCGCTCGCCGCTTCTTGCGGCCCGCTCGCTGCCCTTTGCACCCGCGCGCCGCCCTGCTGCTGCCCGCCCTGCTGCGCGCAGCCCTGCTAGCCGGCGCCTTGCTGCCCGCACATCCCTACTTGCGCCGCCCGGCTACTGCCCGCCCTACTGGCCGGTGCCCTCCTGCCCGCGCCGCCCTGCTGCCACGCCGCCCTGCCTGAGGGCCGCCCTGCTAGCCACGCGCCACCCTGCTCTGCCCGCTATGGCTTCTCTCAGTGTACTCACCTTCGATCATGAGGGCCGTCCGATCCATTTCGATACGTGGCTCGACGACTTACAGCTGTACCTACTTAGCGATTCTAGAGACAGCGTTTCGTTGTTTGCCCACACGTCAGGAGTCTCTCTCGCCCCTCCCGCCACAGCTGACAGTGCGACTCGCTCACAGTGGCTTATCCGTGACGCAGATGCTCGCTGAGCCATTCGCAACCACCTGCCGTTAGCCGAACGCGCTCACTTTGGCCAGCATAAGACTGCTAAAGCCCTGTACGACGCTGTAGTCGCTCGTTACTCTTCCCCTGCCACTGCTGCTCTAGGCCACCTTATACTGCCCTACTCTATACTTCATAGTCACTCTCTTCGTGCAGTCAAGGACCAATTTCTCGCACTTGACCCCACAGACCTCACTGTCGACC
Source organism: Closterium sp. Naga37s-1 (assembly GCA_947471745.1). Taxonomy (NCBI): domain Eukaryota; kingdom Viridiplantae; phylum Streptophyta; class Zygnematophyceae; order Desmidiales; family Closteriaceae; genus Closterium; species Closterium sp. Naga37s-1. Next base: position 260,539 of record CANJKZ010000036.1, on the reverse strand, counting down.
TGCTCGAGAAGCACCTCCTTGCAGCTGGGACTAGCATAGTTGCTGTAGGTGCTGCTCGTGGCACTCCTCGCACACCCTTCATTGAGGGGTGTTCCCCCTCCCCCCTTGCCCCCTCCTACGCTTCTGCTGCTGCTGTTGACATCCTAGGTACTGAGGATGTCGGGGATGCTTCTGCTCTTAGTGGGAAGCGCCGCTGCACCAAGTCCAAGGGTGGCAGGGGTGGTGGCGGTGGCAGCGGGGGTGGTGGTGGTGGAGGCAGTGGAGGCGATGGAGGTGGCGGAGGTGGTGGCAATGGTGGGAGTGGTGGCGGGAGTGGGGGCTTCGGTGGCGGCGGTGGTGGCAGCGGTGGGGGTGGCGGTGGTGGCGGCAGTGGGAGTGGTGGCGGCGGCAGTGGTGGCGGTCAGGGTGGAGCTGTTCAGAGGGGAGGTTCTGGCGGTGGCCAGAGGCAGAAGCAGCAGCGTCGGAGCGAGACCGCTACGCCCCAGCAGCTTCGTGAGTGGTTTGCTCGACGTGTGGCGTCTAGGGGTAGTGTTTGCTACCCGTATGTCATTCGCACAGGTGACCGTGCTGGTCAGAGATGCGGGAAGTTTCACTCTCAGCACCGCTGCTTCTCCCGCTTAGACGACGCTTGGCGTGCAGAGTTTGGTGACGAGGCCGAGCGCCCCCGCTGGGCTGAGCTGCTTACGTCTGGAGTTGCTATCTTTGACCTAGACTATGATGCTATCCTTGTTGCTATGTATGCTTTGTCTGTTAGTGCTGAGGGTGACTGTTACCAGTGTGTGCCGCTTGACCCAGGTATAGAGGCTGCTGCTCTGGGTGCTAGTGAGTCTGCTCTCCCTGGTACTGCGCCTGCTGAGGCCTTGAACACCTTTACACTTGACTCAGGTGCTTCACGTTGTTTCTTTTGCGACAGCACCACCCTTAATCCTCTCTATGCACCTGTACCGGTCAGACTGGCTGACCCCTCCGGGGGTCCAGTCCTTGCCCGTTCCCCCACTGTTCTCCCGTGTACGGCGGTTCCGTCCGGCTCACTGTCAGGCCTTCACCTCCCCTCGTTCTCTACGAACTTGGTGAGTACCGCTGCCCTCCAGGACGCGATGTTCACTACCACCACTCCTGTGGGTCAGCGTGTGTCGATCTGCACGTGTACACGGACGGGCCGCCACCTGGCCACGTTCACCCGTCGGCCTGGGTCGAGTCTGTACACACTGGCTATTGAGCCTCCTCAGGTAGCTGCGTCTGCCCAGGTGTCCGCGTCAGGTCTGGTAGCACCCCCTTGCTCGTGTCGCCTAGTGTCGCACCAGACTCTCCTGTGGCACCAAAGACTTGGTCACCCCTCGCTGCCACGCCTTCGTGGCATGCACTCCCGCCTCCTTGTCTATAATGCTATCCTTGCTGCCATGTATGCCTTGTCTGTTAGTGCTGAGGATGACTGTTACCTGTGTGTGCCGCCCGACCCAGGTATAGAGGCTGCTGCTCTAGGTGCTAGTGAGTCTTCTCTCCCTGGTACTGCGCCTGCTGAGGCCTTGCACACCTTTACGGTTGACTAAGGTGCTTCCCGCTGTTTCTTTCGCGATAGTACCACCCTCACTCTACTCCCTGCACCTGTTCTAGTCAGACTGGCTAACCCCTCAGGGGGCCCAGTTCTTGCCACTTCCTCCATTGTTCTCCCGTGTCCGGCGGTTCCGTTCGGCTCACTGTCAGGTCTTCACATCCCTCGCTCTCTACAAACTTGATGAATACCGCTGCCCTCCAGGATGCGATGGTCACTACCACCACTCCTGGGGGTCAGCGTGTGTCGATCTGCACGTGTACACAGACGGGCCGTCACCTGGCCACGTTCACTCGTCGGCCTGGGTTGACTCTGTACACACTGACTACCGAGCCTTCTCAGGTAGCTGCGTCTGCTCAGGTGTCCGCGTCAGGTCTGGTAGCAGCCCCCTGCGCGTGTCGCCTCCTATTGCACCAGACTCTCCTGTGGCACCACTGACTTGGTCACCCCTCCTTGCCACGCCTTTGTGGCATGTACTCCCGCCTCCTTGTTTTTGATCTTCCTAGGTCTCTGCCTCCCCTCCCGCCCTTACATGCACCGCCCTGCCTTCCTTACGTCGAGGGGTGGCAGCGCGCCGCTCCTCACTCCTCCTCGATTTCCCCAACGACTGCTCCCTTGCAGACTCTCCACATGGACATGTGGGGCCCACTCCGCGTCAGCGGACAGAGCCGCGAGCGCTACTTTATGCTGGTTGTTGACGACTACACGCGTTACACCACGGTCTTCCCCTTGCACAGCAAGGGTGAGGTCCCTGATGTCTTGATCCCTTGGATCCGCGCAGTCTGTCTCTAGCTCCGCGAGCGGATCCGCCAGAACCTTCCTGTCCAGCGTCTGCACTCTGACTGAGGTGGTGAGTTCTCCTCCGACTTCTTGCGGGACTTTTGTCGTGGGGAGGGCATCCTCCAGTTGTTCACGCTTCCGGCCTCCCCGTAGCTAAATGGGATTGATGAGCGCCGCATTGGCTTAGTCATGGAGGTGGCTCGTACCTCCATGATCCATGCGGCTGCTCCCCATTTTCTGTGGCCATTTGCGGTCCGGTACGCTGCGCATCAGCTCAACCTCTGGCCCCGTGTCTCCTTGCCGGAGACCTCGCCTACACTGCGTTGGACGGGGAAGGTTGGCGATGTGTCGGTGTTCCGGGTCTGGGGCTCTCGTGCCTTTGTTCGCGATACGTCCGCGGGCAAGCTCTGCTCCCGCGCTATTCCCTGTGTCTTCCTTGGCTTTCCCCCAGACGCGCCTGGCTGGCAATTTTACCACCCCACCTCGCGCCGTGTCCTCCCCTCTCAGGATGTCACGTTTGATGGGATTGATGAGCGCCGCATTGGCTTAGTCATGGAGGTGGCTCGTACCTCCATGATCCATGCGGCTGCTCCCCATTTTCTGTGGCCGTTTGCGGTCCGGTACGCTGCGCATCAGCTCAACCTCTGGCCCCGTGTCTCCTTGCCGGAGACCTCGCCTACACTGCGTTGGACGGGGAAGGTTGGCGATGTGTCGGTGTTCCGGGTCTGGGGCTCTCGTGCCTTTGTTCGCGATACGTCCGCGGGCAAGCTCTGCTCCCGCGCTATTCCCTGTGTCTTCCTTGGCTTCCCCCCAGACGCGCCTGGCTGGCAGTTTTACCACCCCACCTCGCGCCGTGTCCTCCCCTCTCAGGACGTCACGTTTGATGAGTCGGTTCCCTTTTACCGTCTCTTCCCCTACCGCTCTGCCCCTCTCCAACCCCGGCCGCTCTTTCTTACTCCAGGTCCCCCTCTGGTAGACTCCCTCCCCCCTCAGGGTCCTGCTCCCTCAGGTGTGTCTCAGGTAGACCCACTCCCCGGGATTGTGCCTGTCGAAGTTGCTGTAGAGTCAGGTGCTACTAGAGGTGCTTCGTCTGGGGGTGCTGAGCCTGCGAGTACGGAGCCTGGGGGTGCTGAGCCTGAGGGTGCGGAGCCTGGGGGTGCTGAGTCTGAGGGTGCGGAGTCTGGGGGTGCTGAGCCTGGGGGTGCGGAGCCTGGGGTTACTAAGCTTGAGGGTGTGCAGCCTGGGGGTGCTGAGTATGAGGGTGCGGAGTCTGGGGGTGCTGAGCCTAGGGGTACTGCGTCTTCTCGAGGTCCTGCGGGTGCCTCGCCACGACTGTCTCCCCAGCGGGAGCCTCTCTCACCGCAGCAGCTGCGCGAGTGGTTTGCTCAGCGCACACGCCTTAGGAGTGGAGCTGCAGGAGCTGGAGGCTCTGCTGCTGGAGGCACTGGAGCTGGATGTGCTAGAGATACTACTGGAGCTGGAGGTACCGGAGGTGCTCGAGCTGCTGGTCCTGGAGGTGCTCGTACTAGAGGTACTGGAGCTGCCGGACCTGGGGGTGTTGGAGGCGCTGGAGCTGGAGACCCTGGAGCTGGAGACCCTGGAGCTGGAGGCACTGGCGCTGGAGGCGCTGGAGCTGGAGGAGCTGGAGCTGGAGACCCTGACGCTGGAGGCGCTGGAGCTGGAGGCGCTGACGCTGGAGACGCTGGAGCTGGAGGCACTGGAGTTGGAGACACTGGCGCTGGAGGTGCTGGAGATGGAGGAGCTGGAGCTGGAGGCACTGGAGCTGGTGGCTCTGGAGCTGGAGGTGCTGGAGCTGGAGGCAGTGGAGCTGGAGACCTTGGAGCTGGCGGTACTGGTGCTGGAGGCACTGTGCAGTGGCGGCCGTTTTTCGTTCCGCCGCCACCGTCGTCTCTGCCGCCACCTGACTCGGTCCTTCACCAGGTTCTTGGTCTCTCGTCTTCTACTGGCTTTCCTGCTAGCTTACTGAGTCCACTGCCTCACCAGTCGCAGCCACAGTTACAGCCAGACTCCCCAGTGCCTGCTCCTTCTCCTTACGCTGAGCAGACAGACTCTCTTACAGAGCGTCGTGAGCCTACGTCTCGTCCTCCCTTGCCTGTTCGCGCTATTCGCACTGGTCGTCGTGTTCCTCGTCTGCGTCCTCCTCCTGTCCCCGGCACTCACATTATGGCACTTCGTCCTTCCTCTGTTCCACAGCGAGTTCCCCTGTCGCCTCCTCCTGCGTCCTCTCTTCCTTTTGTTCTTGACCCTGAGTCTGACTTAGCTCGTGCTGCCAGTCCTACTATCCCACGTCTTCTAGCCACTGTTCTCACTGACCCTTCGTTTGAGTCCACTGCTGCGTCTACCCTAGTTGCTGAGCTTGTTGACTTTGCTGCCACCTGTTGTCTCGACTACACCGCTAGTCTTGTTGCTGAGTCTGAGTCTGACTATCCTCCGTCCGTCGGGGGTGAGTGTGCTCTTGGCACGGACGTCCTTGAGGACAGGCAGGAGGACTTTGAGTGTCTTGTAGCTGTTGTACCTCATCTTGTGGCCATGCTGCTTGCACCTGAGGAAGACCCGGATGCACCAGACATCCCGACCCCGCGCTCTTACGCAGAGGTGATTACGGGCCCCTACTCCTCTCAGTGGCAGACAACCATGGACGCAGAGATGGCATCCTGGAATTCCACAGACACCTACGTCGATGCAGTTCCCCCTTCTGGGGCGAACATAGTCGATGGCATGTGGATTTTCAGGGTGAAGCGGCCGCCGGGTTCTCCGCCTGTCTTCAAGGCTCGTTACGCTGCACGAGGCTTCAGACAGCGACAGGGAGTTGACTTCTTCTAGACCTTCTCCCCTACCCCGAAGATGACCACTCTTCGGGTTCTGCTGCACGTTGTCGCTTAGCGTGACTACGAGCTGCACTCTCTTGACTTCAGCACAGCTTTCTTGCAGGGCAGCCTGCACGAGGAGATCTGGCTGCGCCGTCCACCTGGCTTCACTGGGTCGTTTCCTCCTGGTACCCAGTGGAGCCTCCGGCGGCCAGTCCACGGTCTCCGCCAGGCGCCTCGCGAGTGGCACGACACACTGAGGACGACGCTTGTGGCTCTTGGGTTTGCTCCTTCGAGTGCTGACCCGTCGCTGTTTCTGCGCACTGACACTTCGCCGCCGCTGTTCTACGTCCTCGTGTACGTCGACGACTTGGTCGTTGCCACTGCTGACACTGAGGCACTGGCCCTTGTGAAGTCGGAGCTGCAGAAGAGACACACCTGCACTGACTTGGGTGAGCTGCGCAGCTATCTTGGCTTGCAGATCACCCGGGACTGAGCATGAGGCACCATCACCCTGATTTGGTCACACATGGTGCAGCAGGTCCTTCAGCGCTTCGGCTTCCGATACTCCTCGCCACAGTCCACTCCTCTGCCTACTGGTCACTCGCTCTCAGCTCCACCTTCGAACGAGTCCGTAGAGGCGAGTGGCCCGTATCCAGAGCTTGTGGGCTGCCTCGTGTACCTGATGACCTGCACTCGACCTGACCTTGCCTACCCTCTTAGCATCCTGGCACGCTACGTGGCGCCCGGGAGACACTGATAAGAGCAGTGGGAGGCCGCTAAGAGGGTGTTGCGCTACTTGTGCAGTACATCGGGCATGTGGCTCGTGCTTGGATGACGGGGTCCAGTTGTCCTCACTGGACACGCAGACGCTTCTTGGGTTGACGACTTGGCTACGTAGCGGTCAGCCTTGGCTCTAGCTTTGTTTCTTGGCGGTCTACCCGTTCGTCTTCTGTTCTCAGTTCCAATTGTGAGGCCGAGATCTACGCAGGGGCCATGGCTGCATAGGAGTTACGCTGGCTCACCTACCTGCTGACTGACTTGGGAGAGCGGCCTCGTTCTTCTCCAGTTCTGTACGTAGTCAACAAGGCCATGATTGCCTTGTGTCAGGAGCACAGACTGGAGCACAGAACGAAGCACATCGCTCTGCGTTACTTCCTTGCTCGAGAGTTGCAGCAGCGTGGTCAGTTTCGTCTTGCTTACGTGGCCACTCGGGCCAACACTGCTGATATATTCACCAAGACACTTCAGTCTGGTGATCATTAGCTTTTCTGTACTGTTTTAGGCCTCGTGCCTACTTTGCCTCACTTGCTTACTGCGTGACTTTGCTTGTACTGTGATCTGTATATATACGTGCATGCTTACACTTGCTAGGGTGTGAGCACTGTAATAATTGTTCTCTTTTATATAACTCTGCCTGTGAACTGGCCTTATGGCCATTTGCTTGTGCTGAGAATGTGTGGTGACTTCGTGATCCACCTTGAGCTTGCCTTGCTTTTCTTGACTGGTCTTGTGACCACTTGTTCTCCCCCACTTTGCCTATGGGGGTGTGTCGAAATGTTTTAGTGCTTACATTGTGTAGGCTGTAGTGGGGTAGCCCATAAGGGGTACCGTACAACCCAATTAGGGTTAGTAATTGTACCAAGTTTCTGCTCAATGCATTTCATTCTCGTTCAATATTCTGACAGCAACACCATGGTTACGCAGGATGAGCAGTCTATGCGATGTTTTCAGAGCCAGCTGTCGTTCCATGATTGGAGTATTCGGTCAGGCAGGGTGATAGCTCATGTGCATGCTCTGTTACCACACTTGCAAAGTGATGAAGAAAGTTCCTTGGCAACACAGTCTGGAACCGTCTCCGAAGACCAAAGAAAATCTGGAAGGAAATTCAAGAAGCACCTAGTACAGTACTAACTTGCACCTCCACATTGAATTCTCTTGCTTATGAACTGATTTTCTTCCGGATCCATCTGAGCAGAGACCAGCAAACAGACGAGAACCCCAGCAGCAGCACTGCCAACCCAAGCGCCTGCTGCAGGGGCAGTGTGACAAGCAGGTTCACGAGCACCCCTGCAAGCATCACACCAGCCAGATTCGCAGTCAGCGCCTCCCAAAACGGCATCCCGAGAATGTACGCGCCGATCGCACCCGACCATGCGCCGGTGCCGGGCAGGGGGACGGCGACGAAGAGAGCGAGGCCGAGCCACTGGAACTCGGCGATGGGGGCCGCTTTGGCACGGGAGTGCTCGAGGAAGGAGTTGAGGAGGGCTTTCAAGCTCGGGTTGATGCGGGCAAGAGTGGTGGTGGCTGGACCGAGGAGGGTGAGGAGGAACGGCACTGGCACCATGTTGCTGTGGTGGGGGGACAGGTGGGTTGCGAGTGGTGGGGGGTACGGGGGATTTAGGAGGGGGAAGGGGAGGGGTAAGAGGGGGTCAGGGGCGGGTAAGAGGGTTGATGCGGGAGAGAGAGACGGATGCTGGGGCGAGGAGGGCGAGGAGTGGGGAGGCAGGTGAGGTACCCGGGAACATCTGGGAAATTGGGATAATGAGGCTGAAGGGAAGGGAGGGGGCGAGAGAGGGGTTATGATAATGCTGACAGATAAGGACATGCTTTCCAAGGAAGTCTGACCTGCTTCTTTAGTGTTGACTTATTCATGTATTTATTTATTGATTTATTATTTAGTTTCGATTTTGCAGCTCACCCAAGGACGGCCAGCGAGGAAGCTACTAACGGCTCCATGCCCATCCAGTACGCGACGGGTATGGCGCCTCGTAACTCCACCACCGGCAGCGCCGCAATGAACGTCACGATCGCCGCGTCTGGCCAATGCGATTCGCGCAGCGCCGCCGCGACGCGCAACCCAAGACCCGACTTGGCTATGGATGTCGCCGCGCCAGCCGCGGCGCCACTTGCGGCGGTTGTTGCGGCGGAGGGGTCGGAGGCTAGTGCGGGGAATGGGGTAATGAGGGAGAGGAAGAGCGGAAAAAGCGCCGCGGCGGCGACGAGGAGGATCGCGGGAAGGGCGGAAGGCAGCGGCGGAAGCGGAGGGCGGGAGTCCGAGGGGGCATTCTGATGTCTTTGCGAGAAACGGGGGGCCGCAGCGTCAACACTGTTGGAGGTGTGGGTCTGAAGCAGGACGCTCTCTATAAGAGAGGTTTCATTGTCAGCGCTCGAGCCGTTTCTGCCTGGAAAAGCGGCCGCAACAGCAGAGGAGGGTAATACGGGCGTGATTAATCTTCTTGCGAAAAACGAGGCTTGGCTTTGTGGCTGACGTGGCGACTGGAGCCGTTTAGATGGAGCGAGCGCGCGGCGGGGAGAGAGTGCGCATTTGGCGGAAAGCGGAGGGGTTGAGCGGTATCTCTGCGCAGACGACGAATTGGATAATGTGCATTGGGGGGAAAGCGAAGATGCAGCAAGCGGTCTTGTCCCCAGCGCAATTGCCGCCATGCTTGCAGAGGCCATGCCCGCGTCTAGTTAGCAGCACGGCGACATGTGAGAGCTATGTGGTCCATAAGTGATGGTATAGGGAGTGAGGGAGGTGGAGGCAGGAAGACGCAATATTGATCACCTCATAACCCTACCCAAACTCTGATTTCTCCACAAAGCCACATTCAAACGCCTATAAACCCACACAACCGCAGTAGAGTGAACAATATTAAGGTTGAAGCCCAGGGACGTAGGGATTGCACAGGCGAACGTCGCTACTGGCGAAACAAAATTCCACAACCATGGTTACCCGCTTCAGGTCACTTGGTTCTGTCAAAACTCTGGGAGTGTAACGTACGTGCTTGTGTGACAGCGAATACTGTGTATAACGGAGACAGCGTTTCCTGATTCAGAGCCTTGGTGATTGCCTTCTCCCCAACCAGTGCAGTCCAATGATCAAATCATAGCAGTCACTCAGGACTAAATGCTTTTCGCTCGTTGCATGCTGGCCGTCCCACGCACATAGATTGCACGCCGTCACATCAACCGAAGACATACATCGTTCCTGCTCTCTTTCCCCAGTGCTTTGTCCTACTTACTGTTACGGCCCATCCAACCATCATCTTTCGAGGTCGCTCTTTCCATTGATACTCGCGGCTGGCCTAAAGCATCCCATCCCATTCACGCTGCGCCAGTGTGACTACACTCATATTTTCCGAACAGCAGACTCGAAGGCTCTGAAAGCAGCTGTAGAGAAACATTTACAACCAGCGCATTAGTCGGTCGAGCGGCGATGGTGCTACTCCTTATCTCCATCCGATGCGAGCTAGAGAATCTGACCAACCTTCGGCCTGCGTCAGACGATTTCACATTCTACATGAAACTCAGGTGGGTTTTCCTCGGTCACGGGACTTTAAGCACATGCTATCAACAAAATCTCGCCCATGGCGGTCAAGTGAAACCCTTCAAAGTCCTGGTTAGCTTCAATCTGGGCGCATTACATGCTCTTTGAATTCGTTTGTAACTTTGCTCACCGTATGAAGGCTAGGTTATTTGGGTGCTTTTAGAAGGCTTGGATGTGTCACGGAGGAACAACAGACACTGGAAAGCAATGATTCGTGATTTCCGGAACCACCAACAGTCTCCCATTGACAGCATAACGACAGAGAAAAGCTGCTGACACCAACCTCATGCTGTTGTAATAAGAGGCGTGTACCATCCCAGGGGTGGTATTTCAAGGCAAGTTAAACCTTGACGTCCTGTTATTTGACTTTTTTTTTGTTGTTGATTTTCAGATGTTCCTGTGGGGAAGTGAGTGAGAAAGAGTCGTCGGTGACAAAAGGGGAGGAGTACGAGATGAAGGGCAGCCGAGGCACTGCAAATCTCGTTCAGAAGGTAGCAGACAATATTTCCTGTTTGTTCGTTCCTCGTGTCATGCACTGAGGAGTATAATCAGACTCTGTCAGTCGACTAGGAAACCTGCTTTTAATGCTCCCGAATTGTTTTAGCAATACACTTCATGTTGTGCATTTTTCCTCTTTTCCAACTCTCCTTGCCCCTCAACCCGTTCGCCCATCCCGTCCTCGCCTCCCCAATATGCGCACCTACAGTGTAATTTCTGCAGCCGTGTGGGCTCTATTTCATTGGTAGAAGGGCATGGTAAACCCTTTACGGCAGAAGATTGTGAGAACAGGAAGTTTGTCCCTTTAGTATGCCTGGACTGCAGAGGAATGGAGCCGGTGGAATTCATTCCCAAGGACGGCTGGCAGGCGGAGGGGGCAGAGTCTGGTACCAAGTTTGAAGACATTGATTTGAGCGATAAGGAGTTTTCAGATTACGACGAGAAGGCAGGAGAGTCGGTGAGCATTCTCAACATCGAGTCTCAAATAAAGGTGACGAAGAAGTAGTTTCAAGAGCAAGCCGGTCCCAAATAGTTCACCAATCCTGGCTTGTTAGGCATCTGCCTGTTAAGTAGGTGATATTTTGTGACTGTAGATGCTGCAATAAGAGTGGGATTAGTAACATGTATGGTACTTATATAACCAACCTTTGGGCTTGAATATTTTTTAACAGAGGACTATTGTGTTACGTTCTGCCGCTCTTGGTAGGTTTGAAATTTGTGCACTTCTCACGCGGAAAGGTTTGAAATTTGTGCACTTCTCACGCGGAAGGACTGTTGTTGACGCGCAAATGGTCGTTCCGCCCATGCCATGTGACACTCTCTGACACGACAACAGTTTTTCCCCGTTTCGCCGTGAGGATATACAGAAACAATGGGAAGGCTAATTATTCAGCTTATTTGCCTCATCTAGTCAGAATTAATAGCATAAATTTTGAGAAGAAACGTAGATTCATGCCTTTTTAGCTGCCCGTTATCCACCTTGAATGCGGTTCCGCATTTTGACTTTCGGGCTGCTGCAGCAATTCCTCCTCTACGAAAGCAGGTCCCTCCCATCTTCAGCCTAGTCGAGACCAGACAAGAGCCGCCATGATACACCCCAAGCATTCACTCGCTGGTCCAGTGATCTTGACCGACAGATGCCTTCATCGCCTTCGTCTGGCTTCACTTTCCCATTTCCCATTTTGCAGATGCTTCCCGCTTTGTCCCCTTCATTTCCTCCATTGCCGGAGAGCAGATCCTTCTTTTTCGCACATGGAGATCTGCCCTGGTGGCGGGTGTTCGTGAAGGCAACGGAGGGTCTCACCCATATTCATGAACCTCCGTCCTCCCTGTAACCCTATGAGAGAGCTCTCCGGAATCAGCAGTACTTAATCTCGTTGCCGAGCCCTTCGCGATCATTTTGCGCTGCCCCGAAGGCCTGCATTTCACCAGCATTGCAATCTTTCTTCTTGCGCCGCGTCCATCGGCCATCCGGCGAGCCGCCGCCGGACGGCCGCTGCTGTCCACTGCTGTCGCGGCTAACTAATCTCCGCTGGAGTTGCCGTACCTGCGTTCCTAACAAGACTGACTCCGCATCCCGAAGCTCGTTAAGATGCCACCTCGTTACTTCTGCCTCCTCCACCTCTTCCTGCTCCCCTTCCTCTTCGCCGCACAATGTGGCGTCCCTCTGCCGGCGCAGTCCGCCGCAACTGCCGGCGCGATGGATCCCCTGCGGGAGGGCTTTGATTGGCTGCTTCATGAGCTCGGCGGAGCGGACGCGGACGAGTTTGCTGCGGGAGGAGGAGACGGCGCGGGCTCCGGGAGCGCTGCGCCGATGGACGGAAGCATCGAGGCTTCGCTGGAGGAGTCCGGGTTCGCGGAGCTGCTGACGTGGCTGCGCGAGAATGGCGCGGAGGGAGATGCGCTGACCGGAAAAAACCTCGAGGTGAACAATGTTGCGATTATTCAATGAAACTTGAAATCAAAGGTGATGATTCCGCAACCATGCGACATTGTCAAACATGAATATGCGACCATCGATAATGTATTGAACTCGGAAAAATCTCACACATAATCGCAGACGGGAGAAGTAATATTGCACGTTTCGGTTTTTTTTTTTTTTTTTTTTTTTTTTTCGCCTTTGTGGTGAACATTGAGGTGGAATGTTGATAGAATATTCCCTCAGCCGATCCTTTCCGGCATGCGCTGGCATGGGTTGTGCAGTCTTTCGTGTAGATAATTTCCGTCTATACACTTTTGATTGAGAATGAGAGCTTTATTAAGAATGCAGGGTGTGTACTAAGGCATATGCTAGCACGGACTGCGCCTGTGTCCAAGATTTTTACGTACGAGTCTACAATGGTGAAATTTCTTGTGACGCGGTTTCCCGTTTCTTCGTGCTAGAATCTCCCACGCACGGCTTTGCCGCTGGGACAGTTTTTGTAGTGACAGGATTGAGCAATGAAATCGCTTATCAAATTAAATGCTCTTAAAATGGTGTGAACGAACGTCTGTACGTCACATATGAAGCATCTACCTTTTTCGACTGTTCCATCGAGCCTGCTACCTTGTTCCTATTGTGCCGGCACAACCGAACCTTGCAGCTGAAGGTGTATAAAGTGGAGATTCCAGACGACTCTGGCTCGAATACCACGACCGAAGACTCTGGGATAAAGGAGGTGGGGGATGGTGCGACGGAAGAGAAGGAGGTGAAGGAGAAGGAGAAAAAGAAAGTTGTGAAGAAAAAAGTGGTGAAGAAGAAAGCGTATGATGACTATTATGATGACGAGGATGAGGAAGAGGAAGAGGAGGAGGAAGAGGTGGAGGAGGAGGAAGACGATGAGAAGAGAGGAGACGTAGCAGGCAGTGAAAATGAGAAATCAAAGAAGTTCCGGTGAGTGGAAGGCCTGGATGTTTGGTTTCTGAGTTCAGAGCCTTACAATGCAGGAGTCAGGGTTCAGGGTTCTGGGTTCATGGTTAGGGTTAGGTTTCGGGTTCAGGATTCTGAAAACCGGGTTATTGTGTTGTAATCGTTACGTGGAGATAGTACCCCATTTTGTGCTGTCTTTCAAACGCCACGTGTGGCTGCGTGGGCTACAGTCTGCTTTTGAGTAGACTCAAAAGCAGGTCGTTGTATTGTAGTCGTTGCGTGGAGGTAGTACCCCACTCTATGCTGTCTTTCAATCGCCGTGTGCGGCTGCGTGGGCTACAGTACAGTCTCGGATGGAGCCCCCCCCCGATGCAGCCTCAGGTGCACACTTTGAGGGTTTTAACCACATGTTTCTCGCTTTGAACTAGAAGGACCAGCAGCCAGCCTCACATGCCCAGTTGCTGCTTGTGGGATGCCTCGCAACTTCAGCAACCCAACTCCCTCCATTCCTCTCCTTACATCGCTTTCCCCTTACCCTTCCCCTTCTCCTCCCCTCCCCCCACCCCTCTCTCCCCCCCCTCTCCCCCCAGGTTCTTCCCCCAGCTGCTAGCAGCAGCGCCCATAGGCGCGGGGCAGCTGCTGCTGCGCCTGCCCCTGCCCCTGCTGCTCAACGCCTCGCGCTGCTCCGCGCCCTCCCCCCGCCTCCCCCTCCCCCCACGCCTCCCCCTTTCCCCCGAAGGCGACCTCGCCGCCTGCCTGCTGCTGCTACAGCAGCAGGGGGAGGGGGGCGAGCTGGGGAAGGGAGTGGCGGAAGGAGAGGGGGAAGCTGCGGGGGAGGGGGAGGGCGCGGGGGGGAGCTGGGGAGCGCAAGTGACTCCTGCTGTGCTGCCGGCGCTGCTGGCGTCCCGCACGGCCCACCTGCTGCCCATGCTCAGAAACGACCTCCCCCACCTGCCCCTCCTCCACCAGGTCCGCCCTCCCCCTACCCCCCCCTCCACCTTGCTCTCCTCATCGCCCTCTTTGTTCCCTATGCCCCCCTCACCTTCCCTACGTCCCAAGTTCTTCTTCCCTGTTTTTCTTCTCCTGTCGCCCCCCCCAATCCACCCACCCAACTAAACTCCTGGCCTCTCGCCTATATAGGAGTCGCTTTTGAGAAATCTCAAAACCCCACATCCCCTCTCTTCCCCACTTCAACTGCTACCACACCCCCCCCCACCGCCCCACCTCGTTGTTTTCTCCATGATCTGCTGGTGTTATTGACGTTTTTATCAAATTTCCTCTACCCAACTTCGCCTGTTTTTTACTTCCGTTGTCTCTACTTCGCTGCACCGCGCTGCACCTCATTTCACTTCGCTCTCAGTCTGTTGTATCTCCTTCCTCCTCACTTTACTCCTGCCTCCTCCCTGCCCTCTCTTTCCCTCCCACCTCTCGCTGCCCTCTCCTTCCCTCCAACTCTCTCGCTCCCCTCTTCCCCACCCCCCTCTCGCCCTCCCACATCCGCCCCTCTCTTCTCCTTCGACGTCCCTGCTTCGCCCTCCCTGCTTCGCCCTCCCTGCTTCGCCCTCCCTGCTTCGACCTCCCTGCTTCTCCCTGCCCCTCTCGCCCCCTCTGCTTCGCGTTCCCCACTTCGCCCTGCCCTTCTTGCCCTCTCTGCATCTCCCTGCCGCTCATCCTGCCAGGCCTTGGCCCAGAGGCAGCAGTACGAGCAGGAGTATGCCAACTGGACCGCCACCATCAGTAGCACCACCGACACTGGCAGCAGCAGCAACAGCAGTGCCGTGTCGCTGCCGTCGCTGCAGCAGTTTCTGGTGACGGTGGCGGCCGTGAGGGCGCTGGCTCTGCCCATGCGCCTGCCGCCCCTGCAGGAGGGGGATGGGGAGGGGGAGGAGCAGGGGGGCAGGGGTAAGAAGGGCGGGAAGAAGGGCGGAAGGAAGGGAGGGAAGAGGCAGAAGAAGCAGAAGCAGCGGCGGTTTGAGCTGACGGTGGTGCCCCTCGTGAATGCTGTTGCGCGGGCGAATGAGAGGAACCTAGGGAACGTGCAGTGGCAGGTGAGGTGATGGCAAAGTGCGGTGGCAGGTGAGAGGCTGTCTGAGCAGTGGTAAGCTGCAATGGCATGGACCGTACGTACATGAGATGAGATGTTACCATAGCAGCCCCCATTCGAAATCCCACTTATTGGCTCCATCCCTCTTATGCCCTGTCTCTCCTATCCCGCTCATCCCGATTTCCCAAACCCCCCTCTCGTCCCCCCACCCAGCTCACCCACTCAAACTTCCACCTGAGGGCGTCAGAACCGTTTTAAGTTTGACTCAATACAGACTGGGATTCAGCCTCTAACCCCCCCTTGTCTTCCCCATTCTTCCCACCCCGATTCCTCACCGCCCCTTCCCCACCCAGCTTACCCATTCGGGGTTCCACCTGAGGGCGTCAGAAGCCATTCCCACCGGGGCTGCCCTCGTGCTGCCTCTCAACGGTGGCCTGCCCGACCCGCTACAAGCAGCAGCAACACACGCAGGGGCACAGGGGACAGCAACAGAGTGGGAGAGCGAGGAGGAGGAGGGGCGGGCACATTTGACATCATTGGAGGAAGTGGAGGAGGCGGACAGCCATGTGTCGCCGGCCACGCTGCTATCTAATGATGATGCTTTCCTCTCCCTTGGGATCATCTCCGCCTGCTCCGCCTTTGACCGTGTGCAGGTCGGTACAGAGCGGTGGAGCTAGGTGCCGAGAGGTAAAGGTCGGTTGTGAGTGGTGCATGTCGGTTTGGAGCGGTGGAAGCCAGTTTGTAGCTGTGCGGTTGGGTTGTGAGGGGTGCGGATGGGTCAAAAGGGGTGCAGTTTCGTGGTTGTCGTGGGATTCATAGGGGTTGCCCAATTTTTGTCATTCCCACTGTTCCCATTCCGCCCACACCACCCATTCCCCCATTACCCCACTTTCCCTTGTTTCCCCGCTTACACCCCTTTTCCCCACTCACCACACTCCCCCTCACCACACTCCCCCTCACCACACTCCCCCTCACCACACTCCCACTCACCACACTCCCCCTCACTACCCCCAATGCATGCATCCCTCTACTTCCCCCCCACCCTTGCCAGCTCTACCCGTCATACGGCGCACTCACCCAGAGGGTCTCTCTCCCCGCCCTCTCTCTCCCCCCTCTCTCTCTCCCCCCTCTCTCTTTCCCCACCCTCTCTCTCCCCCCCCCTCTCTCTCCCCCCCCCTCTCTCTCCCCCCCCTCTCTCTCCCCCCCCCTCTCTCTCCCCCCCCTCTCTCTCCCCCCCCCTCTCTCTCCCCCCCCTCTCTCTCCCCCCCCTCTCTCTCCCCCCCCTCTCTCTCCCCCCCCTCTCTCTCCCCCCCCTCTCTCTCCCCCCCCTCTCTCTCCCCCCCCTCTCTCTCCCCTCCCTCTCTCTTCCCCCCCTCTCCCTTTTCTCCACCCTCTCCCTGCACCTCCTACAGCTGTACCCCTCGTACGACACGCTCACTCAGAGCGTCCTCAGTGCAGCGCACGTGAACCCCGACTTCAAGCCATCAGCCTTTATGAAACTGGCTGATCGCGTGCGCACAGCGCTGCTGAAGGAGGTGCTGTGGTGGGGGGAGGGAGGAAATGGCACTCACACAAACACCCCACCCACCCCCCTCTCTCCCCTCTCTCTCCCCTCCCTCTCCCCCCCTTCTTTTTCCACCCTCCTCCCCTCCCCTTTCCCCCCGCATCAGCTCTACCCCTCGTACGACGCGCTCACTCAGAGCGTCCTCAGTGCAGCGCACGTGAACCCCGACTTCAAGCCATCAGCCTTCATGGAACTGGCTGATCGCGTGCACACAGCGCTGCTGAAGGAGGTGCGTGCGGTGAAGCAGGAGGTGCTGTCCACCCTAGTGCGAGAGAAGCTGCTCGCTGCCGCTGTGCGAGCCAAGAGCGGCCGCGGCGTGGGAGGGAGAGGCGGCAAGGCGGAGAGAGGAGGGGTGAAGGGAGGAGGGAAGGGAGTGGTGGGGAGGGAGGGAGAGGCTGGGAAGGAGCAGGAGGGGTGTGGAGGGGGCGTGGTGGATCAGCTGCTGTTTTGGGAGAGGAGAAGGGCTATGAGGCAGAGGTACCGGCAGCGACAGAGGAAGCGAGCCGCTGCCCTGCTGGCTGAACTAGAGGCGGAGAGAGCAGGCGAGGCAGAGGCTGATGGGGAGGGAAGGAGCAGCAAGGGGAGGAAGGGTAGCAAGGGGCGGAAGGGGAAGAAGGGGAGATGGGATGAGGAGGAGGAGGAGGGGGAATGGGAGGACGAGGAGGATGCGGTGGAGGGGTTGTATGTGTATTCGGATGGCAGGATGGACCCTGAGCTGGTGGCGTACTTCAGTGCTGTTGTGCTGCTGGCAGCTGCTGGTCAAAGTGAGTGAGTCGTGCTTGCAAGGTGGCTTTGGGAGCCATGTCCAGGCCAGGGTAAGTGGAAAGTCGTAATTTGAGGCAACTTTCAGGCTGCCTCAAAGCACAGAGGAGGATGCGGTGGAGGGGCTGTATGTGTACTTGGGTGGCAGGATGGACCCTGAGCTGGTGGCGTACTTCAGTGCCGTTGTGCTGCTCGCAGCCACAGCTGCACAGAATTGCTTGCTTGTGTATTGGGTTTACCCCGCTCCCATTCCTTCCTCCCCTCGCCCCTCCAGTGCCGGATGCAATCTCCGTGGCATGTGTGAGCATGGTATATGCGTGGAACCTGGACGGCTTTTCAAAAACCTCAAGAACTCCCTTCCGTCCCTCCTCTCCCCCCGTCCCCTTCCACCGTCATCAGTGCCGGATGTCATCTCCTTGGCTCGTGTGAGCGTGGCATATGCATGGAACCTGGACGGCATCACCACATGCACGTACATGCCGCTGCTCTCCGACCCATCCCACCCGCTCTACATGCACATGCCTCCCGACCCCAACAACCCCTCCGCCTCGCCCCCGTCACCCGGTAACCACCCGGTGGTAACCGCGCTGTCGCTCGCCCTGGACGTCACTGCCAGCAGCCTGCAGCGGCCCATATCGGATCTCATGACAGCAATGATTGCTCTGGATGAGATCGGGCGGCGGCTGATAGAGACAGAGCCCATCTGCCACATGGCGCTGCACTCCGAGATTCTCTCTGAAACCTTGGATAAGGTGAGTGAGAGTTGACTTTTGAGTCGACTCAAAAGTCAACTCGGAGATTCTCTCTGAAACCTTGGATAAGGTGAGTGAGAGTTGACTTTTGAGTCGACTCAAAAGTCAACTCGGAGATTCTCTCTGAAACCTTGAATAAGGTGAGTGAGAGTTGACTTTTGAGTCGACTCAAAAGTCAACTCGGAGATTCTCTCTGAAACCTTGGATAAGGTGAGTGAGAGCTTGGTGTGCCACATGCCCACATTGTGTTGTATGCCCGTGTGATGTGTGGCATTTTTACTTGAGGGATGATGGACGGAGCCCATCTGCCAGCCACATGGCATAGCACCCAGAGATTCTCTCCGAGACCCTGGATAAGGTGAGAGAGGGAGTGAGGCAGGAGAGCTTGTTTGTGGTCATGCCCGTGTTCTGCTGTATGGCCGTGTGAGGTGTGTCACTGGCTTGAGGGCGCATGGAGACGGGGCCCATCTGTCACGGGGTACAGCACCCAGAAATTCTCTCTGAGAACCTGGAAAAGGTGAGAGAGGGAGTGAGGCTGGAGGCCTTTGTAGGTCCTTGCGACGTTTTTGAGAATTCCCAGTCGCTTTTGAGAATTCCCAGTTGCCTTTGAGAATTCTCGGAAGTCGGCACTTTGATCAGGGTGAGGGAGAGAGCTTATTGCTTCTCCCTTTATAAGGTTGGACAGCTTGTGGACAGAACCGTGTTCCTTCCCACTTTCCTCCTACCTTTTCCTTTTTCTTCTGTCCCTGCCTTTCCTTTCCTTTTTTCCCCTCGCTCCTCCCACCCAGGTGTGCACGCCGGCTTTCTTCGCGGAGGCAGCAGCAGTCAAGCCCGTGCTGGCCTTCTCCCCTCCCCTTCACTCTCGCCCCCTCTCTCCATCCTGTCTCTCCTTCCCAGGTGTGCACGCCAGCCTTCTTCACGGAAGCAGCAGCAGTGAAGCCCGTGGTGGCCTTTCCCTCCTCACCTACCGTTCTGGCCTTCTCCCCTCCCCTTCTCTCTCCCCCTCTCTCCCTACTGTGTCCCCCACTCAACACTACCCCTTCCCAGGTGTGCACGCCGGCTTTCTTCGCGGAGGCAGCAGCAGTGAAGCCCGTGGTGGCGTTCCGAGCCAGCAAGCGAGACATCCTCGCCCTCCTCTCCTCCCGCCTCAAAGACTCCTGCTCCGTCCAATACCCCCACGAGGCCCAGACCGCTGCCACCGCCACCACCGCCGCTGCCGCCCTAGGCAGTGGCACGGGAGGGGCAGGAGGAGCAGGGGAGGGAAGGGAGGTGGGGGCGGGGAGGGGAGGGGAGAGGGGGGAGTGGAGTGAGTTGGCGAGGGAGGCAATGGAGGATCTGGATGATGAGGAGTGGCTGGATGAATTCATTCAGTGGATTCGAGAGAACGGCATCCCTGACTTTGCTGCTCCAGGATCCATCTTTCAGGTAAGCTCGCGAGGGAGGGGAGAGGGGGGAGTGGAGCGAGCTGGCGAGGGAGGCGATGGAGGATTTAGATGATGAGGAGCGACTGGATGAATTCATTCAGTGGATCCGCGAGAACGGGATCCCTGACTTTGCTGCGCCAGGGTCCATCTTCCAGGTGAGAAGAACCTTAAAAAACGGAGCCTTGCTATTGTACTGTCTGTTGGGGGACCTCATCTGGATGATAAGGAGCGGCTGGGGGAGTTCATTCAGTGGATTCGCGAAACTGCGTTCCTGATTTTGCCATGCCGGAGGGGACCATCTTCCAGGTGAGTGAAGCTTATCACTGGAGCCTTGTTATTGTTTGTTAGGGGACCACTGTTGGGTTGAAAGGAGCGGCTGGAGGAGTTCATGTATTGGGATTCGTGAGAACGGCATTCTCGACTTAGCCATGCCAGGCAGGAACGATCGTCCACCCACCGGGGTCACCTTTTCCCATTTGCCCTTCCCTCCCATCGCCCCATTTCCTCGTCCCCCCGTCGCCCCATTTCCCCTTCCCCCTATCGCCCCATTTCCCCTTCCCCCCGTGCAGCTGGTGTATCGCAACTCCAAGCCATCTGGCGCAAAGGCTGTTGCTGACACCTGGTTGAAGCCCAGGTGCGTTCAGGTGGAAGCCCAGGTGGTTCGAGGCAGAAGGGTAAGGTATTAAGGTGTGCTTGGACAACTTAGTACCCTAGTACCTTACCTTGTGCACATGGGGGGGGGAGCAACTAGAAGCTGTGCGTATGTCAGCACTCCTCCCAACCCAAGTGCCCTCTGCCAATGTGGTAACATGGTAACATGACAACTTGAATTGAAACAGCTGGGTAACATGGTTAGATTGTAACACCATAACTTGGGAATATGGTAACGTGGTAACATGCCAGCAAGCAATGCAACGTGCAAAGAAACCCATTTTCTCTCCCCCCACTACAGGCGGCAACTCACAGTGTATGCAGTGCGGGGCAGGCGCGCAAGCAGGCAGGGGAGCACATGATGAGCATCCCACGGGCGCTCTTCCTCGCCACAGACAAGATGCTGCAGGACGGAGTGCCCTACCAGGGCCCTGTCTGGTCCACCGGAATGGCTGCTGCATGGCTGTGCCGTGAGATGGTGAAGGGCAGGGAGTCCTTCTGGTGGCCATACCTGCAGTTCCTGCCTCCCTCTGTTGGCCTGCCTTTCTTCTCCAAGCCGGAAACACTGATGGAGCTCGACTCACCTGCTTTTGTTCAGAAGGTGTGTGGGTGGATGCGTGTGTGTGTGTGTGTGTGTGGATGTGGGTGTGCGCTGGGTTAGGGGAGGAAGGGAGGGGAGTGGCTGGTTGTGGGTATGTGTGTGTGTGCGCGAGCGGGCGCGCGCGCGCGCACGTGTGTGTGTGTGTGTGTGTGTGTGTGTGCATGTGTGTGTGTGTGTGTGTGTGCATGTGTGTGTGTGCGTGTGTGTGTGTGTGTGGGGGGGGGGGTGTGTGTGTATGCACACGTGTGCTTGTAGGTGTGTGATCGTGTGTGTGTGTGTGCACGTGTGTGTGTGATCGTGTGTGTGTGTGTGCGTGTGCGAGTGCGTGTGTGCGTGTGTGTGTGTGTGTGCGTGGGGGGGGGGGGTGTGTGTGTATGCACACGTGTGCTTGTAGGTGTGTGATCGTGTGTGTGTGTGTGCACGTGTGTGTGTGATCGTGTGTGTGTGTGTGCGTGTGCGAGTGCGTGTGTGCGTGTGTGTGTGTGTGTGTGTGGGTGTGTGCGCGTGGGTGTGTGTGAGTGTGCGTGTGTGTGTGGGTGTGTGCGCGTGGGTGTGTGTGTGTATGCGCGTGTGTGCATTTACGTGTGTGATCTTGTGTGTGTGTGCATCCCTCTCTCCCCCACTTCCTTCCCCACTCCTTACCTCCCTCCCCACACAACACCCCATCTGGACGACCATCGCCAAGAATATTCCTGAGCCACCTCCATCCCTATCCATCCCCCTCCACCCTTCTACACCCCTCTCCACCCCTCCCCCTACCCTCCTCCATCCCTCTCCTACCCCCCTCCACCTCTGTGCATCAGATATCAACCCATCTGAACAACTACCGGTCGGAGTACAACCGCATTGCACCGCACTTGCGTGCCAACACCACTTTCTTCGAGTACCTGTGGGCCGTCTCCATCATCAACTCCCGCGCCTTCGGGGACCAGACGCGCGGTAACATGGTTACCATCACGGTGGAAGGCAAGGACCAGGAGGTGCCTCTGGCGAGCGGGCCCTTAGCGCTCGTGCCGATAGCGGAGCTGCTGGACCATGAAGACATGTTCCAGGCTCAGTATGATGTGAGTAAATCATATGGGGCATGGCGCAGTGGTGGATGGTAACAGCATAACCGTCACGATGGAGGGCAAGGACCAGGAGGTGCCTCTGGCGAGCGGGCCCTTCAGCGCTCGTGCCGATAGCAGAGCTGCTGGATCATGAAGACATGTTCCAGGCTCAGTACGATGTGAGTGGACTTGGATGTTGAGATGTGGGGGGTTGAGAGGAGGAGGTGTCTTATGCGACATGATCCGAGGAGCTGCTGCTGGGCTATGTCTTCATGCCCTGTCATGCCCCCTCTCCACGCCCTTCTCCCCTTCTACTCCCAACTCTCCTCCCCTTCTCCTCCACTTCTTCTCCCCCTCTCCTCCCCTTCGCCTCCCCTTCCCCTCCCCCTCTCCTCCCCTTCTCCCCACCTTCTCCTCTCCTCCTCCACCCAGATTGGAGCATCACAGTTTGACTTCATAGCTTTGATGCCCTTTGCCAGGGGCGACGAGCTGTTCTCCTCTTCTCCACCCCCTCTCCTCCCCGTCTCCTCCTCTTCTCCACCCCCTCTCCTCCCCGTCTCCTCTTCTCCTCCCTTTTCTCCTCCCGTCTCCTGCCCCTCTCCTTTCCCTCTCCTCCCCCCTCTCCTCCCCTCACTCTCCTCCTCTCCTCCTCCGTCCAGATTCAAGCATCACAGTTTGAGTTCATAGCTTTGATGCCATTCACCAAGGGAGCCGAGCTCTTCACGTCGTACGGCCCCAAGGTGAACGAGGAGCTGCTGCTGGGCTACGGCTTCGTGCTGGACGGAAACAAGCAGGAGAACGTGCTGCTCTTCCGCACGCTGCTAGATGCAGTGAACCTGGTCGCCCTCGTCCTGCACCGCGGCGAGTGGGTGGTAGGCCCGGGTGGCTTGGGTGGGGCGGCTGGGAAGGGCGGCAAGACAGGGGAGGCTAGGGATGTGAGTGAGTGCCACGAAGGGATTGAGGGAGAGGGAGAGGAAGAGGAGGAGGGGAAGAAACGGACATGTGCAGCGAAATACGGGGATGAGGCTGTGGAAGGTGGTGGTGCGGCTGTGAGTGCAGAGGCGGGCAGCAAAGGGGATATGGAGCTGAAGCAGGGCTTGGCACGCATCTGGGGAGAAGGGCTGGGTGACTGGCTGGTCAACGAGGGTGCTGATGGTGATGCGGATGGTGATGATGATGATGATGATGATGATGATGATGATGATGATGATGATGATGATGATGATGATGATGATGATGATGATGATGATGATGATGATGATGATGATGATGATGATGATGATGATGATGATGATGATGATGATGATGATGATGATGATGATGATGATGATATGGTTATGACTACGAGGAGGACAACGATGAGGAGGATGATGATGAAGAAGCCGCCGGGAGCAGGTGGGGCAAAAGCAAAGTGCAGGAGCGAGGGAAGAAGCGGAAGAACAGCAACAGAAACAAGCACAAAAACAAGAAAAAGAGCAAGGGGAAGAGCAAGAGCGGCAGCAGGCATGGAAAGCAGAAGCAGAAGAAGAGCAAGAAGCAGCAGCAATCAGACTCCCCAACAGCCAAGCTTCTGCGAGTGCGGCAGGCGCTCTGGCGGGTGGCAGCCAAGGCAGTAGAAGCAATCGCCAGGGAGCGCGCCAAGGCAGAGAAGCAGTTCGTGCACGTGGGAGCCATGCCTCAGTACTTGGCTCGGCAGGAGATCAGGAGGGAGAGCGAGGCAGACGAGGTGAATGGCGGAGTGGAGGTGCTGGCAGGGAAATACAAAGACCCGAGTTTTGGCGTGTCCGTGTGGCGTGGGGGGATTGTGGAGCCGAATCTCATGGCGGTGTTTGCTGCTGTGTGGTACTACCTCAAGCACCATTCAGGTGAGACTCGCATGGGAGTGTTGGTTGAATGAGGGGAGGAGGGGATGGGGGGGGGACGAGGGTTGAGAGAGGCAAGCAACGGGGTGTGTCTGTAGTTAGGAGTAGCAGCAGGGGGTTGGAGGGAGAGAGCGAGGCGGACGAGGTGAATGGTGGGCTGGAGGTGCTGGCAGGGAAGTACAAGGACCCGAGTTTTGCCGTGTCCGTGTGGAGAGGTGGGATCGTGGAGCCGAACCTGATGGCGGTTTTTTCTGCTGTGTGGTACTATCTCATGCACCAGTCAGGTGAGAGCTGCTGGGTAAGCTTCGAACGATGAGTTTGAATCTGAGAGTCTATCTTTCTGGCATTCCTGTGTGGAGCCGAGCCGAGCCGAACCTGTCGGCTGTGTTCGCTGCTGTTCGGACTACATGGAGCGATGATTGGGTGTTAGGGTTTTTTTTTTGAATTATTGTGTTCCTGATAGTACATTCAAGGGAGTGTCCAAACGTGTTGGCTGTGTTCGCTGCACTGTGGTACTACCTCAAGCACCTTCCAGGTGAGTGAGATTTATTGCTTTCTGCCCTCTGTTACTCAGTTAACATCCAAGGGAGTGTCTGAATGTGATAGCCTAATCCTACATCCTCCCCTTCCCCTGTATTCTCTCGCCCTCTCTCCTCCAGAGCCCCCGGCCGACATGGCCAGTTCGGTGCTGTACCTGGGGTGGGCTGTGAGCAACAGTGGGTGTCGGGACGCACATGTTGATGGATAGCCTAGTCACGTTTCAACTCCTTCCCCTATACGTTCTCTCGCCCTCTCTCCTCCAGAGCCCCCGGCCGACATGGCCAGTTCAGTGCTTTACCTGGGGTGGGCCGTGAGCAACAGTGGCTGTCGGGACCCACATGTTGATAGCCAAATCATGCATTCACCCCTTACTCTTTCTCTGCGCTCTCCCCTCCCTCCGTCAGAGCCCCCATCGGACATGGCCAAGTCAGTGCTGTATCTGGGCTGGGGAGTGAGCAACAGCGGCTGTAGGGACGTGGCCTCTCCCTTCTCCAACGTGCTGCCCGCCCTGCAAGCAGCGGCTGACACCGTTCGTCTGCTAGCGCAGGCGCGGCTGCAGCAGATGCCGACCAGCATAGAAGAGGACGAAGCGATCCTGAGGGAGCTGGAGCGGTGCAAGAGCGGCGGGAAGATGGGGGCGGGTGGTGGGGAGGGGGTGAAGGGTGGGAAACTGGGGAAGGAAGGAAAGAAGAAGCCAGCACAGAGCAAGCAGCAGCAGAAGGCGAAGCTGACGAGCCTGGAGGAGGAAGTTTCCGCAAAGCGACTCAGCCGGCGCCGGCGCCGGCGTGCTGTTAGCGAGGGGAGGATCAGCGATGACTACAGCGATGATGACAACAACGAGGGTGACAACACCGAGGAGGAAACGGACCTAGAGCTCGGGAGCAGGAGCGATGAAGAGGAGGCGATAGATTGTGATGCGTGGGCGCGAGAGCAGGCCAGTGGGGAGAGCGAGGAGGAAGGCGGCGGGTCGGAGAGCGGGAATGGCAGCGGCGGTAGTAGTGGGGGTGCGAAGAGGCTTACTGTGATGCGGGTGCGGTGTGGGTGTGAGGAGTTTAGGGCGGAGGCGGATGAGCGGATGGTGGCGGTGCGGTTCCGGAAGGCCAAGAAGGCGGTGCTGAAAGAAGTGGTGGACCGGCTCAGAAAGGCGTGCCCTTCCTCCCCCACTGCTTTCCTCTGAAATGACGTTTGAGCCGACTCAAAAGTCACTTCGTTTTGAGTCGACTCGGAAGGCTACGGTAAGAAGGTGGTGATGAAAGAGGTGGTGGAGTGGCTAAAAAAGGCATGCCCTGCCTCCACCACTGCTTTTCTCTGAAAATCCAAGTCCATGGCCTCTTGTGATTCCACACCTGATTTCCCTGTGGTAATCCCTTCCTGAATTCCTTGTAGTACACCGCACCCTGTCATGGGGGTTCGTTGGTAGCTGTCCACCTGTGGTCTTTGTTTTGCGCGGAGACTGTGCCAGCCAGCTGGTAGGCATGGGGGGGAGGAGCATCGGAGTGCACTGTGCGGCGAGCTGGCAGAGCCACTGTTTGTTGTCGCTGCCTTGTTTCACCTGTCTCTGATGCAGCTCACCGTGCTTGGTCGTCTGGCCGCATTGCTACCACTAGATAGTGATAACCCAATTTAGCGCTGCTTTCTACATAGAACTTTCAATAAGTGTTTGCAACAATCACCACACCAATACTTGTGTTTTGACAGCTGGAGCTGCCCACATCCCGCTTTGGATACCACCAGAAACACCTGGAAACATAAAAATATGATAATTAGCAGGAGACATACCAGTAACACAATCTCATGTTCCTTGTACTTCGACGCATCATCCCCACCAACCGATTTGCACACCACGCCTTCATCTTCCCGCTTTATGAGACAGCCCACAATGCTTGAGCTGAGCATGGCTGCTTTTTCACCTCCCGAAATTAGGGTTTAGTCAATGGCATCAGCTCGCGTGACCTGCTCCACCAACTCCCTCACAATCAGCCGCTTCGGCGGGAACGATAACCTCTGCTTCAGCTCAGGCATCCGCCACTGGCGCTGCGAATGCGGCAGCCCGACGCGCCGACGAGCCGCACTCGCAGGCCGACGCGCCGCACTGACAGCGGAAGTTGTCACTGAAGGGTGCGGTTGGCGCCTGAGTTAGTAATGCTGCCGTAGTCGATGCTCAACTCTTCGCCTGGCGCGATGTCCCGCAAAGCCACCACCGTCACCAAGTCTTCTTCCATTCCGCAGTTTGGGTCGCTCGAGTGGTTAATGAGTTCGGGCGTCTCGGGCCCACGCGTCGGATCTGGTTTCTGCTCGTTTAACGACTCGGAGTCGTTTATTTGCAGCGAGAGCTGTCGCGTGCGCTCTTCGCCGGCAACCTTGCCGGCGAAAACGAGAACCCGTTCCCCGCGTCCAATGCTCGCCAAAGCAAACAGCCCCTTGGAGCCGTCCGCGTCGCCCTTGTAGCGCGGAACCACGCGCGGATCGTACCACCCCGACTCGGCCATCTTCCGCTCGATATAGGCCGAGCAGTGGCCGGCGTTTCGCTGCTGCCAGTCGCGCGAGCGCCACTCGGAAAATTTGAGCGTGCCGCGGCAGCACGTGGCGCCGCAGCGGCAGAGCAAACCGGCGTGCATGCTGCCCTCCGTTTCCGTGGATGCATAGTCGTACGTGATTTGCTCGCCGGGTTGAATGTCTCGCAGGGCGACCATGCAACGTGGGTTAATGTACCACGAGTTGGGGTCGCACGAGTGGTTGTAATAGAGGCTTGGGTCCTCGTCGGGGTCGGTTGTTGTGTCGTACACGTCGTCCTCGACCATGTACGAATATCGAATCATGATCTCGCGCTTCTCCTTATCGGGTACCGCCAATAAGTCATGAGCGTGGTAGTACACTCGCCGCTCTTCTTCCTCAATGTCCCAATCGCAAACGATCTCGCCTTTTGCGATTAAGCTGCTCGCGAAGAGCCCCCGGCATTGGAAACCGTAGAGCTCGTGCTCTTGCACGACCATGTGCGGGTGGAGACCCATGATGCAGGATCAGGAACGAGTGGGGTGGTACAACTAGACGTGCAGTCTGATAATTGGGAACGCTCTGAAGTTGAATATACTTACTGAGAAATGTAATGTACGTGTACTGTATTATATCGCTGCTAGATCGTCTCGACGATCGGTATGATGTTGAGGTGAGGGGATCTCGGGGGTCTCGACGGGTGTCGGGGGCGGGCATCTCGAGGTGATGGAAACAGGAATTTCCCAAGGGAAGAGATCATCGAGAAGCCGAACATTAGCAGAGAAGTGGCCGAATTAGGGCCGCGTGAGTCGCACCCCTAGTACTTAGGTCCGAACCTGCGTACGAGCCTTTTTTTTTCGAGCCATAACAAATATAAACCCCTATTGGATGGCATGATTTTAGGGAGAAATCAACCCTAAACACTCTGCGACAAGGTGTTTAGGGTTGACTTGTTTCTAAACAAAATTCTGTCCGCTTGTTGGGTGTTTAGGCTCGAAAGTTGTTCAGGCTAGTTGCGGCGCTGGTTCGGCACTGCTTCGAGGGGGTGCGACTCACACGGCCCTAATTCGGCCATCTCTCTGCTATTACTCGGCCCTAATTTGGTCATTTCCGATTTCCCAACCACTCGCGGGTTCTGTGGCGGTGGAGAAGTGTGAGATGGCAACTACATGGGAGTTTTACGCCAAGGCGTTACATTGGTAAGAGACGTTAGGGGAACAGAAACACGGTGTTCTTCTGCCTCAGAAGCACGGCGGCACTAACTACTGTTACTGTAATGATCTATCACTGGCTGCAGGATCCCGCAAATGACAGTAATCCACCTGTCACATACTGGTGGAGAACCACATCTATCTTCTGGACAGCTGTCACCTCAGTACTCAGGGCGTCCCCTCCCCACCCCGCGTTTGCCCGCCATAGATGGAAATTCGGACACATAAGAAGTAATCTTTTGTTTCTTGTATATATATGGATATGCCCCAAATTTGATGTACTGGATTTTCTGGACGAAACTATTTCTTTTTGAAGGAGATGCTTCGGATACATCATTCAAACCCTAACTTCCAGAAATGCTTTGGCAGAGTATGCAGACAGTTGTCATTTCAGTCGCGTGCCATTTAATTCAGCAAACAAATTGAAATCCTTGAGCAAAAAAACAACAGTCGGGGTAACTTTAGAAGGAAAAGTAGGCGGGCAACAGCTGGTGTCCAAACTTCAGATGGCGGGAAAATGTAGGGACGCCATCTCACATGTGACTGTGATGAAAACACTGTGCTGTACCAAGTGTACCCCTTTGCCCTGTCAACTGTATATTCCAGGGGGGCAACTTCAAGCCGGGTTTTCGAACGAACCTGGACGGGGTCAGCAGCAGCTTGGAGCGAGCCGCTGGTGTTAGCAAGCGGACTCAGTCACATTCGAGGAAACTACGACAAACAACGGAACGGACTGTCATAAAAAATTTCAGGGAACACGGGCAGCCACTGGTGCAAGCAGTCTCAGGTCCCATTTGAGTGTGTTGGACGAACAAGGGGTCTGAGATATTTCGACCTCCGTAAGGACGTGGACCGGATCGAGGCGATCTGAGGCTGATTAGAGGCGACCTACATTCTCAACCGTGGGATGAGAGAAGATGGATGGTTGGGAATGTGGGTCGGTTCTGGTCATTGCGATCAGCCTCAGATCGCCTCGATCCGTTCCACGTCGTAAGCACCCCGCTTCTGGCACTCGAGTTTTGATTAAGACAACGTACAGAAAGTTCATACTGACCGTTAGTGAACACGCCCTTAAATTCACCACACCGCGATATGGTCCTAAGATTTTGTAACCGCTTATCTCACACATGCGAGGTGTGGTGTGGAGAGGTTGAGCACACCTGTAATATCTTTTCTGCCAATAGTAATTTGCGGGATCCATGTGGTCGATGTTACAGTTCTGTAGACCACGGATGCCAACGTGTACACACTGGAAACTGTAGGGTACACCTTCGATTTGTATTCCGTGCAGGCGAACAACGTGCGGATCATTTTCATCCTGGCTCTCAATGGTCTACACCTAGTCCGCGGTATTTTAACCGCCGCTATCTTAACCGCGCGAGAGTACTTCTCTTTGGTCAGACTTGTTTAAACGAGTAGTTCGAAAATTAATGAGGGTATAATCTAACATTCCCTTCGCGAGATCCGGCAGTTAAAACACTGCCAATGCCGATATTCCCCCTATTTCGGAGCACTAAGTGTGCGCGTGGATGAGTAGTTTGTGTGTACCTTTTCCGGCTAAGTAAGAGGAACAAAATCCTCCTGAGTTACATTAGGGCCAAAGTACACTTACCTAAGAAGCGCTGACTTCCAGTTTTGTTTTTTCCTTCCCCCGTGAAAATCAGGGCAAGAATTCGAACAGCTCAGGACTCAAAGTTTTGGTCCCAGGGACTTCGACAGGCCTGACCCAGACACCATGAGGCCTGACTGCGACGCGGTGCTGCTTGAGGGGTCGAATGCTGGAACGTTGTGTTTTCGTCCGAGTGGTAGATATCTCAGGGGAATCCTGGGCCATTCGTGCCTTCGGTGACAAAGCACTTGGTTGTGACGCATCGGCACACAATAAACTGTTGGGACCTGATGTACATGGCCCACCCATGATTTCAGAGCCTGCCTGCCCACAATTTCAAGCGCACCGTCCTATTGAAGGCTATCTTACACGCCGTGGTCATTCCCAGGAAAGAAAAAAGAAGCAAATAATTGCCACACGTCAATGATTCATTGGTTGTCTCCGTTCCCTGTTTTCTGCAAGATCTTTGGTAATCCCATCGGCCGTCTCACAGGTCCCCTACCCGAATTAATTACTCGGAAGGAAGAAACTCTAGATTCCATCAACGAGATGCCTCTGCCTGTTGTCTTAGTTGTGCTCCAGGAGAGGCATTCAATGCCTCCAGTATAACGCCGAGTTATAATCAGTCTCAGCGACGAGGAACTTCAGCGCATTCCCACCTCGCACAACATACCACCCACATTCCATCAACGAGATACCAACAGCGCGCTCTCGCACAACATACCACCCTGCCCACCCGTTCCTCAGCCCAACAGGCTGATCCTCAGCATGGGTCTCCACCCGCACATCGTCGTGCAAGAGCACCAGCTCTACGGTTTCCAATGCCGCGGGCTGTTCGCGCACAGCTTTATCGCACAAGGCGAGGTCGTTTGCGATTGGGACGAAGGAGAGATTCGCGGGTACCACGCTTCAGACTTATCGGCGGAACCCGATAAGGAGAAGCGCGAGACAATGATTCGCTACGCGTACATGGTCGGTGACGACTTGTACGACACGACAGCCGACCCCGAGGACGATCCGAGCTTTTATTACAACCACTCGTGCGACCCCAACACATGGTACGCTAACCCGCGTTGCATGGTCGCCCTGCGAGACATTCAGCCGGGCGAGCACGTCACGTACGACTATGCCTGCACGGAGACGGAGGGTAGCATGCACGCCGGCCTGCGCTGCCGCTGCGGCGCCGCGTGCTGCCGCGGAACGCTCACATTCACCGAGTGGCGCTCGCACGACTGGCAGCGACGGTTCGCAGGGCACTGCTCGGCTTATATCGAGCGGAAGATGGCCGAGTCGGGGTGGTACGACCCGCGCGTGGTGACTCGTTACAAAGGTCGCGGCGCGGACGCCTCCAAGGGGCTGTTCGCATTGGCGAGCATCCGACGTGGCGAACCGCTTCTCGTCTTCGCCGGCAAGCTTGTCGGCCTCGATTATCTCCTAGGAAGTGACGAACGCACGCGAGAGCTCTCGCTGCGAGTCAACGACCACCTCTGGCAGGTGCCGGATCCGAAGCGTGGGCCCGAGACGCCCGACTTTATCAACCACTCGTGCGACCCTAACTGCGGACTGGAAGACTCGGTGACGATAGTGGCCATGCGGAGCATAGCGCCGGGCGAAGAGTTGAGCATTGACTACGGTAGCGCGAACGCAGGCGTCGTCCGCACCAGCAGCGATAATTTCAGTTGCCACTGCGGCGCGTCGATCTGCCGCGGGGTAGTCACGTGCGACGATTGGCGGCTGCCCGAGCTCCGGCAACGACTATGGCCGTTCTTCCCGCCGTTCATCAAGCGGCTGATCGTGAGAGAGTCGGAGAAGTCGGACTTGAAGCGGTCTGAGAGTGATGAGTCATGCGAGTCGATCGAAGGCGATGAACTGGCCTTCACCACGAAGATGAAGGTTCCGGCTTCAGCTGCTTGGGTGTGAAAAAACTGAGTGAAACAGGGGAGGATGTTGTGTGAGGATTTTCGATGGTCTGCTCTTCACCGCCTGAAAAGCATTGCATTCGCACGAAATCAGGTTGGTTTCAATGTCGGCTGGTATTCTAGTGACTAACCAGATCATACGGTACGGTATGCATGCAACATACAACACCCCAAGTGACATGTCTAGAAATTGATTCATTAGTAACGGAGATGTATGTCTCGGTATGAAAGCAAATTTTAAGTACAAATTTCTGAACAGTATGCAAGTTTGATGCTGTACTCAGAGGTGGGGAGAACAGAGATTCGGGGTGCGGTATTGGGTGTGGGTAGGTGGGTAGTATGGAGGGATGACAGTAGGGGGTGTAGTGAAAGAGATTCCCAAGCCTACTTCCCCACTGACTGCTATGTAGAACAAAACTAGGGGGTAAATAGTCTCGGGTTTGGGGGCCAAGCCTTAGAGCCAGTTTCCCTGTGAGGTGGCATTTCACTTCAGGGAAATAGAAGCCTCTGGCACAAATAAAGCTTACGTAAATGATTTGTTCTCCCAATTACCATTTGCGTTTACATTTGCTCAGAGGTATTTTCTGCTAGCATACTAGAGAAAGCACTGGATTTGTTTTTTCTCAGATCCTCGGGTGCTCCAAACTCAGTGAGTTGCCCAAGTTCCAAGACAAGAACCTGAGAAAAGGGAATTGATTTTGGATGAACCAGAAAATATAAGTTTTTTAGCAGGTCCGACGTGTGCACCAAGGGAGGACACGCGTAAGGAGGCGTGGGGTGTGCGTGCGTAGGGTGTTGGCACGAAGGTGTGCGCACATGCACTCACAGACGTTGGCATGAAGGTGTGCGCACATGCACTCACAGACGTTGGCATGAAGGTGTGCACACATGCACTCACAGACGTTGGCATGAAGGTGTGCGCACATGCACTCACAGACGTTGGCACGAAGGTGTGCGCACATGCACTCACAGACGTGGGCATGATGGGTGTGCGCACACACATACATGGACGTGAGCAAGGGGCACATTCAACACTCTTCTGACTTGCCTGGTCGTAATCAAGAACCGTGGAGAGCCGGTGTGCAATGGTGATGACGGTGCTGTGCTTGAATGACTCCCGCAGGATGGATTTGATCGCTGCATCGCTCTCCCCATCCATGCTCGCTGTCGCTTCATCCATCAGCAACACGCGTGTTGATGCCAGCAACGCTCTGTATGGAAAACAAATACCAGGAACAAGAAGCAAGCAGAATATGTACTGCATCATAACTGCGCGTTTCGGCCAATACACAGTCCTGAGACACAGATAAGACCTGCACTGTGATTGGCCCAACGCATTCCCCTTGGGCGTACCTTGCGAGGCAGAGCAGTTGCCTCTGCCCCAGGGAGAGGTTCCCCCCGCCCTGAGCCAGGGCACCCTCTAACCCCCCCAGCAGCCCCGCCACCAGCGGCTTTAGGTGCACCGTTGCCAGCACCGACCACAGGGCCTCGTCACTGTGCTGCCTGTGATGGGGCATGGAGGGTTGGGGGGTGAAGTGCGGGATGGGAGGGTACCTTTTAGCTGCACCGTTGCCAGCATCGACCACAGGGCCTCGTCACTGTGCTGGCTGTCAGGGGGGTTGGGAGGGATGAAGGGGAGGATGGGAGGGAACGGGGGGGATGAAGCGGGGTTTCGGAGGGTGAAAGTGAACAAGAGATCGAGTGAGTGACTGAGAGTACACATGTGAGGGACAGTGAGAAGATGTACAGCTGGACATACGCCACAGAAAGGGCACGGAGTTTCAACAGCGTCCCAAATTCCTGGTCAGAGAGAATCATGGTCATTGTGAGTAGCCATACCCCAGGGGATCAAGGTTGAATCGCAATGACTGGCTAAAGAGAACCGGCTCTTGAGGAATGGCCACCACCTGCAACAGGGGAGACCGTTGGAAATCAAACTCAGAAGTTTTAGTCAGATTATGCTTGTAAACTTCGGGCGAGTTATCCAACAATTGGACGGAAAGGCAACTGGTTGCTTACATTGCTTCTCAGGGTGGTGAATGGCAGAGATGCAATGTCCACATCATCAATGTAGAGATGTTTCCTTAAGACTTGTGAGTCGCTTTTGAGAATTCCCAAAACTCACAAGTCAGCTTCTAAGGCGCGGCAGAAGCCCACCTTGCTTCGCAGGGTGGCGAGGGGCAGCGATGCAATGTCCACACCATCGATGTGAATGCTCCCCGAAGACGCTTCCACCAACCGCAGCAGCGCGAGCATGAGGGTGGATTTTCCTGCACCTGTTGTGTTGAGGCGTGGCACACACACACGTAGACAACACACAACAGCTAGCGCTGTCTTAAGCCTTGCTACAGAATCTCAGAATGCATCCATGCCGAGTGTACTGAGATCACGTTTGAGATCTCTGAGAAACAAGGAAGCATTTTCCTCCTTGATCCAGCCCCAATGATGCTATGTTGGATCACAGAGCCAAACCTACAGATCGCCTCACCTGTTCGCCTTACCACACCTCACCTGTTCGCCCCACCACACCGCACTTCTCTCCCCCTGCGAGCTGAAAGCTCAAGCTGCGCAGCACTGCCAGCCCTGAACTGCCATACCGCACTGTCAGCTGCTCCACTCGCACTGCCCCTGCTGACGGCCACGAGGGGCAAACGGCGCTTCTGCTGTTCCTCTCCTCCTCCTCCTTGCTGTTTGGTGCTGCATCAGTGGCTTGGCAGTGGGTGAAGGGCGGATTGCGAGAGAATAGTGGCTTGATGATGTTGTCCATCTTAAAGGACAGGCGCCTGATTGCTGTTTGCAGTGCTCCGAACAGCAAGCTGGGTACGGAGGATTTGGTGGTGGGGCCTTCCTGCTGCTGCTGCTGCTGCTGCTGCTGTTGTCGTTGCTGCTGCTGCAGCTGCTGCCACTTGTTGTGCTGCTGATGCTTGGATTTACTTTTGGCAGGTGTAGGCTCTTCCCCTGGCAGCGTGGTGTACTCGAGTGTGCGCTCAACACTCGTGAACTGGCATGGACGGGGTGGGGTGTCAGAGGGCGGGGAGGCAACAATGCAGGTTCTAGAGGCCCCTCAAGGTGCGGACTCTTCACCTGGCAGCGTGGTGTACTCGAGTGTGCGCTCAACACTGGTGAACTGCGATGGACGGGGTGGGGTGTCAGAGGTGCAGGGATGAAACAATGCAGGTTATTGAGTTAGGCAAGTGCAAGATGGACGTGTCCCCTGCGGTTCTCGCAACGTGTGTTTTTTGAGAATTCTAAAAAAACACAGAATTCTAAATAAAACACAGAATTCTAAAAAAACACAGAATTATAAAAAAACACAGAATTCTCAAAAAACACAGAATTCTAAAAAAACAAAGAATTCTCAAAAAACACAAGATGGACGTGTCCCCTGCGGTTCTCGCAACCATATCAAGCATGAGAATGGGATGTGGAGATCGAGCATGCATCATCATCAAGCTGCTTCACGTCACATAAGAGGTAAGAGAGCACAAGGGTGTTTGCCTCTCTAGTATCTATCCCATGGGTGCATGAGAATGTGATGTGAAGCGTCACATAAGACGTAAGAGAGCAATAGAGTGTTTGCTTCTCCATCAGCACACGGTGCGGAAGGAGTGAACGGTGCAGCACACCATGAACGAAGAAGTCGTGTTTTGAGTCGACTCAAAACACGAGGGAGTGAACGGTAGAGCACACCATGAACGAAGGAGCACGTTCCTGGTTCCCACCCCACCACGGTGCTCCTTTGTTAATGGTGCACTTGCCTCACTTCCCTCACACCCATGAGCATCGCAACAATCGCTCGCACCCTGGTCCCTTGCCTCTACCATGTTCTCCGGCTCTGATTCTTTACATGTTCCCTCAAACTTTGGCTCATTACACACGGTCCCTTGCCGAAGCTCGCACCCTGGTCCCTTGCCATTACACACGGTTGTTTACATGTTGGGAAGTTACTGGCTTTCAGAGAAGAATCAAAAGCTTCCTCGCCTCACCGTGTCCCTTCGCCTCGTCTCATCCTGTCCCTTCGCTTCACCCTCTCCCTCCCTTCGCTTCACCCTCTCCCTCTCTTCGCTTCACCCTCTCCCTCCCTTTGCTTCACCCTCTCCCTCCCTTCGCTTCACCCTCTCCCTCCCTTCGCTTCACCCTCTCCCTCCCTTCGCTTCACCCTCTCCCTCCCTTAGCTTCACCCTCTCCCTCCCTTAGCTTCACCCTCTCCCTCCCTTCGCCTCACCCTCTTCCCTCGCCTCAAAGTATACCGAGAAGTTTTCTGTTTACGATGTTCTCTCCCTGTCACCGTGTTCGTTCTCTCCCCTCACCTCCTCCCTCACCGTGTTCTCCAGCTCAACGCCATACTGCAGCGCCCACCGTAACGAGTCTGGTTTTGAGGCGCCTCAAAACTCGTCTCAGTTCACGCGGTTTTTATATGGGGAATATCTACATTGCATGGAGGTGTGCACGTAACTTGCAAAAGTTACTCGTGCGAGCGAAGTTTCCAAGGCTTATCGATAGCCCTGACGAAGACACCACGGAAGGCTGACACTTGTAACCTTGGGTTTTTACCCAGTGCTGTGTTGGCGAATGCCCATTGTTAGGCAATCTGGGTAGATGGGAACCTTGAATTCTGTTTGCGGTGTAGGTTGATTACTTAGCCTATGCCTAGCTGTTGGATATCTTTGTGTTCAGAAGCACTGATGAAGGCTTGGCGGGTTCTCCCGCCTTGCCGAAACATGTTTGCGACCTGTTCTGATTGAGTGATTTCAGTTCTTGCGATCAGAGTTCTCTTAGCTAGGGATTTTTTTACTCTTTTTCTTACTTGCTAAAGCGTTTCACTAGTACTGTTGCCCTTCCACCATGAGTGAGAACGCCGTACTGCAGCGCCCACCATAACGAGTCTGGCAGCCTTTCTGTCCCTCACTTTCCCCGCACCCCCTCCAACCAACCAACCTCCCCTCACCGTGTTCTCCAGCTCAACGCCGTACTGCAGCGCCCACCGCAGGGAATCCAGCACCCTTCCCTTGCCTCACTTCCTTCACAACAATAAACATCACAACCATTGCACCCCTGCCGCCCTCCCTCCTCCCCTCTCCCCCCCCGCCGCCCCCCCCCCAAACATCCCTCCCGCCTCTCACCCTCTCCTCCCCCCTCACCGTGCTCTCCACCTCCACGCCATACTGCAGCGCCCAGCGCAGGGAGTCCAGCACCCTTCCCTTGCCTCACTTCCATCCCACCCATAAACATTACAGCCAGCGCAACGCACCCTTGTCTCTCCCCCCTGCCTCACCCTCCCCACCCTCTTCAGTACCGTGTTTTCGAGCTCCACGCCGTATTGCAGCGCCCAGCGCAGGGAGTCCGAAGACTTCCCTTCCCTCCCTTCCCTCACCCCTGGCTGTTCCCCAATCCCCACCCTTCCCCCCCCCTCTCACCGTGTTCTCGAGCTCCACACCATACTGCAGCGCCCACCGCAGGGAGTCCGGCAGCTGCAGCAGATAAGACAAAGCCAGTGCGGCCATGGCGGGCGGCAGCGAGTGGCGCAGGGCCACGGCGGCGAGGGCGGCGGAGAGCAGGGCGGCGGCAACGAGGAGGTCCAATCGGAAGCCCAGCCACTCCCACGTGGCGATCCAGAATAGGTGCGGGGTGGCATTGGCGGTGACGTGGCGCAGGAAGAGGCGGTGGAAGCGGCGCTGCTGGGAAAAGGCTCGGATGGTTGGGAGGCCCTGAGAGGGGGGAAGAGGGGTAGGGAGTAAAGATTTCGTGGCAAGTTTGGGAAGCGCTGCGGGGAGAAGGGATGAGTGGGAAGGGGGTATAGACTTGCTGTTGGGACACACGGTGGCTGGCATGGGATGGGAAGTCAACCGCCTTCCTCAAGCTCCGGCCAGAATAGGTTCGGGCTGGCGTTGGCGGTGATGTGGCCAAGGAAGAGGCGGTGGAAGCGGTGCTGGTGGGAGAGGCTCGGATGGGGGAACGGGGAAGGGGAAGGGGAGTAGAGACTTGAGAGGTGAGCTTGGGAAGTGCAGAGGATGTAACAGTGGATGAGTGGGCGTTGTCTGCCTCTCTCAGTGAGTGAGTGAGTCCGTGCGTGGGTGGGTGGGTGTGTGCATGCGTGCGTGCGTGGTGGTGAGGAAGCGGGAGGGAGGGATGAAGAACAACTTGGAATTCACACCTCCATGGTGTTGAGGAAGCGGGCGAGCAGCACGGAGCGTGTTGTGCACTCCATGCGGCGGACCTCCATGGCAGCGCACACATACAGATGCCGCAGGTGCAGCAGCAGGTGCAGCAGCAGCAGCAGCATTGTTTTGAGTCGACTCAGAACACAGCTCACCTCCATGGTGGTGAGGAAGCGGGCGAGCAGCACGGAGCGAGTGGTGCATTCCATACGTCGGACCTCCATTGCCGTGCACACATACAGATGCCGCAAGTGCAGCAGCAGCAGCAGCAGCGGCAGCATGGGGATGAGTATCCACGGCACAGCTATGCATGCTGATACCACTGCGGCAACGCACAGGCCGAAGGGCTGCAGGCAAGTGGAGGACGGGAAGGATAGTACGGGTTTAGCGGGAGTGGGATGATGGAGAATGGAGATGGGAGAGTGGGTGACTGGGAGTATGGTGGGAGTAACTTTGTGTATTCACATGGTATCCAGCTGACATGAAACCCCTAACTCGTTTTGAACCCTCCTCAATCTTCCCTCCCTCCATCACGCTCCCCCACCCCTCTCTCGACCCTTCGACTCACATTGAGGAAGTCCAGCAGCAGCTGCGGAAGCACATTGTCAGTCACCCCGAGGTCCTCACTGAAGCGGTTCAGCACGCGGCCCGTGGGGTTGGGTTGGGTTGCAGTAAAATAACGCGAGTGGGGTGACTATTGAGTCTCACTCTCAACTCACATTCAGAAAATCCAGCAGCAGCTGGGGCAGCACATCATCGGTAACCCCGAGGTCCTCACTGAACCGGTTCAGCACGCGGCCCGTGGGGTTGCGGTGGAAGAAGGCCAGCGGCGAGGCGAGCACGGACGAAAGCATAAGTGAGTGCATGCGGGAGGAGGCGCGCAGCGCGGCGAAGTGGATGAGCAGCGAGGAGAGGAGGGAGAGGGCCACACAGGACAGGGCGATGGCTGCCAGCGTGACCAGTGGGTGCGGTGTGGTTTCCGGCGCCTCTGTCCACAGGCCCAGGAACCTTGGGGGGGAGGGGAGCGGAGGGGATTAGAGGAGAGAGATGTGGGTTGCGGTGGAAGAAGGCAAGCGGCTAGGCGAGCACGGAGGCAAGCATGAGTGAGTGCATGCGGGAGGAGGCGCGCAGCGCGGCAAAGTGGAGGAGCAGCGAGGCGAGGAGGGAGAGGACCACGCAGGAGAGGGCGATGGCCGTGAGGGTGGCAAGCGGGTGCGGTGTGGTCTCAGGCTCCTCCGTCCACAGGCCTCCGGGGTGGAGGGGAGGGGCGGGGAGGGAAGGGGAGGGGCGGGGAGGGGAGGGGAGGGGAGGGGAGGGGAGGGGAGGGGAGGGGAGGGGAGGGGAGGGGAGGGGAGGGGAGGGGAGGGGAGGGGAGGGGAGGGGAGGGGAGGGGAGGGGAGGGGAGGGGAGGGGAGGGGAGGGGAGGGGAGGGGAGGGGAGGGAGGGGAGGGGAGGGGAGGGGAGGGGAGGGGAGGGGAGGGGAGGGGAGGGGAGGGGAGGGGAGGGGAGGGGAGGGGAGGGGAGGGGATGGGAGGGGAGGGGAGGGGAGGGGAGGGGAGGGGAGGGGATGGGAGGGGAGGGGAGGAGGGGCAAGAGTCATCAAGCATGGAGCAGGAGGGATGGGCAGATGTCCGATGGAAGAGGCACACAGGAGGCGTGGATGAGCAGTGAGACGAGAAGGCGAGAGGGCCATACAGGAGGGGGCGATGGCCGTGAGGGTGAGAAGTGGGGGAGGGGATGGCGAGAGGAGGTGATGGGGGGGCGTGCATGAGAGAGAAAGGGAGCGTGAGGGAGGAATTTCCTCACCAGCTGACGAGGGCGTTGGAGACGTGTGCGGCGAGGAAGAGGGCGGCAAAGAGCAGCAGAGGCAGCACGCGGATCTTTCTGGCGTAGCCCCAAAACACCAACAGGGGGATGGCACCGCGCTGCCACCCTTCCACGTCCAGCAGGCCTGCAGGCACACACAGCGATTGGGGTTAGCGTCGGATGGGACAGGGGGGAGCATGGAAACACACATGATCGCGTGGGACAGGCAGTGGAAAGCCACGCACACGTTTGCATGCCTACGTTTGCATGCCTACGTTTGCATGCCTACCTTGCTCATCACCTTCTGTGGACCCACTCTCCTCCTGCTCTCCCTCCCCCCTCCGAAAGAGGGAGTAACTCTCTGCTGCTAATGGTCCTTCTCTTGACTTGCACAACGAGCCCTCAGCAGCCTGGTCCTCAAGTGAGACACGCTCCCCCTCCCTGCATGCGTCTACCACTCCCTTCCCCACCTCCGCTGTCTCCACCTCAGCCTCTGTCCCTAAGAGCACCTCTTTCTCACTTCCTCTCAATGACGTGTTTCTATGAATGCCGTCCTTAGTCAACTGAATCTTCTCCACCTCATCCCCTGTCCCAATGAGGGCCGCAGCCTCTGCCTGCTCCACCTCTGCCCTTTC
This sequence comes from Closterium sp. Naga37s-1, assembly GCA_947471745.1. Taxonomy (NCBI): domain Eukaryota; kingdom Viridiplantae; phylum Streptophyta; class Zygnematophyceae; order Desmidiales; family Closteriaceae; genus Closterium; species Closterium sp. Naga37s-1. The sequence continues at coordinate 220,623 of CANJKZ010000036.1, read as the reverse complement.
CTCGCTTCCTCTCACCGACGAGTCCCCATGAATGCCCACCCTGCAGCCCCTCGTGCCGACTGTTGGCGCATCTGTGTCTCTCTCGCTGCCTGTGCCACGATCTACACAGCTGCCACTGCTGCTGCCCGCTGTGTCGCCAGTTTTGCACCTCTGTGAATGAACAACGGTGCCGTCCACACCCGTGTTAGTGGTGACAGTTGCATTGCCAGCAGCAGCACAGTCACCGCCAGTGACAGTGGCACACATGGCACTGTCAGAGCCAGTGTCACGTTTGCTGCTGCAGACCACCGTGGTGCCGCTTTTGCAGCTCCGTGAATCAGCAATCGTGCCGTCCACACCCGTGTCAGTGGTGACAGGGGCACAGACGACCGTACCAGAAACAGTGACAGTGGCACACATGGCACTGTCAGAGCCAGTGTCTGAAACACCCCTCCCACCAGAGAGAGGTTGCCCCAGTGCCGGAGGGGGATGGTCACAGTGTTGTTGCGCAGAGGGCAGGGTGCATATGTCACTCCATGTGCTTTGAGGTGCCTCAAAAGCTTTGAGGGGCTTCAGAAGTTGTGCAAAGGGCAGAGGGGGGTTGTCGCAGTTTTGTTGAGCAGAGGGCAGGGCGCAGAGGTCACTCCATGCGCCACACGCCGCTGCTCTGCCGCTGTTCAGCACCAACACTCTGTGGCAGCTGGGGATGAGGGAGAGGGAGGGGAGCAGAGGAAAGACAGAGGGAGAAACAATTGTACTATGCACACGAAACAATTGTAGTATGCACACGAAACAATTGTAGTATGCACACGAAACAATTGTAGTATGCACACGAAACAATTGTAGTATGCACACGAAACAATTGTAGTATGCACACGAAACAATTGTAGTATGCACACGAAACAATTGTAGTATGCACACGAAACAATTGTAGTATGCACACGAAACAATTGTAGTATGCACACGAAACAATTGTAGTATGCACACGAAACAATTGTAGTATGCACACGAAACAATTGTAGTATGCACACGAAACCATTGTAGTATGCACACGAAACAATTGTAGTATGCACACGAAACAATTGTAGTATGCACACGAAACAATTGTAGTATGCACACGAAACAATTGTAGTATGCACACGAAACAGTATGCACAGTTGTATTGTATGGGATGCAATGCAACAGATAATTTCCGTCTCTCCTCCCTCATCAATCGTCTGCTCCATCCAAACCCACCCTTTCTCCATCCCCTTCCCTTCCCCCACACCCATCACCATACCTCCCAAGGTACTGCACGTGGTGAGTGACGACAATCCGGGGCAGCCCTGCCAGCAGCCCACACACGCACTGCTGAAACACGTGGCTGGCAACGGCTGGATCCAACGCGGCAAGAGGGTCGTCTAGGAGGACCAGCACGGGTGGGGGCGCACTCCGGCTGCTGCTGCTAGTTCTATTGCTGCTGCTATTGTTACCACCACTGTTTCCACTGCTGCTACCGCTATTGCTGCCGCCATTGCCATCAGTGTGTGCCTGAGGTGTGGCATATGCTGCCCGGGGTGACTTTAGAGTCGACTCAAAGGTCATCTTGCAGTGCAGTGCAACATACGCCGCCCGGGCGAGCGACATGCGCGCCCTTTGCCCGCCACTGAGGTTGCCGCCGCCCTCCTCCACCAATGATTCATCGCCACGTGGCATTAGGGCCAAGTCCGTGCGGAGGGCACAGGCGTCCAACACCTTCAGTGGGGGAGGGAGATAGCAAGTGAGAGGGGGGGGGGGGGGGGGGAGAAGGGAGATAGGGGAGCAAGAGAGAGCGGGGAGGAGAGTGCAATGGGGACGACGTTTAAGGCACCTCAGAAGTCCAACGTTTGAGCACAGGACAGGACACACGCATCCACCACCTTGAGTGGGGGAGGGCAGCAGAGTGAGCGAGGGGGAAGAGGGCATTGGTAGACGTTCAGAGACGATAACTAGCAGAATGAGAGAGAGTGGCGAGGAGATGGAGGCGGGGAGGAGAGGGCAAAGGGGAGGAGAGGGCAAAGGGGGGGAGAGGGCAAAGGGGAGGAGAGGGCAAAGGGGGGGGGAGAGGGCAAAGGGGAGGAGAGGGCAAGGGGGAGGAGAGGGCAAAGGGGAGGAGAGGGCAAAGGGGAGGAGAAGGCAAAGGGGAGGAGAGGGCAAAGGGGGGGGGAGAGGGCAAAGGGGAGGAGAGGGCAAAGGGGAGGAGTGGGCGACGGGGAAATGGGACGGCAGAGGGGAGCCTTAAGAGACGTTCAAACGCAAGACAGAATCAGTTCAGACCTTTCTTGGCATGCAGTGTACCTTAGCATAGAGAGCCTTGTGTAGCGTTGTACCGAATAGGATGTTGTCTCGCACCGTGCCTTCAATGAGGAAAGGCTGGTGGAATAGACGCACGGGGGAAAGGGGAGAGGAGGGGTAGGGTGGGGGAGGTTTTAGTCGATGCAAAACTCGAATAGGATGTTGTCTCGCACCGTCCCCTCAATGAGGAAAGGCTGGTGGCATAGACGCACACGGGGGAAAGGGGAGAGGAGGGGTTGTGAGAGAGAGGAAGGTGGTTGGTGGTAGGTTGTAATATGCAGAAGTGAGTCAAAGAGGTACGGGAGGACACAACACAGGGATGTGCCTTGTGCGTGGAAGGGAAAGGCTGACACACATCAGGTCACTGGCAAAGGGTGGCAAAGGATGAGAGACGAGTGGGTGGGGAAGGGGTGAGAGAGAGACGAGAAGCAAAGGTTGAGCGGCAAATGGGAGGCAGACCTGCTGCGATGCGTAGGCGAGGGAAGGCACGGAGCGGTGCATGGCGCCCGATGAGTGAGGCACTTCCCCCAGAATACCCAGCAGCAGCAACGACTTGCCACTGCCCGTCTGCGAGGTGGAAAGGGTGGGGTGGGAGGCAGTGTAAATAGCATGATCACAGCGGTGTTTTCTTGAAGCCTGCATTACAGTCAAGTGCGATACTCAGCAGGCAGCACAGCAGGCAGCACAGCAGGCAGCACAGCAGGCAGCACAGCAGGCAGCACAACACGCAGCACAGCAGGCAGCACAGCAGGCAGCACAGCAGCCTGTGACAGCCAGAGGCGCACAACACACACAATGAACACGCATGCTGCAAGCAAGAGCATTCCATAGCAGGCAATAGCAGGCCGCGGGCAAGCAGCAAGCAGCGGGCAGCGGGCAGCACGCAAGCAGCGGGCAGCACGCAAGCAGCAAGCAGCGGGCTCACCTTGCCAGTGACTCCCACGACCTCTCCCTCTCACCTTGCCAGTGACTCCCACGACCTCTCCCTCTCACCTTGCCAGTGACTTCCACGACCTCTCCCTCTCACCTTGCCAGTGACTCCCACGATCTCTCCCTCTCACCTTGCCAGTGACTCCCACGACCTCTCCCTCTCACCTTGCCAGTGACTCCCACGACCTCTCCCTCTCACCTTGCCAGTGACTCCCACGACCTCTCCCTCTCACCTTGCCAGTGACTCCCACGACCTCTCCCGCTCACCTTGCCAGTAACTCCCACGACCTCTCCCACTCACCATGCCAGTGACTCCCACGACCTCTCCCGCTCACCTTGCCAGTGACTCCCACGACCTCTCCCTCTCACCTTGCCAGTGACTCCCAAGACCTCTCCCTCTCACCTTGCCAGTGACTCCCACGACCTCTCCTGCTCACCTTGCCAGTGACTCCCACGACCTCTCCCTCTCACCTTGCCAGTGAATCCCACGACCTCTCCCTCTCACCTTGCCAGTGACGCCCAGCAGCTCTGCCTCTCCCAGCCTTACGCTCACTCCCTCCACCCGCCCGCTCGGTGCGCATGCACCGTCTATCTCAACATGTCCCTCTTGCTCCTCCCGTGCAGTCACACACGTGCCCTCCAAGGCAGCAGCACCAGCAGCATCAGCAGAAGCATCCGCAGCAGAAGGGCCAACAGCGGGGGAAGGGCCAGGAGCATGAAAGCTCATTAAACGCTGCAGGGAACGCACGCGGAAAGCTTTGGGGACGCGTCGGAAACTCCTGACACTGCTCATGTAGCCCTTGCCATAAGGCGTGCCATCTACCGTGCTAGGCTCAGTGACATCCAGAACATGCCCGGCCGATGCTTGAGTCGACTCAGCAATCGCCTCAAGCGGTGGCTTTTTCCTCCTTCCTCTGAATCTCTTTCCTCCTTTTTTTTCGCTCTCCCTCTTCCCCTCGCGCTTAACCTCCCCAGCTGCTTCTCCCCAAGCGAAAGAGGCCCATTCAAGCACCAAGGCAGCACGGCGGGGATAGGGAAGGCGTGTGAGAGAAGAGGAGGAGAGGCTGTGGCTGGGCAGTGAGGCGAGCTCTGAGGATGGTGAGGACTGGAGACTCGGTGCTGGGGGGTGTATACTTGGTACTGTAGACTGGAGACTCGGTGCTGTGAGAGCAGCAGTTGTTGATTCAGGTGGCTTGGTGGTGGTTGGGGTGTCAATGGCATAGCGGCGCGCTTTTGGGAGCATAGCAGAGCCATTCTGAGATGGCGCTTCTTGCGGCCTGGCTCCGTGGGGAGTGCTCTGTTGGAGTGAAGGTGGCACGCACAGGGAGGTGCACGCACAGGGAGGTGCGCGCACAGGGAGGTGGCACCCACAGGGAGGTGGCACGCACAGGGAGGTACATGTAGAGGCAGGCAACGGGGATGAGACGGCATTCAGTAAGCTGGATGAGCCACTCATCGCACCCACCCATCTATCCACCCACCCACCTACCCACCCACCCATGCACATCGAGGTATATTGAGGCTTTCTCTCATCACCAATCGGACCTCATCACCAATCGGACCTCATCACCAATCGGACCTCATCACCAATCGGACCTCATCACCAATCGGACCTCATCACCAATCGGACCTCATCACCAATCGGACCTCATCACCAATCGGACCTCATCACCAATCGGACCTCATCACCAATCGGACCTCATCACCAATCGGACCTCATCACCAATCGGACCTCATCACCAATCGGACCTCATCACAACATTGCAGCCGTTATTTGTATCCACCCACCCACCTGGACGGCATTTGTAGTGCTCCAACCACTCAACAGGGCGTGCGCTGAAACGCGTTGATAACGACAGGCGGTGAAAAATCCGAGAGAAATGGTGCGTGGTTTGGAGTCGAGTCGAGTCAAGAAGAATCGCTGCAAACGTGTTGGTCGGTAACTATAGGCGGTGAAAAGACAAGAGAAGGGTGGGTGGGTGGGTGGGTTGGCAACAACAAAGAGCATGCTGCTTCCCGCATGCTGACTTTTGAGGTGCCTCAAAAGGCAACAGCAAAGAGCATGCTGCTTCCTGCATGCCGACCTGCAGAAGTTCTGACCTGCAGGAAGTGTGAGAGTCGCTTGAAGCTGACAAACGCCTCTGCTATTTGCTGTATGCCGTAGGCCACCTTCCACCCCATGGTGTAGTGCGGGATCTGCGGGGATATGGTATGGAGGGGAGGAGGGAACGGAGCGAGGAGCGGAGGGAACGGAGGGAGGGGAGGAAGGGAAGTGTGGGGCATGTTAAGAGGACTGTTTACAGAGAAGCAACGGTGCACGATGACATGACCATCCCACTCAACTCAGTCCCCCACGATTGTTGAGGCGCCTCAACAATTTCAACAGTGCACAATGGCCAGCAGCCCACGCGCCGTTGAGCAACGCATTCAATCCACTCCCCCACGCGCATTCAATCCACTCCCCCACGCGCATTCAATCCACTCCCCCACGCGCATTCAATCCACTCCCCCACGCGCATTCAATCCACTCCCCCACGCGCAGTCAATCCACTCCCCCACGCGCATTCAATCCACTCCCCCACGCGCATTCAATCCACTCCCCCACGCGCATTCAATCCACTCCCCCACGCGCATTCAATCCACTCCCCCACGCGCATTCAATCCACTCCCCCACGCGCATTCAATCCACTCCCCCATGTTAGAGGGCCCTACGACAGCAAGGGCCCTCGATGACCTTTGACTTGGCAGGTCGGCGCCTAACGACTGAGTCTACTCGGCACCGACGCACGAGTTCGGTGGCGGTCATTAGTGACTACGGGTGACTGTGAGCTACTGCAGCGAACTCGGCGGAATCGGTGCTAGGAATGACGAGTCTTGGGGGTCGTAGGTGCCTTGCTTGTGAGGCACGCTGCTCACTTGCTGTGTTGGCAGGAGTAGCGTGCACGGTGAGACATTCCGGTGCCGAGTTGGGTTGGAAATGTGCGGGGCGCGTTCACCCACCTGCACAGCACTTTCGTGTGGGTTGGGTTACTCGCAGCGCCACGCAACAATTGTGCAACTCTTGCTTGCCTATATATGTTTGTGTTTGCTTGTGTGTTTGATAATTGATATTGCAATTCTACTTGGCCCAAATGCTACTTCAATTCTCACAAAGTCCTTAGAGGCAAACGCTACCAAAACTCTACCAAGTTGCTGGCGCAACATCATTCCCATAGCAGAGACTCTCTCGCTATCGCTACGCTCTCTAATATATTCCTTCATGGTGCGGTGAGCGTGGAACGAACACGCATAGATTTCCGTCGACGTTCGTTAGTATACTCGCCTTGGCGTGCGGCGTTAGTGAAGGGCGCTCATTAATTTAAGTTGAACCTCTCTTAATTTCCCTCCAGTTACGTTCTCGGACCCAAGGATAGGGCGCTTGGTAATTTATTACCATTCATCTGAGGACCCTTGTGAGGTGACCCCGAGACGAGGGATTCAAGGAAGGGACAATTTATTTTAATTTGTGGTACCTTGTAGAGACGTCGTAGAGGATGAGTACGGAGGAGACGAACGTGGAGGCCGGTAGTCTTCGCGCACTAGAGGAGGATCTCGAGGCCCGTCATTCTCGTGGTGAGCTTAGTGATCTAGAATACGAGCTCATGATGGAGGGATTACGCTCTCGTCAGCGTCGCGACCATCCCTCGCCACGTGTAGAGAATGTTGAGCAAGCTGCGGTAGTGCGTGGGATATGCTTGGCGATGGCGGAAATAGCGATGACGAGGAGCTTGATGGGTTGATGTCGCGTGGGGTCCTGCGAGGACCAACTCGGTTTAGTACGGCTAGCGTCGGCGGTGTACAGGAGCGTGTTCATCGTGCAGCAGCGTCACGAGAGCATGCGAATGTAGGACGGCGGAGCGTTGCTGGAGGAGGAAATGCGGAAGAGTACGATAGTGAGGCTATGCCGGGCGTTACCCCGATTGGATCGATGTCGAGGGACGAGGGAATAGCCCCCAACTATGGCTTCTTCAAATTCACTCCAGACAAGATCGTCGTCCCTAGGCCATTAGAAGGACGTCACGACCTGTCGACGTGGACAGAATCGATCGAGCCGCAGCTTGAGATCGCTCAGTTAAAGCGATTCATAGATGGCACCACTCCCATTCCACCAGCGCGTGCACTTGCACATCTCTCTCAGTTCCGCGCGATGCAGTTGCTAACGTTCACCACCATTTCCCGATGCTGCTCCCCAACCGTACAGATCGCCCTTAAGGCGTGCCGCTTCAAGGTAGATGCCGGCTTTCAGGCATGGCAGTTTATCATGCGCACGTATATGGCGAAGGACGACCTGTACATAGGTCAGCTAGAGCAGGCGCTCACTAACCTCGAGATGGGAGAGCATGAGTCCGCTACGTCCTATTGCAACCGTGCGCAGCAGATCCTAGTGAACCTGAGGATGGCCGGCGTAGATTACTCGCAGGCGTCGTACATTACTCACGTTGTGAAGGGGTTGCCGCAGCAGTACAACCTCTTACGCAGGATGCTGAAGTTGCCGCAGGTGCGCAAGGAGTTGGACGAGGACACCCTCGCTAGCTACATCATCGAGGAGGAATGTACGCTGGCGGCGGAGGGACGAAAGGACCAATTCCTTCCCCAGGCTAACCAGGTCTTTACCAAGAAGGGTAAGCCCCAATTCCAGCAGACTTCATTCCCTTCCCCTCCCACTACGGCACAGCAGCAGCAGCCTAAGACTGGGGGTGGGGTTGGTGGGGGAGGGGAGAAGTGGAAAGGGGGTAAGGATGGCCAGCCGAAGGGGGGGAAAGGGGGCTTCAAGAGGAAGTGCTATGTGTGTGGACAGACAGGGCATGTTGCTAAGTACTGTCAGCAGCGGGCGGATAAGGAGGCAGACACTAGTGGAGAGGGTTCTGGAGGTAGCAGCGGAAAGGGGGGTGATGGCTCTAAGGGGAGCGGGCAGTCATCATGTGCGATGGTGAAGCCCGTTGTGGAGCAGACTCCTCTCGTTGTGCTAGAGCCTGAGGCCGGGGAGGGCTTACAGGCTGTTGCAGCTGCTGTGAAGGCGAACCCGAGCGTCGTGCTGCTTGATAGCGGATGCTCCCACCATCTCATGGGAGATCGTTCTGCCTTTGTGGAGATGAGCAGCGGCGGCAGTATTAAACAGGTTACCGGCTTCAACGGCGCTCTTCAGGAGGTGCAGGGGCGGGGCACAGTCGCTCTTCTTGGAGAGGGGGGCAGGCGTGTCTTGGTGCCGGACGTGCTGTACGTACCAGGAGTGCAGGCGAGTCTTCTCTCTGCTGGGCAGCTGCGTGATAGTGGTGTGCAGCTGCTGGATGCCGGGGATGTGACTTTGCTGCGGGCACCAGATGGATCGCTCCTTGGTCGTGCGGAGTTCAAGGGGCGTGTTCTCTGCACGAACTTCCAGCCGTGTTCGACGCAGCAGCAGGAAGGCGAAACGGTGGCACTTCGTACCTTGGCGACCGGCGTACGGTCTAAGGGGGACCTGTGGCATGCGCGTATGGCACACGTTGGTATTGATGCCATCGAGCGCACAGCGGCTCACGGGTCAGTGAAGGGCTTGGATTTGGAGAAGGGGGGCAAGTCAGGCATACCTTGTGTCTCCTGTGTTGGGGGAAAGATCACTCGTCATACCTTTCCTTCTGTGGGAGAGGAGGAGGATGAGTTGCTCGGGGTGGTGCATGCTGACCTGTGTGGCCCTTTCCGTGAAGCAGCTAAGGACGGCAGCCGCTACTTCTTGGTGCTGAAGGATCGCAAGACGCGATATGTCTGGGCCTACCCTTTGGCCCAGAAGAGTGATGCGCTGGCGGCGTTCCAGAAGTGGCTCCCGATGGCAGAGCGACAGTGCAAGACCACGGTGCAGGCGCTGCGCACTGATCGGGGTGGCGAGTTCCTGGGGCACGACTTCACGCTCTTCCTCGACGGTAAAGGCATCATCCATGACCTCACATGCCCGTACACGCCGGAGCAGAACGGGATGGCCGAGAGGGAGATGCGCAGCATTGTGGAGGCGGTGCGGACGATGTTGCTGCACATGGGTGTGCAGCATCACTGGTGGCACCTGGCGTTGGCTCAGGCCGTCTGGGTGCGCAACCGCGTGGAGCACGCCTCACTACCCTCTGGTGTGACGCCGTACGAGCTCGCCTTCCGACGCAAACCTGATGTCAGTATGGTGCGTGTTTGGGGCTGCATGCTGCAGTACATGGTACCACAGTCGCAGCATGGGGGGAAGCTGGCGCCTAAGGCTCGCTGGGGGTTGCACTTGGGTGTGTCAGCTGTGAGCAAGGGCTGGACCGTGCTGGACTTGGAGTCCAACCGCCTCATCACCACTGTGGAAGCTGTGTTCTATGAGACCATGTCCCTAGCAGGATGGAAGGCTTGGCATCAGCAGGAGCATGGGGGGCGTTCGATGCCCTATGAGCCCCTTCCCTCACTCTTCCCGATCACTCTCGAGGAGGCGGAGGAGGAGGAGGAGGTGGTCGCACCTCCTGCTATGCCCTATGTCCCTACCTCGGTCCCCACCCCACCTCCGCCTTCAGTCTACCCTCGTGTGATTCCCCCTGCCCCGCCTTCTTCCTCCTCACCCCCCTTGGCTTCCCCTCCTCCTCCTGTTATTCCATCTCCCCTTCCACCCTCCATCCCTCCTGCACCTGCTCCGCCCTCTTCTTCGTCTTCCACGGCGCCGCCCGTTGGTGAGGGGGGGATGGAGGTGCCACCGTCTGTGGAGATCACCGACGGGCAGCGCCTTGAGACTGAGCAGCTGCAGGACGAGAGCAGTATGGATGGAGTACAGCAGAGTGGGGGGCAGGAGACAGGGGAGCAGCAGACAGGGGAGCAGCAGATTGGGGAGCAGCAGACAGGGGAGCAGCAGATTGGGGAGCAGCAGACAGGGGAGCCGCAGACAGGGGAGCAGGAGATGTGGGGAATTAGAGATGGTGGTCGTGTGTTGGTTTCTGGGACGACCACTGCACCACTGCGTCGCTCCACTCGCACCACTCGTGGTGTCCCGCCTGTTCGATACGCTTGGGCTGTAGTGGTTGAGCCAGCGGGCTTGGATGACGAGGAGGAGGACGAGGAGTGGACTAACCTGGACCCGGACGTGGCAGCTGATCCTGAAAACCAGTGGGACATAGCGAAAATGACAGTGAAGGAGGCCTTGGGCTGCTGGAAGGGAGACAAGGTGAAGGAGGCGATGGATGAGGAGATGCGGAGCTTGATTGAGCAGGGGACGTGGGAGTTGGTTCCGCGTCCGCCAGGGGTGAATGTGATGAAGAACCGCTGGATTTTGAACACCAAGTTCCGACCTGATGGGATAGTGGAGCGTGAGAAGGCGAGGCTGGTGGTGAAGGGGTTCACGCAGGTGACAGGGGTGGACTATGAGGAGACGTACGCCCCTGTGGGAAGCTATGTGACGGCGCGTGTGCTTCTGGCGATTGCAGCTGCACTTGATTTGGACCTGATGCAGCTCGATGTGAAGAACGCGTTCCTCCATGGCGTGCTGGACCGAGACCTTTACATGGAGCAGCCGAGCTACTACGAGGATGGGACTCCTCGTGTCTGTAAGTTGGTGAAGAGTCTGTATGGGCTCAAGCAGAGCCCGATGCTATGGTATGAGGCCTTGGATGGGGTGCTGCTTGGGGCTGGATGGAAGAAGAGCAAGGTGGATGAGGCTCTGTACTTCAAGACTGATGCTGAGGGGGAGATGTGCTGGCTGCTGGTGTATGTGGATGACCTGCTTGCTGCCAGCCGCAGTCAGAGTATGCTAGCGGAGCTGCGTGACCTGCTGCAGAGTGCCTTTCAGCTGCGGGAGATTAGCCCTGTGGAGAAATATCTGGGGTTGCAGCTGATTCGGGACAGGCCCACGAGGAGGCTGTGGCTGCACCAGGGGGCCTATGTGGACAAGGTCCATAGGCGCTTCTTTGACGGGGAGCAGCCGCTGCGAGTGCCTCGCACCCCTCTTTCCTCTGACCCTTTCAGTGTGCAGACCTTCGAGGATGTGGGATGGCAGTCTCGCCAGGAGGAGGAGTACAGGCAGAAGGTGGGATCCTTGCAGTTCGCGGCCTGTACCACCCGTCCCGACATCTCGTTCGCCTGCACTAAGCTGGGGTCGGGCCAGACTGTGTGGAGTGATCAGCACTGGAAGGAGTTGGACCGGTGCTTGACGTACTTGGTGGGGAGCAGGGATGTGGCGCTGGAGTTTGGTGGTGGGCCGGAGTCCTTGGAGCTGGTGGGCTACGCCGATGCTGATGATGCAGGGGACAAGCAGAACAGGACCAGCACAGGTGGCTATGTCTTCGTGCTCGGGGGTGCTGCTGTCTCATGGGCGAGCCAGAGGATTCGTTGCGCCACCCTAACCTCCACTGAGTCTGAGTACGTTGTTGCTGTGGAGGCTGGGAAGGAGGCGCGCAGGCTGCGCTTCCTGCTGGCAGAGTTTCAACTGCTGAGGAGTGAGGAGCCCACGACTCTCTTTGTGGACAACTCCTCCGCCATTTCAGTGGCAGGTGGCATAGGGCTCAAGGGGAGCCTCAAGCACATGGAGCGTCGTCACATGTGGCTGCAGCACATGGTCAAGCGCAGGAAGCTGCAGCTGCAGTACATCCCTACGAGCGAGCAGCCTGCTGACTACCTCACGAAGGCATTGCATTTCCTCGCCTTCAGTCGTTGCTTCGAGGCTGTGGGGCAGGTGCGGCTCTCGAGCGAGGGGAGTGAGACCTAGACACTCCATGATGTGGATGGTGCCATGGCCTATCCATGGCTGGTGCGGTGCGTGTTTACACTTTGAGCGTGTTTCGTTTGTGTGTATCCCTTTGTTTTGGTGTGTATGTGTGTATGCATGCCCTGTGATTATAAAGGGCCTTGCTGTAGTATGGCAGGGGAGTGTTAGAGGGCCCTACGACAGCAAGGGCCCTCGATGACCTTTGACTTGGCAGGTCGGCGCCTAACGACTGAGTCTACTCGGCACCGACGCACGAGTTCGGTGGCGGTCATTAGTGACTACGGGTGACTGTGAGCTACTGCAGCGAACTCGGCGGAATCGGTGCTAGGAATGACGAGTCTTGGGGGTCGTAGGTGCCTTGCTTGTGAGGCACGCTGCTCACTTGCTGTGTTGGCAGGAGTAGCGTGCACGGTGAGACATTCCGGTGCCGAGTTGGGTTGGAAATGTGCGGGGCGCGTTCACCCACCTGCACAGCACTTTCGTGTGGGTTGGGTTACTCGCAGCGCCACGCAACAATTGTGCAACTCTTGCTTGCCTATATATGTTTGTGTTTGCTTGTGTGTTTGATAATTGATATTGCAATTCTACTTGGCCCAAATGCTACTTCAATTCTCACAAAGTCCTTAGAGGCAAACGCTACCAAAACTCTACCAAGTTGCTGGCGCAACATCATTCCCATAGCAGAGACTCTCTCGCTATCGCTACGCTCTCTAATATATTCCTTCACCCCACGCGCATTCAATCCACTCCCCCACGCGCATTCAATCCACTCCCCCACGCGCAGTCAATCCACTCCCCCACGCGCATTCAATCCACTCCCCCACGCGCATTCAATCCACTCCCCCACGCGCATTCAATCCACTCCCCCACGCGCATTCAATCCACTCCCCCACGCGCATTCAATCCACTCCCCCACGCGCATTCAATCCACTCCCCCACAGCGCATTCAATCCACTCCCCCACGCGCATTCAATCCACTCCCCCACGCGCATCCAATCCACTCCCCCACGCGCATTCAATCCACTCCCCCACGCGCATTCAATCCACCCCCACGCGCATTCAATCCACTCCCCCACGCGCATTCAATCCACTCCCCCACGCGCTTTCAATCCACTCCCCCACGCGCTTTCATGAATGGCCAGCACTGTTGTGAGAGCACGCGCACGCGTATGTATCCCGTCAACTCTGCTCGACTAAGGCCCCAGGAAAGACGCACCCCGAGGAGCGTGAGCGAGCATGTAAAACACAGCGGCCGTCGTGAATTGGCCTCCGCTCCGAGGCACGTGAGGGTGTTTATGAGGCGCCTTAAGAACAGAGTTAGCACGAAGCTTGAGCGCTCGGCTGAGGGGCACGGAAGCAAGGAAAGACGTACCTGGAGGAACGTGAGCGAGCATGTAGAACACATCGGCCGCCGTGAGAGGTGCCCTCTGAGACACGCTGTGAGAGATGCAGCTGTCCTTTCGGATGGCTCGATCAAGGTGCATAAAAGCAAGGAGAGGTGCAGCGCACCTCGAGGAGAGTAAGCACGTAGAACACAGAGGCTGCGGTGAGTTGACCTCCGAGGCACGTGAAGGTGGCGAAGGTGACGAGGGCGACCACGGAGGTGAATGAGAAGTAGAGCGCAGCCGTCACGGCGTTGAGGGCGGCTGTCCACTGCAGGCTGGTAGACGGGAGGGGAAAGGGAGGATGGAGGGGATTAATAGACGACTCAAAAGCAACCACGGAGGTGAATGAGAAGTAGAGTGCAGCCGTCACGGCGTTGAGGGCGGCTGTCCACTGCAGGCTGGTAGAAAGGAGGGGAACGGGAGGATGGAGGGGATTAATAGACGACTCAAAAGCAACCACAGAGGTGAATGAGAAGTAGAGTGCAGCCATCATGGCGTTGAGGGCGGCTGTCCACTGCAGGCTGGCAGAAGGACGGACGGGGCGGATGGAGGGTGCAGGGCAGGGAGGTGGAGGGATGCTTTTTTAGGCGGCTCAAAAAGCGTCCATCACGGCGTTGAGGGCGGCTGTCCACTGCAGGCTGGCATAAGGAAGGGCGGGGCGGATGGAGGGGAGTATTGGGGCGCCTCAGAAGCAACCAACGAGGTGAATGAGAAGACGAGGGAGCCAATGATGATTCTGATTAGGAGCGGAGTCAATGACAAGGACTGTTCGAGAGAGAGAGGGGTTCTGCTTTTGAGTCGACTCAAAAGTGGACGGAAGGAGCGAATGCTGATTCTGATTAGGTGCGGAGTCAATGACAAGGACTGTTTGAGAGCGAGGGGGGGTGGAGGGGCGGGCGAGGGTGAGAGGGACGAAAAGGGAGAGGAAAAGGCTTGGAACAAATGAGGGAGGGGTGGGAAGGGGATAGGGAGGGCAAAAGTGGTGGGAGTTGGAGGGGGATGGACTCACAAGGACACTTCTGTGCGTCTGATTCGTTGGATGATTGATGTGAGCGGCTCCTCCAGAGCCAGTGTCTTCACAGTCAGGATGCCGCCCAGAGCCTGTTGTGGGGCAAGGAAATGGGTGAGTGGGTAGGTGGGGTTGTTGGGTGAGTGAGAGGGGACGAGAATTGAAGGATGTTAGGAGCATGCCTTCCAGAGCCAGCGTCTTCACAGCCAGGATGCCGCCCAGAGCCTGTTGTGGGGCAAGGAAATGGGTGAGTGGGTAGGTGGGGTTGTTGGGTGAGTGAGAGGGGACGAGAATTGAAGGATGTTAGGAGCATGCCTTCCAGAGCCAGCGTCTTCACAGTCAGGATGCCGCCCAGAGCCTGTTGTGGGGCAAGGAAATGGGTGAGTGAGTGAGTGAGATCGGACGGGAGTTGAAGGATGTTACGAGGGGAACACAAGGCAGGCACGTGAGAGGCCAAGGATATGCCATACTGCAGTGCAATTCCAATGACAGGTCGAGAACATATCTTTCTAACTCCTCTCGTCCCCTCCCTCACCCAACCCCTCTCCTCCCCTCCCTCACCCAACCCCTCTCCTCCCCTCCCCCATCCAACCCTCCTCGTCCCCTCCCCCATCCCCACTCTTTCCCTCTCCCTCCTCCCCAACCGCCCACCTCTTCTGTGTGCTTGACGCGTGCATCAGTGGCCTCCGCAGTTTTTGCCCGCAGCCACACCCTCCACTTCCCACATGCCAGCTGGTATTGCTCGGTTGTTTGGGAGGGAGAGAGCAGCGTGCATGTGGGAGAAAGGAAGCAGCTGACAAGGTGTGAGGGGGCAACCAGGCATGCTTGCATTGCAGGCACAGGCACACTAGCGAGGGGACATTCTTAGCCTTGTAGCACCCAGCTTCCACTACACATATAAGGACCATTTGAGAAAGAGAGAGGGGGGCCAAACCACGAATGCCAGTGACAACCACGCACCTGGAGCGGAAGCAGCAGCAGATGCGTGCCAATGCCAGCGATGGTGGGCACCCATCCGATCGATATCCCTCAATATCAGCCACGTGACAACCACAAGCTCTACCATAGCCAAGTTTCAGAGGACGAACCTGTAGCGGAAGAAGCAGCAGTTGAGTGGCAATGCCAGCGATGGTGGGCACCCATCCAATCTCCCTCGCTACCAGCCACGTGACCAACACAAGCTCAATTGGAGCCTGCACAACGACGGAAACAGGAAAGCAATACGTACGCAGGGAGTCTGTATTTCCGCGCCTCACAATCAGCCAGGTGACACTGACAATCACGAGTTCTATTGGGGCCTGCGTAACAACGGAAACAGGACAGCAAGACAAGCAACCAGGGACGCAGGCACACAGGAATACGGAGAATGTGTGAAGTGAAGGCAGGCAGTCAGTCACAAGAAAGGCAAGCAGCGTTGCTCGAATGGGTTTAGGGTAAAGGCAGCCGCATTGTTCTTGACCTTGCTCCTATCCACTCCCTCTTCTCGTCTCCTTCACCCACCACCGCAGACCCCACTCCATGCCACTCCATTCCAAAGCCCTTCCCCAGACAGCCCCATTCCCCATCCCCCATCCCTGGCACCACTCCCAATCGTGCACTTCGCCTCACCACCCAGAGCGCCTGGCTGCAGAACACCAGGTCGTCCAATCGGCGCACGTCATTGGACAGCAGGTTGATACAGTGCCCACTGCTGACGTGGCTCAGCGCGCTGGCGGTGAGTGTGAGGAGGTGGCGGTGCACTGCAGGGGAAGAGAAGGAGATGGAACGTGTGGGAGGGAAGGGGAGGAAGACCGGTGTGGGGAGAACAGTTGGGGGAAGGGTGGGGGGATGGGCGAAAATAAGCAAAAGCAGTTTGGCCGAGTTTGGGTGGCAGAGGCTGGGAGCTTGGGCTGCGGGTGGAAAGGTATAGGACTAGAGACAACAACACGGGGAGTGGGAGAGGAGGAAGCGGATGGGGGCAAGGGGGACAGTTGGGGGAAGGAGGTGAGGGGATGGGCGAAAAGCACCAGAGGGATTCTGACCAATGTGGATGGGACTTTTGAGTCGACTCAAAAGTCGAGTCGACTCAAAAGTCACCTTCTGACCCAAAAGTCACCTTCTGACCCAAAAGTCACCTTCTGACCCAAAAGGTGTGGATGGCAACCTCACCTGCGCTGATGGCAGCGGTGCGAGTGTTGGTGGAGAGGAGACAACATATGCGCAGTAGCACAACTGTTGGGTCACCTTAGCCAGCGCCACTGCCACTTTTGAAGCGACTCATAAGCTCCCTCTTCTTACCTGCGCTGATGGCGGCCGTGCGTGTATTGGTGGACACAACATATGCGCGGTAGCACAGCTGCTGGGTCACCACTGCCAGCGCCACCGCTAGTGCGCCCAGCCCTGCTGCTGTGAGATAACCCTCGGTGGGGCCGCACTGCCCTTCCCCGCTGCTGCTGCTGCTGCTGTCACTGCCGCCGCTGCTGTCACACCCTTCCAGGTAGGTGACCTGGTGGAGGGGTCGGAAGGGGGAGGGGAGACGTATGCGCGGTAGCACAGGTGCTGGGTCACCACGGCCAGCGCCACGGCCAGTGCGCCCAGCCCTGCTGCCGTGAGATACCCTTCAATGGACCCGCACTGCCCTTCCACACAGCTGCTGCCGTCACTGCTGCTACTGCTGTCACACGCTTCCAGGAAGGCGATCTGGTGGAGGGCAAGGAGGGGGGACGGGAGATTGATGGGAGGGTGAGCGCGAGTGGGGGAAAGGAGAGGAGGGGTATGGTTATGGGAATGATGAGGTGTAAGAGACTCTCTGTTCACACAATACGCACATTCACACATGCATGCACGCACTCACTATGCGATACAGAAGCACGGCCTTGACGACATGCAGCATCGACTCCCCGAGAAACATCACTGCGAGCAGCAACAGCGCCCACCGGTGCGGCCAATACAGAACAGCCCAAAACGGCCACTTCCCTCTGCCCCTGCCCCCTGCCTTCCATCCGCCCGACACCACCAACTGACCGCTTCCCCTCCCCGCCCGCCTTTCCCCCTGCTCCCCTTCACACTGCTCGTCCTCCTTCCGCCCCCTCTCCTCCCCCTCCCCTTCAATATACTCCTCCTCCTTCCGCCCCCTCTCCTCCCCCTCCCCTTCAATATACTCCTCCTTCCGCCCCCTCTCCTCCCCCTCCCCTTCAAAATACTCCTCCTCCTTCCGCCCCCTTCCCCCCTGCTCCCCGTCCATGATGCATGCCGTTTGCGCGTCCAGCCAATCCGCGCGCCAGGTGCGCGGGGGTGGGGGGAGGTCCGCCAGCTGCAGCGTTGTGTGCGCGCCCAGGCGCATAATGGGGGTCACCTGCTCGCATGATTGGTTGGTTGATTTCAATGTGCATGGGGAAGGGAGGGGGAAAGGGGGGGGGAAGGGAGGGGCGGCGGGAGGTCCGCCAGCTGCAGCATTGTGTGCGAGCCCAGGCGCATTGTGGGAGTCACCCGCGCGCGGCATTGGTTGGTTTCATTGTGCATGGGGAAGGGGAGGGGGAAGGGGAGGGAGTGGGCGGAATTGGGAATGAGAGGCCCGCTGACGCTGGTAAGCTGCCTAAGCTACGCCGAAGGAAGCAAGGAAGAAAGCGAGTGACTTGGATGCAACCGGGCAGCAGCCAGCCGAGCAGGCAGCGCATGACTTTTGAGACGTCTCAAAAGTCGAGCAGGCAGCACATGACCCACCCATGCGAACGTCAATGCTGACCACAGACTCGGCTCTCCGTCGTCTCTCTCGCCTTCCTCCGCCTCCTCCTGGATATCACCAACAGCAGCAGCAGGAGCAGCAGGAGCAGCAGGAGCAGGGGCAGGAGCAAGAGCAGCATTGGTGCCGTGGCCATCACCCGCGGCTGTCGCTTCATCTGCCGCCGATGCGCCGCCAACATTTTCGCGATTGTCGCATGCCCCTGCGAGCAGCAAGCGTCCTTCCTCCTTGTCGCAAATGTCGCCGGTAGTGGTTGTCGCGTCGTCGGAGTAACGCGCCTCGCTGACGCTCCGATCAGCGGCCGCAGCATTGCTGGTTCGCTGCAGCTGCATCTGCGGTCGCTGGTCCAATCCTAGAGATATTGTCATCTCGCCTCCGTCCGTTGAATCGCAATTTGGGGGACACGGGGTGGGGTGCTGCTGAGGCGAATCGCCTCGACTGTCGATGTCGACAGAGTGGTTCATCTCAAAGGGAAGGTTTGGATGAGAGGGAAACACCTGGCCCCCCCTTGGGATGAATGACGCCGAGCAACGGAATGGGTTGCAAACTGGGCGATGTTCGGCAGCCAGGGGAGAGGGTTTGAGGGAGGATCAAAATGCCGGGCCACCAGGTTCGACCTTGGAGAACCAGGCAAAACAGTGCAGTCAGGACAAGAAAAATGTGAAAAACAGTCCGAACGTGGGCCTTCAATGCGACGCGAACCCCATGCTAGAGTGTCGCCCGCGCCGCATCCCCCCCACAACCCCCCCCTTGGCGGAAAGCCTCCGCACTAGAGGGGGGGAATGAAACTTGGATTCCCTGGCCTGCCGCTCAAAACCGAAGAATCCAGCCAGATCCCGCGGTCAATCCCCTCCTATCGAACATGGCATTACCCTGAAAAGAAAGTAAAAAACAAAAAGGTATCCCACCCAACTTCCCTCTCAACATTCGCCACTCGACATCTATCTCTCAACTTCGCTCCCTCTACCGCACTTATCTCCTTCCATCCCTATTTATCAGCCAGGCTATAGTCGCCATTTGCCAACCCATCACGGCGTCACACCGCCAAAGGTGAGATCGATCACGTATGCGTACAGTGTGTCGGGCATTTGTTTTTGGCATGCGACAACCCTTTTGTAGGGTGGAAGTTTCTCTTCCTGTACGGTGCAGCTTCCATCCCCCCCCGCCATCTCGTTGTTTCCATCCCGCGAGCTCCCCTCGACTCTCCGCTTGCGCCAAGACCTCGGACGTGGGGTCAACTCTGGTGGACCCAGAGTTGACCCATCCAACTAGGGGCGAGGCTGGTCATTTTGGATCCCTCGCCCCAACCCCCCCAGTATTCCCTGGCCTGCCGAACATCGCCCTGGGCTCGACATGCAGGGGCCAGCGACGCCAGCGACGGATGCAAAATCCGTTGAGGTATCCCCGAGAGAACATCTCAACGGGGTTAGGGTTTTTCGACAGCAAGCCTGAGAATTCAGGGTTCGTTTCAACTCAGCTCAGAGATTTTCAGGGTTGGTATTTTCCTGGCCCGTATTCCTAACTGGTTTCGCTGAGAGAAACCCGAGAAGGACATCTCAGCGGACAAAAACTCACAGCACGCCACGTCGAGCCGCGATTTCAGCGCGGGAACTCGACTGTGCGCCCAAATTTGTCGGTGGCCGATCCACGCGGCGAAAATATGCCCGTAAAAAAATGTTACAGTTGTCTGGCATCGCGAGCTGCTCGCCATATCGGTGTCGACTAAGGATCCAACGGCCTAATCCAAGCCATTCGGCACCATCGGTTAGTGCCTTAACACTGTCTAGGTTAAAGGAATCTAAAGACACACCCAAAGGAAAGTCGGCGCCGACCACGAGGGGCTCACGGTGGGCTTGCCACGCGGCTCTTCAATAATCCCGGGCCCTTAGGCCATGGAAGTCGGCATGCCGGCTTTTCTGCAGAGAAGCACTAATGATGGGCCCACGCCACGTAACGCACGCACATTCCACCGTGGACGTGCCCAGGCTTACGCCCCTTGAGTGCAGCGCGGCGACCCATTAGCCATGCGTGGCTCGTGACACGTCGGACACTGCGCCGCCGCACGAAAACACATGCATAGCGGCACAAGCATAGGGGGTTGCGTGAAGCGCTGCAAAATCGGAGTCGCTCACGACCATACCCCTCCGTGACCTTGCGCTGGTGCTCATTCCCTTGTCCGTTCCTGCGTTCCCTCCTGCTCTCTCTTGCACTTAGAATTTTCCGCTCCCTAGCTATCTTCACGAGTGTGGGTTACTCGTGCGCCGACCAATCGATCACGTCGGCACCGGTAGCGTCTACCTGGCATACACTACTCAGGTCGGTGTTTAGGTAACCGAACGGTCAGAACGCGTCGACGTCGACGTCGGATGTTTTAGGGCAGCATCTCGGCATAGTATCAACAGCTCTACCGACCAAGCAAGACGGGACGACAGAAACTAACTAGGTCGGCGACGCATGGCCAGAGGACGGCCTAGAGCCCAACAGCCGCAACCCATCCCACCCCATGCCGACTCTGTAGACGCCGACATCAAAGCGCAGCTGGAACGCCTCGAGCTTGCCGCTGAGTTAGAAGCACTTGAGAGAGAATCCGACGAAGACGCCTGAGCAACTCATCGGGTGTACACTGCACCCGCGACTCAGTACCGTCTCTGGTGGTCCATCCTTTACCTCAAACACGGTCGACGGTATAGCAAACTACGAGCGGCCGCATGGCCGACGTCGACATGGCCGACGTTGGTCCCCCAACCGACCACAATCAGACCTCTACCCCCGAAGAGACGCTCAAGTTACTCTACGATCTTGACGCACTGATACAGATTCCAGAAGGCACCAAGGACATTCCCCCACCGCCGATAGGGGAGTTTATGAAGCCAGCTAGTAAGTCGACCCTGACGCAAGATGGGCAGCCTGGACCTTCGTCGGTACCTGCCGGCTCAGGAAACCAGGTTGATGACGAGGAGGAGGAGGAGGAGGAGGAGGAGGAGGAGGAGGAGGAGGAGGAGGAGGAGGAGGAGGAGGAGGAGGAGGAGGAGAGCAACGATGCATACGACGAGCGTCCTCCGCGTAGCACGAATCCGCGCACCTTGGAAGAATTGTTGGTGCAACCCTACGGTTTGCACTCGGCTTGTTGTCCGTGTGCGTGAATGTGTGTGTGTATGGAATGGTATGAGGGCATGGGATAATATATATTTCATGCTTATAATTGTGTGTGAATGTTGAGTCATGATGTCGAGTGTGTGTGTCGAGTCAATAGCGAGTTATCGCTAGACGCGTGTTACGCGGTCGTTTGTGTCTCGCGCGCGGTTTCTATTTTGTCGTGCGCGGTTTCTATTTTGTCCTGTGTCGAACGTTCGGCGTGTCGCAGGTGTGTGCAGCAGACCCATCAAGAACTCAAGGATGAGTTTGTGATGAAGAGCCCGAGCCTTGGTGTCAAGCCTCAAGTGATTTCGAAGCTCGCCAAAAGGGTACACCTCAAGATATTGAAGATAGTTACATTACTTTGTGTAGTGTAACATTTCACTTGGTGTAGGCCCTAGTGAAGGGTAGTTTCGAGACCCTTCGTGGTTGGGGACAGTGTGGCACTGTTCCACATCACTGTACCTCGGCTCTTGGGGTTTGTAGGAGCTGGGAGTCATTCCCAACTCGTAACTCTTCCTATCTTGTGTTCTAAGACTATAGTGGCTGCCATAGTACCGTTCGTTCAAACCGACGCTGTGTCGTCAATTCTTTATCAAATCGTGCAATCTAAATTGATAATTGTAGACGACGTGAAGACGCTCCAGATCCAATTTGAAGTCAAGTCATTTGCAGCTGTGAGCAGAACGCTATCAACGTTTGAAGCCGCTATGCAGAAATCCGTCTGTGCTCTCTATCTTTCGTTTTAGGCACATTCAAGCCTATTGTGACTATAACAAGTGGTATCAGAGCCCCTTGGAGCAGTTTCGACAATGTCTGGACCTGAGGAAAGGGGTGGCAGAGGTGCTGGTGGCAGTGGAGAAGCTCAAGCTCAAGGCCAACCCCGTGATTCAGCCATGGCGCCCATGCAACCAAGTCTTGGCCCACCTAGGGATGAGCCTAGGGTGTTTGGGCTTGACAAGTTCAACGGTGACAACTTTGCTGAATGGTCCTTCAAGATGGAGAACATCTTTGACCACTATGACCTGCTGGAGGTGATGGAAGGAACGGAGAAGCGCCCCGAGAACGACCCGGAGAAGAGCCCGTGGGTGCGGAAGAGCGCACAAGGCTATCTCTTACTTGGGCAAGCGTTGGGGAGCAGTCAGATCCGTCACATCAAGCCATTCCAGCGTGAACCAGAGAAAGGACCAAAGGCATGGGCTGCTCTCAAGGGTGTACATGCTCCTGCAACAGCGGCGGTAGCGGTGGTGTTGGAACGGCAAATGGCGGCACTACGAATTGAAGAAAACGAAGCGGTTGAAGAAGGGGTGCAGAAATTCTTCGACTTGTTGACGCGGCTTGAGGGAGCTGATTTGAACTACAGTGAGCTCCAAAAGAAGACCATCAACCTTAATCGCGACTTGCCCCGCCTCTCGCTTGAAGACGTGAAGCGAGCTATCCTTCAAGAGGATTTCCGCCGCCGTGAGTTGGCGAGTGCGGATGGCGCTGGGGCAGCGAGCATCGGCCGTGGATATGGTCGAGGAAGAGGCAGAGGACGAGGGGGAGGAAGGTTTGGTGGCAGCAACTTCGGCGGAGGCCGCAGGAGTGGCGGTTACGGCAGCGACGACAAGAGCTACGGACGCGGTCGCGGCCGATTCGACGGCGAGTGTCACTATTGCCACAAGAGCGGACACATGTGGCGCGACTGCTACAAACTCCCTGATGGTTGGACCCCTGCTCAAGGCCAAGAGGGTAGAGGAGCAGGAGGAGGGAGAGGACGAGGCCGTGGAGGCCGTGGCGGTCGCGGTGGCGGAGCTGCAAACATGAAGAGCGGAGACAACGACAATGACCCGAGCGACGATCGATACCCGGGTCTATTCTACTTCGTGTCGACGCAAGTACCGGCTGGTCCAGAGAAGGATGAAGGCTTTGAGGAGCCAGCAGCTGTGGGGAAGGTGACCCTACACCCCCTGGACTATTGGGTGATTGATAGTGGCGCTACCTATAGCATGACACCTCGCCCGGACTTGCTCACCGAACTCGAGCCGTCACCGGTGAAGCATGTCACATCGGCTTTGGGGCAGCGAGCAGAGGTGAAAGGCATGGGCAAGGCCATGTTCAAGGGTGCTGATGGGAAGATGGTGGGCCTCAAGAACGTGCTTTGGGTGCCCAGCCTTGCTGCAAACCTGATTTCCGTGCGGCGGTTGGCAAAGGCCGGCATGGACACGAACTCGAAGGGAGCCAAGACCTACACCGCAAGGCTTGGCGATCGAATTCTTTGGGACCTTCATGAGGACAGGGATGTCTACAACGAGATGTGGCAGATCCCAGTGGTCCCTATGCCTAAGGAGAGGCAAGTGGCAGCAAGCATCAGCACCAAGGATGGAGCGGTCGGTAGCGACGATGGCGCGAACGGTCGCGCTAAGGAGAATGAGCTCAAGAAGAGCAAACCTGGAGGGACCAGCAAGTTCAGTGAACCTAAAGAGAGTGGTGCAGCAACCAAGGAGCAGCAAAAGGGTGAGGAGAACCCAGAGGCAGCAGCGGAGGAGGACTACGGAGAGAGTATGTGGGGCGCTATTGCGAGCGCGGCATTCTCCAATCCAACTTCGGCTACGGGGGAGTGTGATTGGCTCACCTTGCATCGGCGCATGGGGCATGTGGCCCTGCCCATCTTGCAGCAGCTAGTGAAGAATGAGATGGTTGCTGGCATACGTGTGAAGGGGGAGCCCGATGAGGTGCTTGGCTGCCCGACGTGCATTCAAGCCAAGTTCACCCGGTTTCCGTTCCCTAGTTCGGAGGCAACGGCAAAGGCACCGCTTGATGAGGTGGTGATGGACGTGGTGGGCCCCCTGAAGCTTGGAGCTGCTGGAGCTGAGTATTTTCTCACCATTGTCGACGTCTACACCCGCATGACTTGGGTGTACGTGCTGGCCAAGAAGAGCGACGTGGCTGAAACGTTGAAGACGGATTGGTTCCCGATGGTGGAGCGGCAACAAGACCGTCTAGTCAAGTCAATCCGCACCGATCGAGGGGGAGAGTTCCTGAGCAAGGAGTTTGGGTTGTGGCTGAAGAAGAATGGTATTCGGCACTCCCTCACCATGCCATACTCCCCTGCAATGAACGGCATTGCCGAGCGAGCAAACCGCACAATCACGGAGGCGGCACGCGGGTTGCTCATTGAAGCCGGGCTACCCGACTATTTCTGGCCTGATGCGGTGCGGAGCGCGTGTGTGGCCAAGAACAGAGCCTTGACTCATGTGGGAGCAGAAAAATGGGTGCCCTATGTGGAGTGGCTAGGAAGGAAGCCAAAGGTGGATATGCTTCGGCTGTTCGGGTGCATGTGCATGGCGCTCGTGCCTAAGCATCTTCGGCACAACAAGCGTGGTGCCAAGGCGGTGTGGGCCGTGCACTTGGGCATGGCTCAAAACAGCAAGGGATGGCTTCTTTGGGACCCATTCACCAAGAAGTTCTTGGTGAGCAGGGACTGCAAGTTCATGGAGAACTTCATGTACAAGGATTGGAAGGCGGAGAATGAGGCGAAGATAGGCGTGCGGTTTGGGGAGGTGAAGAGTTCCGGTTTGGAGCATGTGGAGCTGCCTTTGGAACTGAGCAGCGGCAGCACAACCACAAGGCAATCCTCCCTTGTGAATGGGGGAGAGGAGGCCAATGATGCAGAGGAAGAAGAGGAGGAGGTGCAGCAAGTGAGCGAGCGTGCACCGTCACTTCCTTCCCGTACTACGAGTGCTCCACGGATTCGAGCCACACCGCAGCAACGCCAAGGCCTTCAAGTCCCTGCAGCTGAGGAGGAAGGAAGGGGGAAGAGGAGAGTTCAACCCCCTAATAGGCTGACCTATGATGCGCCGGGAAAGCAGGGCAAGACAGCCCTGGCCGGAGCGGCAATGATGGTCGGAGACGACGAGGAGAGTGACTACGAGGAGTGTGCCTTCGCGTTCTTCTCTCCGGTGGAGATGCCGGGAGAACCAGCAACTCTCAAGGAGGCTTTGGAGAGTAGTGATGCTGAGGAGTGGAAGAAGGCCATGGAGAGTGAGCTGAAGAGCATCGAGGAGAATGACACGTTTGAATTGGTGGAGCTACCGGAGGGGCGTACGGCGATAACGTCCAAGTGGCTCTTCAAAATCAAGTCGGATGCCGACGGCAAGATCGAGCGCTACAAGTCTAGGCTTGTAGCCAAGGGGTACCAGCAGAAGGAGAAGGTGGACTTCAAGGAGCTGTTTGCCCCTGTGGTGAAGCCGACGACGCTGCGAACCCTATTCGCGGGAGCCGCCATCAAAGGATGGGTAGTAAAGCAAATGGACATCGTAACGGCATTCCTTAACGGCATCCTTGAGGAGGAGATTTTTATGGCGCAGCCAGAGGGGTTTGATGATGGTAGTGGCAGAGTGTGGAAGCTGAAGAAGGCCCTCTATGGGCTGAAGCAGGCCCCTAGGCAATGGTACATGAAGCTGCGCGAAGTGTTGGAGGGGATCGGCTTCACTCCCTCAACGGCCGATCACTCCTTGTTCATGCTTGGCGAGGGGGAGCAGAGGAGTTTCATGGTGGTTTATGTGGATGACATCCTCATTTTCTCACCCTCTTCTGACCTTGTGAAGGAGGTGATGCTGAAGCTTCAAGACAAGTTCAAGTGCAAGGCCCTTGGTGACGTGAGCTTCTACCTTGGGCTCCACATCGAACGAGATGTGGAGAAGCGGTGCATGCGGGTGCATCAACGAAAGTACCTGGAGGCATTGGCTGCCAACTTTGGGCAGAGTGAAGGCCATGTGGCTACACCCTTTCCCTCTGGGTTCAAGTGTGTGAAGGGACCAGAGGAGGAGAGCGTTGGTGAAGAGGAGAGGCGCCGATTTCACTCGTTGGTGGGCAGCCTCATGTATGCGGCGGTAAAGACCCGACCGGACGTCGCGTTTGCTACCGGGCAGCTGGCTAGGGTTGTGCAATGCCCTAATGAGGAGCAGGTAGCAGCTGGAATGAGGGTGGCCAAGTATCTTGGCCAAACACCGACCGCTGGGCTGCAATACTCGGCGGCGGCACAAAGGCGCCAAAAGGGCGCGGATGGTGTTGAACCCGGGCGTTTGTTCCTCACCGCCTACTCGGATGCTTCATATGCATCAGAACCAGAGGACATGACAAGTGTGGGAGGCTTCATATGCTGTGTTGGTGGAGGCCCAACTGCTTGGGAGAGCAAGAAGCAGGTTGACCAAGCTTTGAGCTCGGTGGAGTCCGAGTACATGGCACTCTTCCGTGCCGTACGGGAGATTGTGTGGCAGCGGCGTTTGTTGGCTGAATTGGGGGAGGAGCAGCAAGGACCTACCCCACTGTACTGTGACAGCCAGGGTGCCATTGCTCTTGCTAAGAACCCTGTGTTGCATGGACTCACGAAGCACATGAGGGTGAAGTGGCATTGGACGAGGAGCATGGTAACCGCGGGTGAAGTTGAGTTGCGCTACGTGAAGACCACGGGGCAGCCGGCTGACATGATGACCAAGAGGCTGGTGGAGCAGCAGCATTGGAAGTGTTGCAAGCTGGCTGGGATGGCTCTGAACTGAGAGAGCAACATAACCTAAGGCCAACAATCCGAGGGGGAGTTTGTTGGTGCAACCCTACGGTTTGCACTCGGCTTGTTGTCCGTGTGCGTGAATGTGTGTGTGTATGGAATGGTATGAGGGCATGGGATAATATATATTTCATGCTTATAATTGTGTGTGAATGTTGAGTCATGATGTCGAGTGTGTGTGTCGAGTCAATAGCGAGTTATCGCTAGACGCGTGTTACGCGGTCGTTTGTGTCTCGCGCGCGGTTTCTATTTTGTCGTGCGCGGTTTCTATTTTGTCCTGTGTCGAACGTTCGGCGTGTCGCAGGTGTGTGCAGCAGACCCATCAAGAACTCAAGGATGAGTTTGTGATGAAGAGCCCGAGCCTTGGTGTCAAGCCTCAAGTGATTTCGAAGCTCGCCAAAAGGGTACACCTCAAGATATTGAAGATAGTTACATTACTTTGTGTAGTGTAACATTTCACTTGGTGTAGGCCCTAGTGAAGGGTAGTTTCGAGACCCTTCGTGGTTGGGGACAGTGTGGCACTGTTCCACATCACTGTACCTCGGCTCTTGGGGTTTGTAGGAGCTGGGAGTCATTCCCAACTCGTAACTCTTCCTATCTTGTGTTCTAAGACTATAGTGGCTGCCATAGTACCGTTCGTTCAAACCGACGCTGTGTCGTCAATTCTTTATCAAATCGTGCAATCTAAATTGATAATTGTAGACTGACGTGAAGACGCTCCAGATCCAATTTGAATCAAGTCATTTGCAGCTGTGAGCAGAACGCTATCAACGTTTGAAGCCGCTGTGCAGAAATCCGTCTGTGCTCTCTATCTTTCGTTTTAGGCACATTCAAGCCTATTGTGACTATAACAAGAATGCCTCCGACGGGAACTTGAATACATAGATAACCTGCTCGAACAGGATGAGGAGGAGGACGAGCAGAACATGGCGGTGCCACGCGAACAGTGGAGAGCGGCAGACTTCGTCGAGGACGACATGGTTTAGGCATGGATCGACGTGCTGGTCATAGACGCCCTACGCCACCTACAAACCTTGGAGAAGAATAGCACGCTGAGGCTGTACACCTCGTTCATCTACCACTACAAGAGGTGGGCGGCGAAAATGCTGATGCAAATACGCGACAAGCTTCCCCAGGAGCACAGGCTTAGGCACGTCGACGAGATCGGCCACTACATCCGGGACAACAAGAAGAAGAATTGGGACAAAGTGGCCGAGGTCCCCCGGGAGTACATCTGGCTGCACGGCCCTAGGGTAACCGAAATCCGGATGCGCGCCTACGTGAAGTTCATGATACGTGAGTGTAAGCTCGATGCCGAGTCAATCGAGGAGGGGAACAATGCCTCGCGAACCCAGCCTGTGCAAGGTACAATGGTGCACACGCTCCTTGTGCGCATAAAGGCATGCCAGATGGCGGCGAGAGTGGAGGCGACGCTCTACCGGGAGAAGGAGCTGAGCATCATGCAGGAGATCTCGGTGGTCAGATCGGAGGTGCGGTTCATGGTCCGCACCAAGAACGAGAGGGACGTCAAGTAAGTTTGTCGACACCGCCAACCTCTGTCCATGTCACTTTGAAGTCGACACCGTCAAACTAAAAATACTCGGTGGCTTTGTGGGCAGGAATTGTGCCGACCGGCGTCGCGGCACCATCAACGATACCTACACCGCCGAACAGTTCCGCCAGATCATGATGTCAAACATTATCTATATGTTATTGTTGTGTAGGCTATAGTGGGTTAGCCTTTAGGGGGTACACAACTCTAGGGTTTCATACTTGTACTCCAATGTTTCATAGTTCAATCACTTCTTGTTTCTGAGATGGTATTAAGAGCTTAGGTCCTAGTCCTAGGACCGCTTACCTAAGGGCCCACCGCTAGAAGCGCCCTCGAGCGCTGTATCTACTTAGCGCCCTCGAGCGCCTCTCTCCTAGTGCACCCTCGTGCGCCTCTCTTCCTCCTGCTGCCCGTGCGCAGCTCGCTAGTGCCGCGCGCGGCCTTTTTTTTTTTTAGCGCGAGTAGCCCGCTAGCAGCCCGCGCGCCGACCCCTAGCCGCCCGCGCGACCGGCGCCGCCCACGAGCAGCCCCCTAGCCGCCCGTCGACCGCCGCCCAGAACGTCGCAGCCCCGCCCGTAGGCCGCCGCGATGCCCCCTCTAGGCCGCCGCCCGCGCGCTAGTCAGGCCCACGCACAGCCACGGCCCGCCCGCTACAGCCGCCCACGCGCACGCCACCCCCCCCCCCCCCCCCTGTCGCGCACCGCTGCGTAACCCAGCCCGAGCCGAGCCGCGCCGCCCGAACCGAGCCGCGCCGCCCGAACCGAGCCGCGCCGCCCGAACTGAGCCGCGCCGCCCTGGCCGAGCCGCGCCACCCTACTGTGCCCCACCTGCAGCAACTCCTGTTCCTGTTCCTGCTGTACTATTGCTTCAGCTGCTACTGTTACTGCTACTGCTACTACTGCTACTATTCCTGATGCTGCTACTGCCACTATGGCCACTCCCTCTGTTCTCACCTTTGACGCTGAGGGCCGCCCGATTAAGTTTGAGGTTTGGTTAGATGACCTCCACCTGTTCCTTCAGATCACTGCCAAGGACGATGTCTCCCTGTATGACCACACGTCAGGCGCCGCTCCCGTACCTGCCACTACTGCTGACAGCGCTGCTCGCTCCCAATGGCAGACCCGTGATGCTCACGCTCGACTAGCCGTTCGCAGCCACCTGCCGTTAGACTGAGCGCGAGCACTTCGGCCAGCATAAGACCGCTAAGGAGCTGTACGACGCAGTAGTCGCACGCTACTCCTCCCCTGCCACTGCTACTATAGGCCGTCTCTCACTGCCCTACCTCTTCCCCGACCTGTCCGCCTTTGCCACTGTAGCTGACCTCATCACCCACCTCCGTACCAGTGATCTCCGCTACCGTGCCGCGCTCCCCCCCGATTTCCTCGCCAAGAACCCCCCACCCGATGTACCTCACACTGTACCACCTTGTCACCCGCCTCCCTGACTCCCTTCGCACTGTCAGGGACCAGTTTCTCGCCCTCTCCCCCACTGACCTCACTGTCCACCTCCTCGAGAAGGAACTCCTAGCAGCTGAGAAAAGCATTGTAGCTGTAGGTGCCTCTCGTGGTGACCCCCGCTCCCCCTTCTTTGCAGGGTGCTCCCCCTCCCCCCTCCTCCCCTCCATTGCATCTGCTGCTGCTGTCGACTACCTCGGAGCTGAGGGGGTCGGGGCTGCGTCGGCTCCTAGTGGGAGGCGCAAGGGCGGCAGGGGCAAGGGGGGCAGGGGTGGTGGAGGTGGAGGCGGGGGCGGCGGCGGTGGAGGGGGTGGGGGGGGCGGGGGTGGTGGCGGAGGTGGGAGTGGCGCGGGTGGTGGGGGGGTCAGTGGCGGCACAGGGGGTGGTGGCGGCGGCGGTGGTGGGGGTGGTGGGGGCGGTGGTGGCAGTGGTGGCGGCGGTGGAGCGGGTGGCGGGCGTGGTGGAGCGGTGCAGCGTGGGGGGTTCGGCGGTGGCCAGAGGCAGCAGCAGCAGCGTCCCGGCGAGACTCCCTCGCCCCAGCAGCTCCGTGAGTGGTACTCTCAGCGTGGGGGGTCTGGGGGTGGAGGTACCTGCCCGTACGTCATCCTCACAGGTGACCGCACTGGCCAGACCTGTGGGAGGTTCCACACGGCGCAGCGCTGCTTCTTTCGTCTCGACGACGCCTGGCAGTGAGCAGTTTCCTGACGCCACTTAGCTGCCCCGCTGGGCTGATCTGCTTAGGAAGAACATTGATATCTTTGCTCTTGACTTTGATGCTATCCTTGGTGCCATGTATGCATTGACTATTAGTGTTGAGGGTGACTGTTACCTGAGTGTACCGCCCGACCCGGGCATTGGGACCAGTGAGACAGCTGCTCCAGGTGCTAGTGCGTCTGCTGCCCTAGGTCCTGGTGAGGCTGCTGCTCTTGGTACTCGTGCGTCTACTGCCCTAGGTCCTGGTGAGGCTGCTGCTCTTGGTGCTAGTGAGTCTGCTCCCCCAGGTGCTAGTGCGTCTGCGCTTGCTGGTACTGCGTCTACTGAGCCACTGCACACCTTCACACTCGACTCGGGTGCTTCCTGCTGCTTCTTCCGTGACCGCACTGCCCTTGAGCAGCTAGCTCGGCCAGTTGCTGTCTCCCTCGCTGACCCCTCTGGGGGCCCGGTCCTTGCAACCTCCTCCACTGTCCTCCCTTGTCCTGCGGTCCCGTCCGGCACCCTGTCGGGTCTTTACCTCCCCTCGTTCTCTACGAACTTGGTGGCGGGCTCTGCTCTTCAGGATGGGGGTGTTCACCAGTTCACCCCTGCCTATGAGCGTGTGACCCACTGTACGTGTGCTAGGACAGGTCGCCACCTAGCTACCTTCACTCGGCAGCCGGGGTCGGACCTGTACACACTGACCACTGAGTCCCCTCAGGTAGCTGCGTCTGCGTCTGCGTCAGGTCAGCTGTCGGCCCCCTGCTCAGTGTCGCTCCCTGTCGCACCAGACGGTTCTCTGGCACCACCGTCTTGGTCACCCGTCAGTGCAGCGCCTTCGTGGCATGCACTCCCGGTACCTTGTCTCTGGTCTTCCCAGGGTTCTCCTCGCCTGCTCCTCCCTATCTTCCCTGCGTCGAGGGGCGGCAGCACGCCGCTCCTCACTCCTCCTCGTTCCCTCCCACAGAGGGTCCTCTGCAGACTCTCCACCTGGACGTGTGGGGCCCAGCCCGCGTCCGTGGACAGGGCCACGAGCGGTACTTCTTGCTGGTTGTCGACGACTACACGCGCTACACCACGGTCTTCCCCTTGCGCACCAAGGGTGAGGTCCCTGATGTTTTGATCCCTTGGATCCGCGCTGCTTCGTCTCCAGCTCCTGCGACCGGTTCCAGTCGGACTTTCCCGTCCTGCGTCTGCACTCTGACCGAGGTGGTGAGTTTTCCTCCGACCTCTTGGCAGCCTACTGTGCGGAGCATGGCATCCGCCAGACGTTCACGCTTTCGGCCTCTCCACAGCAGAATGGGGTTGCTGAGCGCCGCATTGGCTTAGTCATGGAGATCGCTCGTACCTCCTTGATCCATGCGGTTGCCCCCCATTTCCTGTGGCCGTTTGCAGTCCAGTACGCTGCGCATCAGCTCAACCTCTGGCCCCGTGTCTCCGCTCCGGAGACCTCGCCCACACTGCTGTGGACGGGGCAGGTTGGCGATGCGTCGCGTTTCCGGGTCTGGGGTGCTCGTGCCTTTGTCCGCGATACCACTGCGGACAAGCTCTCCGCCCGCGCTGTGCCCTGTGTCTTCCTTGGCTTTGTCCCCGACGCGCCTGGTTGGCAGTTTTACCACCCCACCTTGCGCCGTGTCTTCCCCTCTCAGGACGTCACCTTTGACGAGTCGGTACCCTTTTACCGTCTGTTCCCCTACCGCACTGCTCCGCTCCCTCCCTCGCCTCTCTTCCTCACCCCAGGTGCCCCTTCGGTAGACCCCCTCCCTCCCCAGGGTCCTGCTCCCTCAGGTGTTTCCCAGGTAGACGCAGTCGAGCCTGTCGAGGTAGCTGTTGACTCTGGTCCTGAGAGGGGTACTGAGCCTGGGGGTGCTGAGACTGGGGGTGCTGAGCCTGGGGGTGCTGAGACTGGGGGTTCTGGGCCTTGGGGTGCTGAGACTGCGGGTGCTGAGCCTGGGGGTGCTGAGACTGGGGGTGCTGAGCCTGGGGGTGCTGAGCCTGGGGGTGCTGAGCCTGGGGGTGCTGAGCCTGGGGGTGCTGAGCCTGGTGGCGCTCCCTCTTCACAGCAGCTGCGTGAGTGGTACTCTCAGCGTTGCGGCCTTCGGCGTGGGGCTACTGGAGCTGCGGGTACTGTGTCGCGGCCGGAGCCTCCCTCCCCTCAGCGGCTACGTGAGTGGTACGCTCGGCGCTGCAGCCTCCGGAGTGGAGCTCCTAGTTTTGAGGTGCAGCCTACTGGAGGCCCTGCTGCTACTGGAGGTGCTACTGGTGCTGCTGGAGGTACTGGAGCTGATGGAGGTGCTGCTAGTACTGGTCCTGCTGGAGGTGCTGCTGGTGCTGCTGGAGGTACTGGAGCTGCTGGAGCTACTGGTGGTGCTCCTGGTCCTGGGACTGGTGGTGCTGCAGGAGCTGGTGCTACTGGAGGTACTGGAGTTGACACTACTGGAGGTGCTGCTGGTGCTGCGGGAGTTGGAGCTGCTGCTGGGGGTTCTGGTGCTGTCTCTGCTGGTTCTGGGGGCACGTCACGGCCGCGGCCGTACTTCGTTCCGCTCCTTCAGCAGGTTCTTGGTCAGCCGCCTCCTCCTTGTCCTGCTCCCTCCTTAGAGTGTCTTTCGCCTGTCCAGTCGCAGTCACAGTTACAGCCTACCTCGCCACTTCCTGGTCCTTCTCCCTACACTGGTCCGACAGGAGGTCTTACGGAGCATCGTGAGCCTGAGTCTCGTCCTGTGTCGCCCGAGTCTCGTTCTGCATCACCTGTTCGTGCTGCTCGCACTGGTCGTCGTGTCCCGCGTCAGCGTCCTCCTGCTGTCCCCGGCACTCACCAGATGTTGCTTCGTCTTTCCACTGCTCCACAGCGTGTCCCTCTGCCTTCTCCTCCTGCGTCCTCCCTTCCTGCCCTTGCTGACCTGGAGTCTGACTCTCTTCGTGCTGCTAGTCCTACTGTCACGCGTCTCCTGGCCACAGTTGTCACTGACCCTTCCTTTGAGTCAGCTGCTGCGTCTGCCTTAGTTGCTGAGCTTGTCGACTTTGCTGCTCACTGTAGACTAGACTACGCTGCCAGTCTTGTTGCTGAGTCTGAGTCTGTCTGTCCTCCGTCCGTCGGGGGTGAGTGTGCTCTTGGCACGGACGTCCTTGAGGACAGGCAGGAGGAGTTTGAGTGCTTTGCCGCCGCTGTACCTCATCTCGTGTCCATGCTGATTGCACCTGAGGGAGACCCGGATGCTCCAGACATCCCGACCCCGCGCTCTTACGCTGAGGCGATCGCGGGTGAGTACTCCTCTCAGTGGCAGACAGCCATGGATGTAGAGATGGCATCCTGGAAGTCCACTGGCACTTACGTCGACGAGGTTCCCCCTCCTGGGGCGAGCATCGTCAGTGGCATGTGGATTTTCAGGGTGAAGCGGCCGCCAGGTTCTCCGCCTGTCTTCAAGGCTCGGTACGTTGCTCGAGGCTTCAGTCAGCGAGAGGGAGTAGACTTCTTTCAGACCTTCTCCCCCACCCCGAAGATGACCACTCTTCGGGTGCTGTTGCACGTTGCCGCTCAGCGTGACTACGAGCTTCACTCTCTTGACTTCAGCACAGCTTTCTTGCAGGGCAGCCTGCACGAGGAGATCTGGCTGCGCCGCCCTCCTGGCTTCACTGGGTCGTTTCCTCCTGGTACCCAGTGGAGCCTCCGCCGGCCAGTCTACGGTCTCCGCCAGGCTCCACGTGAGTGGCACGACACACTAAGGACTACACTTGCGGCTCTTGGGTTCTCGTCTTCTACTGCCGACCCGTCGCTGTTTCTGCGCACCGACACTTCACTGCCGCCGTTCTACATCCTCGTGTACGTCGACGACTTGGTCTTTGCCACTGCTGACATTGAGGCTCTCGCCCACGTGAAGTCGGAGCTGCAGAAGAGATACACGTGCACAGACCTGGGTGAGCTGACAAGCTATCTTGGCTTGCGGATCACCCGGGACAGAGCACGCCGCACCATCACACTGACTCAGTCACACATGGTGCAGCAGGTCCTTCAGCGCTTCAGTTTCACCTGGTCCTCGGCACAGACCACTCCTCTGGCTACAGGTCACTCGCTCTCAGCTCCACCTTCGGACGAGTCCGTAGAGCCGAGTGGTCCTTACCCAGAGCTAGTTGGTTGCCTCATGTACCTAATGACTTGCACTCGTCCTGACCTCGCGTACCCTCTTGGCCTTCTGGCTCGCTACGTGGCTCCTGGTCGGCACCGAAAGGTGCACATGGATGCTGCTAAGAGGGTACTGCGTTACTTGTGCAGTACGTCAGGCATGGGGCTCGTGCTTGGAGGGAGGCGCTCAGTTGTTCTCACTGGGCACTCAGACGCTTCTTGGGTTGACGACCAGGCTACTCAGCGGTCGTCACAGGGTTACACCTTCAGCCTTGGCTCTGGTTCAGTTTCTTGGCATTCTACTCGCTCGTCTTCAGTTCTCAGCTCCAGTTGTGAGGCTGAGATCTATGCCACAGCCATGGCTGCACAGGAGCTACGCTGGCTGACCTACCTGATGACCTATTTGGGAGAGCGGCCTAGTTCTCCTCCAGTGCTGTACGTCGACAACAAGGCTGCCATTGCCTTGTGTGAGGAGCACAGACTGGAGCACAGAACGAAGCACATCGCTCTCCGTTACTTCCTGGCTCGAGAGCTGTAGCAGCGCGGTCAGCTTCGTCTGCATTACGTGGCCACTCGGGCCAACACCGCTGATATATTCACCAAGGCACTTCAGCCTGGTGATCATCAGCGCTTCTGCACTATACTGGGGCTTGTGCCCACTTTTCCTCACTTACTGTAGGCTTTGTCTGTACTGTGATCTCTATATATATATACCTGCCTGTTTGCTTTGCTAGGTTGAGATCACTTTGCTGTTTGTGTTGCATATATGCCTCTGCATGTGAACTGGCCCTGTGGCCCTTTGCTTGTGCTCAGAGTGTGTGGTGACGTTGTGATCCACCCTGAGCTTGCTTTGCCTTTCTTGACTGGTCTTGTGACCCCTTGCTCTCCCCCACTTTGCCTATGGGGGTGTGTCAAACATTATCTATATGTTATTGCTGTGTAGGCTATAGTGGGTTAGCCTTTAGGGGGTACACAACTCTAGGGTTTCATACTTGTACTCCAATGTTTCATAGTTCAATCACTTCTTGTTTCTGAGACATGATGAAGGTGCTGCCGACATGGGCGGCGTCAACGTGGAACCCGCGGGCAAGGCGCTGTGGCGATTTCTGCTCACCAAGGCGCTCACGCTACTCTCCCACCACACTCTCCTGCGAGGCGCCATCATCCGCGAGATCACGCTCCCCAACATCTTCTTATACCGACTGGCTAGCACCTCGTCGGTGAAACCCGGAGAACCAGCCGGTCGTCATGGTGATCGCCGCGCGGAACTCGAAGACTTCCAAGGATGCCCGTCTTCAACAGAGCTACGCGGCGCGACACTTGGAAGCGGAGTTGTGCGCCATCGGCGAGACCGGCCTGTGGTTGCACTTCATCCTCGACCAGATCGGTCAGTTCAACGGCGTCGACTTCCTTCCGCCGCTTGATACCACCGACCGCGAGCGCTAGTACAAGAAGCACCTTTTCTTCGCCCGCAACGACAAGGAGCCAAAAGAGCTCTCCGCCGCCAGCCACCAACGTTGGATGTGGCAAATGTGGATGACCAACAAGGTGTTCTGCTAGCGGAACGTGCATGCCGCTCGCGCCGGAGGTGCGCAGGAGCTAGCCATCGAAGGGACGCCTCGCGCCGAGATCGCCGAGCTGGGTCACTGGGCACTCGACAAGATGATGCATGGTTACATCACAGCCATTCCCGTTGGGGTGGTGATGAGGAAGGCCGGCTACTCGGGTTGCAAGCAAGACTACTTCTTGGGTCGCAACAGGGTCGAGCCCTCCGACAAACTCTTGGACATCATCGCCGAGCACATCTTCCCCGGCGTGTATGCTCTGCTGCGCGATGTATGTTAGTCGACGCCGACAAAGCCGCCGTGCACTTCTGGCGTACCCTCCAGATGATGCACCGCATCGTCGCCGAGGACCTCGCGGTGAAGCTCGTCCGCACCCCTTGGCACCCGTACGTCCAAGGTTCCAAGCTCTGCCGGATTGCCCTCTTTCAGCACTGGGCAAAAAGGGTCGAGAAGATCGACACCGAAACAATCAACAAACGCCGGGACCCAACCCTCATTCAGCTAGAGGTAAACCGTCGCTAAAGTCGGCGTCGATCTGTTACGGGTGTATTCTAAACTATTTTCGCCTTTCCGCCTTGTTCTGTAGGAAATCTCTGTCCGCTTGGACACCGAATACCATAACATGTCCCTCAAGGAGACGCTGAAGTACGAGAGGGAGCGCTCCGCGGTCGAGAAGATTGACCTTCAGGAGGAGATCGAGAAGCGCGACGATACCATCGCGACGCTGACCGCCAAGATAACCCGACTCACCAAGGCACTCCGTGTGTCAGACGCACGGAGGATGCCGGCGGTGCCGCCGTCGGGGAACGAGCAAGCGCCGAGCGAGAGTGGCTCCGCGGATTCGGCCAGTACGGGGGGCAGAGCCAAGAAATAGGATGAGAAACCCCCGAAACCCCCACAGACGTTCAACGAGGCTCGTTACGAGCTCAACGTGGTGCAACCTTGGCGGGAGGCAAAGACCGTGAGGGACGCTTGGCGCCTCTAGAACTCCGCCACCGCCGATGACACCCATCGTCTTTGCGACAGGGTCGTCGAGTCGGGATTCGTCGACCGCCACACCCTCCTCAAGGGCGCGACGCAGGGTGCGCACGACATGAAGGTGTGCCGCATGCTGAAGGCCATGGATGCAGTGCGCCTTCTTCGCTCGAGTGACGGCGATACCGACACCGAAGCCGTTGTCGACGCCCTGAACAAGATCGCGGCGCCAGGCATCGGGACATTCTGCGATGCCCTCACGGTGCTCAAACCGGGAACCGCTCCGACGAAGTCCAAGGAGCCTGGCATGGGCGTCAAGGGGCTGGGCCCCACGTCGGTCTCGAAGCTTCGTCTCGCCTGTGCGCTGGTGGCGGTCAACTTGAAGCCGAGTGCTTGGGTCGCCGTCCAGTTTCCAGACATCTGGGAGGATCAGATGCCAAAGACCGTGGCCGACATGGCCAAGCAGACCGCACCTGTGCTGCGTCCTCCGACGAAGCGCAAGAAGGCGGCATGAATACCTTTGGAGCATATGCGTGTGCGTAGTTTGATGATGCTGTAATTGTGGCCGATTTTACCAAACCATGATGCTTATATTGTTCAGGAAGTTGGTACACAAGACGAACCTAAGGCACATAACAGGGCCCATGCGAACCTAGATGATCCAACAATGGTAACTGCAGTTGGTCGCTGACCAACAAACAACCCGAATATACTTGCAGACAGCCAAACCCTCTATGTCGACAGACACTAAACGACGCCGACGTATTGTCGAACTTCGTTATATACGCCGACAAGGTTCATCCCCGAGTAGCATGTGAGTGTGCAATTCACAGGGTAGCGATCAGGTCGACATCACCGACGAGGGTTCTAGTAGCATGCAGTACCAAAAAGTTACATGCACTACCACATAAGCAAACACAAACAAAAAGTTACAAGCACAAAAAAAAAAGGATCCAACAAAATAACTACGCAATCGGCGCTGGCCATACCAAACTGTTATACACCCTAGCAATCAGACCACCTAGCGCTCCCTCCACACGCCGACTACACCGCCGTGCTGTCCTTGCCCTTCCTGCCCTTCTTCCCCGTGCTGTCCTTGCCCTGCTTGCCCCTCTGCCCCTTCCTCCCCCTGTGTTCAATATCGTACTCCATCTGCGCTTCACACGGCACCGCGATGCCGATCTCTTCGAGTTTCGGCCCGGCGACGGGGCACATTCCCCAGAACGCCAAGGTCTCCACCGTCGCTCTAGCGATCACGTCGGCTTCGACTTCATGATCCACCCCCAGATAGACCCGGTGCAGAGCGAGACTCTGCAGCGTCGGCGCGACGTTGTGCGCAACCTCCCCGAGGGGTTGCTCCCCGTCGATCTCAGCCTCCACCACCGCTTGCATAACCTCCTTGAAGACATCGGCGGTCTTCTCGCTCGCACCGACCACCATCGCCGCTGCCTTCCCTTCGCCCACAGCATCGACCACCTGGGCGTCGTCGTTCTTGACTAAGCACCACACGGTGCAAGCGGAGGCCGATAACGCCTGTGCCGCAATCGCCGTCTTCTCATCAGTGTCTCCCTCCTTCCTCGCCGCGCTCGCAGCAACCTTCCCATACGCAGCGCACATGGACACGTGACCTATCATGGCCGACATCATAGCATCCGACTTCTCCTTGCCTTCCTTTGTGACGGCATCGACGGGGAACCAGATCGCCGGCAAGAGCCCGTTGTCAAACATATATGCTTAGTTATATCTAGGCTTAGTTTATGTGTTTATAGTTGTCTAGGCTATAGCGGGTTTAGCCTTAGGGGGTACAGATTTCTCTCGACATTCTACTTGTACCCCTTCCCTTTTCCTAGTCAATCATTCTCGCCTACTATTCTCACATGGTATTAAGAGCATTACCTTCCTAGGATCCTAACTTTAATGGGCCCACCACCTAAGTAACTGCTAGCCTAGGCCCCGTGGCGTCGCCCATAGCCCCTAGGCTCGGCCCCTTGGCCCGTCGCCCCTAGGCTCGGCCCCTTGGCCCGTCGCCCCTAGCTCGGCCCCTCGGCCCCGTCGACCCGTCGATTCTGTCGCCCGCGCCCAGCCCGTTCCTAGCCCCGCGATCGGCCAGTACCTAGCCTCGCGCACGGCCCCGTTCCTAGCCCCGCGATCGGCCTGTACCCGCCCCGCAATCGGCCCGTACCCGTCCCGCGCTCGGCCCCGTTCCTAGCCCCGCGCTCGGCCCGTACCTAGCCTCGCGACCGGCCCGTACCCTGCCCGCGCACGGCCCCGTCTCTCGTCCGCGCTCGGCTCGTACCTAGCCCCGCGCCCGGCCCGTACCTAGCCCAGCACACGGCCCCGACCCTAGCCAGCGCCCGGCCCCGTACCTAGCCCGCGCCCGGCCCCTTCTGTCGCCAGCGCCTGGCTCCGTACCTAGCCTCGCGCCCGGCACCCGTCTCTTGCCCGTGCTCGGCCCCGTACCTAGCCCCGCGCCTAGCCCCATTCCGCGCCCAGCGCCAGGCCCCGTACCTGCCCAGCGCCCGGCCCCGTACCTGCCCAGCGCCCGGCCCCGTACCTGCCCAGCGCCCGGCCCCGTACCTGCCCAGCGCCTGGCCCCGTACCTGCCCAGCGCCTGGCCCCGTACCTGCCCAGCGCCCGGCCCAGTACCTGCCCAGCGCCCGGCCCCGTACCTACCCAGCGCCCGGCCCTGTACCTGCCCAGCGCCCGGCCCTGTACCTGCCTAGCGCCCGGCCCCGTACCTGCCCAGCGCCCGGCCCCGTACCTGACCTGCACCCGGCCCCTTGTTTGGCCCCTCGGCCCCCCCTAGGCCCCTCGGCCCCCCTAGGCCCCCCAGCCCCTTGTTTGGCCCCCCGGCCCCTAGGCCCCTCGGCCCCACCTCAGAGCCCGGCGCCCGGCCCCCCCGGCCCCTTTTTTGCCCCCCCGGCCCCTTGTTTGGCCCCGTGGCCCCTAGGCCCCTCGGCCCCACCTCATAGCCCGGTGCCCGGCCCCCCGGCCCCTTGTTTGGCCCCTCGGCCCCCTAGGCCCCTCAGCCCCCCTAGGACCCCCGGCCCCTTGTTTGGCCCCGCGGCCCCTAGGCCCCTCGGCCCCACCTCAGAGACCGGCGCCCGGCCCCCCCCGGCCCCTTTTTTGGCCCCACGGCCCCCTAGGCCCCTCGGCCCCCCTAGGCCCCTCCGGCCCCTTGTTTGGCCCCGCAGCCCCTAGGCCCCTCGGCCCCACCTCATAGCCCGGCGCCCGGCCCCCCGGCCCCTTGTTTGGCCCTTCGGCCCCCTAGGCCCCTCGGCCCCCCTAGGCCCCCCCGGCCCCTTGTTTGGCCCCGCGGCCCCTAGGCCCCACGGCCCCACCTCATAGCCCGGCGCCCGCCCCCCCCCCCCCCCGGCCCCTTGTTTGGCCCCTCGGCCCCTCGGCCCCCCCTAGGCCCCCCCGGCCCCTTGTTTGGCCCCTCGGCCCCCTAGGCCCCTCGGCCCCCCTAGGCCCCCCCGCCCCTTGTTTGGCCCCGCGGCCCCTAGGCCCCTCGGCCCCACCTCATAGCCCGGCGCCTGCCCCCCCGGCCCCTTGTTTGGCCCCTCGGCCCCCTAGGCCCCTCGGCCCTCCTAGGCCCCCCCCCCCGGCCCCTTGTTTGGCCCCGCGGCCCCTAGGCCCCTAGGCCCCTATGGCGTCGCTTCGAGTTCTCCCATTCGACCCGGAAGGCAGACCTGTAGCATTTGACACGTGGCACGACGATCTGCAACTGTACCTACTGAGCGTTAGTCGGGACAGTGTCTCACTGTTTGACCACGTGTCCGGTGCCGCTCCAGCCCCTCCCACCACAGCTGACGTTTCGACTCGTTCCCAGTGGCTGTCTCGTGACGCTACTGCCCGCTTGGCCATTCGCAACCACCTGCCCGCAACCGAATGTGCTCACTTTGGCGAGCACAGGACAGCACAGGCCTTGTACGACGCTGTCGTTGCTCGCTACTCCTCCCCTGCCACTGCTTCTATTGGCAGGCTGCTACTGCCCTACCTGTTCCCTGAGCTGTCGGCTTTTGCCACAGTAGCCGACCTGGTTACCCACCTGCGCACTAGCGACGCTCGCTACCGCGCTGCCGTCCCTGCTGAGTTCCTTCCCACGAACCAGCCCCCCATGTTCATCACCCTCTACTTCATTGTCACTCGCCTCCCTGACTCCCTTCGCTCTGTCAGGGACCACTTCCTCACCCTCGACCCCACCTCCCTCATTGTTGACCTCCTCGAGCAGCATCTCCTCGCAGCTCAGACTAGTGCAGTTGCTGTAGGTGCTGCTCGTGGCACTCCGCGCTCACCCTTCTTTGAGGGGTGCTCCCCCTCCCCCCTTTCCTCCTCCTTCGCCTCTGCTGCTGCTGCAGACGTCTCTGCTCCTGAGGACGTCGGTGCTGCTTCGACTAGTACGAAGCGCCGCAACAGCAAGGGCAAGGGTGGCCGGGGTAGTGGAGGAGGCAGCGGTGGTGGTGGAGGTGGCAGTGGGAGTGGTAGAGGGGGCAGCGGTAGAGGAGGCGGAGGCGGTGGAGGTGGTGGCGGCGGTGGGACCGGTGGCGGAGGTGGAGGCTCTGGTGGCGGCGGTGGAGGCAGCGGAGGGAGTGGCGGCAGTAGAGGCGGTGGGACCAGTGGTGCTCGGTCTGGACTTCAGCGTGGAGGCTCTGGTGGTGGTCGGGGCCAGCAGCAGCAGCGTCGGAGCGAGACTCATACGCCCCAGCAGCTCCGTGAGTGGTTGGTTCAGCGTGGGGCGGGTGAGGGTAGTGAGACCTGCCCGTATGTCATTCGCACGGGTGCCCGTGCGGGCCGGACATGCGGGAGGTTTCACACTGAGCGCCGCTGCTTTGCCCGCCTTGACGACGCCAAGCGTACTGAGTTTGGTGATGACGTCGAGCGCCCTCGCTGGGCGGAGTTGCTTAGGTCGGGAGTTGCTATCTTTGACCTAGACTTTGATGTTATTATCTCTGCCATGTATGCTTTGTCTTTTAGAGCTGAGGGTGACTGTTACTGGTGTGTGCCGCCTGACCCAGGTATAGCTGCTGCTGCTCTAGGTGCTAGTGCGTCTGGTACTCCCCCTGGTACTGCGCCTGCTGAGGCCCTGCACACCTTCACGTTGGACTCCGGCGCCTCGCGCTGTTTCTTTCGTGACAGCACCACTCTCACTCCTCTTCCTGCACCTGTTCCGGTCAGACTGGCTGACCCCTCTTGGGGCCCGGTCGTTGCCAGTTCCTCCACTGTCCTCCCGTGTCCGGCGGTTCCGTCCGGCTCCCTCCCCTCGTTCTCTACGAACTTGGTGAGTACCGCTGCCCTTCAGGATGCGATGGTCACTACCACCACTCCTGGGGGTCAGCGTGTGTCGATCTGCACGTGCACACGTACGGGGCGTCACCTGGCTACGTTCACTCGTCGGCCAGGGTCGAGTCTGTACACACTGGCTACCGAGCCTCCTCAGGTCGCTGCGTCTGCTCAGGTGTCCGCGTCAGGTCAGGTAGCCGCCTCTTGCTCGTGTCGCTTCCTGTCGCACCAGACTCTTCTTTGGCACCACCGCCTTGGTCACCCCTCCCTGCCACGCCTTCGTGGCATGCACTCCTGTCTCCTTGTCTCTGGTCTCCCCAGGTCTCTGCCTCCCCTGCCGCCCTCACATGTCCCGCCCTGTCTTCCTTGCGTCGAGGGGCGGCAGCGCGCCACTCCTCACTCCTCCTCGTTTCCCCCGACGACTGCTCCCCTGCAGACCCTCCACATGGACGTGTGGGGCCCAGCCCGCGTCAGTGGACAGGGCCGCGAGCGCTACTTTCTGCCGGTAGTTGACGACTACACGCGGTACACCACAGTCTTCCCCTTGCGCAGCAAGGGTGAAGTCTCTGCTGTCTTGATCCCTTGGATCCGCACAGTCCGTCTCCAGCTGCGCGAGCGGTTCGGCCAGGACCTTCCTGTCCTGCGTTTGCACTCTGACAGAGGTGGTGAGTTCTCCTCCGACCTCTTGCGGGACTTTTGTCGTGGGGAGGGCATTCTCCAGTCGTTCACGCTTCCGGACTCCCCTTAACAAAATGGGATTGCTGAGCGCCGCATTGGCTTAGTCATGGAGGTCGCTCGTACCTCCATGATTCATGCGGCCGCTCCCCATTTTCTGTGGCCGTTTGCGGTCCGGTACGCTGCGCATCAGCTCAACCTCTGGCCCCGTGTCTCCTTGCCGGAGACCTCGCCCACACTGCGTTGGACGGGGAAGGTTGGCGATGCGTCGGTGTTCCGGGTCTGGGGTTCTCGTGCCTTTGTTCGCGATACGTCCGCGGACAAGCTCTCCGCCCGCGCCATTCCCTGCGTCTTCCTTGGATTTGTCCCTGACGCGCCTGGCTGGCAGTTTTACCACCCCACCTCGCGCCGTGTCCTCCCTTCTCAGGACGTCACGTTCGACGAGTCAGTTCCCTTCTACCGGCTCTTCCCCTACCGCTCTGCCCCTTCCCCGCCCCCGCCGCTCTTCCTTGCTCCCGGTCCACCTCCGGTAGACCCCCTTCCGCCCCAGGGTCCTGCTCCCTCGGGAGTGTCTCAGGTAGACCCTCTCCCTGGTACTGCGCCTGTTCAGGTGCTGCTCCAGGTGCTGCGTCTGGGGTTGCTGCGTCTGGGGGTGCTGCGTCTGGGGGTGCTGCGTCTGGGGGTGCGGAGCCGGAGGGTGCGGGGTCTGAGGGTGCTGGGTCTGGGGGTGCTGAGCCTGAGGGTGTTGAGCCTGGGGGTGCTGAGTCGGAGGGTGCGGAGCCTGGGGGTGCTGAGTCGGAGGGTGCGGAGTCTGGGGGTGCTGAGCCTCAGGGTGCTGCTTCGTCTGGAGGTCCTGCTGGTGCTTCACCGCGACTGTCCTCGCAGCAGCTACGTGAGTGGCTTGTTCAGCGCCCACACCGTCGGAGTGGACCTCCTGGGGCTGGCGAGCCTGGAGACACTGGAGCTGGAGGTGCTGCTGTTACTACTGGAGCTGGAGACCCTACGGAGCCTGGAGCAGCTGGCG
This sequence comes from Closterium sp. Naga37s-1, assembly GCA_947471745.1. NCBI lineage: Eukaryota > Viridiplantae > Streptophyta > Zygnematophyceae > Desmidiales > Closteriaceae > Closterium > Closterium sp. Naga37s-1. The sequence continues at coordinate 176,534 of CANJKZ010000036.1, read as the reverse complement.
CCAGAGGCGCTGGAGCTGGTGTAGCTGGAGTTGGAGGCCCTGGCGCAGGAGGCGCTGGAGCTGCAAGAGCTGGAGCTGTTGACCCTGGAGCTGGAGGTGCTGGAGGCACTGTGCGACCGCGCCCGTACTTCGTTCCCCTGCTTCAGCAGGTTCTTGGTGTCCCGTCTTCTACTGGTCTTCCTCCTCCCTTCCTGTGTCCACCGCCTGACCAGTCGCAGCCGCCGTTACAGCCAGCCTCCCCACTGCCTGTTCCCTCTCCTTACACTGAGCAGTCCGGAGGTCTTACAGAGCATCGTGAGCCTACGTCTCGTCCTGTCTCGCCTGTTTGCACTGCTCCTCGCGCTCCTCGTTCGTGTCCTCCTCCTGTCCCAGGCACACACACCATGGCACTCCGTCCTTCCTCTGTTCCACTGCGTGTTCCTCTGCCTGCTCCTCCTGAGTCCTCTCTTCCTGAGGTCCCTGACCCTGAGTCTGACCGAGCGCGTGCTGCCAGTCCCACTGTCGCTCGTCTCCTTGCCACTGCTGTGACTGACCCGTCCTTTGAGTCTGCTGCTGCTTCTGCTCTCGTTGCTGAGCTACTTGACTTTGCTGCTGCCTGTCGTCTCGACTACGCCTCTGCTCTAGTTGCTCAGTCTGTGCCTGCCAGTCCTCCGTCCGTCGGGGGTGAGTGTGCTCTTGGTACGGACGTCCTTGAGGACAGGCAGGAGGACTTTGAGTGTCTTGCAGCTGCTGTACCTCGTTTCGCTTCCTTGCTACTTGCCTATGAGGGAGACCCGGATGCTCCAGACATCCCGTCCCCGCGCTCTTACGCAGAGGCGATTACGGGTCCTTACTCCTCTCAGTGGCAGGCAGCTATGGATGCCGAGATGGCATCCTGGAAGTCCACAGGCACTTACGTCGACGAGGTTCCCCCACCTGGGGTGAACATAGTCGATGGCATGTGGATCTTCAGGATGAAGCGGCCGCCGGGTTCTCCGCCTGCCTTCAAGGCGCGTTACGTTGCTCGAGGTTTCAGTCAGCGACAGGGAGTTGACTACTTCCAGACCTTCTCCCCCACCCCAAAGATGACTACTCTTCGGGTGTTGCTGCACGTAGCTGCTCAGCGTGACTACGAGTTACACTCCCTGGACTTCAGTACAGCCTTCCTGCAGGGCAGCCTGCACGAGGAGATCTGGCTGCGCCGACCACCTGGTTTCACTGGGACGTTTCCTGCAGGTACCCAGTGGAGCCTCGGCCGGGCAGTCTACGGTCTCCGCCAGGCGCCTCTCGAGTGGCACGATACACTCAGGACTACACTTGCGGCTCTTGGGTTTGTTCCTTCTACAGCAGACCCGTCGCTGTTTCTACGCACCGACACCTCGCTGCCGCCCTTCTACGTCCTAGTGTACGTCGACGACCTCGTCTTTGCCACGGCTGACACTGAGGCACTGACCCTTGTGAAGTCCGAGCTGCAGAAGAGACATACCTGCACTGACCTGGGTGAACTGTGCAGCTATCTTGGCCTGCAGTTCACCCGGGACAGAGCACGGCGCACCATCACACCGACTCAGTCACACATGGTGCACCAGGTCCTTCAGCGCTTCGGCTTCCAGTACTCCTCGCCACAGCTCACTCCTCTGTCTACCAGCCACTCTCTCTCAGCTCCACCTTCGGACGAGTCCGTAGAGCCGAGTGGTCCATACCCAGAGCTTGTGGGTTGCCTCATGTACCTGATGACTTGCACACGACCTGACCTCGCGTACCCTCTCAGCCTTCTGGCTCGCTACGTGGCTCCCGGTAGGCACCGAAAGGTGCACTGGGATGCTGTGAAGAGGGTACTGCGTTACCTGTGCAGTACGTCGGGCATGGGGCTTGTGCTTGGAGGACGGGGTCCTGTTGTCCTCACTGGTCACGCAGACGCCTCCTGGGTTGACGACTCAGCTACGCAGCGATCGTCGCAGGGTTACACCTTCAGCCTTGGGTCCGGCTCGGTTTCCTGGCGGTCTACCCGCTCGTCTTCAGTTCTCAGCTCCAGCTGTGAGGCTGAGATCTACGCCGGAGCCATGGCTTCTCAGGAGCTACGCTGGCTCACCTTTTTGCTGACCGACCTGGGAGAGCAGCCTCATTCGCCTCCAGTCCTGTACGTAGACAACAAGGCCATGATAGCCTTGTGTCAGGAGCGCAGACTTGAGCACAGAACGAAGCACATCGCTCTGAGATACTTCCTTGCTCGAGAGTTGCAGCAGCGTGGTCAGCTTCGTCTAGCGTACATGGCCACTCGGGCCAACACTGCTGATGTCTTCACCAAGGCACTTCCGCCTGGTGACCATCAGCGCTTTGTTACTGTGTTAGGCCTTGTGCCTACTTTGCCTCACTTACTTACTGCCTGACTCTGCCTGTACTGTGATCTATCTATATACCTGCATGCTTGCACTTGTTAGGGTATGATCACTGTATTGTTTGTTCTCTTTATATAACTCTTCATGTGAACTGGCCTTGTGGCCCTTTGCTTGTGCTCGGACTGTGTGGTGACTTTGTGATCCACCCTGAGCTTGCTTTGCTTTGCTTCTTCTCTTGACTGGTCTTGTGACCATTGCTTGTTCTGGCTATCCCCCACTTCGCCTATGGGGGTGTGTCAAACATATATGCTTAGTTATATCTAGGCTTAGTTTATGTGTTTATAGTTGTCTAGGCTATAGTGGGTTTAGCCTTAGGGGGTACATATTTCTCTCGACATTCTACTTGTACCCCTTCCCTTTTCCTAGTCAATCATTCTCGCCTACTATTCTCACACCCGTCGTGGTGCGCATTGCCTGAGCTCTTGTACGCTCGATACTTTCCGAGAATGTCATCGAACCTATCACGCAATCACATGAAACCGGGCGACCATTAGTGACTCCGACATCGGCCGAAGGGTGTCCGACTTATCGTGTTTTTGGAAGGTACGCGCCTCGTGCCCATATCACCGTCCACATCCCTGTCGGCAAAATCTTGACCTCCTCCCACACCTTCCTCCACTTCTCCAACTCGGTTTCCTCCAAGTCGGTGAGCTCGGCCATGAGGACCTTGCTGACGTAACCGTCGTAGACGATGTACGCAATCGAGTGCAGGTACGCCGGCTCCATCTTGTCGTGCGACTTGCCGATGTATCGATTAGCGCCGAGCACCTTAATCTCGCCCACCCACCCTAGACCGTCGCCCGAGTTGTCGTGGCGAATGCCATGACCCTTCCGTCCTTTCTCCTTCTCCTTCTCCTCCTTTTCCTTCTCCTTCTCCTTCTTCTTCTCCTTCTCCTTCTCCACCGCCTTCTCCTTCTCCTTCTCCTTCTCCGCCGCCTTCTCCTTCCCTTTCTTCACCGACGTACCCTCGCCAACCGACTTCTCCTCCTGATTCTCCTCCGCCTTCTCCTTCCCTTTCTCCACCGAATTCTCCTTTGCCTTCTCCCTCCCTGTCTCGGCCGTCATCGCCCGTGTTTTCCTCTGAGAGCTCGCCCTCCCTTTCCATGTGTTGGCCTTCCCCTTCCGTTTCGACTCTCCCTCGCCGACAGCATCAGTGGTTGTCTTTGGCTCCGCTGAACCACCGGGGGGACTCGCCGAGGGCTCCACATGCGTCGTGTCCAAGATGGCCAAAGCAGGGGGGTGCCTGGGGCGTTTTACCGCTTCCAACAGGTTCTGGATGGCAGCTATGTCGGTGTCGTTGTGGCCTTTCGACGCCCGTGCAAGATCAACGGCCCCGCCGCCGGTGGCTAGCGCTGCCCTCACGCCCTTCTCCGCCGCCTCGTTTACCGACGTCGGCGTCGCGCTTGAGCCTGCTTCCGGCTGAGTCCGTGTTGGCGCCGGCGCACTACGTGCGCCTAACCGGGCGCGAAGCAATGCGGACTTTGGGTCCGCAGGAGGACGGGCGGCGACCAGAGGCGCGGTAGGTGGGGCACTGGGCGTTGTGGCGGCGACCTGCGGAGTGACAGAGCGACGTGCTGTTTCGGCGGGGGGCGGCATCGACCAAGGGAGGCTACTGCACGTCCTTGCGATGGGCCTCCATGCGGTGAAGCATTTCCCTGAGCGCGTTCGCCGCTGCGGGCACTTTGACAGTTAGCCGCAGCATCCTTCGTGTCGCCCTTGGCGGCAGACGGGCCTGCTGGAGCTGGAGTAGCGGCAAGGGCCGGCCCATTGTTGTTGGCGGCTGACGGGCTGACCGGCGTGCTGCTAGCCACAGGGGGTTTACGGGGAATCGACGTGGTCCCCGCCACCCTGACAGACGGTCCCTTGACGGTTCTGGCGCCGCCATCTATCGCCGTTTGAGTGGTTGGGATCTCCTTGTCGCTCAAGCCTTTCCCGCCGCTCGCCAGACCATGGGGCTTCTCAGCAACCAGGGGCGAGGCTGATGGTCCAGCGTCTTGCGCGGCAACCTCGTCGGCATGGCCCCCATCTGCACTCCCGATTCCATCACCCTTGCTGTGCGACCTTATCACCTTGGCCCCGTTCTTCTTGAGCTGGTCGACCACGCTCTCACCTCGAGTCCGCGAGCCGCCTGGACCCACCGCGCCGACACCGCGGCTCCCATCGGCTCCCTTGCTCTGCTTCATGCTCCCCGCATCATCTCCGCCGCCCGCCCTTTTCTGGCCCTGCTTGTCGGCCTCCCTTCGTTGCGCGGGGTCGGCGTCATTGGCCGACGGCGACGACCCACGCCGACCAGGCGCCACATTGCCGATTACCTCGGTTATGAGCTTTAACCCGGACGCAACAAACGACTGGTGGGTGGCCTCCGTCACCACCTTCAACACGTCCGCCTTGAACGACTTCATGAGCTCGTCCGGGAAGGCTGGCGTGGGCTGCGGCGGCGGCAGCGGCACGGCGATGGTGCGAGTTACCGCGGCGGCAATGTTGGTCTGCGCGGCGGCTAGGTGCTTAGAGATGTAGTCCTCCAAACCCAGCTTCGCATCGTCCACCACCACTTCCACGTGGTTGGCCAAGGCGGTGACCGCTTTTGCGCGTTCAACTACCATACTTCCCTCTGGACCGTCGATTTCCGCCAACCACGTCGACGCCTGTTCCGCGAAGGACTTCATCGCCTTCCACGATTTGTCCATGTAGCTGGTGATGTTGTCCGCGATGGTTGTCAACACGGCCGACGTTGCATCTAGCAGCCGTTTCGGCGCATTATGGTCGGAGACGGAGACCTTGTCGGCCAACGACTGGAGCTTGTCGAGGATTCCACGTATCCCCAATGCAAACCTGTCCACCCGACCCCTTTCCTCTCCGTGCGCCTTCTCCGGGCATTTTCTGCCGTCAACCGCCTGTTCTCCTGTCGCAGCTGCTCGACGACGTCCAACGGTGCCTGCCGACCAGATGCGGAGGAACCGGGATGACCGCGCACCGCCTTCTTCTTCCTAGACCGCTCCCCCCGGCCTTCCCTGCGGTGGTCTCGGTAGGCCCGTCCACGCCCGTTTGCTTCGCGGCCGCGGGGTTATCCCCTTCTCCAACGGCCTCGAGGTCGACAACTTCCTTCGCGTCGCCAACCACATCGCCGACCATGACCTTTTCACTCCCCCCGCGAGCCGCCTCCACGCCGACTCTCTCCTCGTCGGCGTCCTCCCCTCCCTCGTTCACAACATCCGCCGACCTCCCACCCGTTTCCGCCGCTCCCTCTAAGTACTACACCTCAATTTCCTCCAACTCCCACTTGACCTCTTCCTCCTGCTTCCCCTCTTACTGCTTCTCTGCCTCCTCCACCACCTCCTCCTCCTCCTCCTCCTCCTCCTCCTCCTCCTCCTCCTCCTCCTCCTCCTCCTCCTCCTCCTCCTCCTCCTCCTCCACCTCCATCTCCTCCTCGTCCTCCTCCTCTTCCGCCGAGCCCCCCTCCTCCTCCTCCTCCTCCTCCTCCTCCTCCTCCTCCTCCTCCTCCTCCTCCTCCTCCTCCTCCTCACGATTGTCATGGTCCTCTTCCTGATCCTCGTTATCATCCTGATGGACGTCCTCGTCCTGGTGCTTCTCTGCGGTCCCAGTCACCGCCCTTCCTGCCTCCTCATCTTCCTTGTTGATGCCACCTCCAGGCTCTCCGATCAAAGTCCCACGCGCATCATCGACGGTGTGGGCGACACCTACTGCTTGGGATGCCGAAGGGGCCTCCTTGTCGTCGTCGTCACAAGCGTCGGCAGCAACTCCGACATGGCCCGACCGTTTGAGAGCGACGTGCTCCTTGACGAATGTTATCATCCCATTCAGCAGCCCCTTCAACCCCGAAACGTTGACCTTGTCCATGCTGGTCACACTGCAACGGAGGGCGCTGGTCAGGAGATCCATCCTCCTCACCACCCAGCACAACGCGCTCATTGCTAGCAGGCCGGAGCCCGCGTCCTCGTCCCGGACGGCGTCGGGCACTTTCTGCATACAACAGTTCAGAGCGCAAGGATGAGCACCGCGTTCGGCAATCGCATCGCGCAAGGATGACACACTATAGGACGGTAAATCGTTCGGAACTCACATCTCGAACGGGTTGATCGCAGTCGGCGAGCCTGTCCTCCACCTCTTCATCAGAAGGCTTCGCCCACTCCCACTTCCTACCATCACGCCCAAGCTCGGCCAGTACCGCCGCCCGGAAAAACCTGAAGCAAGATGGCACAGATTGTCTGTGAGCATGGTTAACGCTGCGCGGCGAAATTGCATGCGTCGTCGACTACACTATCGAGCTCACTTTAGCACGCGGATCTCCTCGTCGCGATGCCACTGCTTCACGGTCTGCGGATCAACGTGCCGGATCGAGGTCCTGATCTTCTCCCCCCCGGCCTTCAACAAGTCGTCGGGGTACATGATGACAACGATGCTGCAATGTGCTCCTGGAAGTGGTGCGATGCTGCACAGGCAAGGCACGACTACGTCGTTCAGAACAGAGCATCATCATAGGATGCAACACACATCATGACAACTTCGAACCAGCTCACCTCTAAGTCAGGGGGATAACCGCTATGTCGGCGCCGAAAACCGTCGCAAAGCATGTGTGGTCCGCCTGACCCATCGCTGCCCGAAGCCGGCCGAGTCCTATCGACCACAATCGCATGTTGGCCGGCGCCGCGCGAGTCCATCCGTGCCTGCACGCATGCAATGGGTATTAGAAGTGAGTGAGGAGGTGTACGACACGACGGTGGATACGTTGGTGTAGGAACCGCCAACTGACGGGGATGGTAATAGTACGACGGTGCACCACCCTCGCGATGTTGTAATCAATGGAGCCGACCAATGCGGGCCTAAACCATGTGCCGACACCGACCTACTGTAGATAACCCTGAATCCTAAAGTCGGCGTCGACGTGAACTGAACTAAACCCTAAACTCGTAGCGCCACCCTAGACGTGGGACAACCCTAACACCGACGCTACGTCGACCAGCAAGGTATGTAGAGGTCGACGCTGACATCCCCATACGGAGACTCACTTGAGGCCGAATCCCAAGCAACGGGCATTGAACTCTAGCCTATGGTCTACGAGGACGGCGTAGTCGTGTTCCTCGAGCTTGGCAGTGAGTCCACTACCGAGGTCAAGATACAGAGGGAAGTCCTGCGAAGTCGGCGCCGCTTCGCCGGCTTTCGGGTCGGCCTCAATGGCGGGGAAGGGAAGTGACTACAGGCTAAGGGACGAGAATGTGGGAGTAATGTTGAAAGAGAAACGAGATGCCGAAAATGAGGAGCGATGCCTCCTTCCACCAAGAAAAGGGAGTCGGTGCCCCACAGGCCGGTTGAGGCATCGCCCAGGGTTCGTGGTGCCTGGCTCGATAGGGTTTGGCGGGCTGCATGCACAAGTGACACAAGTGCTTCTTCGCCGCCGAGCCAGCACGTCGACTTCGCGTCCCCTGGCTTCGCTCGGTGAGGGGACGCAATTTCGCATGCGCGCGGTGCGACGTTTCAGCCAACACGTGTCGACTTCGCAACGGTTCGCGAAAACCCTGCGCCGCGATGCGAGCAATCCAATTTCGTAGAGCTCGAAATTTCGCATGCACCCGATGCGAACCCGCGTGCGAACACATGGCGTCACCGCAACAGGTCGCGAAATTGTCGAGCGTCCCGAGGGGAGCACCCGAATTTCGCATGGCCCTCGCCTGCCCATCCGGGCAGGTCGCGAGGGTCACTAGGACGTCGCGGGCAGCAGGCACGGGAGGGCTGCCTTCGCGCGAGGGTTACTTTCCCTCGCGCGAGGGCTCGCCAGCTCGCCGCCCCCACCCGGTAACGTGGGGCGCTGTTCAATCATGCAGGGGGGTTGCGGGGCGGCGGTCGTGCGCTCAGCCCCGCCCTGGGCCACGCTGGCGGGCCCGCACGCGCGTCAGTTGCCCGCCTCGCCAGGCCTGGCTCCGACTGTTGTAGAGGACTCTCCTCTAGTTGGAAGGAACTGGGATTTGAACTAAACAATAGGGCAATCTGAAAGCTTTCCAACGAGCCATAGATCACCTCGATCGCCTAAGTATCGAGCGAGATATAGGCGTTTATGTGCTAGGTAGTGCTCTTGGAATCAAGGAGAGGAGCTCTCTGGATTTTGTAGTCGAATGAATCACGTACGAAGTGATTCTCGATTTCAGTATGATTCATGCAATACAAAGCAAACAGATTTATAGCATGCAACAAACATCGAGTCGCACAAGAAACCTCGAACCGCTACACTCTCGAAAGTTCGAGTAACATTCCGAAGGGGTGAAATTCGACACTCGAATTTCACCAAACCGAATTCTCCTTGAGTCTCGAATGTTTTTGGTGTTATGATGTGGCACCGAATTGATGGGTCTTCCAAAGTCAATCCTTCAACCCCACGCCAACCTGCAGCTCACTCGAAAGTGAGCACCAAGCCAACACCTTTCGGTGGTTGGGGGCAAAGTTGCCTCACGCAACCTCCAACACTCCCCCTTGCACCCAAACCACTAGGTGTTCAATCCAACATGCCCGTAGCATGCACGGGATGGATCTTTAGGGGGTGGTTCCATGAGAGAATCCGCGTATTCATCATCACCCTTGGTCGTGAAGCAAAATGCCGCACGCTCCTCGTCCAACTCCCCAACGGCTACCGTAGCGTAGTCGGTGTACTTCGTGTTGGGGTGAAGTGTACGTCGCTCGCGGGTCAACACCATTGGTAGGGAGGAAGGTATGGAGGAAGTTGCCGCCGCGGTTGGTGGCACCTCCACGACGTCGTCGTTGCTCTCCTCGTTCTCGCCCCCTCCATTTTCAGCTTCCTTTTCCACTTGTGATGGAACCTCCATCGCTTCATCCTCCTCTCGTGCGGGAAGAACGACGGTGAGTTGCGGCATTGGTTGTTCCTTCGTCGGGAACTTGTCTTCGTCGAAGACCACGTCCCGAGACGTGACGACGCGCCTTTCACCCGAGTCCCACACTCGCCACGCGCGCTCGTTCGCCGCAATTCCCAAGTAGATTGTCGCACGAGCTTTCGGTTGCAACTTGTGGCGAAGGGGATCCAGTACATGGTAGTAGCAAAGGCACCCAAAGGTGCGTAGGCGGGATAGGTTCGGCTTCGTGCCGGTCCATGCTTCGAACGGAGTCATTCTTGGGAGCACCTTTGTCGGCAAATGGTTGCAAATCCACGGCGCTAACGAACTCGCCTCACCCCACAACTCGCTCCCAAGCTTGGAGTGTTGAAGAAGTGAACGAATGGCTTCCACCAACGTGCGATTAAGCCGCTCCGCCGCTCCATTTTGTTGGGGTGTGTAGGGTGTTGTGACTTCGTGCTTAATGCCCTTGCTCTTCATCCATTTCTCAAGCTCCGCGTTTACGAATTCACCGCCACCGTTGGTGCGAATAGCCTTGATCCGCTTCTTGTCGTCGTCGCAAACTTCAAGCGCCCACTCTTGAATCGCCTTGGTCACATCTCCCTTAACCTTCAAGAGCCGGGTCCAACACATCCGCGTCGCGTCGTCAAGCATCACCAAGAGGAACCGCGCTCCTCCCTTTGATGCATGCCGCATCGGTCCACACACGTCCATGTGAACAAGCGCAAGCAGGTCCTTAGCGAGGGGTGAGGTACGGCTACCAAATGGCTTGCGAGCCATTTTTCCTTCAACACACACCGCGCACACGCCCTTCTCCTCGTCGCCGACGGCCACGTCGAATCCCTTCGCAAGTCCTTTGTTGGCCAACTCCTTGACCGAGTCGTAGTTGGCGTGCGCAAGCCGATTATGCCATACCTTGAGAGTCGCCTTGGAGCCGTGCGCTACGTTGGATGAAGCCACTCTCGGGTGCGTCTTGAGTTGGTAGAGTTCTCCTTTGAGAACACCTTGCGTGAATTGCTCCCCCTTCCAAAAGAGGTTCATCTTCGCATCGTCGATGGTGATCTTCACACCCTTCTTCGCGAGTTGAGTGATGGAGAGGAGATTCACCTTCAACCCCGGGACGTGAAGCATACTCGTGATGTCCACCGGTCCGCCATCGACGATGAGACGCGTACTCCCAATTCCGACCACTGGTAGTGACTTGTCGTTTCCGAAGACGACGCGCGTGTTAGATAGTAGCGAGAAAATGGTTTACTAGGAAGGAAGGAGGGGTACAAGTACAATGTCGAGAGAAATTGTGTACCCCCTAAGGCTAAACCCTCTATAGCCTAGACAACTGTAAACACATAAACACATATGTTTGACACACCCCCATAGGCGAAGTGGGGGATAGCCAGAACAAGCAATGGTCACAAGACCAGTCAAGAGAAGAAGCAAAGCAAAGCAAAGCTCAGGGTGGATCACAAAGTCACCACACAGTCCGAGCACAAGCAAAGGGCCACAAGGCCAGTTCACATGCAGAGTTATATAAAGAGAACAAATAATACAGTGATCATACCCTAGCAAGTGCAAGCATGCAGGTATATAGATAGATCACAGTACAGGCAGAGTCTGGCAGTAAGTGAGGCAAAGTAGGCACAAGGCCTAATACAGTAACAAAGCGCTGATGGTCACCAGGCGGAAGTGCCTTGGTGAAGACATCAGCAGTGTTGGCCCGAGTGGCCACGTACGCTAGACGAAGCTGACCACGCTGCTGCAACTCTCGAGCAAGGAAGTATCGCAGAGCGATGTGCTTCGTTCCGTGCTCCAGTCTGTGCTCTTGACACAAGGCTATCATGGCCTTGTTGTCTACGTACAGGACTGGAGGCGAACGAGGCGGCTCTCCCAAGTCGGTCAGCAAGTAGGTGAGCCAGCGTAGCTCCTGAGCAGCCATGGCTCCGGCGTAGATCTCAGCCTCACAGCTGGAGCTGAGAACTGAGGACGAGCGGGTAGAACGCTAAGAAACCGAGCCGGACCCAAGGCTGAAGGTGTAACCCTACGACGACCGCTGCGTAGCTGAGTCGTCAACCAAGGAAGCGTCTGCGTGACCAGTGAGGACAACCGGACCCCGTCCTCCAAGCACAAGCCCCATGCCCGACGTACTGCACAGGTAACGCAGTACCCTCTTCGCAGCATCCGAGTGCACCTTTCGGTGCCTACCGGGAGCCACGTAGCGAGCCAGAAGGCTGAGAGGGTACGCAAGGTCAGGTCGTGTGCAAGTCATCAGGTACATGAGGCAACCCACAAGCTCTGGGTACGGACCACTCGGCTCTACGGACTCGTCCAAAGGTGGAGCTGAGAGCGAGTGGCTGGTAAACAGAGGAGTGAGCTGTGGCGAGGAGTACTGGAAGCCGAAGCGCTGAAGGACCTGGTGCACCATGTGTGACTGAGTCAGTGTGATGGTGCGCCGTGCTCTGTCCCGGGTGATCTGCAGGCCAAGATAGCTGCACAGTTCACCCAGGTCAGTGCAGGTATGTCTCTTCTGCAGCTCGGACTTCACAAGGGTTAGTGCCTCAGTGTCAGCCGTGGCAAAGACAAGGTCGTCGACGTACACTAGGACGTAGAAGGGCGGCAGCGAGGTGTCGGTGCGTAGAAACAGCGACGGGTCTGCTGTAGAAGGAACAAACCCAAGAGCCGCAAGTGTCGTCCTGAGTGTGTCATGCCACTCGCGAGGCGCCTGGCGGAGACCGTAGACTGGCCGGCGGAGGCTCCACTGGGTACCTGCAGGAAATGACCCAGTGAAACCAGGTGGTCGACGCAGCCAGATCTCCTCGTGCAGGCTGCCCTGCAGGAAGGCTGTACTGAAGTCCAGGGAGTGTAACTCATAGTCACGCTGAGCAGCTACGTGCATCAACACCCAAAGAGTAGTCATCTTCGGGGTGGGGGAGAAGGTCTGGAAGTAGTCAACTCCCTGTCGCTGACTGAAACCTCGAGCAACGTAGCGTGCCTTGAAGGCAGGCGGAGAACCCGGCGGCCGCTTCACCATGAAGATCCACATGCCATCGACTATGTTCACCCCAGGTGGGGGAACCTCGTCAACGTAAGTGCCTGTGGACTTCCAGGATGCCATCTCGGCATCCATAGCTGCCTGCCACTGAGAGGAGTAAGGACCCATAATCGCCTCTGCGTAAGAGCGCGGGGTCGGGATGTCTGGAGCATCCGGGTCTCCCTCAGGGGCAAGCAGCAAGGAAGCGAAACGAGGTACAGCAGCTGCAAGACACTCAAAGTCCTCCTGCCTGTCCTCAAGGACGTCCATGCTAAGAGCACACTCACCCCCGACGGAAGGAGGACCGGCAGGCACAGACTCAGTGACTAGAGCAGAGGCGTAGTCGAGACGACAGGCAGCAGCAAAGTCAAGCAGCTCAGCAACGAGAGCAGAAGCAGCAGCAGACTCAAAGGACGGGTCAGTGACAGCAGTGGCAAGACGAGCGACAGTGGGACTGGCAGCACGCGCTCAGTCAGACTCAGGGTCAGGGACCTCAGGAAGAGAGGACTTAGGAGGAGTAGGCAGAGGAACACGCAGTGGAACAGAGGAAGGACGGGGTGCCATGGTGTGCGTGCCTGGGACAGGAGGAGGACGCGAACGAGGAGCGCGACGAGCAGTGCGAACAGGCGAGACAGGACGAGACGCAGGCTCACGACGCTCTGTAAGACCTCCAGAGTGCTCAGTGTAAGGAGAGGGAACAGGCAGTGGGGAGGCTGGCTGTAACGGCGGCTGCGACTGGTCAGGCGGTGGACATAGGAAGGGAGGAGGAAGACCAGTAGAAGATGGGACACCAAGAACCTGCTGAAGCAGGGGAACGAAGTACGGTCGCGGCCGCACAGTGCCTCGAGCACCTCCAGCTCCAGGGTCAACAGCTCCAGCTCCTGCAGCTCCAGCGCCTCCTGCACAAGGGCCTCCAACTCCAGGTACACCAGCTCCAGCGCCTCCGGTGCCAGCTGCTCCAGGCTCCGTAGGGTCTCCAGCTCCAGTAGTAACAGCAGCACCTCCAGCTCCAGCGTCTCCAGGCTCGCCAGCCCCAGGAGCTCCACTCCGACGGTGTGCATGCTGAACAATCCACTCACGCAGCTGCTGCGAGGACAGTCACGGTGAAGCACCAGCAGGACCTCCAGACGAAGCTGCACCCCTAGGCTCAGCACCCCCAGACTCCGCACCCTCCGACTCAGCACCCCCAGGCTCCGCACCCTCCGACTCAGCACCCCCAGGCTCAACACCCTCAGGCTCAGCACCCCCCGACCCAGCACCCTCAGACCCCGCACCCCCCGGCTCCGCACCCCCAGACGCAGCACCCCCAGACGCAGCACCTGGAGCAGCACCTGAGACGACAACTACCTGAACAGGCGCAGTACCAGGGAGAGGGTCTACCTGAGACACTCCCGAGGGAGCAGGACCCTTGGGCGGGAGGGGGTCTACCGGAGGTGGACCGGGAGCAAGGAAGAGCGGCGGGGGCGGGGAAGGGGCAGAGCGGTAGGGGAAGAGACGGTAAAAGGGAACCGACTCATCGAACGTGACGTCCTGAGAAGGGAGGACACGGCGCGAGGTGGGGTGGTAAAACTGCCAGCCAGGCGCGTCAGGGACAAAGCCAAGGAAGACGCAGGAAATGGCGCGGGCGGAGAGCTTGTCCGCGGATGTATCGCGAACAAAGGCACGAGAACCCCAGACCTGGAACACCGACGCATCGCCAACCTTCCCCGTCCAACGCAGTGTGGGCGAGGTCTCCGGCAAGGAGACACGGGGCCAAAGGTTGAGCTGATGTGCAGCGTACCGGACCGCAAACGGCCACAGAAAATGGGGAGCAGCCGCATGGATCATGGAGGTACGAGCCACCTCCATGACTAAGCCAATGCGGCATTCAGCAATCCCATTTTGCTGAGGGGAGTCCGAAAGCGTGAACGACTGGCGAATGCCCTCCCCACGAAAAAAGTCCCGCAAGAGGTCGGAGGAGAACTCACCACCTCTGTCAGAGTGCAGACGCAGGACAGGAAGGTCCTGGCCGAACCGCTCGCGCAGCTGGAGACGGACTGTGCGGATCCAAGGGATCAAGACAGCAGAGACCTCACCCTTGCTGTGCAAGGGGAAGACTGTGGTGTACCGCGTGTAGTCGTCAACTACCAGTAGAAAGTAGGGCTCGCGGCCCTGTCCACTGACGCGGGCTGGGCCCCACACGTCCAGGTGGAGGGTCTGCAGGGGAGCAGTCGTCGGGGGAAACGAGGAGGAGTGAGGAGCGGCGCGCTGCCGCCCCTTGATGCAAGGAAGACAGGGCGGGGCAGGCGAGGGCGGTAAGGGAGGCAGAGACCTGGGGAGACCAGAGACAAGGAGACGGGAGTGCATGCCACGAAGGCGTGGCAGGGAGGGGTGACCCAGGCGGTGGTGCCAAAGAAGAGTGTGGTGCGACAGAAGGCGACATGAGCAAGAGGCGGCTACCTGACCTGACGCGGACACCTGAGCAGACGCAGCGACCTGAGGAGGCTCAGTAGCCAGTGTGTACAAACTCGACCCTGGCCGACGAGTGAACGTAGCCAGGTGACGCCCCGTCCGTGTGCACGTGCAGATCGACACACGCTGACCCCCAGGAGTGGTGGTAGTGACCATCGCATCCTGAAGGGCAGCGGTACTCACCAAGTTCGTAGAGAACGAGGGGAGGTGAAAACCTGACAGTGAGCCGGACAGAACCGCCGGACACGGGAGGACAGTGGAGGAACTGGCAACGACTGGGCCCCCTGAGGGGTCAGTCAGTCTGACCGGAACAGGTGCAGGAAGAGGAGTGAGAGTGGTGCTGTCACGAAAGAAACAGCGCGAGGCGCCGGAGTCCAACGTGAAGGTGTGCAGGGCCTCAGCAGGTGCAGTATCAGGGGGAGTACTCACCCCCCCCACGAAAAAAGTCCCGCAAGAGGTCGGAGGAGAACTCACCACCTCTGTCAGAGTGCAGACGCAGGACAGGAAGGTCCTTGCCGAACCGCTCGCGCAGCTGGAGACGGACTGTGCGGATCCAAGGGATCAAGACAGCAGAGACCTCACCCTTGCTGTGCAAGGGGAAGACTGTGGTGTACCGCGTGTAGTCGTCAACTACCAGTAGAAAGTAGCGCTCGCGGCCCTGTCCACTGACGCGGGCTGGGCCCCACACGTCCAGGTGGAGGGTCTGCAGGGGAGCAGTCGTCGGGGGAAACGAGGAGGAGTGAGGAGCGGCGCGCTGCCGCCCCTTGATGCAAGGAAGACAGGGCGGGGCAGGCGAGGGCGGTAAGGGAGGCAGAGACCTGGGGAGACCAGAGACAAGGAGACGGGAGTGCATGCCACGAAGGCGTGGCAGGGAGGGGTGACCCAGGCGGTGGTGCCAAAGAAGAGTGTGGTGCGACAGAAGGCGACATGAGCAAGAGGCGGCTACCTGACCTGACGCGGACACCTGAGCAGACGCAGCAACCTGAGGAGGCTCAGTAGCCAGTGTGTACAGACTCGACCCTGGCCGACGAGTGAACGTAGCCAGGTGACGCCCCGTCCGTGTGCACGTGCAGATCGACACACGCTGACCCCCAGGAGTGGTGGTAGTGACCATCGCATCCTGAAGGGCAGCGGTACTCACCAAGTTCGTAGAGAACGAGGGGAGGTGAAAACCTGACAGTGAGCCGGACAGAACCGCCGGACACGGGAGGACAGTGGAGGAACTGGCAACGACTGGGCCCCCTGAGGGGTCAGTCAGTCTGACCGGAACAGGTGCAGGAAGAGGAGTGAGAGTGGTGCTGTCACGAAAGAAATAGCGCGAGGCGCCGGAGTCCAACGTGAAGGTGTGCAGGGCCTCAGCAGGTGCAGTACCAGGGGGAGTACCAGACGCACTAGTACCTAGAGCAGCAGCGGCTATACCTGGGTCAGGCGGCACACACAAGTAACAGTCACCCTCAGCACTAAAAGACAAAGCATACATGGCAAAGATAATAACATCAAAGTCTAGGTCAAAGATAGCAACTCCCGACCTAAGCAACTCCGCCCAACGAGGGCGCTCGACGTCATCACCAAACTGAGTACGCCAGGCGTCGTCAAGGCGGGCAAAGCAGCGGCGCTCAGTGTGAAACCTCCCGCATGTCCGGCCCGCACGGGCACCCGTGCGAATGACATACGGGCAGGTCTCACTACCCTCACCCGCCCCACGCTGAACCAACCACTCACGGAGCTGCTGGGGCGTCTGAGTCTCGCTCCGACGCTGCTGCTGCTGGCCCCGACCACCACCAGGGCCTCCACGCTGAGGCCCAGACCGACCACCACTGGTCCCACCGCCTCCACTGCCGCCACTCCCTCTGCTGCCTCCACCGCCGCCACCAGAGCCTCCACTGCCGCCACCGGTCCCACCGCCGCCACCACCTCCACCGCCTCCGCCTCCTCTACCGCTGCCCCCACTACCACTCCCACTGCCACCTCCACCACCACCGCTGCCTCCTCCACTACCCCGGCCACCCTTGCCCTTGCTGTTGCGGCGCTTCGTACTAGTCGAAGTAGCACCGACGTCCTCACGAACAGAGACGTCTGCAGCAGCAGCAGAGGCGAAGGAGGAGGAAAGGGGGGAGGGGGAGCACCCCTCAAAGAAGGGTGAGCGCGGAGTGCCACGAGCAGCACCTACAGCAACTGCACTAGTCTCAGCTGCGAGGAGATGCTGCTCGAGGAGGTCAACAGTGAGGGAGGTGGGGTCGAGGGTGAGGAAGTGGTCCCTGACAGAGCGAAGGGAGTCAGGGAGGCGAGTGACAATGAAGTAGAGGGTGATGAACATGGGGGGCTGGTTCGTGGGAAGGAACTCAGCAGGGACGGCAGCGCGGTAGCGAGCGTCGCTAGTGCGCAGGTGGGTAACCAGGTCGGCTACTGTGGCAAAAGCCAACAGCTCAGGGAACAGGTAGGGCAGTAGCAGCCTGCCAATAGCAGCAGTGGCAGGGGAGGAGTAGCGAGCAACGACAGCGTCGTACAAGGCCTGTGCTGTCCTGTGCTCGCCAAAGTGAGCACACTCGGTCGCGGGCAGGTGGTTGCGAATGGCCAAGCGGGTAGTAGCGTCACGAGACAGCCACTGGGAACGAGTCAAAACGTCAGCTGTGGCGGGAGGGGCTGGAGCGGCACCGGACACGTGGTCAAACAGTGAGACACTGTCCCGACTATCGCTCAGTAGGTACAGTTGCAGATCGTCGTGCCACGTGTCAAATGCTACAGGTCTGCCCTCCGGGTCGAACGGGAGAACGCGAAGCGACGCCATAGTGGCACAGGACTCAGGAGCAGCAGTAGCAGTGGCTAAGGAGCGGAGCCGAGGGGCCTAGGGGCCGAGGGGCCAAACAAGAGGGCCGAGGGGCCTAGTAGCCTAGGGGGGGGCCGAGAGGCCTAGGGGGCCGAGGGGCCAAACACGCGGGGCCGAGGGGCGGGGCCGAGGGGCCAAACAGGGGGCCGAGCGCAGGGCTCTGAGGTGGGGCCGAGGGGCCTAGGGGCCGAGGGGACAAACAAGGGGCCGGGGGGCCTAGGGGGGGCCGAGGGGCCTAGGGGGGGCCGAGGGGCCAATCACACGAGGCCGAGGGGCGGGGCCGAGGGGCCAAACAGGGGGCCGGGCGCAGGGCTCTGAGGTGGGGCCGAGGGGCCTAGGGGCCGCGGGGCCAAACAAGGGGCCGGGGGGCCTAGGGGGGGGGGCGAGGGGCGGGGCCGAGGGGCCAAACAGGGGGGCGGGTGCAGTGCTCTGAGGTGGGGCCGAGGGGCCTAGGGGCCGCGGGGCCAAACAAGGGGCCGGGGGGCCTAGGAGGGGCCGAGGGGCCAATCACACGGGGCCGAGGGGCCAAACATGGGGCCGTGCGCAGGGCTCTGAGGTGGGGCCGAGGGGCCTAGGGGCCGCGGGGCCAAACAGGGGGCCGGGCGCAGGGCTCTGAGGTGGGGCCGAGGGGCCTAGGGGCCGCGGGGCCAAACAAGGGGCCGGGGGGCCTAGGGGGGGCCGAGGGGCCAATCACATGGGGCCGAGGGGCGGGGCCGAGGGGCCAAACAGGGGGTCGGGTGCAGTGCTCTGAGGTGGGGCCGAGGGGCCTAGGGGCCGCGGGGCCAAACAAGGGGCCGGGGGGCCTAGGGGGGGCCGAGGGGCCAATCACACGGGGCCGAGAGGCGGGGCCGAGGGGCCAAACAGGGGGCCGGGCGCAGGGCTCTGAGGTGGGGCCGAGGGGCCTAGGGGCCGCGGGGCCAAACAAGGGGCCGGGGGGGGCTAGGGGGGGGGCCGAGGGGCCAGTCACACGGGGCCGAGAGGCGGGGCCGAGGGGCCAAACAGGGGGCCGGGCATGGGTGTTGACGGGCCGGGGCTCGGTACGGGGCCGGGCGCTGGGCTAGGAACGGGGCCTAGCGCGGCGAGGTACGGGGCCGGGCGCGGGTGTCGACGGGGTGCTGGCTAGGTACGGGGCCGGGCACGGGTGTCGACAGGGCGCGGGCTAGGTAAGGGGCCGGGTCGCGGGCTAGGTACGGGCTGGTCGCGAACGTCGACGGGGCGCGGGCTAGGTACAGGGCCTGGCGCGGGTGTCGACGGGGCGATCGCGAGCTAGGTACGGGGCCGAGTCGCGGGCTAGGTACGGGCCGGTCGCGGGCGTCGACGGGGCGCAGGCTAGGTACGGGGCCGGGCGCGGGTGTCGATGGGGCGATTGCTGGCTAGGGGCACGGGCGTGAGACAGGGCCGAGCGCGGGCTAGGTACGGGCCTATCGCGGGCTAGGTACGGGCCAGGCGCAGGCAGGAGACTGGGCCGGGCGCAGGCTAGGTACGGGACTATCGCGGGCGTGGTACGGGCGGGGCGCGGGGCTAGGAACGACGTAGTAGGTGGTGGGCCCAAGAGGAACCTACTCTAATACCATGTTAGATAGTAGCGAGAAAATGGTTTACTAGGAAGGAAGGAGGGGTACAAGTACAATGTCGAGAGAAATTGTGTACCCTCTAAGGCTAAACCCACTATAGCCTAGACAACTGTAAACACATAAACACATATGTTTGACAGCGCGTTACGTCTCCCGGTGTACCAACGTTGGTGAGGAACGATGCCGAGTGCATCATGTGTTGTGTTGCGCCGGTGTCGAGGAACCATGCGTCGCTTGGAGTGTTGGTCCGGTCACCCGCCAATAACACGATTGACTCCCTTGAATCATCTGCCTCGCCGGATGCCGTATGCGCATTGCCCTCGTGGTTCCGCGCCTTCGATGGAGTCCAATCGCTCGGGCGCTTGCGACACTCACGCCAAAAGTGTCCCGCTTTGCCACAATAGTGGCACTTGCTTGCGCTGTTCGATGTGTTTGCCTTGCCGCGATAGCTTCCACCGGACGACTTCTTCGTCGCACCCTTGCTCCACTTGGAATTTCCTCCAGAACTCCCTCCGGAGAACATGGCAGTCCCCATGCTCTCATTAGCGAATTGTCGGCGACGCGATTCCTCATGGAGAAGCTGACCGACCACCATTTTCTCTGTCCAAGTGTCTTGCACACTATCGAGTGTCGTAATCAACGTCGACCACTCTTCTGGAAGGCCGCAAAGCAAGGTCAAAATGCAATCCTCCTTCGTGACCGTTCCACCGAGGTCCATGAATGTTTCCCTGAGTTCCTCCACACGAGTCGCATACTCGTGCATCGATTCGCCCGCGCGCATCTTCACCGTGTAGAACGCATTCCAGGCTAGGATCTTGCCGTGGAGAGTCTTGTTCACGTGAATCGTCTCGAGCCGCTTCCACACTTAATAAGCAGACGCTTCGAACTTGATGCATGTGCGTACCGCGCTCACGAGATTGATGCCGATGCGCGAAATCAACATAGCGAACGCCTTTTGGTCCTTCTTCTTCCATGCCGCGATGTCGCTCTCGTTCTCCGGCTTCTTCTCCGTTCCATCAAAGAAACCCCAAAGTCCCCGCTCCATCACGAGCACTTGGAACTTAAACTTCCATGCGGAGTAGTTTTGTCCCGTGAAAATCGGTACCACCGACGTGTCGAACATCGTCGCGGTTGCCCAGGGATCGCCGGAATTTACAACTCTCTGGAATTTGTGTTCGAATTTACTTCATACAAAGTGATTCTCGATTTCAGTATGATTCATGCAATACAAAGCAAACAGATTTATATCATGCAACAAACATCGGGTCGCACAAGTAACCTCGAATTTCTACACTCTCGAAAGTTCGATTAACATTTCGAAGGGGTGAAATTCGACACTCGAATTTCACCAAACCGAATTCTCCTTGAGTCTCGAATGTTCCTGGTGCTACCATGTGGCACCGAATCGATGGGTCTTCCGAAGTCAATCCTTCAACCCCACGCCAACCTGCAGCTCACTCGAAAGTGAGCACCAAGCCAACACCTTTCGGTGGTTGGGGGCAAAGTTGCCTCACGCAACCTCCAACACCGACGACACTGGCAAATCGGTTCCGACGACCGATTTGCGCTGGGATGTTCGGACGGGTTTGGAGCCTTCCCTGGATTTCCCGTGTACCTGCTCTCCCCTCCCCCCTCCCCTTCCCCCCCTTCTTCCTGACCTTCGACCGTGTACGTGTCCCACTTCTCTTCCTCTCATCCCTCTCTACTCTCTCGCACCAGCGTGCTCTGATCGGTAGAGTACGTACCTATAGTTACTTAGCTTCCTGGTGCGTGTGGCTCAGAGCAGGAATCCAAATGGCCTGAATTGAAGGGCTAGATTTGACCGCTGTCCGGATGTTTCAGGGCTTGTTTCGGGCCAGCTCAGCTTCGTAAGGGTTGGGCCCAGACCAAGCGACAGCCCTGCTGGCGAGTAGCTGTGCGTCCACGCGAGCAACGAAAACATCTCGCCACGAGATTGCGACATGTGTTACGGATGGCTCATTTGGACAAAGCTTGTTAAGCGTAACAAAGAATACACTTTCTAAACACTTTTGCTCAATACAACATGACTTGTAAAAAAACGATGGAAAGCATGTTCACCAAAGAAAATATAATACATACGATGCTCAACCCCTGCACGCGAATTTGCCCTGCACCGGATGGAAATTTTGCACCCGTGTTTTTTGGACCAGCCAGTTGCACCCACGTTATAAGCACCCCGTGCAAGTTGCAGTGATTCTGAACCAATAGTAACAAAGAAACCAAAGTCAAACTGAAGAGACCGAAGTCAAAATGTCAACGGTTAAGTTAAAATTGTTTTATAAGCTCTGACAAATCCCTTTTTTCTAGCAGCGAATTGACGGAACCATTGCAAAATGCAAGAATAACTAAAGCGCCCTTTTCACAAGGCAACACTGGGTAACCCAAACGAAAATAAAGTTCACCTTCTCATGTACAAGATGCATCAGCCCGTACAACGTCCTCAGCACGCACGACAAACAACATGCAAGACAGGAAATGTACTTGCCCACAACAGAAGTTATCACATGCGGACGTAGTCAACTTCGTTCTTGCACGCTGACGACAAAAACAATTGTGTCAACAACACACCTCGTCAGAGGCATGACCTAGAGCATACGGAAAGCTCCCTCACGCGGACGCGGTTCATTTCGTGTTCGCTCGCAGACGACAAAACAATAACGTGTGGAAAATGCACCTCGTCTTAGGCATGATCGGCTACCCGACGAAATTAGTACAAAAACTTGCCCACAACACATAGTTATCTCATGCAAACACCCTGTGCGAAGAACTCTTTCCGCAGTTCCATTTGTACTCATTTTTATTCACACACAGACGACAAACAAAATATCGTGCACACCTACAAGTATACTATTTACTGTACAGTAAGACAAATCTTGATACTGTGACCCTTCTCCGTCATCGCGCACGACAGCGCACGACAACGAATATTCATGGACACTGTACGTGCAACTGCTGCGGATGAGAGTCTGAACATGCCCCCACGACGCAATTTTGCTTACGCGGAACATGCGTTTCCCCGTGCACGTCCACACCGCCCGTCGACGCCTCTTTACTCGACCCACTGTCAACCCTCGTCATACACATTGCACCTTCCGCATGAGTACAAAATGTGCCACGCATACTCTGTTTGTTTGTGTAGCGATGGTGCAGAAGCGGCCGACACATCGGGCACACCAATCATTTTCCTTCTGCATAGGAAGTTTTTAGATATTTCCTGAATGTTGGGGAAGTTGTACTTACCATGTCAACATCCGCACACGCAAAGTTTTCCAGCTTATGTATGTGAGTGTCGTTGTGTGTTGTACTCCTACGCATAGAACAAAATGGCACCTTTTGCACGCTCACGTATATTTATGTGTTCACACTGCAACATTTTTTGTTTCCGACGTTGTGCGAAAGGTAAATGTACATGTTCATGTGCACGTGAGAACATACTGTACTCTCATGCAGACTGTACCATAGGGCAGGTCTGATACATAGGATAATTTCCCTTAAGCGCACAGTTTTCATATAGAAATTTCGAGCACCAGTGTTGTAATGTGCCGTGGTGCAAATCAGTTGCGAGCCGTCCGAAACCTTTCCGTACGGTGTGGAGGTGTTTCGCACAATGTCCTTGCATTTGCCTGCCGTTGTCGGTATCAGAATAACTGTGCAGGAATGAATGAAGTATGAATGAGTTGGGTACAAGTACCAACCCTAAGGTGTTGTACCTGCGGAGATTCACTCTACAACAGTTGTGAGCTAGACTACGGGGGTTGGCACGAACAACTAGGAGTGATCGAAGCCTTGCCTAGTTCCTTAGTGCTTGCACAATCACGGGAAAAATTGGCAAGAGTTTCCACTTGCAAAGTTGGAATTACATAATTGTTTTAACAAGCAATGACAACAATGACAACATCAGGCACCTAGCAACTCTGCAGCTAGCCTGGTCGTCTGACAGCACAGCATGGTCGACCGACTGCCAGCGTTGCGTAGAGGAGCCGTGCCAGCACTGCAGAAAGGCGACCTGCCAACACAGCACGTCGACGGTGTGCCAACGCTGCAACAGAGCGTTGCCCCGTAGAAGACAGCAGTGCGCACGCTCGCAAATACACGCAGACGATTGGCCCGACTTGCACCGTTGTGCATCCGTCGGCTGTTGTCTGCGCGTGACGAGCCACATCGACTTCGGGATACCATCCCGAAGTCGCCTTCGCCATCGCGACCTCGACGACGTTTGCGTGCCTCCGCAGAACTCGCCGAGCAGGTTACCCGGTCGACCTGGACAACCCCAGGTGCCCCTGGTCGACCACAGCTCCCGTCGAGCTACCCCCTGGTCGACGGACCCCTTCCGTCGACCAGAACTGTCAGCTGTTGTCGACGAGCACCCCTCGTCGGCCGCTGCTCACTTCTCATGTCGACGGACTGCTCCGTCAACCTCCCGGTCGAACTGCCCCTCCTGGTCGACGGCCCACCTGTTGCCCAGACCAGTCAGTTGCAGCTGTCGAGCTCCCTGGTCGACAGCAACACCACAGCGGTCCCCTGTAGCTCGACGAAGCCTGTCGAGCAGCTCTCCCACTGTGGACGGTCGGCTGCTATTCCCATACATCCGACCAAGTCGTCGGCGTTGCCCAAGCGAGGGCGGGGCCAACACTCTACTCCCTTTAACACTCCCCTGCCACGCTCACGATTGGGCCCCCAGCCCACACGGCAGCACACTACGGAGAAAAGTCCTCGGCGTGCACCCCACACACAGCACGCCGTCACCGCACCAGCCGTGCTGAAGGGCAAGGCACCTACTGCTGCACATCATCGTCACTGTCGCCGACGTCAGTCAGACGAACTTGGCCGATGGCGACAGAGCACCGGTTGAAAGCCGGAAAATGCAGCGCCTTCGTCAGGAAGTCTGCCAGCTGCTCGGTGGTCGGGATGTACTTCAGTACGAACTTCCCGCGCCTCACCATGTGCTGCAGCCAGGCATAGCTTCGCTCCATGTGCTTGAGGTTTCCCGTCAGCCCCAAGCCCATAACGTCCGTAATTGCCGACTTGTTGTCGACGCGAAGGATGGTCGACTTCCCAGCGTCGAGCAGCTTGAATTCCGCAAGATGGAAACGAAGTCGGCGTCCCTCCTTGCCTACATTCGTGGCCGCAACGTACTCCGACTCTGTCGACGACAATGTCGCGCACTTGATGCGCGAGCTCGACCAGGAGACAGCGGCCCCTCCATAGACGAACACATAACTGCTCGTGCTCGTCAGCTTCTGCTTTTCGCCAGCGTCGTCGGCGTCCATGTAGCCGATCAGCTCCAGCGACTCCGGTCCACCGCCAAATTCCAAGGCGGTGTTGCTGGTGTCAGCAAGGTAGGCGAGGCAGCGGTCGACCGGGTGTCAGCAAGGTAGGCGAGGCAGCACCCAGCAGGTCACTCCGTTGTCGCTGGCCTTGAAGTAGAGCGCCTCGTCGACCTGGCTCTTCTTCCAGCCAGCGCCCAGCTGCACACCGTCGAGTGCCCTGTACCACAGCAGCGGCGATTGCTTAAGCCCGTAGAGGCTCTTCAGCAGCTTACACACCCGGCCAGTCCCATCGTCGAAGTAGTCCGGCTGGTACATGTAGAGCACCCTGTCGAGCTTGGTCTGCAGGAAAGCGTTCTTCATGTCGAGCTGGATCAGGTTGAGGTCGAAGACGGCGACGATGCTGAGGAAGATCCTCAGCGTGACGTAGCTGCTCACCGGCAAGTACGTCTCGTCGTAGTCAGCACCGCACACCTGCGTGAAGCCCTTCACGACCAGCCTCGCCTTCTCACGCTCGACGGTGTCGTCGAGGCAGTACTTGGTCGTCAGCACCCACCGGTTCTTCATGATGTTCACCCCGCGTGGGCGTTCGACCAGCTCCCAAGTGCCCATGCCGACAAGGCTACAAATCTCTTCTTCCATGGCGGCCTTCACCGCCTTACCCTTCCAGCTTGCCAGCGCCTCCTTTACGGTCATCGTGGCGATGTCCCAGCGGTGTTCAGGGTCTGCGTGCATGTCGAGGTCGAGCTCCGGCGCTTCTTCATCCTCCTCGACGTCGTCGTACAATAGGTCATCGTCGACCTCGTCATACACAGCGGTGAAGGCAGCTGTCGGTAGGCAGGCGTGGAAGCTCAGCCGCTCCGGCGGCCGTCGAGCTCGACCTGTGTGTCGCAGCTCAGGCTTCGTGATCGGCACCTCCACCACGTCACTGTCGGTGGACTCTTCTCCTGCCGACAACTCCCCTTCTTCGTCGACGGACAAGTCGTCGACCGGCTGCTTACCTCCTGCTGACTTCGGCAGCTCCCCTGTCGACTGCACCCCTGCTGCTGCCTCTTGTTCGACCAGCTCCCCTGTCTGCTGCTCCCCTGTCGTCGACGGCTTCCCATCCTGGTCGACAAGCTTGGCGCCTTGTCGACTGCCGGCGATGCCACAGGCCGGCGCCACAAGCGACGCTTCAAGGCTCCCCTCATCTCCGGTGGCCGACACAGGTGGCGACGCAGGCCAATCTGCTACGGGGAAGGGAGGAGCAAGAACTGGGGGAGGTGGAAGAACCTGCACAACATCCTCATCAGCAGGCTCATCGACTTCGGCGAGCAAAGGAACCGTCGCCGTTGAGGTGTCCGTCGGCGGGTGTGCCTGCGTCCGCCCCGACGCCGGCCCAAACTTCGCCTTCCACACCTCCAGCGACAGCGTCTCGTAGAAGATCACCTCGACCAACGTGACCACCTTGTTGTCGGTTAGGTCGAGCACCTCCCAGCCCTTACTCTCCGGCGACACGCCCAGGTGAAGCCCCTAGCGAGCTTTCGGCGCCAGCTTCCCACCGCGCTGCTGCTCAGGAACCATGAACTGCACCATGCAGCCCCACACCCACGCCAGTGTGAGGTCGGGCTTCTTCCCGGTTAGCAGCTGGTACGGAGTTGTCCCCGGCGGCGTCGTCGACCGCTCCAAGCAGTTGCGCACCTAGACAGCTTGTCGTAGAGCGAGGTGCCACCAGTGGTGCTGCACGCCCGTGTGCAGCAGCATCGTCCTCACGGACTCGACGGCCGTGCGCATCTCCCGCTCAGCCATGCCGTTCTGCTGCGAAGTGTAAGGGCACGTCAGATCATGGACGATGCCCTTGCCGTCGACGAAGTCAGTGAATGCCTTTCCGAGGAACTCACCTCCTCGGTCTGAACGAAGCTTCACCACCGACGTCTTCGCCTGCCGTTCCACCAGGACCAGCAACTTCTGGAACTCCCACAGTACGTCGCTCTTCTTAGCGACCGGCATCACCCACACAAATCGAGTGTGGCGATCCTTCAGCAGCAGGAAGAACAAGCTGCCATCCTTGGCAGCAACCCGAAATGGCCCGCACAAGTCAATGTGCACGACAGCCAGCGCCTCCTCGGCGTCCGAACCTTTGTCGGGGAAGGTGTGTCGCGCCATCTTTCCTCCGACACACGAGACACATGGCGGGTCTGCTCCGGTCGACGGAGTGATGTCGAGCCCAGTCGCAACTTCATGTTTTGCCGAGCTCTTGATCGTGTCGACGCTGACGTGCGCGAGCCTTGCATGCAGCTGGTCAGGGGTCGACTTCGTCGCCGAGACGATCGTCCGTAGAGCCACCACCTCGGTCGGCTACGATCGCGTCGAGCAGGGGCGAAGGTCGGTGCAGAGGACTCGTCCATTGTAGCGTGCTCGACCGAGCACCTCCCCGGTCGTAGCGACGAGCAGCATCTCGTCGCCATCGCCTTGCAGCTGCACTCCGCTCTCCTTCAGCTGGCCAGCAGATAGCAGGTTCGCCTGTACGCCCAGAATGTAGAGAACGTCGGGGATGAGGACCCGCTTCCCGGCCTCCCCTTGCAGGGCGACGGTTCCGCGGCCCTCAACAGGCTGTAGTGCCCCGTTGAATCCACGCACATGCTTCACGCCGTCGCTCGGCGCCATGTCGACGAAGACCGCCTTCGTCCCCATCAAGTGGTGGGAGCAGCCGCTGTCGAGTAGCACCGCCATCGGGTTGGCTTGCACAGCTGCCGCCACCGCCTGGAAGTCCTCGCCAGCCTCCGGCGCCAGCGAGACCGTCGGCTCCACTACACCGACCATCGAGCACGACGCCACCCCCGTCGCATTGGCTCTTGCCGCTGGAGTTGTCGACGTCCTTCGTCGACGACGTCTTCTTCGACGTCTTCTTCTCGTTGCGCAGCTTCGCATCTTGACGTGGGCGACGGCTGGTCGATCGACCGCGGCCTCCCTTGGTGTCGTCCTCGTCACTGTCATCGCGGTCGGGACACTCGTAGGAAAGGTGGTCGGGATCGTGGTAGATCCAACAGTCCCGCCGTCGAACACCACCTCCACGGCCCTTGTCCTGCGTCGACCTCTTCTCGCCGACGTCCATTGTCGACCGCCCACCTCCGCTACCACCTCCGCCCGGATTCCTGTGCTGCCCTTGCTGCTGATTCAGCTTCGTCGGTGCAGCGTAGTTTACCTGAGGAAGGAGCTCTGTGGGCTGTTTGGCCTCCTACATCACCTCGTCTTGAAGAATATAGCTGGTGATGGAGTCCTCGTCGAGGGACTCGCGCGTGCCAGGTACCATCATCAACCTCTTCATGAGGTTGTAGCCGCGCGGCAGGCCCTGACGATGTGGGAGATGTAGGACGCTGTCGAGTATTCGGCGCCCGCCATCCGCATCTCAGCCAGGATCAGTCGAGCACGGTTGCAGTAGTCCGTTGCCGACTCTTGCTCGCCCATCCGAATGTGAGTCATCTTCTCCTCCAGCTGTGTGATGTACAGGTCGTCCCTGACCTGGTACGTCGACAGGATGAAGTGCCATGCCTGGTGACCAGCATCCAGTCGCTCTCGACAGCTCCTGAGCGCCAGCTGCACCACCGGCGAGCAGCACCTTGAGATGACCATGAAGGTGAGCAAGTGAGTCGCACAAAACTCCCCGCATAGCCCGACATCGTCCACGGACGGAATTGGCACTGTGCCGTCGGCGAAGCCCTTCAGCCCGGCGACCTCCAGTTGAGGTTCTATCGACTCCCTCCAGGTGAATCGTCGACCTTGCAGAGGTGCGACGGTAATCCGGTCCGGAGAAAATTTGAAGTAGCCATACGACGGTACAATCCCGCCCGCCGTCACATGCGTCGTCGCCGAGAGCCCTCCACCGCTTAATATAGGGGAGCGACGTCGACCATCGACGTCGGCACGCGAGCTGCCTGCAGCTGCCATCGACTGGTGAACTCACGCCTGACTCCTGTCGACGCCACCGTCGACCTTGATCACTCCTCTCTGCTTCGTGCCATTGTTGCCGCTAACTCGTGCACCGCCGTCGACCTCGTCGTCGATGCCACCTTCGTTTTGCACCGGTCGAGGAGAAACAGGACGGGAAGGGTGTTCCGTCGCCCACTGTGACCGGATGCCCAACTCGACGATCAGCAAGGGGATCGTCCCGTACTCGCCATCCGCGTGGCGTTTCCTCGCATCAGCCAAGTGTATCTCCAAGGTGTCCGCTACGCCCGCATTAGCTACGGGGTCGACCATGGTGACTATCGCTGCTGTCGGCCTACGAACGACTTAGTAGGTGCAAAAATCAGCTCCTATATGAAGGTAATCTGCGGGGTCGTCCACGCTCACCGCACCATGCGGAGATTCACTCTACAACGGTAGTGAGCTAGACTACGGGGGTTGGCACGAACTACTAGGAGTGATCAAAGCTTTGCCTAGTTCCTTAGTGCTTGCACAATCACGGGAGAAATTGGCAAGATTTTCCACTAGCAAAGTTGGAATTACATAATTGTTTTAACAAGCAATGACAACAATGACTACATCAGGCACCTAACAACTCTGCAGCTAGCCTGGTCGACTGACAGCACAGCATGGTCGACCGCCTGCCAGCGTTGCGTAGAGGATCCGCGCCAGAACTGTAGAAAGGCGACTTGCCAACACAGCAGGTCGACGGTGTGCCAACGCTGCAGCAGAGCGTTGCCCCGTAGAAGACAGCAGTGCGCACGCTCGCAAATACGCGCAGACGATTGGCCCGACTTGCACCGTTGTGCATCCATTGGCTGTTGTCTGCGCCTGACGAGCCATATCGACTTTGGGATGGTATCCCGAAGTCGCCTTCGCCATCGCGACCTCGACGACGTTTGCGTGCCTCCGCAGAACTCGCCGAGCAGGTTACCCGGTCGACCTGGACAACCCCAGGTGCCCCTGGTCGACCACAGCTCCCGTCGAGCTACCCCCTGGTCGACGGACCCCTTCCGTTGACCAGAACTGTCAGCTGTTGTCGACGAGCTCCCCTCGTCGGCCGCTGCTCACTTCTCATGTCGACGGACTGCTCCGTCAACCTCCCGGTCGAACTGCCCCTCCTAGTCGACGGCCCACCTGTTGCCCAGACCAGTCAGTTGCAGCTGTCGAGCTCCCTGGTCGACAGCAACACCACATCGGTCCCCTGTAGCTCGACGAAGCCTGTCAAGCAGCTCTCCCACTGTGGACGGTCGGCTGCTATTCCCGTACATCCGACCAAGTCGTCGGCGTTGCCCAAGCGAGGGCGGGGCCAACACTCTACTCCCTTTAACAATACCCCTTGTAGGCTAACCCACTATAGCCTAGAAAATACACAAACATATAGTTTGACACACCCCCATAGGCTAAGTAGGAGAGAGCAAACACAGCAGATGATCACAAGACCAGTCAAGCAAGAGAACAAAGCAAAGCAAAGCTCAAAGTGGATCTCTAGGACACCATGCAATCTGAGCACAAGCAAGCGGCCACAAGGCCAGTTCACATGCAGAGTAATAATAGCAAGGCAGTACACTGATCACAACCTAGGAAGAGTAAACAAGCATGTATAAAGATACATATCAATGTACAACAAGAGCAAGTCAAGCAACTAGCAGGTGAGGAAGAGTGGGCACAAGCCCAAGAGCAGTGCAAAAACGCTGATGATCACCAGACCTAAGGGCCTTGGTGAACACATCAGCAATGTTGGCCCGCGACGCCACATAGGAAAGGCGGAGCTGACGACACTGCTGAAGCTCACATGCAAGGAAGTAGCGAAGAGCAATGTGCTTCGTTCTGTGCTCCAGTCTCTGCTCACGACATAAGACAAGCATGGCCTTGTTGTCGACGTACAGAACTGGAGGAGAACAAGGCCGCTCCCCCAAGTCAGTCAGCAGGTAGGTCAGCCAGCGTAGCTCCTGTGCAGCCATGGCCCCAGCGTATATCTCAGCCTCACAGCTGGAACTAAGCACAGAAGAAGAACGAGTGGACCTCCACGAGACAGAAACAGAGCCAAGACTGAAGGTGTAACCCTGTGACAAACGCTGAGTCGCCTGGTCGTCGGCCCAAGAAGCGTCGGAGTGTCCTGTGAGTACCACTGAACCCCGTCCTCCATGCACAAGCCCCATGCCCGATGTACTACACAAGTAACGCAGTACCCTCTTCGCAGCATCCCAATGAACCTTTTGGTGTCTACCGGGAGCCACGTAGCGAGCCAGGAGGCTGAGAGGGTACACGAGGTCAAGTCGTGTGCACGTCATCAGGTACATGAGGCAACCCACAAGCTCTGGATACGGACCACTCGGCTCTACGGACTCGTCCAAAGGTGGAGCTGAGAGCAAGTGGCCGGTAGACAGAGGAGTGGGTTGTGGCGAGGAGAACTGGAAGCCGAAGCGCTGAAGGACCTGGTGCACCATGTGTGACTAAGTCAGGGTGATGGTGCGCCGTGCTCTGTCCCGGGTGATCTGCAAGCCACGATAGCTCCGCAACTCATCCAGGTCAGTGCAGGTATGTCTCTCCTACAGCTCCGCCTTCACTAGGGCCAGCGCCTCCGTGTCAGCAGTAGCAAAAACCAAGTCGTCGACGTACAATAGAACATAGAACGGCGGCACGGTAGTGTCGGTGCGTAGAAACAACGACGGGTCAGCAGAGGAAGGAGCAAACCCAAGAGCTGAAAGTGTAGTCCTTAGTGTGTCGTGCCACTCTCGGGGCGCCTGGCGGAGACCGTAGACTGGCCGCCGGAGGCTCCAATGGGTACCTGCAGGAAATGACCCAGTGAAGCCAGGTGGGCGGCACAGCCAGATCTCCTCGTGAAGGCTGCCCTGCAAGAAAGCTGTGGAGAAGTCGAGGGAGTGCAGCTCGTAGTCACGCTGTGCTGCAACGCATAGCAGCACCCGAAGAGTAGTCATCTTTGGGGTGGGGGAGAAGGTATGGAAAAGTTCGACCCCCTATTGCTGACAGAAGCCTCGAGCAACGTAACGCTTGCGGAGAATAGACGATTAAGGGAGAGCCTAGGCGCAGAGTTGCACGATATGAGAGAGAGGTGTAAGTTTTCCGTGTAAGGACTTGTGGGAGACCGGATACTGGTATTTGGATAACCGCGTGCTTGGTATGCAGCAACAGGCTTGTTATCCAGTAACAAAAGGAAAGTGATCCATTAATTGATTGATTACAACAGATACAATATGAACCTTATAGAAAACATAGTGACGTTTGCGACAACGTTCTACGAGAACGTTGTTCATGAAGAACGTTGTTCAAGGAGAATGTGCAAGCACCTACTCTAGTATGCGATTCCAGGTTGGCTCCGCCAGGTGATAACGCCATCAGGTGAAAGTACCGTCAGGTGTATATTCTACCTGTCCAGGAGTAGTTGCGCAGGTGCTCGCAACAGACAGTTGCACGTACTCGTGTGTGCAATGTCGTCACTTCCCTCCAAATCGGTCCAGTATTGAACAGTTCATACCAAAGTGCACTATTGGAGTGTACTCGGCGAATACCGACGCTCCGGTATGCGGTATGCGAAACCTCGCTATATCGCATAGGGTTGCTACATGCAAAACCAGGCGCGTGAAGGGCTAAACCTTAACACCGACGAGTAGTCATCTTCGGGGTGGGGGAGAAGGTATGGAAGAAGTCGACCCCCTGTCGCTGACTAAAGCCTCGAGCAACGTAACACGCCTTGAAGGCAAGCGGAGAACCCGGCGGCCGCTTCACCTTTTAAATCAACATGCCGTCAACTATGTTCGCCCCAGGAGGAGGAACCTCGTCGGCATAGGTGCCTATGGACTTCCAGAAAGCCATATCTGCGTCCATGGCTGTCTGCCACTGAGAGGAGTACTCACCTGCGATCGCCTCAGCGTAAGAGCGCGGGGTAGGGATGTCAAGTGCATCCGGGTGTCCCTCAGGGCAAAGCAGCATGGATGCAAAACGAGGTAAAGCGGCCGCAAGACACTCAAGCTCAAACTGTCAGTCCTCAAGGACGTCACTGCTAAGGGCAGGCTCACCCCTGACGGACGGAGGACAGACAGACTCAGACTAAGTAATAAGACTCGCGACGTAGTCGAGACAAATCGTAGTTGCAAAGTCGACTTGCTCCGTAACTAGGGAAAACGTAGCAGTAGACTCAAAGTCAGGGTCAGTGATGATAGTAGCGAGGAGACGAGTGACAGTAGGACTTGCAGTACGAGCAAGGTCGGACTCAGGGTCAGGAACGTGCGAAAGAGAGGACGCGGGAGGCTCAGGCAGGACAACACGCTGTGGAACAGAGGAAGGACGAAGTGCCATACCGTGAGTGCTTGGGACAGCAGGAGGACGAGGACGGGCGATACTGTTGGAATAGCTAGTTGAACTTAGGAACCATGGCTGGGGTTCTAGGTGCTAGCATGATTTCGAGAGAAAAGTCGAGAAGGAGAATGAGGAATGATTTCGCTATAGAAAGTTGGGATACAAATAGCAAACCCTAAATTGGGTTGTACTCACTACAGAGTACCCCACTGCAGGCTAGACAGCAAATACATTCTGACACACCCCCATAGTCAAAGTGGGGTATAATCAGCAGAGCAAGCAGTCATAGAACAGGTTCACAAGTACAAGCAAAGCTAGAGGCATTCACAAAGGGCAAGTGAGGAGGAGGAGGCTGGACTGTGAGAGGAGAGGAGATAGGAGGCGACGGCTGATGCTGCAGACACACGGGCAACAGGAGCGGCGCTGCACGGTGGCTACCGGAGCAAGGGCCCCGGACTACAGGACTAACTGGCTCTGCGGCTAACTCTGAGCGGCAGGAGCAACGGACCCACGGGCGACAGGCGCAACAGGCTCTCTGAGCTACCAGCAGCAGAGCCCCGGACTACAGGTGCTACGGACGACAAGACGGCAGCCTCCGCTCAACCTCCCCCAACTGTCCCACCCCCCTTTCACACACCCCTTGCTGCACCCCTAGCTCCACTCCCACGTCACCCCCCTAGCACCACTCCCTCGGCTCCCACACACCCACCCCCCTCAGCGGCAGCTGCAGCAATGGGAGATGGAGGAGGAGGAGGAGCAGGGGACGGTTCACTCACCCGCCACCCCCATACCCTCCCCCCACTGCTGCACCTGCAGCAGGGGATGGAGGAGAAGGGGGGGGGGCGGGAGGGGGCTGGTGCTGCAGATCCCCTCCCCCCCACTGCTGCACCCGCAGCAGGGGGAGGTAGGAGAAGGGGGGGGGGGGGGGGGGGGGCTGGTGCTGCAGATCCCCTCCCCCCCACTGCTGCACCCGCAGCAGGGGGAGGTAGGAGAAGGGAGGGGGGGGAGGGGGGGGGCGGGGGGGGGGGGGCTGGTGCTGCAGATCCCCTCCCCCCCACTGCCGCTCCACAATCCTTCACCCCCCAGGGATGGAGGAGAAAGGGGGGGCGGGGGGGGCTGGTGCTGCAGATCCCCTCCTGCCTCCCCCTGAACTTCCAAGCTCCCCCCCCTCTCCCAACACAAGGTGCGGCAGGGAGAGAGAGAGGAGGAGGCGCGGCGGCAGCTGCTGTTGCTGAGGCACATCCGCCACCCCCTCACACCCTCTCCCCCCCGTCCCCATGGAGGGGGGGGAGGGGGGCGGGGGCGGAGCTGCGCGTGCGACTGCAGGGCACGCGGGCAGGAAGAACCCCCTCTTGCCACCCCCTTACTCGCCATGATGCGACAGGGCACCGGGGCTGCGGCTAGGGGCGACGGGTTGCGAGGGGCCGAGGCTAGAGGCGACGGGGCCGCGGTTAGGGGCTGCAGGTCGCGAGGGGCCATAGTTAGGGGCAACGAGGCCAGTGGGGCCGAGGGGCGCTGCTAGGTACGGGGCCGGGCGCTGGGCTAGGGACGGGGCCGGGAGCTGGGCAGGTACGGGGCCGGGTGTTGGGCGCGGAACAGGGCCGGGCGCGAGGCTAGGTACAGGGCCGGGCGCGGGCTAGGTACTGGGCCGGGGGTGGGCTAGGTACGGGGCCAGGCGCGGGCTAGGTACAGGGTCGGGCGCGGGCTAGGTACGGGGCCATGCGCGGGTCTAGGTACGTAGCCGGGCGCGGGCAGGTACGGGGCCGGGCGCGGGCTAGGAACTGGGCCGGGCGCGGGCTAGGTACAGGGCCGGGCGCGGGCTAGATACGGGGCCGTGCGCGGGTCTAGGTACGTGGCCGGGCGCGGGCTAGGTACGGGGCCGGGCGCTGGGCTAAGGACGGGGCCTGGCGCTGGGCAGGTAAGGGGCCGGGCGATGGGCGCGGAACGGGGCCGGGCGCGGGGCTAGAGACCGGGCCGGGTGCTGGGCAGGTACGGGGCCGGGCGCGGGACTAGAGACGGGCCGATCGCGGGCTAGGTACGGGCCGATCGCGGGCTAGGTACGGGCTGGGCGCGGGCGAGAGACGGGGCCGGGCGCGGGCTAGGTACGGGCCGGTCGCGGGCGAGGTACGGGCCGGGCGCGGGGCTAGGTACGGGGCCGGGCGCGGGCTAGGTACGGGGCCAGGCGCTGGGCGAGGGACGAGGCCGGGCGCGGGTGTCGACGGGCCGCGGACTAGGTACGGGCCGATTGCGGGCTAAGTACCCGGCCTGGCGCGGGGCGACGGGGTCGACGGGGCCGAGTGGCACAGCTAGGGGCGACGGGGCCAAGGGGCCGAGCCTAGGGGCTAGGGGCGACGCCAAGGGGCGACGGGCCGGGGCCTAGGCTAGCAGGGCATTAGGTGGTGGGCCCATTAATGTGAGGTCCTGGGAACGACCTACTCTGATAGCATGTTGGAATAGCTAGTTGAACTTAGGAACCATGGCTGGGATTCTAGGTGCTAGCATGAGTGTCGAGAGAAAAGTCGAGAAGGAGAATGAGGAATGATTTCACTATAGAAAGTTGGGATACAAATAGCAAACCCTAAATTGGGTTGTACTCACTATAGAGTACCCCACTGTAGGCTAGACAGCAAATACATTCTGACGGATACAACGAGCACGAACAGGTGTAGAAGCACGAGTCTCATGCTCACGACGCTCAGTCAAGGACTCAATCACCTCAGTGTGAGGAGCAGGCGCAGGCAGCGGGGAGCTAGGAAGAAGCCGTGGCTGAGACTGGTCTATCGGTGGACACAGGAGAGGTGGAGTGAGGCCAGTTGACAACGGGAGACTAAGAACCTGGCGAAGGACCGAGTCAGGCGGCGGCAGGGACGACTGCGGCTACGGGTAGAAAAATAGTCGGCGCGGGGCAGTACCAGCAGCTCCAGTTCCTCCAGCACCAGCAGCTCGAGCACCTCCAGCACCAGCAGCTCCAGTAGCACCTCCAGCCCAGCAGCACAACGAGCTCCAGCAGCACCAGCACCTCTAGCACGAGCAGTACCTCCAGCACCTCCAGTGCCAGCAGCTCCAGTAGCACCTCCAGCACCTCCAGCACCAGCAGCACCACCTGCTCCGGCAGCTCCAGCACCTCTAGTACGAGCACCTCCAAGACCAGCAGCTCTAGCACCTCCAGTACCTCCAGTATCTCCAGCTCCAGCACCTCCAGCACCAGCAGTACCTCCAGCACCTCCAGTGCCAGCAGCTCCAGTAGCACCTCCAGCACCAGCAGCACCACCTGCTCCGGCAGCTTCATCACCTCTAGTACAAGCACCTCCAGGACCAGTAGCACCAGCACCTCCAGTGCTAGCAGCTCCAGTAGCACCTCTGGCACTAGCAGAACAACCAGCTCCGGCAGCTCTAGTACCTCTAGTACGAGCACCTCCAGGACCAGCAGCCCCAGCAGCTCCAGTACCAGTAGCACCAGCACCTCCAGTACCAGCAGCTCCAGTACCCCCAGCACCTCCAGCACTAACAGCACCACCAGCTCCGGCAGCTCCAGCACCTCCAGTACGAGCACCTCCAGGACCAGCAGCCCCAGCAGCTCCAGTACCTCCAGCTCCAGCGCCTCCAGCACCTCCAGCACCAGCTGTACCTCCAGGACTAGTAGGTCTCAAGTAGATCAGGCTGCGGTGGCTCTCCAGCTCCAGGACCTCTAGCAGGTTCACCCACAGCTCCACCACCACTAGGACTCTCAGCACCCCCAGAGTCAGCACCCCCAGTCGCATCACCCCCACAACTAGCACCCCCAGTCGCAGCACCCCCAGTCGCAGCACCTCCAGAACCCTCACCCTCTGTCTCAGCATCCACAGGCTCAGCACCAGCAGTCTCAGCTCCAGAGTCCATAGTAGCAGGCTACAGAGGCGGCGAAGACGGACGAGGCGGAAAACCAAGGGGGGTCTCCAAACGTGGAGAGCGGCGAGTGGCCATCGTATCGTCAACGGCGGGGTCGCCCCCCTCAGCTGGGCCAGAGGAGTCAGAAGAGATCTCCAAAGGCTCAACTAAGGGGGGTGGGTCTACTTGAGACACACCTGAGGGAGCAAGACCCTGTGGGGGGAGGGGATCTACCGGGGGGGGGGACTGGTACCAAGATAAGAGGCGCTAGGAGGACCGGGTGGGACGCGTGCGGGTGTAGCCTGTAGAAACAGACAGACTCGTCAAAGGTGACGTCCTGGGAGGAGAAGACTCGACGCGAGCGCGGGTGGTAGAACTGCCACGGCGGGGCATCGGTGGGGAAGCCAAGGAAGACGTAGCGGAGAGTGCGAGAGGAGAGCTTGCTTGCTTTGGCATCGCGAACAAGGGAGAGCGCGCCCCAGACCCAAAACACTGACGCATTGCCAACCTTCCCCGTCCACCAGAGTGTGGGCGAGGTCTCTGGCTCAGAGACACGGGGCTAGAGGTTGAGCTGATGCACAGCGTATCGAACCGCAAACGGCCACAGAAAATGGGGAGCAGCCGATCATGGAGGTACGAGCAACCTCCACGATCAAGCCAATGCGATGCTCAGCAATCTCATTTTGCTGAGGAGAGGCCGGAAGCGTGAACGAGTGGCGGATGCCCTCGTCTCGACAGAACTCCGCAAGGAGGTCAGAAGAGAACTCAACGCCCCTGTTAGAGTGTTGACGCAGGACTGGGAAGTCCCGACGAAACCGCTCGCGCAGTTGGCGACGAGTAGCACGGATCCAGGGGATCAAAACACCGCTGACGTCTGCCTTGCGCCGCAAGGGGAAGAAAGTGGTGTAGTGTGTGTAGTCGTCAACAACCAGCAGGAAGTAGCGCTCCTGGTCCGTCCCACCGACAGGGAGCGGGCCCCAAACGTCCATGGGGAGAGTTTGCAGAGGAGCAGTGGTCGGAGGAAACTCGGAGGAGTGAGGAGCGGCGCGCTGCCACCCCTCGATGCAGGGAAAGCACGGCGGGGCAGGCGAGCACGGGAGGGAGGGCAGGGACCTGGGAAGGCCAGAGACAAGGAGATGGGAGTGCATGCTACGGAGATGCGGCACCAAGGGGTGACCTAGGCAGTGGTGCCAGAGGAGAGTCTGGTGAGAGAGTACTCGACATGAGCAAGACGCTGCAAGCTGACCAGACGCAGACACCCGACTCGACACAGCCACCTGACCTGACTCAGCCACCTATGCAGACGCAGTGGTCAGGGTGTACATACCGAACCCAGGCTGACGAGTGAACGTAGCAAGGTTACGGCCAGTCCGTGAGCACTTACAAATCGCCACACTCTGTCCTCCAGGAATGAAGGTGTCAACCCATTCATCCTGGAGAACTGCGTTGCTCAACAAGTTTGTTGAGAACGCGGGGAGGTGGAGACCTGAGAGAAACCCGGAAGGGACTGCCGGACACGGGAGGAAAGTGGAGGCTCGCGCAACTACTGGGCCCCCAATGGGGTCAGCCAGTGAGACTAGGACAGGTGCTGCGAGTGGTGTGACTGTGGTGCAATCACGAAAGAAGCAACGTGACGCGCCTGAGTCAAGTGTGAAAGTGTGCAAGGCCTCAGCTGGGGCAGGACCTATGGCAGTAGACGCACTAGCACCTAGAGTGTCGGCAGACCCATGAGCACCTAGAGCTACAGCAGACTCACCAGCACCTGGAGCGGCAGCAGACTCACTAGAACTGAGAGCAGCAGCCTCTACACTACCAGGGACGCATCGCTGAGAAGCACAGTCGCGAGGTCGCTGAGGCCACATAAAACCAAAACCTCCATCACTAGGACTGCCTCGCTGAATAACCCACTCACGAAGCTGCTGAGGGGTGGGGTCGTCCGGGAGAGGCAGTGACTGCTGCTGTCCACCCCTAGCCGCTGCAACTACCGTGACAGTGGCCTTTACAGGCAGTTACGGTTAGTAGTAGGTTCAGCACCTCCAGCACCTCCAGTACTCCTAGCCGCACCTCCAGTACCTCCAGCACCAGCAGCACCTCCTGCACTCTCAGCAGCACCTCCACCAGCAGCAGCAGTAGCACGAGCAGCAGCAGCAGCGGTAGTAGCAGCAGGGCGGCTCGGTGGGGCTGGGCGGCGGCACCTCCAGCACTCCCAGTAGCACCTCCACCAGCAGCAGCAGTAGCACGAGCAGCAGCAGCAG
Source organism: Closterium sp. Naga37s-1 (assembly GCA_947471745.1). NCBI lineage: Eukaryota > Viridiplantae > Streptophyta > Zygnematophyceae > Desmidiales > Closteriaceae > Closterium > Closterium sp. Naga37s-1. The sequence goes on along the minus strand of CANJKZ010000036.1, from coordinate 137,747 downwards.
CAGCAGTAGTAGCAGTAGTAGCAGGAGGGCGGCTCGGGCTGGGCGGCGCGGGCAGCAGGGCGCGCGCTGTGTAGGGCAGTAGGGCGCGACGCGCGGGCTGCAGCAGGGCGCGACGCGCGGGGCAGTAGGGCGCGACGTGCGGGCTGCAGCAGGGCACGACGCGCGGGGCAGCAGAGCGCGACGCGCGGGCTGCAGTAGGGCGCGACGCGCGGAGCAGCAGAGCGCGACGCGTGGGCTGCAGCAGGGCACGCCGCGCAGGGCAGCAGGGCGCGACGTGCGGGCTGCAGCAGGGCGCGACGCGCGGAGCAGCAGAGCGCGATGTGCGGGCTGCAGTAGGGCGCGACGCGCAGGGCAGTAGGGTGCGAACCCTGCAGACGCAACTCTGCAGACGGGGCGTGCTGGGGAAGGAGCTGCTCGTGGGCAGAAGGGGCGCGCAGGGAAGGGGCTCCTTGCGGGCAGCAGGGGCGCTCGGGGCAGGGGCTGCTCACAGGCAGCAGTGGCGCGCGGGGCAGGGGCTGCTCGCAAGCAGCAGGGGCGCGCGGGGCAGGGGTTGCACGCAGGCAGCAGGGGCGCGCGGGGCAGGGGCTGCTCTCGGGCAGCAGGGGCGCGCGTGTCAGTAGGGCAGCGCGCTAGGGCAGGCAGTGCGAGTAGCTGCAGGGCAGCGTGACACTGTGCGAGAGGGCCGGAGAACGCAAGGGCGCTTCGGGCAGGAACTAGCAAAACGATCGGTGGGCCCTAAAAACTTAACAGGTTTCCTGCTCTGAATACCATGTCCGAATAACTGTGCAGGAATAAATAAACTATGAATGAGTTGGGTAAATGTACTAACCCTAAAGTGTTGTACCCCTTATAGGCTAACCCACTATAGCCTATAGAGAACACAAACATACAGTTTGACAGTCGGATCATGTCAAACTTATATATGCTATAGACTGTTTAGGCTGTAGTGGGGTAGTTCTTATAGGGTACAACACTTTTAGGTTTCCTACTTGTACCCACCTGCTTCCTAATTCATTCATTCCGTTCCTGATTCTAACATGGTATTCTGAGCAGGTTCCCTAGTGGGAACGTTTTTTTAGGGCCCACCACGAAATTTCTCCTGCCCTGCCCGAAGCGCGCATCGCGCCCTACCTTTGCCGCCCGTTGGCCCCTTAGCCGCCCGTCGTCGGCCCCTTAGCCGCCCGTCACGGCCCCTTAGCCGCCCGTCGTCGGCCCCTTAGCCGCCCGTCACGGCCCCTTCGCCGCCCGTCGGCCCCTTAGCCGCCCGTCGGCCCCTTAGCCGCCCGTCGCGGCCCCTTAGCCGCCCGTCGGCCCCTTTCGCCGCCCGTCACGGCCCCTTAGCCGCCCGTCATCGGCCCCTTAGCCGCCCGTCACGGCCCCTTCGCCGCCCGTCGGCCCCTTAGCCGCCCGTCGCGGCCCCTTAGCCGCCGTCGGCCCCTTTCGCCGCCCGTCACGGCCCCTTAGCCGCCCGTCGTCGGCCCCTTAGCCGCCCGTCACGGCCCCTTCGCCGCCCGTCGGCCCCTTAGCCGCCCGTCGCGGCCCCTTAGCCGCCGTCGGCCCCTTTCGCCGCCCGTCACGGCCCCTTAGCCGCCCGTCGTCGGCCCCTTAGCCGCCCGTCACGGCCCCTTCGCCGCCCGTCGGCCCCTTAGCCGCCCGTCGGCCCCTTAGCCGCCCGTCGCGGCCCCTTAGCCGCCCGTCGGCCCCCTTTCGCCGCCCGTCACGGCCCCTTAGCCACCCGTCGTCGGCCCCTTACCCGCCCGTCACGGCCCCTTCGCCGCCCGTCACGACCCCTTAGCCGCCCGTCCCTGGCCCCCCCTTTGCCGCCCGTCACGGCCCCTAAGCCGTCCGTCGGCCCCTTAGCCGCCCGTCGGCCCCTTAGCCGCCCGCTGGCCCCTTAGCCGCCCGTCACGGCCCTTAGCCGCCCGGCGGCCCCTTCGCCGCCCTACACGGCCCCTCTTTCCGCCCGTCGACCGCCAGTTCCGGCCCGCCCGTCACGGCACGGCCGCCTGCTGCGGCTCTGTCCTGCAGCCGCCCCCGGTCGCGGCCCTGCCCTACAGCCGCCCCCTGCCGCGGCCCTGACCTAAAACCACCAGCTGCGGCCCTGCCCTGCACCCGCCCCTGGTAAGCACCCGCGCCACCCCGCCACCTGCTGCCCTGCTGCGCCGCACCGCCTGCTGCCGCGCCGCGCCGCCAAGAACCGAGCCGCGCCGCCCAGCCGAGCCGCGCCGCCCCTCCGAGCTGCGCAGCCCAGCCGAACCGCGCTGCCGAACCGAGCCGCGCTGCCCTTCTCCTTGCACTGCGCCTGCTGCCACTGCTGCTTCTGCTGCCTCTGCTGCTCCTGCTGCTACTGCTACTATGGCTAGCCCCACTGTTCTCACCTTTGATGCTGAGGGGCGTGCAGTTGAGTTTGATGTGTGGGTTGACGACCTGCAGCTCTTTCTTCAGTGTGACTCTAGGGATGGGGTATCCCTTTTCGATCACACGACCGGTGTCTCCACTACTCCTGCTGCCACTGCTGTCAGTACTGTTCGCTCGCAGTGGACCACTCGTGACGCTGTTGCTCGCCTTGCTGTTCGTAGTCACCTGCCGCCTGCTGAGCGTGCGCATTTTGGCCAGTACAAGACTGCTAAGTCTTTGTACGACGCTGTAGTTGCGCGCTACTCCTCCCCTGCCACTGCTGCCCTCAGCCACCTCATGCTGCCGTACCTTTTCCCTGACCTTGCCGCCTTTGCCACAGTCGCTGGCCTCACTGCTCACCTCCGCACTAGTGACGCCCGCTACCGCGCTGCCCTTCCCATTGAGTTCTGTGCCAAGAACCCCCCCCCCATGTACATCACCCTTTACTACCTAGTCACCTGCCTCCCTAACTCCCTTTCTTCAGTCAGGGACCACTTTCTCTCCCTTTGCCCCACCGAGCTCACTGTCGGCCTGCTAGAGGAGCGCCTAGCTGCAGCTGAGAAGAGTATCTTAGCTGTAGGTGCTTCTCGCGGCGACCGTGTCACAATAGTAGCAAGAGTGGTTAGGTTGATTGGGCCTAGGCTTAGTAGCCTAGGCCAAAGGGGGTCGAGATGGTTGGTGCCAAGGAGGCGAGAGTCGAGAGAATGAGAAGAGGAATGAATGACTTCACTATAGGTTTGCAAGAACATATAGCAAATGAACAAAGAAGGTGCACCACCTAACAAAGTTTATAATAACTACACTAACTACAGCTACAGGCAGTTACAGATATATTCTAACACTCCCCCATAACTGCCAGAAGCAGGAGTCTGTGCAGCGACACAACCTGGATGGGTACACCACGAACTGAGAAAACAGCAACAGCAGGCAACAGGCAAGGTTACAAAGCAGGTACAGCAGCAAAGGGGGGGCAGGCACTCCTGCCACCCCTTTACTCTCCTCCCCCCCCCCCCCCACCTCAGAGGGACGGGGGCTGGATGTCTCACACCCGCCACCCCAATGCCACTCCCCTGGCTCCCCCACACCCTCACACCCTCCCCCCAGGGGCAGCTGCAGCAGTGGGAACGAAAGAAGGAGGAGGGGAAGGGACCATACCACCATCACCCCCATACCCGCCACCTCCATACCCTCCCCCCCACGGCTGCACGCGCAGCAGGAAGAAGAAGGAGGAGGGGGGGGGGGGGGGGGGGGGGGGGGGTGGCGGGGAAGAAGCCGCCCCACAGCCACAGAGGGGTGGCGCACAGGGAAGGGCAGGGGCGGCTGCACCGAGGGCAGGCGCGGGCAGGGTAGGGGCGGCTGCACCGAGTGCAGGCGCATGTGAGGCACGGGCGGCTGCACCGAGTGCAGGCGCTGGTGATGAAGAGGCGCCGTCGCGGGCGCCAGGGGCGGGTCCGCAGCGGCCCAGGGCACCGTCGCGGGCGCCAGGGGCGGGTCCGCGGCGGCGCAAGGCACCGTCGCGGGCGCCAGGGGCGGGTCCGCGGCGGCTCAGGACACCGTCGCGGGCGCCAGGGGCGGGTCCGCGGCGGCTCAGGGCACCGTCGCGCGCCACAGGGCGCACAACGGGCAGGCAGGCAGGCAGGCAGGCAGGCAGACGCCGCGCGCCGCGGGGCGCACGGCGGGCAGAAAACCGCCGTGCGCCCCGAGCACACGGCGGGCAGAAAATCGCCGCGCGCCCTAGGCGCGCGGCAGGACGACATGTAGCGGAAGCAAAATGGTGGGCCCGTTAAGGAAGGCAGCAGGAAGGTTCTTGCTCTGAATACCATGTCACAATAGTAGCAAGAGTGGTTAGGTTGATTGGGCCTAGGCTTAGTAGCCTAGGCCAAAGGGGGTCGAGATGGTTGGTGCCAAGGAGGCGAGAGTCGAGAGAATGAGAAGAGGAATGAATGACTTCACTATAGGTTTGCAAGAACATATAGCAAATGAATAAAAAAGGTGCACCACCTAACAAAGTTTATAATAACTACACTAACTACAGCTACAGGCAGTTACAGATATATTCTAACAGACCGTCGCACCCCTTTCTTTGAGGGGTGTTCCCCTGTCCCCCTTCTCCCCTCTGTTGCCTCTGCTGCTGCTGTCGACCTCGTTGGCACTGAGGAGGTCGGCGCTGCGTCTGCCCCTAGTGGGAGACGCCGCAACAGCAAGGGCAAGGGGAGCAAGGGTGGTGGGGGGGACGGAGGGGGCGGCGGCGGAGGCGGTGGAGGAGGCGTAGGGGGTGGCGGTGGAGGTGGGGGTGGTGCCGGGAGTGGGGGCTTCAGTGGCGGCGGTGGAGGCAGCGGCGGAGGTGGCGGAGGCAGCGGCAGCGGTGGTGGAGGCAGCGGCAGCGGTGGCGGAGGTGGCGGTGGCGGTGGCGGTGGTACTGGTCGAGGTGCAGCCGCGCAGCGTGGAGGCTTTGGTGGTAGCCAGCGCCAGCAGCAGCCGCGTTCCCGTGAGACCCCGTCGGCCCAGCAGCTTCGTGAGTGGTACGCTGGGCGTGGGAGGTCTGGGGGTGCTGGTCCCTGCACTTACGTTCTTCGCACTGGCAGTCGTCGTGGGGAGACGTGCGGGTTGTCACACACTACGCAGCACTGCTGCGGTCGCCTGACTGACGCCTGGCGCGCTCAGTTTCCTGACGCTGTTGAGCTCCCTTGCTGGGGTGATATGCTTAGGCAGAATGTGGCTATCTTTGATCTTGATTTCGATGCTATCCTTGCTGCCATGTATGCTTTGACTGATAGTGCTGAGGGTGACTGTTACCTGAGTGTCCCGCCCAACCCGGACATTGCGGCTGCTGCTCTAGGTGCTAGTGCGTCTGCTGCTCCAGGTACTGGTGAGTCTGCTGCTCCAGGTGCTGGTGAGTCTGCTCTCTCTGGTACTGCACCTACTGAGGCCTTGCACACTTTCACACTTGACTCTGGTGCTTCACGCTCTTTCTTTTGCGACAGCACCACACTCACGCCGCTCAGTCGGCCTGTCGCAGTCTCCCTTGCTGACCCCTCTGGGGGCCCAGTCCTTGCGCACTCTTCCACGGTTCTACCGTGTCCTGCGGCCCCGTCGGGCTTGCTTTCGGGACTCCACCTCCCCTCGTTCTCTATGAACTTGGTGAGTGGAGCTGACCTCCAGGATGCGTGGGTTGACCAGTTCGCCTCTGGAGGTCAGCGTGTGACCCACTGCACTTGCTCTTGGACGGGCCGCCACCTGGCCACGTTCACCCGTAGGCCAGGGTCGAGTTTGTACACACTGACTACTGTGCCTCCTCCGGTCTCTGCGTCTGGTCAGGTAGCTGCGTCTAGTCAGGTGTTTACTGCTGTATCCAGGTCTAGTCCTGCGTCTGCCCCCTGCTCGTGTCGTCCTCTGACACACGAGACTCTCCTGTGGCATCACCGCCTTGGTCACCCCTCCCTGCCTCGTCTTCGAGGCATGGCCTCCCGTATCCTTGTCTCGTGTCTCCCCCGGTGCCTTCCTCCCCTTCCTCCGGGGCCTGCCCCCACCTGTGTTCCCTGTGTCGAGGGCCGGCAGCGCGCCGCTCCTCACTCCTCTTCGTTCCCTCCGACCGAGGCTCCCCTGCAGACTCTTCACATGGACGTGTGGGGCCCAGCCCGCGTCCATGGACAGGGTCACGAGCGTTACTTCCTGCTGGTTGTTGACGACTACTCGCGTTACACCTCAGTCTTCCCCTTGCGCAGCAAGGGTGACGTCCCTGAGGTGTTGATCGACTGGATCCGCGGTGCCCGTCGCCAGGTCTGCGAGAGTTTCGGCTCGGACCTTCCTGTTCTGCGTCTGCAGTCAGACAGAGGTGGTGAGTTTTCCTCCGACCTCCTGAGGGCCTTCTGTCGTGCGGAGGGCATCCGCCAGACGTTCACGCTTCCGGCCTCCCCACAGCAAAATGGGATTGTTGAGCGCCGCATTGGCATGGTCATGGACGTCGCTCGTACGTCCATGATCCATGCGGCTGCTCCCCATTTTCTGTGGCCGTTCGCGGTTCAGTACGCGGCGCATCAGATCAACCTTCAGCCTCGTGTCTCCTTGCCGGAGACCACACCTACTCTGAGGTGGACAGGGAAGGTTGGCGATGCGTCTGCGTTCTGTGTCTGGGGATCTCGAGCTTTTGTCCGCGATACTTCAGCGGACAAGCTGTCCTCCCGTGCCGTTCCCTGCGTCTTCCTTGGCTTCCCCCCTGACGCACCTGGGTGGCAGTTCTACCACCCCACCTCGCGTCGTGTTCTGTCCTCTCAGGACGTCACGTTTGACGAGTCGGTGTCTTACTATCGTCTCTTTCCCGACTGCGCTGCCTCTCTCCCCCCCCCCCCGCCACTCTTCCTAGTACCAGGTACTCCTCCGGTAGACCCCCTCCCCCCTCAGGGTCCTACCCCCTCAGGTGTGTCTCGGGTAGACCCTGCCGAGCCGGTCGAGGTAGCTGTCGACTCAGGTGCTGCTAGGGGTACTGAGCCTGCGGGTGCGGGGACTGGGGGTGCTGAGCCTGAGCGTGTGGAGCCTGGGGGTGCTGACTCTGGGGGTGCTGCGTCTTGGGGTGCTGAGCCTGCGTGTGCTGAGTCTGGAGGTTCTCCGGGTGTCCCGTTACGGCGGGAGCCCCTCTCTCCGCAGTGGCTTCGTGAGTGGTACACTCGACGCTGTCGCCGTGCTACTAGTGCTACTGTTGCTGGAGCCGCTGGTCCTGGAGGCGTTCGTACTGGCGGTACTGGAGCTGCTAGTGCTGGAGCTGCTGGAGGTGCTGCTGGTGCTGGAGCTGCTGGAGTTGCTGCTGGTGCTGGAGCTGCTGGAGGTGCTGCTGGTGCTGGAGCTGCTGGAGGTACTGCTGGTACTGGAGCTGCTAGAGGTGCAGCTGGTGCTGGAGCTGCTGGAGGTGCTGCTGGTGCTGGAGCTACTGGAGGTGCTGCTGGTGCTGGGGCTACTGGAGGTGCTGCTGGTGCTGGTGCTGCTAGAGGTGCTGCTGGTGCTGGAGCTGCTGGAGGTGCTGCTGGTGCTGGAGCTACTGGAGGTGCTGCTGGTGCTGGTGCTGCTGGAGGTGCTCCTGGTGCTGGAGCTGCTGGAGGAGGTACTGGTGCTGTCTCTGCTGTTTCTGGAGGCGCTGCGCGGCCGCGGCCGTACTACGTTCCGCTCCTTCAGCAGGTTCTTGGTCTACCGCCTTCTCCTGGTCCTCCTCCTCCGTTACTGAGTCCACCGCCTGTCCAGTCACAGTCGCCGTTACAGCCGTCCTCTCCGCTGCCTGGTCCTTCTCCTTACTATGGACCGACTAGAGGTCTTACGGAGCGTCGTGAGCCTGAGTCGCGTCCTGCGTCGCCTGTACGCACTGCTCGCGCTGGTCGTGTTTTGCGTCCGCGTCCTCCTCCTGTCCCTGGCACTCACTCTATGACACTGCGTCCTTCCACTGCTCCACAGCGTGTCCCTCTGCCCTCTCCTCCTGCGTCCTCTCTTCCTGACGGTCCGGACCCGGAGTCTGACTCCCTTCGTGCTGCTAGTCCTACTGTCACGCGCTTCCTGGCCACTGCTGTCACTGACCCTCTGTTTGAGTCCTCTGCTGCGTCTGCTCTCGTTGCTGAGCTTGTTGAATTTGCTGCAGCCTGTCGCCTAGACTACGCCACTAGTCTTGTTGCTGAGTCTGCGTCTGCGTCTGTCTGTCCTCCGTCCGTCGGGGGTGAGTGTGCTCTTGGCACGGACGTTCTTGAGGACAGACAGGAGGAGTTTGAGTGCTTTGCCGCTGCTGTACCTCATCTCGTGTCCATGCTGCTTGCCCCTGAGGGAGACCCGGATGCACCAGACATCCCGACCCCGCGCTCTTACGCAGAGGCGATAGAGGGTCCCTACTCCTCTCAGTGGCAGGCAGCCATGGACGCCGAGATGGCTTCCTGGAAGTCCACAGGCACCTACGTAGACGAGGTTCCCCCACCTGGGGCGAACATCGTCAGTGGCATGTGGATCTTCAGGGTGAAGCGGCCGCCGGGTTCTCCGCCTGCCTTCAGGGCGCGTTACGTTGCACGTGGCTTCAGTCAGCGACAGGGAGTTGACTTCTTCCAGACCTTCTCCCCTACCCCGAAGATGGCCACTCTTTGGGTACTTCTGCACGTAGCTGCTCAGCGTGACTACGAGCTCCACTCGCTTGACTTCAGCACAGCCTTCCTACAGGGCAGCCTGCACGAGGAGATCTGGCTACGCCGCCCACCTGGCTTCACTGGGTCGTTTCTTGCTGGTACCCAGTGGAGCCTCCGCCGGCCAGTCTACGGTCTCCGCCAGGCACCCCGTGAGTGGCTTGACACACTGAGGACCACTCTTGCTACTCTTGGTTTTGCTCCTTCCACTGCTGACCCTTCTCTGTTTCTATGCACTGACACCACTCTGCCGCCGTTCTACGTTCTCGTGTACGTAGACGACCTTGTCTTTGCTACTGCTGACACTGAGGCACTCGCCCACGTGAAGTCCGAGCTGCAGAAGAGACACACGTGCACCGACCTGGGGGAGCTGACAAGCTATCTTGGCTTGCGGATCACCCGGGACAGAGCACAGCGCACCATTACCTTGACTCAGTCACACATGGTGCAGCAGGTCCTTCAGCGCTTCGGCTTCACGTACTCCTCGCCACAGTCTACTCCTCTGCCTACCGGTCACTCGCTCTCAGCTCCACCTTCGGACGAGTCCGTAGAGCCGAGTGGCCCGTATCCAGAGCTTGTGGGCTGCCTCATGTACCTAATGACTTGCACACGACCTGACCTCGCATACCCTCTCAGCCTTCTGGCTCGTTACGTGGCTCCCGGTAGGCACCGAAAGATGCACTGGGATGCTGCGAAGAGGGTGTTGCGCTACTTGTGCAGTACATCGGGCATGGGGCTCGTGCTTGGAGGACGGACTCGAGTTGTCCTCACTGGTCACGCTGACGCCTCTTGGGTTGACGACTTGGCTACGCAGCGGTCGTCACAGGGTTACACCTTCAGTCTTGGCTCCGGTTCTGTCTCTTGGCGGTCTACCCGCTCTTCTTCTGTTCTCAGCTCAAGTTGTGAGGCTGAGATTTACGCTGGGGCCATGGCTGCACAGGAGCTACGCTGGCTCACCTACCTGCTGACCGACTTGGGAGAGGCGCCTCGTTCTCCTCCAGTTCTGTACGTCGACAACAAGGCCATGCTGGCCTTGTGTCAGGAGCACAGACAGGAGCACATAACGAAGCACATTGCTCTGCGCTACTTCCTTGCTCGAGAGTTGCAGCAGCGTGGCCAGCTTCGTCTCGCTTACGTGGCCTCACAGGCCAACACTGCTGATGTTTTCACCAAGGCACTTCAGCCTTGTGATCATCAGCGTTTCTGTACTGTTCTAGGCCTTGTACCTACTGTGCCTCACTTGCTTACTTCTTGACTCTGCTTGTACTGTACTCTATATACATATACCTGCATGCTTACACTTGCTAGGTTGTGTTCACTGTATTGTTTGCTTTCCTTTATATAACTCTGCATGTGAATTGGCCTTGTGGCCCTTTGCTTGTGCTCAGACTGCGTGGTGACTTTGTGATCCACCCTGAGCTTGCTTTGCCTTCTTGACTGGTCTTGTGACCTCTTGTTCTCCCCCACTTTGCCTATGGGGGTGTGTCAAACTTATATATGCTATAGTCTGTTTAGGCTGTAGTGGGGTAGTTCATATAGGGTACAACACTTTTAGGTTTCCTACTTGTACCCACCTGCTTCCTAGTTCATTCATTCCGTTCCTGATTCTAACAGATCACGCCAACGAAACAGACGAAAACGAACATTTGTCAGCGTACAAACGACACATCTCCTCCCATAATATTTGCATCACCAGATCATGCTTCTAAGGGCAATCTTCGTGTACAAAATCGCGCGTGTTGAAAAAAAAAAAAGGAAAAGAGTTTACCTTTGTACAAAGTATGCTTTAGGTGTCAGAATCCCAACCACTAGACCATTGGGGTAAAAGGGCTTGTTAAGTAGCGGGTTAGAGTGCGCCCATAACCCCCCAGGCGAACGCGCCTATAACCCCCCTAGGATCAATCGGGCATCCACAGTGCAGATCTACTGACACCCCCCCACACTGGGAGGCCCAGGACTGAGCACAGCGGCAACAGCCTACATGTGCATACACCGGGATTCGAACCCGAGACTACTCTGACACCATGTCAGAATCCTAGTCACTAGACAATTGGGATAGAAGGGCTTGTTAAGTAGTGGGTCAGTGCGCCCATAACCCCCCAGGACAACGTGCCTGTAACCCTTCCCTAGGATCCATCGGGGATCACCAGTGGACCTCTGACACCCCCCCGCACTGGGATGCCCGAAGTGCACACACTGGGATTCGAACCCGAGACCTTCGCTCTGATACCATGTCAGAATCCCAACCACTAGACCATTGGGATAAAAGGGCTTGTTAAGTAGCTGGTCAGAGTGCGCCCATAACCCCCCAGGCGAACGCGCCTGTAACCCCCCTAGGATCAATCGGGCATCCACAGTGCAGATCTACTGATATTAGGTGTGCGTAACATTGGGCCAGGAGACAACCTTTGTTAAGCATTGAGTTGGAAAATCATTTGCAACACTTGTGTTTTGTTTTTCTACCTTGTGCATAGATTGAGTTTGCCTGTGCATGAAGTACACGCATGGGGTAAAAAAACAAATGTTATGCGTATGATGGGCTAGAACATCGGGTGCAGAAGCTTGCAGCCAAAATTGCTTTTAGTGAGGTATTTCGTTTGGCTGGCAAAAACCAGGCGATCCGAGTGTTAGAAAGAAGAAGTGTTGGACTGGAAAGGAAAGGGAGTACAAGTACCTAACCCTAGAATTGTGTACCCCCTAAAGGCTAACCCACTGTAGCCTACACAAATACAACATATATAATGTTTGACACACCCCCATAGGCTAAGTGGGGGAGAGCAAGCGGTCACAAGACCAGTCAAAGCAAAGCAAAGCAAGACAAGCTCAGGGTGGATCTCAAGGATACCACACAAATTCCGAGCACAAGCAAATGGTCACAAGACCAGTTCACATGCAGTTTGATAATAGAACAAGAGGTACAGTGATCACAACCTAGCAAGTGTAAGCATGCAGGTATATATATAGAGATCATAGTACAAGCAGAGTCAAGAAGTGAGCAAGTGAGGGAGAGTAGGCACAAGGCCTAGAACAGTACAGAAACGCTGATGATCACAAGGCTGAAGCGCCTTGGTGAACACATCAGCAGTGTTGGCCCGAGTGGCCACGTACGAGAGACGAAGCTGACCTCTCTGCTGCAGCTCTCGCGCTAGGAAGTAGCGCAGAGCGATGTGCTTCGTTCTGTGCTCCAGTCTGTGCTCCTCACACAAGGCAATGGCTGCCTTGTTGTCGACGTACAGCACTGGAGGAGAACGAGGCCGCTCTCCGAGGTCGGTCAGCAGGTAGGTGAGCCAGCGTAGCTCCTGGGCCGCCATGGCTGTGGCGTAGATCTCAGCCTCACAACTGGAGCTGAGAACAGAAGAAGAGCGTGTACAACGCCAGGAAACAGAGCCAGAGCCAAGGCTGAAGGTGTAACCCTGAGACGACCGCTGCGTAGCCTGGTCGTCAGCCCAAGAAGCGTCTGAGTGTCCAGTGAGGACAACGTCGCGCCGTCCTCCAAGCACAAGCCCCATGCCCGACGTACTGCACAGGTAACGCAACACCCTCTTAGCGGCATCCATGTGCTCCTTCCGGTGACGGCCAGGAGCGACATAGCGTGCTAGGATGCTAAGAGGGTAGGTCAGGTCGAGTGCAGGTCATCAGGTACATGAGGCAGCCCACAAGCTCTGGATACGGGCCACTCGGCTCTACAGACTCATCCGAAGGCAGAGCTGAGAGCGAGTGACCGGTAGGCAGAGGAGTGGGCTGAGGCGAGGAGTACGTGAAGCCGAAGCGCTGAAGGACCTGCTGCACCATGTGTGACTGAGTCAAGGTGATGGTGCGCTGTGCTCTGTCCCGGGTGATCCGCAAGCCAAGATAGCTTGTCAGCTCACCCAGGTCTGTGCACGTGTGTCTCTTCTGCAGCTCCGACTTCACGTGGGCGAGTGCCTCAGTGTCAGCAGTAGCAAAGACCAAGTCGTCGACGTACACGAGAACGTAGAACGGCGGCAGAGTGGTGTCGGTGCGTAGAAACAGCGACGGGTCAGCAGTAGAAGGAGCAAACCCAAGAGCCGCAAGCGTAGTCCTCAGTGTGTCGTGCCACTCACGGGGTGCCTGGCGGAGACCGTAGACTGGCCGCCGGAGGCTCCACTGGGTACCAGGAGGGAACGACCCAGTGAAGCCAGGTGGGCGGCGCAGCCAGATCTCCTCGTGCAGGCTGCCCTGTAGGAACGCAGTGCTGAAGTCAAGAGAGTGGAGCTCGTAGTCACGCTGAGCGGCGACGTGCAGCAGAACCCGAAGAGTGGTCATCTTCGGGGTCGGGGAGAAGGTCTGGAAGAAGTCAACTCCCTCTCGCTGACTGAAGCCTCGTGCAACGTAACGCGCCTTGAAGACAGGCGGAGAACCCGGCGGCCGCTTCACCCTGAAAATCCACATGCCACTGACGATGTTCGCCCCAGGTGAGGGAACCTCATCGACGTAGGTGCCTGTGGATTTCCAGGAAGCCATCTCTGCGTCCATGGCTGTCTGCCACTGAGAGGAGTAGAGACCCTCCATCGCCTCTGCGTAGGAGCGTGGGGTCGGGATGTCTGGTGCATCCGGGTCTCCCTCAGGGGCAACTAGCATGGACACGAGATGAGGCAAAGCAGCGGCAAAGCACTCAAACTCCTCCTGTCTGTCCTCAAGGACGTCCGTGCCAAGAGCACACTCACCCCCGACGGACGGAGGACAGACAGACTCAGACTCAGCAACAAGGCTAGCGGCGTAGTCTAGACGACAGGCGGCAGCAAAGTCAACAAGCTCATCGACTAGAGCAGACGCAGCAGAGGACTCGAAGGAAGGGTCAGTGACAACAGTGGCAAGGAGACGCGTGACAGTAGGACTGGCAGCACGAAGAGAGTCAGACTCCGGGTCAGCAAGAGCAGGAAGAGAGGACGCAGGAGGAGAGGGCAGAGGGACACGCTGTGGAGCAGTGGAAGGACGCAGAGTCATATAGTGAGTGCCAGGGACAGGAGGAGGTCGCTCACGCGGAGCACGACGACCAGCGCGGACAGCACGGACAGGTGACTCTGGACGCGACTCAGGCGACGCTGGACGAGACTCAGGCGACGGAGGACGAGACTCAGGCTCACGACGCTCCGTAAGACCTCCCGTCGGCTCAGCGTAAGGAGAAGGACCAGACAGTGGAGAGGCTGGCTGTAACTGTGACTGCGACTGGACAGGCGGTGGACTCAATAGGGGAGGAGAAGGACCAGTAGAGGGCGGGAGACTAAGAACCTGCTGAAGGAGCGGAATGTAGTACGGCCGCGGCCGCTCAGCACCTCCAGCGACAACCCCCTCAGCAGGCCCAGTCCCAGCAGCTCCAGTACCTCCAGTACGAGCACCCCCAGGACCAGCGGCTCCAGCAGCTCCAGCAGCACCAGCACCAGCAGCACCTCCAGCAGCGCCAGCAGCACCGCCAGCAGCAGCAGCACCTCCAGCAGCTCCAGCAGCACCAGCACCAGCAGCACCTCCAGCAGCGCCAGCAGCACCGCCAGCAGCAGCACCTCCAGCAGCTCCAGCACCAGCAGCACCGCCAGCAGCAGCAGCACCTCCAGCACCAGGGTCCGCGGCACTAGGAGCGCCACCCCGGAGACTGCAGCGCCGAGTGTACCACTCTCGGAGCCGCTGGGGAGAGGGCAGCTCCCGCCTAGGAGGGGAAGCACTAGCACCAGCTCCAGCAGCACTCCTAGCTCCAGAAGCACCCCTCCTGAGGCTGCAGTACTGTAAGTACCACTCTCGTAGCTGCTGTGAGGAGAGAGCTCCTCCAGGGGAAGCACGCTCAGTCTCAGCACCCTCAGACGTAGCACACCCAGGCTCAGCACCCCCAGACTCAGCACCCGCAGGCTCCGCACCCCCAGGCTCAGCACCCCCAGACTCCGCACCCCCAGGCTCCGTACCCCCAGGCTCAGCACCCCCAGGCTCCGCACCCCCAGGCTCCGCACCCCCAGGCTCCGCACGCTCAGGCTCCGCTCGCTCAGGCTCAGCACCCCTAGCAGGACGAGAGTCGACAGCTACCTTGACAGGCTCAACCGGGTCTACCTGGGACACACCTGAGGGAGCGGCACCCTGAGGGGGGAGGGGGTCTACCACAGCAGCACCTGGCGCGAGGAAGAAAGGCGGGGGGGGGGAGCGGGGCAGTGCGGTAGGGGAAGAGGCGGTAGTAGGGCACGGACTCGTCAAAAGTGACGTCCTGAGAGGGCAAGACACGGCGCGAGGTGGCGTGGTAAAACTGCCAACCAGACGCGTCCGGGACAAAGCCAAGGAAGACACAAGGAACAGCGCGGGAGGAGAGCTTGTCCGCGGACGTATCGCGAACAAAAGCTCGAGAACCCCAGACCCGAAAACGCGACGCATCGCCAACCTCTCCCGTCCAACGCAGTGTCGGGGAAGTCTCCGGCAAGGAGACACGGGGCCAGAGGTTGAGCTGATGCGCAGCGTATCGGACCGCAAACGGCCACAGAAAGTGGGGGGCAGCCGCATGGATCAAGGAGGTACGAGCGACCTCCATGACCAAGCCAATGCGGCGCTCAGCAACCCCATTCTGCTGTGGAGAGGCCGGAAGCGTGAACGACTGGCGGATGCCGTGCTCCGCACAGTAGGCTGCCAAGAGGTCGGAGGAGAACTCACCACCTCTGTCAGAGTGCAAACGCAGGACAGGAAAGTCCGAGTGGAAACGCTCACTGAGCTGGAGACGAGAAGCGCGGATCCAAGGGATCAAGACATCAGGGACCTCACCCTTGGTGCGCAAGGGGAAGACCGTGGTGTAGCGCGAGTAGTCGTCAACAACGATCAGGAAGTACCTCTCCTGACCCTGTCCACGGACGCGGGCTGGGCCCCACACGTCCATGTGGAGCGTCTGCAAGGGAGCAGTCGTCGGGGGAAACGAGGAGGAGTGAGGAGCGGCGCGCTGCCGCCCCTCGACACAGGGAAGACAGGGAGGAGAAGGCGAGGGTGGGAGGGGAGGGAGGACCCTGGGAAGACCAGACACAAGGTACCGTTTGTGCATGGCACGAAGGCGCTGCACTGACGGGTGACCAAGGCGGTGGTGCCAGAGGACGGTCTCGTGTGCTAGAGAGCGACACGAGCAGGGGGCAGACAGCTGACCTGAAGTAGACGCAGACGCAGCTACCTGAGGGGACTCAGTGGTCAGTGTGTACAGGTCCGACCCCGGCTGCCGAGTGAAGGTAGCCAGGTGACGGCCCGTCCGAGCACACGTGCAGTGTGTCACGCGCTCGTAGGCAGGGGTGAACTGGTGGACACCCCCGTCCTGGAGCGCACAACCCGCCACCAAGTTCGTAGAGAACGAGGGGAGGTGGAGACCTGACAGTTTGCCCGACGGAACCGCAGGACAAGGAAGGACAGTGGAGGAGGTCGCAATGACCGGACCCCCAGACGGGTCAGCAAGGGAGACAACAACTGGCCGAGCAAGATGCTCAAGGGCAGTGCGGTCACGAAAGAAACAGCGAGAAGCACCTGAGTCCAGTGTGAAGGTGTGCAGTGCCTCAGTAGACTCAGTACCAGGGGGCGCAGACTCACGAGCACCTAGAGCAGTAGCCTCACCAGTACCTGGGGCAGGAGACACGGGAGTACCTGGAGCGGCAGCCTCACCAGCACCTAGGGCAACAGACGCACCTAGCACCTAGAGCGGCAGCCTCACTGGTCCGAGTGCCCGGGTCGGGCGGAACACGCAGGTACTGAGCTCCCTCTCCACTAGTAGACAACACATACATGGCAGTGAGAATAGCATCAAAGTCTAGAGCATAGATATCAATGTTTTTCTTCATCAGATCAGCCCAGCGGGGCAGCTCAGTGGCAGCAGGGATTTGAGTACGCCAAGCGTCGTCGAGGCGGGAGAAGCAGCGCTGCGTGGTGTGCGCCCTCCCACACGTCTGACCAGTGCGGTCACCTGTGCGGATGACGTACGTGCAACTAAGTCCACCCCCCCCCCCCGTGCTGTGAGTACCACTCACGAAGCTCCTGGGGCGACGGAGTCGGCTGCCGGCTCTGGCCACCGCCAGCGCCTCCACGACCACCACCTCCGCCGCTACCACCCCGTCCACCACCGCCCCTGCCGCCTCCGCGTCCACCGCCGCCACCACCACCGCCCCCGCCCCTGCCACCTCCCCCGCCGCTGCCGCCACCACCCCCACCGCCGCCACTAGCCCCTCCAGCCCCGCCACCACCCCCACCGCCGCCACCACCCCCACCACCGCCTCCCCCGCCGTCACCTCCACCTCCCTTGCCCCCTTTGCCCTTGCCGCTGTGGCGCCAGCTCGGAGCGGACGCAGTTCCGACCTGCTCAGTACCAACTAGGTCGACAGCAGCAGCAGAGGCGACAGAGGGGAGAAGGGGGGAAGGGGAACACCCCTCGAAGAAAGGGGTGCGGGGGTCGCCACGAGAGGCACCTACAGCGACTATGCTAGCCTCGGCTGCAAGCAGTTCCTTCTCGAGGAGGTCAATGGTGAGCTCAGTGGGGCAGCGAGCTAGGAAGTGGTCCCTGACTGAACGCAGAGTGTCAGGGAGGCGAGTGACTAGGTGGTAGAGAGTGAGCCAGAGCGGGGGAGGGTTCTTGTCAAGAAACTCAGCGGGCATAGCAGCACGGAAGCGGGCCTCACTAGTGCGGAGGTGCGTGATGAGGTCAGAGACTGTGGAGAAAGCTGACAGGTCTGGGAACAGGTAGGGGAGCGAGAGACGGCCTAGCGCAGCAGAGGCAGGTGAGGAGTAGCGTGCAACTACAGCAGTGTACAGTGCCTGCGCAGTTTTGTGCTGGCCAAAGTGCTCGCGCTCATCTACCGGCAGGGAGTTGCGAATAGCGAAGCGAGCGTGAGCGTCACGAGTCTGCCACTGTGAGCGGGCAGTACTGTCAGCTGTAGCAGCAGGGGCAGTAGCATGGCCTAGCGCGTGATCGTACAGTGAGATATCCTCCTTGGCAGTGAGCTGGAGGAATAGGTGTAAGTCATCGAGCCAGATCTCAAACTTCAGTGGGCGGCCCTCAGCATCGAAAGCTAGCACAGAAGGACTAGCCATAGTTTCAGTGGCAGTAGTAGTAGGAACTGCAGTAGTAGGAACAGTAGGGCGGCACGGCTCTGCCTAGGCGGCACGGCTCTGCCTAGGCGGCGCGGCTCGGTTCGGGCGGCGCGGCTCGGTTCGGGCGGCGCGGCTCGGTTCGGGCGGCGCGGTTCGGCTCGGGCCGGGCTACGGGGCAGTGCGCGACGGGGGGGGGGGGGCGTGCACACGGGCGGCTGTAGCGGGCGGGCCGTGGCCTTGCGTGGGCCTGACTAGCACGTGGGCGGCCTAGAGGGCGGCGGCGCGGCCTACGGGTGGGGCTGCCGGTCGTTAGCGGGCTACGCGCGGCCAGGAGGGCCCGTCGACGGACTGCTAGCGAGCGGCGCGTGGCAGCGTGGGCGGCTAACGGGCGGCGCGCTCGCAGAAAACGCCGCGCGCGGGCTGCTAGGGGGCGACGCACGCGAGAAAAAAAAAAAAAAAAAAGGGCCGCGTGCGGCTCTACTGAGCTGCGCACGGGCAGTAGGAGACAGCGAGGCGCACGAGGGCGCACTAGGAGAAAGGCGCTCGAGGGCGCTTCGAACGGAACGGTGGGCCCTAAGGAGCGATCCTAGGTCTAAACCTACGCTCTTAATACCATGTTAGAAAGAAGAAGTGTTGGACCGGAAAGGAAAGGGAGTACAAGTACCTAACCCTAGAATTGTGTAACCCCTAAAGGCTAACCCACTGTAGCCTACACAAATACAACATATATAATGTTTGACACCGAGGCGATGTGCGCGAACTATCAGACACACTTGCGACTCTCGCTGGCGATGCTTTTTTGCCCACACGAACTTCTTCGCGAACCCCTGTGTAACGTCCCTGCATAACATGAAAGTATATGCGTCCGCGTCATATGCTTTCTCTTGCTGAAGATGACTTTCTTTATACCCTCACTTGTCATATACAGTCCCTCTGAAGGTGCACGAGCAACAGCCACCACATGGGTACAGAACTGTAGCATGATATTTTCATGCCTGACACCGCTGTCCCATCCCATGCTCATACGCATGTTGTTTTTGGAACACACGCATGATGTAACTGTCCACGACAAGAAATTATATTGCCCGTACACGCACAAATTCAGGACAACCAGTGGCACAGAATGTGTTCGTGACAAGAAATGTACTTGCCCACAACAAAAATTCTCTCACGTAGACGTAGTTACTTTTGAGTTTACAGGAAGACGACAAGATATAACCGTGTGCACACCTCACCTCGTCGTCAGATGAATGTTTTATTGCATGACGACAATTGAGCAAACGAAGTTCTCTCACGTGCATTCTCATGTTTGCCAGGTTTGGCCATCTTCATGTGCAGAACTTATTCGTGGGTAGAGTTAGGCGTGCACCCTTTATGTGAAGTGTGGTTTTATGTGTGCGTGAGGTGTTTTGAGTTTTTAACATTCGGTGGAAAAAATCATATGTTAAGCATAGGGTGCTTGGGTTGGATAAATGTCTTGCGGCGTCTGTTCTACATTGTGCACGAGTAATTTTTGCCTATGCACGTCCTGTTTTATGTCAACACATTCAGTCAAGCATAGGATCTATCTTTTTTTTTTTTTTTGGGTTGCGAAGCAACCCTTTACGATCAATTTTGCCAAATTTTATTTTCATCTTTATTAATTTTAAATAAAATATGAAAATAAAATTCATAAACCGCAGTATCCTTCCCATACTGTATGCATAGTGAGTAATTGTCAATAATGTTCATAGTACATCAAACCATATGATTTTTTTATCATGTGTTTTGTGCAAATATGTTGTACTATTTGCATTATATTTTTTACTGTTAAATGGTGTTGTAGTAATGATAAATAAATGCATGTGCATAAAATAATGCTATAAGATGCATAATGTTTAATATGATATGTCATGAATCATGATGCACATGCATGCACATTATAAAATGCGTGACAGTTAACGACCCAAAAACTAAGCTACCGCCATCCCCTGCCTAGCATGGGGGGGAGGTCAATAGCATAGATTTTGATTAATCAAATTGTCAAAGCAAGCTCACAAGCTAGAGAGCCATAGCTAGGGTTTGAGGGTACTAGCTTGAATGTCGAGAGAGTGGAGCAAGCCAAATAGGAGAAAAGAGGGGGATTCAATATTGAGCGAGGGTACAAATAGGTAAGGACATGCAAAGGACGAAGGTGCACCACAACAACAAGGCATATAACTACACTAAGTCTACACTACAGGCACTTATAGAATAATATATACAATTACAATTTAACACAAATATCACATGAGACAACACAATCTGTAAATCCTAAAAAAAATTGTCAACCCTATCAAATCCAGTTCGAAGTGGCAACACACGAGTCGCTTTGTGCGCCAATGAACCTTTTGTGAAATGATAGACCTGAGCCATCATTTTAAAATTCACAGACATGCACATAATGATACATACGCACACACACACACACCCACACACACACACACACACGAAGGCAAACTAACGATAATAGAACCGCATACAAATGCACAAACAGAAAAGACAAGTAGGAAGAAATGAAAATAGAAGATGCAAAATTTATGAACAGCAATCTAAATCAAATTCCACAATCCAACATTTCTCAATCGCTTGGATCAATCATAAGGTATTTAATCTGGCGTACGCGCAACCTGGTGAACAAAGAAAACAAGCATCACAAGACGAAGAAAGGAACGAGTAGAAGGGATAAAGAGCGAGTACAATGAAAGAAAACCAACCGAAAGGAAGAAGCAGAGAAAACAAGACGAATGGATTCAAAGCAAGGGAGAGATGACGAGAGAGAGAGAGGACGAGAGAGAGAGGACGAGAGAGAGAGGACGAGAGAGAGAGGACGAACGAGAGACAACGAACGAGAGATAGAGAGAGAGAACGAGAGAGATATAATGAGAGAGAGAGAGAGAGAGAGAGAGAGAGAGAGAGAGATAGAACGAGAAAGAGAGAACGAGAGAGAACGAACGAGAGATAGAGAGGGAGAGAGAGAGAGAGAGAGAGAGAGAGAGAGAGAGAGAGAGAGAGAGAGAAGAGAGAGAGAGAGAGAGAGAGAGAGAGTGTGTAAAAAAACAGAAACTAAGAACAAAGAAACAATGCAGCTACGAATAGAAGGAGTGGCTAATCGAAGAGTCTGAAAAAAGAGAAGGAAGGGTGAAGAACGGATAACGCAAAAATGGTCACGAAAGCCAAGACAAACGTCACTAGATGCGGAATCTATTAAAAGGAAGGAACAACTCGATAAAATCTTAAGAAATGGAATGAACGAGATCAGTAAGGAACGAACATGGGACTGGAAGGAAAAAAGAAGGAAAAAACAACAACCGGAATGCATATAAATAGAGACAATGATTCAAGCTAATACGAGAGATAAGAGCGCGATAGGGAATGGAAAAAAACATGCAGCCCTATTAACGACCTAAGGAAAACTGACGTCCTTACAGAGGCCTGGAGCTATTGTTCCGTTAAAACAACCAAGTGCAGAAGTAAACGAAGATCTTAGTATAGCTTGTAATCTTCTAACATAGTCTCTACTTAATAGCTAGAATGTTGGAGGTAGCGTGGGGCGGTTTTGCCCCCAACCACCAAGCGGTGCTGTTTTTGGTGCTCACCTCCGAGTGAGCTGCAGGTTTGCGCGGGGTTGAAGTTTGACTTCGGAAGACTCCATCACTTCGGTGCCACATGGCAGCACAAGAAGAATCGAGACTGAAGGAGAATTCGATTCGGTGAAATTCGAGTTCCGAATTTCACCCCTTCGAAATGTTACTCGAACATTCGAGAGTGTAGCGACTCGAGGTTACATGTGCGACTCGATGCATTGCAGTTCATATAAATTTGTTTGCTTTGTATTGCAAGGAATATACTGAACATTGTGAATCACTTTGTATGAAGTACATTCGAACACAAATTCCAGAGAGTTTCCAATCATTCAACATAGAGTATAGCTTTCACATTAGTAGCCATATCTCGCTCGATACTTAGGCGATCGAGGTGATCCACGGCCCGTTGGAAAGCTAAGAAATTGCTCTACTGATTATTACAAATCTTAGTTCCTGCAAAATAGAGGAGAAGCCTCTACAACAGTGGTATCAGAGCTGGTCGGAGGATTCTACGCACGCAACAAGAAGCTAGCATGCCGACGTCAAGCGAGGCCTCCCGCACTTCCTTGGATGGTGTCGTTGTAAATTTCCGGCAAACCCTGGGCAACTGCGATGATGTTCGACACGTCGGCGGTACCGATTTTCACGGGACAAAACTACTCCGCGTGGAAGTTTAAGTTCCAAGTGCTCATCATGGAGCGAGGACTTTGGGGTTTATTTGATGGAATGGAGAAGAAGCCGGACAACGAGAGCGATATCACGGCATGGAAGAAGAAAGACCAAAAGGCGTTCGCTACGTTGATTTCCGGCATCGGCATCAATCTCGTGAGCTCGGTGCGCATCTGCATCAAGCTCGAAGCGTTGGCGCATGAAGCGTGGAAGCGGCTCGAGACGATGCACGTGAACAAGACTCTCCATGGCAAGATCCTAGCCTGGAATGCGTTCTACACGGTGAAGATGCGCGCGGGCGAATCGATGCACGAGTATGCGACTCGTGTGGAGGAACTCGGGGAAACGTTCATGGACCTCGGTGGAACGGTCACGGAGGAGGATTTGATTTTGACCTTGCTATGCGGCCTTCCGGAAGAGTGGTCGACGGTGATTACGACACTCGATAGCGTGCAAGACACTTGGACGAAGGAAATGGTGGTCGGTCGGCTTCTCCATGAAGAATCGCGTCGCCGACAATTCGCTAATGAGAGCGAGGGTGCCGCCATGTTCTCCGGAGGGAGTTCCGAAAAGAAGTCCACGTGGAGCAAAAGTGCGACAAAGAAGTCGTCCGGTGGGAAGCGATCGCGGCAAGGGAAACACATCGAATGGCTCGAGCAAGTGCCACTATTGTGGCAAGGCGGGACACTTTTGGCGTGAGTGTCGGAAGCGCCCGAGCGATTGGACTCCATCGAAGGCGCGGAACCACGACGGCAACGCGCACACGGCATCCGGCGATTCGGATGATTCAAGGGAGTCGATCGTATTATTGGCCAGTGACGGGACCAACACACCAAGCGATGCATGGTTCCTCGACACAGGTGCAACACAACACATGACGCACTCGGCATCGTTCCTCACCAACGTTGGTACACCGGGAGACGTAACACGCGTCATCTTCGGAAAGGACAAGTTGCTACCGGTGGTCGGAGTTAAAAATACGCGCCTCATCATCGATGGCGGGCCGGTGGACATCACGAACGTGCTTCACGTCCCGGGGTTGAAGGTGAATCTCCTCTCCGTCACTCAACTCGTGAAGAAGGGTGTGAAGGTCAGTATCGACGATGAGAAGATGAACCTCTTTTGGAAGGGGAAGCAATTTGCACAAGGCGTTCTCAACGGAGAACTCTACCAACTCAAGACGCACACGAAAGCGGCTTCATCCAACGTGGCGCAATGCTCCAAGGCGACTCTCAAGGCATGGCATAATCGGCTTGCGCACGCCAACAACGAGTCGGTCAAGGAGTTGGCCAACAAAGGACTTGCGAAGGGATTTGACGTGATTGCCGGCGACGACGAGAAGGGCGAATGTGCGGCTTGTGTCAAAAGAAAAATGGCTCGCAAGCCATTTGGTAGCCGTACCTCACCCCTCGCTAAGGACCCGCTTGCGCTTGTTCACATGGACGTGTGTGGACCGATGTGGCATGCATCAAAGGGAGGAGCGCGGTTCCTCTTGGTGATGCTCAACGACTTTTCGCGGATGTTTTGGACACGGCTCTTGAAGGCTAAGGGGGATGTGACCAAGGCGATTCAAGAGTGGGCGCTTGAAGTTTGCGACGATGACAAGAAGCGGATCAAGGCTATTCGCACCGACGGTGGCGGCGAAATTGTGAACGCGGAGCTTGAGAAATGGATGAAGAGCAAGGGCATTAAGCACGACGTCACAACACCCTACACACCCCAACAAAATGGAGCGGCGGAGCGGCTTAATCGCACGTTGGTGGAAGCCGTTCGTTCACTTCTTCAACACTCCAAGCTTGGGAGCGAGTGGTGGGGTGAGGCGAGTTCGTTGGCGGCGTGGATTCGCAACCGTTTGCCGACGAAGGTGCTCCCGGGAACGACTCCGTTCGAAGCATGGACCGGAACGAAGCCGAACCTATCCTGCCTACGCACCTTTGGGTGCCTTTGCTACTACCATGTACCGGATCCCCTTCGCCACAAGTTGCAACCAACAGCTCGTGCGGCAATCTACTTGGGAATTGCGGCGAACGAGCGCGCGTGGCGAGTGTGGGACTTGGGTGAAAGGCGCGTCTGTCAAGAGAATGAACGAGAATGAATGAACAAGCAAACAGTTGGGTACAAGTACTAACCCTAATTGGGTTGTACCCCTTATGGGCTACCACACTATAGCCTACACAAATGTAAGCACTAAAACATTCTGACACACCCCCATAGGCAAAGTGGGGGAGAACAAGTGGTCACAAGACCAGTCAAGAAAAGCAAAGCAAGCTCAGGGTGGATCACAAAGTCACCACATAGTCCGAGCACAAGCAAAGGGCCACAAGGCCAGTTCACATGCAGGTATATATATAGATCACAGTACAAGCAGAGTCAAGCAGTGAGCAAGTGAAGCAAAGTAGGCACAAGGCCTAACACAGTAGAGAAGCGCTGATGATCACCATGCGGAAGCGCCTTGGTGAATATATCAGCAGTGTTGGCCCTAGTGGCCACGTATGCAAGACGAAGCTGGCCCCGCTAATGCAACTCTCGAGCAAGGAAGTATCGCAGAGCGATGTGCTTCGTTCTGTGCTCCAGTCTATGCTCCTGACACAAGGCAATCATGGCCTTGTTGTTTACGTACGTAACTGGAGGCGAACGAGGCTGCTCTCCCAAGTCAGTCAACAAGTAGGTGAGCCAGCGTAGCTCCTGTGCAGCCATGGCCCCTGCGTAGATCTCAGCCTCACAACTGGAGCTGAGAACCGAAGACGAGCGGGTAGACCGCAAGGAAACAGAGCCGGAACCAAGGCTGAAGGTGTAACCCTGTGACGACCGCTGCGTAGCAAAGTCGTCAACCCAGGAGGCGTCTGCGTGACTAGTGAGGGCAACTGAACCCCGTCCTCCAAGCACGAGCCCCATGCCTGACGTACTGCACAAGTAACGCAGTACCCTCTTCGCAGCATCCCAGTGCAGCTTTCGGTGTTTACCGGGAGCCACGTAGCGAGCCAGGAGGCTGAGAGGGTACGCGAGGTCAAGTCGTGAGCACGTCATTGGGAACATGAGGCAACCCACAAGCTCTAGGTACGGACCACTCGGCTCTACGGACTTGTCCAAAGGTGGAGCTGAGAGTGAGTGGCTGGTAGACAGAGGAGTGGGCTGTGGCGAGGAGAACTGGAAGCCGAAGCGCTGAAGGACCTGGTGCACCATGTGTGACTGAGTCAGGGTGATGGTGCGCCGTGCTCTCTCCCGAGTGATCTGCCAGCCAAGATAGCTGCGCAGTTCACCCAGGTCAGTGCAGGTGTGTCTCTTCTGCAGCTCCAACTTCACAAGGATCAGTGCCTCAGTGTCAGCAGTGGCAAAGACGAGGTCGTCGACGTACACGAGAACGTAGAACGGCGGCAGCGACGTGCCGGTGCGTAGAAACAGCGACGGGTCAGCAGTAGAAGGAGTAAACCCCAGAGCCGCAAGTGTAGTCCTCAGTGTGTCGTGCCACTCGCGAGGCGCCTGGCGGAGACCGTAGAATGGCCGGCGGAGGCTCCACTGGGTACCTACAGGAAACGACCCAGTGAAGCCAGGTGGGCGACGCAGCCAGATCTCCTCGTGTAGGCTGCCCTGCAAGAAAGCTGTACTGAACTCTAGAGAGTGTAACTCGTAGTCACGCTGAGCAGCGACGTGCAGCAACACCCAAAGAGTAGTCGTCTTCGGGGTGGGGGAGAAGGTCTGGAAGAAGTCGACCCCCTGTTGCTGACTGAAGCCTCTAGCAACGTAATTCGCCTTAAAGGCATGCGGAGAACCCGGCGGCCGCTTCACCCTGAAGATCCACCTGCCATCGACAATGTTCGCCCGAGACGGGGGAACTGCGTCGACGTAGGTGCTTGTGGACTTCCAGGATGCCATCTCGGCATCCATGGCTGTTTGCCACTAAGAGGAATAAGGACCCGTAATTGCCTCGGCGTAAGAGCGCGGCGTCGGGATGTTTGGTGCATCCGGGTCTCCCTCAGGGGCAAGCAGCATGGAAGCGAAACAAGGTACAGCAGCTGAAAGACACTCAAAGTCCTCCTGCTTGTCCTCAAGGACGTCCGTGACAAGAGCACACTCACCCCCGACGGATGGAGGACTGGCAGACTCAGACTCAGCAACAAGAGCAGAGGCGTAGTCTAGACGACAGGCAGCAGCAAAGTCAAGCAGCTCAGCAACGAAGGCAGACGCAGCAGTGGACTCAAAAGAAGGGTCACTGACAGCAGTGGCGAGGAGACGAGAGACAGTGGGACTGGCAGCACGAGCGCGGTCAGACTCAGGGTTAGGGACGGCAGGAAGAGATAACTCAGGAGGAGCAGGAAGAGGAACACGCAATGGAACAGAGAAAGGACGAAGTGCCATATGGTGTGTGCCGGGGATAGGAGGAGGACGCGGACGAGGAATGCAACGACCAGTGCGAGCAGGCGAGGCAGGACGAGACTCAGGCTCCCGACGCTCTATAAGACCTCCGGTCTGCTCAGTGTAGGGAGAAGGAGCAGGTAGTGGGGAGGCAGGTTGCAGCGGCGGCTGCGACTGGTCAGGGGGTGGACGCAGGAAAGGAGGAGGAAGGCTAGGAGAGGTCGGGAGACCAAGAACCTGCTGAAGCAGGGGAACGAAGTACGGTCGCGGGCGCCAAGCGTCTCCAGAACCAGCACCAGCACCCCCAAGACCAGCGACTCCAACTCCAACGCCTGCAGCACCACCAGCTCTAGTGGCTCCAGTACCTCCAGCAGCACCAGCACCTGCGCCTCCAGCTCCAACTCCTGCAGCACCTCTAGCTCCAGCAGCTCCAGCACCAGCACCTCCAGCTCCAGCTCCTCCAGCACCACCAGCCCCGGCAGCTCCAGTACCTCTAGTACGAGCACCTCCATGACCAGTAGGACCAGCACCTCCGGGACCTCCAGCTCCAGCAGAAACACCAGTACCCCCTGCACCTCCAGCTCCAGCGTCTCCAGCAGCAGAGCCACCAGCTCCTGCAGCTCCACTCCGAAGGCGGGCGCGCCGAGTAAGCCACTCGCGCAGCTGCTGCGGGGAGAGCGGCTCCGGCCGGGGAGACAGCCGTGGCGAGACACCCGCAAGACCTCCAGAAGCCGAAGTACCTCCAGGCACAGTACTCCCAGGCTCCGCACCCTCAGGCTCCGCACCCCCAGGCTCAGCACCCACAGACTCCGCAACCTCAGGCTCCGCACTCCCAGACTCCGCACCCCCAGGCTCAGCACCCCCAGTCTCTTCACCCCCAGGCTCAGCACCCCCAGACTCCGCACCCGCAGGCACAACACCCCCAGGCTCCACACCCCCAGGCTCAGCACCCCCAGGCTCAGCACCCCCAGACGCAGTACCTCCAGCAGCACCTGGGTCTACAGCAACCTCACCAGGCGCAGTACCATCGGGGGGGTCTACCTGAGAGACACCTGAGGGAGCAGGACCCTGAGGGTGGAGGGGGTCTACCGGAGGGGGACCTGGAGCAAGGAAGAGCGGAGGGGGAGGGAGAGGGGCAGAGCGGTGGGGGAAGAGACGGTAAAAGGGAACCGACTCGTCAAACGTGACGTCCTGAGAGGGGAGGACACGGCGCGAGGTGGGGTGGTAAAACTGCCAACCCGGCGCGTCAGGGACAAAGCCAAGGAAGACGCAGAGAATCGTGCGGGCGGAGAGCTTGTCCGCGGACGTATCGCGAACAAAGGCACGAGAACCCCAGACCCGGAACACCGACGCATCGCCAACCTTCCCCGTCCAACGTAGTGTGGGCGAAGTCTCCGGCAAGGAGACACGGGGCCAACGGTTGAGCTGATGCGCAGCATACCGGACCGCAAACGGCCACAGAAAATGGGAAGCAGCCGCATGGACCATGGAGGTACGAGCGACCTCCATGGCCAAGCCAATGCGGTGCTCAGCAATCCCATTTTGCTGAGGAGAGGCCGGAAGCCTGAACGACTGGAGAATGCCCTCCCCACGACAAAAGTCCCGCAAGAGGTCGGAGAAGAACTCACCACCTCTGTTAGAGTGCAGACACAGGACAGGAAGGTCCTGGCGGAACCGCTCGTGGAGCTGGAGACGAACTGCACGGATCCAAGGGATCAAGACATCAGGGACCTCACTCTTGCTGCGCAAGGGGAAGACCGTGGTGTAACGCGTGTAGTCGTCGACAACCAGCAGAAAGTAACGCTCGCGGCCCTGTCCAGTGACGCGGGCTGGGCCCCACACGTCCATGTGGAGGGTCTGCAGGGGAGCAGTCGTCGGGGGAAACGAGGAGGAGTGAGGAGCGGCGCGCTGCCGCCCCTTGACGCAAGGAAGGCAGGGCGGGGCAGGCGAGGGCGGGAGGGGAGGCAGAGACCTGGGAAGACCAGAGACAAGGAGGCGAGAGTGCATGCCACGTAGGTGTCAAACATATGTGTTTATATCTCTCTAGGCTGTAGTGGGTTTAGCCTTAGGGGGTACAGAATTTCTCTCGACATTCTACTTGAACCCCCCCCCCTTCACCTAATGCATCATTCTCGCTATTCTAACATGGAATCAGAGAAGGTTACCTTTGGGCCCACCACCTGCTACCTCGTTCCTAGCCCCGCGCCCGGCCCGTACCTCGCCCGCGATAGGCCTGTACCTAGCCCGCGCCCGGCCCAGTCTCTTGTCCGCGCCTGGCCCGTACCTAGCCCGCGATAGGCCCGTACCTAGCCCGCGCTCGGCCCTATCTCATGCCTGCGCCCGGCCCGTACCTATCCCGCGATCGCCCCGTCGACACCCGCGCCCGGCTCCGCACCTAGTCCGCGCCTAGTCGACGCCCGCGACCAGCCCGTACCTAGCCCGCGACCCGGCCCCGTACCTAGCCCGCGATCGCCCCGTTGACACCCGCGCCCGGCCCCGTACCTAGCCCGCGCCCCGTCGACGCCCGCGACCGGCCCGTACCTAGCCCGCGACCCGGCCCCGTACCTAGCCCGCGCCCTGTCGACACCCGTGCCAGGCCCCGTACCTAGCCCGCGCTCGGCCCCGTTCCTAGCCCAGCGCCCGGCCCCGTTCCTAGCCCCACGCCCGGCCCCTTCCCTAGCCCGTGCCCGTCGACGCCCACGCCCAGCCCCGTCCCTCGCCCAGCGACTGGCCTCATACCTAGCCTGCGCCTGGCCCCGTACCTAGCCCCGGCCCGTCGACACCTGCGCTCGGCCTCGTCCCTCGCCCAGCGCCCGGCCCCCCCCTTGTTTGGCCCTTCGGCCCCAGTTCAGAGCCCAACGCTTGGCCTCGTGCCTGCCCAGCGCCCGGCCCTGTACCTAGCCAGCGCCCGGCCCCGTACCTAGCCTGCGCCCGGCCCCGTACCTAGCCCGCGCCCGGCCCCGTACCTAGCCCGCGCCCGGCCCCTTGTTTGGCCCCTCGGCCCCGCCCCTCGGCCCCTCGGCCCCTTGCCTCGGCCCCTAGGCTCGGCCTCCTCGGCCCTCGTGTCTGGCCCCTCGGCCCCCCCTAGGCCCCTAGGCCCCTCGGCCCTCGTGTTGGCCCCTCGGCCCCCGCGCCCGGCCCCTTGTTTGGCCCCTCGGCCCCAGTTCAGAGCCTGGCGCCCGGCCCCGTACCTGCCCAGCACCCGGCCCCGTACCTAGCCCGCGCCCGGCCCCGTACCTAGCTTGCGCCCGGCCCCTTGTTTGGCCCCTCGGCCCCGCCCCTCGGCCCCTAGCCTTGGCCCCTAGGCTCGGCCTCCTCGGCCCTCGTGTTTGGCCCCTCGGCCCCCTAGGCCACTAGGCCCCTCGGCCCTCGTGTTTGGCCCCTCGGCCCCCTAGGCCTCTCGGCCACCTAGGCCTCTCGGCCCCCCCCTACGCCCCTCGGCCCCTTGGCCCCTAGCCTCGGCCCCTAGGCTCGGCCTCCTCGGCCCTTGTGTTTGGCCCCTCGGCCCCCTAGGCCCCTCGGCCCCAGTTCAGAGCCCGGCGCCCGGCCCCGTACCTGCCCAGCGCCCGACCCCGTACCTAGCCCGCGCCCGGCCCCGTACCTAGCCCGCGCCCGGCCCCTTGTTTGGCCCCTTGGCCCCGCCCCTCGGCCTCCTGGCCCCTAGCCTCGGCCCCTAGGCTTGGCCTCCTCGGCCCCTTGTGTTTGGACCCTCGGCTCCCTAGGCCCCTCGGCCCCAGTTCAGAGCCTGGCGACCGGCCCCGTACCTGCCCAGCGCCCGGCCCCGTACCTAGCCCGCGCCCGGCCCCGTACCTAGCTCGAGCCCGGCCCCTTGTTTGACCCCTCGGCCCCGCCCCTCGGCCCCTCGGCACCTAGCCTCGGCCCCTAGGCTCGGGCTCCTCGGCCCTCGTGTTTGTCCCCTCGGCCCCCTAGGCCACTAGGCCCCTCGGCCCTCGTGTTTGGCCCCTCGGTCGCCTAGGCCTTTCGGCCACCTAGGCCTCTCGGCCCCCCCCTACGCCCCTCGGCCCCTCGGCCCCTAGGCCCCTCGGCCCCTCGTGTTTGGCCCCTTGGCCCCTTAGCTACTGCTACTGTTGTACCTGCTTCTACTGCTGCTCCTGAGTCCTGTGCCACTATGGCTTCGCTTAGAGTTCTCTCGTTCGACCCGGAGGGCAGACCTGTAGCATTTGACACGTGGCACGACGATCTGCAACTGTACCTACTGAGCGATCTTAAGGACAGTGTCTCACTGTTTGACCACGTGTCCGGTGCCGCTCCAGCCCCTCCCACCACAGCTGACGTTTCGACTCGTTCCCAGTGGCTGTCTCGTGACGCTACTGCCCGCTTGGCCATTCGCAACCACCTGCCCGCAACCGAATGTGCTCACTTTGGCTAGCACAGGACAGCACAGGCCTTGTACGACGCTGTCGTTGCTCGCTACTCCTCCCCTGCCACTGCTGCTATTGGCAGGCTGCTACTGCCCTACCTGTTCCCTGAGCTGTCGGCTTTTGCCACAGTAGCGGACCTGGTTACCAACCTGCGCACTAGCGACGCTCGCTACCGCGCTGCCGTCCCTGCTGAGTTCCTTCCCACGAACCAGCCCCCCATGTTCATCACCCTCTACTTCATTGTCACTCGCCTCCCTGACTCCCTTCGCTCTGTCAGGGACCACTTCCTCACCCTCGACCCCACCTCCCTCACTGTTGACCTCCTCGAGCAGCATCTCCTCACAGCTGAGACTAGTGCAGTTGCTGTAGGTGCTGCTCGTGGCACTCCGCGCTCACCCTTCTTTGAGGGGTGCTCCCCCTCCCCCCTTTCCTCCTCCTTCGCATCTGCTGCTGCTGCAGACGTCTCTGCTCCTGAGGACGTCGGTGCTGCTTCGACTAGTACGAAGCACTGCAACAACAAGGGCAAGGGTGGCCGGGGTAGTGGAGGAGGCAGCGGTGGTGGTGGAGGTGGCAGTGGGAGTGGTAGTGGGGGCAGCGGTAGAGGAGGCGGAGGCAGTGGAGGTGGTGGCGGCGGTGGGACCGGTGGCGGAGGTGGAGGCTCTGGTGGCGGCTGTAGAGGCAGCGGAGGGAGTGGCGGCAGTAGAGGCGGTGGGACCAGTGGTGCTCGGTCTGGACTTCAGCGTGGAGGCTCTGGTGGTGGTCGGGGCCAGCAGCAGCAGCATCGGAGCGAGACTCAGACGCCCCAGCAGCTCCGTGAGTGGTTGGTTCAGCGTGGGGCAGGTGAGGGTAGTGAGACCTGCCCGTATGTCATTCGCACGGGTGCCCGTGCGGGCCGGACATGCGGGAGGTTTCACACTGAGCGTCGCTGCTTTGCCCGCCTTGACGACGCCAAGCGTACTGAGTTTGGTGATGACGTCGAGCGCCCTCGCTGGGCGGAGTTGCTTAGGTCGGGAGTTGCTATCTTTGACCTAGACTTTGATGTTATTATCTCTGCCATGTATGATTTGTCTTTTAGTGCTGAGGGTGACTGTTACTGGTGTGTGCCGCCTGACCCAGGTATAGCCGCTGCTGCTCTAGGTGCTAGTGCGTCTGGTACTCCCCCTGGTACTGCGCCTGCTGAGGCCCTGCACACCTTCACGTTGGACTCCGGCGCCTCGCGCTGTTTCTTTCATGACAGCACCACTCTCACTCCTCTTCCTGCACCTATTCCGGTCAGACTAGCTGACCCCTCTGGGGGCCCGGTCGTTGCCAGTTCCTCCACTGTCCTCCCGTGTCCGGCGGTTCCGTCCGGCTCACTGTCAGGTCTTCACCTCCCCTTGTTCTCTACGAACTTGGTGAACACCGCTGCCCTTCAGGATGCGACGGTCACTACCACCACTCCTGGGGGTCAGCGTGTGTCGATCTGCACGTGCACACGGACGGGGCATCACCTGGCTACGTTCACTCGTCGGCCAAGGTCGAGTCTGTACACACTGGCTACTGAGCCTCCTCAGGTCGCTGCGTCTGCTCAAGTGTCCGCGTCAGGTCAGGTAGCCGCCTCTTGCTCGTGTCGCCTCCTGTCGCACCAGACTCTTCTTTGGCACCACCGCCTTGGTCACCCCTCCCTGCCACGCCTTCGTGGCATGCACTCCCGTCTCCTTGTCTCTGGTCTCCCCAAATCTCTGCCTCCCCTGCCGCCCTCACCTGCCCCGCCCTGTCTTCCTTGCGTCGAGGGGCGGCAGCGCGCCGCTCCTCACTCCTCCTCGTTTCCCCCGACGACTGCTCCCCTGCAGACCCTCCACATGGACGTGTGGGGCCCAGTCCGCGTCAGTGGACAGGGCCGCGAGCGCTACTTTCTGCTGGTAGTTGACGACTACACGCGGTACACCACAGTCTTCCCCTTGCGTAGCAAGGGTGAAGTCTCTGCTGTCTTGATCCCTTGGATCCGCACAGTCCGTCTCCAGCTGCGCGAGCGGTTCGGCCAGGACCTTCCTGTCCTGCGTCTGCACTCTGACAGAGGTGGTGAGTTCTCCTCCGACCTCTTGCGGGACTTTTGTCGTGGGGAGGGCATTCTCCAGTCGTTCACGCTTCCGGACTCCCCTTAGCAAAATGGGATTGCTGAGCGCCGCATTGGCTTAGTCATGGAGGTCGCTCGTACCTCCATGATTCATGCGGCCGCTCCCCATTTTCTGTGGCCGTTTGCGGTCCGGTACGCTGCGCATCAGCTCAACCTCTGGCCCCGTGTCTCCTTGCCGGAGACCTCACCCACACTGCGTTGGACGGGGAAGGTTGGCGATGCGTCGGTGTTCCGGGTCTGGGGTTCTCGTGCCTTTGTTCGCGATACGTCCGCGGACAAGCTCTCCGCCCGCGCCATTCCCTGCGTCTTCCTTGGCTTTGTCCCTGACGCGCCTGGCTGGCAGTTTTACCACCCCACCTCGCGCCGTGTCCTCCCTTCTCAGGACGTCACGTTCGATGAGTCGGTTCCCTTCTACCGGCTCTTCCCCTACCGCTCTGCCACTTCCCCGCCCCCGCCGCTCTTCCTTGCTCCCGGTCCACCTCCGGTAGACCCCCTTCCGCCCCAGGGTCCTGCTCCCTCGGGAGTGTCTCAGGTAGACCCTCTCCCTGGTACTGCGCCTGTTCAGGTAGCTGTCGTCTTAGGTGCTGCTCCAGGTGCTGCGTCTGGGGGTGCTGCGTCTGGGGGTGCTGCGTCTGGGGGTGCTGCGTCTGGGGGTGCGGAGCTGGAGGGTGCGGGGTCTGAGGGTGCTGGGTCTGGGGGTGCTGAGCCTGAGGGTGTTGAGCCTGGGGGTGCTGAGTCGGAGGGTGCGGAGCCTGGGGGTGTTGAGTCGGAGGGTGCGGAGTCTGGGGGTGCTGAGCCTCGGGGTGCTGCTTCGTCTGGAGGTCCTGCTGGTGCTTCACCGCGACTGTCCTCGCAGCAGCTGCGTGAGTGGCTTGTTCAGCGCCCACACCGTCGGAGTGGACCTCCTGGGGCTGGCGAGCCTGGAGACACTGGAGCTGGAGGTGCTGCTGTTACTACTGGAGCTGGAGACCCTACGGAGCCTGGAGCAGCTGGCGCCACAGGCGCTGGAGCTGGTGTAGCTGGAGTTGGAGGCCCTAGCGCAGGAGGCGCTGGAGCTGCAGGAGCTGGAGCTCTTGACCCTGGAGCTGGAGGTGCTGGAGGCACTTTGCGACCGCGCGCGTACTTCGTTCCCCTGCTTCAGCAGGTTCTTGGTGTCCCGTCTTCTACTGGTCTTCCTCCTCCCTTCCTGTGTCCACCGCCTGACCAGTCGCAGCCGCCGTTACAGCCAGCCTCCCCACTGCCTGTTCCCTCTCCTTACACTGAGCAGACCGGAGGTCTTACAAAGCGTCGTGAGCCTGCGTCTCGTCCTGTCTCGCCTGTTCGCACTGCTCCTCGCGCTCCTCGTTCGCGTCCTCCTCCTGTCCCAGGCACACACACCATGGCACTCCGTCCTTCCTCTGTTCCACTGCGTGTTCCTCTGCCTGCTCCTCCTGAGTCCTCTCTTCCTGAGGTCCCTGACCCTGAGTCTGACCGAGCGCGTGCTGCCAGTCCCACTGTCGCTCGTCTCCTTGCCACTGCTGTCACTAACCCGTACTTTGAGTCTGCTGCTGCGTCTGCTCTCGTTGCTGAGCTGCTTGACTTTGCTGCTGCCTGTCGTCTCGACTACGCCACTGCTCTCGTTGCTGAGTCTGTGTCTGCCAGTCCTCCGTCCGTCGGGGGTGAGTGTGCTCTTGGCACGGACGTCCTTGAGGACAGGCAGGAGGACTTTGAGTCTCTTGCAGCTGCTGTACCTCGTTTCGCTTCCATGTTGCTTGCCCCTGAGGGAGATCCGGATGCTCCAGACATCCCGACCCCGCGCTCTTACGCAGAGGCGATTCCGCGTCCTTACTCCTCTCAGTGGCAGGCAGCCATGGATGCCGAGATGGCATCCTGGAAGTCCACAGACACCTACTTCGACGAGGTTCCCCCACCTGGGGCGAACATAGTCGATGGCATGTGGATTTTCAGGGTGAAGCGGCCGCCGGGTTCTCCGCCTGCCTTCAAGGCGCGTTACATTGCTCGAGGCTTCAGCCAGCGAGAGGGAGTTGACTACTTCCAGACCTTCTCCCCCACCCCGAAGATGACTACTCTTCGGGTGTTGCTGCACGTCGCTGCTCAGCGTGACTGCCAGTTGCACTCCCTGGACTTCAGCACAGCCTTCCTGCAGGGCAGCCTGCACGAGGATATCTGGCTGCGCCGACCACCTGGTTTCACTGGGACGTTGAGGCACTGACCCTTGTGAAGTCCGAGCTGCAGAAGAGACACACCTGCACTGACCTGGGTGAACTGCACAGCTATCTTGGCCTGCAGATCACCCGGGACAGAGCACGGCGCACCATCACACTGACTCAGTCACACATGGTGTACCACGTCCTTCAGCGCTTCGGCTTCCAGTACTCCTCGCCACAGCTCACTCCTCTGTCTACGAGCCACTCGCTCTCAGCTCCACCTGTGGACGAGTCCGTAGAGCCGAGTGGTCTGTACCCAGAGCTTGTGGGTTGCCTCATGTACCTGATGATGTGCACTCGACCCGACCTCGCGTACCCTCTCAGCCTCCTGGCTCGTTACGCGGCTCCCGGCAGGCACCGAAAGGTTCACTGGGATGCTGCGAAGAGGGTACTGCGTTACTTGTGCAGTACGTCAGGCATGGGGCTTGTGCTTGGAGGACGGGGTCCAGTTGTCCTCACCGGTCACGCAGACGCCTCTTGGGTTGATGACTCAGCTACTCAGCGGTCGTCACAGGGTTACACCTTCAGCCTTGGTTCCGGCTCTGTTTCTTGGCGGTCTACCCGCTCGTCTTTGGTTCTCAGCTCCAGTTGTGAGGCTGAGATCTACGCCGGGGCCATGGCTGCTCAGGAGCTACACTGGCTCACCTACCTGCTGACCGACTTGGGAGAGCAGCCTCATTCGCCACCAGTTCTGTACGTAGACAACGAGGCCATGATTGCCTTGTGTCAGGAGCACAGACTGGAGCACAGAACGAAGCACATCGCTCTGCGATACTTCCTTGCTCGAGAGTTGCAGCAGCGTGGCCAGCTTCGTCTTTTGTAGGTGGCCACTCGGGCCAACACTGCTGATGTCTTCACCAAGGCACTTCCGTCTGGTGATCATCAGCGCTTTGGTACTGTGTTAGGCCTTGTGCCTACTTTGCCTCACTTGCTTACTGCTTGACTCTGCTTGTACTGTTATCTATATATATACCTGCATGCTTGCACTTGCTAGGGTATGATCACTGTATTGTTTGTTCTCTTTATATAACTCTTCATGTGAACTGGCCTTGTGGCCCTTTGCTTGTGCTCGGACTGTGTGGTGACTTTGTGATCCACCCTGAGCTTGCTTTGCTTTGCTTCTTCTCTTTACTGGTCTTGTGACCATTGCTTGCTCTTGCTATCCCCCACTTCGCCTATGGGGGTGTGTCAAACATATGTGTTTATATTTCTCTATGCTGTAGTGGGTTTAGCCTTAGGGGGTACTGAATTTCTCTCGACATTCTACTTGTACCCCCCCCCCCCCCCCCCTTCACCTAATGCATCATTCTCGCTATTCTAACAGTAGGCGTGGCAGGGAGGGGTGACCAAGGCGGTGGTGCCAGAGGAGAGTTTGGTGTGACAGGAGGCGACACGAGCAAGGGGGTGCTACCGGACCTGATGCGGACACCTGGGCAGACGCAGCTACCTGAGGAGGCTCGGTAGCCAGTGTGTACAGACTCGACCCTGGTCGACGAGTGAACGTGGCCAGGTGACGACCCGTCCGTGTACACGTGCAGATCGACACACGCTTGCCCCCAGGAGTGGTGGTAGTGATCATCGAATCCTGGAGGGCAGCTGTACTCACCAAGTTCGTAGAGAACGAGGGAAGGTGAAGACCTGAAAGTGAGCCGGGCGGAACCGCCGGACACAAGAGAACAGTGGAGGAACGGTCAACGACTGGGCCCCCGGAGGGGTCAGCCAGTCTGACCGGGACAAGTACAGGGAGAGGAGTGAGGGTGGTGTTGTCACGAAAGAAACAGCATGAGGCACCTGAGTCCAGCGTGAAGGTGTGCAAGGCCTAAGCAGGCGCAGTACCAGGGAGAGAAGACTCACTAGCACCTAGAGGAGCAGCCCCTATACCTGGGTCAGGCGGCACACACCGGTAACAGTCACCCTCAGCACTAACAAAAAAGCATAGATTGCAGAAAGAATAGCATCATAGTCTAGGTCAAAGATAGCAACTCCAGACCTAAGCAGCTCTGCCCAGTGAGGGCGCTCGACCTCATCACCAAACTCAGTGCGCCAAGCGTCGTCGAGGCGGGAGAAGCAGCGGTGCTGAGTGTGAGGCTTCCCGCATGTCTGACCAGCAGAGTCACCCTTGGGAATGACATACGGGCAGCTAAGACTACCCCCCAGAAGCCCCACGCTGAAACAACCACTCACGAAGCTGCTGGGGCGACTGGGTCTCGCTCCGACGCTGCTACCGCTACCTCTGGCCTCCTCCAGAACCTCCACGCTGAGCTCCAGTCCTACCGCCACCACTCCCACCGCTGCCACTACCGCCACTCCCACCGCTGCCTCCACCGCCGCCACCGACGCCCCCACTCCCGCCACCACTCCCACAACTGCCACCACCTCCACCGCCTCCACTACCTCCACTGCTGCCCCCACCACCACTCCCGCTGTCACCTCCACCACCCCTACCACCCTTGCCCTTGCTGCTGCGGCGCTTCGCACTAGCAGAAGCAGCCCCGACATCCTCAGCACCAAGGACGTCAACAGCAGCAGCAGAGGCGTAGGAGGGGGCAATGGGGGAGGGGGAGCACCCCTCAAAGAAGGGCGTGCGCGGAGTGCCACGAGCAACACCTACAGCGACTACACTAGTCTCAGCTGCAAGGAGGTGCTGCTCTAGTAGGTCAACTGTGAGGACTGTGGGGTCAAGGGAGAGAAAGTGGTCCCTAACAGAGCGAAGAGAGTCAGGGAGGCAGGTGACTATAAAGTAGAGAGTGATGAACATCGGGGGCTGGTTCTTGTCAAGGAACTCAGCGGGGGCGGCAGCGTGGTAGCGAACGTCGCTAGCGCAAAGGTGGGAAACCAGGTCCTCGACTGTGGCAAAGGCGGACAGTTCGGAGAACAGGTAGGGCAGTAGCAGGTGACCTAGAGCAGCAGTGGCAGGCGAGGAGTAGCGAGAGACGACAGCGTCGTACAGTGCCTGTGCTGTCCTGCGCTGTCCGAAGTGAGCGCATTTGGCTAACGGCAGGTGGTTGCGAATGGCTAAGCGGGCAACAGCGTCGCGAGTAAGCCATTGTGAGCGAGTCGCAGTGTCAGCTGCGGCGGGAGGGGCGGGAGCAGTGCCAGACGCGAGGTCAAACAAAGAAACACTGTCCCGAGAGTCACTCAGTAGGTACAGCTGTAGGTCGTCAAGCCACGTGTCAAACTGGATCGGGCGACCCTCATGATCGAACGCGAGAACGCAGAGAGAAGCCATAGCGGCGCAGCACGTAGGGCGGGCAGAGGCCTAGCAGCGCGAGGAACAGGGCAGGCAGCAGGCTGCAGGAGGGGCGGCTCGAGGGCCTAGGGGCGACTACGGGGCGACGTGTCGGGGCCAGGGGCTACGAGCCGGGACTAGGGTCGACGGGCCTGGGGGCCAGGAGCAACAAGCCGCGGGGCCAAGGGGCGACGGGCCTAGGTGACGGGCCGGGGCGCGCGGACGAGGGGCTACGGGCCGGGGCGCGCTGGCTAGGGGCGACAGGCCGCGGGGCCTAAGAGAAATGGGCCGAGGGGGGGACCTAGGGGCAATGGGCCACGGGGCCTAGAGGTGACTGGCCGGAGGCCTAGGGGCGACGGGCCGTGGGGCCTAGGGGCAACGGGCCCGGGGGCCGAGAGAGAGGGGACGGGGCGCGCGGGCGAGTGGCGACGGGCCGGGGCGCGCGATGGCTAGGGGCAACGGGCCGGGCGCGTAGGCTAGGGGCGACGGGCCGGGCCGCGGGGCCAGGAGAGATGGGCCGGGCGCTTAGGCTAGGGGCGACGGGCCGGGCACGCGTAGGCTAGGGGTGACGGGCCGGGCGCGTAGGCTAGGGGCGACGGGTCGGGCGCTCGTAGCTAGGGGTGATGGGCCGGGCGCGCGTAGGCTAGGGGCGATGGGCCGGGCGCGTAGGCTAGGGGCGACGGGCCGGGCGCGTAGGCTAGGGGTGAAGGGCTGGGCGCGCGTAGGCTAGGGGCGACGGGCCGGGCTAGAGGCGACGCGCCGGGCTAGGGGCGCGCTGGCTAGGGCCTACGGGCCAAGCTAGGGGCAATGGGCCTAGGGGCGACAGGCCAAGGGGCAACACGAGGGTCGCTAAGGGCAGTGCAGTGGTGGGCCCAAGGAAAAAAAACAGTCGTAGCGGAGGACCTGCTCTGAAACCATGTCAAGAGAATGAACGAGAATGAATGGACTAGCAGACAGTTGGGTACAAGTACTAACCCTAATTGGGTTGTACCCCTTATGGGCTACCTACCCCACTATAGCCTACACAAATGTAAGCACTATAACATTCTGACAACGTCGTCGCGTCTCGGGACGTGGTCTTCGACGAAGACAAGTTCCCGACGAAGGAACAACCAACGCCGCAACTCATCGTCGTTCTTCCCGCACGAGAGGAGGATGAAGCGATGGAGGTTCTATCACAAGTGGAAACGGAAGCCGAAAATGGAGGGGGAGAGAACGAGGAGAGCGATGATGACGTGGTGGAAGTGCCATCAACCACGGCGACAACTTCCTCAACACCTTCCTCCCTCCCATTGGCATTGACCCGCGAGCAACGTATATGTTGCCCCAATACGAAGTACACCGACTACGCTACGGTAGCCGTTGGGGAGTTGGACAAGGAGCGTGCGACATATTGCCTCGCAACCTTGGGTGATGACCCTCGCACCCATACCGAGGCTTTGGCTTCTTCGGATGCGCCACTATGGAAGCAAGCGATGGAGAAGGAACTAGCCTCGATCAAAGAGAACGACGTGTTCGAGCTCGTCGACCCACCGAAGGGTGCCTACTTGGTGGGGTGCAAATGGGTGCTTAAGAAGAAGTTGGGAGCCGATGGGAGTGTCGAACGCTACAAGGCGAGGCTCTCAAGGATACACTCAACGGGAGGGGGAGCACTATAGTGAGACCTTCGCTCCCGTCGCTAAGGCTACTACTCTTCGGGTGTTGCTCGCACTAGCGGCATCTCTCAACCTCGAAGTGGAGCAATTGGACGTTTGCACCACCTTCCTCTACGGGCTTCTCATGGAAGAGGTCTACATGCGGCAACCCCCAGGGTACGATGATGGTAGCGGAAGGGTATGGAAGCTCAAGCGTACCCTCTATGGCTTGAAGCAAAGTCCACGCAGATGGTACAAGCGCATCGACGACTTTCTTCTTCAACACGGCTTCGCTCGTAGCGAGTGCGATAGCGCTTTGTACGTGTTGAAGGAGGGGGAGAAGCAATTGGTTCTTTTACTCTACGTCGATGACCTACCCCTCTTCTCCGACTCCAAATACCTCATTTGGGAGGTCAAGCAATGGCTAGGGGCGGAGTTTGCGATGAGGGACTCGGGGCCGGTCACGTACTACCTTGGGATGCACGTCGACCGTGACCGAGCCAACGGGACCATCCACCTCCACCAAGAGAAGCATGTGAAGGGGGTAGTGGAGAGCTTTGGCATGGGCAATAGCAAACCGGTGGGAGCACCACTAGCTATGGGATTTTCTTGCCTCACGGGAGAGGAAGAATCCACCCTCGAAGAAGCCGAAGGGAAGCGGTTTCATTCGCTAGTGGGCTCGCTCATGTATGTCGCCGTTTCCACCCGTCCTGACCTCGCATACGCCACCGGGGTGCTTGGACGAGTCGTGAGCAACCCTCATACCGAGCATGTGCGCGCGGGAGGACGCGTTCTACGCTATCTCCAAGTCACACCTAACTTGGGGCGCGTGTATGAAGCCGGCCCAATCGAGCTCAAAGGCTATGCCGACTCGGACTACGCGGGAGATCCGAGCACGCGCAAGAGTACCTCCGGGTATGTCTTCACTTTGCTTGGGGCAGCCGTGAGTTGGCAAAGCAAGAAGCAACCAACCGTGGCTCTAAGCTCAACGGAAGCGGAGTATATGGCACTCACACAAGGTGCCATGGAGGCAATATGGCTACGGCGTCTTCTAGCGGAGCTTGGGCATCCTCAACCGAACCCAACTCCTCTCTTTTGTGACAACCAAGCCGTTATAAGCCTCTCTCACAACGCTGTCCTTCACGGACGAACAAAGCATATTGAGGTGAAGCATCACTTCATTCGTGAGGCGGTTGAGAAGGGTGAGGTCAAACTCACTTATGTGAGCACCAAAGCTCAACCGGCGGATTTCCTCACCAAACCACTCCCTAAGGACTCGTTCCGTGCATGCTGTGAGCGTGTTGGCTTGAGCACCTAGTGGCTTGGGTGCAAGGGGGGGTGTTGGAGGTTGCGTGGGGCGGTTTTGCCCCCAACCACCAAGCGGTGCTGTTTTTGGTGCTCACCTCTGAGTGAGTTGCAGGTTTGCGTGGGGTTGAAGTTTGACTTCGGAAAACTCCATCACTTTGGTGCCACATGGCAGCACAAGAAGAATCAAGACTGAAGGAGAATTCGATTCGGTGAAATTCGAGTTCCAAATTTCACCCCTTCGAAATGTTACTTGAACATTCGAGAGTGTAGCGACTCGAGGTTACATGTGCGACTCGATGCATTGCAGTTCATATAAATTTGTTTGCTTTGTATTGCATGGAATATACTGAACATTGTGAATCACTTTGTATGAAGTACATTCGAACACAAATTCCAGAGAGTTTCCAATCCTTCAACATAGAGTATAGCTTTCACATTAGTAGCCATTTCTCGCTCGATACTTAGGCGATCGAGGTGATCCACGGCCTGTTGGAAAGCTAAGACAGTGCTCTACTGATTAGTACAAATCTTAGTTCCTGCAAAGTAGAGGAGAAGCCTCTACAACATAGTGTAAAGATTAGAAGGTAGAGAAGTTTAGAATGAAGAAGAAGAGGGGGTTCACTAGAAAGCAGCAGGATACATATAGGAAACCCTAAGGGGTTGTACTCGCTATAGAGTACCCCACTGCAGGCTAGAGAACAATGACATTCTGACACACCCCCATAGCCAAAGTGGGGTGTAATCAGCAGAGCAAGCAAAGCAGAACAAGCTCAGGGTGGATCACAATGTCACCACACATTCTGAGCACAAGTACAAGAAGCAATAGTTTAAAGTTCACAATTATGAGCAAAGCTAGAGGCTATCGCAGAGGGCAAGTGAGGAGGAGGAGGCGAGAGTGAGAGGAGAGGAGATAGGAGGCGACGGCTGAAGCTGCAGACACACGGGCAACAGGAGTCACACTGGCACAGCGGCTACCGGAACAACGCTCCGGACTACTGGAGTAACTGGCTCCGCGGCTAAAAGTAGCGGCAGACGAGCAACGGACCCACGGGCGACTGGCACAGCTGGCTGCGACTGGGCTACCGGAGCAACTCCCCGGACTACAGGTGCTGCTGGCGACACGACGGCAACCTCAGTTCAACCTCCCCAAACAGTCCCACTCCCCCTGACACACACCCCCTGCTTCACCCCTAGCTCCACTCCCCCTTCACCCCCCTTAGTACCACTCCGACGGCTCCAACAGGTCCACCCCCCTCAGCGGCAGCTGCAGCACTGGGAGACGGAGGAGGAGGAGGAGCAGGGGACGGCACACAGAAGCTGCACCCCCATACCCCCCACCCCCAAACCCTAATTCAGGAGAACGGGCAGCAGCAGGGGTGGGGCGCCATCAGAAGCACGGGGGACAGCGGGCAGCGCAGGGGCAGCGAAGAACGGGCCGCCCACGGGCCTGGCACAGCCGCCCGAACCGCGCGCAGGCGGCCCGAGCCGCGCGCGGGCCTGGCGCAGCCCGTACGGGCCGTGCGCAGGCTGTACGAGCCGCGCGCAGGCCACGACGGGCGACGGGGGGCGACGCGCGGGTCCCCGTCGCCCGTCGCAGCGCCTCCCGGGAGCGACGCGCGGAGTGACGGGGCAGAAACCCGCCGCGCGCCCCGCCGCGCGCCTCGGGGCGCACGGCGGGCAGAAAACCACCGCGCGCCTCGGGGCGCACGGCGGGCAGAAAACCGCCGCACGCTCCGAGCGCGCGGCGGGATGAAAAATCCGTCGCACGTCACGGGACGTGCGACACAGAGAGTAGCAGTAGCAGCGGAAGCAGTGAGGTGGTGAGCCCACCCACAGGATCGACCCAAGGGGATCGACCTGCTCTGATAGCATGTAAAGATTAGAAGGTAGAGAAGTTTAGAAT
This sequence comes from Closterium sp. Naga37s-1, assembly GCA_947471745.1. Classification (NCBI taxonomy): domain Eukaryota; kingdom Viridiplantae; phylum Streptophyta; class Zygnematophyceae; order Desmidiales; family Closteriaceae; genus Closterium; species Closterium sp. Naga37s-1. The sequence continues at coordinate 94,756 of CANJKZ010000036.1, read as the reverse complement.
GAAGAAGAAGAGGGGGTTCACTAGAAAGCAGCAGGATACATATAGGAAACCCTAAGGGGTTGTACTCGCTATAGAGTACCCCACTGCAGGCTAGAGAACAATGACATTCTGACACATAGAAGTCTTCCCACCTTTAGGAGATAGCAGCAGATGGAGTGTGACTACCAGATATGAAGAACTGGGCTCCACTCACAAGTGGGAGAGACAAAGAAGAAAAGGGACGTCGAAACCGTAGAGCAGTTCAAATTTCGTCGCATAGCTGTTCTTCGACATAATTCAAAATTATTGTTGGAACATCCAAGTTTTGTACACTCTATTAGCTTTACAGGTTAATGTACTTTTGCAAAATGCTTCGCAACCTTAAGACGATTTCGTCGCCTCTTTTTTTTTTTTTTTTTTTTTTTTTTTGCATGCGTGAACGCTTTGATGGTAGGGGGTGTTGGATCCGCGCAATGTCAGTGTAGCTTGCTGACGGAGGACCATTTCGTGTGGGGAAGGAACGACCAAACCAGTGCATAGGTCGTGGTGATCACCTCGTGCATGGTTCCACGTCCAGCTCACGCCTTGCTCACGCCTAACGAGTGACAACATTGACGAAGCCAGCAACATGCGTCGCATGCCCCTCGCAGGACGATTTGTTCCGTCCAGGTGAGTCGCGAATGTGTCGCAACGTTCGCACAACATGATTTTGGCAGGGTTTGTTTTTGTGACCTGGACATTTGTGTTCGCATATAGTTTCGCGAGCTGATTCTCCTGAAAAAATGCTTTCGCGGAACCAGGTTGGTTTTCGCGTCGCTGATGGGGAACATGCACGAGGGGTGTGGTACTCAGGTGGGACGGGGAATTGGTTCGCGTGCTGCGGGTCCCGACAAGCCCCAGCTGGCGGGGTTTCAGTTCCGCCGACCCGTCGCTGGGGGAGCAACGAATCTGTCGTTCACACAGGCAAAACGGGAGCGATGGAATGGAATTCGATGAGACACACAGACAGGTTGCTTTCGTGTCCCTACATCATCAGACTGCTACTCGAAATTCAACTGTCAGTCTATCTGTGTCACTTATTCCGTCAGTTTGTTTCTCCGTTCCGTCTGATATGAAAGGTCTCCCGGGCTGTGCATAGAAATGTTTCAATCTCATCTGGTCGTTCAAGAAAGTGAGCAACGAGCTGTCCTGTTAGGGCGTATCTTTGGTTCCGGTCATGAGCACTATTCATTCAACTGTTTGGGGCATCCGCATTTAGCGCATGACCCAAAGTGGACTCTGGAAGCGCCCGCGGTTCGAAGTTCGGGTCATCCAGGAAACTACATGCGATTGGGGTGTTCAATGTGTCCCTACCAATCAGATTGAGCTGCGACCCTAGGTTGGGTCGCCCTCTTTAGACGGACGTTTACTTTCATCTCACGCCCGTCAATGTCCCATCTACACCAATAACGTCCAACACTTCCAACTACAACTGACGTGACCACGCTCACCAAAACAAGCCCCGACACCACACCACCTCTCGCTCTCCCACGCTCCGGACGCCATGTTTACAAGCACAAGGCGGCTTCACAGCAAGGCTCCCTTCTCCCACCGTGGTGCCAACGTAGCGGGCGACTTGAGAGCACTTTTCAGCTCAAGATGGTCGCATGCATCTTTCATCGTCGCTAATCGTGTTGCCATAAAACATGCTCACAACACAGGTGCTCATACTTTGTGTTGCCTTACACCTGTGGCATGAGTACCTTCTCAACTCATGGCAGCGTGTAGTTTCTCTAGCCACTGTAGAGTGGATATCCACACTCCTCCCTATGGCACAGACCGTGGATCAGGAGCGCATGCTCCATGAAACCGAGCGCCGCGAGAGTCGGAAACGGACTCGGCAAGCACGGGTCGCAGAATGGGCCGAGGAGATCCGCGCGATGTTTGACGAGGAGTTCGAAGATACCTTCCGCATTACGTGCGAAGTTTTCGACATCATTGCTGACAAAATGAAATTTCCAATGTCTCGTTTTGACGAGGTGGCCGAAGTTCCATTGTGTCTTTGCCGTCTCATCCCGATTAAATACTTTGCAAGTGCTATGACGTATCACGACATGAGTATCATGTTTGGACTGTCCAGATGACTCATCCACCGCGTGGTAGATGCCTTCTTTGTGTGGTTCCCCCGCAAGTTCAAGCTCGACTGGGTTCAGTTCCCATCGGAGGAAGTGAGAGAGGAGATGGCACTCGACTTCCGCGCAATCAAAGGAGTGCCCAACGTCATCGGTGCGATTGAGGGACACACATTCAGATAAAGGGCATGGAGGCCCACCGTGGTGACTATTTCAACCGCAAGTCGGTCTATAGCGTGCAACTTCAAGTTACATGTGACTCAAAGGGTGTCATATGGGATTACATGGTTGGCAATCCTGGCTCAATGCATGATCAAGGTGTTTTCTCTACATCAGATCTTCATGGCAGGCTAGAGAGTGGGGAAATCGCCCCCTATCAGCTTGTGGGGGATGCGGCCTACCCTCTGAAGTCCTACATGCTCACCCCCCTTCACGCTCCACGACGACGCCTCATGAAGAAGTGGGAGCAGACGTACAACTACGTCCAGTCTGCTACGCGCATGGTGGTCGAGCGCACGATTGGCGCACTGAAGGGACGCTGGAGGCTCTTCCCGCGCAGGCATGAGAGCAAACTCTGGCGCGTTTGTGCAGGGACGGCCTGCATCATCATCCTGCACAACATGCTGCAGACCGTTAGTACGCCCAGGATGAAAACGAACAACCCCCGCCGCTATATATGGGCTGGACTCCCGAATGGCTGGTGGACGAGGAGTGGCATGGATAAGTACGAGTGGCGGAGCCTAGACAACCCTACGCTTGCCGAGCTGCGTGCTCGCCGGCACCACTTCGGCAAGCACATCCATCGTGCTTACCTCCGGCGTCACCGTGTGTCATCCACCGCGTGCTAAGGCTCGTGCTGCTCCGCCACATCCTCCGACCCCGCCATGTTGGCGTCGCTTGCGTCTGCAGGCGGTGCTGGTGGCGGCGTAGTCGCGGGCGCCGCAGGTGGTATGGGCGGACTGGCCATCTGCTGTCGTAAGCCAGCCTGCATCGCCGCCATGTTCATGGCGGCGACAAGTAGTTGCGTCGAGTCTTGAAGCTGGCGCAATGCCATCGCGTTGGAGGAATGAATGGCGTCGCTCACAAGCTTAGCTGCTGCCATTGTGGCGGTTTCGTCTATCCGCCTTCGTTTGGGTGGAGGTGTGACTCGAGCATCTGTAGGGGTGGGTGTAGGGACGTATGGCAATAAGGCGGCTTTGATGTTTGTTTGTATGCTTGTCAGTGAAATATAGTATTAAGAGCATGGCTTTAATGTTGTTACTGGGAGTCACTCGGCAGGCATTGAAGCATTGGCACAACTCACCTTGTGTTGCCGCTCCACGTCGGTTTCCACGTTGACGTCCCTGCGAGGGAGGAGCCGAGGTCTCCCCGACGTTGGTGCCGGGCACGGTAGCGTACGCAGGGACGTCAACGTTTGCGGCACCTCCTCCGTCCAATGCGTGGGCATTGGCTTTAGCCGAGTGTTTCTTGAGATGATAAACGTAATCCCACCACGGCTTCTTCCTAATAGCTTTCCCCCCGCTTTGCGTCTTCGACCGTTTCGTTTTCAGGTACTTTTTCTCGAGACGTTTCCACGCATTCGACATCTGCCCCTCATCGCGGTCCCACGTGTCTGTTAACGGGAATGAAGTGTTGGCCCCGCCCTCGCTTGGGCAACGCCGACGACTTGGTCGGATGTACGGGAGTAGCAGCCGACCATCCGCAGTGGGAGAGCTGCTCGACAAGCTTTGTCGAGCTGCAGGGGACCGCTGTGGTGTTGCTGTCGATCAGGGAGCTCGACAGCTGCAACTGACTGGTCTGGGCGACGGGTGGGTCATCGACCAGGAGGGGCTGTTCGACCGGGAGGTCGACGGAGCAGTCCGTCAACCTGAGAAGTGAGCAGCGGTCGACGAGGGGAGCTCGTCGACTACAGCTGACAGTTCTGGTCGACGGAAGGGGTCCGTCGACCAAGGGGTAGCTCAACGGGAGCTGTGATCGACCAGAGGCACTTGGGGTTGTCCAGGTCGACCGGGTAACCTGCTCGGCGAGTTCTACGGAGGCACGAAAACGTCGTCGAGGTCGCGATGGCGAAGGTGACTTCGGATTGGTATCCCGAAGTCGATGTGGCTTGTCAGGCGCAGACAACAGCCGACGGATGCACAACGGTGCAAGTCAGGCCAATCGTCTGCGCGCATCGGTGAGCGTGAGCACTGTTGGCTACTACGAAGCAACGCTGGACAGCCGCTCTGCTGCAGCGTTGGCACATTGTCGACCTGCTGTGTTGGCAGGTCGCCTTTCTGCAGTGCTGGCACAGCTCATCTACGCAACGCTGGCAGGCGGTCGACCATGCTGTGCTGTCAGTCGACCAGGCTAGCTGCAGAGTTGCTAGGTGCTTGATGTAGTCATTCTTGTCATTGCATGTTTGAACAATTCTGTAATTCCAACTTTGCTAGTGAAACTCTTTGCCGATTTCTCCCGTGCTTGTGCAAGCACTAAGGAACTAGGCAACGCTAAGATCACTCCTAGTAGTCCGTGCCAACCCCGTAGTCTAGCTCACCACCTTTGTAGAGTAATTCTCCACATGGTGCGGTGAGCGTGGATCGAACACGCGACCTTTAGATAGGAGCCGACTTTTGCGCCTACTAAGTCGTTCGTAGTCCAGCAGCAGCGATAGTCACCATGGTCGATCCCGTATCTAATGCGGGTGTAGCGGACACCTTGGAGGCACGCTTGGCTGATGCGAGGAAACGCCACGTGGATGGCGAGTACGGGACGATCCCCTTGCTGATCGTCGAGTTGGGCATCCGGTCGCAGTGGGCGACGGAACACCCTTCCCGTCCAGTTTCTCCTCGACCGGTGCGAAACGAAGGTGTCGTCGACGATGAGGTCAACGGCGGTGTACGAGTCAGCGTCAACGATGGCATGAAGCAGAGAGGAGTAATCAAGGTCGACGATGGTGTCGACAGGAGTCAGGCGCGAGTGCAGCGGTCGACGACGACTGCAGGCAGCTCGCACGCTGACAGCGATGGTCGACGTCGCTCCCCCCTACGAAGCGGTGGAGGGCTCTCGGCGGCGACGCATGTGACTGCAGGTGGGATTGCACCGACGTACGGCTACTTCAAGTTCTCACCGGACCGAATTACCGTCGCGAGTGCTGCAAGGTCGACGGGACCTCATCACCTGGAGGGAGTCGATAAAACCCCAGCTGGAGGTCGCCTGGCTGAAGGGCTTCGCCGACGGCACAGTGCCGATTCCGCCCGTGGACGATGTCGGGCTACGCGGGGAGTTTCGTGCGGCTCACTTGCTCACCTTCATGGTCATCTCGAGGTGCTGCTCGCCAGTGGTGCAGCTGGCACTCAGGAGCTGTCGGGAGCGACTGGATGCTGGTCACCAGGCCTGGCACTTCATCCTGTCGACGTACCAGGTCAGGGACGACCTGTACATCGCACAGCTAGAGGAAAAGATGACACAGATTCGGATGGGTGAGCAGGAGTCGGCGACGGACTACTGCAAACGTGCTCGACGGATCCTGGCTGAGATGCGGATGGCGGGCGCTGAATAATCGACAGCGTCCTATATCTCCCATCTCGTCAAGGGCCTGCCGCGCAGATACAACCTCATGAAGAGGATGATGATGGTACCTGGAACGCGTGAGTCCCTCGACGAGGACTCCATCACCAGCTACATCCTTCAAGACGAGGCGATGCAGGAGGCCGAACAGCCCACGGAGCTCCTTCCTCATGCAAACTACGCTGCACCGACGAAGCTGAATCAGCAGCAAGGGCAGCGCAGGAAGCCAGGCAGACGATGAAGGACGTCGACGAGAGGAGGTCGACGCGGGACAAGGGCCGTGGAGGTGGTGGTCGACGGCGGGAGTGTTGGATCTGCCACGACCCTGACCACCTTTCATACGAGTGTCCCGACCGCGATGACAGCGACGAGGACGACACCAAGGGTGGCCGCAGTCGATCGACCAGCCGTCGCCCTCAAGGAGATGCGAGGCTGCACAAGGAGAAGCAGATGTCGAGGAAGACGTCGTTGACGAAGGACGTCGACAACTCCAGCGGCAAGAGCCGAGGCGACAGGGAGGCGTCGTGGAGCCGACGGTCTCGCTGGCGCCGGAGGCTGGCGAGGACTTCCAGGCGGTGGCGGCAGCTGTGCAAGCCAACCCGATGGCAGTGCTGCTCGACAGCGGCTGCTCCCACCACCTGATGGGGACAAAGGCGGTCTTCGTCGACATGGCGCCAAGCGATGGCGTTAAGCACGTTCGCGGATTCAACAATGCACTACAACCTGTTGAGGGTCACGGAACCGTCGCTCTGCAAGGGGAAGCTGGGAAGCGGGTCCTCATCCCCGACGTACTCTACGTTCCGGGCGTACAGGCGAACCTGCTATCTGCTGGTCAGCTGAAGGAGAGCGGAGTGCAGCCGAAGGGCGACGGCGACGAGATGCTGCTCATCGCCGCAACCGGGGGGGTGCTCGGTCGAGCACGCTACACCGGACGAGTCCTCTGCACTGACCTTCGCCCCTTCTCAATGCGGTCGCAGTCGACCAAAGTCGTGGCTCTGCGAACGATCGTCTCGGCGACGAAGTCCACCCCTAACGATCGGTTGCATGCGAGGCTCGCGCACGTCAGCGTCGACACGATCAAGAGCTCGGCACAGCATGAGGTTGCTACTGGGCTCGACATCACTTCGTCGACCAGAACAGACCCGCCATGTGTCTCGTGCGTCGGAGGGAAACTGGCGCGGCACACCTTCCCCGACAAAGGCTCAAACGCCGAGGAGGCGCTGGCTGTCGTGCACATTGACTTGTGCAGGCCATTTCGGGTTGCTACCAAGGATGGCAGCTTATACTTTCTGCTGCTGAAGGATCGCCACACCCGATTTGTGTGGGTGATGCCGGTCGCCAAGAAAAGCGACGTGCTACGGGAGTTCCACAAGTGGCTAGTGCTGGTGGAACGGCAGACGAAGAAATCGGTGCTGATGCTCCGCTCTGACCGGGGAGGGGAGTTCCTCAGGAAGGAGTTCACCGACTCCGTTAACGGCAAGGGCATAGTCCACGACCTGACATGCCCCTACAATCCACAACAGAACGGCATGGCTGAGCGGGAGATGCGCACAGCCGTCGAGTCCATGAGGACAATGCTGCTGCACATGGGCGTGCAGCACCACTGGTGGCACCTCGCCCTACGACAAGCTGTGTGGGTGCGCAACTGCTTGGAGCGGTCGACGACGCCGCCGGGGACGACTCCGTACCAGCTGCTGACCGGGAAGAAGCCCGACCTCTCGCTGGCGCGGGTGTGGGGCTGCATGGTGCAGTTCATGGTCCCTGAGCAGCAGCGAGGTGGGAAGCTGGCGCCGAAAGCTCGCTGGGGGCTTCACCTGGGCGTGTCGCCAAAGAGTAAGGGGTGGGAGGTGCTCGACCTGACCGACAACAAGGTGGTCACGTCGGTCGAGGTCATCTTCTACGAGACGCTGTCGCTGGAAGTGTGGAGGGCGAAGTTTGGGCCTGCGTCGGGGCGAACGCAGGCACTGTTGGTGCAACCCTACGGTTTGCACTCGGCTTGTTGTCCGTGTGCGTGCATGTGTGTGTGTATGGAATGGTATGAGGGCATGGGATAATATATATTTCATGCTTATAATTGTGTGTGAATGTTGAGTCATGATGTCGAGTGTGCGTGTCGAGTCAATAGCGAGTTATCGCTAGACGCGTGTTACGCGGTCGTTTGTGTCTCGCGCGCGGTTTCTATTTTGTCGTGCGCGGTTTCTATTTTGTCCTGTGTCGAACGTTCGGTGTGTCGCAGGTGTGTGCAGCAGACCCATCAAGAACTCAAGGATGAGTTTGTGATGAAGAGCCCGAGCCTTGGTGTCAAGCCTCAAGTGATTTCGAAGCTCGCCAAAAGGGTACACCTCAAGATATTGAAGACAGTGTGGCACTGTTCCACATCACTGTACCTTGGCTCTTGGGGTTTGTAGGAGCTGGGAGTCATTCCCAACTCGTAACTCTTCCTAACTCTTCCTATCTTGTGTTCTAAGACTAGAGTGGCTGCCATAGTGCCGTTCGTTCAAACTGACGCTGTGTCGTCAATACTTGGTGAAATCGTGCGATCTAAATTGCCTATTGTAGGCGACAATAAGACGCTCCAGATCCAAGTTGAATCAAGTCATTTGAAGCTGTGACCAGAACGCTATGAACGTTTGAAGCCGTTGTGCAGAAATCCGACTGTGCACTCTATCTTTCGTTTTAGGCACATTGGAGCCTACTGTGACTATAACAAGTGGTATCAGAGCCCCTTGGGGCAGTTTCGACAATGGCTGGACCTGAGGAAAGGGGTGACAGAGGTGCTGGTGGCAGAGGAGAAGCCCAAGCTCAAGGCCAACCCCGTGATTCAGCCATGGCGCCCATGCAACCAAGTCTTGGCCCACCTAGGGATGAGCCTAGGGTGTTTGGGCTTGACAAGTTCAACGGTGACAACTTTGCTGAATGGTCCTTCAAGATGGAGAACATCTTTGACCACTATGACCTGCTGGAGGTGATGGAAGGAACGGAGAAGCGCCCCGAGAACGACCCGGAGAAGAGCCCGTGGGTGCGGAAGAGCGCACAAGGCTATCTCTTACTTGGGCAAGCGTTGGGGAGCAGTCAGATCCGTCACATCAAGCCATTCCAGCGTGAACCAGAGAAAGGACCAAAGGCATGGGCTGCTCTCAAGGGTGTACATGCTCCTGCAACAGCGGCGGTAGCGGTGGTGTTGGAACGGCAAATGGCGGCACTACGAATTGAAGAAGACGAAGCGGTTGAAGAAGGGGTGCAGAAATTCTTCGACTTGTTGACGCGGCTTGAGGGAGCTGATTTGAACTACAGTGAGCTCCAAAAGAAGACCAAGTTGCTGGCCTTACTCCCAGAGTCATGGTCCTCGCTCATCATCAACCTTAATCGCGACTTGCCCCGCCTCTCGCTTGAAGACGTGAAGCGAGCTATCCTTCAAGAGGATTTCCGCCGCCGTGAGTTGGCGAGTGCGGATGGCGCTGGGGCAGCGAGCATCGGCCGTGGATATGGTCGAGGAAGAGGCAGAGGACGAGGGGGAGGAAGGTTTGGTGGCAGCAACTTCGGCGGAGGCCGCAGGAGTGGCGGTTACGGCAGCGACGACAAGAGCTACGGACGCGGTCGCGGCCGATTCGACGGCGAATGCCATTATTGCCACAAGAGCGGACATATGTGGCGCGATTGCTACAAGCTCCTTGATGGTTGGACCCCTGCTCAAGGCCAGGAGGGTAGAGGAGCAGGAGGAGGGAGAGGAAGAGGCCGTGGAGGCCGTGGCGGTCGCGGTGGCGGAGCTGCAAACATGACGAGCGGAGACAATGACAAGGACCCGAGCAACGATCGGTACCCGGGTCTATTCTACTTCGTGTCGACGCAAGTACCGACTGGTCCAGAGAAGGATGAAGGCTTTGAGGAGCCAGCAGCTGTGGGGAAGGTGACCCTACACCCTCTGGACTATTGGGTGATCGATAGTGGCGCTACCTATAGCATGACACCTCGCCCGGACTTGCTCACCGAACTCGAACCGTCATCGGTGAAGCATGTCACATCGGCTTTGGGGCAGCGAGCGGAGGTGAAAGGCATGGGCAAGGCCATGTTTAAGGGTGCTGATGGGAAGATGGTGGGCCTCAAGAATGTGCTTTGGGTGCCCAGCCTTGCTGCCAACCTGATTTCCGTGCGGCGGTTGGCAAAGGCCGGCATGGACACGAACTCGAAGGGAGCCAAGACCTACACCGCAAGGCTTGACGATCGGATTCTTTGGGACCTTCATGAGGACAGAGATGTCTACAACGAGATGTGGCAGATCCCTGTGGTCCCAATGCCTAAGGAGAGGCAAGTGGCAGCAAGCGTCAGCACCAAAGGTGGAGCGGTTGGTAGCGGCGATTGCGCGGACGGTCGCGCTAAGGAGAAGGAGTCCAAGAAGTGCAATCTTGGAGGGACCAGCAAGCAAAAGGGTGAGAAGAACCCCGAGGCAGCAGCGGAGGAGGACTACGGAGAGAGTATGTGGGGCGCTATTGCGAGCGCGGCATTCTCCAATCCAACTTCGGCTACGGGGGAGTGTGATTGGCTCACCTTGCATCGGCGCATGGGGCATGTGGCCCTGCCCATCTTGCAGCAGCTAGTAAAGAATGAGATGGTTGCTGGCATACGTGTGAAGCGGGGGCCCGATGAGGTACTTGGCTGCCCGACGTGCATGCAAGCCAAGTTCACCCGTTTCCCATTCTCTAGTTCGGAGGCAACGGCTAAGGCACCACTTGATGAGGTGGTGATGGACGTGGTGGGCCCCCTGAAGCTTGGAGCTGCTGGAGCTGAGTACTTCCTCACTATTGTGGACGTCTACACCCGTATGACTTGGGTGTACGTGCTGGCCAAGAAGAGCGACGTGGCTGAAACGTTGAAGACGGATTGGTTCCCGATGGTGGAGCGGCAACAAGACCGTCTAGTCAAGTCAATCCGCACCGATCGAGGGGGAGAGTTCCTGAGCAAGGAGTTTGGGTTGTGGCTGAAGAAGAATGGTATTCGGCACTCCCTCACCATGCCATACTCCCCTGCAATGAACGGCATCGCCGAGCGAGCGAACCGCACAATCACGGAGGCGGCACGCGGGTTGCTCATTGAAGCCGGGCTACCCAACTATTTCTGGCCTGATGCGGTGCGGAGCGCGTGTGTGGCCAAGAACCGAGCCTTGAATCATGTGGGAGCAGACAAATGGGTGCCCTATGTGGAGTGGCTAGGAAGGAAGCCAAAGGTGGATATGCTTCGGGTGTTCGGGTGCATGTGCATGGCGCTCGTGCCTAAGCATCTTCGGCACAACAAGCTTGGTGCCAAGGCGGTGTGGGCCGTGCACTTGGGCATGGCTCAAAACAGCAAGGGATGGCTTCTTTGGGACCCATACACCAAGAAGTTCTTGGTGAGCAGGGACTGCAAGTTCATGGAGAACTTCATGTACAAAGATTGGAAGGCGGAGAATGAGGCGAAGATAGGCGTGCGGTTTGGGGAGGTGAAGAGTTCCGGTTTGGAGCATGTGGAGCTGCCTTTGGAGCTGAGCAGCGGCAGCACAACCACGAGGCAATCCTCCCTTGTGAATGGGGGAGAGGAGGCCAATGATGCAGAGGAAGAAGAGGAGGAGGTGCAGCAAGTGAGCGAGCGTGCACCGTCACTCCCTTCCCGCACTACAAGTGCTCCACGGATTCGAGCCACACTGCAGCAACGCCAAGGCCTTCAAGTCCCTGCAGCTGAGGAGGAAGGAATGGGGAAGAGGAGAGTTCAACCCCCTAATAGGCTGACCTATGATGCGCCAGGAAAGCAGGGCAAGACAGCCCTGGCCGGAGCGGCAATGATGGTCGGAGACGACGAGGAGAGTGACTACGAGGAGTGTGCCTTCGCGTTCTTCTCTCCGGTGGAGATGCCGGGAGAACCAGCAACTCTCAAGGAGGCTTTGGAGAGTAGTGATGCTGAGGAGTGGAAGAAGGCCATGGAGAGTGAGCTGAAGAGCATCGAGGAGAATGACACGTTTGAATTGGTGGAGCTACCGGAGGGGCGTACGGCGATAACGTCCAAGTGGCTCTTCAAAATCAAGTCGGATGCCGACGGCAAGATCGAGCGCTACAAGTCTAGGCTTGTAGCCAAGGGGTACCAGCAGAAGGAGAAGGTGGACTTCAAGGAGCTGTTTGCCCCTGTGGTGAAGCCGACGACGCTGCGAACCCTATTCGCGGGAGCCGCCATCAAAGGATGGGTAGTAAAACAAATGGACATCGTAACGGCATTCCTTAACGGCATCCTTGAGGAGGAGATTTTTATGGCGCAGCCAGAGGGGTTTGATGATGGTAGTGGCAGAGTGTGGAAGCTGAAGAAGGCCCTCTATGGGCTGAAGCAGGCCCCTAGGCAATGGTACATGAAGCTGCGCGAAGTGTTGGAGGAGATCGGCTTCACTCCCTCAACGGCCGATCGCTCCTTGTTCATGCTTGGCGAGGGGGAGCAGAGGAGCTTCATGGTGGTTTATGTGGATGAAATTCTCATATTCTCACCCTCCTCTGACCTTGTGAAGGAGGTGATGCTGAAGCTGCATGACAAGTTCAAGTGCAAGTCCCTTGGTGACGTGAACTTCTACCTTGGGCTCCACATCGAACGAGACGTGGAGAAGCGGAGCATGCGAGTGCACCAACGGAAGTACCTGGAGGCGTTGGCTGCCAACTTTGGCCAGAGTGAAGGTCATGTGGCTACTCCCTTTCCCTCTGGGTTCAAGTGTGTGAAGGGACCAGAGGAGGAGAGCGTTTGTGAAGAGGAGAGGCGCCGTTTTCACTCGTTGGTGGGCAGCCTCATGTATGCGGCGGTAAACACCCGACCGGACGTCGCGTTTGCTACCGGGCAGCTAGCTAGGGTAGTGCAATGCCCTAATGAGGAGCAGGTAGCAGCTGGAATGAGGGTGGCCAAGTATCTTGGCCAAACACCGACCGTTGGGTTGCAATACTCGGCGGCGGCACAAAGGCGCCAAAAGGGCGCGGATGGTGTTGAACCCGGGCGTTTGTTCCTCACCGCCTACTCGGATGCTTCATATGCATCAGAACCAGAGGACATGACAAGTGTGGGAGGCTTCATATGCTGTGTTGGTGGAGGCCCAACTGCTTGGGAGAGCAAGAAGCAGGTTGACCAAGCTTTGAGCTCGGTGGAGTCCGAGTACATGGCACTCTTCCGTGCCGTACGGGAGATTGTGTGGCAGCGGCGTTTGTTGGCTGAATTGGGGGAGGAGCAGCAAGGACCTACCCCACTGTACTGTGACAGCCAGGGTGCCATTGCTCTTGCTAAGAACCCTGTGTTGCATGGACTCACGAAGCACATGAGGGTGAAGTGGCATTGGACGAGGAGCATGGTAACCGCGGGTGAAGTTGAGTTGCGCTACGTGAAGACCACGGGGCAGCCGGCTGACATGATGTCCAAGAGGCTGGTGGAGCAGCAGCATTGGAAGTGTTGCAAGCTGGCTGGGATGGCTCTGAACTGAGAGAGCAACATATCCTAAGGCCAACAATCCGAGGGGGAGTTTGTTGGTGCAACCCTACGGTTTGCACTCGGCTTGTTGTCCGTGTGCGTGCATGTGTGTGTGTATGGAATGGTATGAGGGCATGGGATAATATATATTTCATGCTTATAATTGTGTGTGAATGTTGAGTCATGATGTCGAGTGTGCGTGTCGAGTCAATAGCGAGTTATCGCTAGACGCGTGTTACGCGGTCGTTTGTGTCTCGCGCGCGGTTTCTATTTTGTCGTGCGCGGTTTCTATTTTGTCCTGTGTCGAACGTTCGGTGTGTCGCAGGTGTGTGCAGCAGACCCATCAAGAACTCAAGGATGAGTTTGTGATGAAGAGCCCGAGCCTTGGTGTCAAGCCTCAAGTGATTTCGAAGCTCGCCAAAAGGGTACACCTCAAGATATTGAAGATAGTTACATTACTTTGTGTAGTGTAACATTTCACTTGGTGTAGGCCCTAGTGAAGGGTAGTTTCGAGACCCTTCGTGGTTGGGGACAGTGTGGCACTGTTCCACATCACTGTACCTCGGCTCTTGGGGTTTGTAGGAGCTGGGAGTCATTCCCAACTCATAACTCTTCCTAACTCTTCCTATCTTGTGTTCTAAGACTAGAGTGGCTGCCATAGTGCCGTTCGTTCAAACTGACGCTGTGTCGTCAATACTTGGTGAAATCGTGCGATCTAAATTGCCTATTGTAGGCGACAATAAGAAGCTCCAGATCCAAGTTGAATCAAGTCATTTGAAGCTGTGACCAGAACGCTATGAAGGTTTGAAGCCGCTGTGCAGAAATCCGACTGTGCACTCTATCTTTCGTTTTAGGCACATTGGAGCCTACTGTGACTATAACAGGCACACCCGCCAACGGATACCACGACGGCGACGGTTCCCTTGCTCGCCAAAGTCGATGAGCCTGCTGATGAGGATGTTCTTGCTCCTCCCTTCCCCGTCGCAGATCCGCCTGCGTCGACACTTTTGTCGGCCACCGGCGATGAGGGGAGCCTTGAGGCGTCGCCTGTGGCGCCGGCCAGTGGCATCGCCGGCGGTCGACAAAACACCAAGCTAGTCGACCAGGATGAAAATTCGTCGACGACAGGGGAGCAGCAGACAGGGGAGCCGGTTGAACAAGAGGCATCACCAGGGGTGCAATCGACAAGGGAGCTGACGAAGTTAGCAGAAGACTTGGCCGTCGACGAAGAAGGGGAGCTGTCGGCAGGAGAAGAGTCCACCGACAGCGACGTGGTGGAGGTGCCGATCACGAAGCCTGAGCTGCGACGCACTGGTCGAGCTCGACGGCCGCCGGAGCGGCTGAGCTTCCACACCTGCCTACCACCAGCTGCCTTCACCACTGTGTACGACGAGGTCGACGACGACCTGTTGTACGACAACCCCAAGGAGGATGAAGAACTGCCAGAGCTCGACCCCGACGTACATGCCGACCCCGAGCACCGCTGGGACATCGCCACGATGACAGTGAACGAGGCGCTGGCGAGTTGGAAGGGTGAGGCGGTGAGGGCCGCCATGGAAGAAGAGATCCGCAGCCTCACCGGCATGGGCACTTGGGAGCTGGTCGAACGCCCACGCGGGGTAAACATCATGAAGAACCGATGGGTGCTGACAACCAAGTACCGCATCGACGACACCGTCGAGCGCGAGAAGGCGAGGCTGGTCGTAAAGGGCTTCACGCAGGTGTGCGGTGCCAACTACGACGAAACGTACTCACCGGTGAGCAGCTACATCACGTTGAGGATCTTCCTCAGCATCGTCGCCGTCCTCAACCTCAATCTGATGCAACTCGACATGAAGAACGTTTTCCTGCAAAGCAAGCTCGACAGGGTGCTCTACATGTACCAGCCGGACTACTTCGACGATGGGACCGGCCGGGTGTGTAAGCTGCTGAAGAGCCTCTACGGGCTGAAGCAGTCGCCGCTGCTGTGGTACAGGGCACTCGACGGAGTGCTGCTGGGCGCTGGCTGGAAGAAGAGCCAGGTTGACGAGGCGCTCTACTTCAAGGCCAGTGATGACGGGTTGACCTGCTGGGTGCTGGTCTACGTTGACGATCTGCTCGCCGCCAGCAGCAGCCCCGCGATGCTGAAGGAGCTAAAGGGGCTGTTAGAGGCTGCCTTTGAGCTGCGTGAGATCTCGCCGGTCGTCAAGTACCTCGGGCTGGAGATCGTGCGTGACATGCCAGCAAGGAAGCTGTGGCTTCACCAGCAGGGCTACGCCGATAAGCTGCGTAGGCGCTTCATCGACGAGGAGCAGGGCGGTCGAGTCCCGAAGACGCCGGTCTCGGTCGATGCCTACGCCGGGCTGACATTCGACGACGAGGAGGCCCAGGAGCACGAGGAGGAGGAGTACCGGCAGAAGGTTGGCTCGCTGCAGTTCGCGGTGACGACGACAAGGCCGGACATCGCGTTTGCCTGCAGTAAGCTGGGAAGCGGTCTCATGGTGAGGAGCGACCAGCATTGGCGAGAGGTCGACCGCTGCCTCGCCTACCTCGCTAACACCCGCGACACCGCCCTGGAATTCGGCGGTGGACCAGAGTCGCTGGAGCTGATTGGCTATGTGGACGCCGACGATGCGGGCGACAAGCAGAACCGGACGAGCACGGGAGGCTACGTGTTCGTCTACGGAGGGGCCGCCGTCTCCTGGTCGAGCTCGCGCATCAAGTGCGCGACATTGTCGTCAACAGAGTCGGAGTACGTTGCGACCACAAATGCAGGCAAGGAGGGACGCCGACTTCGCTTCCTTCTTGCGGAATTCAAGCTGCTCGGCGCTGGGAAGCCGACCATCCTGCGCGTCGACAACAAGTCGGCAATTACGGTCGCTGCGGGCTTGGGGTTGACAGGCAACCTCAAGCACATGGAGCGACGCTATGCCTGGCTGCCGCACATGGTGAGGCGCGGGAAGTTCGTACTGAGGTACATCCCGACCACCGAGCAGCCGGCAGACTTCCTGACGAAGGCGCTGCACTTTCCGGCTTTCAACCGGTGCACTGTCGCCATCGGCCAAGTTCGTCTGGCCGATATCGGCGACGGCGACGATGATGCGCAGCAGTAGGTGCCGTGCCCTTCTGCACGGCTGGTGCGGTGACGGCGTGCTTTGTGCGGGATGCACGCCAAGGACGAGTTTTCTCCGTGGAGCACTGCCGTGTGGGCTGGAGGCCCAAGCGTGAGCGTGGCAGGGGAGTGCTAACGGGAATGAAGTGTTGGCCCCGCCCTCGCTTGGGCAACGCCGACGACTTGGTCGGATGTACGGGAGTAGCAGCCGACCATCCGCAGTGGGAGAGCTGCTCGACACGCTTTGTCGAGCTGCAGGGGACCGCTGTGGTGTTGCTGTCGACCAGGGAGCTCGACAGCTGCAACTGACTGGTCTGGGCGACGGGTGGGTCGTCGACTAGGAGGGGCTGCTCGACCGGGAGGTCGACAGAGCAGTCCGTCGACCTGAGAAGTGAGCAGCGGTCGACGAGGGGAGCTCGTCGACTACAGCTGACAGTTTTGGTCGACGGAAGGGGTCCGTCGACCAAGGGGTAGCTCGACGGGAGCTGTGATCGACCAGAGGCACTTGGGGTTGTCCAGGTCGACCGGGTAACCTGCTCGGCGAGTTCTGCGGAGGCACACAAACGTCGCCGAGGTCGCGATGGCGAAGGTGACTTCGGATTGGTATCCCGAAGTCGATGTGGCTCGTCAGGCGCAGACAACAGCCGACGTATGCACAACGGTGCAAGTCAGGCCAATCGTCTGCGCGCATCGGTGAGCGTGAGCACTGTTGGCTACTACGAAGCAACGCTGGACAGCCGCTCTGCTGCAGCGTTGGCACACCGTCGACCTGCTGTGTTAGCAGGTCGCCTTTCTGCAGTGCTGGCACGGCTCATCTACGCAACGCTGGCAGGCGGTCGACCATGCTGTGCTGTCAGTCGACCAGGCTAGCTGCAGAGTTGCTATGTGCCTGATGTAGTCATTCTTGTCATTGCCTGTTTGAACAATTCTGTAATTCCAACTTTGCTAGTGAAACTCTTTGCCGATTTCTCTCGTGCTTGTGCAAGCACTAAGGAACTAGGCAAAGCTAAGATCACTCCTAGTAGTTCGTGCCAACCCCGTAGTCTAGCTCACCACCTTTGTAGAGTAATTCTCCACAGTGTCGTCCCTCTCAACCATATGAGCTCGTAGCTTCTTCAAGTACTGGCTCCCTTGCTTCCCTTGCATCGCCTTGAGGTCGTCCTTCGTGTTCCAACGAGCGGCCGCGAGTGATGTCAGCTCTGCGTCCAACCACACTCGCTTGTTGCGCTTCGCCGGCGGGCGCTTCTCCTTCTTCGATCGACGTGTGCTGCGGTCGTCACCGCTTCCTACTTCGGCACCGTCCGAATCTTCCTCTTCGTCGTCACTGCCGGCCTTGTAGTTGTCGGAATCGGCATCACTGTCCGATTCCGACACGATCTCCTCAAGATCGTCGTTGCTGACGTCCGTGTCGCCCCCAGTTTCGTCGTCGTCGTGCCCAGGACCGCTGCTAGTGCTGGCGCCAGCAGAGTCGCGCTTTGTCTTTGCAATACGCTTGATGGAAGGGGACGGCTTCCCCTGCTTTTGCTGCTCCTTCATCCATGCGACATACGGGGGGTCTTCCATCGGTTCATCGTCGCTAAGTTTCTCCTTTCCCTTGCCGCGTGCGCTTCGACGTGGAGGCATTGCTAAAAACGTAGATAGCGGGCTGGTTTGGAAGCTCGGGAAGACTTGTGAGGGAGATCTGTTTGCTCATGCTTGTGCTGATTGCCCAACTGCTGGAAACCCTTGCGTGGGGAAGTTGCAAGAGGGGTGTTTGGTTGGGTTGGGATCTGGAGCCGCACAGATCTGCATGTAACTCTACCCACCGGGAATTTTGACGGAGTTGAGGGTGGGGTGAGTGTCGCTCAACCAGATGAAGGAGTTCGTGTATCATGGAATGGCGCGTCTCAATTGGATGCGACTGTCGTGGGGCCTGAATTTTAGGCGGGAAAACCCACGCGCCAGTTTGGGGGTCGCATGAAGGCATTGGATCCAAAGTGGTGTTTTGTGTTGCTTGAGTCATCCGCAAAATGCGGATGCCCGGAACAGTGCCCATGACCGGAACCAAAGATACGCCCTTACTCGTTTCAATGTCGGTATCTTCTACGGTATCTCAATGTATAAAGTTGGTTTTAACGCCGTGAGACTATGTCTTGTGGCCGAACCAAATTAGAATATCGATAAATAATAATAATGCTGCATGAATTGCCGGGCATCAGTCCCGCTATGCACCATGATGCATTGCTGAACGGGGGATACTTGAGCAAACATGTGTTTGCACCGCGCGAACATTTTGGGCCAAGCTCATGCGCTTTTTGCCTCGGTGAAGGACCAAAGCAGAGGCAAATACCCAGAGAGGTGATGATTGCTGGTAGTAAGTCCCCACCCACAGATGATCCTGAAGTGGCCCTGTCAAGATAGATGGGACTTCCGAAGGATGAGGTTGCGGGATCAATCCCCAGAGTCGGCGAGTTCCGCCAGCCCCCCAGAAAGGGGTTTCACACTGCTCATCTGGAAGTGGATATATCCTTACCTCGATACTCAGTGAGGCGTGTAACCAAGTGGGTAGGCAGATTACGATCGACGGCTGGGGGTAACCCAAAAAGGGTTCTCCCCCCTCCTTTACCTTTACCCCACCCACAGATGGTTATGGTTTGAGACGGCAACGATGGCATACGCCTCTAGCAGGGAAATAAGAGGGTGAGAAATTTTTGTTGCTCTAAATGAGTTACTGAAAAGAGAAGGATGAAAGCCTATTGAATATTATTATAATGTAGTATTATACATTCATAAGATTATACCAGTAGTACATGCAGTTGAGAAGCTGTGCTCATTATTCAGCGAATCCCACAATAGCGACACATCGAAATGAGAATGACTTCTGTCAGAATTTACAGCAGCCGTCGAATCCGAAATCCTCGCTCTGAATTTGATCCAACATCCCATCCCACCCTCCTCCCCTTACTGACAAAAAGCCGCGTCGGGTAGATTGTGTTGCTTCTTACGCCCAAGCGCCTGAAACTGGAACCAGGATTTTTGTTGTGAAGGCCACTTCATCGCCTTCCATCGACTCGCACGATTCACCACTCTCAGACTGCGGCTTCGAGTCAGACTGCTCCGACTCCCTCACGATCAGTCGCTTGATGAACGGCGGGAAGAACGGCCACAGTCGCTGCTGCAGCTCAAGCAGCTGCCAGTCGTCACATGTGACCACCCCACGGCAGATCGACGCGCCGCAGTGGCAACTGAAGTTGTCACTGCTGGTGCGGACGACGCCTGCGTTGGTGCTCCCGTAGTCGATGCTCAACTCTTCGCCTTGCACGATGTCCCGCAAGGCCACCACCGTCACCGAGTCTTCCAATCCGCAGTTTGGGTCGCACGAGTGGTTGATAAAGTCGGGCGTCTCGGGCCCACGCGTCGGATGCGGCACCTGCCAGAGGTGATCGTTGACACGCAGCGAGAGCTCTTGCGTGCGCTCGTCGCTTCCCAGCAGGTAGTCGAGGCCGACAAGCTTGCCGGCGAAGACGAGAAGCGGTTCGCCACGTCGGACGCTCGCCAATGCGAACATCCCCTTGAAGCCGTCCGCGCCGCCTTTGTAGCGAGGAACCACGCGCGGGTCGTACCACCCCGACTCGGCCATCTTCCGCTCGATATAAGCCGAGCAGTGGCCGGCGAACCGCCGCTGCCAGTCGTGCAAGCGCCACTCGGTGAATGTGAGCGTGTCACGGCAGCACGCGGCGCCGCAGCGGCAGTGCAGGCCGGCATGCATGCTACCCTCCGTCTCCGTGCAGGCGTAGTCGTACGTGACGTGCTCACCCGGGCGAATGTCGCGCAGAGCGACCATGCAAGTAGCGGTAGCGTACCACGTGTTGGGGTCGCACGAGTGGTTGTAATAAAAGCTCGGATCTTCGTCGGGGTCAGTTATCGTGTCGTACATGTCGTCACCGACCATGTACGAAAAGTGAATCATCATTTCGCGCTTCTTTTGATCGGGTTCCGCTGATAAGTCACGAGCGTGGTACACTCGCCGCGCAGCGGCCTCTTCTTCGTCCCAATCGCAAACGACCTCGCCTTGTGCGATAAAGCTGCGCGCGAACAGCCCGCAGCATCGGAAACCGTAGAGCTGGTGCTCCTTCACGACGATGTGCGGGTGGAGACCCATGATGGAGGAGCGAGAACGGTTGGAGGATGAGTGTGTGTGAAGCGTGCAGTCTGATGATGCGAGGAAATGGTGCGCTGAATTAGTTCTATCATTGCTTGAAAGTTGAGACTGATCCAAAACGCCGTGAGATGCTGTCTTTATGGATTCTAGGGGAATTGGTGTGGAGGCGTGATACACTGAACGAAGGCAGAGGCCCTCAAGGTGAGGTTAAGGAACTGTAAGTCAATCACCCACCAAAAATCGTTCGCGTTCCACACGAAAGTCGGCCCCATTCGCCCAACGAAATGCTGAGGCCTCGAGGTGAGGTGATGGAATCGGAGGCCAATCACCCACCTAGTATGATCGCATTCCAGACGAAGATCGCTTCCATCCGCCCAGAACGAAGGCGGAGGCTCGTCGATGTGAGGTGATGGAATTGGAAGCACATCACCCCACCTAGTATGATCACGTTCCAGACGATGATCGCCCCCCAAAGGCAGAGGCTCCTCAAGGTGAGGTGAATTGGAAGTCGATAATCTGGTGATAGACTTCTGATTCCATCTGGTACGTTTCTTGTACATTATTTGCGGTCTAATCTGTTTTGTCACGGTGCAAAACGGTGTAAGAGAAAACTTCTGACACCGTATCTAACCGTTTTAAAAGCGGTTAGAAACGTACGAGTTGCAATTTCCCTACCATTGTTATGCTCCAGTGATGATATGCATGCATGCTTGGCGGATGGTCAATTGTCTTGGGCGAAGAATGACGTTCGCAACAATCGTAAATTGTCATGGGAGTTGATCGCACGGTTTGCAGCCTAGGCGTACAACTCATCCATTCGTTGCCACACCAGACATTCGATAATACCCATCGCCTGGAACGCGATCATGTGTGCGTGGAAGAACCCTGAAACGGGAACACCGAATGAGTGATTGACGTGTGGCAACTTCCGCCAAGGCAGAGCATCAGCGGGAAGCCTATTTCTGAGAATTCAGCACGGAGCGTAGGATTTCTCGATCCGACGGTAAAGATGAAAATCGAAAATCGAGTCATCTCCGCATCTCACGCTTTGTGAGAGTGGAATCGCGTTGCGACCAATACCGTTCCACAGTGTACATTCCCCATGGGCAACACATGGATTTGAATCTCTCATGGTCAGCCAGGGGGCTGAAACTTGAACCTGTGACTACCCTGGACACTCTAGCTGCTGCTGCTGCCAGCCAGCTCATTTCCTCTCGAACAATTGAATCAACCAAGCTCTCTTCTTCACGAAGTGCGTGACAAAAGAATCTCACGCATCAGCCCCTTTTCTCGTCTCGGTAGCTTATCGATTCAACACGATGATCCGAGCAATCCTGGCTATAATACACGGAGGAGCGAACCATAGCGTGAAAGATTGACTGAGAAAGACGATAGCCAAAAAGGAGTCTAACAGAACAGATACCGCTACTCACCAACTATTGGACAACCAGACGCGTGCGAGTTATTTCTATCCAAAGCAGGGGGGGGAGACCCAGTTCAGTCGAACGGGCGAACAGACCGATGGAATAACAAACTGACAGTAAAAGCAAGCAGGAAATTCCGTCGTAGGCAGCCAAGCGACACGAAAGCAACAGATTTTACCTGTCGACAGCGACAGTTGAGGCGGGTCGAGGTGCCAGCAGCACCCCAGTCCGACCAGTGTCTCCGAAGTTGCGATTCAATGGACGGAGGCGAGATGATGATATCCCTGGATCTGGTTCAGCCGCAGCAGAAGCAGCAGCGAACTGGCAATCCTGTGGCCGCTGATCGGAGTGTCAGCGAGACGCGTTACTACTCTGACGATGCGACAATTACCGGCGACATTTGCGACAAGGAGGAAGGACGGTTGCTGCTCGCAGGGGCGTGCGACAGTCGCGAGGATGGCGGAGCATCGATGCGACGATCGGCGGCAGAAGCGACGGCCACGGGTGATGGCCACGGCACCAGCAGCGGTTCTGCTTCTGCTACTGGTTGTGGTGATGCTGATGATTTCGGGGAGGTGGAAGAAGGCGAGGGGGACGATGGAGAGCCGAGCCTATGGTCGGCATTGGCGTTTGCATGGGTGAGCGCGCTGCCTGCTTGGCTGGCTGGTTGTTTGGTTCCATCCAAGTAACTATCTCTCTTCCTTGCTTCCTTCGGCGTAGCGCGAC
This sequence comes from Closterium sp. Naga37s-1, assembly GCA_947471745.1. Classification (NCBI taxonomy): domain Eukaryota; kingdom Viridiplantae; phylum Streptophyta; class Zygnematophyceae; order Desmidiales; family Closteriaceae; genus Closterium; species Closterium sp. Naga37s-1. The sequence continues at coordinate 72,277 of CANJKZ010000036.1, read as the reverse complement.
TCAGGTTGCGCGACTCGTCCTAGGGAGCTTAGGTTGCGTGTGCGCGACTCAATTTTCTTGCCTCTCAACTGTTGGTGCAACCCTACGGTTTGCACTCGGCTTGTTGTCCGTGTGCGTGCATGTGTGTGTGTATGGAATGGTATGAGGGCATGGGATAATATATATTTCATGCTTATAATTGTGTGTGAATGTTGAGTCATGATGTCGAGTGTGTGTGTCGAGTCAATAGCGAGTTATCGCTAGACGCGTGTTACGCGGTCGTTTGTGTCTCGCGCGCGGTTTCTATTTTGTCGTGCGCGGTTTCTATTTTGTCCTGTGTCGAACGTTCGGTGTGTCGCAGGTGTGTGCAGCAGACCCATCAAGAACTCAAGGATGAGTTTGTGATGAAGAGCCCGAGCCTTGGTGTCAAGCCTCAAGTGATTTCGAAGCTCGCCAAAAGGGTACACCTCAAGATATTGAAGATAGTTACATTACTTTGTGTAGTGTAACATTTCACTTGGTGTAGGCCCTAGTGAAGGGTAGTTTCGAGACCCTTCGTGATTGGGGACAGTGTGGCACTGTTCCACATCATTGGAGCATCACAGTTTGACTTCATAGCTTTGATGCCCTTTGCCAGGGGCGACGAGCTGTTCTCCTCTTCTCCACCCCCTCTCCTCCCCGTCTCCTCCTCTTCTCCACCCCCTCTCCTCCCCGTCTCCTCTTCTCCTCCCTTTTCTCCTCCCGTCTCCTGCCCCTCTCCTTTCCCTCTCCTCCCCCCTCTCCTCCCCTCACTCTCCTCCTCTCCTCCTCCGTCCAGATTCAAGCATCACAGTTTGAGTTCATAGCTTTGATGCCATTCACCAAGGGAGCCGAGCTCTTCACGTCGTACGGCCCCAAGGTGAACGAGGAGCTGCTGCTGGGCTACGGCTTCGTGCTGGACGGAAACAAGTAGGAGAACGTGCTGCTCTTCCGCACGCTGCTAGATGCAGTGAACCTGGTCGCCCTCGTCCTGCACCGCGACGCCGCCCGCCCCGGCGAGTGGGTGGTAGGCCTGGGTGGCTTGGGTGGGGCGACTGAGAAGGGCGGCAAGACAGGGGAGGCTAGGGATGTGAGTGAGTGCCACGAAGGGATTGAGGGAGAGGGAGAGGAAGAGGAGGAGGGGAAGAAACGGACATGTGCAGCGAAATACGGGGATGAGGCTGTGGAAGGTGGTGGTGCGGCTGTGAGTGCAGAGGCGGGCAGCAAAGGGGATATGGAGCTGAAGCAGGGCTTGGCACGCATCTGGGGAGAAGGGCTGGGTGACTGGCTGGTCAACGAGGGTGCTGATGGTGATGCGGATGGTGATGATGATGATGATGATGATGATGATGATGATGATGATGATGATGATGATGATGATGATGATGATGATGATGATGATGATGATGATGATGATGATGATGATGATGATGATGATGATGATGATGATGATGATGATGATGATGATGATGGTTATGGTTATGACTACGAGGAGGACAACGATGAGGAGGATGATGATGAAGAAGCCGCCGGGAGCAGGTGGGGCAAAAGCAAAGTGCAGGAGCGAGGGAAGAAGCGGAAGAACAGCAACAGAAACAAGCACAAAAACAAGAAAAAGAGCAAGGGGAAGAGCAAGAGCGGCAGCAGGCATGGAAAGCAGAAGCAGAAGAAGAGCAAGAAGCAGCAGCAATCAGACTCCCCAACAGCCAAGCTTCTGCGAGTGCGGCAGGCGCTCTGGCGGGTGGCAGCCAAGGCAGTAGAAGCAATCGCCAGGGAGCACGCCAAGGCAGAGAAGCAGTTCGTGCACGTGGGAGCCATGCCTCAGTACTTGGCTCGGCAGGAGATCAGGAGGGAGAGCGAGGCAGACGAGGTGAATGGCGGAGTGGAGGTGCTGGCAGGGAAATACAAAGACCCGAGTTTTGGCGTGTCCGTGTGGCGTGGGGGGATTGTGGAGCCGAATCTCATGGCGGTGTTTGCTGCTGTGTGGTACTACCTCAAGCACCATTCAGGTGAGACTCGCATGGGAGTGTTGGTTGAATGAGGGGAGGAGGGGATGGGGGGGGGACGAGGGTTGAGAGAGGCAAGCAACGGGGTGTGTCTGTAGTTAGGAGTAGCAGCAGGGGGTTGGAGGGAGAGAGCGAGGCGGACGAGGTGAATGGTGGGCTGGAGGTGCTGGCAGGGAAGTACAAGGACCCGAGTTTTGCCGTGTCCGTGTGGAGAGGTGGGATCGTGGAGCCGAACCTGATGGCGGTTTTTTCTGCTGTGTGGTACTATCTCATGCACCAGTCAGGTGAGAGCTGCTGGGTAAGCTTCGAACGATGAGTTTGAATCTGAGAGTCTATCTTTCTGGCATTCCTGTGTGGAGCCGAGCCGAGCCGAACCTGTCGGCTGTGTTCGCTGCTGTTTGGACTACATGGAGCGATGATTGGGTGTTAGGGTTTTTTTTTTGAATTATTGTGTTCCTGATAGTACATTCAAGGGAGTGTCCAAACGTGTTGGCTGTGTTCGCTGCACTGTGGTACTACCTCAAGCACCTTCCAGGTGAGTGAGATTTATTGCTTTCTGCCCTCTGTTACTCAGTTAACATCCAAGGGAGTGTCTGAATGTGATAGCCTAATCCTACATCCTCCCCTTCCCCTGTATTCTCTCGCCCTCTCTCCTCCAGAGCCCCCGGCCGACATGGCCAGTTCGGTGCTGTACCTGGGGTGGGCTGTGAGCAACAGTGGGTGTCGGGACGCACATGTTGATGGATAGCCTAGTCACGTTTCAACTCCTTCCCCTATACGTTCTCTCGCCCTCTCTCCTCCAGAGCCCCCGGCCGACATGGCCAGTTCAGTGCTTTACCTGGGGTGGGCCGTGAGCAACAGTGGCTGTCGGGACCCACATGTTGATAGCCAAATCATGCATTCACCCCTTACTCTTTCTCTGCTCTCTCCCCTCCCTCCGTCAGAGCCCCCATCGGACATGGCCAAGTCAGTGCTGTATCTGGGCTGGGGAGTGAGCAACAGCGGCTGTAGGGACGTGGCCTCTCCCTTCTCCAACGTGCTGCCCGCCCTGCAAGCAGCGGCTGACACCGTTCGTCTGCTAGCGCAGGCGCGGCTGCAGCAGATGCCGACCAGCATAGAAGAGGACGAAGCGATCCTGAGGGAGCTGGAGCGGTGCAAGAGCGGCGGGAAGATGGGGGCGGGTGGTGGGGAGGGGGTGAAGGGTGGGAAACTGGGGAAGGAAGGAAAGAAGAAGCCAGCACAGAGCAAGCAGCAGCAGAAGGCGAAGCTGACGAGCCTGGAGGAGGAAGTTTCCGCAAAGCGACTCAGCCGGCGCCGGCGCCGGCGTGCTGTTAGCGAGGGGAGGATCAGCGATGACTACAGCGATGATGACAACAACGAGGGTGACAACACCGAGGAGGAAACGGACCTAGAGCTCGGGAGCAGGAGCGATGAAGAGGAGGCGATAGATTGTGATGCGTGGGCGCGAGAGCGGGCCAGTGGGGAGAGCGAGGAGGAAGGCGGCGGGTCGGAGAGCGGGAATGGCAGCGGCGGTAGTAGTGGGGGTGCGAAGAGGCTTACTGTGATGCGGGTGCGGTGTGGGTGTGAGGAGTTTAGGGCGGAGGCGGATGAGCGGATGGTGGCGGTGCGGTTCCGGAAGGCCAAGAAGGCGGTGCTGAAAGAAGTGGTGGACCGGCTCAGAAAGGCGTGCCCTTCCTCCCCCACTGCTTTCCTCTGAAATGACGTTTGAGCCGACTCAAAAGTCACTTCGTTTTGAGTCGACTCGGAAGGCTACGGTAAGAAGGTGGTGATGAAAGAGGTGGTGGAGTGGCTAAAAAAGGCATGCCCTGCCTCCACCACTGCTTTTCTCTGAAAATCCAAGTCCATGGCCTCTTGTGATTCCACACCTGATTTCCCTGTGGTAATCCCTTCCTGAATTCCTTGTAGTACACCGCACCCTGTCATGGGGGTTCGTTGGTAGCTGTCCACCTGTGGTCTTTGTTTTGCGCAGAGACTGTGCCAGCCAGCTGGTAGGCATGGGGGGGAGGAGCATCGGAGTGCACTGTGCGGCGAGCTGGCAGAGCCACTGTTTGTTGTCGCTGCCTTGTTTCACCTGTCTCTGATGCAGCTCACCGTGCTTGGTCGTCTGGCCGCATTGCTACCACTAGATAGTGATAACCCAATTTAGCGCTGCTTTCTACATAGAACTTTCAATAAGTGTTTGCAACAATCACCACACCAATACTTGTGTTTTGACAGCTGGAGCTGCCCACATCCCGCTTTGGATACCACCAGAAACACCTGGAAACATAAAAATATGATAATTAGCAGGAGACATACCAGTAACACAATCTCATGTTCCTTGTACTTCGACGCATCATCCCCACCAACCGATTTGCACACCACGCCTTCATCTTCCCGCTTTATGAGACAGCCCACAATGCTTGAGCTGAGCATGGCTGCTTTTTCACCTCCCGAAATTAGGGTTTAGTCAATGGCATCAGCTCGCGTGACCTGCTCCACCAACTCCCTCACAATCAGCCGCTTCGGCGGGAACGATAACCTCTGCTGCAGCTCAGGCATCCGCCACTGGCGCTGCGAATGCGGCAGCCCGACGCGCCGACGCGCCGCACTCGCAGGCCGACGCGCCGCACTGACAGCGGAAGTTGTCACTGAAGGGTGCGGTTGGCGCCTGAGTTAGTAATGCTGCCGTAGTCGATGCTCAACTCTTCGCCTGGCGCGATGTCCCGCAAAGCCACCACCGTCACCAAGTCTTCTTCCATTCCGCAGTTTGGGTCGCTCGAGTGGTTAATGAGTTCGGGCGTCTCGGGCCCACGCGTCGGATCTGGTTTCTGCTCGTTTAACGACTCGGAGTCGTTTATTTGCAGCGAGAGCTGTCGCGTGCGCTCTTCGCCGGCAACCTTGCCGGCGAAAACGAGAACCCGTTCCCCGCGTCCAATGCTCGCCAAAGCAAACAGCCCCTTGGAGCCGTCCGCGTCGCCCTTGTAGCGCGGAACCACGCGCGGATCGTACCACCCCGACTCGGCCATCTTCCGCTCGATATAGGCCGAGCAGTGGCCGGCGTTTCGCTGCTGCCAGTCGCGCGAGCGCCACTCGGAAAATTTGAGCGTGCCGCGGCAGCACGTGGCGCCGCAGCGGCAGAGAAAACCGGCGTGCATGCTGCCCTCCGTTTCCGTGGATGCATAGTCGTACGTGATTTGCTCGCCGGGTTGAATGTCTCGCAGGGCGACCATGCAACGTGGGTTAATGTACCACGAGTTGGGGTCGCACGAGTGGTTGTAATAGAGGCTTGGGTCCTCGTCGGGGTCGGTTGTTGTGTCGTACACGTCGTCCTCGACCATGTACGAATATCGAATCATGATCTCGCGCTTCTCCTTATCGGGTACCGCCAATAAGTCATGAGCGTGGTAGTACACTCGCCGCTCTTCTTCCTCAATGTCCCAATCGCAAACGATCTCGCCTTTTGCGATTAAGCTGCTCGCGAAGAGCCCCCGGCATTGGAAACCGTAGAGCTCGTGCTCTTGCACGACCATGTGCGGGTGGAGACCCATGATGCAGGATCAGGAACGAGTGGGGTGGTACAACTAGACGTGCAGTCTGATAATTGGGAACGCTCTGAAGTTGAATATACTTACTGAGAAATGTAATGTACGTGTACTGTATTATATCGCTGCTAGATCATCTCGACGATCAATATGATGTTGAGGTGAAGGAATCTCGAGGATCTCAACAAGTGTCGAAGGCAGGCATCTCGAGGTGATGGAAACAGGAATTTCCCAAGGGAAGAGATCATCGAGAAGCCGAACATCAGCAGAGAAGTGGCCGAATTAGGGCCGCGTGAGTCGCACCCCTAGTACTTAGGTCCGAACCTGCGTACGAGCCTTCTTTTTTTCGAGCCATAACAAATATAAACCCCTATTGGATGGCATGATTTTAGGGAGAAATCAACCCTCAACACTCTGCGACAAGGTGTTTAGGGTTGACTTGTTTCTAAACAAAATTCTGTCCGCTTGTTGGGTGTTTAGGCTCGAAAGTTGTTCAGGCTAGTTGCGGCGCTGGTTCGGCACTGCTTCGAGGGGGTGCGACTCACACGGCCCTAATTCGGCCATCTCTCTGCTATTACTCGGCCCTAATTTGGTCATTTCCGATTTCCCAACCACTCGCGGGTTCTGTGGCGGTGGAGAAGTGTGAGACGGCAACTACATGGGAGTTTTACGCCAAGGCGTTACATTGGTAAGAGACGTTAGGGGAACAGAAACACGGTGTTCTTCTGCCTCAGAAGCACGGCGGCACTAACTACTGTTACTGTAATGATCTATCACTGGCTGCAGGATCCCGCAAATGACAGTAATCCACCTGTCACATACTGGTGGAGAACCACATCTATCTTCTGGACAGCTGTCACCTCAGTACTCAGGGCGTCCCCTCCCCACCCCGCGTTTGCCCGCCATAGATGGAAATTCGGACACATAAGAAGTAATCTTTTGTTTCTTGTATATATATGGATATGCCCCAAATTTGATGTACTGGATTTTCTGGACGAAACTATTTCTTTTTGAAGGAGATGCTTCGGATACATCATTCAAACCCTAACTTCCAGAAATGCTTTGGCAGAGTATGCAGACAGTTGTCATTTCAGTCGCGTGCCATTTAATTCAGCAAACAAATTGAAATCCTTGAGCAAAAAAACAACAGTCGGGGTAGCTTTAGAAGGAAAAGTAGGCGGGCAACAGCTGGTGTCCAAACTTCAGATGGCGGGAAAATGTAGGGACGCCATCTCACATGTGACTGTGATGAAAACACTGTGCTGTACCAAGTGTACCCCGTTGCCCTGTCAACTGTATATTCCAGGGGGGCAACTTCAAGCCGGGTTTTCGATCGAACCTGGACAGGGTCAGCAGCAGCTTGGAGCGAGCCGCTGGTGTTAGCAAGCGGACTCAGTCACATTCGAGGAAACTACGACAAACAACGGAACGGACTGTCATAAAAATTTTCAGGGAACACGGGCAGCCACTGGTGCAAGCAGTCTCAGGTCCCATTTGAGTGTGTTGGACGAACAAGGGGTCTGAGATATTTCGACCTCCGTAAGGACGTGGACCGGATCGAGGCGATCTGAGGCTGATTAGAGGCGACCCACATTCTCAACCGTGGGATGAGAGAAGATGGATGGTTGGGAATGTGGGTCGGTTCTGGTCATTGCGATCAGCCTCCGATCGCCTCGATCCGTTCCACGTCGTAAGCACCCCGCTTCTGGCACTCGAGTTTTGATTAAGACAACGTACAGCAAGTTCATACTGACCGTTAGTGAACACGCCCTTAAATTCACCACACCGCGATATGGTCCTAAGATTTTGTAACCGCTTATCTCACACATGCGAGGTGTGGTGTGGAGAGGTTGAGCACACCTGTAATATCTTTTCTGCCAATAGTAATTTGCGGGATCCATGTGGTCGATGTTACAGTTCTGTAGACCACGGATGCCAACGTGTACACACTGGAAACTGTAGGGTACACCTTCGATTTGTATTCCGTGCAGGCGAACAACGTGCGGATCATTTTCATCCTGGCTCTCAATGGTCTACACCTAGTCCGCGGTATTTTAACCGCCGCTATCTTAACCGCGCGAGAGTACTTCTCTTTGGTCAGACTTGTTTAAACGAGTAGTTCGAAAATTAATGAGGGTATAATCTAACATTCCCTTCGCGAGATCCGGCAGTTAAAACACTGCCAATGCCGATATTCCCCCTATTTCGGAGCACTAAGTGTGCGTTTCTTCAGACGGAAAAGCATCCGGCTGTAAACTAATAGCCTTGAAATCTTTGGGTGCCCATCTCATTACCCGAAAACGAATAAAGGGTGTTTGAAACAAAACAGTTCACGTGGTTAAAATACCGCGGACTAGGTGTAAGTCAGGAAAGTTGAAACCGCCCCCAAGCGTGATCAACCACGTATGATCCAGACATTCCACAATGCTCTCCGCCTCACGGCAGCCATGGATTCTACCGAGACCCTGGAACTCGCCAATGTACCACCTATTGTACGACATTCCCGCTAATAACATAACCATTGAGATCGTCTTCTCTCAGGGTACCAGAGGATATTTTTTAAATGTTCAAACAGAGAACATTCGTCCCTATCCCCTGAAGACGAGCAGAAGTCATGGTTTCGGGATTTCCGTGCGAGGTTATTTCAACATGGCATTTCCAAGGTTCCAAGCTACTTTCAAGGCTTCCATCAGGCATCAGCATGCAGGCATTGCTACAACTACAAAGGACGTCCAGTTCGTGCTCAGTTTTTATTATTCTCAGGTACTGCACTGGCTCTGGTGGCTGTTCTATCATCATTGCACGATGGCTCCTCGAGTTAAGAAGGCTGCTGCTGCTGCTGTCACCGCGGCTACCGCTGCTGCTGTCACCGCGGCTACCGCTGCTGCTGCGGCTGCTGCCTCGTCCACTGCTGGGGTTCCGCTGGTTTCTGCTACCTCTTCTGCTCCGCCGGCGACGACTCCAGCCAAGCCGAAGTCCATGTCGAGACTTCCTCTTAAGTCCGCTACCGCCATGAAGGCGTCCAAGGGACCCTTTCAGCCTGATGAATCTGAAGCTCTTACCCTCTCGGCGAAGCTCGCAGCCATCCGCATTGAGGAAGCTGCGAATGATAGCAAGAAGGGTAAGGAGGAAGTCATTTTCAAAGATGCTGTTTCTGACGCTGCACCAGAAGGAGAAGATGTTTCTCATGACGACGATGAGGACAATGTTTCACGCGACAATGCTGACGATGGCTCGGGACCATCGGGGGTTACCCACCTGCTTAACGATGAGGACGACGGGCTTATTGCCTATGATTCTGACGAAGAGGTCGAGGAAGCGTCAAAGGGAGAGATCGCGTCACGTTCCTGCTACCCGATCACCCTTCTGATCCCTGAAGAGTTTTTGTTGGAAGTACCTCGCACACAGGCAACGATCAAGGGATTGGTGGGGATTTGGAAGGATGAGCTGTCTGATGGGGCCCAGGTCACCACGACGTACCAGCAGCTGACGTCCGGTTTCCTGTACAAGAAGTATTACGGTCGCATGCAAGTTACTTTTGACAAGGCATCTGACGCAAATTTTGTGTGGCGTAATCAGGTCGAACATAAGTGCAAGAATGGGATTTACGTTACCTTTGACTGGCAGTATCCGGAAGATCCCGCTTTCGCCAGGCAGAAGGCGACGAACCCTGCAGTGATTGAGCTCTATTTCAAGGAGGTCCCTGCTGAGATCTCACCTGCAATGCTGCATGGGATGCTGATGGCTCCGCTCAAGAAGAAGAAGAAGTCGGTGTTTAAGAAAGGTCTTTGCTTTCATCGTGCGGTCAACTCGGTGACTGGCTTGGATACGGATCGGATCAAGGGACTGGTGGTTGCTCACGAGGGTGATCTGTACCGGTGGAAGCACTACATTGAAAGTCCGCTCAACAAGGACGAGATTCTGCTGATCCACTACCCGGCGTTGAAGTGCAGTCTGTGCGGTGGTCATCACTCGATCCACAACCACAACGACTTCGTCGTCGAGCGTCACAACAACATCACCAAATGGCACCTTACCATTGGGAGGGTCCATGAGCTGAATGGTAGCTGCGTTGTTTGCGTTGTCGCTGATGGAATTTCGCGCGTTTCACTGTCGTTTTCCACTTGCCTTTCTTCCCGAGTTCTCACATCGTTGCTGCGCAGCTGCTGCGACCATTGCATCAGATGCGACCAAGATTATCCTCAAGGACCCGTCCCTGGTACTTATCTCCACCAGTGGAAATCGGGAGGAGTGGGTTTGTCTTCAGGACAGTTGCGAGAAGGCTCATGGTTCGTCGTTCGAACAGGCAGCGCATCACGCGTTGTCCCAGCGGCACCGCCATGGGGCCCCGAAAGGTGGAGAGTCACTCCGGTTGTTGAAGGGGAAGATCAACCTCAAGCACCTGAAGAAGGATTATGGGTTGTAGAAGGAGGAAGGAGAGGCGAAAGCTGCATGTTAGTATCCCCTGTGTTTGTACTGTTCCTTTATAAAACTGTGGTTCGTGTCTCGCTCAGCCCGTGGATGCTTGGGGCTTCTCGGCGGTTTCCCAATGAATAAAGCTTCTTACCTGTCGATACGCGAGCTCAATGTCAACGGGCTCGGGAGCAGAGGGAAGCAGAAGCATCTGAAGGCATGGCTAAAGAAACCACCTGATATCTTCGTTTTGGCTGACACACGGATTGGTGCTGACCACGATTTCTGGAAGAAGCTCAAAGTCCCCCATTGTCATGCGATCGGTCCTGCGGGGAAGGCAGGAGGGGTTGCCATCTTAAGTTTCAACAAGTCTCTTGTTTTCACTAACATTGTCACTCACAGCTCGGGTCGTTTGCTTCAGGCTGATGTTCAGTGGGACTCTTTCCACTGCACGATCCTGGCTGCTTACTTTCCTGCGAAAGCTTGCAGGCGTCGCCCGTTTTACGATGGGGTGCTTGCTCCTTTTATGGCGCACTCTGTGGGGAGGAGGTTTTCTTTTGATCGGAGATCTTAACATGGTGGAGGAACCTCTACTGGATAGATCGTCTGGTGCGGGCTCGTCAGGAGAGAATGGCAGCGTGTTGCGGATATGCTCAGCGCACTGCCTCACCGACGCTTTTCGCTGGATGAACCCGGTGCTGAAGGAGTTTACCTTTCTGTCTAGGTCTGCCAAGACCAGCTCACGCATTGACCGGGCCCTTGTCTCGGCGCCGCTGTTGACGTCGCTCTCTGAGGCGTCGCACTGTCGGCCGCTGAAGGGTCTCTCAGACCACTGGTTCGGGGTGAAGGTGACCTTCAAAATCAGCCTGCAGTTATGCATGGGGCCTGGAATATGGAGGTGCAAGGCGGCAAAAATTGGAAGGCCGGGTGCGGTGAAAGCGGTTGCTGCGATCTGCGAGGAGCACGGTAAAGCGGGGTCAGGCGATTTCACTGCGCTCATGAGGAAAATGAATATGGCATTAAGGAAGTACTCTGCTGAGGAACGGAAGCGGGTCAAAGCTACCCTGACTCACCTGGATGAGGCGGTTGCGGTTTTGCAGCAGGAGGTGATGAGAAACCCCTACTGCTCCGCCCGGAAGGAGGAGCTGAAGGTCAAGGAGTCCAAGCTGGCGGCATACCTCGCCTCGGAACAGGAGAGGGTCACGCTCATGGCCGGGGTCAAGGAGCTGCGTGAAGGGGAGTTGCCTGGCAAGCTCATGTCTGCAAAGGTCAAAACACGGAAGGAGAGGACAATGATTACATCGCTGCAATGGAAGGGGACAGTGCGGAATGACTCGTGCGGGATACTAGAAGCTGCCTCCGAGTTCTACGCGGAGCTGTTCTCGGAACCTACCCCGACAGCGGACAGCACGTTTTGGCCGGTCGCTCCTGGCAAGAAGCTGGGTGAGGCGCAATCGCAGCTGTTGGTAGCGGACTGGTCTGAAGCGGAGGTGAAGGAGGCCCTTGACGGCATGGCGAAGGGCAAGTCTCCCGGCGCTGACGGAATCCCGAAGGAGTTTTTCAGCCAACACTGGGACTCGCTAGGGGGTGATGTGCTCGGATTCGCGAAGCAGTTTGAGGAAACGGCCGTTCTTCCTCCTGCTGCCTTGGAGGCTGTCACTGTCCTGCTGCACAAGAAGGGCGCGAAGGATCAAGTGCAAAACTACCGGCCGATCACGCTGCTCAATAGCACGTACAAGTTAGTAGCGCGGGTGCTGGCGAACAGGATGCGGAAAGTGTTGCATACGGTCATTTCGGAGGAACAGTTTGGGTTCTTACCAGGGAGAAGGCTGGCTGACGGGGTTTCGCTGGTTGCGGACATCGTTGACGCGGCGAAGTGCAAAGACGCGGATTGGTACTTGCTTCTGGTGGACTTCCAGAAGGCTTTCGACTCGGTCTCTCGGGAATACCTTTTCGGCACGATGGCGAGGATGGGTTTCCCGCGGAAGTTCGTACAGTGGTGCGAAGGGCTCCATGCTGGATCGACGACGAGGCTGTTGCTGAATGGTTGGCTGGGAGAACCGGTGGCGGTCAGGAAGGGCGTACGGCAGGGCTGCCCGCTGGCACCCTATCTCTTCCTTTGCGCGGTGGAGCCCCTCTGCCAGGAAGCAATAAGGAGGAAACTGGGAATCAGTAATCCGTACGGGGATCGGCTTGCGTACCTGGGGTATGCCGACGACACCACGCTGGTGCTCAAAGGGAAGAGGCAGATTGGCCGGGCGGTGAAGCTGCTGAATGAGTTCGGTGAGAAGTCAGGTCTTTGGGTAAACAACGACAAGTCTGCACTCCTGCCCCTGGGAAAGAACCTGCGCAAGAAACCAGACAAGGCGTCAGCTTTCAAATGGGTACGGTTGAACGAAGCGGAAAGAGTCCTGGGGGTGTGGATCTCACCCTCGGGGGATGCATCGGTGACCTGGGAAATCACCCTGTCACGTGCAACGGCGGAGCTGGTGGAATGGCAAATACATTACCTGACGACATCCGGAAGAGTCGCGGTGGTCAACGGGTACATCAACCCAATCCTCGCTTTCCAGGCGCAGGTCTACCCTCCTCCTTCGGAAATCTGGGCGAAGCTGGTGAAGCTGCTTCACAATTTCGTCACGGGTAACCACTCGACGGCAGGGAAGCACTTCGCGCTCTGGAGTCAGGAGCTGCTGTTTAAAGCAAGAGGGGAAGGCGGGCTAGGCGTCCGGGATCCCTGTGCGGAGCTGGGGGGTCTGGCGGCCAGGAGGATCGCGTTGCTGGCGTCGCAACCACTGGGACTGCGTGCTGATCTGGCGCTCGCGGCTTTGGATGTTCCTGACCTACAGGTTTTCTGGGCCCACGCGGGGTTGATAAAGCAGTGGGAAGGAAGATGTGAGAGGTGGAAGCGGACATGCGAGCTATTCCTGGAGTCCAACTTCCCTTCATGCATCAGCGTATCGTCCGTATGGGAGGTGGAGCAGGAGATGTTGCTTTTTAACCGCCGGCTGCTTTTGAACGGGAAGACGCCCGCGGGACGGCAGAAGCCGGCTAAGTCGTTGAAGCGCTCGGTGATGGGTGACTTAATCAAGGTTGCTGTGGACGGATCGAGAACTCTGAAAACTCCCCAGGAGCTCGAGCGGGCTTTCGGAGGATCGGAAGGAGCGAAGCTGGCGAAGAGGGTATACGATGCTGCTCCGGATGAATGGAAGCAGTTGCTCATGGCGCCTGTCACAGCGCGCACGGTGCTAACGGCTTCTAAGTTCGTACTAAAGGCGGGGACGAGCTACGGGGTCTGGAGGATTGAGAGTGTGGAAGGCGAAACCCTAGTTTGCCGTGCCATCAAGTGTTTCAGGGGGGCCTTGGAGGAGGCTGAGGAGAGGTTGCGCAATTTTCTGCCGCACGAGGTGGTGCCTGCAGTGGTCAGGGATGGTCGGTTCCTTGGCCCGGCGGGTGCCCCCAGGGCAAGACTGCTGTGCTCCCCCATCTGGGTGGGTGATCGGCCGGCGCAGCTAAGACAACTAAAGGAAGGTTTTAAGCGGTTTGGCGGAAAACCGAAGCAGCAGACCACATGGGAGGAGTCTCTCGGCCGTACGATCGACTGGGGGAGAGTGATCGGGGTACGGGATTCGTCAGCTCTGCCGAACCGTGCGCGGGATGTGATGCTCCGGATCCACAGCCGGAACCTGCAGGTGGGGGAGCGGTTACATTTCCTTGGCGCCGGAGTCGCCTGCCCGCACTGCGGGGAGAAGGAGACACTGGAGCACGGGTTGTTTCTCTGCCCGCGCATTCAGCCGGTGGTACGGGCGCTTTTGAAGGCTCTCCGCATGCTGAATCCGCATCGGAAAATTGAGTCTCTGGGGGATGTGTTTTTCAGGAAGGAGGGTACAGCTTCGGGGTTCCCCGAGGCTACGATCGCAGCAATCGCGTTCCACCGGATTTGGGTCGAGAGGTGTGACGCGGTTTTCGAGCGCAGCAAATTCCGGGCGAGGAGGGCTCTGCGGAGGATCGTGGCGTCTTTCCAACTGCATGTCAGGATCTACAAGCGTGCTAAGGCGGTGTCTAAGAGGCTCGGCGCCATTCGTCCTGGCTTGGATGATGACGAGTGCCGGGTCTTGGGCCACATCATGGACAACTCAGCTCAACCAGCCACGTGGTCCAAGGGGTTCATGGCAATCTGGTCGAACCCGAGGGCTGCCTTCCGCCCCCCTTAGATGGTCAGGATGGGTACGGAGGGAGCAATCCCCCTAAGCCCATCAGCTACAGTTACGACTGCCGATGTATTGTTGCACTTATAGTGTATCTTTGCATCAAAAAAAAAAAAAAAAACCACGTATGATCCAGAACAGAAAAAAGTATGGCACCCCCTCACCACACCCAGACCAGGGCTGTAGAAGCAAGGGCATTTGCCCTTAATGCCCTGAACATTCCGGCCTACGTTTCGAGAGGCTCAACCATATAAAGTGTTAGATAGGCATGGCACCCGTGACAGTTAAGGGCCTCGTTTGGGTCTTCCCCTGAATCAAAGTTTTGGTTTCTGTTTTGAAGGAGACCCCCCCCCCCCCCACCCGAATTCCCGCCGCCATCCCCTCCCCCCCCAACCCCCACTACCCGACATTTTTGCCGACGGTGTTTTTGCGGACGATGTAGAGGCTGAAAGCGTGCAGATGAGTAGTTTGTGTGTACCTTTTCCGGCTAAGTAAGAGGAACAAAATCCTCCTGAGTTACATTAGGGCCAAAGTACACTTACCTAAGAAGCGCTGACTTCCAGTTTTGTTTTTTTCCTTCCCCCGTGAAAATCAGGGCAAGAATTCGAACAGCTCAGGACTCAAAGTTTTGGTCCCAGGGACTTCGACAGGCCTGACCCAGACACCATGAGGCCTGACTGCGACGCGGTGCTGCTTGAGGGGTCGAATGCTGGAACGTTGTGTTTTCGTCCGAGTGGTAGATATCTCAGGGGAATCCTGGGCCATTCGTGCCTTCGGTGACAAAGCACTTGGTTGTGACGCATCGGCACACAATAAACTGTTGGGACCTGATGTACATGGCCCACCCATGATTTCAGAGCCTGCCTGCCCACAATTTCAAGCGCACCGTCCTATTGAGGGCTATCTTACACGCCGTGGTCATTCCCAGGAAAGAAAAAAGAAGCAAATAATTGCCACACGTCAATGATTCATTGGTTGTCTCCGTTCCCTGTTTTCTGCAAGATCTTTGGTAATCCCATCGGCCGTCTCACAGGTCCCCTACCCGAATTAATTACTCGGAAGGAAGAAACTCTAGATTCCATCAACGAGATGCCTCTGCCTGTTGTCTTAGTTGTGCTCCAGGAGAGGCATTCAATGCCTCCAGTATAACGCCGAGTTATAATCAGTCTCAGCGACGAGGAACTTCAGCGCATTCCCACCTCGCACAACATACCACCCACATTCCATCAACGAGATACCAACAGCGCGCTCTCGCACAACATACCACCCTGCCCACCCGTTCCTCAGCCCAACAGGCTGATCCTCAGCATGGGTCTCCACCCGCACATCGTCGTGCAAGAGCACCAGCTCTACGGTTTCCAATGCCGCGGGCTGTTCGCGCACAGCTTTATCGCACAAGGCGAGGTCGTTTGCGATTGGGACGAAGGAGAGATTCGCGGGTACCACGCTTCAGACTTATCGGCGGAACCCGATAAGGAGAAGCGCGAGACAATGATTCGCTACGCGTACATGGTCGGTGACGACTTGTACGACACGACAGCCGACCCCGAGGACGATCCGAGCTTTTATTACAACCACTCGTGCGACCCCAACACATGGTACGCTAACCCGCGTTGCATGGTCGCCCTGCGAGACATTCAGCCGGGCGAGCACGTCACGTACGACTATGCCTGCACGGAGACGGAGGGTAGCATGCACGCCGGCCTGCGCTGCCGCTGCGGCGCCGCGTGCTGCCGCGGAACGCTCACATTCACCGAGTGGCGCTCGCACGACTGGCAGCGACGGTTCGCAGGGCACTGCTCGGCTTATATCGAGCGGAAGATGGCCGAGTCGGGGTGGTACGACCCGCGCGTGGTGACTCGTTACAAAGGTCGCGGCGCGGACGCCTCCAAGGGGCTGTTCGCATTGGCGAGCATCCGACGTGGCGAACCGCTTCTCGTCTTCGCCGGCAAGCTTGTCGGCCTCGATTATCTCCTAGGAAGTGACGAACGCACGCGAGAGCTCTCGCTGCGAGTCAACGACCACCTCTGGCAGGTGCCGGATCCGAAGCGTGGGCCCGAGACGCCCGACTTTATCAACCACTCGTGCGACCCTAACTGCGGACTGGAAGACTCGGTGACGATAGTGGCCATGCGGAGCATAGCGCCGGGCGAAGAGTTGAGCATTGACTACGGTAGCGCGAACGCAGGCGTCGTCCGCACCAGCAGCGATAATTTCAGTTGCCACTGCGGCGCGTCGATCTGCCGCGGGGTAGTCACGTGCGACGATTGGCGGCTGCCCGAGCTCCGGCAACGACTATGGCCGTTCTTCCCGCCGTTCATCAAGCGGCTGATCGTGAGAGAGTCGGAGAAGTCGGACTTGAAGCGGTCTGAGAGTGATGAGTCATGCGAGTCGATCGAAGGCGATGAACTGGCCTTCACCACGAAGATGAAGGTTCCGGCTTCAGCTGCTTGGGTGTGAAAAAACTGAGTGAAACAGGGGAGGATGTTGTGTGAGGATTTTCGATGGTCTGCTCTTCACCGCCTGAAAAGCATTGCATTCGCACGAAATCAGGTTGGTTTCAATGTCGGCTGGTATTCTAGTGACTAACCAGATCATACGGTACGGTATGCATGCAACATACAACACCCCAAGTGACATGTCTAGAAATTGATTCATTAGTAACGGAGATGTATGTCTCGGTATGAAAGCAAATTTAAGTACAAATTTCTGAACAGTATGCAAGTTTGATGCTGTACTCAGAGGTGGGGAGAACAGAGATTCGGGGTGCGGTATTGGGTGTGGGTAGGTGGGTAGTATGGAGGGATGACAGTAGGGGGTGTAGTGAAAGAGATTCCCAAGCCTACTTCCCCACTGACTGCTATGTAGAACAAAACTAGGGGGTAAATAGTCTCGGGTTTGGGGGCCAAGCCTTAGAGCCAGTTTCCCTGTGAGGTGGCATTTCACTTCAGGGAAATAGAAGCCTCTGGCACAAATAAAGCTTACGTAAATGATTTGTTCTCCCAATTACCATTTGCGTTTACATTTGCTCAGAGGTATTTTCTGCTAGCATACTAGAGAAAGCACTGGATTTGTTTTTTCTCAGATCCTCGGGTGCTCCAAACTCAGTGAGTTGCCCAAGTTCCAAGACAAGAACCTGAGAAAAGGGAATTGATTTTGGATGAACCAGAAAATATAAGTTTTTTAGCAGGTCCGACGTGTGCACCAAGGGAGGACACGCGTAAGGAGGCGTGGGGTGTGCGTGCGTAGGGTGTTGGCACGAAGGTGTGCGCACATGCACTCACAGACGTTGGCATGAAGGTGTGCGCACATGCACTCACAGACGTTGGCATGAAGGTGTGCACACATGCACTCACAGACGTTGGCATGAAGGTGTGCGCACATGCACTCACAGACGTTGGCACGAAGGTGTGCGCACATGCACTCACAGACGTGGGCATGATGGGTGTGCGCACACACATACATGGACGTGAGCAAGGGGCACATTCAACACTCTTCTGACTTGCCTGGTCGTAATCAAGAACCGTGGAGAGCCGGTGTGCAATGGTGATGACGGTGCTGTGCTTGAATGACTCCCGCAGGATGGATTTGATCGCTGCATCGCTCTCCCCATCCATGCTCGCTGTCGCTTCATCCATCAGCAACACGCGTGTTGATGCCAGCAACGCTCTGTATGGAAAACAAATACCAGGAACAAGAAGCAAGCAGAATATGTACTGCATCATAACTGCGCGTTTCGGCCAATACACAGTTCTGAGACACAGATAAGACCTGCACTGTGATTGGCCCAACGCATTCCCCTTGGGCGTACCTTGCGAGGCAGAGCAGTTGCCTCTGCCCCAGGGAGAGGTTCCCCCCGCCCTGAGCCAGGGCACCCTCTAACCCCCCCAGCAGCCCCGCCACCAGCGGCTTTAGGTGCACCGTTGCCAGCACCGACCACAGGGCCTCGTCACTGTGCTGCCTGTGATGGGGCATGGAGGGTTGGGGGGTGAAGTGCGGGATGGGAGGGTACCTTTTAGCTGCACCATTGCCAGCATCGACCACAGGGCCTCGTCACTGTGCTGGCTGTCAGGGGGGTTGGGAGGGATGAAGGGGAGGATGGGAGGGAACGGGGGGGATGAAGCGGGGTTTCGGAGGGTGAAAGTGAACAAGAGATCGAGTGAGTGACTGAGAGTACACATGTGAGGGACAGTGAGAAGATGTACAGCTGGACATACGCCACAGAAAGGGCACGGAGTTTCAACAGCGTCCCAAATTCCTGGTCAGAGAGAATCATGGTCATTGTGAGCAGCCATACCCCAGGGGATCAAGGTTGAATCGCAATGACTGGCTAAAGAGAACCGGCTCTTGAGGAATGGCCACCACCTGCAACAGGGGAGACCGTTGGAAATCAAACTCAGAAGTTTTAGTCAGATTATGCTTGTAAACTTCGGGCGAGTTATCCAACAATTGGACGGAAAGGCAACTGGTTGCTTACATTGCTTCTCAGGGTGGTGAATGGCAGAGATGCAATGTCCACATCATCAATGTAGAGATGTTTCCTTAAGACTTGTGAGTCGCTTTTGAGAATTCCCAAAACTCACAAGTCAGCTTCTAAGGCGCGGCAGAAGCCCACCTTGCTTCGCAGGGTGGCGAGGGGCAGCGATGCAATGTCCACACCATCGATGTGAATGCTCCCCGAAGACGCTTCCACCAACCGCAGCAGCGCGAGCATGAGGGTGGATTTTCCTGCACCTGTTGTGTTGAGGCGTGGCACACACACATGTAGACAACACACAACAGCTAGCGCTGTCTTAAGCCTTGCTACAGAATCTCAGAATGCATCCATGCCGAGTGTACTGAGATCACGTTTGAGATCTCTGAGAAACAAGGAAGCATTTTCCTCCTTGATCCAGCCCCAATGATGCTATGTTGGATCACAGAGCCAAACCTACAGATCGCCTCACCTGTTCGCCTTACCACACCTCACCTGTTCGCCCCACCACACCGCACTTCTCTCCCCCTGCGAGCTGAAAGCTCAAGCTGCGCAGCACTGCCAGCCCTGAACTGCCATACCGCACTGTCAGCTGCTCCACTCGCACTGCCCCTGCTGACGGCCACGAGGGGCAAACGGCGCTTCTGCTGTTCCTCTCCTCCTCCTCCTTGCTGTTTGGTGCTGCATCAGTGGCTTGGCAGTGGGTGAAGGGCGGATTGCGAGAGAATAGTGGCTTGATGATGTTGTCCATCTTAAAGGACAGGCGCCTGATTGCTGTTTGCAGTGCTCCGAACAGCAAGCTGGGTACGGAGGATTTGGTGGTGGGGCCTTCCTGCTGCTGCTGCTGCTGCTGCTGCTGTTGTCGTTGCTGCTGCTGCAGCTGCTGCCACTTGTTGTGCTGCTGATGCTTGGATTTACTTTTGGCAGGTGTAGGCTCTTCCCCTGGCAGCGTGGTGTACTCGAGTGTGCGCTCAACACTCGTGAACTGGCATGGACGGGGTGGGGTGTCAGAGGGCGGGGAGGCAACAATGCAGGTTCTAGAGGCCCCTCAAGGTGCGGACTCTTCACCTGGCAGCGTGGTGTACTCGAGTGTGCGCTCAACACTGGTGAACTGCGATGGACGGGGTGGGGTGTCAGAGGTGCAGGGATGAAACAATGCAGGTTATTGAGTTAGGCAAGTGCAAGATGGACGTGTCCCCTGCGGTTCTCGCAACGTGTGTTTTTTGAGAATTCTAAAAAAACACAGAATTCTAAATAAAACACAGAATTATAAAAAAACACAGAATTATAAAAAAACACAGAATTCTCAAAAAACACAGAATTCTAAAAAAACAAAGAATTCTCAAAAAACACAAGATGGACGTGTCCCCTGCGGTTCTCGCAACCATATCAAGCATGAGAATGGGATGTGGAGATCGAGCATGCATCATCATCAAGCTGCTTCACGTCACATAAGAGGTAAGAGAGCACAAGGGTGTTTGCCTCTCTAGTATCTATCCCATGGGTGCATGAGAATGTGATGTGAAGCGTCACATAAGACGTAAGAGAGCAATAGAGTGTTTGCTTCTCCATCAGCACACGGTGCGGAAGGAGTGAACGGTGCAGCACACCATGAACGAAGAAGTCGTGTTTTGAGTCGACTCAAAACACGAGGGAGTGAACGGTAGAGCACACCATGAACGAAGGAGCACGTTCCTGGTTCCCACCCCACCACGGTGCTCCTTTGTTAATGGTGCACTTGCCTCACTTCCCTCACACCCATGAGCATCGCAACAATCGCTCGCACCCTGGTCCCTTGCCTCTACCATGTTCTCCGGCTCTGATTCTTTACATGTTCCCTCAAACTTTGGCTCATTACACACGGTCCCTTGCCGAAGCTCGCACCCTGGTCCCTTGCCATTACACACGGTTGTTTACATGTTGGGAAGTTACTGGCTTTCAGAGAAGAATCAAAAGCTTCCTCGCCTCACCGTGTCCCTTCGCCTCGTCTCATCCTGTCCCTTCGCTTCACCCTCTCCCTCCCTTCGCTTCACCCTCTCCCTCTCTTCGCTTCACCCTCTCCCTCCCTTTGCTTCACCCTCTCCCTCCCTTCGCTTCACCCTCTCCCTCCCTTCGCTTCACCCTCTCCCTCCCTTCGCTTCACCCTCTCCCTCCCTTAGCTTCACCCTCTCCCTCCCTTAGCTTCACCCTCTCCCTCCCTTCGCCTCACCCTCTTCCCTCGCCTCAAAGTATACCGAGAAGTTTTCTGTTTACGATGTTCTCTCCCTGTCACCGTGTTCGTTCTCTCCCCTCACCTCCTCCCTCACCGTGTTCTCCAGCTCAACGCCATACTGCAGCGCCCACCGTAACGAGTCTGGTTTTGAGGCGCCTCAAAACTCGTCTCAGTTCACGCGGTTTTTATATGGGGAATATCTACATTGCATGGAGGTGTGCACGTAACTTGCAAAAGTTACTCGTGCGAGCGAAGTTTCCAAGGCTTATCGATAGCCCTGACGAAGACACCACGGAAGGCTGACACTTGTAACCTTGGGTTTTTACCCAGTGCTGTGTTGGCGAATGCCCATTGTTAGGCAATCTGGGTAGATGGGAACCTTGAATTCTGTTCGCGGTGTAGGTTGATTACTTAGCCTATGCCTAGCTGTTGGATATCTTTGTGTTCAGAAGCACTGATGAAGGCTTGGCGGGTTCTCCCGCCTTGCCGAAACATGTTTGCGACCTGTTCTGATTGAGTGATTTCAGTTCTTGCGATCAGAGTTCTCTTAGCTAGGGATTTTTTTACTCTTTTTCTTACTTGCTAAAGCGTTTCACTAGTACTGTTGCCCTTCCACCATGAGTGAGAACGCCGTACTGCAGCGCCCACCATAACGAGTCTGGCAGCCTTTCTGTCCCTCACTTTCCCCGCACCCCCTCCAACCAACCAACCTCCCCTCACCGTGTTCTCCAGCTCAACGCCGTACTGCAGCGCCCACCGCAGGGAATCCAGCACCCTTCCCTTGCCTCACTTCCTTCACAACAATAAACATCACAACCATTGCACCCCTGCCGCCCTCCCTCCTCCCCTCTCCCCCCCCGCCGCCCCCCCCCAAACATCCCTCCCGCCTCTCACCCTCTCCTCCCCCCTCACCGTGCTCTCCACCTCCACGCCATACTGCAGCGCCCAGCGCAGGGAGTCCAGCACCCTTCCCTTGCCTCACTTCCATCCCACCCATAAACATTACAGCCAGCGCAACGCACCCTTGTCTCTCCCCCCTGCCTCACCCTCCCCACCCTCTTCAGTACCGTGTTTTCGAGCTCCACGCCGTATTGCAGCGCCCAGCGCAGGGAGTCCGAAGACTTCCCTTCCCTCCCTTCCCTCACCCCTGGCTGTTCCCCAATCCCCACCCTTCCCCCCCCCCTCTCACCGTGTTCTCGAGCTCCACACCATACTGCAGCGCCCACCGCAGGGAGTCCGGCAGCTGCAGCAGATAAGACAAAGCCAGTGCGGCCA
Organism: Closterium sp. Naga37s-1; assembly: GCA_947471745.1. Lineage (NCBI taxonomy): Eukaryota > Viridiplantae > Streptophyta > Zygnematophyceae > Desmidiales > Closteriaceae > Closterium > Closterium sp. Naga37s-1. Next base: position 50,147 of record CANJKZ010000036.1, on the reverse strand, counting down.
TGGCGGGCGGCAGCGAGTGGCGCAGGGCCACGGCGGCGAGGGCGGCGGAGAGCAGGGCGGCGGCAACGAGGAGGTCCAATCGGAAGCCCAGCCACTCCCACGTGGCGATCCAGAATAGGTGCGGGGTGGCATTGGCGGTGACGTGGCGCAGGAAGAGGCGGTGGAAGCGGCGCTGCTGGGAAAAGGCTCGGATGGTTGGGAGGCCCTGAGAGGGGGGAAGAGGGGTAGGGAGTAAAGATTTCGTGGCAAGTTTGGGAAGCGCTGCGGGGAGAAGGGATGAGTGGGAAGGGGGTATAGACTTGCTGTTGGGACACACGGTGGCTGGCATGGGATGGGAAGTCAACCGCCTTCCTCAAGCTCCGGCCAGAATAGGTTCGGGCTGGCGTTGGCGGTGATGTGGCCAAGGAAGAGGCGGTGGAAGCGGTGCTGGTGGGAGAGGCTCGGATGGGGGAACGGGGAAGGGGAAGGGGAGTAGAGACTTGAGAGGTGAGCTTGGGAAGTGCAGAGGATGTAACAGTGGATGAGTGGGCGTTGTCTGCCTCTCTCAGTGAGTGAGTGAGTCCGTGCGTGGGTGGGTGGGTGTGTGCATGCGTGCGTGCGTGGTGGTGAGGAAGCGGGAGGGAGGGATGAAGAACAACTTGGAATTCACACCTCCATGGTGTTGAGGAAGCGGGCGAGCAGCACGGAGCGTGTTGTGCACTCCATGCGGCGGACCTCCATGGCAGCGCACACATACAGATGCCGCAGGTGCAGCAGCAGGTGCAGCAGCAGCAGCAGCATTGTTTTGAGTCGACTCAGAACACAGCTCACCTCCATGGTGGTGAGGAAGCGGGCGAGCAGCACGGAGCGAGTGGTGCATTCCATACGTCGGACCTCCATTGCCGTGCACACATACAGATGCCGCAAGTGCAGCAGCAGCAGCAGCAGCGGCAGCATGGGGATGAGTATCCACGGCACAGCTATGCATGCTGATACCACTGCGGCAACGCACAGGCCGAAGGGCTGCAGGCAAGTGGAGGACGGGAAGGATAGTACGGGTTTAGCGGGAGTGGGATGATGGAGAATGGAGATGGGAGAGTGGGTGACTGGGAGTATGGTGGGAGTAACTTTGTGTATTCACATGGTATCCAGCTGACATGAAACCCCTAACTCGTTTTGAACCCTCCTCAATCTTCCCTCCCTCCATCACGCTCCCCCACCCCTCTCTCGACCCTTCGACTCACATTGAGGAAGTCCAGCAGCAGCTGCGGAAGCACATTGTCAGTCACCCCGAGGTCCTCACTGAAGCGGTTCAGCACGCGGCCCGTGGGGTTGGGTTGGGTTGCAGTAAAATAACGCGAGTGGGGTGACTATTGAGTCTCACTCTCAACTCACATTCAGAAAATCCAGCAGCAGCTGGGGCAGCACATCATCGGTAACCCCGAGGTCCTCACTGAACCGGTTCAGCACGCGGCCCGTGGGGTTGCGGTGGAAGAAGGCCAGCGGCGAGGCGAGCACGGACGAAAGCATAAGTGAGTGCATGCGGGAGGAGGCGCGCAGCGCGGCGAAGTGGATGAGCAGCGAGGAGAGGAGGGAGAGGGCCACACAGGACAGGGCGATGGCTGCCAGCGTGACCAGTGGGTGCGGTGTGGTTTCCGGCGCCTCTGTCCACAGGCCCAGGAACCTTGGGGGGGAGGGGAGCGGAGGGGATTAGAGGAGAGAGATGTGGGTTGCGGTGGAAGAAGGCAAGCGGCTAGGCGAGCACGGAGGCAAGCATGAGTGAGTGCATGCGGGAGGAGGCGCGCAGCGCGGCAAAGTGGAGGAGCAGCGAGGCGAGGAGGGAGAGGACCACGCAGGAGAGGGCGATGGCCGTGAGGGTGGCAAGCGGGTGCGGTGTGGTCTCAGGCTCCTCCGTCCACAGGCCTCCGGGGTGGAGGGGAGGGGCGGGGAGGGAAGGGGAGGGGCGGGGAGGGGAGGGGAGGGGAGGGGAGGGGAGGGGAGGGGAGGGGAGGGGAGGGGAGGGGAGGGGAGGGGAGGGGAGGGGAGGGGAGGGGAGGGGAGGGGAGGGGAGGGGAGGGGAGGGGAGGGGAGGGGAGGGGAGGGGAGGGGAGGGGAGGGGAGGGGAGGAGAGGGGAGGGGAGGGGAGGGGAGGGGAGGGGAGGGGAGGGGGGGGGAGGGGAGGGGAGGGGAGGGGAGGGGAGGGGAGGGGATGGGAGGGGAGGGGAGGGGAGGGGAGGGGAGGGGAGGGGATGGGAGGGGAGGGGAGGAGGGGCAAGAGTCATCAAGCATGGAGCAGGAGGGATGGGCAGATGTCCGATGGAAGAGGCACACAGGAGGCGTGGATGAGCAGTGAGACGAGAAGGCGAGAGGGCCATACAGGAGGGGGCGATGGCCGTGAGGGTGAGAAGTGGGGGAGGGGATGGCGAGAGGAGGTGATGGGGGGGCGTGCATGAGAGAGAAAGGGAGCGTGAGGGAGGAATTTCCTCACCAGCTGACGAGGGCGTTGGAGACGTGTGCGGCGAGGAAGAGGGCGGCAAAGAGCAGCAGAGGCAGCACGCGGATCTTTCTGGCGTAGCCCCAAAACACCAACAGGGGGATGGCACCGCGCTGCCACCCTTCCACGTCCAGCAGGCCTGCAGGCACACACAGCGATTGGGGTTAGCGTCGGATGGGACAGGGGGGAGCATGGAAACACACATGATCGCGTGGGACAGGCAGTGGAAAGCCACGCACACGTTTGCATGCCTACGTTTGCATGCCTACGTTTGCATGCCTACCTTGCTCATCACCTTCTGTGGACCCACTCTCCTCCTGCTCTCCCTCCCCCCTCCGAAAGAGGGAGTAACTCTCTGCTGCTAATGGTCCTTCTCTTGACTTGCACAACGAGCCCTCAGCAGCCTGGTCCTCAAGTGAGACACGCTCCCCCTCCCTGCATGCGTCTACCACTCCCTTCCCCACCTCCGCTGTCTCCACCTCAGCCTCTGTCCCTAAGAGCACCTCTTTCTCACTTCCTCTCAATGACGTGTTTCTATGAATGCCGTCCTTAGTCAACTGAATCTTCTCCACCTCATCCCCTGTCCCAATGAGGGCCGCAGCCTCTGCCTGCTCCACCTCTGCCCTTTCCTCGCTTCCTCTCACCGACGAGTCCCCATGAATGCCCACCCTGCAGCCCCTCGTGCCGACTGTTGGCGCATCTGTGTCTCTCTCGCTGCCTGTGCCACGATCTACACAGCTGCCACTGCTGCTGCCCGCTGTGTCGCCAGTTTTGCACCTCTGTGAATGAACAACGGTGCCGTCCACACCCGTGTTAGTGGTGACAGTTGCATTGCCAGCAGCAGCACAGTCACCGCCAGTGACAGTGGCACACATGGCACTGTCAGAGCCAGTGTCACGTTTGCTGCTGCAGACCACCGTGGTGCCGCTTTTGCAGCTCCGTGAATCAGCAATCGTGCCGTCCACACCCGTGTCAGTGGTGACAGGGGCACAGACGACCGTACCAGAAACAGTGACAGTGGCACACATGGCACTGTCAGAGCCAGTGTCTGAAACACCCCTCCCACCAGAGAGAGGTTGCCCCAGTGCCGGAGGGGGATGGTCACAGTGTTGTTGCGCAGAGGGCAGGGTGCATATGTCACTCCATGTGCTTTGAGGTGCCTCAAAAGCTTTGAGGGGCTTCAGAAGTTGTGCAAAGGGCAGAGGGGGGTTGTCGCAGTTTTGTTGAGCAGAGGGCAGGGCGCAGAGGTCACTCCATGCGCCACACGCCGCTGCTCTGCCGCTGTTCAGCACCAACACTCTGTGGCAGCTGGGGATGAGGGAGAGGGAGGGGAGCAGAGGAAAGACAGAGGGAGAAACAATTGTACTATGCACACGAAACAATTGTAGTATGCACACGAAACAATTGTAGTATGCACACGAAACAATTGTAGTATGCACACGAAACAATTGTAGTATGCACACGAAACAATTGTAGTATGCACACGAAACAATTGTAGTATGCACACGAAACAATTGTAGTATGCACACGAAACAATTGTAGTATGCACACGAAACAATTGTAGTATGCACACGAAACAATTGTAGTATGCACACGAAACAATTGTAGTATGCACACGAAACAATTGTAGTATGCACACGAAACCATTGTAGTATGCACACGAAACAATTGTAGTATGCACACGAAACAATTGTAGTATGCACACGAAACAATTGTAGTATGCACACGAAACAATTGTAGTATGCACACGAAACAGTATGCACAGTTGTATTGTATGGGATGCAATGCAACAGATAATTTCCGTCTCTCCTCCCTCATCAATCGTCTGCTCCATCCAAACCCACCCTTTCTCCATCCCCTTCCCTTCCCCCACACCCATCACCATACCTCCCAAGGTACTGCACGTGGTGAGTGACGACAATCCGGGGCAGCCCTGCCAGCAGCCCACACACGCACTGCTGAAACACGTGGCTGGCAACGGCTGGATCCAACGCGGCAAGAGGGTCGTCTAGGAGGACCAGCACGGGTGGGGGCGCACTCCGGCTGCTGCTGCTAGTTCTATTGCTGCTGCTATTGTTACCACCACTGTTTCCACTGCTGCTACCGCTATTGCTGCCGCCATTGCCATCAGTGTGTGCCTGAGGTGTGGCATATGCTGCCCGGGGTGACTTTAGAGTCGACTCAAAGGTCATCTTGCAGTGCAGTGCAACATACGCCGCCCGGGCGAGCGACATGCGCGCCCTTTGCCCGCCACTGAGGTTGCCGCCGCCCTCCTCCACCAATGATTCATCGCCACGTGGCATTAGGGCCAAGTCCGTGCGGAGGGCACAGGCGTCCAACACCTTCAGTGGGGGAGGGAGATAGCAAGTGAGAGGGGGGGGGGGGGGGGGGAGAAGGGAGATAGGGGAGCAAGAGAGAGCGGGGAGGAGAGTGCAATGGGGACGACGTTTAAGGCACCTCAGAAGTCCAACGTTTGAGCACAGGACAGGACACACGCATCCACCACCTTGAGTGGGGGAGGGCAGCAGAGTGAGCGAGGGGGAAGAGGGCATTGGTAGACGTTCAGAGACGATAACTAGCAGAATGAGAGAGAGTGGCGAGGAGATGGAGGCGGGGAGGAGAGGGCAAAGGGGAGGAGAGGGCAAAGGGGGGGAGAGGGCAAAGGGGAGGAGAGGGCAAAGGGGGGGGGAGAGGGCAAAGGGGAGGAGAGGGCAAGGGGGAGGAGAGGGCAAAGGGGAGGAGAGGGCAAAGGGGAGGAGAAGGCAAAGGGGAGGAGAGGGCAAAGGGGGGGGGAGAGGGCAAAGGGGAGGAGAGGGCAAAGGGGAGGAGTGGGCGACGGGGAAATGGGACGGCAGAGGGGAGCCTTAAGAGACGTTCAAACGCAAGACAGAATCAGTTCAGACCTTTCTTGGCATGCAGTGTACCTTAGCATAGAGAGCCTTGTGTAGCGTTGTACCGAATAGGATGTTGTCTCGCACCGTGCCTTCAATGAGGAAAGGCTGGTGGAATAGACGCACGGGGGAAAGGGGAGAGGAGGGGTAGGGTGGGGGAGGTTTTAGTCGATGCAAAACTCGAATAGGATGTTGTCTCGCACCGTCCCCTCAATGAGGAAAGGCTGGTGGCATAGACGCACACGGGGGAAAGGGGAGAGGAGGGGTTGTGAGAGAGAGGAAGGTGGTTGGTGGTAGGTTGTAATATGCAGAAGTGAGTCAAAGAGGTACGGGAGGACACAACACAGGGATGTGCCTTGTGCGTGGAAGGGAAAGGCTGACACACATCAGGTCACTGGCAAAGGGTGGCAAAGGATGAGAGACGAGTGGGTGGGGAAGGGGTGAGAGAGAGACGAGAAGCAAAGGTTGAGCGGCAAATGGGAGGCAGACCTGCTGCGATGCGTAGGCGAGGGAAGGCACGGAGCGGTGCATGGCGCCCGATGAGTGAGGCACTTCCCCCAGAATACCCAGCAGCAGCAACGACTTGCCACTGCCCGTCTGCGAGGTGGAAAGGGTGGGGTGGGAGGCAGTGTAAATAGCATGATCACAGCGGTGTTTTCTTGAAGCCTGCATTACAGTCAAGTGCGATACTCAGCAGGCAGCACAGCAGGCAGCACAGCAGGCAGCACAGCAGGCAGCACAGCAGGCAGCACAACACGCAGCACAGCAGGCAGCACAGCAGGCAGCACAGCAGCCTGTGACAGCCAGAGGCGCACAACACACACAATGAACACGCATGCTGCAAGCAAGAGCATTCCATAGCAGGCAATAGCAGGCCGCGGGCAAGCAGCAAGCAGCGGGCAGCGGGCAGCACGCAAGCAGCGGGCAGCACGCAAGCAGCAAGCAGCGGGCTCACCTTGCCAGTGACTCCCACGACCTCTCCCTCTCACCTTGCCAGTGACTCCCACGACCTCTCCCTCTCACCTTGCCAGTGACTTCCACGACCTCTCCCTCTCACCTTGCCAGTGACTCCCACGATCTCTCCCTCTCACCTTGCCAGTGACTCCCACGACCTCTCCCTCTCACCTTGCCAGTGACTCCCACGACCTCTCCCTCTCACCTTGCCAGTGACTCCCACGACCTCTCCCTCTCACCTTGCCAGTGACTCCCACGACCTCTCCCGCTCACCTTGCCAGTAACTCCCACGACCTCTCCCACTCACCATGCCAGTGACTCCCACGACCTCTCCCGCTCACCTTGCCAGTGACTCCCACGACCTCTCCCTCTCACCTTGCCAGTGACTCCCAAGACCTCTCCCTCTCACCTTGCCAGTGACTCCCACGACCTCTCCTGCTCACCTTGCCAGTGACTCCCACGACCTCTCCCTCTCACCTTGCCAGTGAATCCCACGACCTCTCCCTCTCACCTTGCCAGTGACGCCCAGCAGCTCTGCCTCTCCCAGCCTTACGCTCACTCCCTCCACCCGCCCGCTCGGTGCGCATGCACCGTCTATCTCAACATGTCCCTCTTGCTCCTCCCGTGCAGTCACACACGTGCCCTCCAAGGCAGCAGCACCAGCAGCATCAGCAGAAGCATCCGCAGCAGAAGGGCCAACAGCGGGGGAAGGGCCAGGAGCACGAAAGCTCATTAAACGCTGCAGGGAACGCACGCGGAAAGCTTTGGGGACGCGTCGGAAACTCCTGACACTGCTCATGTAGCCCTTGCCATAAGGCGTGCCATCTACCGTGCTAGGCTCAGTGACATCCAGAACATGCCCGGCCGATGCTTGAGTCGACTCAGCAATCGCCTCAAGCGGTGGCTTTTTCCTCCTTCCTCTGAATCTCTTTCCTCCTTTTTTTTCGCTCTCCCTCTTCCCCTCGCGCTTAACCTCCCCAGCTGCTTCTCCCCAAGCGAAAGAGGCCCATTCAAGCACCAAGGCAGCACGGCGGGGATAGGGAAGGCGTGTGAGAGAAGAGGAGGAGAGGCTGTGGCTGGGCAGTGAGGCGAGCTCTGAGGATGGTGAGGACTGGAGACTCGGTGCTGGGGGGTGTATACTTGGTACTGTAGACTGGAGACTCGGTGCTGTGAGAGCAGCAGTTGTTGATTCAGGTGGCTTGGTGGTGGTTGGGGTGTCAATGGCATAGCGGCGCGCTTTTGGGAGCATAGCAGAGCCATTCTGAGATGGCGCTTCTTGCGGCCTGGCTCCGTGGGGAGTGCTCTGTTGGAGTGAAGGTGGCACGCACAGGGAGGTGCACGCACAGGGAGGTGCGCGCACAGGGAGGTGGCACCCACAGGGAGGTGGCACGCACAGGGAGGTACATGTAGAGGCAGGCAACGGGGATGAGACGGCATTCAGTAAGCTGGATGAGCCACTCATCGCACCCACCCATCTATCCACCCACCCACCTACCCACCCACCCATGCACATCGAGGTATATTGAGGCTTTCTCTCATCACCAATCGGACCTCATCACCAATCGGACCTCATCACCAATCGGACCTCATCACCAATCGGACCTCATCACCAATCGGACCTCATCACCAATCGGACCTCATCACCAATCGGACCTCATCACCAATCGGACCTCATCACCAATCGGACCTCATCACCAATCGGACCTCATCACCAATCGGACCTCATCACCAATCGGACCTCATCACCAATCGGACCTCATCACAACATTGCAGCCGTTATTTGTATCCACCCACCCACCTGGACGGCATTTGTAGTGCTCCAACCACTCAACAGGGCGTGCGCTGAAACGCGTTGATAACGACAGGCGGTGAAAAATCCGAGAGAAATGGTGCGTGGTTTGGAGTCGAGTCGAGTCAAGAAGAATCGCTGCAAACGTGTTGGTCGGTAACTATAGGCGGTGAAAAGACAAGAGAAGGGTGGGTGGGTGGGTGGGTTGGCAACAACAAAGAGCATGCTGCTTCCCGCATGCTGACTTTTGAGGTGCCTCAAAAGGCAACAGCAAAGAGCATGCTGCTTCCTGCATGCCGACCTGCAGAAGTTCTGACCTGCAGGAAGTGTGAGAGTCGCTTGAAGCTGACAAACGCCTCTGCTATTTGCTGTATGCCGTAGGCCACCTTCCACCCCATGGTGTAGTGCGGGATCTGCGGGGATATGGTATGGAGGGGAGGAGGGAACGGAGCGAGGAGCGGAGGGAACGGAGGGAGGGGAGGAAGGGAAGTGTGGGGCATGTTAAGAGGACTGTTTACAGAGAAGCAACGGTGCACGATGACATGACCATCCCACTCAACTCAGTCCCCCACGATTGTTGAGGCGCCTCAACAATTTCAACAGTGCACAATGGCCAGCAGCCCACGCGCCGTTGAGCAACGCATTCAATCCACTCCCCCACGCGCATTCAATCCACTCCCCCACGCGCATTCAATCCACTCCCCCACGCGCATTCAATCCACTCCCCCACGCGCATTCAATCCACTCCCCCACGCGCAGTCAATCCACTCCCCCACGCGCATTCAATCCACTCCCCCACGCGCATTCAATCCACTCCCCCACGCGCATTCAATCCACTCCCCCACGCGCATTCAATCCACTCCCCCACGCGCATTCAATCCACTCCCCCACGCGCATTCAATCCACTCCCCCATGTTAGAGGGCCCTACGACAGCAAGGGCCCTCGATGACCTTTGACTTGGCAGGTCGGCGCCTAACGACTGAGTCTACTCGGCACCGACGCACGAGTTCGGTGGCGGTCATTAGTGACTACGGGTGACTGTGAGCTACTGCAGCGAACTCGGCGGAATCGGTGCTAGGAATGACGAGTCTTGGGGGTCGTAGGTGCCTTGCTTGTGAGGCACGCTGCTCACTTGCTGTGTTGGCAGGAGTAGCGTGCACGGTGAGACATTCCGGTGCCGAGTTGGGTTGGAAATGTGCGGGGCGCGTTCACCCACCTGCACAGCACTTTCGTGTGGGTTGGGTTACTCGCAGCGCCACGCAACAATTGTGCAACTCTTGCTTGCCTATATATGTTTGTGTTTGCTTGTGTGTTTGATAATTGATATTGCAATTCTACTTGGCCCAAATGCTACTTCAATTCTCACAAAGTCCTTAGAGGCAAACGCTACCAAAACTCTACCAAGTTGCTGGCGCAACATCATTCCCATAGCAGAGACTCTCTCGCTATCGCTACGCTCTCTAATATATTCCTTCATGGTGCGGTGAGCGTGGAACGAACACGCATAGATTTCCGTCGACGTTCGTTAGTATACTCGCCTTGGCGTGCGGCGTTAGTGAAGGGCGCTCATTAATTTAAGTTGAACCTCTCTTAATTTCCCTCCAGTTACGTTCTCGGACCCAAGGATAGGGCGCTTGGTAAGTTATTACCATTCATCTGAGGACCCTTGTGAGGTGACCCCGAGACGAGGGATTCAAGGAAGGGACAATTTATTTTAATTTGTGGTACCTTGTAGAGACGTCGTAGAGGATGAGTACGGAGGAGACGAACGTGGAGGCCGGTAGTCTTCGCGCACTAGAGGAGGATCTCGAGGCCCGTCATTCTCGTGGTGAGCTTAGTGATCTAGAATACGAGCTCATGATGGAGGGATTACGCTCTCGTCAGCGTCGCGACCATCCCTCGCCACGTGTAGAGAATGTTGAGCAAGCTGCGGGTAGTGCGTGGGATATGCTTGGCGATGGCGGAAATAGCGATGACGAGGAGCTTGATGGGTTGATGTCGCGTGGGGTCCTGCGAGGACCAACTCGGTTTAGTACGGCTAGCGTCGGCGGTGTACAGGAGCGTGTTCATCGTGCAGCAGCGTCACGAGAGCATGCGAATGTAGGACGGCGGAGCGTTGCTGGAGGAGGAAATGCGGAAGAGTACGATAGTGAGGCTATGCCGGGCGTTACCCCGATTGGATCGATGTCGAGGGACGAGGGAATAGCCCCCAACTATGGCTTCTTCAAATTCACTCCAGACAAGATCGTCGTCCCTAGGCCATTAGAAGGACGTCACGACCTGTCGACGTGGACAGAATCGATCGAGCCGCAGCTTGAGATCGCTCAGTTAAAGCGATTCATAGATGGCACCACTCCCATTCCACCAGCGCGTGCACTTGCACATCTCTCTCAGTTCCGCGCGATGCAGTTGCTAACGTTCACCACCATTTCCCGATGCTGCTCCCCAACCGTACAGATCGCCCTTAAGGCGTGCCGCTTCAAGGTAGATGCCGGCTTTCAGGCATGGCAGTTTATCATGCGCACGTATATGGCGAAGGACGACCTGTACATAGGTCAGCTAGAGCAGGCGCTCACTAACCTCGAGATGGGAGAGCATGAGTCCGCTACGTCCTATTGCAACCGTGCGCAGCAGATCCTAGTGAACCTGAGGATGGCCGGCGTAGATTACTCGCAGGCGTCGTACATTACTCACGTTGTGAAGGGGTTGCCGCAGCAGTACAACCTCTTACGCAGGATGCTGAAGTTGCCGCAGGTGCGCAAGGAGTTGGACGAGGACACCCTCGCTAGCTACATCATCGAGGAGGAATGTACGCTGGCGGCGGAGGGACGAAAGGACCAATTCCTTCCCCAGGCTAACCAGGTCTTTACCAAGAAGGGTAAGCCCCAATTCCAGCAGACTTCATTCCCTTCCCCTCCCACTACGGCACAGCAGCAGCAGCCTAAGACTGGGGGTGGGGTTGGTGGGGGAGGGGAGAAGTGGAAAGGGGGTAAGGATGGCCAGCCGAAGGGGGGGAAAGGGGGCTTCAAGAGGAAGTGCTATGTGTGTGGACAGACAGGGCATGTTGCTAAGTACTGTCAGCAGCGGGCGGATAAGGAGGCAGACACTAGTGGAGAGGGTTCTGGAGGTAGCAGCGGAAAGGGGGGTGATGGCTCTAAGGGGAGCGGGCAGTCATCATGTGCGATGGTGAAGCCCGTTGTGGAGCAGACTCCTCTCGTTGTGCTAGAGCCTGAGGCCGGGGAGGGCTTACAGGCTGTTGCAGCTGCTGTGAAGGCGAACCCGAGCGTCGTGCTGCTTGATAGCGGATGCTCCCACCATCTCATGGGAGATCGTTCTGCCTTTGTGGAGATGAGCAGCGGCGGCAGTATTAAACAGGTTACCGGCTTCAACGGCGCTCTTCAGGAGGTGCAGGGGCGGGGCACAGTCGCTCTTCTTGGAGAGGGGGGCAGGCGTGTCTTGGTGCCGGACGTGCTGTACGTACCAGGAGTGCAGGCGAGTCTTCTCTCTGCTGGGCAGCTGCGTGATAGTGGTGTGCAGCTGCTGGATGCCGGGGATGTGACTTTGCTGCGGGCACCAGATGGATCGCTCCTTGGTCGTGCGGAGTTCAAGGGGCGTGTTCTCTGCACGAACTTCCAGCCGTGTTCGACGCAGCAGCAGGAAGGCGAAACGGTGGCACTTCGTACCTTGGCGACCGGCGTACGGTCTAAGGGGGACCTGTGGCATGCGCGTATGGCACACGTTGGTATTGATGCCATCGAGCGCACAGCGGCTCACGGGTCAGTGAAGGGCTTGGATTTGGAGAAGGGGGGCAAGTCAGGCATACCTTGTGTCTCCTGTGTTGGGGGAAAGATCACTCGTCATACCTTTCCTTCTGTGGGAGAGGAGGAGGATGAGTTGCTCGGGGTGGTGCATGCTGACCTGTGTGGCCCTTTCCGTGAAGCAGCTAAGGACGGCAGCCGCTACTTCTTGGTGCTGAAGGATCGCAAGACGCGATATGTCTGGGCCTACCCTTTGGCCCAGAAGAGTGATGCGCTGGCGGCGTTCCAGAAGTGGCTCCCGATGGCAGAGCGACAGTGCAAGACCACGGTGCAGGCGCTGCGCACTGATCGGGGTGGCGAGTTCCTGGGGCACGACTTCACGCTCTTCCTCGACGGTAAAGGCATCATCCATGACCTCACATGCCCGTACACGCCGGAGCAGAACGGGATGGCCGAGAGGGAGATGCGCAGCATTGTGGAGGCGGTGCGGACGATGTTGCTGCACATGGGTGTGCAGCATCACTGGTGGCACCTGGCGTTGGCTCAGGCCGTCTGGGTGCGCAACCGCGTGGAGCACGCCTCACTACCCTCTGGTGTGACGCCGTACGAGCTCGCCTTCCGACGCAAACCTGATGTCAGTATGGTGCGTGTTTGGGGCTGCATGCTGCAGTACATGGTACCACAGTCGCAGCATGGGGGGAAGCTGGCGCCTAAGGCTCGCTGGGGGTTGCACTTGGGTGTGTCAGCTGTGAGCAAGGGCTGGACCGTGCTGGACTTGGAGTCCAACCGCCTCATCACCACTGTGGAAGCTGTGTTCTATGAGACCATGTCCCTAGCAGGATGGAAGGCTTGGCATCAGCAGGAGCATGGGGGGCGTTCGATGCCCTATGAGCCCCTTCCCTCACTCTTCCCGATCACTCTCGAGGAGGCGGAGGAGGAGGAGGAGGTGGTCGCACCTCCTGCTATGCCCTATGTCCCTACCTCGGTCCCCACCCCACCTCCGCCTTCAGTCTACCCTCGTGTGATTCCCCCTGCCCCGCCTTCTTCCTCCTCACCCCCCTTGGCTTCCCCTCCTCCTCCTGTTATTCCATCTCCCCTTCCACCCTCCATCCCTCCTGCACCTGCTCCGCCCTCTTCTTCGTCTTCCACGGCGCCGCCCGTTGGTGAGGGGGGGATGGAGGTGCCACCGTCTGTGGAGATCACCGACGGGCAGCGCCTTGAGACTGAGCAGCTGCAGGACGAGAGCAGTATGGATGGAGTACAGCAGAGTGGGGGGCAGGAGACAGGGGAGCAGCAGACAGGGGAGCAGCAGATTGGGGAGCAGCAGACAGGGGAGCAGCAGATTGGGGAGCAGCAGACAGGGGAGCCGCAGACAGGGGAGCAGGAGATGTGGGGAATTAGAGATGGTGGTCGTGTGTTGGTTTCTGGGACGACCACTGCACCACTGCGTCGCTCCACTCGCACCACTCGTGGTGTCCCGCCTGTTCGATACGCTTGGGCTGTAGTGGTTGAGCCAGCGGGCTTGGATGACGAGGAGGAGGACGAGGAGTGGACTAACCTGGACCCGGACGTGGCAGCTGATCCTGAAAACCAGTGGGACATAGCGAAAATGACAGTGAAGGAGGCCTTGGGCTGCTGGAAGGGAGACAAGGTGAAGGAGGCGATGGATGAGGAGATGCGGAGCTTGATTGAGCAGGGGACGTGGGAGTTGGTTCCGCGTCCGCCAGGGGTGAATGTGATGAAGAACCGCTGGATTTTGAACACCAAGTTCCGACCTGATGGGATAGTGGAGCGTGAGAAGGCGAGGCTGGTGGTGAAGGGGTTCACGCAGGTGACAGGGGTGGACTATGAGGAGACGTACGCCCCTGTGGGAAGCTATGTGACGGCGCGTGTGCTTCTGGCGATTGCAGCTGCACTTGATTTGGACCTGATGCAGCTCGATGTGAAGAACGCGTTCCTCCATGGCGTGCTGGACCGAGACCTTTACATGGAGCAGCCGAGCTACTACGAGGATGGGACTCCTCGTGTCTGTAAGTTGGTGAAGAGTCTGTATGGGCTCAAGCAGAGCCCGATGCTATGGTATGAGGCCTTGGATGGGGTGCTGCTTGGGGCTGGATGGAAGAAGAGCAAGGTGGATGAGGCTCTGTACTTCAAGACTGATGCTGAGGGGGAGATGTGCTGGCTGCTGGTGTATGTGGATGACCTGCTTGCTGCCAGCCGCAGTCAGAGTATGCTAGCGGAGCTGCGTGACCTGCTGCAGAGTGCCTTTCAGCTGCGGGAGATTAGCCCTGTGGAGAAATATCTGGGGTTGCAGCTGATTCGGGACAGGCCCACGAGGAGGCTGTGGCTGCACCAGGGGGCCTATGTGGACAAGGTCCATAGGCGCTTCTTTGACGGGGAGCAGCCGCTGCGAGTGCCTCGCACCCCTCTTTCCTCTGACCCTTTCAGTGTGCAGACCTTCGAGGATGTGGGATGGCAGTCTCGCCAGGAGGAGGAGTACAGGCAGAAGGTGGGATCCTTGCAGTTCGCGGCCTGTACCACCCGTCCCGACATCTCGTTCGCCTGCACTAAGCTGGGGTCGGGCCAGACTGTGTGGAGTGATCAGCACTGGAAGGAGTTGGACCGGTGCTTGACGTACTTGGTGGGGAGCAGGGATGTGGCGCTGGAGTTTGGTGGTGGGCCGGAGTCCTTGGAGCTGGTGGGCTACGCCGATGCTGATGATGCAGGGGACAAGCAGAACAGGACCAGCACAGGTGGCTATGTCTTCGTGCTCGGGGGTGCTGCTGTCTCATGGGCGAGCCAGAGGATTCGTTGCGCCACCCTAACCTCCACTGAGTCTGAGTACGTTGTTGCTGTGGAGGCTGGGAAGGAGGCGCGCAGGCTGCGCTTCCTGCTGGCAGAGTTTCAACTGCTGAGGAGTGAGGAGCCCACGACTCTCTTTGTGGACAACTCCTCCGCCATTTCAGTGGCAGGTGGCATAGGGCTCAAGGGGAGCCTCAAGCACATGGAGCGTCGTCACATGTGGCTGCAGCACATGGTCAAGCGCAGGAAGCTGCAGCTGCAGTACATCCCTACGAGCGAGCAGCCTGCTGACTACCTCACGAAGGCATTGCATTTCCTCGCCTTCAGTCGTTGCTTCGAGGCTGTGGGGCAGGTGCGGCTCTCGAGCGAGGGGAGTGAGACCTAGACACTCCATGATGTGGATGGTGCCATGGCCTATCCATGGCTGGTGCGGTGCGTGTTTACACTTTGAGCGTGTTTCGTTTGTGTGTATCCCTTTGTTTTGGTGTGTATGTGTGTATGCATGCCCTGTGATTATAAAGGGCCTTGCTGTAGTATGGCAGGGGAGTGTTAGAGGGCCCTACGACAGCAAGGGCCCTCGATGACCTTTGACTTGGCAGGTCGGCGCCTAACGACTGAGTCTACTCGGCACCGACGCACGAGTTCGGTGGCGGTCATTAGTGACTACGGGTGACTGTGAGCTACTGCAGCGAACTCGGCGGAATCG
This sequence comes from Closterium sp. Naga37s-1, assembly GCA_947471745.1. NCBI lineage: Eukaryota > Viridiplantae > Streptophyta > Zygnematophyceae > Desmidiales > Closteriaceae > Closterium > Closterium sp. Naga37s-1. Next base: position 34,773 of record CANJKZ010000036.1, on the reverse strand, counting down.
GTGCTAGGAATGACGAGTCTTGGGGGTCGTAGGTGCCTTGCTTGTGAGGCACGCTGCTCACTTGCTGTGTTGGCAGGAGTAGCGTGCACGGTGAGACATTCCGGTGCCGAGTTGGGTTGGAAATGTGCGGGGCGCGTTCACCCACCTGCACAGCACTTTCGTGTGGGTTGGGTTACTCGCAGCGCCACGCAACAATTGTGCAACTCTTGCTTGCCTATATATGTTTGTGTTTGCTTGTGTGTTTGATAATTGATATTGCAATTCTACTTGGCCCAAATGCTACTTCAATTCTCACAAAGTCCTTAGAGGCAAACGCTACCAAAACTCTACCAAGTTGCTGGCGCAACATCATTCCCATAGCAGAGACTCTCTCGCTATCGCTACGCTCTCTAATATATTCCTTCACCCCACGCGCATTCAATCCACTCCCCCACGCGCATTCAATCCACTCCCCCACGCGCAGTCAATCCACTCCCCCACGCGCATTCAATCCACTCCCCCACGCGCATTCAATCCACTCCCCCACGCGCATTCAATCCACTCCCCCACGCGCATTCAATCCACTCCCCCACGCGCATTCAATCCACTCCCCCACGCGCATTCAATCCACTCCCCCACGCGCATTCAATCCACTCCCCCACGCGCATTCAATCCACTCCCCCACGCGCATCCAATCCACTCCCCCACGCGCATTCAATCCACTCCCCCACGCGCATTCAATCCACCCCCACGCGCATTCAATCCACTCCCCCACGCGCATTCAATCCACTCCCCCACGCGCTTTCAATCCACTCCCCCACGCGCTTTCATGAATGGCCAGCACTGTTGTGAGAGCACGCGCACGCGTATGTATCCCGTCAACTCTGCTCGACTAAGGCCCCAGGAAAGACGCACCCCGAGGAGCGTGAGCGAGCATGTAAAACACAGCGGCCGTCGTGAATTGGCCTCCGCTCCGAGGCACGTGAGGGTGTTTATGAGGCGCCTTAAGAACAGAGTTAGCACGAAGCTTGAGCGCTCGGCTGAGGGGCACGGAAGCAAGGAAAGACGTACCTGGAGGAACGTGAGCGAGCATGTAGAACACATCGGCCGCCGTGAGAGGTGCCCTCTGAGACACGCTGTGAGAGATGCAGCTGTCCTTTCGGATGGCTCGATCAAGGTGCATAAAAGCAAGGAGAGGTGCAGCGCACCTCGAGGAGAGTAAGCACGTAGAACACAGAGGCTGCGGTGAGTTGACCTCCGAGGCACGTGAAGGTGGCGAAGGTGACGAGGGCGACCACGGAGGTGAATGAGAAGTAGAGCGCAGCCGTCACGGCGTTGAGGGCGGCTGTCCACTGCAGGCTGGTAGACGGGAGGGGAAAGGGAGGATGGAGGGGATTAATAGACGACTCAAAAGCAACCACGGAGGTGAATGAGAAGTAGAGTGCAGCCGTCACGGCGTTGAGGGCGGCTGTCCACTGCAGGCTGGTAGAAAGGAGGGGAACGGGAGGATGGAGGGGATTAATAGACGACTCAAAAGCAACCACAGAGGTGAATGAGAAGTAGAGTGCAGCCATCATGGCGTTGAGGGCGGCTGTCCACTGCAGGCTGGCAGAAGGACGGACGGGGCGGATGGAGGGTGCAGGGCAGGGAGGTGGAGGGATGCTTTTTTAGGCGGCTCAAAAAGCGTCCATCACGGCGTTGAGGGCGGCTGTCCACTGCAGGCTGGCATAAGGAAGGGCGGGGCGGATGGAGGGGAGTATTGGGGCGCCTCAGAAGCAACCAACGAGGTGAATGAGAAGACGAGGGAGCCAATGATGATTCTGATTAGGAGCGGAGTCAATGACAAGGACTGTTCGAGAGAGAGAGGGGTTCTGCTTTTGAGTCGACTCAAAAGTGGACGGAAGGAGCGAATGCTGATTCTGATTAGGTGCGGAGTCAATGACAAGGACTGTTTGAGAGCGAGGGGGGGTGGAGGGGCGGGCGAGGGTGAGAGGGACGAAAAGGGAGAGGAAAAGGCTTGGAACAAATGAGGGAGGGGTGGGAAGGGGATAGGGAGGGCAAAAGTGGTGGGAGTTGGAGGGGGATGGACTCACAAGGACACTTCTGTGCGTCTGATTCGTTGGATGATTGATGTGAGCGGCTCCTCCAGAGCCAGTGTCTTCACAGTCAGGATGCCGCCCAGAGCCTGTTGTGGGGCAAGGAAATGGGTGAGTGGGTAGGTGGGGTTGTTGGGTGAGTGAGAGGGGACGAGAATTGAAGGATGTTAGGAGCATGCCTTCCAGAGCCAGCGTCTTCACAGCCAGGATGCCGCCCAGAGCCTGTTGTGGGGCAAGGAAATGGGTGAGTGGGTAGGTGGGGTTGTTGGGTGAGTGAGAGGGGACGAGAATTGAAGGATGTTAGGAGCATGCCTTCCAGAGCCAGCGTCTTCACAGTCAGGATGCCGCCCAGAGCCTGTTGTGGGGCAAGGAAATGGGTGAGTGAGTGAGTGAGATCGGACGGGAGTTGAAGGATGTTACGAGGGGAACACAAGGCAGGCACGTGAGAGGCCAAGGATATGCCATACTGCAGTGCAATTCCAATGACAGGTCGAGAACATATCTTTCTAACTCCTCTCGTCCCCTCCCTCACCCAACCCCTCTCCTCCCCTCCCTCACCCAACCCCTCTCCTCCCCTCCCCCATCCAACCCTCCTCGTCCCCTCCCCCATCCCCACTCTTTCCCTCTCCCTCCTCCCCAACCGCCCACCTCTTCTGTGTGCTTGACGCGTGCATCAGTGGCCTCCGCAGTTTTTGCCCGCAGCCACACCCTCCACTTCCCACATGCCAGCTGGTATTGCTCGGTTGTTTGGGAGGGAGAGAGCAGCGTGCATGTGGGAGAAAGGAAGCAGCTGACAAGGTGTGAGGGGGCAACCAGGCATGCTTGCATTGCAGGCACAGGCACACTAGCGAGGGGACATTCTTAGCCTTGTAGCACCCAGCTTCCACTACACATATAAGGACCATTTGAGAAAGAGAGAGGGGGGCCAAACCACGAATGCCAGTGACAACCACGCACCTGGAGCGGAAGCAGCAGCAGATGCGTGCCAATGCCAGCGATGGTGGGCACCCATCCGATCGATATCCCTCAATATCAGCCACGTGACAACCACAAGCTCTACCATAGCCAAGTTTCAGAGGACGAACCTGTAGCGGAAGAAGCAGCAGTTGAGTGGCAATGCCAGCGATGGTGGGCACCCATCCAATCTCCCTCGCTACCAGCCACGTGACCAACACAAGCTCAATTGGAGCCTGCACAACGACGGAAACAGGAAAGCAATACGTACGCAGGGAGTCTGTATTTCCGCGCCTCACAATCAGCCAGGTGACACTGACAATCACGAGTTCTATTGGGGCCTGCGTAACAACGGAAACAGGACAGCAAGACAAGCAACCAGGGACGCAGGCACACAGGAATACGGAGAATGTGTGAAGTGAAGGCAGGCAGTCAGTCACAAGAAAGGCAAGCAGCGTTGCTCGAATGGGTTTAGGGTAAAGGCAGCCGCATTGTTCTTGACCTTGCTCCTATCCACTCCCTCTTCTCGTCTCCTTCACCCACCACCGCAGACCCCACTCCATGCCACTCCATTCCAAAGCCCTTCCCCAGACAGCCCCATTCCCCATCCCCCATCCCTGGCACCACTCCCAATCGTGCACTTCGCCTCACCACCCAGAGCGCCTGGCTGCAGAACACCAGGTCGTCCAATCGGCGCACGTCATTGGACAGCAGGTTGATACAGTGCCCACTGCTGACGTGGCTCAGCGCGCTGGCGGTGAGTGTGAGGAGGTGGCGGTGCACTGCAGGGGAAGAGAAGGAGATGGAACGTGTGGGAGGGAAGGGGAGGAAGACCGGTGTGGGGAGAACAGTTGGGGGAAGGGTGGGGGGATGGGCGAAAATAAGCAAAAGCAGTTTGGCCGAGTTTGGGTGGCAGAGGCTGGGAGCTTGGGCTGCGGGTGGAAAGGTATAGGACTAGAGACAACAACACGGGGAGTGGGAGAGGAGGAAGCGGATGGGGGCAAGGGGGACAGTTGGGGGAAGGAGGTGAGGGGATGGGCGAAAAGCACCAGAGGGATTCTGACCAATGTGGATGGGACTTTTGAGTCGACTCAAAAGTCGAGTCGACTCAAAAGTCACCTTCTGACCCAAAAGTCACCTTCTGACCCAAAAGTCACCTTCTGACCCAAAAGGTGTGGATGGCAACCTCACCTGCGCTGATGGCAGCGGTGCGAGTGTTGGTGGAGAGGAGACAACATATGCGCAGTAGCACAACTGTTGGGTCACCTTAGCCAGCGCCACTGCCACTTTTGAAGCGACTCATAAGCTCCCTCTTCTTACCTGCGCTGATGGCGGCCGTGCGTGTATTGGTGGACACAACATATGCGCGGTAGCACAGCTGCTGGGTCACCACTGCCAGCGCCACCGCTAGTGCGCCCAGCCCTGCTGCTGTGAGATAACCCTCGGTGGGGCCGCACTGCCCTTCCCCGCTGCTGCTGCTGCTGCTGTCACTGCCGCCGCTGCTGTCACACCCTTCCAGGTAGGTGACCTGGTGGAGGGGTCGGAAGGGGGAGGGGAGACGTATGCGCGGTAGCACAGGTGCTGGGTCACCACGGCCAGCGCCACGGCCAGTGCGCCCAGCCCTGCTGCCGTGAGATACCCTTCAATGGACCCGCACTGCCCTTCCACACAGCTGCTGCCGTCACTGCTGCTACTGCTGTCACACGCTTCCAGGAAGGCGATCTGGTGGAGGGCAAGGAGGGGGGACGGGAGATTGATGGGAGGGTGAGCGCGAGTGGGGGAAAGGAGAGGAGGGGTATGGTTATGGGAATGATGAGGTGTAAGAGACTCTCTGTTCACACAATACGCACATTCACACATGCATGCACGCACTCACTATGCGATACAGAAGCACGGCCTTGACGACATGCAGCATCGACTCCCCGAGAAACATCACTGCGAGCAGCAACAGCGCCCACCGGTGCGGCCAATACAGAACAGCCCAAAACGGCCACTTCCCTCTGCCCCTGCCCCCTGCCTTCCATCCGCCCGACACCACCAACTGACCGCTTCCCCTCCCCGCCCGCCTTTCCCCCTGCTCCCCTTCACACTGCTCGTCCTCCTTCCGCCCCCTCTCCTCCCCCTCCCCTTCAATATACTCCTCCTCCTTCCGCCCCCTCTCCTCCCCCTCCCCTTCAATATACTCCTCCTTCCGCCCCCTCTCCTCCCCCTCCCCTTCAAAATACTCCTCCTCCTTCCGCCCCCTTCCCCCCTGCTCCCCGTCCATGATGCATGCCGTTTGCGCGTCCAGCCAATCCGCGCGCCAGGTGCGCGGGGGTGGGGGGAGGTCCGCCAGCTGCAGCGTTGTGTGCGCGCCCAGGCGCATAATGGGGGTCACCTGCTCGCATGATTGGTTGGTTGATTTCAATGTGCATGGGGAAGGGAGGGGGAAAGGGGGGGGGAAGGGAGGGGCGGCGGGAGGTCCGCCAGCTGCAGCATTGTGTGCGAGCCCAGGCGCATTGTGGGAGTCACCCGCGCGCGGCATTGGTTGGTTTCATTGTGCATGGGGAAGGGGAGGGGGAAGGGGAGGGAGTGGGCGGAATTGGGAATGAGAGGCCCGCTGACGCTGGTAAGCTGCCTAAGCTACGCCGAAGGAAGCAAGGAAGAAAGCGAGTGACTTGGATGCAACCGGGCAGCAGCCAGCCGAGCAGGCAGCGCATGACTTTTGAGACGTCTCAAAAGTCGAGCAGGCAGCACATGACCCACCCATGCGAACGTCAATGCTGACCACAGACTCGGCTCTCCGTCGTCTCTCTCGCCTTCCTCCGCCTCCTCCTGGATATCACCAACAGCAGCAGCAGGAGCAGCAGGAGCAGCAGGAGCAGGGGCAGGAGCAAGAGCAGCATTGGTGCCGTGGCCATCACCCGCGGCTGTCGCTTCATCTGCCGCCGATGCGCCGCCAACATTTTCGCGATTGTCGCATGCCCCTGCGAGCAGCAAGCGTCCTTCCTCCTTGTCGCAAATGTCGCCGGTAGTGGTTGTCGCGTCGTCGGAGTAACGCGCCTCGCTGACGCTCCGATCAGCGGCCGCAGCATTGCTGGTTCGCTGCAGCTGCATCTGCGGTCGCTGGTCCAATCCTAGAGATATTGTCATCTCGCCTCCGTCCGTTGAATCGCAATTTGGGGGACACGGGGTGGGGTGCTGCTGAGGCGAATCGCCTCGACTGTCGATGTCGACAGAGTGGTTCATCTCAAAGGGAAGGTTTGGATGAGAGGGAAACACCTGGCCCCCCCTTGGGATGAATGACGCCGAGCAACGGAATGGGTTGCAAACTGGGCGATGTTCGGCAGCCAGGGGAGAGGGTTTGAGGGAGGATCAAAATGCCGGGCCACCAGGTTCGACCTTGGAGAACCAGGCAAAACAGTGCAGTCAGGACAAGAAAAATGTGAAAAACAGTCCGAACGTGGGCCTTCAATGCGACGCGAACCCCATGCTAGAGTGTCGCCCGCGCCGCATCCCCCCCACAACCCCCCCCTTGGCGGAAAGCCTCCGCACTAGAGGGGGGGAATGAAACTTGGATTCCCTGGCCTGCCGCTCAAAACCGAAGAATCCAGCCAGATCCCGCGGTCAATCCCCTCCTATCGAACATGGCATTACCCTGAAAAGAAAGTAAAAAACAAAAAGGTATCCCACCCAACTTCCCTCTCAACATTCGCCACTCGACATCTATCTCTCAACTTCGCTCCCTCTACCGCACTTATCTCCTTCCATCCCTATTTATCAGCCAGGCTATAGTCGCCATTTGCCAACCCATCACGGCGTCACACCGCCAAAGGTGAGATCGATCACGTATGCGTACAGTGTGTCGGGCATTTGTTTTTGGCATGCGACAACCCTTTTGTAGGGTGGAAGTTTCTCTTCCTGTACGGTGCAGCTTCCATCCCCCCCCGCCATCTCGTTGTTTCCATCCCGCGAGCTCCCCTCGACTCTCCGCTTGCGCCAAGACCTCGGACGTGGGGTCAACTCTGGTGGACCCAGAGTTGACCCATCCAACTAGGGGCGAGGCTGGTCATTTTGGATCCCTCGCCCCAACCCCCCCAGTATTCCCTGGCCTGCCGAACATCGCCCTGGGCTCGACATGCAGGGGCCAGCGACGCCAGCGACGGATGCAAAATCCGTTGAGGTATCCCCGAGAGAACATCTCAACGGGGTTAGGGTTTTTCGACAGCAAGCCTGAGAATTCAGGGTTCGTTTCAACTCAGCTCAGAGATTTTCAGGGTTGGTATTTTCCTGGCCCGTATTCCTAACTGGTTTCGCTGAGAGAAACCCGAGAAGGACATCTCAGCGGACAAAAACTCACAGCACGCCACGTCGAGCCGCGATTTCAGCGCGGGAACTCGACTGTGCGCCCAAATTTGTCGGTGGCCGATCCACGCGGCGAAAATATGCCCGTAAAAAAATGTTACAGTTGTCTGGCATCGCGAGCTGCTCGCCATATCGGTGTCGACTAAGGATCCAACGGCCTAATCCAAGCCATTCGGCACCATCGGTTAGTGCCTTAACACTGTCTAGGTTAAAGGAATCTAAAGACACACCCAAAGGAAAGTCGGCGCCGACCACGAGGGGCTCACGGTGGGCTTGCCACGCGGCTCTTCAATAATCCCGGGCCCTTAGGCCATGGAAGTCGGCATGCCGGCTTTTCTGCAGAGAAGCACTAATGATGGGCCCACGCCACGTAACGCACGCACATTCCACCGTGGACGTGCCCAGGCTTACGCCCCTTGAGTGCAGCGCGGCGACCCATTAGCCATGCGTGGCTCGTGACACGTCGGACACTGCGCCGCCGCACGAAAACACATGCATAGCGGCACAAGCATAGGGGGTTGCGTGAAGCGCTGCAAAATCGGAGTCGCTCACGACCATACCCCTCCGTGACCTTGCGCTGGTGCTCATTCCCTTGTCCGTTCCTGCGTTCCCTCCTGCTCTCTCTTGCACTTAGAATTTTCCGCTCCCTAGCTATCTTCACGAGTGTGGGTTACTCGTGCGCCGACCAATCGATCACGTCGGCACCGGTAGCGTCTACCTGGCATACACTACTCAGGTCGGTGTTTAGGTAACCGAACGGTCAGAACGCGTCGACGTCGACGTCGGATGTTTTAGGGCAGCATCTCGGCATAGTATCAACAGCTCTACCGACCAAGCAAGACGGGACGACAGAAACTAACTAGGTCGGCGACGCATGGCCAGAGGACGGCCTAGAGCCCAACAGCCGCAACCCATCCCACCCCATGCCGACTCTGTAGACGCCGACATCAAAGCGCAGCTGGAACGCCTCGAGCTTGCCGCTGAGTTAGAAGCACTTGAGAGAGAATCCGACGAAGACGCCTGAGCAACTCATCGGGTGTACACTGCACCCGCGACTCAGTACCGTCTCTGGTGGTCCATCCTTTACCTCAAACACGGTCGACGGTATAGCAAACTACGAGCGGCCGCATGGCCGACGTCGACATGGCCGACGTTGGTCCCCCAACCGACCACAATCAGACCTCTACCCCCGAAGAGACGCTCAAGTTACTCTACGATCTTGACGCACTGATACAGATTCCAGAAGGCACCAAGGACATTCCCCCACCGCCGATAGGGGAGTTTATGAAGCCAGCTAGTAAGTCGACCCTGACGCAAGATGGGCAGCCTGGACCTTCGTCGGTACCTGCCGGCTCAGGAAACCAGGTTGATGACGAGGAGGAGGAGGAGGAGGAGGAGGAGGAGGAGGAGGAGGAGGAGGAGGAGGAGGAGGAGGAGGAGGAGGAGGAGAGCAACGATGCATACGACGAGCGTCCTCCGCGTAGCACGAATCCGCGCACCTTGGAAGAATTGTTGGTGCAACCCTACGGTTTGCACTCGGCTTGTTGTCCGTGTGCGTGAATGTGTGTGTGTATGGAATGGTATGAGGGCATGGGATAATATATATTTCATGCTTATAATTGTGTGTGAATGTTGAGTCATGATGTCGAGTGTGTGTGTCGAGTCAATAGCGAGTTATCGCTAGACGCGTGTTACGCGGTCGTTTGTGTCTCGCGCGCGGTTTCTATTTTGTCGTGCGCGGTTTCTATTTTGTCCTGTGTCGAACGTTCGGCGTGTCGCAGGTGTGTGCAGCAGACCCATCAAGAACTCAAGGATGAGTTTGTGATGAAGAGCCCGAGCCTTGGTGTCAAGCCTCAAGTGATTTCGAAGCTCGCCAAAAGGGTACACCTCAAGATATTGAAGATAGTTACATTACTTTGTGTAGTGTAACATTTCACTTGGTGTAGGCCCTAGTGAAGGGTAGTTTCGAGACCCTTCGTGGTTGGGGACAGTGTGGCACTGTTCCACATCACTGTACCTCGGCTCTTGGGGTTTGTAGGAGCTGGGAGTCATTCCCAACTCGTAACTCTTCCTATCTTGTGTTCTAAGACTATAGTGGCTGCCATAGTACCGTTCGTTCAAACCGACGCTGTGTCGTCAATTCTTTATCAAATCGTGCAATCTAAATTGATAATTGTAGACGACGTGAAGACGCTCCAGATCCAATTTGAGTCAAGTCATTTGCAGCTGTGAGCAGAACGCTATCAACGTTTGAAGCCGCTATGCAGAAATCCGTCTGTGCTCTCTATCTTTCGTTTTAGGCACATTCAAGCCTATTGTGACTATAACAAGTGGTATCAGAGCCCCTTGGAGCAGTTTCGACAATGTCTGGACCTGAGGAAAGGGGTGGCAGAGGTGCTGGTGGCAGTGGAGAAGCTCAAGCTCAAGGCCAACCCCGTGATTCAGCCATGGCGCCCATGCAACCAAGTCTTGGCCCACCTAGGGATGAGCCTAGGGTGTTTGGGCTTGACAAGTTCAACGGTGACAACTTTGCTGAATGGTCCTTCAAGATGGAGAACATCTTTGACCACTATGACCTGCTGGAGGTGATGGAAGGAACGGAGAAGCGCCCCGAGAACGACCCGGAGAAGAGCCCGTGGGTGCGGAAGAGCGCACAAGGCTATCTCTTACTTGGGCAAGCGTTGGGGAGCAGTCAGATCCGTCACATCAAGCCATTCCAGCGTGAACCAGAGAAAGGACCAAAGGCATGGGCTGCTCTCAAGGGTGTACATGCTCCTGCAACAGCGGCGGTAGCGGTGGTGTTGGAACGGCAAATGGCGGCACTACGAATTGAAGAAAACGAAGCGGTTGAAGAAGGGGTGCAGAAATTCTTCGACTTGTTGACGCGGCTTGAGGGAGCTGATTTGAACTACAGTGAGCTCCAAAAGAAGACCATCAACCTTAATCGCGACTTGCCCCGCCTCTCGCTTGAAGACGTGAAGCGAGCTATCCTTCAAGAGGATTTCCGCCGCCGTGAGTTGGCGAGTGCGGATGGCGCTGGGGCAGCGAGCATCGGCCGTGGATATGGTCGAGGAAGAGGCAGAGGACGAGGGGGAGGAAGGTTTGGTGGCAGCAACTTCGGCGGAGGCCGCAGGAGTGGCGGTTACGGCAGCGACGACAAGAGCTACGGACGCGGTCGCGGCCGATTCGACGGCGAGTGTCACTATTGCCACAAGAGCGGACACATGTGGCGCGACTGCTACAAACTCCCTGATGGTTGGACCCCTGCTCAAGGCCAAGAGGGTAGAGGAGCAGGAGGAGGGAGAGGACGAGGCCGTGGAGGCCGTGGCGGTCGCGGTGGCGGAGCTGCAAACATGAAGAGCGGAGACAACGACAATGACCCGAGCGACGATCGATACCCGGGTCTATTCTACTTCGTGTCGACGCAAGTACCGGCTGGTCCAGAGAAGGATGAAGGCTTTGAGGAGCCAGCAGCTGTGGGGAAGGTGACCCTACACCCCCTGGACTATTGGGTGATTGATAGTGGCGCTACCTATAGCATGACACCTCGCCCGGACTTGCTCACCGAACTCGAGCCGTCACCGGTGAAGCATGTCACATCGGCTTTGGGGCAGCGAGCAGAGGTGAAAGGCATGGGCAAGGCCATGTTCAAGGGTGCTGATGGGAAGATGGTGGGCCTCAAGAACGTGCTTTGGGTGCCCAGCCTTGCTGCAAACCTGATTTCCGTGCGGCGGTTGGCAAAGGCCGGCATGGACACGAACTCGAAGGGAGCCAAGACCTACACCGCAAGGCTTGGCGATCGAATTCTTTGGGACCTTCATGAGGACAGGGATGTCTACAACGAGATGTGGCAGATCCCAGTGGTCCCTATGCCTAAGGAGAGGCAAGTGGCAGCAAGCATCAGCACCAAGGATGGAGCGGTCGGTAGCGACGATGGCGCGAACGGTCGCGCTAAGGAGAATGAGCTCAAGAAGAGCAAACCTGGAGGGACCAGCAAGTTCAGTGAACCTAAAGAGAGTGGTGCAGCAACCAAGGAGCAGCAAAAGGGTGAGGAGAACCCAGAGGCAGCAGCGGAGGAGGACTACGGAGAGAGTATGTGGGGCGCTATTGCGAGCGCGGCATTCTCCAATCCAACTTCGGCTACGGGGGAGTGTGATTGGCTCACCTTGCATCGGCGCATGGGGCATGTGGCCCTGCCCATCTTGCAGCAGCTAGTGAAGAATGAGATGGTTGCTGGCATACGTGTGAAGGGGGAGCCCGATGAGGTGCTTGGCTGCCCGACGTGCATTCAAGCCAAGTTCACCCGGTTTCCGTTCCCTAGTTCGGAGGCAACGGCAAAGGCACCGCTTGATGAGGTGGTGATGGACGTGGTGGGCCCCCTGAAGCTTGGAGCTGCTGGAGCTGAGTATTTTCTCACCATTGTCGACGTCTACACCCGCATGACTTGGGTGTACGTGCTGGCCAAGAAGAGCGACGTGGCTGAAACGTTGAAGACGGATTGGTTCCCGATGGTGGAGCGGCAACAAGACCGTCTAGTCAAGTCAATCCGCACCGATCGAGGGGGAGAGTTCCTGAGCAAGGAGTTTGGGTTGTGGCTGAAGAAGAATGGTATTCGGCACTCCCTCACCATGCCATACTCCCCTGCAATGAACGGCATTGCCGAGCGAGCAAACCGCACAATCACGGAGGCGGCACGCGGGTTGCTCATTGAAGCCGGGCTACCCGACTATTTCTGGCCTGATGCGGTGCGGAGCGCGTGTGTGGCCAAGAACAGAGCCTTGACTCATGTGGGAGCAGAAAAATGGGTGCCCTATGTGGAGTGGCTAGGAAGGAAGCCAAAGGTGGATATGCTTCGGCTGTTCGGGTGCATGTGCATGGCGCTCGTGCCTAAGCATCTTCGGCACAACAAGCGTGGTGCCAAGGCGGTGTGGGCCGTGCACTTGGGCATGGCTCAAAACAGCAAGGGATGGCTTCTTTGGGACCCATTCACCAAGAAGTTCTTGGTGAGCAGGGACTGCAAGTTCATGGAGAACTTCATGTACAAGGATTGGAAGGCGGAGAATGAGGCGAAGATAGGCGTGCGGTTTGGGGAGGTGAAGAGTTCCGGTTTGGAGCATGTGGAGCTGCCTTTGGAACTGAGCAGCGGCAGCACAACCACAAGGCAATCCTCCCTTGTGAATGGGGGAGAGGAGGCCAATGATGCAGAGGAAGAAGAGGAGGAGGTGCAGCAAGTGAGCGAGCGTGCACCGTCACTTCCTTCCCGTACTACGAGTGCTCCACGGATTCGAGCCACACCGCAGCAACGCCAAGGCCTTCAAGTCCCTGCAGCTGAGGAGGAAGGAAGGGGGAAGAGGAGAGTTCAACCCCCTAATAGGCTGACCTATGATGCGCCGGGAAAGCAGGGCAAGACAGCCCTGGCCGGAGCGGCAATGATGGTCGGAGACGACGAGGAGAGTGACTACGAGGAGTGTGCCTTCGCGTTCTTCTCTCCGGTGGAGATGCCGGGAGAACCAGCAACTCTCAAGGAGGCTTTGGAGAGTAGTGATGCTGAGGAGTGGAAGAAGGCCATGGAGAGTGAGCTGAAGAGCATCGAGGAGAATGACACGTTTGAATTGGTGGAGCTACCGGAGGGGCGTACGGCGATAACGTCCAAGTGGCTCTTCAAAATCAAGTCGGATGCCGACGGCAAGATCGAGCGCTACAAGTCTAGGCTTGTAGCCAAGGGGTACCAGCAGAAGGAGAAGGTGGACTTCAAGGAGCTGTTTGCCCCTGTGGTGAAGCCGACGACGCTGCGAACCCTATTCGCGGGAGCCGCCATCAAAGGATGGGTAGTAAAGCAAATGGACATCGTAACGGCATTCCTTAACGGCATCCTTGAGGAGGAGATTTTTATGGCGCAGCCAGAGGGGTTTGATGATGGTAGTGGCAGAGTGTGGAAGCTGAAGAAGGCCCTCTATGGGCTGAAGCAGGCCCCTAGGCAATGGTACATGAAGCTGCGCGAAGTGTTGGAGGGGATCGGCTTCACTCCCTCAACGGCCGATCACTCCTTGTTCATGCTTGGCGAGGGGGAGCAGAGGAGTTTCATGGTGGTTTATGTGGATGACATCCTCATTTTCTCACCCTCTTCTGACCTTGTGAAGGAGGTGATGCTGAAGCTTCAAGACAAGTTCAAGTGCAAGGCCCTTGGTGACGTGAGCTTCTACCTTGGGCTCCACATCGAACGAGATGTGGAGAAGCGGTGCATGCGGGTGCATCAACGAAAGTACCTGGAGGCATTGGCTGCCAACTTTGGGCAGAGTGAAGGCCATGTGGCTACACCCTTTCCCTCTGGGTTCAAGTGTGTGAAGGGACCAGAGGAGGAGAGCGTTGGTGAAGAGGAGAGGCGCCGATTTCACTCGTTGGTGGGCAGCCTCATGTATGCGGCGGTAAAGACCCGACCGGACGTCGCGTTTGCTACCGGGCAGCTGGCTAGGGTTGTGCAATGCCCTAATGAGGAGCAGGTAGCAGCTGGAATGAGGGTGGCCAAGTATCTTGGCCAAACACCGACCGCTGGGCTGCAATACTCGGCGGCGGCACAAAGGCGCCAAAAGGGCGCGGATGGTGTTGAACCCGGGCGTTTGTTCCTCACCGCCTACTCGGATGCTTCATATGCATCAGAACCAGAGGACATGACAAGTGTGGGAGGCTTCATATGCTGTGTTGGTGGAGGCCCAACTGCTTGGGAGAGCAAGAAGCAGGTTGACCAAGCTTTGAGCTCGGTGGAGTCCGAGTACATGGCACTCTTCCGTGCCGTACGGGAGATTGTGTGGCAGCGGCGTTTGTTGGCTGAATTGGGGGAGGAGCAGCAAGGACCTACCCCACTGTACTGTGACAGCCAGGGTGCCATTGCTCTTGCTAAGAACCCTGTGTTGCATGGACTCACGAAGCACATGAGGGTGAAGTGGCATTGGACGAGGAGCATGGTAACCGCGGGTGAAGTTGAGTTGCGCTACGTGAAGACCACGGGGCAGCCGGCTGACATGATGACCAAGAGGCTGGTGGAGCAGCAGCATTGGAAGTGTTGCAAGCTGGCTGGGATGGCTCTGAACTGAGAGAGCAACATAACCTAAGGCCAACAATCCGAGGGGGAGTTTGTTGGTGCAACCCTACGGTTTGCACTCGGCTTGTTGTCCGTGTGCGTGAATGTGTGTGTGTATGGAATGGTATGAGGGCATGGGATAATATATATTTCATGCTTATAATTGTGTGTGAATGTTGAGTCATGATGTCGAGTGTGTGTGTCGAGTCAATAGCGAGTTATCGCTAGACGCGTGTTACGCGGTCGTTTGTGTCTCGCGCGCGGTTTCTATTTTGTCGTGCGCGGTTTCTATTTTGTCCTGTGTCGAACGTTCGGCGTGTCGCAGGTGTGTGCAGCAGACCCATCAAGAACTCAAGGATGAGTTTGTGATGAAGAGCCCGAGCCTTGGTGTCAAGCCTCAAGTGATTTCGAAGCTCGCCAAAAGGGTACACCTCAAGATATTGAAGATAGTTACATTACTTTGTGTAGTGTAACATTTCACTTGGTGTAGGCCCTAGTGAAGGGTAGTTTCGAGACCCTTCGTGGTTGGGGACAGTGTGGCACTGTTCCACATCACTGTACCTCGGCTCTTGGGGTTTGTAGGAGCTGGGAGTCATTCCCAACTCGTAACTCTTCCTATCTTGTGTTCTAAGACTATAGTGGCTGCCATAGTACCGTTCGTTCAAACCGACGCTGTGTCGTCAATTCTTTATCAAATCGTGCAATCTAAATTGATAATTGTAGATGACGTGAAGACGCTCCAGATCCAATTTGAATCAAGTCATTTGCAGCTGTGAGCAGAACGCTATCAACGTTTGAAGCCGCTGTGCAGAAATCCGTCTGTGCTCTCTATCTTTCGTTTTAGGCACATTCAAGCCTATTGTGACTATAACAAGAATGCCTCCGACGGGAACTTGAATACATAGATAACCTGCTCGAACAGGATGAGGAGGAGGACGAGCAGAACATGGCGGTGCCACGCGAACAGTGGAGAGCGGCAGACTTCGTCGAGGACGACATGGTTTAGGCATGGATCGACGTGCTGGTCATAGACGCCCTACGCCACCTACAAACCTTGGAGAAGAATAGCACGCTGAGGCTGTACACCTCGTTCATCTACCACTACAAGAGGTGGGCGGCGAAAATGCTGATGCAAATACGCGACAAGCTTCCCCAGGAGCACAGGCTTAGGCACGTCGACGAGATCGGCCACTACATCCGGGACAACAAGAAGAAGAATTGGGACAAAGTGGCCGAGGTCCCCCGGGAGTACATCTGGCTGCACGGCCCTAGGGTAACCGAAATCCGGATGCGCGCCTACGTGAAGTTCATGATACGTGAGTGTAAGCTCGATGCCGAGTCAATCGAGGAGGGGAACAATGCCTCGCGAACCCAGCCTGTGCAAGGTACAATGGTGCACACGCTCCTTGTGCGCATAAAGGCATGCCAGATGGCGGCGAGAGTGGAGGCGACGCTCTACCGGGAGAAGGAGCTGAGCATCATGCAGGAGATCTCGGTGGTCAGATCGGAGGTGCGGTTCATGGTCCGCACCAAGAACGAGAGGGACGTCAAGTAAGTTTGTCGACACCGCCAACCTCTGTCCATGTCACTTTGAAGTCGACACCGTCAAACTAAAAATACTCGGTGGCTTTGTGGGCAGGAATTGTGCCGACCGGCGTCGCGGCACCATCAACGATACCTACACCGCCGAACAGTTCCGCCAGATCATGATGTCAAACATTATCTATATGTTATTGTTGTGTAGGCTATAGTGGGTTAGCCTTTAGGGGGTACACAACTCTAGGGTTTCATACTTGTACTCCAATGTTTCATAGTTCAATCACTTCTTGTTTCTGAGATGGTATTAAGAGCTTAGGTCCTAGTCCTAGGACCGCTTACCTAAGGGCCCACCGCTAGAAGCGCCCTCGAGCGCTGTATCTACTTAGCGCCCTCGAGCGCCTCTCTCCTAGTGCACCCTCGTGCGCCTCTCTTCCTCCTGCTGCCCGTGCGCAGCTCGCTAGTGCCGCGCGCGGCCTTTTTTTTTTTTAGCGCGAGTAGCCCGCTAGCAGCCCGCGCGCCGACCCCTAGCCGCCCGCGCGACCGGCGCCGCCCACGAGCAGCCCCCTAGCCGCCCGTCGACCGCCGCCCAGAACGTCGCAGCCCCGCCCGTAGGCCGCCGCGATGCCCCCTCTAGGCCGCCGCCCGCGCGCTAGTCAGGCCCACGCACAGCCACGGCCCGCCCGCTACAGCCGCCCACGCGCACGCCACCCCCCCCCCCTGTCGCGCACCGCTGCGTAACCCAGCCCGAGCCGAGCCGCGCCGCCCGAACCGAGCCGCGCCGCCCGAACCGAGCCGCGCCGCCCGAACTGAGCCGCGCCGCCCTGGCCGAGCCGCGCCACCCTACTGTGCCCCACCTGCAGCAACTCCTGTTCCTGTTCCTGCTGTACTATTGCTTCAGCTGCTACTGTTACTGCTACTGCTACTACTGCTACTATTCCTGATGCTGCTACTGCCACTATGGCCACTCCCTCTGTTCTCACCTTTGACGCTGAGGGCCGCCCGATTAAGTTTGAGGTTTGGTTAGATGACCTCCACCTGTTCCTTCAGATCACTGCCAAGGACGATGTCTCCCTGTATGACCACACGTCAGGCGCCGCTCCCGTACCTGCCACTACTGCTGACAGCGCTGCTCGCTCCCAATGGCAGACCCGTGATGCTCACGCTCGACTAGCCGTTCGCAGCCACCTGCCGTTAGACGAGCGCGAGCACTTCGGCCAGCATAAGACCGCTAAGGAGCTGTACGACGCAGTAGTCGCACGCTACTCCTCCCCTGCCACTGCTACTATAGGCCGTCTCTCACTGCCCTACCTCTTCCCCGACCTGTCCGCCTTTGCCACTGTAGCTGACCTCATCACCCACCTCCGTACCAGTGATCTCCGCTACCGTGCCGCGCTCCCCCCCGATTTCCTCGCCAAGAACCCCCACCCGATGTACCTCACACTGTACCACCTTGTCACCCGCCTCCCTGACTCCCTTCGCACTGTCAGGGACCAGTTTCTCGCCCTCTCCCCCACTGACCTCACTGTCCACCTCCTCGAGAAGGAACTCCTAGCAGCTGAGAAAAGCATTGTAGCTGTAGGTGCCTCTCGTGGTGACCCCCGCTCCCCCTTCTTTGCAGGGTGCTCCCCCTCCCCCCTCCTCCCCTCCATTGCATCTGCTGCTGCTGTCGACTACCTCGGAGCTGAGGGGGTCGGGGCTGCGTCGGCTCCTAGTGGGAGGCGCAAGGGCGGCAGGGGCAAGGGGGGCAGGGGTGGTGGAGGTGGAGGCGGGGGCGGCGGCGGTGGAGGGGGTGGGGGGGGCGGGGGTGGTGGCGGAGGTGGGAGTGGCGCGGGTGGTGGGGGGGTCAGTGGCGGCACAGGGGGTGGTGGCGGCGGCGGTGGTGGGGGTGGTGGGGGCGGTGGTGGCAGTGGTGGCGGCGGTGGAGCGGGTGGCGGGCGTGGTGGAGCGGTGCAGCGTGGGGGGTTCGGCGGTGGCCAGAGGCAGCAGCAGCAGCGTCCCGGCGAGACTCCCTCGCCCCAGCAGCTCCGTGAGTGGTACTCTCAGCGTGGGGGGTCTGGGGGTGGAGGTACCTGCCCGTACGTCATCCTCACAGGTGACCGCACTGGCCAGACCTGTGGGAGGTTCCACACGGCGCAGCGCTGCTTCTTTCGTCTCGACGACGCCTGGCGTGAGCAGTTTCCTGACGCCACTTAGCTGCCCCGCTGGGCTGATCTGCTTAGGAAGAACATTGATATCTTTGCTCTTGACTTTGATGCTATCCTTGGTGCCATGTATGCATTGACTATTAGTGTTGAGGGTGACTGTTACCTGAGTGTACCGCCCGACCCGGGCATTGGGACCAGTGAGACAGCTGCTCCAGGTGCTAGTGCGTCTGCTGCCCTAGGTCCTGGTGAGGCTGCTGCTCTTGGTACTCGTGCGTCTACTGCCCTAGGTCCTGGTGAGGCTGCTGCTCTTGGTGCTAGTGAGTCTGCTCCCCCAGGTGCTAGTGCGTCTGCGCTTGCTGGTACTGCGTCTACTGAGCCACTGCACACCTTCACACTCGACTCGGGTGCTTCCTGCTGCTTCTTCCGTGACCGCACTGCCCTTGAGCAGCTAGCTCGGCCAGTTGCTGTCTCCCTCGCTGACCCCTCTGGGGGCCCGGTCCTTGCAACCTCCTCCACTGTCCTCCCTTGTCCTGCGGTCCCGTCCGGCACCCTGTCGGGTCTTTACCTCCCCTCGTTCTCTACGAACTTGGTGGCGGGCTCTGCTCTTCAGGATGGGGGTGTTCACCAGTTCACCCCTGCCTATGAGCGTGTGACCCACTGTACGTGTGCTAGGACAGGTCGCCACCTAGCTACCTTCACTCGGCAGCCGGGGTCGGACCTGTACACACTGACCACTGAGTCCCCTCAGGTAGCTGCGTCTGCGTCTGCGTCAGGTCAGCTGTCGGCCCCCTGCTCGTGTCGCTCCCTGTCGCACCAGACGGTTCTCTGGCACCACCGTCTTGGTCACCCGTCAGTGCAGCGCCTTCGTGGCATGCACTCCCGGTACCTTGTCTCTGGTCTTCCCAGGGTTCTCCTCGCCTGCTCCTCCCTGTCTTCCCTGCGTCGAGGGGCGGCAGCACGCCGCTCCTCACTCCTCCTCGTTCCCTCCCACAGAGGGTCCTCTGCAGACTCTCCACCTGGACGTGTGGGGCCCAGCCCGCGTCCGTGGACAGGGCCACGAGCGGTACTTCTTGCTGGTTGTCGACGACTACACGCGCTACACCACGGTCTTCCCCTTGCGCACCAAGGGTGAGGTCCCTGATGTTTTGATCCCTTGGATCCGCGCTGCTCGTCTCCAGCTCCGCGACCGGTTCCAGTCGGACTTTCCCGTCCTGCGTCTGCACTCTGACCGAGGTGGTGAGTTTTCCTCCGACCTCTTGGCAGCCTACTGTGCGGAGCATGGCATCCGCCAGACGTTCACGCTTCCGGCCTCTCCACAGCAGAATGGGGTTGCTGAGCGCCGCATTGGCTTAGTCATGGAGATCGCTCGTACCTCCTTGATCCATGCGGTTGCCCCCCATTTCCTGTGGCCGTTTGCAGTCCAGTACGCTGCGCATCAGCTCAACCTCTGGCCCCGTGTCTCCGCTCCGGAGACCTCGCCCACACTGCTGTGGACGGGGCAGGTTGGCGATGCGTCGCGTTTCCGGGTCTGGGGTGCTCGTGCCTTTGTCCGCGATACCACTGCGGACAAGCTCTCCGCCCGCGCTGTGCCCTGTGTCTTCCTTGGCTTTGTCCCCGACGCGCCTGGTTGGCAGTTTTACCACCCCACCTTGCGCCGTGTCTTCCCCTCTCAGGACGTCACCTTTGACGAGTCGGTACCCTTTTACCGTCTGTTCCCCTACCGCACTGCTCCGCTCCCTCCCTCGCCTCTCTTCCTCACCCCAGGTGCCCCTTCGGTAGACCCCCTCCCTCCCCAGGGTCCTGCTCCCTCAGGTGTTTCCCAGGTAGACGCAGTCGAGCCTGTCGAGGTAGCTGTTGACTCTGGTCCTGAGAGGGGTACTGAGCCTGGGGGTGCTGAGACTGGGGGTGCTGAGCCTGGGGGTGCTGAGACTGGGGGTTCTGGGCCTTGGGGTGCTGAGACTGCGGGTGCTGAGCCTGGGGGTGCTGAGACTGGGGGTGCTGAGCCTGGGGGTGCTGAGCCTGGGGGTGCTGAGCCTGGGGGTGCTGAGCCTGGGGGTGCTGAGCCTGGTGGCGCTCCCTCTTCACAGCAGCTGCGTGAGTGGTACTCTCAGCGTTGCGGCCTTCGGCGTGGGGCTACTGGAGCTGCGGGTACTGTGTCGCGGCCGGAGCCTCCCTCCCCTCAGCGGCTACGTGAGTGGTACGCTCGGCGCTGCAGCCTCCGGAGTGGAGCTCCTAGTTTTGAGGTGCAGCCTACTGGAGGCCCTGCTGCTACTGGAGGTGCTACTGGTGCTGCTGGAGGTACTGGAGCTGATGGAGGTGCTGCTAGTACTGGTCCTGCTGGAGGTGCTGCTGGTGCTGCTGGAGGTACTGGAGCTGCTGGAGCTACTGGTGGTGCTCCTGGTCCTGGGACTGGTGGTGCTGCAGGAGCTGGTGCTACTGGAGGTACTGGAGTTGACACTACTGGAGGTGCTGCTGGTGCTGCGGGAGTTGGAGCTGCTGCTGGGGGTTCTGGTGCTGTCTCTGCTGGTTCTGGGGGCACGTCACGGCCGCGGCCGTACTTCGTTCCGCTCCTTCAGCAGGTTCTTGGTCAGCCGCCTCCTCCTTGTCCTGCTCCCTCCTTAGAGTGTCTTTCGCCTGTCCAGTCGCAGTCACAGTTACAGCCTACCTCGCCACTTCCTGGTCCTTCTCCCTACACTGGTCCGACAGGAGGTCTTACGGAGCATCGTGAGCCTGAGTCTCGTCCTGTGTCGCCCGAGTCTCGTTCTGCATCACCTGTTCGTGCTGCTCGCACTGGTCGTCGTGTCCCGCGTCAGCGTCCTCCTGCTGTCCCCGGCACTCACCAGATGTTGCTTCGTCTTTCCACTGCTCCACAGCGTGTCCCTCTGCCTTCTCCTCCTGCGTCCTCCCTTCCTGCCCTTGCTGACCTGGAGTCTGACTCTCTTCGTGCTGCTAGTCCTACTGTCACGCGTCTCCTGGCCACAGTTGTCACTGACCCTTCCTTTGAGTCAGCTGCTGCGTCTGCCTTAGTTGCTGAGCTTGTCGACTTTGCTGCTCACTGTAGACTAGACTACGCTGCCAGTCTTGTTGCTGAGTCTGAGTCTGTCTGTCCTCCGTCCGTCGAGGGTGAGTGTGCTCTTGGCACGGACGTCCTTGAGGACAGGCAGGAGGAGTTTGAGTGCTTTGCCGCCGCTGTACCTCATCTCGTGTCCATGCTGATTGCACCTGAGGGAGACCCGGATGCTCCAGACATCCCGACCCCGCGCTCTTACGCTGAGGCGATCGCGGGTGAGTACTCCTCTCAGTGGCAGACAGCCATGGATGCAGAGATGGCATCCTGGAAGTCCACTGGCACTTACGTCGACGAGGTTCCACCTCCTGGGGCGAACATCGTCAGTGGCATGTGGATTTTCAGGGTGAAGCGGCCGCCAGGTTCTCCGCCTGTCTTCAAGGCTCGGTACGTTGCTCGAGGCTTCAGTCAGCGAGAGGGAGTAGACTTCTTTCAGACCTTCTCCCCCACCCCGAAGATGACCACTCTTCGGGTGCTGTTGCACGTTGCCGCTCAGCGTGACTACGAGCTTCACTCTCTTGACTTCAGCACAGCTTTCTTGCAGGGCAGCCTGCACGAGGAGATCTGGCTGCGCCGCCCTCCTGGCTTCACTGGGTCGTTTCCTCCTGGTACCCAGTGGAGCCTCCGCCGGCCAGTCTACGGTCTCCGCCAGGCTCCACGTGAGTGGCACGACACACTAAGGACTACACTTGCGGCTCTTGGGTTCTCGTCTTCTACTGCCGACCCGTCGCTGTTTCTGCGCACCGACACTTCACTGCCGCCGTTCTACATCCTCGTGTACGTCGACGACTTGGTCTTTGCCACTGCTGACATTGAGGCTCTCGCCCACGTGAAGTCGGAGCTGCAGAAGAGATACACGTGCACAGACCTGGGTGAGCTGACAAGCTATCTTGGCTTGCGGATCACCCGGGACAGAGCACGCCGCACCATCACACTGACTCAGTCACACATGGTGCAGCAGGTCCTTCAGCGCTTCAGTTTCACCTGGTCCTCGGCACAGACCACTCCTCTGGCTACAGGTCACTCGCTCTCAGCTCCACCTTCGGACGAGTCCGTAGAGCCGAGTGGTCCTTACCCAGAGCTAGTTGGTTGCCTCATGTACCTAATGACTTGCACTCGTCCTGACCTCGCGTACCCTCTTGGCCTTCTGGCTCGCTACGTGGCTCCTGGTCGGCACCGAAAGGTGCACATGGATGCTGCTAAGAGGGTACTGCGTTACTTGTGCAGTACGTCAGGCATGGGGCTCGTGCTTGGAGGGAGGCGCTCAGTTGTTCTCACTGGGCACTCAGACGCTTCTTGGGTTGACGACCAGGCTACTCAGCGGTCGTCACAGGGTTACACCTTCAGCCTTGGCTCTGGTTCAGTTTCTTGGCATTCTACTCGCTCGTCTTCAGTTCTCAGCTCCAGTTGTGAGGCTGAGATCTATGCCACAGCCATGGCTGCACAGGAGCTACGCTGGCTGACCTACCTGATGACCTATTTGGGAGAGCGGCCTAGTTCTCCTCCAGTGCTGTACGTCGACAACAAGGCTGCCATTGCCTTGTGTGAGGAGCACAGACTGGAGCACAGAACGAAGCACATCGCTCTCCGTTACTTCCTGGCTCGAGAGCTGTAGCAGCGCGGTCAGCTTCGTCTGCATTACGTGGCCACTCGGGCCAACACCGCTGATATATTCACCAAGGCACTTCAGCCTGGTGATCATCAGCGCTTCTGCACTATACTGGGGCTTGTGCCCACTTTTCCTCACTTACTGTAGGCTTTGTCTGTACTGTGATCTCTATATATATATACCTGCCTGTTTGCTTTGCTAGGTTGAGATCACTTTGCTGTTTGTGTTGCATATATGCCTCTGCATGTGAACTGGCCCTGTGGCCCTTTGCTTGTGCTCAGAGTGTGTGGTGACGTTGTGATCCACCCTGAGCTTGCTTTGCCTTTCTTGACTGGTCTTGTGACCCCTTGCTCTCCCCCACTTTGCCTATGGGGGTGTGTCAAACATTATCTATATGTTATTGCTGTGTAGGCTATAGTGGGTTAGCCTTTAGGGGGTACACAACTCTAGGGTTTCATACTTGTACTCCAATGTTTCATAGTTCAATCACTTCTTGTTTCTGAGACATGATGAAGGTGCTGCCGACATGGGCGGCGTCAACGTGGAACCCGCGGGCAAGGCGCTGTGGCGATTTCTGCTCACCAAGGCGCTCACGCTACTCTCCCACCACACTCTCCTGCGAGGCGCCATCATCCGCGAGATCACGCTCCCCAACATCTTCTTATACCGACTGGCTAGCACCTCGTCGGTGAAACCCGGAGAACCAGCCGGTCGTCATGGTGATCGCCGCGCGGAACTCGAAGACTTCCAAGGATGCCCGTCTTCAACAGAGCTACGCGGCGCGACACTTGGAAGCGGAGTTGTGCGCCATCGGCGAGACCGGCCTGTGGTTGCACTTCATCCTCGACCAGATCGGTCAGTTCAACGGCGTCGACTTCCTTCCGCCGCTTGATACCACCGACCGCGAGCGCTAGTACAAGAAGCACCTTTTCTTCGCCCGCAACGACAAGGAGCCAAAAGAGCTCTCCGCCGCCAGCCACCAACGTTGGATGTGGCAAATGTGGATGACCAACAAGGTGTTCTGCTAGCGGAACGTGCATGCCGCTCGCGCCGGAGGTGCGCAGGAGCTAGCCATCGAAGGGACGCCTCGCGCCGAGATCGCCGAGCTGGGTCACTGGGCACTCGACAAGATGATGCATGGTTACATCACAGCCATTCCCGTTGGGGTGGTGATGAGGAAGGCCGGCTACTCGGGTTGCAAGCAAGACTACTTCTTGGGTCGCAACAGGGTCGAGCCCTCCGACAAACTCTTGGACATCATCGCCGAGCACATCTTCCCCGGCGTGTATGCTCTGCTGCGCGATGTATGTTAGTCGACGCCGACAAAGCCGCCGTGCACTTCTGGCGTACCCTCCAGATGATGCACCGCATCGTCGCCGAGGACCTCGCGGTGAAGCTCGTCCGCACCCCTTGGCACCCGTACGTCCAAGGTTCCAAGCTCTGCCGGATTGCCCTCTTTCAGCACTGGGCAAAAAGGGTCGAGAAGATCGACACCGAAACAATCAACAAACGCCGGGACCCAACCCTCATTCAGCTAGAGGTAAACCGTCGCTAAAGTCGGCGTCGATCTGTTACGGGTGTATTCTAAACTATTTTCGCCTTTCCGCCTTGTTCTGTAGGAAATCTCTGTCCGCTTGGACACCGAATACCATAACATGTCCCTCAAGGAGACGCTGAAGTACGAGAGGGAGCGCTCCGCGGTCGAGAAGATTGACCTTCAGGAGGAGATCGAGAAGCGCGACGATACCATCGCGACGCTGACCGCCAAGATAACCCGACTCACCAAGGCACTCCGTGTGTCAGACGCACGGAGGATGCCGGCGGTGCCGCCGTCGGGGAACGAGCAAGCGCCGAGCGAGAGTGGCTCCGCGGATTCGGCCAGTACGGGGGGCAGAGCCAAGAAATAGGATGAGAAACCCCCGAAACCCCCACAGACGTTCAACGAGGCTCGTTACGAGCTCAACGTGGTGCAACCTTGGCGGGAGGCAAAGACCGTGAGGGACGCTTGGCGCCTCTAGAACTCCGCCACCGCCGATGACACCCATCGTCTTTGCGACAGGGTCGTCGAGTCGGGATTCGTCGACCGCCACACCCTCCTCAAGGGCGCGACGCAGGGTGCGCACGACATGAAGGTGTGCCGCATGCTGAAGGCCATGGATGCAGTGCGCCTTCTTCGCTCGAGTGACGGCGATACCGACACCGAAGCCGTTGTCGACGCCCTGAACAAGATCGCGGCGCCAGGCATCGGGACATTCTGCGATGCCCTCACGGTGCTCAAACCGGGAACCGCTCCGACGAAGTCCAAGGAGCCTGGCATGGGCGTCAAGGGGCTGGGCCCCACGTCGGTCTCGAAGCTTCGTCTCGCCTGTGCGCTGGTGGCGGTCAACTTGAAGCCGAGTGCTTGGGTCGCCGTCCAGTTTCCAGACATCTGGGAGGATCAGATGCCGAAGACCGTGGCCGACATGGCCAAGCAGACCGCACCTGTGCTGCGTCCTCCGACGAAGCGCAAGAAGGCGGCATGAATACCTTTGGAGCATATGCGTGTGCGTAGTTTGATGATGCTGTAATTGTGGCCGATTTTACCAAACCATGATGCTTATATTGTTCAGGAAGTTGGTACACAAGACGAACCTAAGGCACATAACAGGGCCCATGCGAACCTAGATGATCCAACAATGGTAACTGCAGTTGGTCGCTGACCAACAAACAACCCGAATATACTTGCAGACAGCCAAACCCTCTATGTCGACAGACACTAAACGACGCCGACGTATTGTCGAACTTCGTTATATACGCCGACAAGGTTCATCCCCGAGTAGCATGTGAGTGTGCAATTCACAGGGTAGCGATCAGGTCGACATCACCGACGAGGGTTCTAGTAGCATGCAGTACCAAAAAGTTACATGCACTACCACATAAGCAAACACAAACAAAAAGTTACAAGCACAAAAAAAAAAGGATCCAACAAAATAACTACGCAATCGGCGCTGGCCATACCAAACTGTTATACACCCTAGCAATCAGACCACCTAGCGCTCCCTCCACACGCCGACTACACCGCCGTGCTGTCCTTGCCCTTCCTGCCCTTCTTCCCCGTGCTGTCCTTGCCCTGCTTGCCCCTCTGCCCCTTCCTCCCCCTGTGTTCAATATCGTACTCCATCTGCGCTTCACACGGCACCGCGATGCCGATCTCTTCGAGTTTCGGCCCGGCGACGGGGCACATTCCCCAGAACGCCAAGGTCTCCACCGTCGCTCTAGCGATCACGTCGGCTTCGACTTCATGATCCACCCCCAGATAGACCCGGTGCAGAGCGAGACTCTGCAGCGCCGGCGCGACGTTGTGCGCAACCTCCCCGAGGGGTTGCTCCCCGTCGATCTCAGCCTCCACCACCGCTTGCATAACCTCCTTGAAGACATCGGCGGTCTTCTCGCTCGCACCGACCACCATCGCCGCTGCCTTCCCTTCGCCCACAGCATCGACCACCTGGGCGTCGTCGTTCTTGACTAAGCACCACACGGTGCAAGCGGAGGCCGATAACGCCTGTGCCGCAATCGCCGTCTTCTCATCAGTGTCTCCCTCCTTCCTCGCCGCGCTCGCAGCAACCTTCCCATACGCAGCGCACATGGACACGTGACCTATCATGGCCGACATCATAGCATCCGACTTCTCCTTGCCTTCCTTTGTGACGGCATCGACGGGGAACCAGATCGCCGGCAAGAGCCCGTTGTCAAACATATATGCTTAGTTATATCTAGGCTTAGTTTATGTGTTTATAGTTGTCTAGGCTATAGCGGGTTTAGCCTTAGGGGGTACAGATTTCTCTCGACATTCTACTTGTACCCCTTCCCTTTTCCTAGTCAATCATTCTCGCCTACTATTCTCACATGGTATTAAGAGCATTACCTTCCTAGGATCCTAACTTTAATGGGCCCACCACCTAAGTAACTGCTAGCCTAGGCCCCGTGGCGTCGCCCATAGCCCCTAGGCTCGGCCCCTTGGCCCGTCGCCCCTAGGCTCGGCCCCTTGGCCCGTCGCCCCTAGCTCGGCCCCTCGGCCCCGTCGACCCGTCGATTCTGTCGCCCGCGCCCAGCCCGTTCCTAGCCCCGCGATCGGCCAGTACCTAGCCTCGCGCACGGCCCCGTTCCTAGCCCCGCGATCGGCCTGTACCCGCCCCGCAATCGGCCCGTACCCGTCCCGCGCTCGGCCCCGTTCCTAGCCCCGCGCTCGGCCCGTACCTAGCCTCGCGACCGGCCCGTACCCTGCCCGCGCACGGCCCCGTCTCTCGTCCGCGCTCGGCTCGTACCTAGCCCCGCGCCCGGCCCGTACCTAGCCCAGCACACGGCCCCGACCCTAGCCAGCGCCCGGCCCCGTACCTAGCCCGCGCCCGGCCCCTTCTGTCGCCAGCGCCTGGCTTCGTACCTAGCCTCGCGCCCGGCACCCGTCTCTTGCCCGTGCTCGGCCCCGTACCTAGCCCCGCGCCTAGCCCCATTCCGCGCCCAGCGCCAGGCCCCGTACCTGCCCAGCGCCCGGCCCCGTACCTGCCCAGCGCCCGGCCCCGTACCTGCCCAGCGCCCGGCCCCGTACCTGCCCAGCGCCTGGCCCCGTACCTGCCCAGCGCCTGGCCCCGTACCTGCCCAGCGCCCGGCCCAGTACCTGCCCAGCGCCCGGCCCCGTACCTACCCAGCGCCCGGCCCTGTACCTGCCCAGCGCCCGGCCCTGTACCTGCCTAGCGCCCGGCCCCGTACCTGCCCAGCGCCCGGCCCCGTACCTGACCTGCACCCGGCCCCTTGTTTGGCCCCTCGGCCCCCCCTAGGCCCCTCGGCCCCCCTAGGCCCCCCAGCCCCTTGTTTGGCCCCCCGGCCCCTAGGCCCCTCGGCCCCACCTCAGAGCCCGGCGCCCGGCCCCCCCGGCCCCTTTTTTGCCCCCCCGGCCCCTTGTTTGGCCCCGTGGCCCCTAGGCCCCTCGGCCCCACCTCATAGCCCGGTGCCCGGCCCCCCGGCCCCTTGTTTGGCCCCTCGGCCCCCTAGGCCCCTCAGCCCCCCTAGGACCCCCGGCCCCTTGTTTGGCCCCGCGGCCCCTAGGCCCCTCGGCCCCACCTCAGAGACCGGCGCCCGGCCCCCCCCGGCCCCTTGTTTGGCCCCACGGCCCCCTAGGCCCCTCGGCCCCCCTAGGCCCCTCCGGCCCCTTGTTTGGCCCCGCAGCCCCTAGGCCCCTCGGCCCCACCTCATAGCCCGGCGCCCGGCCCCCCGGCCCCTTGTTTGGCCCTTCGGCCCCCTAGGCCCCTCGGCCCCCCTAGGCCCCCCCGGCCCCTTGTTTGGCCCCGCGGCCCCTAGGCCCCACGGCCCCACCTCATAGCCCGGCGCCCGCCCCCCCCCCCCCCCGGCCCCTTGTTTGGCCCCTCGGCCCCTCGGCCCCCCCTAGGCCCCCCCGGCCCCTTGTTTGGCCCCTCGGCCCCCTAGGCCCCTCGGCCCCCCTAGGCCCCCCCGCCCCTTGTTTGGCCCCGCGGCCCCTAGGCCCCTCGGCCCCACCTCATAGCCCGGCGCCTGCCCCCCCGGCCCCTTGTTTGGCCCCTCGGCCCCCTAGGCCCCTCGGCCCTCCTAGGCCCCCCCCCCCGGCCCCTTGTTTGGCCCCGCGGCCCCTAGGCCCCTAGGCCCCTATGGCGTCGCTTCGAGTTCTCCCATTCGACCCGGAAGGCAGACCTGTAGCATTTGACACGTGGCACGACGATCTGCAACTGTACCTACTGAGCGTTAGTCGGGACAGTGTCTCACTGTTTGACCACGTGTCCGGTGCCGCTCCAGCCCCTCCCACCACAGCTGACGTTTCGACTCGTTCCCAGTGGCTGTCTCGTGACGCTACTGCCCGCTTGGCCATTCGCAACCACCTGCCCGCAACCGAATGTGCTCACTTTGGCGAGCACAGGACAGCACAGGCCTTGTACGACGCTGTCGTTGCTCGCTACTCCTCCCCTGCCACTGCTTCTATTGGCAGGCTGCTACTGCCCTACCTGTTCCCTGAGCTGTCGGCTTTTGCCACAGTAGCCGACCTGGTTACCCACCTGCGCACTAGCGACGCTCGCTACCGCGCTGCCGTCCCTGCTGAGTTCCTTCCCACGAACCAGCCCCCCATGTTCATCACCCTCTACTTCATTGTCACTCGCCTCCCTGACTCCCTTCGCTCTGTCAGGGACCACTTCCTCACCCTCGACCCCACCTCCCTCATTGTTGACCTCCTCGAGCAGCATCTCCTCGCAGCTCAGACTAGTGCAGTTGCTGTAGGTGCTGCTCGTGGCACTCCGCGCTCACCCTTCTTTGAGGGGTGCTCCCCCTCCCCCCTTTCCTCCTCCTTCGCCTCTGCTGCTGCTGCAGACGTCTCTGCTCCTGAGGACGTCGGTGCTGCTTCGACTAGTACGAAGCGCCGCAACAGCAAGGGCAAGGGTGGCCGGGGTAGTGGAGGAGGCAGCGGTGGTGGTGGAGGTGGCAGTGGGAGTGGTAGAGGGGGCAGCGGTAGAGGAGGCGGAGGCGGTGGAGGTGGTGGCGGCGGTGGGACCGGTGGCGGAGGTGGAGGCTCTGGTGGCGGCGGTGGAGGCAGCGGAGGGAGTGGCGGCAGTAGAGGCGGTGGGACCAGTGGTGCTCGGTCTGGACTTCAGCGTGGAGGCTCTGGTGGTGGTCGGGGCCAGCAGCAGCAGCGTCGGAGCGAGACTCATACGCCCCAGCAGCTCCGTGAGTGGTTGGTTCAGCGTGGGGCGGGTGAGGGTAGTGAGACCTGCCCGTATGTCATTCGCACGGGTGCCCGTGCGGGCCGGACATGCGGGAGGTTTCACACTGAGCGCCGCTGCTTTGCCCGCCTTGACGACGCCAAGCGTACTGAGTTTGGTGATGACGTCGAGCGCCCTCGCTGGGCGGAGTTGCTTAGGTCGGGAGTTGCTATCTTTGACCTAGACTTTGATGTTATTATCTCTGCCATGTATGCTTTGTCTTTTAGAGCTGAGGGTGACTGTTACTGGTGTGTGCCGCCTGACCCAGGTATAGCTGCTGCTGCTCTAGGTGCTAGTGCGTCTGGTACTCCCCCTGGTACTGCGCCTGCTGAGGCCCTGCACACCTTCACGTTGGACTCCGGCGCCTCGCGCTGTTTCTTTCGTGACAGCACCACTCTCACTCCTCTTCCTGCACCTGTTCCGGTCAGACTGGCTGACCCCTCTTGGGGCCCGGTCGTTGCCAGTTCCTCCACTGTCCTCCCGTGTCCGGCGGTTCCGTCCGGCTCCCTCCCCTCGTTCTCTACGAACTTGGTGAGTACCGCTGCCCTTCAGGATGCGATGGTCACTACCACCACTCCTGGGGGTCAGCGTGTGTCGATCTGCACGTGCACACGTACGGGGCGTCACCTGGCTACGTTCACTCGTCGGCCAGGGTCGAGTCTGTACACACTGGCTACCGAGCCTCCTCAGGTCGCTGCGTCTGCTCAGGTGTCCGCGTCAGGTCAGGTAGCCGCCTCTTGCTCGTGTCGCTTCCTGTCGCACCAGACTCTTCTTTGGCACCACCGCCTTGGTCACCCCTCCCTGCCACGCCTTCGTGGCATGCACTCCTGTCTCCTTGTCTCTGGTCTCCCCAGGTCTCTGCCTCCCCTGCCGCCCTCACATGTCCCGCCCTGTCTTCCTTGCGTCGAGGGGCGGCAGCGCGCCACTCCTCACTCCTCCTCGTTTCCCCCGACGACTGCTCCCCTGCAGACCCTCCACATGGACGTGTGGGGCCCAGCCCGCGTCAGTGGACAGGGCCGCGAGCGCTACTTTCTGCCGGTAGTTGACGACTACACGCGGTACACCACAGTCTTCCCCTTGCGCAGCAAGGGTGAAGTCTCTGCTGTCTTGATCCCTTGGATCCGCACAGTCCGTCTCCAGCTGCGCGAGCGGTTCGGCCAGGACCTTCCTGTCCTGCGTTTGCACTCTGACAGAGGTGGTGAGTTCTCCTCCGACCTCTTGCGGGACTTTTGTCGTGGGGAGGGCATTCTCCAGTCGTTCACGCTTCCGGACTCCCCTTAGCAAAATGGGATTGCTGAGCGCCGCATTGGCTTAGTCATGGAGGTCGCTCGTACCTCCATGATTCATGCGGCCGCTCCCCATTTTCTGTGGCCGTTTGCGGTCCGGTACGCTGCGCATCAGCTCAACCTCTGGCCCCGTGTCTCCTTGCCGGAGACCTCGCCCACACTGCGTTGGACGGGGAAGGTTGGCGATGCGTCGGTGTTCCGGGTCTGGGGTTCTCGTGCCTTTGTTCGCGATACGTCCGCGGACAAGCTCTCCGCCCGCGCCATTCCCTGCGTCTTCCTTGGCTTTGTCCCTGACGCGCCTGGCTGGCAGTTTTACCACCCCACCTCGCGCCGTGTCCTCCCTTCTCAGGACGTCACGTTCGACGAGTCAGTTCCCTTCTACCGGCTCTTCCCCTACCGCTCTGCCCCTTCCCCGCCCCCGCCGCTCTTCCTTGCTCCCGGTCCACCTCCGGTAGACCCCCTTCCGCCCCAGGGTCCTGCTCCCTCGGGAGTGTCTCAGGTAGACCCTCTCCCTGGTACTGCGCCTGTTCAGGTGCTGCTCCAGGTGCTGCGTCTGGGGTTGCTGCGTCTGGGGGTGCTGCGTC
Organism: Closterium sp. Naga37s-1; assembly: GCA_947471745.1. NCBI lineage: Eukaryota > Viridiplantae > Streptophyta > Zygnematophyceae > Desmidiales > Closteriaceae > Closterium > Closterium sp. Naga37s-1. The sequence continues at coordinate 3,335 of CANJKZ010000036.1, read as the reverse complement.
TGGGGGTGCTGCGTCTGGGGGTGCGGAGCCGGAGGGTGCGGGGTCTGAGGGTGCTGGGTCTGGGGGTGCTGAGCCTGAGGGTGTTGAGCCTGGGGGTGCTGAGTCGGAGGGTGCGGAGCCTGGGGGTGCTGAGTCGGAGGGTGCGGAGTCTGGGGGTGCTGAGCCTCAGGGTGCTGCTTCGTCTGGAGGTCCTGCTGGTGCTTCACCGCGACTGTCCTCGCAGCAGCTACGTGAGTGGCTTGTTCAGCGCCCACACCGTCGGAGTGGACCTCCTGGGGCTGGCGAGCCTGGAGACACTGGAGCTGGAGGTGCTGCTGTTACTACTGGAGCTGGAGACCCTACGGAGCCTGGAGCAGCTGGCGCCAGAGGCGCTGGAGCTGGTGTAGCTGGAGTTGGAGGCCCTGGCGCAGGAGGCGCTGGAGCTGCAAGAGCTGGAGCTGTTGACCCTGGAGCTGGAGGTGCTGGAGGCACTGTGCGACCGCGCCCGTACTTCGTTCCCCTGCTTCAGCAGGTTCTTGGTGTCCCGTCTTCTACTGGTCTTCCTCCTCCCTTCCTGTGTCCACCGCCTGACCAGTCGCAGCCGCCGTTACAGCCAGCCTCCCCACTGCCTGTTCCCTCTCCTTACACTGAGCAGTCCGGAGGTCTTACAGAGCATCGTGAGCCTACGTCTCGTCCTGTCTCGCCTGTTTGCACTGCTCCTCGCGCTCCTCGTTCGTGTCCTCCTCCTGTCCCAGGCACACACACCATGGCACTCCGTCCTTCCTCTGTTCCACTGCGTGTTCCTCTGCCTGCTCCTCCTGAGTCCTCTCTTCCTGAGGTCCCTGACCCTGAGTCTGACCGAGCGCGTGCTGCCAGTCCCACTGTCGCTCGTCTCCTTGCCACTGCTGTGACTGACCCGTCCTTTGAGTCTGCTGCTGCTTCTGCTCTCGTTGCTGAGCTACTTGACTTTGCTGCTGCCTGTCGTCTCGACTACGCCTCTGCTCTAGTTGCTCAGTCTGTGCCTGCCAGTCCTCCGTCCGTCGGGGGTGAGTGTGCTCTTGGTACGGACGTCCTTGAGGACAGGCAGGAGGACTTTGAGTGTCTTGCAGCTGCTGTACCTCGTTTCGCTTCCTTGCTACTTGCCTATGAGGGAGACCCGGATGCTCCAGACATCCCGTCCCCGCGCTCTTACGCAGAGGCGATTACGGGTCCTTACTCCTCTCAGTGGCAGGCAGCTATGGATGCCGAGATGGCATCCTGGAAGTCCACAGGCACTTACGTCGACGAGGTTCCCCCACCTGGGGTGAACATAGTCGATGGCATGTGGATCTTCAGGATGAAGCGGCCGCCGGGTTCTCCGCCTGCCTTCAAGGCGCGTTACGTTGCTCGAGGTTTCAGTCAGCGACAGGGAGTTGACTACTTCCAGACCTTCTCCCCCACCCCAAAGATGACTACTCTTCGGGTGTTGCTGCACGTAGCTGCTCAGCGTGACTACGAGTTACACTCCCTGGACTTCAGTACAGCCTTCCTGCAGGGCAGCCTGCACGAGGAGATCTGGCTGCGCCGACCACCTGGTTTCACTGGGACGTTTCCTGCAGGTACCCAGTGGAGCCTCGGCCGGGCAGTCTACGGTCTCCGCCAGGCGCCTCTCGAGTGGCACGATACACTCAGGACTACACTTGCGGCTCTTGGGTTTGTTCCTTCTACAGCAGACCCGTCGCTGTTTCTACGCACCGACACCTCGCTGCCGCCCTTCTACGTCCTAGTGTACGTCGACGACCTCGTCTTTGCCACGGCTGACACTGAGGCACTGACCCTTGTGAAGTCCGAGCTGCAGAAGAGACATACCTGCACTGACCTGGGTGAACTGTGCAGCTATCTTGGCCTGCAGTTCACCCGGGACAGAGCACGGCGCACCATCACACCGACTCAGTCACACATGGTGCACCAGGTCCTTCAGCGCTTCGGCTTCCAGTACTCCTCGCCACAGCTCACTCCTCTGTCTACCAGCCACTCTCTCTCAGCTCCACCTTCGGACGAGTCCGTAGAGCCGAGTGGTCCATACCCAGAGCTTGTGGGTTGCCTCATGTACCTGATGACTTGCACACGACCTGACCTCGCGTACCCTCTCAGCCTTCTGGCTCGCTACGTGGCTCCCGGTAGGCACCGAAAGGTGCACTGGGATGCTGTGAAGAGGGTACTGCGTTACCTGTGCAGTACGTCGGGCATGGGGCTTGTGCTTGGAGGACGGGGTCCTGTTGTCCTCACTGGTCACGCAGACGCCTCCTGGGTTGACGACTCAGCTACGCAGCGATCGTCGCAGGGTTACACCTTCAGCCTTGGGTCCGGCTCGGTTTCCTGGCGGTCTACCCGCTCGTCTTCAGTTCTCAGCTCCAGCTGTGAGGCTGAGATCTACGCCGGAGCCATGGCTTCTCAGGAGCTACGCTGGCTCACCTTTTTGCTGACCGACCTGGGAGAGCAGCCTCATTCGCCTCCAGTCCTGTACGTAGACAACAAGGCCATGATAGCCTTGTGTCAGGAGCGCAGACTTGAGCACAGAACGAAGCACATCGCTCTGAGATACTTCCTTGCTCGAGAGTTGCAGCAGCGTGGTCAGCTTCGTCTAGCGTACATGGCCACTCGGGCCAACACTGCTGATGTCTTCACCAAGGCACTTCCGCCTGGTGACCATCAGCGCTTTGTTACTGTGTTAGGCCTTGTGCCTACTTTGCCTCACTTACTTACTGCCTGACTCTGCCTGTACTGTGATCTATCTATATACCTGCATGCTTGCACTTGTTAGGGTATGATCACTGTATTGTTTGTTCTCTTTTATATAACTCTTCATGTGAACTGGCCTTGTGGCCCTTTGCTTGTGCTCGGACTGTGTGGTGACTTTGTGATCCACCCTGAGCTTGCTTTGCTTTGCTTCTTCTCTTGACTGGTCTTGTGACAATTGCTTGTTCTGGCTATCCCCCACTTCGCCTATGGGGGTGTGTCAAACATATATGCTTAGTTATATCTAGGCTTAGTTTATGTGTTTATAGTTGTCTAGGCTATAGTGGGTTTAGCCTTAGGGGGTACATATTTCTCTCGACATTCTACTTGTACCCCTTCCCTTTTCCTAGTCAATCATTCTCGCCTACTATTCTCACACCCGTCGTGGTGCGCATTGCCTGAGCTCTTGTACGCTCGATACTTTCCGAGAATGTCATCGAACCTATCACGCAATCACATGAAACCGGGCGACCATTAGTGACTCCGACATCGGCCGAAGGGTGTCCGACTTATCGTGTTTTTGGAAGGTACGCCGCCCACGTGCCCATGTATCACGATCCACATCCCTGTCGGCAAAA